>LR990173.1:3820357-5089642 GCA_905147325.1 Notodonta dromedarius | reverse complement strand
ACATTTTATTGGCTATCGATTCAAGTCATATACAAATGATGTCACCGTCGTCGTCTTGTCCGTAGAATCGACGGAAGCCCGTAATTGGTCGTGGGTGGCCACTCTACGTGTCGTCTCCATAGCTTTGGCGGCATTTTATAACAATATCTACTACACTATTGCAATTTTATAATTGAATTGAGAATGATTCGTAGTAGTAACTGAAGCTTTGTGAAAACATTGCCATGTCAAAAGTATTCCACTAAAAATACATTTTGGATTACGTTTCACAATTGGTGTTTCCCAGGGAGAATTGCTGGGACCAAATTTGTTCTGTGTTCTGAGAATTATAATTAAAATGATAAGTTAGCACTGTAATTTCGGTTAAAGAAGTTTAAGCAATGTATGTAAAATATTAAATAATTTTATTGAATCATTCTAATGTTGTTGCGAACTCACATTAAGGTCATCCATGTGCTTGTGAGTTAGCAACACTAGGTAACCGAATTAATTACCGAAATGAAACTGGTTATCTTGTTCATCCTTTCCATAGATAGCTATTAAGGCTAATATAACAGGCTTATCTGATTAAAATAAGGCTTCACTGTGTTCACAGATATGGTAAAACAGTGGTTTTCTTAATCCTACCCATTAAAATGTAGTAAGCGTTTAACTCATGATATGTTTTGGTTTATTGCTCACGTTTATACCTTCCTAATCTTTATCATAAGAGTAACAGGATATTAGATTACTTACATAAATTACAAAAAAGGAGTAACAATGATTTCTAGTTTGAATAATTAAATTGTAATCACTCCTCATTCCGATAATGTTCGTCAATTCGAAACCAACATACAATATGACATGCTGTTTTGTTAATAATAAACAATTCCGCATTAACACGAATGCCTAAATAACATTTTGTGTACACGTAAGGAATTTCCTTTTGAGCAATGCAACGTAAACGCTACAATTTCACATCAGTGCTCTATAAGCATAATATGTAAGTGTCCGATCATTATACACCTCTGTGATTTACACAAACACAACTACCAACATTTTATGTCAGTATAATATTTGACCATCGCGTTGGCTGTCGCCGTATCATGACAATGCTTGCAAATTTTATCATACGTGACTATTCTCTTGTAGATATGAAGCCAGTGCCAAGGCCGCCGCTCTTAATCGTGGCTGAATATCCTACTGAATTAAACATGAGTCAGGCTCCTCGTGGTTATTTGATGTCACTACCCTGTCCTAAAATTTGTCGGCTGTAATATTTTTTTGTTACACTCGTATCCTCTTATGCGAGGTCTTCAGAGCGTGTATGGAAGTTGGCAGTTCTCCAAATGGTTTGCTCTTTTGGTCGGTTCTCTCGAATCTCTAATCGATATCTCTATAAGCGTTCCGTTTGGAACTTGTCTTTAGGCTTGTTTTATTTCCCATCTATAAATGCTGAATCTTGAAATGCAACTGCGACTGTTTTACGATCGGTTAAAGTTTTTCTGAAAAAAATCTAACATTTTAAACAAACTAAGGTGTTTTTTCTTATATTCTCAAAACATTACCAGCATTCTGTTTAGTGTTTTAAGAAAATGTGTTGATCTCCGCCTAGACGTTAACTGTATAATTTTATGAGCTCGGCAGACAATAATTTACCGGCATCTAACCACTACTACGTAAAATGAGAATTACGGTGTTTGCGTATGTTTCGTATTGCTCCACGCTACATTTCGTCAATGTCGTGTAATGAGTCTTTCACTTAAGAACAGGTTGTTAACTGTTTGAACGCCTCCTTTTGGGAATGGGCATTTCCCAGACATTTTCCTTGCATTTCACTTTTCCTCCTAATTCAGGGTGCTCTAACTTCGCATTTAATTCCACTTTGTTACCTTGTAAGTATGCTATTTTTTGTGACATTAAAGAGATGTCTTGATTATATTATTATATCTCTAAATTAGTAAAACTGATCTTATATAAAATTATGGAAATATTCCTTTTCAATTATGTATATCCCTTTATTTAACGCATTTTTTCCATGTCTTAAGTACCAACACGTTTCTTGATATTGTTGACATTGCAAAGTAATATAGATGTAAGTATCAGTACATAATATGTTAAGAAAACTTATAAATACGTATTTCGTTCGTAAGGAGCACTTTTAAATGTGTAACATTATCTTCAGAATATCAACTTCAGACAAGTTGTTTTGTTTCTTTCTTTATTTGTTCTTTTGCTTTTGCTAGACAGTGTCAACAACCGATGTAATTACAAAAAATATGTAACATTGAATATAATTTAGAAATTATGATGGCCCGAACTTTCTCGTTGCTAAAGTGGACATTTCAGACCTGAAGGACACACTAACGACCATTGACACTTGATCCAAATATAACAGTATACTGTAATACCACATCATCTGAAGCATCGGTATACATAACCGGTTGGTAGATCCTTAGTATCTTATAATATAATTATCTTTAAAAATTTAGGTACCTCATATATCTAGCAGTGTTAAAACTGGTTTGCTTTGCGTTTGGAACTGGTTTATTTGCTTGAATCGAAAGCCTCGCGAACACCAACACTGTTCTAAGTTTATATGTCAAACTACATTCTATATAGGACGGGTATTAATGCAGTGTCCAACTAAATTCTTTCGTAATATGGATACTTTGAATTGGTAGCCCAAAATAAATTGATTTCGTCCAAATTCGACTAAACCCTAAAATGACGGGCTACAAAGTTCACTACTGTTAGGATTTCCAAACAAGAGCTATTAAGTCCAATTTGTATTTTAGAAGCTGTACAAAAATGTTCCTACGTCATATTGAAGGTGGTCTACTTCTTACGTCAGCAATAGAATTCCATTAATGGTATGTTTTTATGAATTCATTGTTAGAAAGTAGGTTTAAAATTAATAATTTAGAGCAAACAATCAGAATTCAGATATTGTTGACTTTCTCATAACTGGAGAGGCTCAAGTGTACCCAATTACCGTTCTCAAATTCATATTTTGTACTTAGCATTCAACATTGAATCATCATTAAGAATTTGAATTTCAATATAACATGTCCTGTTAGAAAACATGTTTAGGTCTTTTCATAAAGTTTAATCAGTGCCTTCTTCGCTAAGTCATTATTAAAGTAATAATTCTGTTACTCCTAGATCATTCATGACTCACTACACTCACTTATAACAATGGTGTTAAGAAGGTATTAGTATTTAGTGTACTTTAATAATGTCGATAAATAATATCAGAGCAATTGCATATAAGTCCAATATGATTATTATTTGTTATAATTAAACAAAGATCATAAGCAAAGAGTACATTGATAAGTGCCTATAAGTACGTACCGTCTCAGGAATCCTAGCATAAGCTGAGCTCTCATTATCATTAACACTTGTGACAAAGAGAGGTCAGCTTATGCTGTAATTAAAAATGTTAACTTAAAAGATGCAGATTATAGATTTTAGATTTAGTCTGAATGACTAAAAATGTAGTTTATCATATTGTTGAATACTTAGTGAATTCCTATAGTTGGTATAACGGCTAATTATAATATTGACATTCTGGTGTAACAGTCAAGTCTCTTTAAAAATCGTTTTCGAAAACCGAATATAAAGGAAAGTAATATCGAATATAAAGAGACTCAAAATAAACAAATAAATAAGGGATCAAAATAATTGTAACACAAGTTTGGTTCCCACGAGACACTGTTTGCACTGTTTAGTTCTGACATTGGTTTATGAGACTTAACAGCTGAACATGCCAATTTAATAACTGCGTCGATATTTCTAACAAGTGCATTATTACAGAAAATGAGGAGTTGGTTCTCGTGTTTTATACCTGCCTTCTCCAGGGAGAATATTTGCTACTTGGGAATTGTAGAAATAAAATTCTTCATACATGCAAGATATTTAATGCTCTGAATAATCATATTGATGTACAATCATTTCTGTTTTACCAAGATTGTGGGATCGGTGGAACTTCCTTGTAGTACCTGCAATAGCAACAATTCGTAAATTGATTTTCGATCTTTCGCCATGTGAACGATGAAAGCTTACAAGATCGCCCTTAATTACGAGTGGCCAGAAACGTGTACGTCACGTGTGGATGAGATTAATGTACTCACCTTACAAATCCTCCCAATGGCGAAAAGGCCTTGTCGTTCAATGGCACCAGCACCGGCGATGAACTAAGCCCTTGCGGCATTTTGATAAAGTACTTCACACTACTCGGAATGAGCACACCTACAAAAATTACATAACTGTACCGGAAAATGAAGATATACGAAACGAAAACAGTAATCTTGTTACAGCGGCAAAAGTAAATTCATAAAAATATGCTAAATTTTCTAACCGTTTGCGTCATATCTATATTTGCGTAATAGCGACTGCATACTCGGATTCTGAATGTTGGACAGCACCACAATCGCACAAGGCTGTAAAATAAAAAACCCAAAAGTAAACACTTCATAATTCTCAGTTTCAAACATGTGCGTGATCACACATAACTGTTTGCTAACATATATCAGATAACACATATTTCGGGACTTCCTAAGATACTTATAAGGCTACAAAAATATTGATGTGACTCTGTTGTTTTTGAGAGTGACCGACACTTAGTTTTAGACGTACCTTTTTAGTTCTTTCGAAATGTTTCTTCTCAAACTCGAACGTGGGCTCGTCATTATCTTTGTCTTCGAAACTTTTTTGACCTATCACTAAGTCATGTTGGCTCTCGTTCTTGTCTTCGTGAAGCAGAAAAGATTTTATATAGTTTATTGGCAGCATTCTCTAAAAAACAGAAACAATTCCAGTTAAATATAATTATTCAGGTAATTTTAACTTAAAACTGATTGCAAGAATTTACATTTTCAGTGTAGAGAATTTTCAAAAACACCAGTAATATAATTCCGATAAACTTCATGATAGTTCGAATAGCACCTTGCAAATGAAATGACCCCGATAGTTCGCCCTAGCTCTAGCAGTTTATAAACATAGATTCAAGTTACATGAATTTGAGAAGTTTTCGACAAACACTGAGTTTTGTTTTCAAATTATGTTTTAAATACACGAATAATGTTCGGTTGGAGAATATGACAATTGGTAGTTGGATCAGAGGATACAAGAACATAAGTCGTCTACAGCTCGAGAAAAACCCTCATAGTAAGTCATACTAAAATTACGGTCACTTTGGAGTTAAAATGTGAAATAATAAATCGCCATTTGCTGTTTCACTTGAGAATTAACGAATGCACTTCGTATACTATAATTACTGCCTTTAAAGGCCAAGGTTTTCATGGTAGGCGTAAGTTATTAGAAACAGCCGCCGTGTTTATTCAAAGCTTGTTTTCATAATTTCATGTCCTATTTTTTATTTAGAATGTGAAAGACTTTATATCAAATTCTATCATCTTTATTTTGTCTCCATGTTATTTCGATTACTTCTATTTACCACAGAGTTAGATTACGCTAACTAAGCATATTCCATAATAGGTCTGAAAAAGATTATATTGTGATGACACTGATTACCTTATAATAAGTCCGGGTTGGGCATTGAAATACATTAGTATCATGTATATTTAGGATAGATGCGATGAAGAGATGCTTTGTTATCCCTCAGCGGCTGTTACTAACAGGAAAGTTGTGATCGTGTTTCCTATTATTTATTAGTTTATGCATTCCTCAATTCGCTAACACTAAATTGCGTTGTAACTAGAAGAGTATTCCTAGTTGCGGAAGCAAACTTAATTCGGCAGGTGAATATTATTAGATTGCTGCTTTTCATGTAAATATTTTGACGCTGCTTGTTATAAGTTGCATTTACGAAAGTTACGTCACATAAATGAAGCTTATTGTTGTGTCTTACGTCAGAAACATTTAAATTATATATGTTTATTGTCGACTCATTATCGATTTCATGTTCAACCAACTGCATTTTCTCTTGTCCTGTGAATACATACATTGAAATTGTTTCCAATTTCATATTCAATAATAATATTGAATAAACATTTTAGTTTTATTTCTTCATTAATTATTTTTATTTTTGCATGTATAGTTAATTTAGCTTGTAATATCTAATGTAAGGTACAGTACGATCTGGAAAAAACCCAATTACCGAGATCATAGTTCTATTTAGCAGTCGTAAATAAATGTTTCAGAACACGTGGAATAATAACGGCAGACAGGCGGGCGCCTGCTGTTTCTAGTTTATTTTTACATGGGCCAACACAGGTTGCTTTATAGGTATCTCCATATACGATGCTTTATCTGCTGTGAATACATTTGGTTTCATAAAATACCCCAGATTTGTATATATGTATATCTTAATAATTCAGTGTCTATTATTGTCAAAGATATTCGTTCCATGTGCTAAAATGTTGTTATATAATTTAAGCATTTTCGTGGCGACTTATAATGAGAATATATGTAATACTTATGTATAAAAAAGATGTCTCAATGGAACTGAAACCTGTATAGTGCTTACATTACATTTCCAGCATTTTCATATTCCTCATAAGATCATCAACATAATGCACAATGAAATAAGTCTAGATATAGAACATAAAGGGTCTCCCGGCTGTCAATCTGATGCATGAGTGTAAAGACAATGTATATGACTCCGCATACGCTGTATGTCTACGTAGGAAGGTATATGATGAAGTGTAATAATAACAACGCAAATAAGAAAATGACAGCAAAATAATGTACGAGTTGTTTTGCAAAATCAATACCTCTTTATCACTAGAAGACAAAGGCTGTTGTGTTCACTGAATAATAGGTATCTGTCATGAAGGGCAGTCTCATTGCGCTATTCGTTGCTGATCTGCATTGACTAACCGAGAGAGCCTATAATTTCGTTATTGAAATGGCTACGGAGCCCTATATTGTGCCTGGCCAGACACGCTCTTGGCCAGTTTTTTAAGATCAAATGTCTGATTAATTATCTTCTGGGGTCCTTAATTTTCTGGCTGACATCAGTTACAAGTGCATCTCTCTAGTTTTGGTCTTTTCATTAAAACCAAAGAAAATTTTTGTAATATTAAATATTATTTTCAACTTTATTGCTCTGGCTTAACAAAAGTCTTATTCAAGGTCCGTGTTCCTTCAACCTGTTACTTCTGTTGGCATAATTTATATAATTTTGTCAATTAACAACGATTTCACTAAGATTTTAAAAAGTTAGTAGAATTTTATTTATGGTGTTCCCAAAATATTCAATGTGTCATACGTAAAATTTCTGCTATCATCTTTATTTAAAAAAATAGTATCCTACTAATATTATAAATGCGAAAGTTTGTGAGTGTGGATGTATGTATGTATGTATGTATGTATGTTTGTTACTCCTTCACGCAAAAACTACTGAACGGATTTGGATGAAATTTGAAACACAGATAGATTATAACCGGGATTAACATATAGGATACTTTTTATCCCAATAATCCAATACTACGCGGATGAAATCGCGGGGCACAGCTAGTGAGTTCATAAATAAAGAATACGTATAAAATAATGTGTCCTTGAATACGGGATCTTGTTAGTTCGTCCTAGACCCTCCGGGCGCTCTTTCGCGAAGCAATCAACTGAACAAGGTCAAGGAAAACATTATGGACGATTTTATGTTTCTAGTAATGTAGATATTTATATGAAAATCGTGAAATGTACTATGGCTGAAATGAATAGGTACACGTCATGAAATATTTTTTATTAATAAGTATTTAATCACACTGAATTTGTTTTTATCATCTTTTTCGATGGCGATTTGATGAAGATCATAGGTGATTACCATCTAAATGATTCATGTAAATACACGTCCTTGAATGTAGGTGTCATTGGTATTCATTAAAAGTGTTTATAATACTAATTAATCCTAAAGCAACATTAATTAAACAGATGACTGTTGCGTCGTTAGGTACACATGCACAGGCTTTTTACAATCATTTGTGGCAATTGGAGGCCATGTATTCTGACTATTCTGAGCCATCCATTCTATCATTACGTATACATTTCAAATGATATCATCATAATTATTAATTGTAATCGGCGGACACTGGTTTTTGTGACAAATTATTATTGTTCGCAATGTAGACTTTTGTGACTACGTCATTATTTGTACAAATGTCGCTGGTGGTGTTTTTATTGCAGTTCATTCCATGATCGCAAAGGTTTCATACTTCCACACTGCTACAGTATTTATCGTGAAAATCTTTTGTATAGTTTTTGTTATTATTATACTCTTTAAACTTTTTTCAAAATATTTTGTGTGCTGTATTATTGGACACGTGCACTGTCACAAAGAGTGGTGTGTTGATAAATAGTCATCTGAATAATAATAATGTTTAGACCTGCTTTCATTGTTCTCAAATTAGTATAGGTCAATAAGGACTAAAGTGCTTTGGAAGTTTCTTCAGTAAACTTAATAGCGTCGATCGTAGGAGTAGTGTCATTGCTCTAAGAGATGTCAAAAAAAGTTCCGAAGAAGGTCAGGAGTTCTACTAGATATCCTTCGTATAAAATAGTTACACAATCGAGCTTGTTAAGACGTAAAAGTACGAGGAGACTCAAAAGGTATGACTAGGGAGTATATTTATTTTCTTATTACAGTTGAATTATTCGCTTGCGAATTTATTGCGCTATTTACTTGAAGACAAATCATTGGAAATCAGTCGTACTGTTTAAGATTCTGCAATTGGAACTTGTACTAGTAGTTTTTAGTATTTATATTATAAAACTGGGACTTAGTCATATGTTGGTTGATTGACATTGTTATTGAGTACGTTTTTAACTAAGCTAATGGATGTTGGTTGAGTACAATACCTCGATGAGATAGGATCAGGTTTCATCATGTTGTGCGTCAGGCAGGACTCAGGATGAGCGAGCTTACCCTGCTGCTGTTGCAATATTTTCATATTGTATTGCTCGCAGCTATTTATTATACAAGGTGAAACATAATGGGTATACTTTTTTTTTCAAAACTTAACTTTGTAAATCTTAAACCATCAGCTTTAGAGGGAACTTGAAAAACAAAAGGTGTTATAGGAATACAGCTATTGACCGATTTCACAAGTCTACAAAACCTTTAGTACTTCAACTGTCCCACAAAGCCGATAGTTTGAGATGTACAAAGTTAAGTTGCAATAAAAATAGTATACCCTTTTTGTTTCACCTAGTAGATAATGCCGATTTCATGTTTGACTATGCAACTCTCCAAAAAATGTATTAGGCTTACTCATATTTAGGAGTCAATAACAAGATAGTTATTTGAACGCACCTAATCGGTTCAGCCGTTTTAACCATTACTTTCAAGTTATTTGCTTATTTTTGATGTACTCTCTAAATAGAATCTAATACTTACCAAAATATGGTTTTACAACAATGCACCTAGCCTACCGCTGCATACAGGAGATATTGTATTTATTATGTCTTTACTTTATTTTATTTCTCTTTATGTACATCACCCTTTTAATTATTTGCCATCCTTGATTAAAGTGTTTCTTTTTATGTTACAGGTCAACCGGCAATTTCGCATCGGGCGCGACGGGTGGCGGGTGCGGGGCCCCGCGCTCTGCTCCCGCCACCCCGCTGCAACTCGAACCCCAACCCCCTCGGCCCACTAAACATGATAAGTAAGTACTTTTAGCACCAGTGTGTTTACATTCCAGCCCACGGGATTCGTTAAAGGCGACTTAAAGTATAACGAGGCTTACACCTTATTAGCAGTTAGACCTTTACCAAAAATTATAAGGATCAGGCACGCCGATTCATTTGTTAATCATAGCAGCGAAAGTCAAAACTATACCGATCTTGGAAAGATAATCTTCCAAAATATTCAAACTTGAGACGGAGTTTCAACGTGTAAAATACACGATATTATTATTTTAACTTGAATGGCAAACTTGGAGTGCAGGGTTCGGGGTGGTACAGCTTCCTGCCTAAACAATAATAGCGCAGTACCTTGATAGCGGCAATTAGATAATGAGCCACTGGACAATGGTACTGGAAGGACTTCTTTACACTGTGGAAACGGTTGAACAGTGCCAGTGTCAATAAATGACGGTACTAAAATCTTTTTAAAACAATTTTTTATTAACCCTTTTGTAATTTTGGTCGGGAAATGATTGATTTTTGCGGGTGTTTGTTGCGTTTGATATTGGAGTAACCGAATTCGCTCGCCTTCGAACGATCTTCCGACAGTTCCTGTCAATCTAAATATTGATATAAATTAGAAACTAATTTAAATTGGCTGACTGAGATAAACGGCATGATAACTTCAATTTATGGCATATTTTGAGACGACGTACGTAATGGAAGACTAAATGTCTTACAGATCTGTAGTTATTTTGAAATATTGCGTTGATCGCTTCGCGCAGGTGTTCTATACTTCTGCTTAATGTCTTCTTGACACTGCGATTAATCACTAAATGCGCAAGCGCGCAAAAACATCGCGTGATCAAGGTCGGCAACATCCTAATGGGCACATGTGTTAAATTTGACTTGCACGTATGCCGTACTCCATTTTCAAAAATTCTCTTTAAAATATTTATCGCAGAATGAACCTGAGAATAAAGTGATTTATACTCCATGCCCAAGCCTTTTGTTTTATTACTCTTCAGCAAAAAATCACGAGCAGATACAAAATTGAACATTATGTGATTTGTCTCGTTAAAATCAAAAAATTTTAGTGATGGTATTGCGCTTAGATTTATTAACGACTATTAATAGAGTTATCGTTATTAGCGATGCCATATATACTATTATTTACAATCACAATATGATACTTCATGCGAAAGAAGTGCAGGTTTCATATGATTCTTCAGTGCATTTGAAGTGGTTCACCTGAGATATTCTTCGTTGAAACAGAACTGCAAATAACAATCGCAGTGTTTACGTCAATATATTAATGTATTTGGATAATGTTTGATAATAGCGCACATTATCTGAGCGATTATTGAGAGATTAAAATCGTCAGTATTTTCTGCAGGTCACATATCAGTAGTGTTTACGACGCCTACTGAGCAGAACGTGTTGGCGCAGACATTGATCAAACATTTGTGAAACAGTGTTGAACAATGCGATAACATAGGCTCCTGTACTTTGATCTTTTTATATCTGGACGATACTGTATGATGGGCTAGAGTGGTGTTTGTGAAAATTGTGGATATGGCGCCAACCTCCGTGGACTCTGATGAGAAGATGAGTCGCGATGTTTGGAATGTTATCAGACTCGTGACCCATGTTACGGAAGGACGAAGGTACTTGGTTGTAATAGTGAAATTCTAAGTACGAATATACTGCTGTTTGGTATAGTAAATTTTGTTTGTTTTATCAATAGTATGTTGTATTCTAGCTCATCTAATGCCAAATAAATTTGCAAATATTTGGATTCAACCGCCATATACTTACCGATAAAGAAACGTTATATGAACACACATTTATCCTACTAATATTATAAATGCGAAAGTTTGTGAGTGTGGATGTATGTATGTATGTATGTATGTTTGTTACTCCTTCACGCAAAAACTACTGAACGGATTTGGATGAAATTTGGAACACAGGTAGATTATAACCGGGATTAACATATAGGATACTTTTTAACCCAATAATCCAATACTACGCGGATGAAGTCGCGGGGCACAGCTAGTATTACATAATGAAATAAGTCTTCCTTATACTTATCTTATAGGGAAAAATGTATAAGGTCATACATTATATTAATATATTTACTTGAAAGTTAGTTAGATCCTTGCAGTTAAATTTGCAGAATTTTCAGAAGCTAGCATTTGAAATTTAATTTGGAGTTGCCTCACATATTTTTGTCCTTTCTACAGTGATAAGATTAAGTTGTGTGCGTATTCGTATGCGCACATACATGACATCAAGGTAACATATATATATATATCTCGTAATTTATACTATACAATATTTTAGGTTCACATGTTAACTGGGGTTATCTAAAGATATATAAACTTCTAGATGAAACTCTTTGACGTCACTCATAACAGCCAATAAATATTCATATGGAAACGCTTGTTAATTCCATTATATCTATGCTAATCCTTTTATGGATGCCAAGATTTAAATGGAAATTTTATAACAATACGCTGCTGACTTCAACGAATAGATCTGGAAATTTCCTCCAATATCATTAAAACTAAATCAAAGTGATCAGTAAACAAAGTTATACGTCATTGCTGTCACTTTCCAGACATTAAAGCATTACCTTATAACCAAATATATATTCGCTTTTGTATCTACTTCTACCGAAGAGCAAGTTTTCTCCTCCTCACTGGAATTGAGTTGACGAAATTGTGATAGAACTATTAGCCACGCTACTGAAATATACCTAGCTTCTGTCAGCAACACATGGACATTCAATTTCTCATTATTAACCATATACTGTTTTGCAGTTTGCCTGCATACCTATCCACAAAACTATCACCATGGAAATCTTATCTATAGCTTTCCATAGGCGTTTTAAATTAATTGCCTCAAATAAATGTTATTTTCTTTCTTCTCTCCTTCTTATTGTTATAAATTAGATACATTTATTTATTCCTTCATATAAAGGTGACTTTGCCTTAATAACTGACTGCACTAGCCAATCGTAGGTCAGCATTAATGTCAAGGCAAAGGCAAGGGCGATTAAGGAAAATGACCCTCTATGGGCTAAGATTAAAAATAACGTTGGTTATACAAAATACGAGCTGTCACGTATGACCTGCGATCGCGATATGTTTGTTGTGCCCATTTGTCCAATCAACCCAGATGATGTTGATGTTCCCGGCCCGCCCTCAATTCGCGCTCACATCTGTAGCGATAGCAATATGATGCTTTAATATCAAATTGTTTATTTGATAAGATAGATCGAAAATGGGACGAGGCCTGATACTCACTCGAAGCACCGCTCCCTCCCTTATCACCTAGCAGTTTCGGTAAACAGGACCGCTTTGTCGGATCCTTCCCCACTGAATGTTGATGCTGTGTCGAAAATGATCTTTAAAGCTGTCTGTCAAGGTCGTTCAGTGTCAATCTGCCAACCCAATTAATCAATACAGGAGACAGTAAAAATACCGGATTGTCTCCTGTGCGTAGGCACCCAGACTTTTTCATACATATTCAGTTAGTATTCTGTTTTTTTTTTACCGATCCCGCATGGTGACAAAACGGGATGGCATTTTTAGTAGAACCGGTATATCTTACCGGATACGGTATACCGTCGTGTGTACGTCATCAATGAATTACATACCGGTCTGCTAAAAATGGGGGGTTACTTCTGTAGGCAAGCCTGGCTTGCCGCCAGGATCGATAGATCAGATAAGTAAGGAATAAGTTATAACAGCGCATAAACGTCAAAAATATTTCATAAGCAACCTGATCATTTCTATTTCAATTCGATTTCACGTGCTTACGGTGACCATACATTTGTAAGGCATCTCTGGTTATTTTATTTCGGCTTGAAAAAACACGTGTGTTCATATGATTATAACAATTATTTCCCCATTTTCAATAGCAGAGGCTGAGAAGGATGACGTAAACAAGAATTTTACTTGATTGAAGTATTATTTTATATCTGCGTCCGACCGATCATATAAGTCTTCAGACATTCAAATTGTATTCCATGAATAATTGTATATTCCTCAGAACATTATTGTACTAACACTGTTTTGTAATAAGACTAGGGAACTCGTTCTATGTTTGGTCATCACACGTCATCAACCATATTTATATGAACTTGTATAGCGAAACACTGAATTGTGTTGAACATATTTTTTTCCAATCATCCACCTGTTGTGTAATGATTCACACCATTTAGAAATTCCACACTTTTATAACCGATTGTATACTGTCCGTACATTACTTGTTTATAAACTTTCTCGCTTTACTTGCTTGCAAACATTTTAATTTTCAGTCAGTTTATTATTGCCTAGCATTCACACTGTACCGTTCCGCGGCGGCCCCAGCGACTGGGGGGCTCAGGTGATCCGATACTTACTCGATCGTACGATTATAGTTGGTACCTTTCTCTCAGTCGCTATCGATGTCAATAACACTCGATCTCTCGGCAAGCGGGTACTTCGGCCGACTTCTCTCGTATTCGGATGTTTCGTTCCGATGAATCGCAAGGTCGTTGGACTCGGACGTTCAATTGGACTTCTTTTTCGCTCGCACGGGCCTCTCCATATATAAAGTTGTGAACATTTTTCTATAAAACTTCCTGCCTCGAACCTCGGAAAAATACCCGACCGTCATGTAATATTATTATGTTATACTTTACTAGCAACTCACTATCTTATCGTCCCGATAAATTAGTTCGTACTCGATACACAATCGATATTATAACTAGATACCTACGTTTATGTATAAACGTTTTCAACAGTTATTCTCGTGAGCGCGCACAGACCGCTACATCGGTGTCTTGTTACGCGGTTTAATAATTCGTAATTATTTATTCCACGTTCGTAAAACCAGTGTCTCAACCAATTCTGTGTTCTCAAAAGCAAAGGGAATGAAGTGTGTTGAGTGTGTGTGCAACAATTGTTCAGTGTCAGTTTTGTAGTGTTGTTTACTATGGAGGTGTGCTTGCCATAGTTATGATTCGGTGAATTCGCGATTGCACGTGTCATTCGCTCATGAGTTGTTGGTTTTATATTGCATTCGAAGCGGGCAATGCGCGTGCGCTGGAGCTAGTAAATCTGTCGCCGTACTTGCAGCGTTATTTTCACGACCGGTTTCAACCGTCCTCCTTTGCTCAACCGAACAATTTCCACTGACCCCGCATTGCATGGCGGCGTGATCATTTATGTCATCGTTCTATAACGAGTTTTATTTGTCGCGCCTTTTAAAGTGCTTCAAATTTTCCTTTTTCGTGATTCACATGTGTCCACATCATAATTGATCATCACCAACAAATCATCTGTTACCATAAATGTGTTCAATTGTTTACTGAATTGTTTACCACATCATAATCTTATGTGTATTAGGATCTTACAAAATGTCTAACCTCGATAATTTTTTTTGCCATATTAATTACTTTGATAATTTGCAATTCTTCTGGATGTTTATCAAGCATTTAATCCATATATCGTGATAACTATGAGTACTTTCCTATTATTTTGACAAGATATCTAGTTAAAATGTAGGTAAGTAATTTTTTTACATATAGGCTCTGGTTCTCTGGTTTATTATATAAGTACTAAAATGTTTTAAATCTAAAACGTCCAATTTAATGTATATAATGTGAATAATAATGAAAGTAGGTTTGAGGTCTTATCTTACACTTTACATTGTCTAATCTCAGATATATTTCTGGATTACTAACTAAAAAAAATAGTTTTAGGTCATCTTATACATATTCAATGCCTTAGTATGGATTGATCTATTACAAGACAAATTGCATTTTTAATGTCTTTTCAACGTGCATCACTTCTGAAAAGTTATTTGGAGTTAATCTGTTAATTGACATTTCTGTGAATTGTTAATTGACTTGTTATTATAAAATATTTACCAATATTCTAATTTGGGTTCTACGGTATTTTCCCTCCCAGCGATATCCCTAAAGTTTCGTTTGTTTGTATCAGGTTTGACGTCATATTTGGTAATGATGTTAATTTGAATAACTTCACTATGAATGACGTGAAATTGTCAATCAGTGTGTGAATATAATTCATATGAAAATGGTGGACAACGCCTCCTTCGAGTACTCTGATGGTGAATCCAGTGGGGAGAGCAGTTATCGCAATGAAGGGTAAGAATAGAAATATTTACTTAGTTGTTTCCCAAGAAACTAACTTCGACGAACAATTTCATATTGTTAGTGACAATGGTCCTTATGATAACGTTTTTACAGTTTATATTAGTAATAACCATCGTTTGATACCTACGAGTACATCAGGTGATGATAACAACAAATTTCAACCTAAGAACTAATTCAAATAACAATAATGTATTATTTATACCTATTGCTGGACAAAATGCGAACGGCCAAACTGATTTGTGACATAATATATATAATAACTGAATATGTAGTAAAATTTACAAAATCAAAACGGTAAATATTTGTATGGCATAACATCTGTTATGCGTAGGTTCCGAAAGTCAACGCTCCAGTTCCTGAATAAAATTCCGTTACAGCGCGATTGTTGGTTGCTTTTTACAGATTTCCGGATCTCCACTAAGATCTGTTTTGTCTGGCAAATTAGAAATGAAAGTGTAGTGCGATTCGCTTTCATCTTTGGAACATAAAGCCGGATGTAATAATTGTCTCTGCAAGAAGTTTTACGTTTCTTTCGTTTAAAGCACCAAAATTGTATTTACAAGGACAGTTAAAATGTGAAATTTAAACCTTTTGTCTGTTTTATTATCACGAACGACTATTAATACAAGGAAGTAATCAATAACCTCATTTTTTATCACGAGTTGGAAATTTACCCGAATAATTGCACCGGACCCGTTCTCTTATTTGTCCTAAATGATAAACGTGGTATCATTCATTCCCTCTTATCCGTGTCATATTAAAATTCAATAACTTGCGTGGTACACGCGTCATCCGATGTTTTATGTATTTAGTACAACATCCATCTCACCTTATCACGTAGACAATAAGGTTTGTTTTATCCGGGTTTTATCAGTAATGTAGGGATATGTTTTTGCTCTTGGATCAGCATTTCTTATGGATGCATATAACCTGGGACAAACAGTGTTCTCGACCAGTTGTACGTCGGGTTCGGGAGTCCGATGTCCCGGAGCGCGCGTCTTATTATTGCTACAATGGGTGTTTTTGTCTTGAAGTAAGATCGATTTACTAATTATATTCCTCGTATAAGTCATTTTGTTAAAATTGCGTTACTCTTTTGATCACCACCATTTGCTAAAGTCGATCACTTACGCTAGTTATGCAATACGCAACTTTTATCTGCAATTCGTGTTGTGGCTATACTTTTAAAATACAAACCTTAGCAATTTCTTAAAATCATATGGTGGTCTTTGTTTAAGTATTTTACTATACAACAATGAGAGATGATGAGATGAGTGTGAAAGAGTAGTATTTAATGTCATTAAGTGATATAAATTTCATAAATTATTCATAGATTTTTTGATGCGAGGGTTCACATCCACATAGCTCCAGGGCCGTGGTAGCCTCGTGATAATGGCCCCGGTTTGAGTATCGAAAGTCATGGGTTCCAAACACGAAGCCGTAAGATACACAGTGTACGAAGGTGGATAGATGAGATTGCATTGCAAGTATCGCAGGAGCCCTGTGGGCGCGAGTGGCCGGTCCATGATGTGTGGATGTCATTTGGGCAGGCATATGGACTACTTCCGGAAGATAGTATTGCGTATTCGTAGAATGTCAGTAAAGTCACATCGCATACTTGATACGATAACAGCTTCCGTTTTCATAACAATGTATCGAGTATTGTGTCGGCCTGTGTCTCGGTGCAAGCGTGTTGCACTGTCAACACGACCTCTGTATCCGCCACATTCATAATGTGTTGTTTTGCGAAATCAACTAAATGCCTACTGCCTATCAAGCACTTAGATATACTAGGTGAAACAGAAAGGGTATAAGTACTATTTCTTTTGAAACTTTACTTTGTAAATCTAAAACTATCGGCTTTGTGCGACAGTTGAAGTACATAGACTTATGAAATATGTCAACAGCTGTATCCCTGTAACACCTTTTGTTTTTCAAGTTTCCTACAAAGCTGATAGTTTTGAAATTAAAAAGTTTTGAAAAAAAAAGTATACCCTTTACCTGTACTGTATATACGTTGTTTTTATGTAATTGACCCTACGATTTTGGCGGATGTTGGAAAACCTAAAACACATCCTACTAATATTATAAATGCGAAAGTTTGTGAGTGTGGATGTATGTATGTATGTATGTATGTATGTATGTATGTATGTATGTTTGTTACTCCTTCACGCAAAAACTACTGAACGGATTTGGATGAAATTTGGAACACAGATAGATTATAACCGGGATTAACATATAGGATACTTTTTAACCCAATAATCCAATACTACGCGGATGAAGTCGCGGGGCACATCTAATCTGGTATAAAGTATTTTTTTATCAGAGTATCGTGACATTTATTTTGCAACAAATGTTGAGTGGTTTAGGCTTTTAGTTTCGACATAATTATAAGAAGATAATTGACGGAGACGTTGGATTTTCAACGCTGAAATTTTGAATTGAATACATTACGAGGTCAGGTTACGGCCAAACCAAAAATCTAGGCAACCGAAATAATAGATTTCCCAAGCAGTCCGATGAACCACTTACATAACATTTCCTAACTACAACTATCGTTCAGAACATTAAGCCAGAAACTGTCGCACATTTTCCAATACAAAGGAATATAGGCCCTATTACGAAAACAATAGCGTCATTGACGTCACGAAATGAATAATTCGTTATCTCACCGCTATCCGCCATTGATGGATGCTCAAAAGTTTACATAGCACGTTTCCACTGGGTTTAATGACTGTGGATAGGTCACGTAGAATAGAAGCACAAAAAAAATATCTTAACAATAGTGATGACGATCTTTATATATTTTGTTTCCTTATTAAATCAACGTACCTTATATATCGACGGGGTGGGATTCTTCCAAAGACCTCTTGTGGGAGGCCTGAGGTATGTGGGATTCTTACCCATTAAAACCTCCCCGTCGGCCGCCTTTAGTAATTCGGAGGGACTCAGGACTGAACGCTCCAGGGTGGTCCTCTGGTGGTAGCTCGTCCCGGGGAAATCAAGCTACCTATCGGCAATATTTCAAATCAATGTTTGCAGTCTGACCTACAATCTTTGACAGAAATAGGACCAGATAATTTACTTTGTTAAATTCATATTGAAATGACCTTACAGACTTGTGAACTTACAAGGATTTGCTTTTTCCTTGTCTGAGGCTTACAAAAAACTATTTTTTGCATTACATAGGTACCTACACTACCTAGTTCTATTTTTTATTTACTGACTATTGCAAAAGTAGAATTGTAAGGTGATAAATGGCTCATGATTGTATAATGAATGCTACCCGCCTGCCTACTATAGAATACGCTATCGTATTTGTCTCTGGTTGAAATAAGAAAACGCGGAGGAGGAACCAAACTTGACCTTTGCGTGTTTACCCCGATGAGATCCAGAGTCACGTTCATATAATATAGTATGATATGTTCGCATAATTGTTGCGCTGTTGCGCAAATCGATCCTAACATCGCACATACCAAATTTTTACTCAACTGGTCAAAGAGGAGATAGCCTCCAAACAAGATATTTGGACGTATTTGGCTAGGTGCAGCGAGCCATATCTTCAAACACTGCCAACCTGCTCAGAGTTAGTCTGTACAAGATCTGAATCCCCCTTATATTTAAGGGAGGCAATTGCCCATAAAACAGTATTATAATATTTATCTTATGTCTGGTGTTTCGTTTCCAGACATGCCATAAAGCCGCTATCAGGGTCGGCGCCGTCGGTCCGCATGGCGGCGGGCTCCGCCACCGGCGGCGACGCCGCGGAGGGGAAACAGCCCAGCAAGTCCAGGCAGAAGAAGTTCCAGAGGCACTTCCCGCAGGTCGGGCCGGAGGAGAAGGTGCTCAACTGTGAGTGGTTCTAATATAATTTATACGTTCAGCCACCTGCACCCTTTTGGGTACAATTCCAGCATACGCTGAGCTATCTTTATCACCGGTTTGAGAAACAAAGAGAGCTCGGCTTATGCTGGAAATGCCCCCTAAGATGTGCAGCCGGACCGTACGTGGGTTATCCTTTAGACGCCGAGATGTGTCGACACGTCGTGTTTGACTACTCCTAGTGCCCCGGTTAACAATGGTACCAAGATTATAACTTTGGAGCTTCTCATATGATGGGGTTTAAAAGTGACAGCTCTCGACAGATGGCGACATTGTTGCTACACAATGGGTCACTTTATGGAATTATTGGGTAACTAGGTTGTTTCACTATTATAGTCTATTTTTTTTTTATAATAATGGCGTCTTTCCATTGGCTCAGGCTAAATGTGATTCTGCCAATATCGAGTAACAAAGTAATAACAAACACAATTAATAACAATACAGCACAAAAAAAAATTCCGACCATTTTGGAAAAAAAAACTTGTCCACTATTGTAGTTACGATATAGTTACTGTGGAAAGAGTCTTTTGATTGTCAAATTTATAGAATAATCAATACAGGCGACAACTGAAGTGAGGAAAAAGCAGTACGTTTCTAGTTCTGTAGAAGTACTAGAGCAGTATAACACTGGGCAGTCTCATTACATACTCTTTCAAGTTGGGATTGTAGAGTAATTTTAATTTATAGGTCTCTAGCGAAATGTCACTAATGTCAATTAAGCTGAAAAGCGGTGAATACGCTTGAATAGCTGTAATAAGCAGTAATTTGTATAATGTAATGAGTATAACGAAACAATTTTTAACGCGCTATTGATCTCAGGTACCTACTGGGCCGACTATCTGTACCTATCTTTTTAAGAAATACTTGCAATTCATAATAGGAGAAGAAAAGATCCGAATGCCTTAGGAATTGGTCCTTGAACCATGCTTGAACTTTGCCTCTGCCGATGATTCACCTCATACATGTCAGTAAAACGCAGTACCTCTTCAAGGTAGACTCATGTATGACCTAAATATAGTATTAATAGTCCATTTGGTAGATCGCCTTTTGAGGCGTCGCGGGCTTTACATTCAGCCCGCACCTCTGGGTTTTCCGAAACACAAGTGTGGATTAGAATTTAAATGATCCCATTTAAAGTTGAGATGGCTCGTTCACATGGGACGGCGCCGGGAGCCCCGTTTTGGATTTTCTGTGCCTACAAAGGATTTCCCCATGAGTCATCTGAGCACATTGACTTATTATATTTGGTAATCTATGTTCGAGCATTAATGTTTATTGGGTGTGCGCGTTCATTCACAAAATGTTATATACGAGTATCTCGGGGATTGGTTAGGTTCAGACTTAGGACCTTGATATTTGTTAGTTTGAAATGTCGTAAGAAATTTAACAATTATTTATTGTTTTTACCATCCCTCCCCTTGTTTAAAGATCTTCAATATCCTCATGATTTATATAACGTTGTCTATTAAAAAGGTTTACGAAATTACTCTTAAAAGTCTCTGCAGGTAGTCTAAAAGCCACGGAACAAACATCCTTTAGACACCGCACTCTAACACAAGTTTCCGAAACAAATACGCTTAATAGGGTGTATAAGATTTACGACCGACCAATCACAATCCATTATTATTTTCGATGGACCAATCACAATGCGTTGCTTCCAATCACTCCGTTTAACTTTTTCGAAATTATTTTGATGCAAATGCAAGTTATTCCTATTGCGAATTCCAAAGGGTGGTCAGTTCCCACCAAAAACCCCACACAAAATACAGCCAGATATTAGTATCTGGCTGTATTTGCGCACTAAAATGCGCACTAAAATGTTTAAGTCCTACTTACCTGTTTTCTATTGTATGGCGCAAACTAAAGCAGCCTTTATATTAGACTTTCAAGCATCCTTAAACTTATCTCTGGTGTTCCAGATTACTCTTGCGCGCTGGTCGGCGATCTGTTGTTGCAAGGACATCTATACATCACCAAGAACTACTTCGCTTTTTACTCCAACGTGTTTGGCTATGTGACCAAGGTGAGTTGGTTTGGAGGAGCGGTCTAACCCATAGATTTAGGAGTTGGGCGAAGCAAACATTTCTGAAAGGTCTTTGGTCTAACCTCTATATGTGTTCACGAAGTACTTGCGTTTGTGACCCACCACGTAAAAGTTTTACGGCATAGGACAACGGCCGACGAGGAGCGATATGAAATGGTATCTATTAGTGTTCGGATTCAAAACGGTCACCGCCGGGCTGACCTGCTAGTGTGGGTGGTACTGACATCGCATCTAGTCCACAAGAGTCGGGACTATAGTGGCAATTATGATTGTATACAAATATACAGTCACAAAATAGTGTAATCGGCGGTATGTAGTATGAGTTTTGGGCGTAATGAAGTACCGATTGAGTGATAAAATGTCTCCATATGTTCCCTAGTAAGTTTGTAAGTATATTTCCGCTAGGGTCGTTGTTGTGCAATGCATGGAAAGTTTCATTCACACCATAGGTGTTATGTTCCGATCCGGTTTGACCCCCGCCAACTCTCTTGGCAGCGGCCCAAGCCGAGGTCGTGCCCCTTGTGGCGCCCTTGAGCAAGCTGCCCCCCTGCCCCTCTGGCTGGAGCGCGCTTGCGTTCGCCCTCTGCCCGGGAGAAGTTTTTATTGCCATTCTGGCTAAAAACATAGTCATTAAAAAACCATCGGTATTCGATGCTATCAAAACTTGAACTGATGGTGACCCTTCACTGGTGGTGTCCAGCTGCTGATCCCTACGGTGTCGGTGCTGCGCATCACGAAGGAGAAGGTGGCGCGCATCATCCCCAACGCGGTGGGCGTGTGCACGCGCGACGAGCGCCACGTGTTCGGCTCGCTGCTGTCGCGCGACGCCACCTACAAGCTCATGACGCACGTGTGGAAGCAGGCGCGCGCGCCCGACCTGCCCGCGCCCGAACCACAGGTCAGCAGGCTACCTTAAAGTGATGATATTAACAAAAATCTGTGCGTTATCCTGTCCGTGCGTCCCTGTCTGTTTGTCCGTCCGTCCGTTCGTTCCTCCGTCCGTCTGTCCGTCCGTCCGTCTGTCCTAGTCTGTCACAGTGTGAATTTAATTAACTTCTGCAGTTTTGGGCGGACTTGTTAACACATTATTTAACGTTTTCAATAAAATACACTGGCCTAGGGTGGTGGATTACAGCCTGAATCCCCCTCGTAGTGGGGCAAGGCCCGTGGCTGGGCCTCCCCCCACACTGAGCCTTTATTTTCTTGTCAATATTATTATGCCATAATCTTTCCCACTATCCCCCTTACCTCCCCTAATTTTGTTATGCCGTATGTAATCTGAAAGTATTTGTCTATTTTTATAAAGGAATTTGTCTATTTTATTTACCAGGATCTCAGGACGTCGGGAGTGGACCTGGAGGTGTCGGAGTACTCACCGGAAGACGACAGCAGTTCCGTGGGCGGCGACCAGCCCGACGCGCCCCCGCCGCCCGTCAGGAGGGAATCGGAGGCCATCATAGCTACCGCAGGTCAGCAGATACCTTGCCACCTAAAACTTGTATGTTCTAACTACCTTGTTTCTACGATACTCGATTGTAAGTGATGTTGTGTCGTGATCGTGACGTAAGTTTGTCGATATAGAGTATAGATATAATCGTGTGTGTGTGTGCGGGGCAGGCGGCGCGGCGGTGATCCAGCCGGCGCTGCTGACGGGCGGGGGGGCGGCGGCGCGGCGCGGCGGGGGGGGCTGGGCGGGGGGGCTGCGCGCTGCGCTGCTGGCGCTGGCCGCGCTGCTCGCCCTCTCCGCGCTGGTGCTGGCCTACAGGCTCTACACCATCACCTACCATCCACAGGTATGTTCCATTGTGTGTGAACCTATTGTACCGAACTGACCAACCGCCTGTTGGCCGAGCACTCTACGACGAAAGTTTCCGAAATACAGACACTTATTAAGGTGTAAAATATGATTCGCGATGGACCAAATTCTCTTTATATATCGTGATAATGAAATTGTGCAAAGCCTGAGATTAGTTTGTTCAGTATCGAGAGTTGTCCATTGTACGGACGGTACCCATAGTATAGCGTTGCTAAGTTTGGGAGCGTAAAGTTGGTGCGTCAGTCTGGCGATATTGATAATGATTGACAATTGTAATGTATGTCGCGCGGCAGGGCCCCGCGCTGGCGGGCGGCGAGCTGTACGGCGAGCTGGTGCGGTGGCGCGCGCGCCTGCACGGCCGCGCCGCCGCCGAGCTGCACGGCTTCCTCTCCACCAACCTGCTGCTGCTCTCCAAGGTACTACCTTAACACCACCTAGAAACCATGGATGATTAAAACATCGTCCTTTTAAACCCACGATCATCCCGAGGAAAACTTGATAATCGTATTTTTTTTTTCTGAATGGACTAAATGTTGTTGGCCAGAGTGGCCATAGGGCGACCGCAAGTGCGCTCCAGCCAGAGGGGCAGGGGGGCAGCTAGCTCAAGGGCGCCACAAGGGACACGACCTCGGCTTGGGCCGCTGCCAGGAGATGTGGCGAGGGTTAATCTACCACCGGATCGGAACGCACTTGATAATCGCCTTTATTAGCAGAGTATTCGTATAAAGCTGGGAAAAACACGATTGCGAGTGTTAGTTTGACGCCAACGCCATCTATGAGTGTGAATTAATATTAACAAAAATAATGTTTACTCATTCGAATCGATATCGGTAACTGATTCCTAAACTTTAAACTTATTATTGACAGATTAAATTTATTTGGCAACATATTTGAATGTTACTGATAAAAAAAAACTTTCAATTATTAACAGTGATATAACGTAAAAAAAAGAATAATAATAAAAATTGTTTTTTTTGTTATGAATCGGTATTTTTTTAATTTCATATGCATTTAGTAGAGTTATGTTATTTTGTAATTACAAACAGAGACATGAATTTTATTTACCCATTTGTTCAGATTGGATATTATACAAATTATTTCCTTTTTTAGGTGCGGCAGTCGTTAGAAGCGTTGTCGGGCGTGATCCTAACGGATATGGCTCAGGCCGGCACCGCGCAGGCGAACGTCGACGTACCCAACGAGACCGTCTTCAGTTAGCGCAAAATTCGAGCTATGTAAGCTATTTGAGCTGTGAAAGTTATTTGAGCGATGCGAGCGATCGCATTCCGTCAGTGGATATCTCAGTGATAAAACGAGGGAATCAAGGGACTTAGATTAGTTTTCTTTTTAATACTTACTACGTACTTGAAGATACGACAGTTTGTTTTCGATGCGAAGGCAATTTGAACTTTACTACGTAAATGTTACAATGTATTTTCGACTGTCTCGTTTATTTATTTTTTTTATATGAGAAATTGGATATACGTATTATTATTTAATCCAGTCTTATCGTTTAAATAAACACAACAATCTTGGACGCTAACCATGGCATTTACCACTTTGACATCGATGTTGCTTTACTGTAATCTATATTTATTTATCAGCATTTAAACATGTGTTAGTAATCACGTTAAAATTAACCATAATCTTTATTGGATACGACACTTTTTAGCGTGACAAATGTCGCTTCGCTTTGCGTTGTAAACTTCGAAGACAACCTGAATTCAATTTTATAACATAAAAATAAAGTATATTTCTAGTTCACTACCATTCATGTGATTTGTATATAAACTATAAACGGCGGTAGTTAAGGTGAAGGCGCTTGTCTAGCCCGCGAAATTCAAAATTTTCGAGTTATTTATAGTTTATCCAAAATCTGAAAACACTTAAGACAACATTTTGTGATTTGCGAAAAACACAGTAGGCAGTGCGTTTATTAATACATTTATTTTACTCTAAATATTATCACGGTGGATATGATACTAGTAAATCACTAAATATACAAAAATTGCCAGATTATCTGGATAGCTGTCGTTCTTGAAATGTTTTAGAGTAAGTTGGATATATTAATAAATGCACTGCACACGGTCTTTTTCGCGAATTATAAAATGTGCCTTTTATTATTGTCACATTTAGAAAAAAAACTAAAAAACCTCAAAAAATTTGAACTTCGCGGGCTAGATGGGCGCTTTAGCCTTAATACCACTTATTATGTCTCTGAGGCATTCATCTACGTCATATTAATTTGTGTCAAACACAAAATAGTTATATAACGAGTGATTGGGACTTTTAAACGATAAACCATTGTAGATACCCAAGAGCAGAACTAATTTAACCTGTCATAAAAATGTACGAAATACCTGTAGGACCTATATGGTTGCCTAGTGTCAACCTAATTCGCGTTTTATCGTCCCTACATTTAAAATATTCTCATAATCACAATTGTTACTTCAATTTAAATCGGCTTAGTCAATTGAACGGATGATAAGCTTAAAATAACTTAAATGTTGTGTAGAGTTATAGCAATGTTAAGGCCTGTAAGGTTCCTCAATGTGACGTCACTTAACATAAAAGCATTTAAGTCGTAATTTTGTCTCTAAGCCAAAATCAAAATTAAAAACGCAGAAATTGGAGTGTAATCGTTTTTGAGATCTAATGTTATACCGAATACGTCCTCATGTCGTTGTGTTTTAAAGTCGAAATTTGTGTACTTTGAATATGTCCGTGAGTATGCATCGATTTCGCGGAGTATAATAATTGTGAATGTGATTGTGTCGGGACAGCAGCGGTGCTAGTATTAGATAAGTATGTTTATATAACCGACATTCCTCGTTTGAGCCAATATCCACAGATCCACAGATATAGATTTACATTTATAACGCAAGTATCACGATTTGTATTGAAACCAAGCGTGCCGAATTTTTAATGAATTAAACACCTACTGTGACGTCACAGCCGAAATTTAGTGACGGGAAATCCAAACCGATTGAAAGACACCGATGCCGCCGATGCCCCTACGCCCGCTACGATTCTCTCGAGTGATTATCTCGCTCATATTTTTCTACTCATATTTTTTATATCTGTGGTCCCGCTCGCTCACAAGTTAGCGGCGACCAAACCTTGACGCTTGGTCGGGGTTTGGACACGCGAAGTACATGCATTTGCGTTATCTATGTAAATCTATATCTGCGCACAGAACATTTTGTGTGTGCATTTTGTAGAGTTTGGCCCAATGTTTGCTTGCATCCGATCGTTTGCCAAATGTTATTCTTGCCAATATGTTACATTGTTACTTAATACGCTCTCGTTCTTTGTACGTCTGGTACGCACCAGCTTAAATAGTAAAACAAGAAAAGTAGACAAGTATGATAACTGCTAACCCTTTGAATAATAATTACATACACTGCGCGTGACTATGAGGGATATTACATCATCATTAATTATGATAATGTAATTTATAATAAAACCATGTTAGTTCAATGTATTACTTCTATGATTTATAGATAATATGTTCCTAGGTATGTTTAATATAAGTCACTTAAGCCCGGACTGGTAGAGTCAATCACACAGGCGTTTGTGTACCGTAGTACCTAGCTATACTTTTCTAGTTTTACTATGACCTAGAATAGGTACCTAGTTTGTGAATATCAACAGCTCAAGGATCACATAAGTACGGCTAATAGACAAACGAGCTCATGTAACGATAGTATAATTATGTTGTAACAATATTTGTGTCGCTTATTAAAGCTATGCTAATATTCGATTTAACTGCACCACGACCAACGAGAAGCGATACGAAATGTTGGCCAACATTGGGGCGGCCGTTTTACAAGCTCGTTATTCGTTATTCAAACCGTAATGTTAATTAAAAATAAATGAAAGCGCAACGTTATAAACTACAAATTTAATATAATAATATATTCGTTTTCGTATCGCTTCTCGTTGGTCGTGGTATAGTAAGATACGATTCGGTTGTAATGTTGAACTATAATTAGATACAAAAGTAACGGATCGGAACAGTTTTAAGACAAAAAAACATTATTAGGACTATATTTTTTAACGTAACTATTTAATTGTAAAGTTTGTGTAATATTATTATTAATAATTTATTATTCTAGTCTTTGGTAACGCTCAAGGATTTATATATTCGGTTCTATTTGGGGGTTTGGTGCGTTCTTAATACATTTGAAACTATTGTAAATGCTAACATTGAATTGTTTTTTTTTTTAAAACATACAGGATGTCTCAAAAGTTCGAAATAATATGTTTAATACAAGTAGTGAAGACAATAATGATGATATTTTCCGAGCTTTTTTAACGACCGCTTGGCGCAGTGGTTCGAACGTAGGCCGCTCGGCTCACTGCACATGGTGGTCGCGGGTTCGATTCCCGCCGGGGCTAATTTAAGGAATTAACCTTTCGTAATTTGCCCAGGTCTGGGTGTCACTGCGATCGCCCCCAGTCCATTGTACGGTACCCATAGTACAAGCGTTGCTTAGTTTGGGACCATACAGTTGGTGGGTTCGTCTGGCGATATTTATTTATTTTGAAAATTTGTCACAACTTTCTTGTTGCCGCTTTAGAAACACATCGGAAGGCCTAGAAAACAGTGTAAACTGCATCTGGGAGAAGCATCTATTATTATTATTCAAGAAATTGTGTGCAAACATTTTGCAAAATACGAAGGTACTCGAGTTTTTTATTGCAATTGAAAGAAGTGTATTGTTATTTTTCAAATTTTATGCTTAATACTCATCGATATCATTTCGGTCTTTTGTAACTCCCCTGTATGCGAACCGAAAAAAAATTAAACACAATTTTATATATTTTATTAGATTGCTATACTTAATTTTATTTGAAATTATGAACTTTTATCTGAGTATACTCTATCAATGGATTTTCAATGCAATAACCATAGAAGACGCTAGCTAATTTCAATCTGATCCAGACGCTCGATGTGTTTGTGTACAAAAATATAATGTTTGTTGTATCGTGTAGGTAATTGGCTGTTGTAATAATACTTTTATGTATATAATAATAGGGCCTAATTTTGTTGAATAGGTTACCATCGGTGCCAAAGCGACACTTTGTATTCCAAACGACAAATTAGGCCTCTAAATGTTTCCTTATACGATGTTCCGATTAATAACCGACTGAGGAATCGATTCGTTGAATCGCCCGTTAGTCGATATTGGTTGGCGCATCACTATACCTTGTTCCATAATTTATAATTCACGTTATTTAAGGCTGTTAACACTGTCCTGTACGAGTCATTTATTCGGGAAATAATATTGCCAAAGACAAAAACATTAGATTTAATTGAAATATCAAAATGTAGTGGATAGTGAGGTTTGTACAATAGCTAGTTCGTAGGTAGGGTCATGTGTTATTTTTTTAAAACATTCTCGATGTAAGTGATGTTATCAATTATTATGTTTATAATTATATCAGGTGCAATATTGAGACAGCCAGTGAGATGACAGGATTTTGTTTTAACAAAAAATATCGACAAACTCATGTCATTGGCGACCGCTTAGTGTAGCGGTTTGAGCGCAGGCCGCTCGGCGTACTGCACCGAGTGGTTGCGGGTTCGATTCCCGTCAGGGTAAATTTCGGGAATGGTCTTTTCGTAATTAACCCTAGTCTTGGTGTCACTGGGATCGCCCCCAGTCCATGTACGGTACCTATAGTACAAGCGTTGCTTAGTTTGGGACCATACGGTTACTGTTGGTGTGTTAATCTGGCGGTTATTATTTATTTTTTTACTGCTAATGCCCAATTTTTATCGAGGACTTCTAATGATCTATGTACTATCACTTGTTCGTAACTTTGTCCCTTAATCTTGGTGAAAGCTAAACCGACACTAGGGTTACTCAAATGGTCGAAAGAGGCGTCTTAAATTAAAAGAAAAAATATCAAGTTCTTCGCGGACATTATATTTACAATAGATATACGAAATTTTATAGATAATTCTATCGTGTGGACAACTGAATTACTTCCGCTGTGTTACGTAAGTACACGATAGAAAAATAATGCCGCGTTAAGTACTTAGCCTTATATTTTTATTGTTCTAATATTCACATGAAAATTGGAAATTACACAGACATTGAAATAGATCATTATGAAGAATAATGTCACTGTGTGACATAATATTTAACGCAAATAATGTTTTATACGCGGGGTTAGTATATAGCATTGTCAACGGGTGATAGAACTGATTTAATTGATTATTTAGATGATTTGATTTCTACCGCGTAGGAATTGTTAATGAATGTGTATGATTGTATTATCCGCGTCGGTTTTTGTATATTTTTGTTTGGAAATGTGATTCATTTGTTGATTTTTTTTGTAAATACCTAATATATGAGTTAATTGAACAAGTGCGCTTGTTTCATTCTTAACCTACGGTTTAATCATAAATACCAGCGCTGATATAAATGAAAAAGTATGCTCACACCCCTTCAAGGATGTAATTTTTGAGATCTCATCTAACCAGCTATCCTGTCATAGCCGAAATAATGTAACGGGCGAAGTTAACATGAGGGAAATCTACCTTAGTAGCGCCATCTATGGTACAGTAGTCGATACGATGCTCCAGGGAAATATAATAAACAATAGGGAGATACTTTTTTCACGTATTTGTGTCGAGTACTTTTGGCGATTCAGACGGTCATAGTACCAGGAGCGCATGACAAACGAGAAGTTCATCAATTATTAAGTAGGTAAGCGCCACCTATCGGGTAGTAGCCGAATCGAAGTACCAGGGCGACATGACAGTTGGAGATGATGATTCAGTAATAAAATTTCTTTGTTTGACATGTTTATGTTGAGTATTTGGCGATTCAGACGGTTGAAGTACCAGGAGCGCATGACAAACGAGGAGCTTATCCACCAATAAGTAGGTAAGTAGCGCCATCTATCGTACAGTAGCCGAAACGTAGTACCAGGGCGGCATAATAAATACAGTAAGTAGGAGCCACACATAAGTTATTTTGACAAATTTATGTTGAGTATTTGGTGATTCTGACGGTTTAAGTACCAGGAGCGCATGACAAACGAGGAGCTTAGCAGCAGTAGGTAGGTAAGTAGCGCCATCTATCGTATAGTAGCTGAAACGAGATATTAATTTATGTCGAATTTGCGGCAATTCTGACTGCCAAAACACCAGGAGAGCATGACAAACAAGGAGCTTATCTATCAGTAGGTAGGTAGCGCCATCTATCGTACAGTAGCTGAAACCAGATATTAATTTATATCGAGTTTCGGCAATTCTGACTGCCAAAGTACCAGGAGCGCATGACAAACGAGGAGCTTATCTACCAGTAAGGGGGCAAGTAGCGACATCTAACGTATAATAGCTCAAACTAGCTTAATAACTTTGTTTCAGCTATTACATGTTAGATGACGTTAAATACAGTTATTTTATTTGTTGCACTACCCTCTTCTTTAAAATATAATCTTCATGTACTTCAAATGATTTGTTTAAACTGCTACACAATAGATGTCACTAAATAAATTTTACTTAATTGTCCTCGAGTTTGGATTTCAGGCATCTATTTGTCAGAAAGATGTCACAAGTTTCCTTTGTTACCAAAAATATAAACGAATCTCTCTTAAGGGCCGAAAAATAAATGTATAAATGTCAATTGCACTTAGTACTACCAAAGTGGAATAAACCAAATAAAAAGCCTGTGTTTTTTATTAATTATATTAAAAATAAAAACCTGTATTAATAAAGGTACATCTAATACATTAAATAACAATTACATTATACATGTGTACATTACAATGTTTAAATACCTACCAGTTAAAGTAATATTCACCGATAACCACTTTACAATGTACTATACGTTTAGAACGTTACTTAGGTACATGTTTATATCAATTAATCGTTTAACCTATTTTATCTTTAATTCGTAGATACAGTTAATTACACATTCCTCATTAATTACATTCCTTGCTTTTAAACTTTATGTTTTACTACAACCAACTCGACACACAAGGGTCTGACCTGCCTGATGTTAAGCAATTACCATAGTCTATACTTACTTGCAATACCAAAGGCATTGCATGGACGGTGTCCACTTAGGGAGTGGGATAGAGTGTGGGCTCTTACTTATCGCACAAAACGCAGCTATATAACAGCTACTTACCTCACGCTAATATATTGTTACTTACACTTAGGTACTAAGCGATATTTTTTGGGAGGTTGTAGTTCTACCCCGTCGAGCCAGCCTGTATAAGAACTGTAGTCAACTGGCTACCGCCTAAGCAGAGTCAGACTCTACCACCGATCTCTCCTCATTAGGTTTACTATACACATAAAACTTCAGGCAAGTTTAGTGCGCGGTTGTATCCAAGCGCATACGTACATAGATACACTACGGTTGTCCAGCGCTTTTTAAATTGACGGACACCATTTTCATTGCGACTTATCCTTACTAATATTATAAATGCGAAAGTAGGTAACTCTGTCTGTCTGTCTGTCGCGCTTTCACGCCAAAACTACTGAATCGATTTAAATGAAATTACACAGATAGTCTAGAGCCAGAGAAAGGACATAGGCTACTTTTTTATGCGAAAAAAGGATTGTAAGGGGTTGAAGGGGGGATGAAAAGTTGTATGGAAGTATCGTCATTTTTAGAGCTAGAAGCTTGAAACTTATTTTTGAGGCTGTTGATTTGATATAAATAAATATGACATTCATAGTTTGTAAAAATTTTACCCTCAAGGGTAGGTATGACACTATTCCACGCGGACGAAGTTGCGGTCACAGCTAGTATCACATAATTTTGCAAGGTAGTTAGGTATGTCCGTTAAAAATATCTACATTATCTACCTACTTATTTTTGGACAGTGTCCTCTGCTTCTCGGCGTGTTGAACCAGCTGTTTGTCCGTGGCTAGCCCCTTCCTGGCCCTCACAGAGTCCATGTAACCTTTGGCGCGGTTGATGCCGTCCCACTTCTCGCCCCAGTGGAGGTACTCCTCTTCGGTGCGAGGCTTCCAGAATGGGTCGATGTCTATCACCTGAAACGTGATAAACAATACTGTTAGAACATTGTACAATAAATATTTATAATCTAGGCCAGTTGTGTTAATAAAGGAAGTTAGGTATAATAATGGTTACGTTGCTCTGAATAATTTGATGTGGAAGAGAATAGATTATTTCATTAAATTATGATTTCTATTATTTAATATTTTAATATTTTTCTAGTTTGTTTAGGTAAGTGTGTACCTAAATAATCTATATATATATATATATATATATATATATATATATATATATATATATATATAAATGAATTGCTGTTCGTTAGTCTCGCTAAAACTCGAGAACGGCTGGACCGATTTGGTGTTGAATTATTTGTGGAAGTCCAGAGATGGTTTAAAAGGTGAACAAATATAAAATTCCACGCGGACGAAGTCGCGGGCACAGCTACTTACAAATAATCATGTATAGTTTTTGTAGTAGGTACCTGAATATAACTCATATAAACAATCCTGATTGAGGTCGATGTTTATTCTCTACGACAATAGATACCTACGTCAACGGATCCCTATGAAATGATGGATAGAAAATCAAGTAATACTTATATAGTTATGCCCTCTATGTTACAAATCAGTAAAGTCAACGTGATTGAAATATTTTTAGTGTAAAAATGTAGGTAGGTAATAATTAATGATAATCATACAAATTGCGAAACGGAAGCAGAACTTCCGAAATATGTTTATGCATTATGACGCAAGAATGTCCAATGCACTGCCGCGTGAAAAATGCAAATAAGTACTTATCTAATACTTGGGTTTTTTGCCAGATATACCTATTGTTTATTTATACATTGTACAGATATATATATATATATTTTTATACGGGGCAGTCCATAGGTAGTCTATCTTTATGAAACTACCCATAAATGAATCTCCTTACCTCCCAGTGGCTGAACAACATCTGCGGTGCGGCGAGGCCCGAAGTGTGCGTCCTCAGTTCGAGAGCGAACTTGAAGCTCTCGGCGACCGGCAGCAAGGCTTGCACACGGAACTGAGCAGAACCGCTCTGCAGGTCGCTGCCGACCACCCGCCCGCCACGACGACCAAGTGCTGCGTATAGTTTCCCTGAAACAAGATTTTATTTAAGATTAGGAAGGACGGACCAGCACATAAATATTTTGACATGTCTAGTTTAATCGTGATTTGACGAACACAAAAAGAATAGGGTATTTTATTTTAGTGCTTTAGATATACCTAAAGCCAAGCATTAAAATCTTAGTGAAACAGTTTCCGCGACTCGCACGGAAGCCCAAAAACTACGACTGTAGAAAAAAGTTCGCTTCGTGATATCGCCGGGTTCGTTCGTCAAATATTCAGTGGTCAGTCGCGTAGAAAAATTCCTTGCTTCTTACAGATTCGTCGCGGCCATTTTGAGATGAAAGGGGGACTTCCGGTCACGGGCATCCGGTTCAATCGGTCACGTCCGCGAGACATCTACAGACCACTACTCTTATTCGGTGTTGCTGTTACCTACATTTGAGATTACCATACAAAAGAGTGAAAATAACCGTATTGGGCCAAATAAATGACCGCACCCTTCTCAATTAATCTTCGATGCTGCTTATAGCGTGATTCGTTTCAAACTTAAGTATGTATTTTTAATGTAGGCTGGACGGTACGGTAATAGACAATCAATGGTCTATCTATGCATCCGTGACACTGACAACTTCATAGAAGACAGTTGCCCACAATTTTATTAATTTGCGTTCACAAAGTCGTTGTATGTGTACGAAAACTTGCGGCAAATGCTCTTTTAATTGTTTAAATACCATATTTCAGCGTACGTTAGCAACTACTACATCGTATGCCGTAGATTGTGCGATTTGAAGGTCTAATTACCGTACGAAACCGTAATTACCGTAGTTCTGGCAACCTTGAGCTCCTATTTGCCCAATAAATAAGGGAGTTTTTGTAATATTTGAGTTCTCGCTTAGGACGTTGGGGAGAAAAAAAAATTCCGTAACACACACACACACACGTTATATTAATTGCCAGAACGGTCAGTTAGGAATGTAAGTACCTAGCGGAGGTGCCGATAAAAACAAACGATTTCCGAACGGAATCGTTAGCCGCCGTACGAGTGATTGGAATGTTAAGGCTAAAGCGCCCATCTAGCCCGCGAAGTTCAAATTTTTTGAGTTCTTTTAGAAATTTTTCAAAATCTGACAATAATAAAAGACAAATTTTGTAATTCGCGAAAAAGACCGTGTGCAGTGCATTTATTAATATATCCTAAACTATATTAATTATTAATATATACTATAATATATAACTTACTCTAAAACATTTCAAGAACGACAGCTATCCAGATATCTGGCAATTTTTGTATATTTAGTGATTTACTAGTATCATATCCACCGTGATAATATTTAGAGTAAAATAAATGTATTAATAAATGCACTGCACACGGTCTTTTTCGCGAATTACAAAATTTGTCTTTTATTATTGTCAGATTTTGAAAAAATTCTAAAAGAACTCAAAAAATTTGAACTTTGCGGGCTAGACAGGCGCCTTTTCCTTAAGCCTCTATCATAATGATTGTTTGTTAGTGACCAATGATAGAGCTACATATTAGGTATGGTAAAATCGATAAGTAACATATGTCCATTTTTTAGTTTCTGTAATATTGTGATTTCATTATAATTGAAGGTATTACCTATGACAGCATCAAATGGAAGAGGTATGCATTAAAAAAAAATACTGTTTATAATGGAACCTTCACAATTAAATAGGAAAGGCTTAATTCCCCTTTTTCACTGTAACTTAGTGCAGTTTCTTTTAGCTGCTGAAGTAACATTCTTACAAGTTACACTATATTGGTTGCAATTACGAAATTCATGGGTTACCTACGTATTAGTGCTATTTATGTTTAACCCCCGACGAAAAAAGAGGGGTGTTATTAGAAACATTGAAGCGATTCAAACTGACGTTTGTCATCCGATCCTTTTCATACTATATAATATTATAAAGAGGAAAACTTTGTTTGTTTGGTTGTAATGAATAGGCTCCGAAACTACTGAACCGATTTGAAAAATTATTTCACTGTTGGGAAGCTACACTATCCCCGGGTGACATAGGCTATAATATATTTTCAAAAAATGTAAGGATCCTTACTAAAACTCGAATAATGTAACCGCAATGTACCCGTGCGAAGCCGGGGCGGGCCGCTATATATTATATACTGTTAGCAAAATTACAAATGTGAAACACAGCCTAACACGAACCTCTTACACGTGCTTGAACATCGCTTGGAACGGTCTCGCCCGCGCCCGCGCACGTAATCGAAGGCTGGTGATCCGACACAATTCAAATTCAAATCGTTTATTTTGTTTAGGCCTACGGGGGCACTTACAAAATGACAATTTTACATTTTTTTTCTTATATCTACAACCGGATCGGAACGCGACCTCGACTGAGAAGATCCGGCAAGAAACTCAGCGGGCTTGTCTTTTTACATTTATCATATTTTTTTTAAATCGCCAGTTGCTTATAATCAGCACCCCATGGGCGTCCGTTTCCTGCGCTTCTCATACAACAAATAATAACTACATACGGTTGAATGGATGCCGTGTACATATGCCGTAACATGAGGAAGCTATTTTTATTACATTGATATTGTAAAAAAACTGTGAACAGTTCAGATTTTTAAGCTACCTAGTCCGAGGTTGGCGTGTATTTTAAAGAAGTCGAAGGAAGTCGAAGAGGATTGAGACAGAGGGAAGAGAAGGGAGGGGGGTCGTGTTTCCGTCTCTCTCACTCACCGAACGAAACGCAGGTATAATAGCTACTTTTCTCCGATCTTCTGCGAAAGGGTGGTACTACCTCAGTCGACCTAGCTCGTGTATGAGCCGCAGCCAATTAGATACAGCATGGCTCTATAGATATTGGCGTGATACTTCAATAAAACAATCCTTAATAGTGTACGAATAAAGGTTAGAATTGAATATCGAAGCTATCGTAGAGCAGCGCGCCGCTCGGTGCCCTATATCCCAGACCGTCAGTAACGGCTCACTTCCTGGGACATCCGCCTGACGGGATGATCACACATCAGACGCTTATAAGGTCCGGCGGAGGCTGTTACGGAACTCTAGAACGGTTAGACCCCGCTACGTGAAATGAATTAAATGTGAGAAACCGGTGTGGATTTTGGAATGATGCAGGAATGTTAGAACAAAACCAAAAGATGCTTGACCCATCATCTTATCTATAATTGGCACGATTAACACTAATTTAATATGTAATCCTGTAGTACTTAAAACTTCCTTGGGAATACTCACAGACTTATAAACACTACGTTTAAGGGAATACAATTCTCTGGATATCTTCTTCTTTCTTTAAAAATATAGCCAACAGCACAGTTTAATAGGTATTTCGCCAGTGTCAAGTAACAAATAGCAATAACAAACACATTTAATATCAATACAATATAAAATGTGACCGTCCACTTTGGAAAACCAAAATGGAGCCTTCTCTGGATAGGTATGTATGTTTGTCTCAAATGACAGCTGTCAAACATAGCGCTCGATTTATTACAAAATTTGTTTTGACCTAGAAATTTTCGCTTCCTATATCTATGGTTTAGACTAGAGACTTGAAAGTTCTCGCTTATCCCAAACTAATGGTTTTGACCAAAATAGTATATTACTTTTTTATGATAATACACTAAATATCCAATTATACAAAACATTGTATGCAGTCGGTGCCATTTTGGATGGACCTGCCTCTAGCCATTTCAAAAACTCAACACTCAAACTCAAAATTGTTTTTATTCACGTAAGCCAACAAAGCATTTATGAACAGTCAGAATCTACCACCGGTTCTGAATGCTGCTTCCACTGAGCAGATCCGGCAAGAAACTCAATGGTTACTCTTTTCAATGAATTCAAGATGGTGTACATTCTCAGGAACAGCATAAAAAAAATTGAGCAGGCAACACCATTGTCACTAAATAAGTAATAGTAAATAATAATGAAATCTCACTCAGAAATCTCATTTAGCTGGAGGACTAAATTCATCCAGGTTCGTTGAACAAACTTCATCACAGAAGGTCGAGTGTAACGACAGTCGTTACCATGCACGCGGGTACCCCACAGTAATGTACTCAAACGCTAGTCGCCCAGCACATGTAGGTTCTACACGCGTGATTTACAATTTTCCCACGACGCACGGATGTATGGATAGCAGAATAGTCACAACCTTTTAATCCTAGATTACAACGACTTTAATCAGAAGCCTTGTGGACTCTGACTCTGATTTTGAGGTGTCAAAAATAGGGATAACTACACTTAACAGCAATCACACGAACACAAACCTGTAATAATATCAACGGTCGAAAAATCCAACCAAAGGGTGACCGTCCACTTGACTGTGCTATGAAGCGCGTGCCGGCCAGCATCATAGCACAGCGGTGGACGGTCAACCTAAAGGTTTTGACAAAAGAAATGAGTGTAATCTTCGTTACCTAAAACTATGGCCCATTTCTGCTTTTTTGATGGATTTACGCTCGATTCTCTCTCCCACCACTGTTCGATACCTACTCTACGTGTACAATGATGAGTTTGACCCTCCTCGACGAGTCTTCGACACAGCACGAATTATTTAGCAGTGCTTTATCAATGGTACCGAATTAATTAAATAAAAAAACAATACCTAATACGCAAGCCGAAACCTTTAACATTTTATTATTTATTTCAAAGCTTTTTTCTTGACACTGAAAACATTAATCTAAGCGAGGGTTTACGAACTTTTTTTTTAACTTAACAGTAAGACGAAATTTTAACTGGAAGGCTGTGTGAAGAACAAACTTGTTTTCCTGACTGTACGTCGTCTTGCGCCGCGCTGGTCACATCACGCATTAAATATATAATTACAATACTATTTCGTTAAGCTTGACTAATAAACGGCGACTATTGTTAATTCTATTTAATTGTTAGATCCGGATTCTTTTCCGAAACAAAAATCCGTAATCAGTGATATAGTTAAGCTGTAGCCAGTTGGCTACAGATTATCGTAAAACAGCAATTACAGCTGCTTTTCGTACGATGAGTGCGAGAGCCAGAAGCCCAACATACGCTCCCTTCCCCGCTTCTGTCCCTCTCCCCTTCAGGATGGCAACGTGCGAGCGATGCCGTTGGTATTACAAGCATCTATAGTCTACGGTAACTGCTTAACATCGGGCGGGTCACACGCTTGTTTGCCGAGTATGTCGTATAAAAAAGTACCTGCAATTCTAATATTTTTAAGAAGAGATTTTTTTTGTAGTAATTCAGGAAGTGTCCGAACGCTTTTTTTGTCGAGTCGTGCGGATGTTGTCATTTGAGTCGCGTTGTTTGGTCGTGCAATTACTGGCGCACAAAAACTTGGTACCAGCGTCTTAACTAAAAAAACATTGTAGATTCCATCAAATCGGAAACTCGGATCGCCGCCGGAGCGCAATTTGTCACCGGCCACGCGTCAGGGCTGGCGTCTACGGTAACTTTATCTATCGTAAAATGACTAAAGCAACATCTAGACGGCACAGATAGCTAATGATCAGTATGGTCGAGATGGGGATGTGTGAGTCGCGGGAAACTTGCCTATTGAGATACCTATTGGTAGGGACCCTAGCGATCGGTCGTGAGCCAAATCATGGCGTCTGGAGACTACTTTATCAAACCAAACTGGCTAAATACCGCTACCACGGCCAGCGAGAATCGATACAAAATGGTAAGTAATACCTAATGTTCGAGTTCTATTCAGTCACCAACGGGCTCGCCAGCATTCGGGAGGCCATATTATAATAAATTCGTGGTTCATTCTGTATCGGACACTGTAATGTTAATTAAAAATTAATGAAGGCTAATCGTTACAAATTACTAATAGTCGGGATAGATAGGAATTCAACGATTTCATAGCCAAATAAAAAAGCTAAAACGAACATACTTTAGCGAGATATGATGTACGTACCTAATTAAAAATGGGTCAAGCACATGTTTAATGTCTAAACTACGATACTTATGTCTATTAACTTTATAACCACGAAGCTTTAAAAAGTACTTGTATTTTATACCTCCGTTTTCTGGAACGACTGCCGAACTAAACCTTCATCGAATTCACGTAAAAATACCCACAAGCGGCAACCCTACGACATAAGTAAGGTAAAAAGCCGATCACTGGCTTGCCATTACTCGGCCGACATAACATTTTACCCGCTTCCTGTCGCCGGCTTCCCGTCACGATAACGCATAACACAAGAACAAATTAAATCCGATCGTCTGAGGATATTCGATAATGACACGACTTTGCCCTTTCCGCTCGCGAGTAAGGGTGTTGCCACACCAATCGAACGTTCGATCGACCGTCGATCGATGATCGATCGAACTTTACTCTACGTAGAAACTATCGATTGACGTCGTCCACTCATCTCAACTATCGATTGTTTTGGCAGGTAACACCCGTAGAGACGGCGTGACGCTAGCCGAGATAAATGTCTAACGTCTAAGCCCGTAAAGAAGTAAACTGAATTTAGGGTTGATAGGAGATTTTATGGACTTATGATGGATAGAGAAAGAACACAAGATATTTATTTCGTAGACAGATTTTGGTATTATAATAGAAATGCTTGCTGAACATGTTCTGAAGCAGTAGGCTCTATGCTATAAGGGATGATCGATTGTGGAGAATAGAAAGCTTGCAATTATGTGGAAATTTGTTTAAGTAGTATTTTTTATGTTTGTTTCTAACCGTGTTATCTAAGCATAACATGATGACAAAAACGTCATATTGAGAAGTCCATATTATAAATATATCCTACTAATATTATAAATGCGAAAGTTTGTGAGTGTGGATGTATGTATGTATGTATGTTTGTTACTCCTTCTCGCAAAAACTACTGAACGGATTTGGATGAAATTTGGAACAGAGATAGATTACAACCGGGATTAACATATAGGATACTTTTAACCCAATAATCCGATACTACGCGGATGAAGTCGCGGGGCACAGCTAGTAAGTATATATAAATGCAAATCATAGTGGCACTGATATCGTAAAATCATCGCCCTTTTCCCAACAACCGTCACAGTTGTTTAGAGGGACACAGTTAAGACGATGAAAAGTTTACAATGTTCTCACATCTATTAGCCATAAGCCAACAAAGTTTCGATACCAATTTGTTGAGCAAAGGATACAGAAGTTTCCCCCGCCGGTGGGAAGCGGCGTCCGCTGCCCACGCGATGGCCAAGAGCCCACTTCCTGCGAGCCACCTGTCACCACGGCCTTAAGCATTTAAGGCCGCCTATTCATCGGTTACAAAACGTTTCGCGACTCAGCTTGCAAAGGTGAGAGTTGAGCAATGATTTTAAGAGGTTTTCGATCTTGTCCTTAATTGGCTTCTGGGAAAATTCGAAGCTTTTTTAGTATACACAGGAAGCTGTTAAAAAAAAACTTACCAAAGATCCTTCTAACACAAATGCCATCAAAGTAATTACTGGTTGGGCTGGCAATGCTGGTTTAATTTATGGGATTCTTGTTTATTTGTATACACACAACATATTGCATGACCATACAACCACAAGAAGAAAAAAAATACACTTTGACGAGTTTATTTGGTGTGCGAACAGAATCAGCACCATTATCTAATTAGGCAAGTAACTCACTGCGTTACAGTACGGACCTATTGGACATTGCCGGCTGCGCCGGTGAGCACGTGCCTTTATCTCGGCACGCCATACAGGGCGCATACCCTAATTAGCGCTCGCCTTGGACACTAATCAGATTTAGTGCGAGCTGTTTGTCTGTCATGTGGGTAACGAGTGTTTTGTTATATTTAACTCATTCATAGCTGCGGTACGATATAAGTATGTGAATATGGTGTGCTACACTTAGCAACGATAATCGATATATCGTGACATTTGTAGTGTCGAATCCTACTCTAAATTCCATTATTTTTGCCTTCGTATCGATTACTGAATGAACGATACAAAATTATTGTTCGTTCAGACTATAAATGACGGCAAAAAAGATGGAATTCAGAGTAAGCTGAGTACAAAACAAATGTGACGATATATCGATTATCGTTGCTAAGAGTAGCACCCTTGACCCTTCGGACATTGTCGTAGCCGGAAATATTCAAATTACACGTGACAGGTTACGAAAAGTGGTCTTCGAACTTTCGACTCGAAATTTCGAAACCTTTTCGAAACAAATGATTTCGTTAGTACGAGATCATTACTAGTTGGTACTTAACGCTCTCACCTTGTTAATACCTACTATTTCAATGATAAACTTATTACTTTTCACAAATTTAAAAGGTCTTTTTTTAATTTGGGATCGCTATTCCGCCTGTCTCACTCATCGTGTGAAACCCAGATATTATAATTACTTCAAGTGACGTCATACACAGGTGTAACAGCCCCATTGACAGCAATCAAATACAAGTTCTCATTCGTACGAATAATGACTTTCCTACCGGCCTCCTTTAGCAATTTCCTTTGCGATATTTGGATAAGTTTTCGCAGAATGGAGTCAACACACATATACTTCTGCAAACCAAAAACAAACCCTAGTGCCAGTGTTTGTAGGTTCGTTTTAGTTTGCATAAGTATGTGTGGTTGGATCCATTCTGCATAGTTATATCCATTTATGTTCTGTGTAAGTCTCAATTAAGAAAATCATAATTGGCTGGAAGTCGGTATCGTAACTTATGAATTGGTGTCCATGAATTTTGGTATTGTTAGAATTTTTTCTAAACTGACATGTGAATAATGGAAACCAAGTTGAAATATTATTTCTTGACAGCAGTTTTTCTCTTCCAACGAGAAGCGATACAAAATTGTAATATAGTTCGAGTTCGAGGGGGTCATCGCCCCGTTTCGCTAACATTCGACAGGCCATTTTATAATTCGTGCTTTATTCTGTTCAACCGTAATGTTAATAAAAATAAATGAAAATATCTATTTATTTCCGCAGCCAATGTTTTTAAAGAACATAACCTCTCGTTAATCTTTACCTGGTGCCTGGGCATTTCGCTGTGCCGACGCGGTGACGGAAGTTGGTCCAGATGTGATTTTATGGTCTGCTAAAATAACATTGACCTGTATTCATGTACCTCGAGCAGAGGTCTGGCAGATAATTAAGCGGGGGCTTTGTAATTGCGCTGATAAATTCAGATCAGCGCATAAAGAGTTCCACCAGATTTATCTTTCGATACATACACCGGCTACACAACAGCTCGGCTCACTCCACATGGTGGTTGCGGGTTCGATTCCCGTCAGGGTAAACTTATGAAATGGCCTTTTCGTAACTTGTCCTGGTCTGGGTGTCACTGGGATCGCCCCCAGTCCATTGTATGGTACCCATAGTACAAGCGTTGCTTAGTTTGGGAACATACAGTTGGTTTGTCAGTCTGGCGATATTTATTATTTATTATTATTAAACCGTTTTTATTTAGATGTTGTCTCGCATTTTCCACACACCTATGCACACTACTCGTGAGTCATTACGCGCTGCCTACTCCGGTGTATTCAAATACGTCGTGTTATAATAGTTTGCGCCTTTTACGTACCAGTCCTAAATATAGTTAACCAGAGCAGTGTCGCCTGTGGGTGGCGCGTCGCATGCGCTCGTACACTCAGAGATAAATATATGTATAGCAATTAAATAAATGAAGATAATAATTTTTAAATTTTATAAATAACTAGCCGAGCCCGCGACTTCGTTCGCGTGGAATTTAACTTAACAAAAAAGTAGCCTAAGTTACTGCTTATAACATCAGCTATTTACCAGTGAAAGTCCCGTCGAAATAGGTCCACCCGTTTCGGAGATACTCTTTGATTTCAAGTGTTTTAATTTTTTTACGCGGAACCCTAATTGTTTTTCTAAAATTAAAGTAGCCCAAGTTACTCCCTATAACATCAGCTATCTGCCAGTGAAAGTCCCGTCAAAATCGGTCCAGCTGTTTCGGAGATTACCCGGAACAAACACACAGACAGACAAAAAATTTTTAAATCGCGTTTTTGCTATAGGTGTCGTATGTACTTTCATATGCATTTAGTGAAAAGGTGTTATTTTGATATTACAAACAGACACTCCAATTTTTTTATTTGTATAGATTCCGTTAGCCGCAAAGGTTATAGCTTCACGGAGCTAGAGGAGGCCAGATATATATTTTGTTTAATTGGTATGTTATGTTATGTGTGTGGTAAATTGGGGAAGAGTATGTTCTAATGGTACAACAAGTCTTAGGAAGAACTTTTCAAATCACCATGACCCGCGACTCTATGCATACGGAATCCATACAATTATCAACCCCATTATCATACCTTTAGGGATACATTTTCGAAAATCTTTTCTCAGCGAGCAAAGGAAATAATTTTCTGAATAAATTTTCAATTATCGCTGAAGCGCCCATCTAGCCCGCGAAGTTCAAATTTTTTGAGGTTTTATAGTTTTTTTTCAAAATCTGACAATAATAAAAGGCACATTTTGTAATTCGCGAGAAAGACCATGTGCAGTGCATTTATTAATATATCCAACTTACTCTAAAAGATTTCAAGAACGACAGCTATCCAGATAATCTGGCAATTTTTGTATATTTAGTGATTTACTAGTATCATATCCACCGTGATAATATTTAGAGTAAAATGTATTAATAAACGCACTGCATACTGTGTTTTTCGCAAATCACAAAATGTTGTCTTAAATGTTTTCAGATTTTGGATAAACTATAAAAATACTCGAAAATTTTGAATTTCGCGGGCTAGACAGGCGCCTTCACCTTAATGGGCTTTTGAGATGAGTGCAAACTTCTTACCGCTCATTCGCGCGAATATTGCAATACGTAGAACATTTACAAAATATTAATTCCGAGTATTAGGTTCTATTGTAGCGTCATATCATTCACACATAACGATACAACTCAGTCAACACCAATAAAACTGGGTGTCATTTCGATACTTTCAACTAGTCTTTACGTAAACCGATTGTATTTTTAAAGATCTGTTAAGTAAATATATAGCGTTAATATACCGCGCAAACTTTTTCGAAGGTAACTTTACATTATGCATTGTGCCCAGCCATATACGTGTTATGTGGAAGGAAACAGTGGGCTCATCGAGTGGGCCGAGAACGAACCCACTACCCCGGCGGCACGTGGGCAGGTGTAAACAAATTACATAACATTGTTACAACAATAGCGTGTGATATATGTATATATTGAGCAATATACTCTCGTTTTCGTATTCATTCTTATAACCAGCATCGTCGACCAGATGTTAGGTAAACTGTATTTTTCCTTAAGATTCGGATTTAGTAAGCAATCTTAGCATGTCTTTTTAATGTGATTAGTATTTCAAAATTATTAAAAGACGTTCTAATAATAATTTTACATAAGTATTATTTTTTTAACCTAATACCATTTCTATATGGAATCTAGTATTTCTATATTATAAACAGATATTTAAAAATGAATCATTAAAAAGGCATGGCAAGATTGTTTACTAAATCCGCACCCTAACGAAAAATACACCGTAGGTAGGTTTTTTTAAAACAGTAGGCAGGCTACCTACTACTCATTTAGTAAAGCTATATATAATACATAAAGCAACATCCAATTGGTGCGGTAACAAACTTAGGTTCAAATAATTGATGGTGATGAGACGTTGAAAATAAGTTTTTATAATGGCACTGACAGTCCTGGGCGGAATCACAAGAAATATATGAGAATTTTATTCAACACCTTTAATCATAGTCCACATTCTGTAACATTTTATGTGACATTAACACGTGCAATTAGAGAAAGAAATGCAAAGCAAAATAATGTCATTATCCATGATTACGATTTGTTAGGGGTTTATTTATATAAAAAAGACCATCAATGAGGATAAGAGGGACAGTTATTAGAGGTATATCGGAGGTCGCACGTGGGAGTAAAAGAGTGCGCGTGTCTGACGGCGGAATATAGGCCAGATCAGGTGAGATTTTTTTACGGAAAATACGATTCTGATACCGATCGTAAGACGTGTCGCTGTCACGACATTTACTTAAAAGGAATTTAACAAAAATAAATGTGGAATAGAATACGAAATACACTTTATCCGCGCAACTGATTGCTTGAACTGACTAATTAGTACTTAATTAAAATAGCTGAATTTGAAAAAATGCTTAACAAACTGCAATATTACATACTCATTTCTAACGCACGCGTTGAACGCACTCCGTCAGCTGCTACTACGAGTACCACCGCTGTGTGTAGCGCCTTAAAGGAAGACGAGTTCAAATGCGTAAGATACTGCATTGAAACCTCGAGCGTTTGACGCAGTTCGTCTCACGGAGCGTAAATCGCACGAAACAACATCCCGCTTTATTGCTTTTCATAATCAGGTTATTTATATTTATTTTATCAGGGTATTCGGGGCACAGTGGCTGTGGAGGCTCTTCGGAGGTCGCACGTGGGAGCCGGGACCGGCGCGCGTGTAAGGGACGCGACGAGGTCGACATCGTAATCACAAAACGTGCGTCACTAATGTATAATAAAGAGGGGAAAATAGTTTGTTTATCGGTCTGTAGTTACGCAATGTTTTATTACTTATGCAAGTAATATTATACTAGCTCTCTAATGATTTACTATTAGCTATGAGGCTGGAGTTGTTTAGGCCTGCACTTACGAATTGTAATTTTTACATATTTCTCTAAGTCTACGACCGGATCAGAACGCGACCTCAACTGAGAAGATCCGCCTTGAAACTCAGAGGGCTCGACTTTTTAATTTTTTTTTTATTGCCAAGCATTAGCTTAGCTGGAGGGGCTAACGGGAATACTAGTGGTTAACACACATTGCTAGTAATCTTAGTTAAAAAGCTAAACATTAATAAATACAAAATGGGTATTATTGTAAATAGAATAGCTCCAATGTGTTGCCTTTTGAGATTACCAACAATTAAAGAAAGTACCTGGCAAACGATTGTCTTTCTGAAATACGAAAAAAATCATAATTATTGGCTAGGTTTAATATTTTTTCCATTATGTATGGTGCTCATTTTGACAGAAAATTATTTTCTTTAGATACAGTTATTTATCTAATAAGTAGGTAGAGTAAGGAGGTCGTAGGGTTTTTCTACAAGGTAGTCGTAATGTATCGTGACAGTGTTTTATTATAGTTCAAAGTTAACAATCGCGTGATTTCAACAGTTATAAATATTTGAAGTTTTAACGACTTATTTGAGAGTCACTGATTTGGTTTATACAAATGAGCCAAGTTTCTAACAGTAATTAAAATGTTATACGGTACCGCGAACGCCGTGTTGTAGAAGGCCGTTACACGTGTAAATAATGTCAATCCAATTTTTTTCAACCCTTATATTCGTAGACAAGTATTTATATATTCAATATATAAAAACTTGACAACAATTTTACTCGTTTACATTTTGGTTCTGGGAAAATATTAAAAGAACGCTGGGAGTTTCAATATGACTTCATCAGAATCCATCTCGTAGGTATAATTAACCCTGTATATTAGCTGGCATTATGCCATCAATGCTGTTTTTTTTTTCTATATTTTTTTCTGATAATTATGATTATAACTCATTACTAACTTCATGCACACACCAAGCGTCTAAAATAAATCTTATTAACCCCTTATACGAATTAGATTCTGTTTAATCACAGCATATGGCTACAGACTACAGGCTCACTGACCGGTAGACATTCTTCTCAATTAACTCGCATGGGAAAATAAGCAGCTGACGCGTTTTTTAACCGCAAAGTAACATGTGTAGGTGTCTTTACAATCGCGTTCCCTTCATCAAGATACGTATGACAGCTGATGTTAATATTTCGTAGCACGAATCGACTTCCGTGACTGGTGGTGGATAAGGAAAAACTGATGAATATTGAAAACTCAGACTAAAGGAGAATAAGTCAGAGTTTCACAATCTTCTAGGCATAGTTTAGTTTTTTAGCAACTGAGCTTATAATGATGACCGCTTGGCGTAGGGGTTTGAGCGTAGACTGCTCGGCTCACTGCACTAGGTAGTTGCGGGTTCGATTCCCGCCAGGGCAAACTTCGGGAATGGCCTTTTCGTAATTTTCCCTGGTCTGGGTGTCACTAGGATCGCCCCCAGTCCATTGTACGGTACCCATAGTACACGCCTTGCTTAGTTTGGGACCATACAGTTAGGGTGTCAGTCTGGCGATATTTATTTACAGGTTACACGCACCACGTCTGATCAAAAGTTTCCACCTTTTCTACAAAACAACACGTGATCAATATTGTTATGTTATCACTTAAGCACGTTAACTATGGGCGTAGACCATAAAAGAAAAAAACACTTAAGATCAAACCGGATCTCTCACTTCTAAGTAAAGAACAAAACCTATCTTATTAAAAGGAAGTATTCTGTAACAACAAAAACGTCGGCTAGGGTCATCACTCTTGTAATTATGAAATGAGAAAAAATATAATTATTTAAGAAAATAAGATTATTTTCAATGTGAGTTTATATCATTACTAGTATTCTCGTTAGCCCCTCCAGCTAAGCTAATGCTTGTGTTAGGAGTGGGCTCACATCAATAGTTTAATGGTCAGGATGGGGATCGAACTCGGAACCTCTTAGCTACGAGGGGGCCGCTCTAACCACTAGGCTATTGACGCCTCAATAACTATTGAGGATCTTGTCGCAATTTCGTGTTTATTAAAATATTGACCTTATTATAAAAAATATATATTATATAATTTGTAACTGTAAAATATATAATTATCATGTATAAAATTATGTGCATTTTAGTTATCTATCCTGTTTAGGTTACTTGGCAATCTTAGTACCAGAGACATGTTTTATTATTAGGAAACAAAAGGAAGTAACACTTTGATGAAACTTTATGTTTGCCGTAAATTGCTTCACAACGTATCCCTGACAACCCTACTCTCAAGTGCGCGTGCCAATACACCCGTCCCTTTCACACTGAGGTGCAAAAACATAAACCACTTGAACCACTATTCGATAGACAATAGTGGAGCGCGTCCTTAGAGCGCATTGTCTCGTCCGATAGCACAATGCGCCTCAAGTGCCTTTTGCTTATCTGACAACCCTTGTTTTTTATGACATTACATCTATTGGAACGTGACTTACGGGTTGAAAAAAAAATGGTATCGGTATATTGCAGAAGAAAATGAGAATAAAAATTAGGTTATGGTTTATAACTATGATGAATAATTTCTGAATTATACAAGGTGAAACATAATGCGTATACTTTTTTTTTCAAAACTTAACTTTGTAAATCTAAAACTATCAGCTTTGGAGGAAACTTGAAAAACAAAAGGTGTTATAGGAATACAGCTGTTGACAGACTTCACAAGTCTACAAAACCTTTAGTACTTCAACTGTCCCACAAAGCCGATAGTTTGAGATTTACAAACTTAAGTTGCAAAAAAAATAGTATACCCTTTTTGTTTCACCTAGTATATATATATATTTTATATTAATGGTCACTTACAATTGGGTCTAGCCCAATATGATTCTGCCAATATCGAGTAACGTATTGCAATAACATACACAATTAATAACAGTACAATACAAAAATGTGACCGTCCATTTTGGAAAACCAAAATGGAGCAATTTCTGAATTTTCTATTACTGAATTAATCCGAGGGCTTCGTTCGAAATAAGGACAGTGCCGCGCGTTGGAACAATACATACTAAATAGTAAGCTAATTTTTTAAAGTTACTAGTACCTACATTAAATCGTGACCATTTTAATAAAAATAACATAAAGGTACGTATGCCTTGCCTTCTCATAAAACAGATTAATCATTTTAATACGGTGCGATAAACACGACATTTATAAGGTCAACCTGCGACATTTATGAAAGTAATAAAACAATTTTGTCGGAAGGTACCTAATATCTACACAATTAAAATATGAATAGTAATAAACTATTGTAGTTTTAATGGCCGTTTGGAACGGAATAAGGAAGTAAATGTTAGGTAAAATTTACTTAAAATATACAATTATATTACAACATGTAGCGTGAACGATGAAATTTAATTAAATACTTACAAAGTTATGAGTACAATATAATTGAAATAAAACTATTTTATGGATTTTATCGCGTTTATTTACTTTTTTATGTTACATGGAACATAAAAAAGTGAATAAACGCGATAAAATCCGTAAAATAGTTTTATTTAAATGTATGGTATTCGCATAAATATAAGAAAACAATATAATATTAATTTCATGCCTTTTTTAACAAAGAATTTCAATACAGCCAACTACAAATTGCTTTAAAACTATCTAGGAATTGAATTTCTGATCAATGTTAGCATCAAAATATTACCATTAGGTATAAAATTAAATACATGTAAGATAGTTAGTATTTTACATACTTAGGTCTTAAAATTCGAAAAGCGTAGTTACTACACAATTTTCCACTGACTGTATTTACTTGGGATTACGATATTCAAGGCTAGAATTAATATTAAGATTACATTAAGCCACACGCACACATTAAGCAACATTCCCGAAGGGGTTCTTCAGTAGTTTAGATAAAAGTGTACTTTAAATAGGAGCGCGTGACGTCACACGCGACTGACGTTCATTTGTCAGAGTAATTTGCGTCTAGACAATGACGTCATTACGTTAGAGCTGTTTTTAGAAAAGGCATCCAAGCTTTCAAGTAATTGCGTGGGTTTGATAATTTATTTGTAAAAGTATATTAAAAAGTTTGTTATTATTTTGTATGACATCAAACTAGGTTGAAGGTTGTTATATGAACTTTAAAAGAAATCGATGTTATTACTATTATATTTTTTTAGGTAGGTACCTAATATTGAATGTGAACTTGATAATTTTAGTTAATACATTTATCTAGTGTCCTGAGTTGCTTAGAATACAGTTCAATAGATTAATAATGAGATTAATGATTAACCATTTAAGTAGGTAGGTACAGTTACAGGTATGTACTTACCTAATTATAAACATATATAATGTAGTTTGAAGTAATCTCAAATGAGGGTAAGAGAAAATAAGGTTCATCATCAATTAAACGAATTTAACTTGCGAAAGCGCGACCAATCACAACGTGCCAATGGTTAGAGTGGGTATTCCCAACAAAACGGGTGCCGTGGAAAAACCCGAATTGGATTAGTGTTATTTCATTGAATATAATCTTAGTAGAGCTATTTAAAAGCGGAATAGAAATTACATGAATTATTAAATAAATATCGCCAGACTAACACGTGTGACGTGACACATCAATTTTATGCCAAACTAAGCAACGTTCGTACTATGTGTGTACTTTATTCGAGGCGACGAATGCGGAGTACGGAAATTTGCAAAACAATATTACCGAATTTTGGTAAACCATCCAGTGCGGTGAGCATTTCCTCAGAGGAAAAGTATAACTTAGAAGTTGCGTGCGGAACTAGTGAGTGAAGCTAGCATAATCAATATCAAACAACAGGAACTATTAAATCAATATTATTTTCTAGATCTGATTGCTGTAAGCGAACCGAGATAGGTAGAGTACGTCTAAAATATTAAATTAAAAAAAAATGTATTTATGACCTATTTCCTCTTTTTTTGTTATAAATACTCGTAAATAATAGCAAATCAAATAAATAATACTAGATTGATACTATTTAGTGTTCTGCTTGCTTTTGCTAGCTTCACTCAACACTTCTTCGCGCTCAGTCTTACTTATTATTTTCGTCTGAGGTCCAAGCGTTAGTTCAAATCAATACACTAAGTGGCAGTCAAAGAAAACGCAATAGCAAAACAATGCCTTTTGCAAATAAGTACTTAAGGTGAAGGCGCCTGTCTAGCCCGCGAAATTCAAAATTTTCGAGTATTTTTCGAGTTTATCCAAAATCTAAAACATTTAAGACAAAATTTTGTGATTTGCGACAAACACAATATGCAGTGCGTTTATTAATACATTTATTTTACTCTAAATATTATCACGGTGGATATGATACAAGTAAATCACTAAATATACAAAAATCGCCAGATTATCTGGATAGCAGTCGTTCTTGAAATGTTTTAGAGTAAGTTGGATATATTAATAAATGCACTGCACACGGTCGTTGTCGCAAATTACAAAATGTGCCTTTTATTATTATCAGATTTTGAAAAAATTCTAAAAGACCTCAAAAAATTTTAACTTCGCGGGCTAGATGGGCGCTTTATTAGTTTATGCTATAGGTAGCCCTCTATTCCTTTCGTACGGCATTACTTCACCTCCGATCAATAATAAAAAATGAATAACACTGATTAGATCACAATTAACGTCATAAGACTTGTTATAATATAATATTACATTTACATTTCTAACCGATGGCCGACGGTCCAACCGCTAGCTCACCACTTATTATTATTATCTACGCAATATAAAACAAGATTCATCCATAACAATATTACATTTTGTCAGACTGTATGTTTGTGCTTTAAGGCTAAAGCGCCCATCTAGCCCGCGAAGTTCAATTTTTTTGAGGTTTTTTAGATTTTTTTCAAAATCTGACAATAATAAAAGGCACATATTGTAATTCGCGAAAAAGACCGTGTGCAGTGCATTTATTAATATATCCAACTTACTCTAAAACATTTCAAGAACGACAGCTATCCAGATAATCTGGCAATTTTTGTATATTTAGTGATTTACTAGTATCATATCCACCGTGATAATATTTAGAGTAAAATAAATGTATTAATAAACGCACTGCATACTGTGTTTTTCGCAAATCATAAAATGTTGTCTTAAATGTTTTCAGATTTTGGATAAACTATAAAAATACTCAAAAATTTTGAATTTCGCGGGCTAGACAGGCGCCTTCACCTTAACTACACCAATCAATACAACCTATCAATAGCTATATCCTACTAATATTATAAATGCGAAAGTTTGTGAGTGTGGATGTATGTATGTATGTATGTATGTATGTTTGTTACTCCTTCACGCAAAAACTAATGAACGGATTTGGATGAAATTTGGAACACAGATAGATTATAACCGGGATTGACATATAGGATACTTTTTAACCCAATAATCCAATACTACGCGGATGAAGTCGCGGGGCACAGCTAGTAATAATAATAATTTAGCCCTTTCTGAAGTCCCACTCCTGGGCACGGGCCTCCCCTCACTACGAGGGATATTCAGGCCGTAATTCACAACGCTGGCCCAGTGCGGGTTGACGGATTTCACATGTCCTTCGAAAATTGGTTAGATTTTCTAAGACATGCAGGTTTCCTCACTATGTTTTCTTTCACCGTAAGCGAGTGATAATCATAATAGAAATTATGAATCGCACATAGATTTCGAAAAACCCAGAGGTGCGAGCCGGGGTTCGAACCCAGGACCTGGTGAGCAAGACGCGTGCTTAACCAATCGGCTATCACTGCTTGTTATCGATAGCTAATAAACCAATTTTATATCTGATTCTTTCATGTAGAATAGGATTCTTGATGCTATACTTATGTAGTTCAACGTCATATATATATTATGTATATTAATAACTCTACGATTTTATATTGTTTTCTTATATTTACGCGAATACTACACATTGAACCATGACTGCTGAACCATTGTGACCATGGCTGCTGTAAAGCAACCGAAACGTCGGGAACATAAAGTTAATAAACCCGATAAAATCCGAAAAATAGTTTTATTTCAATCTACGATTTTATATTTTTGTATGGATTTTTATAAATGTTATAAGTTCGCAAAGGGTACTCCAGAGCTTTAGCCAAAATAATCTATTTTATTACGATAATTAAAAGGCATAGGTACTTAAGTAGGTTAACTAAAAACTTAAAATAAAATCACGTTTATCTTTGTTCCATTTCATTTAAAATAACTCGTCAGTCTGTGAATTTGGCTTTCTCTCTTTAACAGAAACAGAAAGGGTACAATTATTTTACAAAACTTAACTTTGTAATTCTAAAACTATCAGCTTTGGAGGAAACTTGAAAAACATAAGGTGTTATAGGAATACAACTGTTGACAGATTTCACAAGTCTACAAAACCTTTAGTACTTCGACTGTCCCACAAAGCCGATAGTTTTATGTTTACAAAGTTAAATTGCAAAAAAAAATAGTCAACCCTTTTTGTTTCACCTAGTATGTATATTAGTTCCTATAGGTAACGAAATCAAGTGTGTGATTTTTATTACTCTTCTATAGTTCAAAAATCGTTGAAACGAAAGCCGGGGCCTGTCGCTAGTGTCGAATAAAAAGACGATTGACCACGTGCCATCGGATCAAACATATATATACATATAACGTACCATTTCTCGATACTCATATAACTCGATATAAACAACACAATGTATAGCTACGATCCGCAGGTAGGTACGTATAGTACTATAGCGACTGAGTCCCATTCATGAGAAGCGGTTCATTCATGCGGCTGTGAGGACGGTGAATGGGAGCGAGCGAGAGGGGAGATTATAAGGTCGCGTTACACCGACAATGGATTATTTTTCAATGAATTCAAATCCTGTTCTACGAATACATGAATGACATTGTTTTGTTTTTGAAACAATTGAAGAACTTCGGACGGTAGCGGGGGTCTTTGTTTCTCAAGTGGTTACGGGGAAAGAGACACCCCTCTGGTAATTATCGTTGTTGTTTGTTTCCACTTAAAATAGTTATTTCCTGATGCATTTATTGATGGTAACGATATTGCCATAAGAAATAGACATTTTGAATAAGATTATGATTATAGTTTTTATTATGTTAAACATTTTTATTTGTCTCGTTGGTTTAATATGCGCAAGGGCGGCTTGCCGATTATAAGATACCTAAAGTACCAGTGTTATGTAGATGGTCCGTAAATAGCAATAAGTTACCTACATTACCTATTTATGCTGGTAAATTAGAGGGCTCTCACAAGATAATCTAAGGGGATTAAACACTTAAAAATGTGAAAGGAATTTGTAAAATAATAGAAGAGTCAAACTACCACATGTTTTATTAAAAAAAACTTATTAAGTAACAGAAGAATTAAAGTTAAGGTTTGAATTTAAAGGGGATTTCCCCAACTTTTAATGAGGTTGCCATTTTGGGAAACAATCTAAATAGTAGGTTTTCGCTACGTGTTGCCAGGGTAAACATTAATATTTTAGTTCAGAAGACAGGAAAAAAATCAAGATAAAAATCAATTGATATATATCGTGATATATATCATGATATATATCGTGATATATATCATGATATATATCCGCTGATATATATCGCCGTACCCTGTCAGAAATACTTTCAACAGCTGTTAGAAACAACCTTTTATTATTATTACTTATTATTATCATATAAGACTTATAATCAATTTTCAGCTATCAAATCTTATCTATCAATATCTTAAATAAAAAAAAAACTGTTGGATTAATTCCAATATTTACACAAGCAATGTCAATATGAACGCAGCCCTGTCATCAGAGCAACAAGATCGTGTAAAAAAACATCGTCGGTAGGAAGTTGACCCAGCGCGGATGGACTGTCTTGATCCGCTAGCGATTCACGAAATAAAAATATAAGTACAATTTTTTATTACGTATATAATGAAACAAAATCATAAATACAATTGTTTTTAACATCCGCCCGACGGTGAAGCAACGCGAATCGGTTTAGCAATTTTCATAATAAGTACACCCTTTCGAGGTTTTTGAACAATAAAAATATGAATAAAAAGAGCCAATATCTGTAATTAGACTAGCTTTAATTTATAAACACCTATCGTTATTAATAAACATGCAAAATACGTTTACATTCAGTTTATTAATGATGAAACTAGAGACCTTTCTTGTCACTTTTGGCGTTTCAAGCAATTTTAGTTTGATTATAAATACATTAACATCCGTCATTAATTGGAGAATGTACTATTGTACATAATAATAATTAATATGATATGTATGGAATATACTTATACAAAATTGGAGACAAAAAATTACTATTACTATTAATTTAAATTCAAAAACTTCTCAAAAAAGTTTTCCGTACTATACTTATACGACAAAAGTTATAATTTTTTATTTTCATTAAGAAATAAAGGGCATAAAAGTACTCTCGCGCCAAATTCACAGGAAAGCTCCGAAAGGATCAAGTCACACTGGTCGCAGTCGGAGGTGGTTATACCGGGTGCGTAGGCTAAGTCGTACCTGGCTCGCCGGGCCTGCCGCCAGTCCGATCTTGCCCGACCTCACGAAGCGACACATCGACACGCGGTCCGACCAACCACGCGAACGCTTCAAATATCGAACACCGTTCAAAATCTCCAACGTTCATCATCGTTTGCGACGTCATCAGAAACATTTTTCGTTACCACTGTGTGCAGTTTGCGGTGCAATCGACTATGCAAGTCTTAACCCCTTTTATGTTGGCGTGGGTACTTTGCGGTGTCCGAGGGGTGATAAGAACGCCGCTGGAGGCGTTCAGGCCTTCAGGGGAGCTACACTTGAGGAGGCCCGACAAACTGCCTTACCTACCGCACAGAAGAATCTCGTCACCTCCGAAGAGCGACCCCAAAATTCTCTACCAGACTGGGGTGAGTTGTTTTAAGTGCTTTTAACTTGCAACGCGTTAATACGGGTGTGGTGACATGCAAACGAACTTATTATTTTAAAGGGTCCGAATGAAAGCGGTTAAAAAAATTTAATAAATAGGATTTTGAAAGTCAACAAGTCGAGTGCTTTGTGAATTCTGTGGCATTGAGCCTTTTGCAATCAACCTTCAGATAAATGAAGATTGACCAATGGATAAGTGATAATACAGTGATTTTTAACTAATTAACGCTTGGTTTTAAAAGATAAGGAGCACAATGTTGCCGATCTCAGTTGGCGCCAAAAGTACGTGAGCAATGATGAGAAATTCATATTTGAGTCATTACCGTGAACAAAAGACTACCTACGATTCCCGATAAATAAGTTTAAACAAAGCGAATGCTTCATTGGATCGCCGCTGTATAGTTTAATATTTAACCGTCAAAGTCGTGACGGCTGTCACGAACATAGAATTTCAAAGGAAATCGTTGCTTGTTTTCGAAAATTCAACGAGCAATGTGCTTTGACATTGTTTTTGATACAGTGGAGAAATCAGAACGAAGCTCAAATAGGTTTTCTGAAAGGAAATGCCCACCTACATGTCGACTGGAAATGTAATCACGTCGATTCCTGTCTATGAAATAACATTTCTACGTAGCAAGTATAATGTCCGCTTCGTTGAAAGAAAAATAAACATAAGTATGCCAGTGGTATCACACGAATACCGTAACTAATAGAATGACGCAGAGAAGCTATATAACTAGACAATTATAAGATTCCCCGAAGGGTTCCACCCAACAATTAGACCAATTATAACCGAAAAATAACGCAAGAATGCCCCATCCATATTTTTTTAAACACGACTCCTAAATGACTAATCATTCCCGAGAAATGATACACAAACACAAAATCAAATCGCGGAAAAAGAAAACATAAACAGGAAACAACGGAAATAACAACATTCATAAACAGTTTTAGTATTTCCTCCAGTGAAATTTAATTAACAATACTGCATACCATATAATAATAATTTCATTTTTGAACCAATAAAATAAAAGCAGTTCCGGATGTCAGGTCTTGCCAGTCGTATTTTAAAAACAACGATAATCATTATTATACCTAATTTTAAAGTCGATTCAAGAAGATAATGGCTCCAACCTAGGATCGTAATTGCGTTTGTTCAATAATAGCTTTAAAATGTCGATAAACTTGTTTAAATATAGACCGTCAGAACAGTAGCATAAAGTTTAAATTGAACGTGGACGTGAGAATTTTTTAAAATGAAATCATAAAATGGTAGCGTCGCGCGGGTGCGTGGGCGCACGCGTAATACCAGTGGCGGCAGGTGTTCATTCACTCATTCTTATCTTGACAGCTTCGATGACTTACGGCCGAGGCACAGTCCCCGCCAGTGTGTGCTATTTGGTAAAAAAACTCACTTTTTTATGTCATTGCCTTTAAGCCCATTCGTAACGGTAACCGTCTTTTCGAGCGTTCGTCTCTTAAACCGACGGAATTCAAAGTTATCTTGTCATTTTGTCCATATTCCGTTTCATGGGAGGGTTTAAATCTTGACAGATATATGAGTATTAAGCGACGCGCTGTTTTTTTATTTGGGTTTTGACAAAAGTGCAGTTTTGGCGTTGGGCAGTGTGGTTTGCAATAATGAAGCGTTGAGGCTCTCAGCAGGAGTCAAAGTGCCGACTGGTAAATAATAGGCGAGTTTAGTGCTCCCGAGATTTGAATAACAAAGCCACGAGAGGGTGCGGGGTCTATGATCCGTCCGACACGACACACCTCTTAAATCCCGCAGCGCTCCTTTGAAACTGAATGATAATATCTGAATAGATTCATTACATAATGTGACGCGTCATTCATTATAAAAAAGTTACGATGTCATTCAACATTTTGAGAATAAAATGCGCGCAATTTTATTTGTAAAAAGTAACGCGGAACGACACGCAGCCAGCTCGAGTCCAAATGAATGATGTATCGGGAAACATAATTCAACAATCTCAACTCGCCAAAATTACTTGCGGATATAAATCATCTTCTTGACTTGTCAAGATTAACCCTTGACGTAATTTATAAGTACACAAGAAAAAGCATGCAGTGGCCGGGTATTATTTCACGCGCAATGTGACATTGATTTCGGCCGTCGCGACGGCTTCTGAATAGGATAATGGGATTGCAATTTGTATATAAACTATTGCAATTGTCTTTGGTGAGAATCAATTGTTGATTTATTGATTCAGTAGGGTTGAGCAATTTGCGGCTTCCTTTGAGTGATTGCAACTCTGCCGCAAGCGGGCGGCTACTGTGATGATGCAAAATGTAATGGAGGGGAAACAAACGATTGTGAAGTAGCGGTAATTTTAATAAAATCGTTTGACATAAAATAAGTAATAAAATAAGTACCTCTTAGTCTTCTTATGATAAACGTGATTGTGAAAAAGTCTAAAGGTGCGCACGTCTTTTACCGGGTTTGATAGTTTTGGAAGTAAGAGTTTGTTATTTTTTTTTTTTCGAAATAGGCAAGTATTTGACCACAATCTCACCTGATGGTAAGTGACGATGTGGTCTACGGTGGTGCTTACTTGCCTAGAAGGTACCGGTTCACTCTCGACTTGAAAACATCCAGGTCAACCGGGAACAAAGACGCCGGCAAGATGTTCCATTCCTTGGCAGTTCGCACAATAAAAGTGGAAGCGAAACGCTTGGTACGAACTGAAGGAATGTCCACGGTGTATGGATGCATTGTATCCGTGCGTCTTGTCGTCCGATGGTAGAATGGAGATGGGGGAATTAACTCATGTAACTCATGTAATTCCATCGCACACTCCCCGAAATGTATTCCGTAGAAAACTGATAGGCTGGCAACCCTGCGTCGGTGTTCCAGGCTCTGCAACTTAGCCTGCACTAGGGTTTCGCTGCCAATGAGCCTTCTTGCCCGCTTATCTATTGAGTCCAGAGCCTTCAGCTGATACTTAGCAGAACCATCCCAGAGATGGCTGCAGTACTCCATACACGATCGGACTTGAGGTTGGTATAAGTTTAGAAGCTGCCCCGGTGTGAAGTACCGCCTGAAATTCGTACAATATACTCACTTCAAATGAACACTTAAGGACAGTTAAATTACTTTAAGTAAAGGTCGAGAAGATACTGCAGTTTGCATGCAAACATTTAATTAAGCTACTCGCGAATGGTGTCGTATTATATTGGCCTAAATTTATTCTAACACGCACAAATTAGCTCCGAGCAAGACATCTTGTGTCATAATAACTGGCTTTGGATTAAAGAGCTACAATATCCCAGAAAGCTTTCATGTGGCACTAATAACTTGAGAAATTAGCTGTCCGATTCGTATTTTCTCAAGGATTTAGTACGATCCTTTTATTGTTATAATAACTAAAATAATTTGCTTGGGCAGACATATCTTAAAAGTAAAAGAAAAAAGGATAAATTCCGAAAGATAAACGATATTTTGTATATAGCCAATATCCAAAACTGTACAATACTTAAAAAGGTTGCTAGGATTTGGATATTCGCTACAATTCTACGTAAAAAAGTCAATTTCCAAAATTGGGCATCGCTGCAACATGACCACAGAAGTTCCAAGCCGTCATTGCTAAAGATATTGCGTACACGTGACACGACAGGTCATCAATCACTATTAAAACATTATTAGGCGTCGACCTCGGCTCGCCCCGCCCTGTTTTTGTGCACTGCACACATTTTCCGTTACACAATATACGCTTCCGTGTTCTGGGTGTGAAATATGTCTTGTGTTTGCTAAAAAGTTTATTGAAGCAGTGTTCCTACGCACGGACCTAAGAAATATAGTCAGAGTTATTATTATTTAAATGGCATACGGTGATAATAGATAATAGTCACTTATAGATGTCATCACAAGTCTTATAATAATCTGGCTTCTATTAGGCTGTAAGTATTAACATTGTGTTTGGGGGCATGGCAATTCATGGTTTTTCTCAAAACAGGACGAAGTAAAAACCACAACAGACGCATCTATATATTACTGAACCGGGATGTTTATAGATTTATATACAGGTAGTTCTGAGTCCAACTTAGCAACTATCAAATGATGTCATGGCAGAGCGCGCGGTGATAAACATTATCACGTATTAATAAAATTCGGACACGAAATGCAGTCGTATAATTCAATAATTGGGCGTCATCTATTAAGAAGCTCGTAAAACTCTTGATTGGTAAAATAAAAATACCGAACCAGCTGAACATATTGTTCGAGGGGTGTTTTTTTGTTTGCATACTGCGTCTGGCGCCATTTAATTAATGTAATAATATTTGAATATATAATGGCGAATTCGCAACGGACACTCGCTGTTAATAGCCGAGGCTGAGTTTCTTGTTAGCTTACATCGTTAAAGAATTCTTATACAGGAAATGCTGTTGGTGCGAATATAAATAATGGAGCTAGCTGAATACTAATCGAATAATCAAATAGTTAATTGTCTTTTGGACCATGCAATTTATATTATTCTGACAGTCGATTAGTTAGCATTTTCATTGATTGCCGTTTCAGATATCTAGTTACATCAAACAGTCAGCAAGATTATATTCCTAAACCAATCCAGTTAGCTTCAAGAATGGTCTCTTCATACATTTTATTCATACAAAACTGCCGTATTTAAATTCTTAGCAATAAGTTGCTGGAAGGAATTAATTTAATGCGGACGGCTTTGCGAAACTAGTTTGTATAACCCGTCAATAACATTGTGATCTATATCTTACTAATGAGTTGATAAAGGTACGGGGGAAGTTAAACATAATGATTGCGCCTGTCGAAGATATGGGTTGATTGATAGCTATCAGTATAACGGAAGACTTAAGTGTCTAACTAGGTATGAAAGTGGGAAAATGAATATAATGTACAGATGCGTAGATAAATATAACCTATTTCACAAAGTCCCGTAGACGCGGCGTTAGTTATTTGACGGTTTGTAAAGTGGTGGTAATTTTGAACCAACAACGTAATATGGTTTAGAATTTAAAATGAACGACAGAAATAGAAAGTAGGCACACTAAATTTCAAGAAACTAGCTATACTCAAAAGAATAAGCTGTACTGGCTGAAAAAAAATTATATGCATTATTAGAAAGATGAACGATAATGACACGGAAACAATTTTTTTAGTAATACTCGTTGCGCGTTTTCGATTTTCTGTCCCGACAATTTACAAAAGTGGAGTCCGCCTACAAGCCGGATTTAAAGAAAAATAAAATCAATAGAAATAATGAGATAATTTACGCTTCGCCACGGATGGTGTGCACAAAAACCGTGACACCGGGACACGCGTCAACAAAGAGAGGCGATGGTGAAAAAACCTTCTCGCCGCGGCCGCCCGGCCGGGGCGACGGGCACAACCTGACCGGTGTAAAGGCAAGACCACAATGTTGAGATATCGAAGATCATTCGGTTTTAAATAAGCTAGTGATATGATAGTCATATCAATTGATTTTAAAAAAAAAAATATAACAGCATACGATTTTTTGGAAAATAATCTATTGAATTTGGAAAAAAAACCTCGCCCGTTATATGTAATATGGACCTTATAACGATTCAGATCGTCATTTGTCATGACATTTCATGCTTTAGACGTTGAGAGATGGTGATATAGATTTTGGTGATACCCGCTGGTCTAACACAGAAAATAATTTGCTTTTGTATAGTTTATTGTTTATTTATAGTTGCTTATATAATACTATATCAGACAGCTCATTGTATCAAAGTAGACATGGTAAATTTCTAATAGATATAAATAAATATCGCCAGACTGACACACCAACTCTATGGTCCCAATCTAAGCAACTGTTGTACTATGGGTACCGTACAATGGTCTGGGGGCGATCCCAGAGACACCTAGACCTAGAAAAATTACGAAAAGACCATTTCCGAAACTTGCCCGGCGGGAATTGATCCGCAACCACCGTGTGCAGTGAGTCGAGCGGCTTACGCTCCAACCACTGCACCAAGCGGTCGCCATATCAATCGATGTAGACTCAGCACTATAGAATATTAATGAAACAAAAAATGACTCTAATAAGCATCTCCCGAGGAGAAGACACCTGCGTTACGCGACAAAAACGCTAAATACGCACGAACATTTTTTCCACACTCGAACCTTTGACAAAAAATAAACACGGATCGAATCTTGTACAGTTTTTATTCGGCGACGAGGTTTTTTCACTTTTTAGTACTTCGGTTACAGTTATTTTGTTGTTTGTTACGAATTATATAGGTATAGAGAGAGAAGCTGGGGTAACATGTTTCGCTAAAGGTCGGGTCCAGTTTGTGTTGCATTATGTTAGTTAGCTTCTTAAAAGACCGATATAATGTTAGTATTTATTACTTCAGCAGTGACGATAAATAGCGAAAATTGTAAAGGCCAAGAATATTTTGCAAGTAATACAATAGGTACTAAATTAAATATGGAATCCTAAAGAACGCTATACGCATCTATGCCTGTTTGCCCGTTTGGTTGTTCTAAATAACGCATCTGATTTTGGTGCGGTGTTCACTGTAATTTAGAGGATTTCTTCCGGAAGGTTTATGCGTATAATACATTATCATTAAATTGCGAAACAGTAGTTGAAAACTGTGCGAAGCCGGGACGGGATATAAGGACTACCATCTTTTAATTTATCAGATCAGGAAGAGTATTGACCATCGAAGGAAAGTTCCCGTGTCGGAAATGACAGCTTTCATTTTTCTTCTAATTAATGTGTAACAGAAGGATGGAATCTGTCGTTTCCGACATCGGAAACTTTCCGTCAATTGTGAATATAGTTTACCCAAATTCAAAGCTGTTGATCCCTTCCCTGCGCATCGTTCAGACACTTAACACTCAAACAATCGAGTCACTTCAAAACTCGAGTGTTGCCCACTCGAGGGGGATTACTACGGAGGATGAGCTTCCGTCTTAAGGTACCACGTGCGCCTTGAATGGATCGCTCCGGATGCCTACAATGAGGACGCCTTGTGTGCCTACACATTATGTATCACAGCTCGGGAATAGAACGTCGTAAGTGCATGAGAATCGAATAGGCATCTAAGACCCGTATATAAATCGATCTCAAGTCTGAGACTGATGTTGGAAATGTCATCCTTATGTCAAGCCAGTACAAAATGACTTGTCAAAAGCCTACTGAAGATCGCTCTCAGACTTGAGACACATATATAAATAAGTGAATCAATGATAGAGAAAAGGTATAACCACATGAATCGATCGACTCTCGATCGATGGTTGGTCGAATGATCTGGGGCCCAACTCTGTTAAGTAATACTCCAGAATACTGCTGTGAATACGTAGATATGCGATACGTCAGTTTTGTGACGTATTGGCATCTTTCTCATTAGGTAATATTATGAGGAATGCAAATTCTTCTTCTAATCCTTGCAGTCCGTGTGTCTAGCATAGTAACTTTCAAATTGAAATTCCCTGTGTTCTATTCTTTGAGTTATAAAGATGATATCATGAATGTAGTATAATGTGTCCGCTTACGTCGTTTTGATATGTGTTCAAGTTTCATGTACGGTCTTTTGTATGTGTACCGCGGCATCCTGAACAATTATACAGGCACGAGGAAGTTTGTTTAAGTGTTTTATGTCAAGGAAGCCATCGCATCCTTCGCTTTAAGAGTAAAATTTGAAAATCTAATTTCCGCTTCTTAGTTATTTAAGTATGTGAACGTATCTACTTTAACATTTCCTCCTTTTCTTTGGCTTTTTTGTTTTGTAACTTGTAATGGGGTCAACTTCCTGTCAACCCTGATTTGACTAATAAGTATTGAACAGTTACCGGTTACTCTTTGAGACTCAATTGGTCCGACTGACTGAGTTTAAGTTCAGCTGTCAGAATTACTGATTTTAACTTTTTGTGACTATTTTAATGGTAAAAAATTGGAATACCAACTCAGAGGTAAGCGCAATATTCTCGATATAAAACAAAAGCGAAACTAAAGAAGTAATAAAATAATTTTACATAATAAACACGAACATAACCCTGCAGTATCCAATTATATGAAATAAGTGTTTGAAATTTATTTACAGCAGTGTCGACGTTAAAAAGTGTTTACATTCGCGTAGGCATAATAAAGCACGGACATTGTACATGCTGTTTCATAACTCGATGTGTCATTGGACACGTATAGTGTAGGGTTGCCCACTCAATTATAAATAGCGTTGAAATAAGGACAGGACATCGCAACTGAATATTTATATATTTTTTATGACAATTTTATTTACCTTATTCGGTAGGTATTAATTCTATGTAACATTAAACCCAAAAATGTATGATTAAAAAAAAATGATTGTTAAAAGATTAATATCCGTAAATGTTAATGATCTTGAAAAATTAACATGATTTTCTGTCTTGGAGCCATTTTTATTAGTACCAGGATGTCTGACAACCCTACCCATGTATGACAATGTCTATACACAACGACGATTAGTGGAGGCGCGTGCGCATTCAATCCATTCATTGATATCAGCACTTCCGACACACGAGCTCGCGTTGATGTCTTTTAAACGCGGCTGTGTGTCTCCGTGTATGGTAACATATTATATTATATGCGCCTGTATAACTATATGCCCGCGGCCTACGAATGGGCTTTAATTGTATGTTTTTTATGATTTATAGCGTGTTGTAACTTAAAAATGTATTTTGATAGTAAATTACACGTTTAATATTTTATTGTGATGTAAAAAATTAAATTTCATGTTAGTGTTTTTGGCTTTGGAGATTACATTTTGCAAAGCTATTTCATGTAGGTATTAAATATTAGCCCACACTTTTCTAGTAATACACAATTATTTTGTTGTAATCATTAAAAGTAAGCTTCCTTACCGATTACTGTATGACAAACTTGTGTGCAAACTAATGCAGTTGGGTATCTATTCGGTATGAAACCTACTACATCCATCTTTTCTAAATAGTATAAAACAAATTCGCAATCCGCGTCTGTCTGCATATTTTTTGAAAACTATGCACCGGATTTTGATGCGGTTTTCACTATCGTTTAGAGAATGAATTCCGGAACATTTACATGCATAACACATTTTAGTTAAATGTATAAATGATAGAGATAAGCCACAGCGCAGCCACTGCTGGCCGCTGGTTTCCAATAAATTTATACTGTTTCCTGCTGGAATATCAACACATAGATATTTCGACGTCCGTCCGCCCGCCGCGCCGCCGGTTGCAGTCCGCGCTAATTGCTCGCGATAAATAACGCATGATCGCCGGCGCCGGTGTAATTACCCCGGATTAGTAATTTGTTCTCGGCTACCTGTGTTCTCGGGAATCGGCCAGCATCCGGGCGTGGCGAAGGTACCCCTGAAGCCTGGGGCGAATCAGAAAGGTTATTTATAATAATTCATTTTAAATGCTGTTCCTTTTTTACGGTTCATATAGTTTTGTAGGGTTTAACAGGAAAAACTAATCCATAAATTAAGAATCATAAATTAAATAATATAAATAAGAAAGTTGAATTCAAAATTCAATATTTACCTTCCCATCTCACGGACACTCAAGAGAACTGAAAAGTGTGACAGAGAGTCATAAAAATGTACCTACTAATGAAACAATGAGCTGCATGAAGAAGGTTGTAGAAGGTTGCCACGAGTCACAAATCCAGGGCAGTTATACAACAACCTTTCAGATATTATTCTAGAAATTCGATATTTTAGGCTGTATCTATTGACAGTCAGAGTGCAAAAATGGTGCCTGATTTTACGTCTAGGTAAGTTATTGTTGCATAATGGTCGATTATTTCATTAGTGGGCGCGGCGCGCGCGCTGCCACCTGTTCGGTGGACCGGATGCCGCACCCCCTCCGCGCCTCGTCCCGCAACACCCGCGCTAAGGGACCCGAGATGTGGTCAGACTGTGAGATTATTGCTTATCGAATTAAAGCTGGATTTGGATGGGAGGAAAAAGTTTACCACAACGAGAATATAAATAACCAGCTGTGCCCCGCGACTTCGTCCGCGTAGTATTTAACTTAACAAAAATTTCAGGATTATCGGGATAAAAAGTATCCTATGTGTTAATCCCGGTTATAAACTATCTGTGTTCCAAATTTTATCCGAATCCGTTCAGTAATTTTTGCGTGAAAGAGTAATAAACATACATCCACACGCACAAACTTTCGCATTTATAATATTAGAAGAAGAATATAGATATTCAATGATTCAAAACTCCCAACATAGCGTGACCCATCATGATATCGTAATCATATTTCCTATAGTTTGTACCATTATTTACTAAGCAAAATACAATATTATGATGTTTCCAACTAAGCTGAGGCTGATAATTATCACTTGAAAATCCGGTGAAATAAAATTTGAAAACATAAATAAATTTAATTAAATACTTATACAAGAAATATATTCAGTGTAGGTTATATAAGTAATTTTGATACGATTATCTTTTAACGATACAAACGAAAATTACATCCAAATAGCGACGATTAATGCTAATGTATTGTCGCAACACAATCTTAGTAATCACTACCATTATTATGTTGGGAAAGTTTTAATTTAATTACCTTCACTTTGATTTTAAACTTTATCTCTAATATTTTATGGTTGTGATTTACTGTATATCAGTTGCTGCTAATTTTTGCTTAAGGAAAAGGACCAGACCACGTCCTTTGAACTGTCGCCTGTAGCTATCGTTGGTCTCGCAGATATCGTCTTAAAAATCACCGCAGAACATCCGACGTAGCCTGAGGCTCTACAAATGGCTCGTCGTTTGAATAATCTGCTATTGTGTATTCGACAGGACTTAATCACGAATCGCCAACACGCGATCTCATTTATCGATAAAGATATAACGGGTTTTTGGATTCAAAAAACAGCCCTATTTTAAAAGACCGATAACTTTTCACTTTTACGGATTTTGTTAGTGACAACAATAACTAACAATAACTAATCATGTTGAGATCGTGATGCTATTATGAAATCCTGATGATTTGCACCAAACGTAGTTCATTAAGAACTATTTTGCCGTATTAGCTGTCAACAACAAATAATGTGTAAATTAATCCACATATATAGGCAAAGTCAAACTTATGATGACAAACTCTAAATGCGTTTTATCGGGGCATATACGAGTATAGCTTAAAGAAACCAAGACATTTTTTTGTGTAGACTATCAAATCTAAAAACAAAATCGATATAGATATTTATAATCTCTGTGGTAGTGTACACTCACTTATTGTAGTCTTTCTGTTCAGCCTATTAAATATTCAAAGTCGAACGTCCGCAATGTAGTTTTCTTACAACCGCCATTAGCATTCAGGCCGTCTACTAGGCTCCGTTAAATAAAGGCGAACTCTTCAAGCAAGTCAACAACCCATACATTGTGTGTTTCAATACATTGAGCCCTTTTTGTTTGCCACACAAAAGGGCTCTATCCGGTGTTCCGAAGATCCGAGGCGGTTTCCGCGAAATCTATCGCAATACACAAGAAACGGGAAGTATATCCGGGACAAGGGAAAAAATAGGCTTTTTTTCACACCTATGTGTGAGTAGGGCTGACCGTCTTTGGACATATCGGTCCAAATAAGCACGCACTTGACACTGTGGCACCAATTTTTGTATATGCCGTAAATGGCCACGCCTTTACTGGAATACGATTTATTAGGACAAAAAGGATATGTCCGGTCGCTTGCACCTCTTCGGGAACATTGCCAGCAAAAGGCTGAACTCTTTTTATCACGGGTGTCAATAATAAACAGAGCTCACCTTAGGCTGGAAATGTACCCTAAGATGTGCAGGTGTTCGGACATACTAAAGTAGTAAATTTAAAAACAGTAGCGAGTTGGGTTACTTACCAGGAAAGCATTTACGAAAAAAAAACAATTTCCTAACTTAAATTATCCGGAACATTAAAATAAATGGACATGTATCAATTCTTTTAAAACAAGATCATCGGAAGTCGTTATTTTTCAATTAAACTGAATAGCTTCGCAACGGGCGATAATAACTTAATTATAGTTGATAACAGTAGCCCTGCAAGCCGTGTGCGCAGAAAAAATCTTCCCACACCTAACAGGTTGCCAAATGGCACGCCTTCCGGTCGGAAGTGCGACCGCTGCTCGCAAAAAAAGACCATTATTTTTTTCCATCGGATCCGGAGCGCACATGTTCGTTGTGATTCTTTTTCGGAACCTTATGATTACCATCTATATGAGGCCATTCGTCAAAACGTTACGGCAGGTGTCATACGAACACCTTACCGCTTTTCCCACGCAAACGTCTTTTGTAGTAATTTCCCTGTGACTTTTGTGTGTCGAATGCTCGAGGCGAATGTGCGATTGATTTTGTATGGCGACGCGATTTGAGTCGTGAATGCTGCACGCGAATATTGTGATGGCTCCGTGCGTGCAAACCAAACATATGGCGATGGCATTGATTGCGATGTTTGTGCATCACCATGTTTGGTTATACGCAGTGTTACTGATTTTTATGGTGTTGTTCGTCGAACATCTGATGGCAAAGAAACATGAATGAAGTGTAATACTTTTGCTTTTATTTACGTTCATGATTCAGTATTTTGTATGGTCGGTCAGGCGCATTTCGTACATAGTTAGTAGGTACATACTAGATGCATTTCGTCTGGTTTTCACAGATGATCCACTTAATTGTAAATGATAAACGTCACCTCGGACATCTGAAGTTTAAGGAGAGCAGACGCAGTGCCGGACTTTTAGTGACCTGTAGACTTACCTTTTAAAAAAGCTTATGTTCATGTATGTTGCTTTCGAGATATATGATATACTAGCGACCCGCCCCGGCTACGCACGGCGGCAAGAAACCTCTACAATTATCAGTGTTTCTCTACTATATTATGAATGTATTATACATATAAACCTTCCTCTTAAATCACTATATCTATTAAAACCGCATCAAAATCCGTTGTGTAGTTTTAAAGATTTCAGCATACATAGGGACAGACAGCGGAAAGCGACTTCGTTTTATACTATTTAGTGATGATCTCTAGTAATAACTCAATTTTCTTATTTCCAGGGTTCCGAGGACGACCTACCGGACTGCAGGCCGCGGCAGGTGTGCAGTAAAGTGGACCTATACGATGCCACGCTGCCCTGGATCGAGAGGAAATGCCGCTGCTTGGGGCACAGGCCTTGTTCAAGGTAAAACCACTAGATATTCACTAGGCGGCTAGGAAAAATGTAGGCCCATTAATAGTCTTCAACCAGCAAATCATACCTAATGTCTTCCTCCCAAGACTACAAATCCATAATGATTTTTTGCCTTAATTTCGTATGTTTCAAAACAGGAGTTACATAAGTATCTACGTAATGTGCCTAATATGTTTAGTCTTATTACTCCTTTTGAATTTAAATAATTTCTTTACCGGTTTGGGAAAGAAGCCACGATGTTTAAATCTAGACTAAGTTATTGTATAAGTTTGTTTCAAAATTCGTTGCCAAATGTATCAATATTTTTTGCTAACTACTTCATCTCGTCAGACTCAACGGATTATGTAGGTGCGGCAGTTTTTATCGATGTCAAAAAATCGTTGAAAGAGTGACAGAGAATTCGTGGATTAGCTACACGAGATTGTAAAATGAGGTACTAACCGTATTTTTGTCAACTTTGCAAATTTTAGTTTCAATTTGTAAATGGTGACGATTTCTTAAAGCATTTTATGTTACGTTGAACTAAATTTATTAAAGAAATCTGCATTTAAATTCTGCGTAACAAATGCTTAACTCAAACATCTGAGAACGATTAAGACACAAACTATATACTTGTGAAATAAGTTTTATGCAGGAAAAAGACGTTTATTGTCGCACCTTTTAACTTATCAAATCAATTAACAGATTGAAACCATTTCTTTTTTTTATTCCAGTGAGTTAACAAACGACGACAACCACACTCTGTCCGATAAGACGACGCTATACAAGACCTGCGAGCCAGTGAAACGTCTCCCGAAATGCCGGTACTTCAAAGACGCGGCCTGGATCATCTACTCCTTTCCCGATAGCAATGCCACGCAGCAGATCGTCAATTGTCATTGTCCCAAGTTCTCAGTGACGTATCTGCTGAAGAAGCTGGCTTACACGACACCTAGCGGCGAACAGGGGAACCAGTACCAGTTTGCGTGCTCGCCGCAAAGCGTGAGTACCACGGAAGCTTTTTGTTTTTAGTTTTGGTATTTGACGATAGGTGGTGATAGTGTGCCCGTTTCAAGGCTTAGGGAATAAGGCTTTTTATTTTGATGACAGCTTATGTTAGTTACGATTTTATTTGGTAAATCAAAAATGTAACACTTGTTGCGAAATACAAAATTACTATGGATATTTGCAAAAGATTCAGATGTACTAGCATAATAAGATGTGCTTGCTACTACAAAAACAAATGAAAGGGAAGGATATCTTTTATGTTAATTTAGTAGAAACTGTATGGTTCCAAATGGTTTCCGTACAATGGACGGCAAATTACGAAATTCACCCTGACGGCAATCGAACCCGCTATCATTCGGTGCATTGAACCGAGCGGCCTACTCTCAAACCGTTACGTCAGGCCATAATCAACACACCTAATAGGTAACTAAAAAAAACTTTTCTTCCTTCCAGAGACTCCGGTGTTCACGAAAAGAACCCTGCAAGCTTTTCAGCGCGAGGCGAAGGCACGAACAGATCGACGAGGTGAATGCTAACACCATATGCCAATGTCCGCGAGACCACACGTGCCCGAGACATCACACGGAACCCGGAGTACTCGCTGGAGTGACGTACGCGTCTGAAGACATCCGCACGTACCACGGATACTGCATGCCAGAACCACCACCGGATGCGTACAGATTCGTGGGAGACAAAGATTGAGTGAATATTTAATTGCAACCAATATTAACCCTTATGATACCGTCAAGCACAATGTGTAGATGCTTAAAACTACATAGAAATCTCACGACGGCTTATTAGGTACTAAAGACTAATTGATCTGGCAAACCGATAGGGACAAAACTATATGAAGAAATGAGACACTAAAAGCCGTGTCTTGTTTCTTACCTCTGTACCCATACTTTTGTTCTTATCGGAAATCAGATCAGGTGGTCTGGTACGACCCTTGCTTTGCTCATTACCTGTTTAGTACAAAAAAGGTTAAGCATTTTTGGTTTTTAAAAAGAATAATCTGTTAATTAATTTAAAAAATGTAGCGATGTCCGTTATTGGAGTTTTGGATATCGAATATATTTCGGGATTTATATCGCTCTAGTCTTCGCGACGTGAAGCGATTAATATGCACGATATTGTATTACGTACAACGATATCTAAGTGATATACAGTCAATATTTTAATGGACATTTCAAGATAAGTGTACAACTTTGCCTAAGGGTGTTGCCACAGCAATCGATCAGGCGTTGCTGTATGTAGAAATTGTCTATCGTCATTGACTCATCTCACATGGATTTACGGTCGATGGATTGTCGTGGAGACACCCTTCTAGAAAACTGTACAAAAATAAATACAGGTTGATATAATAGCGACAGTTGTCTTGAAATGTTCCATTAGTAATCGTTCGAAAAATACTGTAAATATCTTAATTAAGTGCATCTGTTTTCTGTTATAACTGTGTAAATAATTTTAGCATAAGTAATATCATTCCAAACGTTTAGTTTAAATTATTATATTTCATATTTTAATTATTTACTTGCCATACTTGCGTAGTTATTGCGTTTGTTCCGCGTCTTCCATTCCAGTCATGAAGACAAGAGTTTGTTCATTGTTTTGTTTATGTTAACAAATTGTATAATAATATTTTTTGTTAGATACGAAACACGAGTTATATGATAGCCATATCTTAAGTTAGGATTTTTTAAATTGAATAGAATACCGAATATACTTAGGTTTGTTTAACAACTGAAACTTATTTAACGATACTAGTTATAATTCCACAAGTATAGATGGCACTAAATGAGGAGAAATGAAAACAATTCCATTTATGTCATTTCGTTAAATATTGAATAATGAGTTGGTATTTGTTTTTATTTATTTAAAAGACACAAATCCTAGACTGTAGTTTTATCGAACGAAATTATCTACCTATGTAAATATAGCATGTTGGTGTTTGTAAAATGATACCCACGATGTGGTATGTCTTCCTTTGTTTGTTTTATTATGTATAGGTATACAATAAGTTAAATTATTGACAGAAAATGAATAAATGTTTCGATATCAATTTATAATGATTGTTTCTATTACACTCTTTGTCTAGATTATCACCACAGTGAGCTAAATAGCTGTCTGTTGCTGGAACTACCCGAACTGAGCCCTTTTTCAGCTCTCAGCATTTTCAGCCACTCCAATGGGCCGTAAGGCTTTTGTTGGCATTACTAAATATTGTATAGTTCAATATTTGCCTTCCGAAATATGTAGGTTTATTTCATTATTTACTGTTATATATACCCTTTCTTCATAAGTTATTAAAACATATACTATGTGTACATATACCTACACTGCTGACTACCACTGTGTACCTATTGTGACAAAATCCTCTACATCCAAAGGTTTTCTGGAAGAGATCGCAGCCGGCGATTAGACCACCCAATATACTGTGCTGCCAGTTTGTGCATTCGTCCATTTTATGATGTATCTGTAATTTTGGTGTACAATAATATGTTATCCTATTGCATTCTATATCAACACATAGATAGCACTAAACTTAATGAGGAAGGCTCCAGGATAAATGCAAAGCACACGTCTTAATTGGGATTAAGTGCATTGAACGACACTCAGCATTAGCAATTAATTTAAATAAGAAAGATCAAAGTAATGTGTTAAAACTATTGCAAGCATGATCGATCTGCGTGGGCCAAGTTGATACGGGATCATTGACATGCAACTCACGGAATGGCGCGCGCGCTGGAAGTTTTCATATAACACATCGATTTACGAAGAATTACGTCTAAGCGGTAACGCGCAGGCGCAAGCGCGTGCGGTAAAGTCCGATGGAATGGGATAAGGGCTCATTCTGGAAAGGTTTGTTGACCCAATATTCACGATACCGTCTAGGCGATTTTTTTTACAGTTCAAGTCAGTCTTACACTACATATTTGCTCGTATACTCAGTATTAAGTATACTTTCCATTCGTATAAGACGACTGAATAAGTGTTTTGATGAAAGTGGCAAGTATTTATAGTAATGCTTGCTCGAAGTAGCAAAGATGCTATAGAATAAAAAAACTAATTCGTAAAAACTAAATCGTCAACAAGAGTTACTAAAATACACATTTCTCGACATCGCACTTAAATCTCTGCGTTACTAAGTAAATTTTAGAAAAACCGCTTGTCCAAATGGATCGCTTCACCATCAGAAACGTGACTGGGACAGATTAGGTTAGTCGCCTTCCCCAGAACGGAACTTTGTACTCGAGTTTTCTAAGAATTATGTATTAATCGGCAACACGATCGACACACATACGACTAATAAAGATAGTATCACACTTTTACGACACTTGCAAGCTAAGTCACGAATTAGTTTAGAAAAAAGAGATTTACAGAAACTTACAAGAAATTATCATTTAATTATTATAATAAAAATTGAGAAAAACAAGGTAAGTGCACATAACACTCGAACGGGACGATATTCTGTGGAAAATAATTATGTGAAAGTGAAAAACAATTTTAATTAGCAGTCAATAGAGAGGAAATTCAAATAGACAAGTGATGATAATAATGGTTATTGGTTATACATCCTAAGACATGCAAGAAAAGCTTCGTTTCTCACGTAGCGTAACTCAGAATATGTATTATCATAGAGTGTATCTAATGAGAGATTACGATATAATAACGTAATGACTCGAAGTACCTAAAGCTCGTCTGATTCCGCTAATGCGCTAAATAAACGCCTCATAAAAATGGTATTTAACGTTAATAGTATAAAAAATATTACATATTTAGATCAAAAGGCATATACACACTGCCTTCGCGCTTCCTTTATTTGTTATCTGCGAGTTAAGCTTGAAAGTATATAGGTATATATGCTAGATTGCAACTCGTTAAATGATGTTGTTAAAAATATATATTGTATTTATTATTCTGCACTTAATGTAATACATTTATTATATCTTGTACATAACATAAGCTTAACAGGAATTTACGAGGATAGAGTTTATCGGCTAATCTACGCGCGCACAATTAAACTATAATTCGCTCAAGCTCGATGCTGGCGGTAAAGCCAATGTTATCTGACCAATACTTACTAACTATAACCTATAGTATGCCTATAGCCTATCCTTAGGATATTATCTATTATTGAAAATTGATTACTTTTTTAGGGTTCCGCGCCTCAAAAGGAAAAAACGGAACCCTTTTAGGATCACTTTCTCTGTTTGTCTGTCTGTCAAGACCCTTTTAACCGACTTCAAAAAGGAGGAGGTTCTCAAATCGTGTGTTTTTTAAATGTTTGTTACCTCAGAACTCCGTCATTTATAAACCGGATCGAAAAATTATTTTTGCATTTTCTCAAAAACGGATACAGTTTTTATTAAAATAAATCAATGTTATGACGAGTAGTGAGTGAAATACAGCTATTTCTTTAATAAGTAGGTAGGTGTTATAACATTCTGCCGTGATTGAATTACTGCCCGTTTCCATTATACCTTCGATAAGGGCTTTTATTGGTGTCTCTCACAATACTTTTGTCGTTCTATTTTTTGTTTTTCAAGAGTGACGGGCACTCAAATAAGCCTCTGCACAAAGCCTTTAGGTTAGTAGGTAGACATAACGCTGGGCATGTTATGTAGTGACACTTGAGTTTTTTGCTAATACAGGCACAATGGACGCAGTGGCCTATTCAAAAAAATGTTAATGAACATCATTTTAAAAAGATTAATCGAATTTTTCACTCATACAATACGGAGTTTCATTGTTGCTGTCACGACTTTGGACACTTTTTGTAGAAAGTGAAATGTGGGCGTTGGTATTTTAGATGCCATCATTTTGCCATAAGCGGTAAGTATATGTGCGATCCTTGGGTATGCTGTGAAAGTTCTAACAATTTTGCAGCGATGTGCTGTCAGTGTTCTTTGGTAGTAATTTTGTACCTACAAGATGAATACGAGGCATGCCTTTTAAGTTCTGTCGTTTCCATAATTCCCGGCAATTTTGAATTTGGAACTGTTCTATATTCGAATGTGTTTAAATTTCGAATCTCAAAACAGTTGAATGTATTAGGATTAATGTTATTGTTTAGTCACAGCGTCGATTAGAATCTGTCAGGTTACGTACGAAAATGAATCTTTCTAAGGAAAATGTTCGTGCAATAATTTTCTACAACTTTAGAAGAGGCCTGACACGGCTTCAGTGTTTTGAAGAGCTAATATCTGTGTTCAGGGATGAAGCCCCATGTCTGCGGACTGTCGAACGCTGGTATTTAGAATTCCAGCGTGGACATACTAGTGTTAGTGACAAATCTCGCGAAGGTCGCCCAAAATCTGCATTCACTGAAGATAACATCATTGGAGTGAGACAACTAATTCTCGAAGATCGTCATGTGACGTATCGAGAGATAGAGGCTCTATTAGGCATCTCAGGGACAACCATTCAGAAGATCTTGCATGAAGCGCTTGGTGTAAGAAAGCTAGTTTGCCGTTGGATACCGCATCTGCTTTCCGACGATCACAAGGCGGCCCGCGTCAGATGGTGTAAGAAAACTCTGCAAAGGTTCAACCGAGGAGAGTCAAATCACGTCTACGACATCATCAGTGGTGACGAATCTTGGATCTATGCCTACGATCCTGATTCCAAACAACAATCTACAATCTGGGTCTTTCAAGACGAGCCAAAGCCGACTAAAGTTGTTCGTTCTCGAAGCACTTCAAAGAAGATGGTGGCCACGTTCGTTAGAAAAACCGGCCATGTTGCGACTATTGCACTTGATGATCGTAGAACGGTTAACGCAGAGTGGTATACCACAGTTTGTTTACCACAAGTCATCGCCGAACTTCGAAAATCTAACTCAAAGCGACGCATCATCCTGCACCACGACAATGCAAGTTCACACAGCGCTCATCAATTGCGCTTGAGTATTTGAAGCAGGAAAAAGTAGAAATTCTTGACCATCCTCCATACAGTCCTGACCTAAGCCCTAACGATTTTTTTACATTTCCTAAAATTAAGAAAAGTCCTTGTGGTCAAAGGTTCCAGTCCAGTGAAGAAGCAGTCGACGCTTTCAAGTCAGCCATTTTGAACACCCCCACTTTAGAGTGGAATAAATGTTATAATAACTGGTTTGAGCGAATGGAAAAGTGTATTAAGCTACGTGGTGAATACTTTGAAAAACAATAAAAAGTACTATAAGGTTCTAGTTGTGTTTTTTTCTTCAAACGACAAAACTTAAAAGGCATCCCTCGTAGTATCATGGTTGGAAAAGGGTTCAGTAATCACAAGCCTACATTGTACTGCATGGTTAAAGTTTCTGAGGTTATTGCTTTACACTTTGCAGTAATTTCTTCAACATGTAGGAAGTAGTTTAATTACGATCCGTGGAGCGTCGCAACTGGTCTTCAGACAGCTATAACAGTCCTGCTTCTATCCGTCATTTTGTCTTGCGCTTTGCGACAGAGGGAAATGGTTATTTTTTCCAACATCTTATATTCTTTCTTTCGATTAAATTCATGCGGGCCCAAGACAATTTAGCTTTTTTCCGTGACTCGTCGAGGGTCAAACCTTGGCGTCATCGTTGGAGAAAATTGTCGATCTTGGCTTACAAGAGTAACAGCGGTGGGAGTGTGTGGCGGGCAGGACTTATAGTATTCAAAAGCATTTAGGATCAAATTGCAAAAATAATAGAGAACTTTCTCCGAAAGATCTTTTAAAAAAGGTTGCCTTCTAAAATATAAATTATATTAATAACTTCATTTCTCAATTTGGTACACATCTATTAAAATAAAATCATGATTAATGCAGATACTATACTTATAGGCGGTCTCACTTTTTATTTTTATGGAAATATGGTAATATTTAATATTGTGTCTGACACAGTTCGCAAGTTATACATTTTTTGTAAGCATGTCATGAGGTAAATAAGGAGTCTTTGCATTATTGCCAAACAGTCGTGTGGGCGATAACAGCGTCCAGAAGTCTTTAAATATACCGTTTTTATCTGCGATATTTAACATATAAATATAAGTTTGCAATTGTGAAATCGGTATTTGATTGGTACTTTAAATCATAAGCTATGGGAGGTTTTCATCTAGGAGACAGCGGTAAATCTCAGTTCTAGACGTCCTCCAGTTAATAAATTGATGAGATCAATTATGATGGCTCCTTTCAAGTGACAATATGCGAGATGATTATTTTTAGAGTGGCTTCGTCAAAGATTAAGTCAACAAAACCAACCAGAAAATGTAAAAATTAGGTAGTATCTCTTTTTAAAAAAACCCCGCCAATTTAACGACGTTTTGTCGCTATGTTGACACGCTAAGATGAGTTGGTGAGAATTTGGGTATCCTGCGGATTCCAGGTGAGACTGCAGCATCAGTTTAAGGTTACCATGCCTTTGCGATATCATTGAAGTAACAGGATACCAAATTTAGAATCAATCAGACCTGTGGAAGTTGTTCATATCCACTCATTAACTAGAAAAGAGCTCGTAATGAAATGGCTGAACGGGTGTAATAAGCAATACGGTTAGTTTACTCAAGTTTAGTTGTATACCAACAGAATAAGAATAATTTTCTTAATTATACAACGAAGCGGCGCTCCTTATGACCAATCGCGCCCAGACATATTAAGATAGTTGAACATTATTATCTTTGTGGGGCACGCCCTTAATTCCTCCACAGCATATTCTGAGCCGTGTCTTATTGCACAGAGTAATTGAATAGCGAATAGCTCCACTCGTGACTCCAGTACAGGCAGGAGAACCTTACGATGTTGTTGAGGAATTTCTTGTTATATCTTGTTATTTAAATCTACTTTCATAATAATAAAAACAACATTAATTTATTTAAGCCACAGTCATAGATATGTCTAGATATTGTGGTAGATATAATAGCCGACAAAAAAGTGGATGAAATAATAAAACCAAATAACATCATGGAAATCCTCGCGCAAATATTTTCGTTACGTTATCCCATTGAACACATCCATCAGGCGAAAGCTCTCCAACGTCTGCCGTAGTGCTCGGACCTGGCCTCTGGCATCGACCGGCCTCTTACGATCTGACTAGCTTTTTGGAGGGGAGTGGGAGGATTTCTGCCGTAGTGCACGGGTCTCTGCTTCTTGCATGCGCCGGTTTCTCATGATTTACCTACCTTTTTGGAGGGTAGGGGGGGGGGGGGGAAGGGTAGGGCGGGGGAGGGGGTTTGGAGGAGTTTACACTACGACTTACTCTCGTGGTAGTCTTTTCTGCATCCCTTAAATTATTGATGATTACCGTTGTTACTCTTGAAATTTGAAATTCTAACTACATATCTTTTCCTTCCAGTTGTTGTTGTGTTGCAGCTGACTGTACGTATCCTCTAGAACCTAAGTTGTCCGACAATCATTAGCAGCGACCACCCGAGATTTCTATTTTGTCTCGTACCATCTCTCCGGGACGGGAAAAGGACTTTTTGCATTCATGCGAATTGTTAGTTGCAGAATTTTAATGGCTTTCGAGGTGAGCGACGGACTTGATTACTTAATTATCATGGGAGCATTATTAATAGTGATCTGTTGTTACGTAAATATGTTTGCAAAAACCTGTGTTACGTAGAAAATAGTTTCCTTTTGTGATTGAAGAACGTTTCATTGTTTATTAAACTGAACGTATGTTTTTATCTTTGAAAGACTGAACTATTTTATGGTTTACTATTTGGTGTATCATTGACCAATGTTTGTATATATTGGTGCCGATTTTGTTTGCACACAACTAAACGTGGCCAAACTAACTCTATTGTCATCCCTTTCATGCTAGTAACGTATGAGCAGGACGTAATTACTTTTAGACGTGTCAAGTTTAGTTTAGTCGTGATTTGACGACAACATAAGTGGTATCATTGTCGAGGGAGTTCCACACTTTGCTCCCGAAAAAAAAGTTCACACTTTGCTCCCGAAAAGAGTTCCACACTTTCCTTCAAAAAAGTGCTGATTGACTCAAGTCAGTAGGTACGTAAGTTAATGTTTGAACAGAATAGACCAGAATAAACAAATGGTATACCGACGATCTACGTCTGATCACACGTAGGTTAGCTGCATTAGCTGGGTAGCTGGGTGGAAATGCTCTTACCCCATAATAATAGCACGACCATATACAAAACTGTCATTATTAAGTAATTTTCACTTCTCGTGCCGTCAACACTTGTTCGATTTGTGCCAGTAGGCCGCGAAGGTCCCACGGGGTATCGTTCGTTCATTTCATAAAGACGCGTGTTATGACTCTTATGACACTGGCATATGGGTCAAATTGCAATAATGCACGTGTCTTTGCGAAATGAACTGACTATAGGCCGCTAGTCACACCGCGCCGAGCGGCTGCGTTCCACTGCTTAATTGCAGCGTACAATCAATTTTCACTCGTGCCTCTGAGCCACATCGGATGCATGCAAATTTAGCGATCTTACCGTAATGTAGAGAAGTCATTATTTAAGGCTTAGTCAGATGGAAATACGCCGCTGACCATCGGTATAACAACCATATAGAATCGGTTTAAAATATTGGCAACGATTTCAAAGTCGTCCTGTAGATAAACCTCTTTTGTTTAGAGTTAAATACTATGGTACCTACTGCATTAAATATAACTCTTAATTTTAAGTTTTAAAAACCCCATATGCGACGTCTTTTTAAACTACATAAGAGCTGATAATTTTCAAACGGCTGAACCGATTTTCTTGAAGCATAGCTAAGAACACTCTCGATCAATAATATATTTCTAAAAAATACAAAGTTAAAATCCGTTGTTCCGCTTGGGCGCTACGATATGCCACAGAGAGACACACAGATACACATGTCAAACTTATAACATCGTCGGGGGTTAATAACAGAGCTGGGAACGAGTATTCATACGTACGGAGCAAAATATCGTATTTTTAGCATCAGGATTGCATGCAAGTAGAATATTATCTGTAATTAGGGCTTCACATCTACAAATGTATAATTCGTTTAATACATCCTCTAAGTGCTCAATTATTACGTAGAAATGACGTCTGGTACTTAAATTGAAGTCCATCGACAAAGAATTTTCATTCACAACATAAGTTATTTGCATGCTAAGTTTAAGCTGTAGCAATGATTATAACAACAGTTTTACGGACAGATTACGCTTTTCGAAAATATAATCAAACAGCAACTCTTGCTACGACGCTATACAGTCTAATTCAGCTCGCATTTACATACCTACAAGGGTATCTCTTTTTATTGCGTAACTCTTATCTTTTCTGATAGTCGCAAGGTACTGGGTGGGTCCACCAAGGCGAAGCCGCCGATTTACTCGTAGCTTCAGACATAAACTTGGCTTTGTTAAGCATGGGTAGCTAGGTAAATAAAAATAAATTGAAAATTCGTAAAAAAAGTAGTAAAAAAAAGAAAATTAAAAAATTAAAATTCCAAAGAAATATTTGGTCTGCACAAAAATCGCCTTTATACCTGATACCGGAAGTGTTTCTGGTTAACTTTTACTGTATATAAGAACCTACACAAACAATCAATCTTCAATCATAGTGGACATGGTACACGCTAAGTGTAAAAATAATCATCAAACAGCAATTACGCCGCCTCCTTGATAATGACTGCAGTACAACAGATACGGATTTGGCAGAGAATCTCTCAAGCACTGCCAAAAATACCCTTGAACGTGACATACCTGTATAGGGCCTGGCCTGTGTCTTGGAAATGAAATTCTTGTATTGAGATGTCGCTGAATGCGACGTCTCAATATAACGTGCGATTCTTCATAGAAAAACTGAATCACGATATAACAGTTCACCAGAATTATGACTATATAATACAAGACTCTGACTCTACACCAATTGGGGCGTAGCGACCGGCCCCGCTTAACACCTGCCTGGCTGGGAAATCTTCCGTTTGCCGCTAAACTGGTGACCCACGAAAATGAACGAAGCCTGAGGAGACAAGGGCTTATATGAAGTCAACGTAGCATTGACAATATTTGAAATTTACAAGAAGAGAACGTAGAAAATTGACAATTAAGTGTTTAAGATGAATGAAAAAGGTAAAATTAGACGTAGAAACCACTTAACCCTTACAAAGACTTTCGGTTGGGTGTCTAATTAACTTAATAAATCGATCTTAAGTCTGAGAGTGAAGTTGGAAATGTAATTCTTATGTCATTACAGTACCAAATTACATGTCAAAAGCATACTCAAGACCGCTCTTAGACTAGAGGTCGATTTATTAATACGGGCCAAAAGCACTGTGTAGAAGACATTCTTGTAGAAAATGAGAATGATGGGTGCCTGCGCTCTGAATACAGGCCTGTTTAGAAATGTAATAAAAGTGTTTCCTACTATGTTCACACCATTACGCTATCCCCCTGACGGGGTCATTATGTTCTGCTACTCTTTACTTGGTGATCACATTGATTATTATGGGAATGGGCGCGTGTGCACTTAAATACGACCAACTAATAGCAGGAAGCTGTTAGATCATCTGCGCGAGCGCCGATAGAGCGTAGTGTATTTACATTGTGCATTTTATATAGGTGCGGGAGGTTTGTATGTAACCCAATCAGAATGTCCATATTTAACTAAGATATTTTACATAATAATTAAAAAAGAAATAGCCCTATTGACGTCCCTCTCCTGGGCACGGGCCTCCTCTCACTACGAGGGGGATTCAGGCCGTAATCCGGGGGGGGGGATATTTTAATAATCTATCTATATATATAAAACTCAAAGGTGACTGACTGACTGACTGACATAGTGATCTATCAACGCACAGCCCAAACCACTGGACGGATCGGGCTGAAATTTGGCATGCAGGTAGATGTTATGACGTAGGCATCCGCTAAGAAAGGATTTTGATTAATTCCACCCCCAAGATAAAATAGGGGATGAAAGTTTGTATGAAACTTTGTAAATTTTAAACCGATCGGGCTGAGACTTTGCATGCATAAAGCTACTATGACGTAGACATTCCCTAAGAAAGGATCAAAATTCCACGCGGACGAAGTCGCGGGCTCAGCTAGTGATAATTATATAATTCTAATATTATGGAGTCAACAGGTGAATTAATACGCTACATCCTATCTACTGATAAAATAAGTAGGTAAAATAATTTCCCACGGTACTGACGCTAAAACATTTTTTGGTCTATGCCAAAATTGAACTGCAGCAATTTTATTTTCTAATGCATAATAATAAAACCATTGCAATGAATATACAACAATGACAATCTTCCAATTGCAAATCCTTATGAATTGGAATATCAAATACGATTACGTAGCAAATTTACTCAAAAGAAAGTTAAACCAAACCGAGCTAATGCGAAATCACTAGTTAAAGACGACTAGAGAGGTGTTATTAGGGGCTTCGCAGTAATTCACGACTTGGGTGAGAAATCGCTCTCGATCATAGCACTCTATTGTGTACAGCGACACCCAAATTAAAGCTTAATACAGCCAGGGGAATGGCGACTATTAACGACTGCCAATTAGTGGTTCCAGTAACTAACAGGTCATTATAAGGCATAGCGATTTACTGAGAAGGTTTCTGCGGTAGGGGAGCGGTGCGGGAGGAGTGCGTCAAATGATGCTTGATTTTACAGCGCACACAAAGCTCCACTGCCTCATACCTACTCAATTAAGAGTTATGCCTCATATAGTAAACAGTACCCACATTAGTATTTATGGGGTAATTAACCAGTTACAAAATTTATACAACAATAGAGATCCCGGTTCAATGACATTTCTATAAACTGATGTCATTTGGCATGTGTGAATTCCGTTACAGCAATATACTGTTACAGTCGAAACTGAACGACAATTTGTTTGGTTAGTACATTTACGAGAGTAGGTGCGACTTAACCATATGTAAGTAAAAAGAAGCATATAATGTTTACGTAGAGTATTTTTATACAGGTTGAAACAGAAAGGGTATACTATTTTTTTCAAAATTTAGATTTGTAATTCCAAAACTATCAGCTTTGGAGGAAACTTGAAAAACAAAAGGCGTTATAGGAATACAGCTGTTGGCAGATTTCACAAGTCTTCAAAACCTTTAGTAGTTCAACTGTCCCACAAAGCCGATAGTTATAGATTTACAAAGTTAAGTTGCAAACAAAATTGTATACCCTTTTTGTTCCACCTAGTATATCATACTAATATTATATAAAGAGGAAAACTTTGTTTGTTTGATTGTAATGAATAGGCTCCGAAACTAAAGAACCGATTTGAAAAATTCTTTCACTGTTGGGAAGCTACACTATCCCCGGGTGACATAGGCTATAATATATTTTCAAAAAAATTAGGGATTCTTACTACAACTCGAATAATGTAACCGCAATGTACCCGTGCGAAGCCGGGGCGGACCGCTATACCTAATAAAGCCGCTAAATTTGATATCATCTATTCAACTAGAAGTAGCCAAAAACCCTGCTACATATATTCATTTAAGCTTGTTGAGCTTGTTAAAACCTACGATTTTATGATGAGAGAACAGCCTTACGTTCACAAGCCATAACTGCGTTACCCACTGACACAAAAATGCATTTCTGAATAGCGATAATTGATTGAGTCAGAGAGCAAATCACGTCTAATGGCCTACAATGACCCAGCTTCCAATCCGATTGTCCACGAAATCACCTACTCATTTTCCAATTTGTGCATTAACCACGAAAATACCAAACATTTCGAACGTAATAGCTAATTTCGAAGTGAATATTTGTTTTTGGGCTTTCGAAATTGAATGTTCAACACTTAGCCACATTGCCCGATATTGGTCGCTCTACATTCGGGAGGTTTTATTTTGATAGCGCGTGATGCGGAACCGTTTGGTATGTCATTGTGGTTTGTGTAAATGCGGGGTATATTTTTTCAGACTTGCCAAACTATACATAAACTTGATAATTATATTAATTACAGACCAAGACACGCACAGAGCCGAGCCCATAGAGTAAACATGCCATAGATAGCAGATTGAGTAGGTACAAGGTGTATTAAGGTGGCGTCTGGTATCCCACGTATTATTTAGCTTATAGTGATAAAACTCAGATTAAAAACAATATTGAGTTTTTATAGAGTTTGGGGTAGTAGTGCTACGCATAGGTTATCTCGGGTATACCATCCTAAGAAAATGAGTTACACAAAGGTAGGACGCAGGAATGCAATCTGTGTAATAATTTCTGAACACAAGTGTTTATAAACTTGTTGAATTTCTTCTATCTTTAAAGTTATTTGATAAGGAACTCAAATAAAGGCAGCAATAGGTCCAAATTTATAATTCAAGCTGCTTACCAAAACCTAACATAAACCTAATTCGTAAAACAAGTAGTAAAAGAAGCAGCAGCGATTTAATCCGTCAAAACAGTAGTAAGTCACGCGTGCGTGGCACGCATGTTGATACACAATGCGAATTTTAAAGACCTGGATATAAACTGGGCATTCCAGTGCCAAAAACATACATACAATAGTAGCACTTACTTTAACGAAGATATTGGATATAATTGTGTGAATGTAGATGTGTGCTGTGCTGTCGTATCTTTGGAGCGGTATTACAAACTAGTAAATAAAACGGGTGTGTGTTTGTACAACATTTTCACGCAAATTTACTTGCGTATCGATGGTCTTGTTCCGGATTTGGACGCCGTCGCCGGTGTCCGGTGAAAACGACGAATTCCGTTAACCACCGCAAGTGGAGCGCTGGTCCGGCTATGTCACACCAACGTATAGTCCGCAATGGAATAAATTATTATGTATATATCCGTTTATAATCGACACTTCAGCAGTTTATGTATAATTTTAAGTAATCCTTTTACTGTCATTTTAAAGCTAACAATTTTACTTATAATTTGAGGCGTGTAATAAAAATGTAAAGTGTGAAATCAAATTTTTGGAACGATCTTTTTAAATATTTTCCTACTTATCTTTTTTTAATGCAATTTCATAAACCGCTACGTGCACCAGTTAAATACGTTTTTAAAAAAGCAAGGAAGTGGTGAGCGGGAGTTTATATAGCTATGAATGAAACTGCGTTAATAAAATGGTGCCGTTTATGTTATATGATCTAATATGTATGATCAAATAATGCATTGGTAGGAGATCTCTCTTGTTCTACAAAATATTTCTAGATTTTCAACGCTCAAAACACCAGAGTCGGGCACTAACTCATTCAATAAAAAGAGGAAGAAAGCTTTCAGATCAGTTAATGACGGAGTAACTTATTGGTTTTAGCGTCAGATTATTAAACCATGGGTCCCATTTCCGCAAGGGTCAAATAATCGGGGTTCACCTAGTCCAAGAGTTTGATGACTTTATGATTAGATAGATACACAGGTGACAGTTCGCAAGCTTCTTCTAACTAATAAAAAAATGAGAGCATTGATTAGTATTTTTCTCTTTCGATATTTTTATTCAAAAGCTCTGTTAGCGCCTATTTAAAGCCAGTTTAAACTGTAAGACTTTTACCGTTCACGCTTATCACTGTAATGACGTCGTTTTATCAGTTAGCCTCAATTACTGAATAATGTGAGGTAGATGTATCGCGCACAAGAACATTTCCCATACCTCCGCGCTAATGCCATAAAACAATGGATTAAACCAACGTTGTGTTTGTTAGCACTATTTATTCTTGTAATAAGGTATGTTTACAATTTAGTAGAACTAAAGTAGAAAACTTTGTGATTTTTAAAAAACATATTCTATACTTCCTGTCTTGATATTTTGATAAAATTCTGGCCCAATCCCCCAAATGTATCTCCGCTTTCCGGAGTATCTATCAAATTCAAATCAGTTGGTGAAGAACCGAAACGAACTTGGACATTTTCACCTATCCGTTTTCAGTTGGATCTTATAATGTATTTAAATAATAAGATGGAAATATCGTCTAAAGAGAGCCAGCCCGCTATCTGCCCAGATAAATATCGTTAGCGGGAATTTTATAGCGTGCCTGCAATTTATGGCGTATTTCTGTAAATGTTATTCGATAAGAGGATAGGAGCGAAAATCTGTATTTTCTATTGGGATTTTACTTTATTTGCCTATTAGGTTTCAGAACGGATATTTGTGGCTCTCAGTCAAAGTTGTTTTAATAGTGGATAAATTAAATTTAATACTACTTGTTTATGTAATTTAAATATAGGTGTTAGTATAAAATTTAATAGTTTCAGGAGTGTCTCGGAAGTAAATGTGAATTGCGAAGGACCCTGACTTATATATGTTTGATGGTGATGAGAAGAGGTTTAATAATGCTTTCATTAATATAAGTAAACGTATACCTTATTGGTGGTGGAAAAAAATATGATCATTCCTCCTTGATAGGTCAAGACAAAACTAAGAACAGCAAATAAAATGTATAATCCCTCCACGCCTTTACATCCTCATTCAATAATTAATGACCTTAAAAATCTCAGCAAAAGGTACAGTCTATCAACCATTATCATCATTAAATGGAGCGTACAGAAAGGCTGTGCCCGCTGAGCATCGCACGCTTTGCGGTGGGGCATCGAATATTTGATGATTTTCGAATTTCAGGTGACAGACGTGCATACCTCAAAATTTCAACGCTTCTGATTGAAATAGCGGTACGGTGCGCGATATCGCACTAACCACAAGGCAAATGTTATGAGAAAACATCTTGCAATATGGTTTAGTGTGCTAATTTGGGTTAGGTGATATGTTGGATATGAAAGAATCTGTGTTATATTATTTTATACATTCCTGGGTTAGATTTACGGACCGTACTAATTGTCTGAAATTTTCGGATATTTGCTGTGAAATTCTAATACATGCCCACAGGCTTACGCACAAACTTTTTTTCTGGTTTATCTTCGTGGAAGCATAGGAATTATAATGAGCTAGCTTAGCTAATACTAAACAGGAACCACAACGGCTGCATCTGCATCGCTATCCGCAGGGAACGAACTAGGTGAACGGTTGCGGGTGTTCGCGGCGCGCGCAGTCCCGCTCGCAACCTCGCCGCGGCCGCACGCGCACGCCGCGAAATGACCCGCCCGCTGTACGTACTCTTTGCGCTCGCCGCCATGGCAACAGTCACAGTAGCCAACGAACCGCCGCGATCCCGACTCATCGATTTCAACCCTTGGGCATGGCTACCCTCCAACAAGAACCGGTCACCGTCAATAATGGACTATTTCTTCCCACCCTCTAGAACCCCTAAACAGTCCAATTTAGATCCCCCTGCCGACAGACAACCTCCCCGAACAACTTCACAATCAGCTGATAATACAAACGCGCCTACCACTCTAGAGGAGCGTTCGACTACTTACGCGAAAAAAATATCCACTAGAACCAAAACCACCGTGCCTTTGACCAATCCTACAGCTACATTACCGCCCAAAACGAAAAAGTCCACTCGCAAACCTACTACCACTACTGAAGCGAAAATAACTCAAACTAAAACCGAGTCTCTACCGCCGACTACGAGAGACGCGACGACTACGTACCGACCTACGAAACATTACACGATCAGACCGGTTGTGCGAACTACGGAGACGCCTACGGTTCAAGATACTGAGACCACGCTGAACAGCGACAGCACAGAGACAGTTTCCGGGTTCGAGACTGCAGGAACCACGGTCGATGGTACGAAGGAGACCGCTCCCACGCTGAGCACAGCAGACGAGTCCCGATCGACAGACGCCGGCGTCGCCAGCACCGCGACTATGGAGTCCACCACGCAACCCGAAAGCACGGAGCCCATCGACAGTCGTGAAGGCTACCTGCCACTCCGCGACAAGCCCCCACAGACCCACGTTAAGATCAACGAGCAAACCAAAAAAGAGGTCAGTGATTTAATACTATTCTTTTTATCTAAATTGTTCACAGTCTAATAGCTGCAACTTTCCTAGTCTGTCGCCGCTGTTTTCTCAATGCGATAGTAAATAGCCTAGCGTCAATAGCCTAGTGGTTAGAGCGGCCGGCCTCGTAGCTGAGAGGTTCCGGGTTCGATCCCCATCCTGGCCATTAAACTATTGACGTGAGCCCACTCCTAGCACAAGCATTAGCTTAGTTGGAGGGGTTAAAGGGAATACTAGTAATATGATAAACACACATTGCTAGTAATCTTTTTAAAAAACAAACAAAAAAAACAAAATTTATTTAGGCGTGGTAAACGCAAGGAACACAAATAAATCTGCTGCAGTTATCTTAGTGCAAAACATATTAGCCTAAATCTGATTCCGGTACGGCTTTTAAGTTTCTTGCGAACATACGACTGAGAGGCTAGCTAATGAGCTATGCTATGGCCCTATCAGAGAAAGGTTATACCGTGTAGAATGTGTTCACTGTGTTCTCACGTTAACAGCGCAAATTACCATTCATTATTTATTAACCAGTAGCTCGATGAAGTGCATTAAAACAGTGAAAAACCATTGAAACAAAAACGCCGCCTGTCACGCCCTATGGATATATGTAAACTAAATTATTACACCGTGTTAGTCGTTAGACAGTTTCTATTGCACCGTAATGGTTGTTAATGAATGTTCAAATCGTTCCCACTAATCATCGCTCGAATTAAATGCTAACAGAGGCTTTGAAGTAAAGGAAAAAAATAGGCAGGTTACAAAGAAAGTTGTTGCTTTTATTTAATGAATGCTCAGTTTTAATTGCAGTACCCACAAAACGCTTCATGGGGTATTTAATTAAGCATAAAATGTATGGATAGTGGTGGACACTGAACGTATCGTTATTTTAATATCTCAAATAAGTGTACCTATATCTATATAGTCAAGACAGTTGAAGTAATATCCCAACACCTACGGTTTGATATTTAGGTAGAGCGCATTTATTATCAAGTGTTAGTACAGTATATTGGTAAAAACCAACGGTATATTAAATAACCAAATTGTTGATTTCACAGATACGCAAAATATTGTGAGTGCGCTTAAAATATTCCATGGGTGCTGAAAAAAGAGTTTTGCATAAATCTCATCATTTTATAATTGCACAAAAAATAACAATAGACTCCATTAAGTTAAAATGTACCAAAAAAACGAAGTAATTATTGAGTAAATTGAACTACATATTCCAGTCGTTAAGCTCATTTGCAACATCCAGGTATTCGGCAAAAAATACTAGTGCTTTTAATGTATCTCACATGTATTAAATATATTCCTTTATGGGGACACCATAAATCATTGTGTCATATTTTAATACACTAGGTTTTTTTCTCATAATTTCGAAAATAGCAATCACTTTCAAAGACAATTCCATAGAATGAAGAGCGATAATAATGTAGACAACGAAAGGCGACTCATTGACTTATACTACAGGGTTTTTCAAAAGTCCGAAATAATGGGTTTAGATGAGTATCAGGCATAAAAATAAATGAGACATATAAATGTATATATTTTTCCCTATCATATTAATAAAATTAGTAATTTCTCAGGTATAAAGCCAAATTAAGCTCTTAACATCGTTCTCTAGGCCTGTGGATTTATTATAAGGCGACAACACAAACGTTGAGATAAATATTCAAAAGTCTGAAACCCTGAAAATAAGATAGCTATGTGTAGTCTGTCTTCACTAGGCATCAACATATCGGCTACCGTATAAGTATCTTAATTATTATTTCGGACTTTTGTGGCACCTGTATGACTATGTGACTTAACGGTTTGCCACTATTAATACAACCGCAAACGGTAATGTAGTCATTATTTTGGACGCTATGGAAGAGATAATCTCTGAAAAAAGTGCAGTTCCGGAAACGTCGAAAATTCACAGACAATGGACAAAAAGTCCGAAATCGTATTGTGTATAGGTACTTTGCAATCATTAGCGACGTTGTGGTCGTCAGTAACTGTGGTGGGAGCCCGCAAATTTCTGGACGGAATCAAATTTATTTTGGACATAGCAGAGATAGAGCACTCTTGGACTTTCACTGCAGAAGATCCATCATGACTTATGAAAGAAATGTTTTCTAATGTTGATGATCTTTTGTTGGATCCGCTAATCGATTTACCGAGTTATTCATGTTACGTGCTACAATAGATTTGATATTACATTTGAAAATGCACCGTAACTACATTACACAACAACGAATTTTATACTATTGCTAGAATATGTTGATTGGCCATATTCAAAATTATTCTAAACAGGTAATGAAATAACTTTAGAAAAGTGAGTTCTAAAATTAGTTCTAATTTATATAAACTCTGTCCGGCTTAATAATAAACGTGGTATAACGGCTGAATAGTTAGACACCGAATTATCTCTTTCTGTCATCAGTAATTTGACATTTGAATGAATAAGACAAAGCATGGTGTAACTATACAACCGTTACACCACGTGTATTAATAAGAGGGGTTTTAGTTCTTTAACGGAGGGTTAGTATGAATTATGAACGTATTTAAATACCGATCGAGAGATTAAATGTCTTTATACATTCTCCGATAAAATTGCATGATTCCGCTAGGGGAGCTGCTGTGAAATTTATGGAATGATTCGATTATAATGATTATGTAAAAATTTGTACTAACCTCCGGGTATAAAATTATTGTAACTGGATTCTGGACTTATCAAAGATTGAGATTTAGAGTAACTAAAAATTTAAAATTAAAAAAAACCCCGATGCGAAGACTTTTAAAACTACAAAAGACCTGATAAATTATCAAACGAACCGCTGAACCGATTTTCATGAAACATAGCTAAGAAAACTTTCGATCAGAATACATTTATAACAAAAAAAAAACAAAATTAAAATCGGTTCATCCGATTGGGCGCTACGGTGCCACAAACAGATAAACTTATAACACCTCTCTTTTTCATCGGGGGTTAAAAATAATCAATAAAGCGCATCCGTTTCCTGTCCTTCATCAGTCTTGGACTCGTAAATGAACCGTTCCAGGCGCCATGGGGGAAACTAACGGGCTCGCGGATACTGTGCGCCCGCGCAGTTGACGTACAGATATTTGCATTTTAGTGTCGTTTATCCATTATAAACTTGACTTTAGGCCGTTAGGTACAGCGGTGTTATTTTTACGACCTCAAGACGCTTGGTAAAAGTTTATTATGGTGTGGTCATTTCGCTTGATCTGAAGGAAGTGTATTGTAATGCTGGCAATCGGGTGGCGAGTGAAAATGCATATTATATATCGTATTTCTACCTTATGAAATGTGTGAAAACGATTTTAATTAAAGACTTTTAATAGCATTATAACAGTTTAAAAATATTGCGGTAAAATATCAAAATATCGAATGTAAGGAGGAGTAAGAAAAAGTTACACAGAATTTACACAACACATATAAATACAAGATAACGGTTCTCGAGCCAAGAGCCAATCTGGCTCAATCAGGGTAGTACTACACTCTCACAGAAGATCGGCGTAAATAAGCCATTATACACATTATTGCATTTATATTGCAAGTATCTATAGGCTACGGGAACTATTTATAATCGCGGGAGTCTTACGTCTAGTCTTTCAGACTTCGTTATAAAAAAACAAAAGGGGAAAATCGCTAACGTTGACCATACAAACCCTTTGTATTCACTAATTTTTAACCGACTTCTATTAGGTGCATAAGTCCATAGTTGTGCAGAGGCACTCGCAGGGAAAGGGTTTAATGTTGGGAAAGGTTTAATTAAACCAGCTTCATTAAAGTCGTTTAGATAGGTGCCGCGGTTAATCATACTAATATTATAAAGAGGAAAACTTTGTTTGTTTGATTGTAATGAATAGGCTCCGAAACTACTGAACCGATTTGAAAACTTCTTTCACTGTTGGGAAGCTACACTATCCCCGGGTGACATAGGCTATAATATATTTTCAAAAAAATTAGGGATCCTTACTAAAACTCGAATAATGTAACCGCAATGTACCCGTGCGAAGCCGGGGCGGGCCGCTAGTATGCTATATTTTGATGGACTATTTTATATGGACGAGGTATATTACTCGGATGATATGGAAATCTTCAGGGAAGTTGTAAACTCTTTTTTGTGAGATGTAATAAGTGTGTCTGTAGCGTATTTTGATTCATCACCATACTGCCACATTAGCGCCAAAGTAATATAACTTCTTGTGTGTTAAGTAATAGCCAAGACAAGGTTTAACAAGGACACTGGACATAGCAAGATGTAGGTATGTATATATATGTAACTACTCCTGGGCACGGGCCTCCCCTCAGGACGAGGGGGATTCAGGTCATAATCAACGTGCTGGTCCAGTGCGCGTTCCACATGTCTTTCGAAAATTGGTTAGATTTTCTAAGACATGCAGGTTTTCTCACGATGTTTTCCTTCACCGCAAGCAAGTGATAATCATATTGCAATTATGATTCGCACATAGATGTCTAAAAACAGAGAGGTGCGAACCGGGATTTGAACCCAAGCCATTGTACCCGCAAGACGCGTGCTTAACCAATCGGCTATAACTGCTTAGTGCACAAGTATGTATGGAAATGAAACATATATTGGTTATGTACCAAATTAAATTACCGATGAGTCCCCACTCATCGGTAAGGTAACTCAAAGGTAAGAAATGCCGATAAATAAAAAAAAATATTGCGGCGGAAAAATAACATGAGAAAAAAAACAACAAGACTCGTGGCTAATAGCTAATTAACTGGTTAATTTAGAGCAAAACGAGACGGTGCCAAACAAAATCTCACTTTCGCGAGGTGAAGTGAATCGTGTAAAGGTATCAAACGTTGCAAATCGTTTCTAATTAACCGAGTACGCATTACCGGTAGAAAGTATTGTTCTAGATACAAAACCCTTTTCCCTAATCCATACGTAGGAAATAGCGACAAAGGTTAAAATAAAAACAAAAGCATTAAGAATATTTTTAAATCTAATTTAATAAAATATTTCAGTTGGTACTACCATTGGCTAACTACTTTGATAAAGGCTCAGTGGCTTAAATGTTTTATTAAAATTCTCAAGATATGCGTAAGGTATTGATATACGAACAAAAATAACCAAATGCAAGATTTACATAAATTGATTGGTCCAATTTATCAATTATCAGGTGAAGTTACCAGAATATTCATTGATATTAGCATTTATTTTCTTCAACAAATAAATTATCTCCAATGTTTCGAGAAATCTCTAACATACACATACATAACATCTATAGAAACTAAAGCAACAAATTCCATTAAAGCAGTGGCAATTTTACCTTAAGCCTTTTAGGACATTTAAGATATGCTTAAACGGAACCAAAGAGAAAGGAGCTGCAATACCTTAGGTACAGTGGCAACGAAGTGGGTTGGAATACTCGTAAACATGAATTGCACTTAGGAGAGAGTGTTTCATGAGATAAAAGTTTATTATATTTTATGATATGGCGTGGTACTCGTATGATCATGCTTAAAGATATAAGGTAGCTTTAGTACCTATATTGACGTAAATTGTTTTTTTATAGAGTAACAAGAGCAACATTAAAGAACCAATTTTTATTAAGCTATGATCTATCGTCATGTGTTCATTAATTATATATTTTAGCCCTTTGAAATGTGTGAGAACGTAGGCATTATATTGCTTATCTTACTTTGGTAGAAACATGAAATTTTATGGCACGTTTCCGTTAATTCACGGTTTAAAATTATTCGACGGCCGTTACGCGTTAACAATACAGATTTTTCTATCCGACATTCGACATTCAAAATTTTACGGTGGCAAGTTACGTGAGCATTACAATTTTTACGTAATACGATGCGCATCGAGACTCCGTTTTCTTTTATTATTTCTATTCACAATCAATTATTACGAATTCTATAGCACTTTCATTCACGCGTTTAGTATATACGAGTATAGTGTTGAATAATATATTGCACAACGCCGGAATGTTCACAATACAATTGCAATTGGAAATTCAATTTGTATAATGAAAATGAAAAAAATATTAGAATTGCCGGCTAACAATTCCAATCACGGCTTTGCTTTATAACTTACGATTTTAAATTAAATTCGATTGCAATGGTATACAGATTCGCCGCGAGCGTATGTTTTGTTGGTTTTATCCCTAGATAATTAATTGATTATTGGAGATTTTAATCTCAATATTGTGGGAAAAGCTACTACTACAAACTCTATTAAAAAGTGTTAAGTAATTAGAAAAATCAAAGCCTACAACTATAGGAGCCACTGCCATGATTGATTTGACTTTAACGAGTGGAAACTCGATTAGCTTGTTAATATGACATCGATTTAGTAAGCGATATCATAAAGAATACCCGCATCAAATACAGTGAGAGTAGAGATACCGGATTGATCCACATCGATCCGATTACCCATATCATTACCGACCGACATTACAATATCGAGCAGCTAATGATATCTTCTCCCAGTTCTTGTACATCATTATTTCCAGGCATGATTGAAGCGTGTACATAAATATGCATGGACACATTGAAATGCAAGGCTAGGTAGTGTTTCCAGGAAATTTGTGAAAAAATCAGGGTTTATAAAGTACTGCAACTACCTACAGGTGGGAATAAAACTCAGGATAATAATTTCTTCAGACTATATCCATAAAATCGTTTTACTATTTACACTGGTACACGACTGCTCGTCTTTATAGTCTAATACCTATTGCCTATATATCTCTTTCTTACTTACACATTATACGTAACTCACTCTTACCTAACCACATCTTACTACGTCATCTCCCTTACCTCTCTTTACTTCTCACAACCTGTAGTTGCTAGTTTTAGTATAACTTAACATGCCAAGTTACGCCAAATCGAGTGTAAATGAAGTACAAAGCGAACTTAGATAACTTAAATTAGTCAGAAGGTTTACTAAACCCTCACTAATTGGGCCGCATTGTACATAATATGGCTAAGAGTAGTTGGATACATAATCATCATAATTTCAGCCGAAACACGTCCACTGCTGGACATATCCCCCCCCCTCTCAAAGTTTTCCACAAGGACGGTCCTGTGCTTGATAAATGCAAGACAATTTTTAAAATATCCTACTTCACAAAACTCTTAAAATAAATAGACGTTGGGCAGTATCGTACAGTACAGGCCATTGGACCCTCACAAATATCCCGACTAGAAACAAATAGTACTAGTCACGACATATAAGGGGTGCCCGAGGAAACCAAGTGAAAGGTTAACGTTAATGCATAATTACGGTAAATAAATGGTATTTAGTCGCTAAGAGAATATAACCCCGAAAAATAATGCCCATACTACTTAATATTTTTAAAGAAAAAATCGCCGAAAAAGCTTACAACCCGCCTGATGTTAAGCAGTTACCGTGGCTTTAAGATGCTTGCAATACCAAAAGCATTGCTCGCACTTTGCCGACCTGAAAGGGAGTGAGACAGGGGGGTAGGAAGGTGGATTGTTCTTGCAGCTATAATGCAATGTAACTTTGTGCAAGTGAAATGTGCATGAATAGATTAAGCAACAAAAACATTAATCACGATTCAACAATCATACAGACTTCAAGTAAATGACTTAATTTTCCTAATACGATGAGTCAAAAGAGACGTTGACTGGGTTATAAAATACTAGACAGGTTTTCGTGTCGTAATTTGTGCGTCGGTCAGGCCGCCCGTACGAAGTCGACATTGACTTCAATCATCGGTTCAAGGCCACCTGTTTGCATTATGTGCCGTGTAACTGTTAATACTTTCTTTTTCCAACACATCACCCATTTTCCTGAGCGTATGATAGGTGGTCGGCTTTTTCAGCCTATTTATTCGTATACCTACCTATAAGTAAGAGTATATAGAACTATTGTAAATTGGAGCTTAATATGTTGATAATATAGTATTACTAGCTGAGCCCGCGACTTCGTCCGCGTGTAATTTAACATAACTAAAATTTAAATTAACATTTGCGAGTCGATGTTTCGTGTTTATATACCTACTATCGCAAAAGACCGCTCGCGCGTTTAGAGCCCGCGCGACAGGCAGCATTTGTGATCTTTTATTTTTTGTTTTTCTAAAATAATGTAGCCTAAGATACTGCTTATAACATCAGCTATCTGCCAGTGAAAATCCCGTCAAAATCGGTCCAGCCGTTTCAGAGATACTTTTGGATTTAATGTGTTTTTATTTTTTTTACGCGGAACCCTAATTGTTTTTCTAAAATTAAAGTAGCCTAAGTTACTCCTTATAACATCAGCTATCTGCCAGTTAAAATCCCGTCGAAATCGGTCCAGCCGTTTCGGAGATTACCCGGAACAAACATACAGACAGACAGACAGACAGACAACATTTTTTTAAACCGCGTTTTTGTTATTGGTACCGTATGTACTTTCATATGCATTTAGTGAAAATGTGTTATTTTGATTTTACAAACAGACACTCCAATTTTATTTATTTGTATAGATGTATGTTGACACTGAAACATCTTGATATGGCTTTGTAAAGTCTTAATGTCCTTTCGTAAACAGAGGAATCCAATCTTTCCTAGGCGTCGGTATCGGACACAGCATAAAGCTATAGTAAGCAATTTACACTTTAAGCTTACAGATGTAGAATTTAAAATCTGAAATGTATCTTGAAGATAGACAAATTGGTTTTAAATTGGCTTGTCGATGTGTTCTCTTTGCATCAAAGCAATATAACGGCTATTGCCAATTCTGCCAAGTAAGGTAAGACGTCGTTAATATAAGGAAGAGATATCTTTATCCTTTTGTATTAAGGTGTTATGTGTCGGCCGAGCTTCCGTTGAAAGCTGTTGGAAACTATTCTTTAAAGGTAAAGTTAGAACTGTATCCCTTGTCTTCTATTACTGGTTAATTAACATTTAGTGGATTTTTTAACGTTTATTTAATTGAATATCTGAATCACCGGAAGTCTATATAAAACATATTTTGCTTGCCAATTGTATTTCCGGGCATACAAAGATTATTTTATAATCCACCTCACTAAGCATAGTGGAAGTTCTTATAATACCAGTTCTTACTCTTATGTATATAAATATTAATTAAAAAAACGTTATGGAAAGTATAATAATACCAATTACTTATATTACAACATGTTATGTGTATTCCAATATTATTACGACATTTTTTTCACAACATAAATTATACATTTTCCAAGCAATAAGTACTTACTTAGAGAAATTACTCGAGAAAGCACTTGCTTTCTCGAGAATTTGAAACTACTAGGTGGGCCAAAAGAAGTCATCTGATGTTGTTTGGCTCTCATTTTTTTTCTAAATGAAAAACTTCGATTCTGTTTTTTGATTATGTTTATTTGAACCTTTAGAATTTTATTGGTCAAGTCGAGAAGATGATATCGGCCAAATGGGCGCCGTCACAATTGATTGCTATACGGGCTCGTTTATGGCATTTTTCATCACTTCGGCGAGAACTTCGGGCGACAGATTCTCGCACTCCTGTCGAATGTTGTCCTTGAGGGATTCCAGGGTCTTGGGCTTGTTCACGTAAGCACGGGACTTCAAAAAACCCCACAAAATGAGCCTCATCGCTCATTATGATTTTGGTCGAAAAATCGTCCACTTCGTCCTCGAGATTGAGGATGGCTTGGGCGTAGGTTACACGCGTTTGGCGGTCGACAGGCAGCAGTCGATGCACGGACTGGAGTTTGTACGGGAACATGCGCAGGTCTTTGACCAAAATTCGCCTTAGGGACGACCGGCTGATGGCTAATTGCGAGACACGGCGTCTGGTCGATGTTTCTGGCGACAGCTCGACATCCTCGGCAACAGCGGCGATATTCTCGTCAGAACGGGCGCTCCGGGGCCGGCCACTCTTGGCAACGTCTCATGTGTTCCCATACTCTTCAAGGTTGGTGGCCAAACGGCGCAGTGTTTGCGCAGTCGGTGCCGGACGACCGGGGAATCGGCGGCGGAATTCGCGCTGCGCCAACACCACAGACGAATTGTTACGCAAAAAAATAGTCACGATTATTCCGCGTTCTTGGGGAGTGTATCGCTCCATGGCTTGTTCACTTGTATTCTACATCTGTCTAGTTCACAAATGTCAAAACAGATTTGACATTGGCATTTGCAAAAATAAGAGCATCTTCCAATAGGGTGATTTCTTTTGGCCCACCTTGTATTTACAGTAAATTTTGCACACATCAGCATCCTACCGATAAATCGTTCGGATAGTAATCGAGTTGCCGATCCTATCCGCCGATATGACACAACGATCCGATGTCCGATTACGCGCTGCCGTCACGACCTGAGGCGTTAAATGTTCCGTTACACTCGACACGCAAAAGCCACACGATACAGACGCATGGAACTGGGCAGACGGGACACGCAAGGGCACTGCCATTTAGGAAACATTTATACTGTTATGTACTTTAATAGTAACTTAAAAGTGTTACTTATCGATTATTTAAAAACAGATAAAAAAAACAATGCCATCTAGGGACGCCCGAAAGAAGCGAAGCTTTATAATATAAAGCGTAGGGCGCCGCAGCTGCCACTCTGTATACCTATATCGTGTAACGCTACTGACGCTTAGCACGGATAGTGGCCGCGCGGCGAGCGCACCGAACGTCCGTATAGAAGCTTCGCTTCAAAAGAAAAATTACAACAAATGCTTTTATAGTTTCTTGAACCCCTTTCGTTTTCTTACTTGACGTTTTGCAATGACAGTAAATATAATGCCTCGTATTCATACATTTTATTAGCTGTTATTACAAAAATCATTGACTGTCCTATTTTTCCTCTCAGAGCATTAACAAAAATATGGGGTAAAAAATATTAAATTATGAATTAGACTCAGAATAAATTCTAGTAAACACTTTGAAAATGCAAAATATGCAACCAAGATGCAATTGCAGTACACAGTAAATCTCGTGTTAAGCCTCGATACGTCTTCTTAAAGAGAATTACCGTTTAGAAATCACACGATTGCGTACGAAATCACGTTACATCCGCTGCTTTAACCGTATTACGTTTGATCTGCTTGTGGTGAATCAGATGCATGTTATTGATAATACATTGGCAATTAAGTAGGTACCCAGCAAGCTGGTTCAATGCATTAAGTACATTTCCAATGTAAATATGCGTGACATTGTTTTTAGCGAACACATTACGAACGGTTTGCATTTTATAGAGTGTACCAAATTAACTTAGCCTCCTGACGGTACTGACAATTTCTCTCTCTCTTTTTATCCCTCCCTCTCTCTCTCTCTCTCTCTCTCTCTCTCTCTCTCTCCGACCTCACGATCGTTTGTACTACATGTAGGGACCCTAACAGATTTGAGATCGATTTAATAATGCGGGCCTAATTTAGAAGTTTGCTGTTGTTTTCTACATCATCATACTAATATTATAAAGAGGAAAACTTTGTTTGTTTGATTGTAATGAATAGGCTCCTTAACTACTCAACCGATTTGAAAAATTCTTTCACTGTTGGGAAGCTACACTATCCCCGGGTGACATAGGCTATAATATATTTTCAAAAAAATTAGGGATCCTTACTAAAACTCGAATAATGTACCCGTGCGAAGCCGGGCGGGCCGCTAGTCATCAATACGATTACTGCTGTTGCTTACACACCGTTTGCAATGATAAACACAAACGGATCATTGGATTCGAATGAATACAACATTTCATTATCATTCGCCCGTCGAAACATCGCTGCGTCACCGGTTATAAAATAAATAGTGGCCACCAAGAAAGCGAAACTAACAAGGAAATAATCGTAGAAAGTGTGTAAAATTTGTTTTCTTGTGTGTGCCGGTGTCAATACGCCGATTCGTGGGCTATGTTGGAAATTATACATTTTTACTTGCAAATTTCACGCTATACGTAATTCGTTTGGGCTGACGCTGGAATGTTGTTAGTCTCGTCGGTAGAAGTTGCTCTTGTATGTTACGGTACACAATTGGGAACAGTTTTTTTTTTGTAATTCCTACGTGTTCTTCTATCTTAGCAAAGTGGTTATGGTCATCACTAACAGATTACTAGCACGCTAGACCATCTCCTGCGCACACATTGTTCCCTTCTGGTAACACTCACAAATTGCTATATATGTCTGATCTACAAACTAGATGCTGAAAAACATCCTAAAAGTAGCATTCATAGTGTGATATCCTAGAATTCATTTATGAGAAAACATTATGTGCAACACATAAATTAAGAATGGGTAGTATAAATGTACTTTACGACAAGTGTTTCTATGCACACCTAAACGCAATGTTAGAATGGATAACCTAAAACCACTTCCTCATTATATTCCTGATTGGTTTCCCAGTTCAGTAGCTATAACTTCAGCCTGAGACGTTAATGTTTCGCACCAATCAGTTTCCCATAGTTCCGTAACAATTATTGCTCTCGTTACTTTAGAAAGCAGATATGGATGTGTTAAACGGCCGGCCAGCGTTGGTTGAAATGATTTTCACTTTGGGCAAGCTGCAAATAATTAGCTATGTATTCAGAGCAAAGAGAGTACTGTCAACTTAAATATGTGAAGCGTCAAGTAAACAACAGATGACACTTAACACTAATGGTCAACTTTTATATTTGTTGTCATACAAAAGATGATGTTGTTAGACATGGAAGTCGAGAATAGTTTAGTTAAGTTCACAAGGATTGAAATATCGATGCAGTAAAAAGTGTAGTAACAAGTGGACGGGTTATTTGTAACATTTGACCCTCTCCCTACTTGAAAGGGGGTGATGAACTCTCTAGGTTAGGGCATGTCGAGACTATGTTTTGGCGTGGTATGAATGCAAATGCTAACGTATCGGATGCAAACAATCCTACTAATAATATAAATGCGAAAGTTTGTGAGTGTGGATGTATGTATGTTTGTATGTATGTATGTATGTATGTTTGTTACTCCTTCACGCAAAAACTACTGAACGGATTTGGATGAAATTTGGAACACAGATAGATTATAACCGGGATTAACATATAGGATACTTTTTAACCCAATAATCCAATACTACGCGGATGAAGTCGCGGGGCACAGCTAGTTTGCTATAATCATTTAACTCATCTTTCGGCGTGTTCTTTGTGTTGATTCAGATCGTGTCAGATAACATTTCAAGATAGTTACTTGGTAAGAACGAGGAAGTAAACTGCATGATTACACTCATCAACATGTTCCGCATAAGGGCTAAAATATGACTTGTCACGGATAATGTCGCACTGAGTCTCTTCCTCGCTTTCATAATCCATACGAGAGCATAAGACGAAATTCCATTCCATTTTGTTTTGTCACAACCAGCCATGTTGGGTCTGCAGGCCAAATATTCTATGACGTAAGATAGCAAATTATAATCTCCAATATTTCGTCCTCATCAGCATATCACCATGTTCAATTCAAAGCCCATTCCTCGGCTAATGATGTAGAGTGGAGGAAAAAGCTAACGCACAAAAACATATTTGCTTTCTAACAAAGGTACATTCCATTTTGTTTTGTCACAACCAGCCATGTTGGGTCTGCAGGCCAAATATTCTATGACGTAAGATAGCAAATTATAATCTCCAATATTTCGTTCTCATCAGCATATCACCACTTTGAATTGAAGCCCATATCTCGGCTAATGATGTAGAGTGGAGGAAAAAGCTAACGCACAAAAACATATTTGCTTTCTAACAAAGGTACATTAAAGGCGTATAATACAATTTTCAGTGAAAGTGCTTGTTCGAATCAATTTAAGTGGTAGAACGATCTCAATGCTTCTTACTTGACCTTAGTGTCAATCCAATTTTTCTATTCATGGGAAATAAACTGCTATTGTAACAAGCTCACGTTTAGACGAGCAGATTGCCATAGCTTTCAGAGTGCTTTGCGAGGATCATTAGAATAAATTTGGTTTTTTTGGAGGGTTTTGTATTGCGGCTTCATTAAGATCTTAACGTTAAAAGTCCGTTCTATTTGTTACGCTCGTTACAAATGGACTTGCAATAAGTATTGTGTGAATTGCAATACTTAAATGTTTAGTTTTTGAAACATGTTAATTGGTACGATTTATTATATGCGGCAAGCTGAAGACAGGGCGCTATGGCGCTCATTAGGGGAGGCCTATATCCAGCAGTGGACAAGTATAGGCTGATGATGTGATGTGATGTGATTATATTATGCTTAGCAGATAATAAACTTACGATTCCACGTTCAGTCATTATCGTCATACATACCTGAAACAATAAACACACTGAAATTAATTATAATAATTATATCAAATCTTGATGTCATAATTACTTCTAAAACTTCATAAATCATAGAAGAAAGTAACATTATTTTAAGCAATTACTTGAAATGAAATGAAAAATGAAATGAAAATAATTAATCAGCACAGGGAACACATAAGGAAAGAACAGCACATAATTATAAAATAAGTAAAATATATAGACCTAAGGTAAGTAAGCTGCATTTCCTACAGTGTGAGCTGTACCGAAAATGGTAAAACAATAGCGAAAATGGTACATGAAGTTTTTTTTAATCTCAAGACCACATAACGATGTCGTAACATGACGAATTCCCACCCGCATACATAACATTGAACGCTATTATATTAGGCGCCTCGGGCGAAAGTTTACCGGCACTGACCTGCTCTATTCATTAAAAGATAATCGAAAGTGAAATTAATTCGAGTCTCGAGATTATTTTGACAGAGATTTGATTAACGCATGCTTGAGCCACTACCATTTGCGCTAAAACAATTTACGAGGCTGATAACTATTGTTATTGGGAATGAGTGAACGTTTTCGATCTGTGGCGTGTGTTTTGGTTATTTTTGTTTTGTGTCCTGAATTGAATCGGATTTCACTGGCATGAATATATTCACTGGTAGGTATTCTTGCGTTTAATTACGATTAGCTGGGACGTTGTAGCAGAATTTCAGATTTTTGACCTTTATTTTCTATAATTGTGGTCTGAAATATTCGGATCAAACCTACTAACTAGTGAAGTTATTTAAAGATGAACGTAGTTTAATTTTTAAACAAAGCATGCTGCATTATTATCTTCTTTTTTATGTAAAATTCCGGTGTAAAATTCTTCTCTTCCTAGAAGGGTTTGACTGATTTTGATTTGTTTTTTTGTATACTTTTAGTGTTACATGAATGGTTCTTAGCTATAGTTAGACCCGACAGGTGGCACTTGTCGACATTCAAAAAATACAATCTAGAAGCAGCTGCTAGTACCCCCGACGTGCTAGTAGACGACCGCTTGGCGCAGTGGTTCGAGCGTAGGCCGCTCGGCTCACTACACATGGAGGTTGCGGGTTCGATTCCCGCCGGGTCAAATTTCCGAAATTGCCGTTTCGTCATTTGCCCAGGTTTGGGTGTCACTGGGATCGCTCCCAGTCCATTGTACGGTACCCGTAGTTAGTACAAGCGTTGCTAAGTTTGGGACCATACAGTTGGTGTTTTCGTCTGGCGATATTTATTATTATTTATTATTAGTAAAGTGACTACTTAAAAAAAAAAATTGGGCGTCAGTAGATAATGTCAGTACTGTTTTATATTTCATATGTATTTGAAAACCCGCTAAAATGTGGGAATCTCAGGTTCAATGCAATTTCGTACGGCCAATAACGAGAATACGTAACGACCACATTCTTCGCAATTTAGTTGTATGCTATTTCCATTATCCATGGCAAATTGATGTGTACAGCAGTTGTTTGTAACTGAGAGATACAATTCCCATAATATATAACTATAACTAGTGTTACCATTTTTTTTTCTTAGTAAGTACATAAAAATGGCTCTTATTGTAAATCTTAATTAAGTGTATTATTGTTTCAGGTATGTGCACTATAAAATATTCTTGACGAGTTCCAATACAAGGTATTATTTTATATATTTATTTAGAACAGTAAAGTCATCTGCCGAATTCAACTGAAAATAATTATCTTGGAATAACAAAGGGCTGAAAAAATGTACGTGCTCGCTGAATTATGTTATATTGCATATTTGATCAATCCCGTTGGAATTTAATAAAGTTATCACCAATCATACAATTAATTACACTATTAGTGCTTTCAAACGATACACTTGAACTTCATATCATATAGGTATAAGTCGGTTATAGACTACTGGATCAATTAGCGAGATTTATCTATGATTGGTTCAAGTCTGGTACAGAACCGGTGATGATAACAACCGGTCCGCTGACGTTATACACCGTAACACTAGTAATGTTTGTGTAATGTATTACACAAATTGCATAATCTGTATCGCTTCCTCAAGCCGGTTGTGGACTTAAGATTCTTAATCCAATCATGTTACAGTTACCCATAGAACGTGTTTGCGATCGAATAAATTTGTAGCTGCATTAATCCGTGGTGTGGGTTCGTTGATTTCAAAAGTTCACTAGATGTTTTTATATGTTTGTATAACAAAGTCTGCAAAGCGTACGACCTTCCCGTTGCTAAGTAATTACCGTAGCCTATATAATAATTACCGTAATTCGACGACCGCTTGGCGCAGTGGTTCGAGCGTAGGCCGCTCAGCTCACTGCACATGGTGGTTGCGGGGTTCGATTCCCGCCGGGGCAAATTTCGGAAATGGCCGTTTCGTAATTTGCCCGGGTCTGGGTGTCACTGGGATCGCCCCCAGTCCATTGTACGGTAACCCATAGTACAAGCTTTGCTTAGTTTGGGACCGTGCAGTTGGTGTGTCAGTCTGGCGATATTATTTATAGATGCTTGCAATGCCAAATGGCATAGCTCGTATATTGTCAACCTGAAGGCGAGTGGAATTGGGATAGAGAGAGGGGAATTGGGCTTCCGGTTCTCTCAATCATCGTACGAAACACAGCTATTAATTATAGATATTGGAGGTGGCAGTCAGCGGGGACAGGATAAGACTAAGATACACTAGCACCATCACACTTTTATTTCCCGACGGGGTAGGCACAGAGCCCATATTGCACCTATGGTATTTCGGTCCCAATGTAAGAGGAGGTAAGGAAAAAATAAACGATCCGCCGAAGTTAGCCTTGGGCCATTTAAATAATCAAAATCAAATTAAATAATAATAGGTAGGTATCATAATATCAAGAATCAAACTGAAGCAATATTTGAAGAGCATGGAAAAATATACAATGTTTAACACAGGAGAAAGTGACCAGATTTAGTATTTAAGAGACAGTAAGACTAAAATACGACTTAAATCGGATTTCATTTTACAATCCATAATATATACGTATTATGTTCTTACCGGTGCACACTTTCAATCGCCTGAAATAATTTCTCCTTTGAATGAATATGGAGATATCTTTATAAACAGTCCGTGCTTATATTGCAGCGGCATTTCAGCATTTTAAAGCAGATAAACAGCTAACCTGTGATAACTTGTTTTTAAAGTATTTTCTTTTAAGATATTTTTTTTTATATTTCCAAGTTAAGCGATAGTAATAATAATCTCGTTCTGTTCGGGTAGCGCTGATAGCTATTGTGGCTACAAACTGTGTGTGTAGGAACAAAACCTAAAAACAATTTAGGATAAGGACCCACCACTCACCCTTGGCTTGTTAACCTCCAAAATTATAAATCAAATAGGTTGATCGATAATGGAAGAGGTCAACAAAACTTAACTCCGTCGGTCGAGTTTGTCAGTCATGAGTGTCAGGGACCCTAATAATGTGCAATTTTCCGCGGAACAAAGCGAATTAAAAATAAAATTCGACACGTGTTTCGCCTCTGAACGAGACATCCTCAGGAAAGTTGGGCTACGAATGAGCCGCCAAGTAACGCCTGAGTCAATCAATTATGGAACAAAACCTGTTGAAAATACAAAGTTTACAGGACAGGCAAGCAGCTCACGTTCCTTTGTATTTTCAACGAATTATAATTTTCATATCATAGATCACGAGTCGGTTTCTCCGACCGTACTCGTATTATGTAAATGTGCGGTACCACAGAATAGAGAATATGACTTATTGTGCAAGTCTTGTATCCTAGGATGATCTATGTGCTACTGGGAGCTTTCTACAGTAGGTTTACATATACTATGGCTTCATCGGTTATATTGAACTTTCCCACATGTTCTTTGAGCGGAGTTTGAGCCAAGTTTGGTATACTATAAACAGCTTAAGTAACTGGCGATCTAAAATAAAATAAAATAATATAACAAAATGTAAAAAGACAAGCCCGCTGAGTTTCTTGCCGTATCTTCTCATTCGAGGTCGCGCTCCGATCCGGTTGTAGATAAAAGAAAAAACGTAAAATTGACAATTTGTAAGTGCCCCCGTAGGCCTAAACAAAATAAACGCTTTGACTTTGACTTAGACTAGAGCTCCGTTTACCAATTTCCTACGTAAGAAAAATGCGGTATGCACTTATACTATCCTACACTGTCTTATAGGTGGGCAAATTTCTTCCTTATACTTGCCGCACGTCCCCTTTATTGCTTTATCTCGCCAATCCCTATCTAAGCGATCCAGAACAATACTCCAGGGTTTTAGGTCTCAGCGTCGATAGCAGGATACTTCCTAGTTTCGCACAATGCCCGATTCGCTCCATAGTGGGAAACTGCGAAGTGTCCTTTTTAACCCCCGACGAAAAACGAGGGGTGTTATAAGTTTAACATGTGTATCTGTGTATCTGTGTATCTGTGTATCTGTGTATCTGTGTGTCTGTCTGTGGCAACGTAGCGCCCAAGCTGATGAACCGATTTCTATTGTGTTTCTTTTGTTAGATAGGTATTCTGATCGAGAGTGTTCTTAGCTATGTTTAATGAAAATCGGTTCAGCCGTTTGAAGATCATCAGCTCTTTTGTAGGTTAAAAAGCCATATTCACGGCCAAAACCAACTTCCACGGCTCGAATCCAATCGAAATTTGAGATTATTGGATTTAGATTTATTATATTTTTAAATGATCGTAATAGTCTGAACTGGCTTTTTACAATATTATAAATATGAAAAGTTTCCCTGATTTTGGAAAAAATGTATATTTTATCAATTTTTATATGAGATTTGTGTATGAACTAAAGACGTTCCATAAGTCACGTGTCAAATGATGGATACGCGCATGCGTTAAATTTTGTTTGTTTTGTTAATGGTCATGGAATATTACGTTATAATAATTCTAGAGGGCTCTGCTCCGCCATTGAGAAAAAATATAAAAAAAACAAATCTAATTTAAAATAATTTTAGCGTTATTGAAAATTCTTCCCCTGGGCTGCTCCCGTCCACCTCAGCCAGAGTTATTACATGAAATTGAATCATAATTGATAATAGTTTACTAGGAATTAAACCTCCGTGGCATCAGTAATTAGATTCGTTGTCTATTCTAATGTCAATTATTATAATGTCATAACAAAATAATGTCCCATACTTTTACACAGATTTTCTGTTGATTATTGTGTACATTTGATGAAAAGGTCGTCGCATCGGGGGTTTTTAAATTTTCAATTTAGAGTTATTAAATAGGCTGTTTCAGACTATTATGAAGTGAAATTAAAGATGGTGCGAAACATCGCAATAGCGAGTAACAAATAGCACATACCACAGAGTTTCTACAACAAAGACACCCGGTGTTAAAACATGTAAGCTCCACCGAAGTCTATTTACAGAGAAGTGGTAACCACTTATCCTACTTCCGAGGCGATTTTCAAGAAATTCACGAATATTTGCACGTACACCGTTACCACGATAGTTCATATCTCTATGATAGATCGTTCGTGTAATGGGGACCGATGTGTGACCGCTCACGTATGCAAAACCTACTGGCCTTTATCTCGCTTGTAATCTTAGTAGGCAATTTGTGATTCGAGGAATCTTATGAGCCGTTACGTTGTATGTACGTGGCTGTTTTCTATTTTCTATTTTCTACATAGTGGTACTAATAAATTCTATAATTTTGACGACCGCTTGGCGTCGTGGTCCAAACGTAGGCCGCTCGCCTAGAGTTACCGCGGGTTCGATTCCCGTCAAGATAACTTCCAGAAATGGCCTTTTCGTAGTTCGATCTGGTCTGAGTGTCTCTGGGATCGCCCCCAGTCGATTGTATGTTACCCATAGTACAAGCGTTGCTTAGTTTGGGACCATACAGTTGGTGTATTAGTCAGACGATATTAATGTATTTATAAAATTTTGAATGTGGAAAAGTGTAAAAGTGTAAACAAAATATAATATTAATAATATATTTTTTATATAACATAATATTTCATGTATACAGCACTAAACACGTCTAATTGATGAACAATCATCTCCCGCTTAGATTAACGATTGTGTTTGTATATTGCCTACTACTTATGTCATAATGTTACAATCCGATTAGACTATTCAAAGAAGCAGAAGATTTTATGATCGCGTGAGTTTAATTTTGAATTTTAGTGTGAATAGTGACCCGCCACGGCTTGGCACGGGTACATTACGGTTACATTTGTGGCGACCTTACATTCACGTCGCCGACAGAAACGGATAGATGGCGCTAAATGCAGCGCCTCAATACAATGTACGGATTCTTCATAGAAAAACTGAATCACGATATTAAGACTCGCAAGCATCGTGACTATATATACAAGAAATAACCAGCGGGGCATAGTTGTGCCAGACTTTGTCAAACGCCTTAGCGACGTCAAAGAAGAGAGCTCCCGTGGAAACGGGGCGACCGGGAAGTGGAGACCTTTGAGAACGTACTCCGTGATGCGGTGTACTTGGTGGACACAAGAGTGGCCGGCCCGAAAGCCGAACTGCTCGTCTATAAGGAGATGATTAGAATAGATATACTCTTTGAGTCTTGCTAATAGCAGGCGCTCATAGAGTTTGGCAATGGACTTGAGGAGGCTAATGGGACGGTAGCTCGCAGAAACATTGCGGGGCTTACCGGGCTTATGAATGCCGATGACTATTGCCTCTTTCCACGCATTGGGAAAGATGCAGTTCGTCATAGCGGCATTGAAGATAGCTACTAAGAGACAGATAAGTTGGGCGGGTAAGAGTTTGAGAACTCTGTTGCTAATGCCGTCGGATCCCGGGGCCTTCTTGGAGTTGAGACCTTTAATCAAATCCTTCACCTCAGATTCGGTTACCGGAGTGATAGTGGTAGTGAGGGGAAGGGAAACCCTGCGCTCGACTTCCCTATCAACGAGTTCCAGGTGGTCGGGATCAGAGGATGTGTTGCTGGACCCCCCCGACCCACTCACCGTTCTCCTAGACTCAGATGTCGAAGAGAACGACACACGCACACTCCCCACCAGACACCGACCTCGCCGGCGAGGTCGACGTACCCCCGCTTCCGCTAGAAGGTGCGTCTACTTACCTAGACGCACCTTGGCACCCGACAAGCCCGCTGAGTTTCTTGCCGGATCTTCTCAGTCGAGGTCGCGTTCCGATCCGGTGGTAGATTTACCCTCGCCACCTCTTCTGGCAGCGGCCCAAGCCGAGGTCGTGTCCCTTGTGGCGCCCTTGAGCTAGCTGCCCCCCTGCCCCTCTGGCTGGAGCGCACTCGCGCTCGCCCTCTGTCCGGGTGAAGTTGTTATGGCCACTCTGGCCAACAACATATAGTCAATTCAAAAAAAAAAAAAAAACAAAAAAAAAACAAAAAAAAAAAACCGGGCATAGTGGCCGCCCCGCCAGGCATAACACCCGCCTGGCCGGAAGATCTAGCCTTTTCCGCTAAACATTATTGAAGTTTTAGTAAGGATCCCTATTTTTTTAAATAGTATATATCTTATGTCACCCGGGGATAGTGCAGCTTCCCAAAAGTGAAATAATTTTTCAAATCGGGGCAATAGTTTCGGAGCTTATTCAATGCAAACAAACAAACAATAATTTTTTTCCTCTTTATAATATTAGTTTAGATGCCTGTGAATTTAATTTTCAAGATCTCCAAGTACCTACCTATTTAAAATTTATTTTTACTGCCAACACATTCTCAACAACACAGTTACTACCTGTGTCTATGCAATTGGTACAATTATTGATCATTGTCGAATTATCCAGCACTCTGATTAGTTCCACGTTCCGGCGTTCTGCATCTATTACGAGAATAATTAACTTCTCACTAATTAGCCGATTAAAATTTAATCTCCAATCTTGAGAGATTGAACTGAATTTCACGCGTAGTCAGGTACAAATCGATTCATTTGTCTATGTTCACGTTCCCATGCATTTTACTTGACGGAAATGCACTGTAATCAGTCCGAGCCGTCGATACATTTAACACTGGATTAGCTAACGGTTAGTTAAACTATGTAATTTTCAACGCTCGATTAGGCGATTGTCCGTAGATAAGGTGACAAGCTCAATAAAAAGTGTTGCGGTAAGGTTTGTCCCGACTCAGTTATAATACCGTTATTATATACTCTATTAAATAGTTAAATTTATACAATATTCTGTGCAAATATACATTTTTAATGGCATTTTTATCACTTCTTCTTGTTTGGTGTGTTTGGAAAACACATACTTACTGTTAAGTTATAGTTCTTATCATTCATCTAAATTAGTATATACATATAAATTAGACAGTTCGATATTTTTAAATAATATATTGGTACTATATATGCAAAAACGTGGTGTTTCTCACATTGTTTGCATATTCTTGTGACTTTGAATATTCATAAACTGAAAAACTAGAAGGTTGAATTTTATTAGTACCTCTATAGTTTATGATTTATTAAAACATTGTAAAGAAACTAGGTAATAATTCAAAGGGAAAACATACAACTAATATAAAAAAACCCGCTGAGTTTCTTGCCGGCTCGCTCGCGTTCCGAACCGGTTGTAGATATAAAAAACAACTTATATAAAAATGTCAATTTGTAAGTGCACCCGTAGGCCTAAACCAAATAAACGCTTTGACTTTGACAAAAAGCCAATTCGTAATTCGTGTCTGATATGTTAGCAAGTAACTAGACATAGCGGATAACGATCCGCGTCTAATCATACTAATATTATAAAGAGGAAAACTTTGTTTGTTTGATTGTAATGAATAGGCTCCGAAACTACTGAACCGATTTGAAAAATTCTTTCACTGTTGGGAAGCTACACTATCCCCGGGTGACATAGGCTATAATATATTTTCAAAAAAATTAGGGATCCTTACTATAACTCGAATAATGTAATCGCAATGTACCCGTGCGAAGCCGGGGCGGGCCGCTAGTATATTATAAGTATGATAGGCGTATGTAAACACATCATTGATGCATAAATGCAGCTTGTCAAACAAACCGTTACAAGTGGACACTGTGATGGGTTGAAGTGTGAAGTGGAAAAAGTTTATGTGTGTTCCTACTTACTAACCGAATATTTTGTAACTAACCTATGTAGCGAAATGTAAAGTCAAAACGAAATAATATATTTACGACTGTTATTCGGTATTAGGGGGGCCAGTTATAAAGCTGGTAAGAATCAACGTATACTACGGCCAACGAGAATCAATACGAAAATGACTAGATAATTTTATTAAAGTAGTTCCTTTATTTTTAATTAAGATTACGGTTTCCGAGATAGAAAAAAACACGAATTTATAAAATGGCTGTCCGGATGTTGGCAAACTTTGAGACCCAGATGAACTCGAACATTTGAAAGAAATTGTAATTATTACCTACAATTTCTTTGATTCTAACCATCGCTTTTCGTTGGAAATTTTACAACGAAATATTATTGTCTGCATAAATGACAAGGTAATTTCAGCTATTAAAACTCGTACAATTAACAGTTAAAAAGTAAACATGAAACGAAACCTCTTAAATGACAGAAGTGGACCACTTAATTTTCAACCCGCCAGCTCATGATGAGACCATATTTGTAGGTAAGTGCTGGGACAATTACCCATTAACGGATTGCATAGTGCAAACAGCATAGAACCTGATAAATAAGTTTCTTAACGGCAGACGACAAATTACACCTCAGCAAGTGTAGAATAAACTTGTAATTACACATTGTATGAAAGTGGTGTATACATAAAGGATTATTTTATAGCTCATGATTGATAACTAATAATTAAGGCAAGGCTATGTTAGAGGAGAGGGTAATAGCTGTTTTACGTAAGTACTCTCAGGATTCCTTTTTTGATATTTAAGGAGTGAGCGAGCGGAATCAGGTTTTGTTTAACTATACCCTTGATTACATGATATGAGTGTTATCGGCTCACACATTGTATTAATAGTAATTAATACTTGCAATATTTGTTTTGTTTTCAATAAGGATCAAATTCTTTATTACCATATCTGTCAACGAACAAAATACGTGTAAGTATCGACATTAACATTTAGATCAACGCAAAAGTTGAACATTTGTTAAACTGGCATAACTAGGATCATGGTCATGAGGTATCTCCTCTAGAATACCAGTTGCCAACCACAAGAAACGTTAACACGTTCAAACCATTCCCGGTCAAGCTACCGCATCTCAGCCATGTATAGATAAGCAACTGATTATGTAAACTGCATCTAATCCGTCGCGCGCATCACCATCCCGGGGGCTACCGTTGCATCGACCAACGGAATTCTGTTCAATAAACCACTGTGTCAGGTAGCGGTATGCGGTTTTTTTTCTTTAACCCTGTCATCGCCATAGCCAGCGTCGATTCGACAAGCTATAGGGCTCGGTTACGACTACCCGCGGCGAAACGAAACGTGAAGTTATGAGTTTGATCGCAATCTTAATTGGTGTGAAAAAATGAAGTGTCAATGAGGGCATCGTTGGGTTTTTTATTTTGCCACCAGATTGGCGCCACTTTGGAGTGGGTGGCCACTGGCTACAGACACTGAAGTGTGTCGCGGTAATTTGTATTAGTGGTGACATTGCACGAAGTGAAGCACGAAGTTAAGCAATATAAAACGTCACCCGATCTAATCCAGCGACTTCAGACGAGCAGGAAATGTTTTGGCCTCATTGCTTACAGTCCTTTAAGATTAATTGAGGGTTAAATCGTAGTTTGAGATCACTTTATCATGTAAGATAATATCGAATTGCCATTCTGATTACTTAAATAAAGGTGTTAATGCCATCACAGATAAAAAGTCAAGCCAAAAGTAAATTAACGATTTTTATTCTGGTTTTGGGATGATTTCAATTGAAAATTGTTGTATTGCTTATGGTAGCGCTCTTGTCTCTCACAGCCACTATGTGAGCTATAACTTTACATTTAATAAAGCATTACTTTAATCCGAGAAATGCCTTCATTTTTCTCTTGATCCTACGAATGAGCGGGATCGAACAATTCACTCAAAACTGCGAAATCTAATTTATAGCATTATTAACACCGGCAGTTAGAAAGTAAAAATCTCAAATTAAAAAACACAATGACATTACACAAGTCCACTCTTCGCTGCGAGTGTCTATCGATAGCGATCGTCGATAAATAGAGATCCACGGTAGTAAAAAGCGGATAGTGGTACAATGTACTTAAATGGAAACCTCTCACTTACGTCTGTAACTGGAACTTGTAATCTGAGTAAGGCGATATCACTTTTGATTAGGGCTGTGCAAAATCTCAGGCTTTTCATTATCACGGCGTTCGTCGTAAACGTTATGTTAAAAGTGTTGTGGTAGGTATATCAATTTCAGCATTAACTAAGCCCCGTATTAATAAATCTATCTCAAGTTTGGGAGTGATTTTGAGTACGCATTTGACATGTCATTTTGTATTGGGATGACATTAGGATGACATTCCCAAAATCGCTATCAGACTTGAGATCGATTTATTAATACGGCGACATGCAAAATATCGTGAATTTTGAATCAGACCTATATATATATATATACGGAACCGATTGCGATAAAACGATTGACAGCCCTGCTTCTGATAGCGTCCTTTGGAACTGTTACAGTAACTGGCCGTACTATCAATCGCAAATGCATTACAGGATGAGGCATGCATTTTGATCGATCATTCACTGTTACTTATTAGCAAAGTCGGTTGATCTATTCTGGGATTTATCTTGGTCAAGTGAGATTAAAGTATTAAGTCACCTTTTATGTTAAATTTATAAGATAAAATGTTACTTAACAGTAATGTTTTTTCTAAGATTATACAGTAAATTCAAAAGTGTATAGGTATGTAGTAACGTACCTTCTTACGTAGTGTATATTTTTCTATATCTAAGGTATCTCCGGATTAGACCAGAAAAGATATCCTTAGTAGTATCGTGATAACTATGTAACAATAAAATAAATAATTAATGTTGTAAGCGACTGTACCAATTCTATAACTGTTGACATTTTATCACCGGTCCCTCGAACAAGATCGTGTGGCCCGCGCTTCATTCAATTTGGTCCTCTCAATGATGCAAGCAAATAAAAAAGTACACCTCACCAAATATACAAATCAACAATATGTATCCTACTAATATTATAAATGCGAAAGTTTGTGAGTGTGGATGTATGTATGTATGTATGTATGTATGTTTGTTACTCCTTCACGCAAAAACTACTGAACGGATTTGGATGAAATTTGGAACACAGATTGATTATAACCGGCATTAACATATAGGATATTTTTTAACCCAATAATCCAATACTACGCGGATGAAGTCGCGGGGCACAGCTAGTAGGATTATAAACTTGAATATACTCCAAACACCGCAGTGCAGTGGAGAAAACGTAATTACTAGTATTTGGAGCACGCGGACGTGGGAATCTGTTATTCGAGTCGGATTAATAACCGCGCCGGGTGCGAAATCGTAATAGATTAACAATTACACAATAAATAGCTTTATATATGTGGACATAAGTAATAATAATAATTGGCATGCAAAAAAAAATATTTTTGCCTATTTTTAGCCTTATCATAAATCCATAACTTATTTATTATCCCTGATAATTTTGATCTTCCTACCAAGTAAACAGTGGTATAATAAATTTATATAAATTCTACTGCTGTAAGTAATTTCCAGATATTGGTGCTGAATATATTAGAAGACAAACGAATTGTATTGCTGTCCTCCATATAGTTGTAACATATAAGCATGACATAAATACTTTTATATGTGTCAAATTAAGTTTACTTGTGATTTCACTTTCATATGAAATGTCACTCACTCCATAAGTATCTCCTCTTAACCATGTACGTTATGAATCCGGATTCGGTGGCGATCTCGGAAACGTGACCGCCGCTCTTGTTTGGACTGCGGTTGTAATGACCGGACGAAAGTTTTAACCTACATTTAGTTGAGCACGTACGTATCACTGCCCAGATTTTCCCTGTGTTGACGCAGACCGCACTATTTATGCCAGTGTGTTGCATTGCGGAATGAATGCAAAGCTCGTTCGCGAATGCCGTGCTGGCCCGATAACGATGCACATCACGTTCGGAAGCGAAATTCTCGTGCCAATGACTCGTGCTGCCAAGTGTCTCGGACTACCAATGGTTCTCTTTCCTCAAAGGAGTCGAAAAGTGGGTCAAGTTTGCGCATCTTTAGCGAAAAAGTGAGATTCACGTGCGTTTTCGGTGACCGCATTTTCTATTACGCATACGTTTAGCGTTTACTACGCGCGTTTCACATTCAAGGACGATTGACGGAACTGAATGGGAGTGGACTTAAATACATTAGCATGGACGTGGTTTAAATCTCATTACGAAACGGTCATTATGAAAGTATGTTATGGCTACGTTCTCAAGAGTTGCGGTCGACCTTATCACAGGTTTTCATCAAAGGAACGTACCCTCGAAAGTTGGCAGTAGTAGTTAATCATAACTGCCCTCTATAAGCCGATCTCAGCCAACCGACAACAAACACCTAAGGGATATCGTGGAAAGGCTTTCTCTGTAGGCCTCTCACGCGCCGAGAAATCGACGCCCATTCGATTAATCTAATCCAAAGTGATCTTTTATCTGATCCGCGGATCGTGATTCGCAAATTCCGCAGTTCCGCTCGGATGCGTACAGTCACCGGGCCGCAACTCACAGATGCGTGTGGAAAATCGTGTGGTGGAATAATTTGTAGCGTTTTTCATGCCCCGATAGGATGCGTTCAATTGCTTCCCATCTCAAACTATTATGTTGCATGTGTTTTGCATAACTAACACGCCACAGAGAAGTGGATGCTAATAATATTAACTAGTGGTCGCCCGCGGTCGAAGTTCGACTATACGGTCATTCAGGTTCTATTGTCAAAGACTATTTGATACTGGCATGCAGAATGCACTATGGAAGTCCCGCCTTACGAAATAAAGAAAAAAAATATGTCACCGCTTGTCAGTCGAACAGACAGTCAGTTACCGAGTGGAGGTTACAAATGTGTGTGTGTCAATTCCTGGTAATGTGTGTAATGTTTTATTTATTGATTTAATGTTTTTTTTATTCATAATAAAAAAATATTAGCATTCTAAACTCATTTTCTATATAAAATTTAAATGTGGGAAATTTCATACTCCTCCGTCCGCGCAATTTTCGTAAAAAGGCGTACAAAGTTTTTGCTTCACGTTTTAATATTATATAGATTATCTCGTATTTTCCTAAGTTTAAATACATAACAATGTGTTATATCTCGGTCGTATTCTAGAAAGGGAAGTTCATCAGATAGCTTTTAGCTTATAAGGACTTATTGCGTCTGCTCTCATGTCTCCGAACTAATGGATCCCTTATAAGGAACTATTCCTCCAGAATGGGGTCAAACGCCGACCGATGCAACGGTAACGATCGTGAGTTTCAAAACGTACAACACTCAATATAAAATAAATACAATAAATCAAAAATCAGACGGAGAATAGAGATGCTAGCTTAATAACGTTCGGTTTGCTTTATTAGAACGAAGACGATATTATCATTAAGTCGTTAAGTGACAAGCGTGAAATTAAATATATTAAGTACTAAAGAATATTGCACTTCAGTTCATAACAGTCAAGTTTCACAGTAAGAAAGCCAAGCCTGATGGAAAAGCATCGCTGACGGACGACATGTCTCCCGGGGATAAATTGCCGCGGCAAATTGTACATAATGATACCAATCGCGGCGTGTAATTTAAATCTTATTAATTTCCTCCATTAATTTTAATAGAACTATCGAGAGAATGTTTGCTCGAATTAATGGGTTACAAGGGATAATTAACCTACGGTTTACACTCTACTAACGGTAATTTGCAATTTATAAGGGGATTAAACTTGACCTTTAACTTCTTTGTAGCGATATAGGGCAATGATCCACCCATTAGCGTCTTACGTAATGTAACGATGAATTGATGATTTGAATTCGTAAGAGTACATGCACTATGTAATGGGTGAAAGCAATAGCATCTGAAGGCCTCATCATCCGGTCTGATAACCTTAGTCACCATTGTATGAGATACATCCAGCCGAACAACAATATAGAAGAGTTGAGCTCATTGAAACGGGCGTTTCATTTTCCTAAATGAGTTGCTGGTTCTAAAGCCATAGATGGGTTATTAGGCGTCGTCGGTAGCATTGTGTAAGTCATCGATGTGGCCAGCCACAATGGTGGCTTTCACGTGGCCTTTGTGCTCGCTTTCGAGCTGTCAATAAAGATATTCTCAAGTAGTAATGACCGGCCTGACGAGTCATTAATTATCATTGACGATTCGACGGATTGCGTTTGAATTTAAGAGTGCATTCCATTCGACTCTCGGCACATAAACCCTTTGTTGAGGTTAGGTTATTGGGTGAGTAGGGAACGCATTTGTATGCGCTTACGCTGGCAATGTAGACTCATGTCATGACCACCTGTCTGTGTCTTATAATTTATGTCAATCACGCGCAGAATCCTCTTTCCCTAGCTGGTGTGTACTTACGGAACCACAGTTACACTGATGGTCCTTTTAGTGCGATATGTCGTAATAAAATAGGACGGTCCATTTCTAACCTTTTACGGTTCGTGCCAATATGCCTTAAACGGGCTTACTCATGAAGGCAATAGTGAACGTTCACTGCCCTTTGAAGCAATTCGACATAGGTATTTTTAAGCGTTTAAGAGCGCAAACCGTTTTGACCATAAGTCATCGGCATAGCGAAATGCATCTCACGCACATTTATGATCCAACAGAGTGCAAGATATCTCCCGTTAGCCACGAATTCCACGAGGGCCCCACAATAGGTCCGTTGCGTCTCATCGATGGATAGTTTGGCCCCATATTGTGTTAAAAGAGAGGCCGGTGCCCGTGAAGAGACGCTTTAACACGACCAGCCAACGGACCGGAAAAATCACTTGTTTTAATTGAAACTAGAGCAAAAAGCAGATGGAATTATCGATGTCTTTTGGATACGGTGCAACTTGATAGACGTCACGTAAATAAAGGAGCTCACTTCAATTTAATATAGGGCGGACCGTTAATTAGTGAATTTGTACCTCAGTTTGTTCTTCTAAAATTATTGATTTGCCGCCAAAGTTTGCGAGTTTCTACAGTTTTGACTTTGTAACTAGAACCTTTTTACTTAGAAACAAGACTAGTAAAATTGAACCAACGCTCTCATTTCAATTTATTTTGCGAGTTCGTCCATTAAACAAACAGTAGGTAGTATCTTATATGTATTGATCATCCATAATCTTTACACCTAAATCAATAAATCACTCTTAAACGGCGAACTGGAGACATAAATCAAACAAGTCCGGAGATAGCGAGAATATTATTTGTGTTACATTTCATTACTGCCAAGACGCCCACAGCCGAACGGGTTGAATGATAAATGGCGAACATACAATAATTAACAAAGCCAACGAAAAACACAGAGGAGTCATCGTTGAGTCGGAAGTGGAAGATGAGGAAAGGAAGAAGTAACCAAGAAACTACACGTCTGTCACCAATGATTTAAGATTTACGAGTAAACCAGTCTCTTCGCGTCTACCTCATTACTTGAACTCGACTTACGACATAAAGATGCGACCGCACAAAGCGGCGGCATCGCGGCGCGGAACGACGCGATTGTATGAAATCGCAGTTCTACGTTCAATTTGCGAAAAGTTACAGACTCATGTCTTTAAGTTGTAATACAGGTTTTCTCACCTAGTACAGGCACCAGATTTCACAAATAAATTCCATGGGGATTTTTTACCTTTAAACATTTCCTATCATTTGTGTTAAGAAATAAAAATGATTATTGCGTGTTTATTTGACATTTGACGATTTGCGTTTGATTCCGCCGGTCCGCTGCACTGAAGTGTCGCTTAGTGCGGTCGGCCCTTAAAGTTCAAACATGTTTTCCTAGATTCTATCGCTCGGGTTAATATCAGGCCCTTGTGCACGCTACATGGGGTCTAGAATCAATTTGGCGTACTTCCCGAACTAACAATGTCATGGGGTTATCCACGAAGTTCTCTTGGAATCCGTTAGACGGAGTTCGCGCGGCACCGTGAAATTATACAAACCAATCATTGAGATCGGCGACTTTTCATCTTGACCCCAGGAAAATAATCGTAGGTAATATTATATTTGTGATACAAACGCTCTGGTCAGAACGAGTTGTGTCTGAGAAAGATGTCATTAGCATTACCTAAGGCACCATGCATATCATGCATTATTAAAATAAGACCTTATATATATATAGGCATAAAACTTATTCTTTCTCAAAACGACGACATAATAGCTAAGCTTGTAAGTAAATTTAACAACCATCGCCATCTTTGCTGTGTCTTCCTCTCAGTACTGGCCATCTCTATAATCAAACGTTAACGCTATTCGTGAGGCAATAACGGCAAGCGACAGGTGAGGACATCAACCATCCACGACGGAACCACCGCCATTAAAAAGCTTGCTATAAAGAGCCGTCTTCCCAACGATTTGCGGTTCGCAGGAGGGGAGATACGGACGGTAACTGCGAGCCCATTTCCACATCGGATTTGAAGGAAAACCACAACTTGATACAAAGTCTGGGGTCTGTGTACCGTGCAGTGCTACATTGGAGTGAAAATAGCATTTGTGGGGATTCATGTAATCGCTTTCATAGGGTTAGCCGAGTTTTATAAGCCGCAATTACATAATTCTTGAGGTCGGGTGATTTTTGTTATTTCTATTATTTACGGGCGGAATTATTATCAGTATTAAACGGTAAAGAATAATTGCTTTTATAGGTCTTGTATAATTACTGATAATAATATACACCTGTGGATAGGACATTATTTGTTACCTATATGGATATCAAACTTTTTGGAGACTTCAAAGTTCTGCTGCAATTTAATATTGTTTACCTAATTAATATAATAGTATGTACGAGTATAAGCAGAGGAAGCAAATACGTTAATTACAATTTATTTGCGTCAAAAAGTTATAATGTAAATTGAACAACAATTAGCGTTACATGATGCATATCTTGGTTAATCGTAGCCGCAACGCATATTTGTAGCGTCAGAACACGAGTTTCAATCGTCAGTCATCACGGCAGATAATAAAAAGGCTACAAAGCGAGTATCGCACGGCGTAATATCTGTTCCAATGGTACAGTTCAGTTGACTACAACAATGCAACGCTGTGGGATGCATGACAAAAACTTTACAAACACAATAACAGCGGCTCTCGGCCTTGCGTTTTACTCCAGAACTGGGCTGTGGTCGTGAAGATCCCAATTACGGTGAATGTTTAAATTGCATAGATATCCGTAATACCGTTTTGAGTACCGCTTAATCCGGCGACGTAACTATTGTTATAAAAGAAAATGAAACCCGGTAACGTTGTTTCTATTATAAGGAGTTTGTGGAACAAGGGCAGTCGCCGGCTGTGTCAGCCTAATCTGAGCAATATCTGAATAATGCGATCAACATGTTCCAAGCATTTGGTTATGGAAATAAATCCGTCGATGATAGGAGCATCAGGTTGAGATATACGAGTACCTAAGTTATAAAGGAAATAACAAATGATGTAGATTTTAAGGTGATATTTTCTTTTTTAATTTTGCGACCCGCCAGATGTTAAGCAGTTACCGTAGTCTATTGATTCTTGTTATACCAAAGACATTACTCGCATGTTGGCTAGGGCAGGGGGGAAGGTTCTATCGGCTCTCTCTCTCATCGTACGAAATGCAGTTTTAATAGCTACTTTCCGTCGATCTTCTGTAAGAGGGTGGTATTACCCAGGTTTTGTCTGCCCATATATGAACTGTATAGTCAATTGGTTTCTCCTTGGCTCTACCGCCGTAAAAATATGTCATGTATGCAAGGATATGGAAATATGCACTACTGTTAATGCTCTTATTAAAGGTTTATCCAGTCACCAGACTGCACTTGAACACGGGGTTACGATAGAATCGGCGGCGAAACTTGCTGTGCTCCGAACATAGTCATCGCGATCGTGTATAGCAGACAAGATGTCACTCTTACCCTGTCTCGGAACGCCGACATAGAGATATGCAGTATGATAAATTCATAAGCAAAAATCAGCAATTGTAAAGAGCAGACTATTTAAATAAATAAATGTTAGGAAAAACTATAATCTTGATAACATATTCTATTATCATAAATATATATAATATCGTAACCATGAAGTATTATGCGTACCATTTGAATAATTACAATTGATGCAAGACCATTCCGCGATAATCATTCACAATGCCCACTACATTCATGCCCAATAACTCGTGAGAAGAAAACCCAATTGAAAAATAACAGGACTCGGTAGTGAACAAATATCTAGCAATATTTCGTAAACAATGGCGAGTGCATGTGTAATACATAATTTGTTTTTTATAATTGCTGCGTTATTACCGCACCACTTTCACACTTGTCGGATTCATCTTATAATACACAGTGAGTCATTCCTTTTAATTCAAGCAATATGCAAGTGAGGAATGGAAAGTGCGATGATTTGATATAAGTATATAATTTACAAACAAGTAATCGATAGCTTTCCCCGTGGAAGAAGAAAACTCGAGCCGAAACCAGGGGTTAGCGGGCGGATGCTCAAACGCATGTAGACCGTATCGGCAAGAGCAGCCGACAAAACGGCGCGTCACGCCCAACTAAGCCACGCAACAATGAAAACGTAAGAAGAAACGGCGAAATGATGTGCGAAATTTGTTACCAGACTCCACTAATTCATAGTCTACACGATAACAAAGACGTAAACGGAAATAACGTTAGATAAGACGTTTAGACCGGAACCACTTTCATTCGGCCGCATTCAAATAAATTTAACAAAAAAACAACAACGATAAAGTTTAGCATAACAACACTTACAAAAGCGAAAATGTTGTACGAGTAATTGCACTCATGAGAAATTGCGCGATTGTACCGAATGTTACATGGGTGATAGTGACATTTTGGTTTCCCAGATAATTAAACAAGATGAATAGGTACTGGTAGTTAAGAACTACGTGACGTAGCTTTGTATTTGTTTGAATAGTGAAAACGAGGTACAAAAAATGACCCAGATGCGTTAACAGGTGGTACCGATGTGCCGTCCATGTCAATTGAACCGTAAAACTTTTTACCAATATAAATAAATCACTACATAGTAAAAAACCAAGTCGCTTCCCCCTGTCTGTATGTCCCTATGTATGCTTAGATCTTTAAAACTACGCAAGGGATTTTGATGCGGTTTTTTTTAATAGTTACGAGAGATTCAAGAGGAAGGTTTATATGTATAGTACATGCATAATATAGTAGAGAAAAATTGATACTAAATACCCGTGCGAAGCCGGGGCGTGTCGCTAGTAAATAAATAATATACTGACACACCAACTGTATGGTCCCAAACTAAGCAACGCTTGTACTATGGGTACCGTACAATGGACTGGGGCGAACCCAGTCCTAGGCAAATTACGAAAAGGCCATTTCCGAAATTTGCCCCGGCGGGAATCGAACCCGCAACCACCATGTGCAGTGAGCCGAGCGGCCTACGCTGGAACCACTACGCCAAGCGGTCGTCAATATAGTCATTTGTGTTTCGCCCAAAATCTATGGGGCATGACGAAATCACGTTTGACACTGCAAGCGTTCCAAAAACGGGCTAATCTACGGATATAATTTCTGACCTTTGGCATCCCTGATAAACAATAGCTTTACCGCTACAGAACACCGTACGGGTCAACTAAGTACTAGTACTAACTACTTTAAAAGTGATTACGGCCGATGAGTATCTCTTAAAATTCAGATGAAAGCCCAACGATTTAGAATAAAGTAAATCGCTCAATCTATTATTCGATAGCGAATTAGATTGCAATACGAGTGCAATGATCAGAAGTATTGTACATGGTGAGGAAACAATGCCTGCGGCGATCATCAAGGCGCAAAACCTATCTAAATCTAATGGACCACGATAGCATTTGATGACATCCCTTTGCTTTAAACAAAGCTATCCTGAAGAATGAACAATAGAGCTGATAATTGCAAGCTTTCCTTTGTTCTTTCCAGGATTGATATGTCCAGAAACGCCTGGAAATAGAAATGCATGATTGGACTAAGCTTTTATTCTTCTATTGGTAATATTCGTAATGTACAAAGTTGGAACTTAGCCGCGATTTAGGTTAAAACTTAAAAGGTTGTGATGGGAAGTATTTTAGTTCATTAATTTATAATGATAACCTTTATTAGAGCTGTAAGATATCGTTATAAAAAGCGTTAATTAAAGTTATCATTGGGAATCTTTAATGCTGTCTTGCACGTTATCGCCTATAGTGATATTTATTAGCGTTCCCATAGCCATCTTAACGTCTACTAATTGCATAGATATGGGAATACCTCGTTATTTACTTTAAGAATAATATACGCCTGTGCAATAGCGTCAACTAATACTAACTTATTCAATTCAATTAAAATATATGAATTTAGAATTATATTTTTTTTTTGTAATAAGAAATGACCAATATTCACACCCTCTATCAAGAGAAATTCGAGGGCACAATTTTCCTTGACCTTTATTTACTTGCTGTTGGTTCCTGTGAGATTATTCGTCCAGAGATAATTATTCACCTAAAACAATAGATACAAATATTCATAACCGTACTCTGCGTTTATACGAGTAGCTCTACCTTCACTTGTTTTATTAGTATTTAGTAGCAAATTCCTAACAATCCTACCTTAAGTTTAATAAATAGCAACTATCTTCGTAAGACAAATGCAGGGAAGCGCACGTGCCAACCGGCTTTCCAATGACCCACAATGTGCTCAGCCTACATACTATGTTGGAATCGAGCAACCTGCGATTAACCCGCGAATATGATGCGTGGCAAGTAGAAAATTACTGGCTACGATTGTATGAGACCGATGTTGTTATGACAGAGTAGTAAATACTCGAGCATTACTTGCTGATGCTGGTGATAAGAAGATAGCTATAAAATATGTGCGTTAATGGGGAGAATTGAATTTAAATCGTATGAAATTACGAGCAGCTTTGAAGTATAAAGAAATATCCCTTAATACAAAACACATAGGTATAGGTTACATCCAAGGTGACACATAATGGGTATACTTTTTTTTTCAAAACTTAACTTTGTAATTCTAAAACCATCAGCTTTGGAGGGAACTTGAAAAACAAAAGGTGTTATAGGAATACAGCTGTTGACCGATTTCACAAGTCTACAAAACCTTTAGTACTTCAACTGTCCCACAAAGCCGATAGTTTGAGATTTACAAAGTTAAGTTGCAAAAAAATAGTATACCCTTTTTGTATCACCTAGTATATAATATGTACCTTACTCAGAAGTTTCAAGCCCGTGTCCAGATTATAATCGATGGGACCCCAGGGTTATTTTCTAGATAGTTTTCTTTTACGTGCCTGCGCAACATGGAGTGCAATCAGCACAAAGAAACTTAGTTTTAAAATGTGACAATGACGCTAAATAAAACAAGAAAGTTGGCAAAAAGGTGTTTGCGGTGTCGTAAAAGCCACATTGTTTAATGCAAACAATTTTGTGCAATAAAGAAATTATTCGATTGTCTTGCTGGCTGTAGTCATCTAGGTCGCCTATAACTGTGATCTACATATACTTATTTATCTTTTAATATTATTCGATTAAGGATTACATGGTCTTCATTAAATAAGTATTTTGAAATAAACTTAGCGTAACATGCTCAGATTTTATAACCTGTTAAAATTACAAAAGAGCAGTAAAAAATTCGCAAGAAAATTATTTCTCAGAAAATGCAGGAATTTGAAACGTGTGAAATTGTTAAATAAAACACATTTCAGTTTTCACGCTTATTATTTTATCAATAACACTAAAACATCAAAGGTAAAAGTGATACGCTCGACAATTGAAATCCGAGTGGACGAACGGTAACCCAATGATAATCACTGAACGGCTAACCGGAGCTAATGCAGCGGTAAATTGGTAAGAGTACTGATTTCGTATTAACACTTTTTTACCGAATATATAACAAATGGTGTTTATAATGGAAATACGGCGATAGAACATATAGATGGTGCAATGGAGTGTGTCGACTATGAATTAGTTGCTTTCCCGTTAGAAGTGTTGCTTAATTTAATGAAGAGTGAATGGAATCAAAATCAAACGGAGCCTGATAAAGCATGATTAAAATTTTCTGCCGTATCAGTGATGTAGGTATTCGTTGATAATAGAAAGGTAATTAGATTTAAATAACGAAGCGATTCGAATTGAGATTTGATAGCTACTTACTAGTGTTTTATAATATCAAGAAGGAGTATAAATATCAGCATTACATTGATATAAACCTTATTTTAAACCGATTAAAACCTCTTAAATTATTCATATGAATATCACCACTTAAAACAAAAAATGTGGTTAATTGTTTAAGTCGATGGCACAGCAATATAAGATACGACTTCGAATTACAAACAGCATAAAATTCCAAACCGTGTTATTCTTTAATTGCTGCAACCACTACCTACTTCTTTGAAACATAAACTCAGATCAGATATCGAAATCTACCATTTAAACACAACTTGGCTCATCTTAGATATTAGCTTCAGATAATGATTGTTTAACAGTGGTCTCATTGTTTGCGTCAAATATTACAGTTAAGGTTAAAAGAGCGAACATTGCTTCAGCTGTTGTATGACAAGCATCTGTCATGACTTTCGGCCGATCGGAAACACAGATTATTATCAATCGACTCAGAATTAATCTCAACAATTTGCAAACATTTAACGATGAAAATGCAACAGACCAAGAAAATATTTTCAAGCCTTTCACTTAGATTGTTATCAAGAATATGAATGTATTGCTTCCGTTGGGCAACAAAGGTGAACACAAAGATGATAGGTCAACGATCGCTATGCTCAATTGTGCGTAGATACAGATCTTGTAAATATAAAACGGTTAGAGGTCTCGATCGAAACGGTCGGATTCAAAACTAAAAAAAAACAGCAAGACATTGATAACATTCTAGCTATCAATAAATATGCAATAGTAATGTTGCATTAGCAACAGGTTGTAGTAAAATTAATAGTAACAAAAAGTGGTCACACAAGAAGTGTGCAGAAAAACGGGTGCAAGGGTTCAGTGCTCGAGGGTAGAGTGCTCCTAACGAGTTCCCACAAGCTCCTGTGTTGGTAACAACTACTCACAATGAGCCATCAGTTTCACTTAGATGTGAATAAAAAAGCGATAATGGCTATTCCGCATTACATTCTACAATTGAAATTGCTATTTAAGTGATCACAATTAGAACAATTCCAAACACGCTTTTGATTTCAACCGATTTGAACATATAACGGTATTAAAGCGTAGATGTGTTTCCCCATACTCCTTAAGCATTATTTTACTCTCTACTCCTTAAGCTGATCCATTTTGCTGGCCAATTCGCGAACAGGTAAAATTGATAAGAATCACAAATAAATTTAAACATGTTTTATCACGTGTGCAAAATGAGAAGTATTGAACAACTATAATTGATAGGCCATTCAATGCACTGCATAATTAATGTTATTATAGGGACGTTTACGCTGAACGGTTGTCTTCGCAACAACTTAGTTCAGCTAAAACCCGGAAGCGTCACAATTATTCGCATGTCGAGAGTTTATCAACACGCTATCGTCGAAATTGCTTTCTGTCTAATAAATTCGGTAACAATCGGTCAGTAACATTGCTATTTGATTTCAGACATTCATTGCAGTTCCAGCTTTGTATGGTCAAGCTAAACAGTGATGTCACAAACGGAACGACATCATTTGCATATCATCTCAATATTTTTTAATTAAGACGTGATTTTATCTTTCAATCTCTTCATGTGTTACAGCTCCATCAACAGTGTTGCTACTAAAAATAATAAATGTTCACATTAAGTTACGTCTCTCAATTAATGCTTGTAAAAAAATCGTGATGTTGGTCAAATCATCGTAAAACAATCAATTAGCTATCATTATAAAGCAATCTGTCAGGTGCAGGCTGCCCGAGCAACGGAAGAAAGTTCAGACCGTCGTCGCGTGCGCGTTTATTCACAAAAGGAACAAACGCACCGCCAGACAATCGCGGGTTTTAATAAATGAATGGTGTGTGAAATTGAATTGGCTCATGAATTTCGCATAAACTTGATGTAGCCTCTGATATGTTGTGAATCAAGAAAACAAGTGTTACTTGTCTTACGATAATCGTTGTTATGTTAGGCAATTAAGATGATTTCTTAGATTACTGACGGCACTTCAATTTTTGACAGAATTAGTGTAGTCGTTCTTTTTTCTACAAAAAACTGTGACTAATTGTTGAACAATTGAAACTGTTGATATAAAATTATAATAAAAAGTAATTTAAATACCGATGAGCTTTGAAGGTATAGATATATAAAATGAAATAATTTAGAACTATAATTTAAACACACAATTACAGATGGAACACTACGAGGAGTAAGACTTCCAACCACATTTTCAAACGTATCGCGGTAATGTAAAAAAGATTCAGTCTTTTTGTATGGCCCTTTCTCCGTGAGCTTTCTATTTCTATGTTTTGCGGCTTAAAGCATCTACATAGTTTATTTGATTGATTGGACTGAATTTTTATTGAGAGTGATGATACTCTGCATTAAAATATTTGAATTATATGCCCCATCTACCATAACAATAAGGCTTATTATAAGTGTTTAACTCAAGTTAGCTAATTAGACGCTAAACTAATGTCTAGATAGTTTATTAATATATCCTTAGCACCTGGATCCTCTCTTTGGCTACTATGAAACTTGTTTATCTACTATAAAAGTACGACTTGATTTTTATCATTTAGTCCTAATTATTTACCTACATTTACGGTCTTATTCTAGCTAGTACTATATACATTCTTGTTACTGTATTTTTTCTTTATACATTTTTGATATAATTTTTTATTAAACTATAATTCTACTTAGACGTTTAGTTGAGTACCTAAATAAAGGCTTTCACATCAAAACTGTTTGTCATACTCATTTACCAAAGGTCATTGTACAGTATTGTCAGTGGTCCAGTCCTAACATTGCCGCTGCAGGGACGTTGAAAGGCTCCAGCATAGTTACCTGTCATTACCACGAACGCACGTAAGCCTATGTGATGAATGAATACCCTTTCAAAGGATAGCGGCTTCTAAGCACTACCTTAAGACATTGCGAGACAGCTGCATTGAAAATCCTTACTCATCTAAGCAAATGTTTGATGTAAAATGGTCATTTATGTTTCACGCTTGGTTAATAATAATAGGAAACATATTATTATCAAATTTGTATCTAAAATAAAAAAATAAAAAATAATTTTAGCCCTTTTGACGTCCCATTCCTGGGCATGGGCCTCCCCTCAACACGAGGGGGATTCGGGCCATAACCCACCACGCTGGCCCAGTGCGGGTTGGCGGATTTCACATGTCTTTCGAAAATTGGTTAAATCTTCTAAGACATGCAGGTTTCCTCACGATGTTTTCCTTCACCGTAAGCAAGTGATAATCGTATAGAAATTATGATTAGCACATAGATTGCGAAAAATCCAGAGGTGCGAGCCGGGGTTTGAACCCGAGACCTGGTAGCCCGCAAGACGCGTGCTTAACCAATCGGCTATCTGCTTTTTCCAAATTTATATCTATCAGTAAGTTATTGTTTGTTTATTATCTCCCACATCTGCCGCTAACATTCTATCGCGCCACATATTTAAGTAAGTATACTAAAAAGTGTACAGTTTTTCTACCGCTTGTTTTTTGTTGTACACTACTTACTTACACTCTCCAATAAGCTTTAATGCAACTTTGACGTAACCCACTCGCAATGGACGTTAGACGCGACGGAATGCGTAACTTCCTAAGAAGTATGAGCGTTGGCGTGAAAACATTGTGCGTGTGCGTTTCTATCATGTCGGGTTGTGTGAAGTTGAACTTCTGTCATTTTTATTGCTCTTTTATGATCGGAGGCGGATGCGTCGTCGCACGCACGAGCACCTGTCAGCTCACTTTCAATTTCGGCGCAAACGCTCATTGTAACACTGGCTTTGTTGTCTCACCGTCCATGCAAACAAAACTGCTTCAACACGGAACCGGCTAAATCGGTTAGCTGTCGATTTATAAAGACAAGTAAAAAAATAAGTGCTAAACGTGGTCTATCATTCGCCTAGTTCGCCTAGAAATTCAATAATTTAGAAAACTTTTAACTCTACTTAAACCTTTATTCGTTTTAGTAGGCATAATAGCAGAAGGATTATTGATATCGGTAAATATATTAACATAAACGATACTATTTCTTTGAAGTTAAAAATAAAATGGGTTAGGGCAAGAGAATAATAATTTTCTTAATATTGTTAACATAATTAGTTTTTGCCCAAATATTAATATAGATTGAAACGCGTAACAAAATTAAGAAGTCACGACTGCGACCGTATCTCAACGATTAGTTTTTTCTCCATTGAGTTTGCTGGTCATTCACAACTGAACAGTTTTTGCAGAATTTCTTGCGAAGGAGACAGCGAAGGTCGATTTTTCAAATGTAGTACAAAATTCCGATGCGTCACGGAAACGCGTCAAGTAGGCTAAGTGAAGTCACCAGAATAGTTTTTAAAGGCAAACTTGGTGGGAGTGCGCGTTCTCACTCCGTGCTTCAAGCCTAAGGGAAAGCAACATAAAGGGAACTTTCTATTTTCTTATGCAAATCGTTTTAATTAAATCGTAATTGATATTGCTTGTCAATAAACTCTTGGAATAGGACATCGGCCGAATAAAACGTAGAGTAAAGATGCTTTACAAATTCTATATAAAACCCGGCTAACACGAATGCGGAGCGAAATGTGGAACATTTATTATCTGTTCTCAGCACGTTGCGATCTAACATGGTACAGCGGACAAACACGCACAAGCAAAAACATGACAACAATCTAGACAAGATGCTGTTCTCATGGAAAGAGGTAGTCTCTTTACAATAACAAGAACTACTGTATCCGTAGACTATAATTTTCTACGAGTAGCGGCTAATAATAGAAAGGACCAATGTGATCAGGCTTCAACGTAAAAAGGTATGCAATGCACGTTGTTAAAGAAAAAGCAGTAATAAGACGACGGATCGAAGTGAAATTAATAGTAGTGAAGATTCAGTAAGTAAGCAGAATTAGAGACGATCATGGGTTCGCACGGTTAATGACGGTTGCCGACGAGAGCTATCAATTTTCTCAAAATAAATATTTCCCTTAGCGACGCGGAAGCCACCGCTGTATTATTTGAACAGGCGGCTCGCATTAGCCGCCCGCAATCATTGTCGGGAAAGGGCAATTTCCTAGACTTGTAAGTTTAAGCACGAGCTCCCCAGAAATTGTAAGGAAAATCTCCGCGGTCGTGGTCTGCGGAAACGATGAAATAATAAATCACAATAATGGCGGCTATATGATAGGATTTATTATGCGTCTGACCGGGACCGATCATGGTTTTGCATGAGCCATAAGAGATTAATCTACGAAAGGGAGTACAAGGTTAAAGCGTTTACTTGCAGTCGGTATTGAATCTGTACTATTATCTAATCAATATCGAACGGATTTGCTTGAGATAATTTTTCAAAAGCCAGCAATGTCAGTTGTGATAAATGAACGCATAAATAACCATTTGTCTTTTTGTCTGCGAACTATTGTGCCGCTTTGTTTGATGAGGTTATTGTAGTTGAAGTACATACAAATCATAGAAAGGTAATAGAAAAATGTATCCCTTTATCTTTTGGTTTCTTTGAGGTGCTTACGAGTTTACTCAACTTTAGACTAATAGAAAAGATTCTACTGATTGGTATCACATTTCTCGTAATTGTATCATCCCACGTGTCGATAGACAAAAATTAAGCAAATTTTCAGAGATATAATACAAAAGACACGATACGGATAGAAATAATTATTTTGGAGTAAAGGGTACTTTGAAAGCCATGGCGAAGATGATAAATCAAACATTAGCAACCGTAACCATCAAATAACAAGCATCAACGAATGAATAGTGCCTGTAAACGTTAGTTACAGCGGACTTAGGCTTGCGGAAGAAAGACCCGAGGCAAAGCAACAATTCGAAAAGCATCAGTGTAAAACACCACACAGGTTGTTCGCTTAGAGATAATCGTTTGTGTTTATCGTCGTGGCAAGATTTACAAGTTATCACGTTTCGTCTTTGGCTAAACCCATGGAGGGCCTTTAGTGAGAAGTTCATCCGTTACACAAAGGTAAGAACATAATGGGCCTGGATAAATTGAAACGTCCATTATTATGAAACAGATAATGAAATTTAAAATGCTCACATTCTCACAGTTTTATTTACAAGATCTACTGGAAGTTCTCAGTAGCAGTCTACAGTCTGATTATGCAGTAACTTGCTCAACATTACATTGAGACCTAATATCAAAAAAATAAGTTTATAAAAGGATATTTTTGCCCACTCTTTTAAAGATAATAATATATTCATTGAAGTCTAAACACTAATAAAATTTGGCACGACTGCTCATTATAGATGAAACAATCGCACATAAAATCAGGTACAAGTAATTTGCTACTGGAATGCATCAAAGACTGCAGGGCAGATAAGATGAATTTCCAGGAAACGATACGGGAAATACTGTAATAGTAAATTATTAAGTTGCAAATGCACTTAAGGTATGCGCTTTGCACATGCCGCTTAGTGTAAGTGGTTCGATAGCTTAGGACCTAAGCTTAGATATACAACATAGTTCACAGAACCCAATAAAAATATTCAGCAGAACGATTGAAGATTTATATCTAGTAACTAAACATATGCAAACCAATTAACATCCCAGATTATAATTGTAATATTAATATAATTTTTAATATGATTATAATTATAATTGTAATATAATTTTATATTAGAAAACTAGCTGTGCCCGCCACTTCGTCCGCGTGGAATTTAATTGACAAAGTTTCATACAAACTTTCATCCCCTATTTTATCCCCTTGGGGGTAGAATTAATCAAAATCCTTTCTTAGCGGATGCCTACGTCATAACATCTACCTGCATGCCAAATTTCAGCCCAATCCGTCCAGTGGTTTGGGCTGTGCGTCGATAGATCACTATGTCAGTCAGTCAGTCACCTTTGAGTTATAAATATTTAGATATGATATCACCATATTGTTCTAATATATTGCCTTGCAACGCTCGCTATGATCTAATCAATTAATAAGTGGAAAATAGTGTTTGCCGTCGCGATAGAAAATAAAGTCAGTTTCTTATTGCATCGAGGATTGGCCCGAGAGCCAAGCTTAATCGTGATCTGAACGCTGCGCCAATTTAATATATTGACGGTGCGGCACTTTCTACAAATGGCATTGTGGAAATAATACAAACCATTAACAATACAAACACTATAATAGATAGTGGTCATGTTAAATTGGGATTTGCTTGTTTCTGTTATTACTGGCCATTCCAGTAATTAAATTGAAAAGTCCTGTGGATACTTCACAAGTATATGATGGCTTTTGAAACAATAAATTTCAAACTCAAACTCAAAATTGTTTTTATTCATGTAAGCCAACAAAGCATTTACGAATAGTCAGAATCTACTACCGGTTCGGAATGATGCTTCCACTGAGAAGATCCGGCAAGAAACTCAATGGTGGTCTCTCTTTTCAATGAATAAAAGATGGTGTACATTCTCAGGAACAGCAACCGCATTGTATTGTAATTAATTTAGTAACAGATGTATCTATCAAATCTCATGTAAGGTAGGGCTTATTAAGACGTTCATTGCAAGGATTATATCAGGCGTTAAATGATTGTATCTTAGTCTTACCGTGCAACCGTATTGCAATAAGTAATTTATAACGTATGTGCGTGCCAGGGACCCGATATGCACGATAGACCATTACGCATGCTCTAGAACAAGTTTCGCACCGAGTACTATCGTGTTGGCGGAAGATCCGGCTAATGACCGTTGTTAACTCCGACATACAATATCGCCAACAGACAGCCGCAATTGCCCTGTAAAACACCCAAGATCTACAATTTACAGCTCGAACATTTCAGAACCAACAATCGCCCTTTCATTTCACATACTACTAGTTTAGATCATTAAATACAGTCTTTGTTGAAAGTGAAAGCCATAGAGATTTCAATCAATAGGCAATATTTTATTACAACTGTTTCCCATAATAGCGCAATTATGTTCGAGAGCCATAAACGTCAAGACTGTGCAGCACATAAATAATGAACGCAATGTTGCAAGATTTGCTTAAAATACTTTCTAACAATACGTGATCTGAGATATACGACTCGTTATCAAACTACAATGCGAGAAACTTTTGTTTACATGAGTGAAGAGAAGAAAACTTTGAACACATGCGAAATTTCAGTCGGCACAATATAAAATCAAATACAAAAACAGAATTATTTACGAATCATTTAAAAACTGGTTTCAATAATAACAAATATAAAACGAGTAAAAGAAGCCTAAAATGGTAATCCAACAGCCGATACAAAAAGTATAAAGATATTGTCACGCGACCAATTACATTACATATAAACCGTTAATGCGACACACGAACAGAATGGAACAATTGGTAAAAATAAAATATAATAGATTCGAGTGAAAAACAGATTAATAAAGCTATGATCGCAACGGAGACTGATGCCGACGGGGCGATTACCGCAAGCTCTGTTAAAACGGGACCAGCTTTTGTGGGCATTTCCCGACCCGACCGACAGATACATGCCATGGACAGATAGATTAGATGGTCACAAAAAATAAGACGGGCCGAGATGCTCTTGTTTATGGATATAATAGACTTCTTGTCGAGGTGGTATTGTACTTGCTTTTTGTAATACTACAACACCAAACAAAAAAATGTATAACTGCAAACCGCCACCGGCGGCGTTCGCGAGCCATCTAATCTACCAGATATCCGGGAACGTGGAATCGTGAGAATTGTTCGATCGGTACCGGGTTATCGAGGTATCGGTTCCCTGTAAACCGCGCGTGCCTTTGCATATATAGATGCATTGATGTTGATACTCGATACAGCGTAGAATATTGTCGTGTAGAAGCGTCTTCGTCCTGCGAGCCGCTGGGAAACTGAACACAATGAAGACCGCCTTTCGTTCAGATGTAAATCTTTACCCGCTCGTTTTCAATGGTGCGCATTGTTCTATTTAACGATAGAATTCAAGCGAATTTCTCCAACTTTCCTGGGCATTTTATAAGGAAAGTAAAGTCTTCGCGACGCGGCGGGTGCGGATAAATTTATCACGTTTGCGGAATATTTATTGTGTTTATCCGGAAATGTGGATTTATAAAGGTACAGAGGAGTGCGGAATGCGAGCTCGTGCGGAGGTAATATCGCGGAACGATCTAGAGAATATTATGTGTGCCGCCCGTTACTTAAGGGCGTAATATGAACTGACTACGGATGAACCGTGGAGTAGGAACCTGAAGATGTAATGGGCGATAAAGTCTAAAGTATTTTATTAAAGGCGGGATATCGTGGTCGGCGAGGCGTGGCGGAGGTGTCACAGCTGCGCGTGGGCAGGGAACTCCCTATCACACAAATCGCATTTCCCGCTTCGCCGAGCGTTCATAGTATAAGTAGGTATACACGCGCCATCATTCGTCCTACGCGTGATCTTACGGAAGTTTACTAAAATAAGGACACCTCATTACGTAAGTGGGCATTAAATTATGTTCTCCGTATAGATTGTGCCATTTCTCCGCATTAGTATTCGCACTGCAATATTATAGGGATAATACTGGTTAGATGAAAATAATAATATAGTTCGTTCACTTCACGAAGACGCGTGCTGTGCCGTGACTCTTATGAAACTGGCATATGGGTCAATTTGCAATAATTGATGTGTGTTCGTAAAATGCCCTGACTGACTTATACTTTGTAACAGGGTAATATCGTATTGCAATGTATGTAATCATTATCGAATCTCAAGGTAACTTTTTAAACAAATATTTACCTGAAAAGTGTTAGAATTTCGATAATTTTTTAGTACCTACCGGTTGAAACCAGGTTTTAATTGGTTCGTTAATTTGATACAAAGTGAAAATAAAACGAGCACACAAAGCTTTATCAACTCTACTCTCAGTAGAAGCCATTAATTTGCTCGGCGCCCACTATTCGCAAAATGTTATTTATTTTCACGCCTTCTTTGGCGCTTGTTAGAGCCATCCAGCTACTTGAGAGCTTTGTAACAAATCCTTAGGAGACGGCTACACGACAAAATGTAACTCGATCTTAAGTATCTTAAGGTACGTCTCCAATACAGGTATAATAAGAGGCTTTGACAAACTGTACTGCGGTAAGACAATCCACAGAAGATATTCGTAAAAAAATCGAGCTAAACTTCTTTTGATAGCAAGGTAGCCTAATATTTTATCTATAAATGAATAAATAATTTAGCCCTTTTGACGTCCCACTCCTGGGTACGGGCCTCCCCTGGCCCTGGACACATCCACCACGCTGGCCCAGTGCGCGCGTATTATTAACCGAAAACGGACACCTTCATATTTTATCTATCTTTATTTAAACCACGTAGACGCAAGAGGGAGGTTACCTTCGATGTTCGATAGAACCGCTACCCATTGTCTTAGTTTGCTAGAACGATATTCTAGTACATGCTTTAGAGGAGTTAAAAGCATGTCCATGTCCTCAGTATCCGTTCCGAACTGTTTATCTTGTAGTCTTCCTGGTGTCACGACATTGTATCGCTACACGGGACAGACGCTGGACCTGATACATCGCTTGCTCAGTGTTACTTACGATGAAACTTAGTAATTTTATTGCGTTGTGATGGTCAGTTGTTTTGTATTCAATTGTTACGGGAACGATTTGTAGTAGAGGCGTTGTATTTCTAATTTATAAAACTAAAGTTGTTTTACTTATTTTATATACACCCTTGTCCGCTCTTGTATCTACATTTGGAACGGGGCAATTTATTACGAGCAACAGCAACTGTAGGATAATAATATCGGAATACTTATCAACCGTAAATAGCGGTATATTACTATTAAAGATAAGGGCCTGTGCACACCACGTTTTTTAAACGCGCCGTCGCGTCGACGCGCGTTTGTAGCGATACAGACGCGATACACACGCGAGTCAGACGCAGCCTGTAGACATTTTTTTGGGTTAAAAGCGCGCCATCATCGCACGTTTCTAAAGCGCGCGTCGACGGCGCGTTTAAAAAACGTGGTGTGCACAGGCCCTTAGATAAGGTATCTTTGATAGTAATATATAAAATATTTATTGCTACAAGCCAGTCTAAGGTAATTATTAAGTACCAAGTAATGCAATAAGTGCACCAGGATGACGTCCAATAGGGAGAGATGGCGAGAGATCGTGAGGCGAACAACATCAGCCCCGGAAAACAATACATGATGACCACGACCGTTCTGTCAAGAGCGTAACGACTTAGAAGAAAGAATGCAATAAGGACAGTTATGTTGATGTACTGGAACTAGTAATAAGATATTAAAAGCAGGTTTTACGGGGAACTGCCAGAGGAATAATAGTCTTCAGTCTTTTGCGAGTTAGAAAAGCATTTACTCTGTCACTGGCATAACTAATACATGCATGTAATAACTACCTGCATGCCAAATTTCAGCCCGATCCGTCCAGTGGTTTGGGCTGTGCGTTGATAGATCACTATGTCAGTCAGTCAGTCAGTCAGTCAGTCAGTCAGTCAGTCAGTCAGTCAGTCAGTCACCTTTGAGTTATATATATTTAGATTATTCATGCACATACACAAGTTCCTATTCACTAAACAAGAGTGCTATACAATAGAAAAAGCTACTAGGTACGGATTATAACTATGCGAGCCCCTAAGAATTCTACGCACCATAAATAATTGGAAGTAGTTTTACATAATGGAACGAACCAGCACATACCTCTGCGAACTGAAACCAACCTACAACCGCTCGGACTAGGGTTGGATTTAGACTACAGCAGTGCGTGTTGGTTGGTTCTATTTTGCAAAACTATCCAATTGTCAATAAGTGAGAGTCTGCGTATCTTTATCGAGATGTCTGCGAGATGCGAAATTCCACGTGTCTCGGCGTCTGAGCCTAGTCGTTGTAAAAGATAGATGGTTAGGATTGCAAAGCATTATTGGACGGTAAGTTTTGAGGCGAAGGGAATAATAATTGATTTTGTTAGCGTATGTTAGTCTTCTAAAGTAATATGTAAGTTGACACGACTATGGCCAGATGATGTGACGAAACTACTTTACCTATTAAAACTGCTAGTTTAAAGTTAAGTTATTTGACACTGAACTAAGATACTATATGTTGTGATATAAGCCAAGATTTATAACAATAGTCGCCAGGGTCAAGAAGTTAAATCAAACACTACAGCTAGCAGACATATCTTAAACCGGCGTGTGTTTTCGCAAGATTATGCAATAATTTGAAATTATAAACGCATCTCAATGTACCGTATAACCGGCCGTGGTTAAAATTGCATTAATTAAGATGTCAACTATGTATTGCTGTTCTATGAGAGCTGCCGTTAATGACCGCTTGCGAGACGAGTCCCTTTTATAGTTTTCAGTTATTGGAAACGATCGTAACTAATGGCATTGGACTTAACAAGGTATTATGTGTGTTCGATAGTCGAAAGATTACGTTTAGATGAATAAAGATATTAATACTTTTTGCGCTTGTCAAAAGAGATGATACGAGTCATCAAGATTTTAAAGTATATATAATCATAACTTCGATCTGCATTTTTATGTTTAAAATAACACATATTCAGTTACTTCTATTTAACATTTTAATGTTCCGACATTTAAAATATTTAATCGTCATCATCAACATTAACACAAGTACTTCCAGTACCCACCTACTTAGTATCTAACAACTACATACACATTGCAAAACATGCCACGATTAAAAGCCCTTCGAAGTCATTCGTATCAAAATAACCGTTCGCAACGAGGACCTGTAGAAAACGCTGTAGAATAACGGTGTCGTTATCCTGACGGAAACGTCGCGTGAGTGTGGGTGCAGTTACCGTAACATAATATTTGATGAAGTGACGTATGAGAGTTATGTTCATTGATTAAAGAGCAAGAGAAGTCATTATGAGACTGTTTATGACCGTTTTCGTTGCTAGTTATGCTGAGTTGGGAAAACTATTATAACTCAACTCAACTCAAAAATGTTTTTATTCATGTAAGCCAACAAAGCATTTATGAATAGTCAGAATCTACCATCGGTTCGGAATGCTGCTTCCACTGAGAAGATCCGGCAAGAAACTCAATGGTTACTCTTTTCAGTTAATAAAAGATGGTGTACATTCTCAGGAACAGCAACAGAATGTGAGCACGTAACACCATTGTCACTAAATAAGTAAATAGTAAACAAATCTCACTCAGATTTAGGTATTTAAATTAGATAGCTAGTTTAGTGAGGTGTGCATAATATACAAATATTATCCTACTAATATTATAAATGCGAAAGTTTGTGAGTGTAGATGTATGTTTGTTTATTGTTTTCTTATATTTACGCGAATACTACACATTGAAATAAAACTATAAAAGAACACATAGCTGACGTGAAACACCGGCGCTCCACGAAGTCTGCAATCTGTGAACATGTACAGGACCGCACCCGCCATTATATCAGATTTGATAAACCACAGATCCTCGCAATAGAACACCGATTCCGACCAAGGATGATACGTGAGGCCATTGAAATTAAAAAACATCCTAATTTCAATAGGGAAGATGGCTGGGTGCTACCACCAACTTGGGATCCAGTAATTAATATAATTAAATCGAAAACCAAGCGTACCATTGCAAGACCTCAAGACACAGTGAGCACTTTCTGCGTGGATCGGACCGCAAACACCAACTAAATTTTGAGGGTACCCAGTTTTTAACTATGACATCAGGACGTCTAACACCTCAGTCCCCCCGTGACCACGGTTGCTGTAAAGCAACCGAAACGTCGGGAACATAAAATTAAATAAACGCGATATAATCCGTAAAAATAGTTTTATTTCAATGTATGTTTGTTACTACTTCACGCAAAAACTACTGAATGGATTTGGATGAAATTGGGAACACAGATAGTTTATAACCAGGATTAACATAGGATACTTTTTATCCCGATAATCCCGAAATTTTTGTTAAGTTAAATAATACGCGGACAAAGTTGGCGGACACAGCTAGTAATATATATTATTACAATGTATTTGGAGGAACGTGACACATCTGTGTACCTTTGGAGTTTGATTAGCAATTTCTGAGATGTCTGCTTAGTATAAGCTACCTATGAGAAAAATCTAACCAGTGATTGATTTGGTGAAGCAAAACATCTGTGTAATAGATTTTTATTTTCTATTCCTTTCATTTCCAAAACAACTTCCTTTAATGTATTTAACATACTCTGTGAGAACAATTATTATTTACGGAAATAGCCAACATTAATGAAGTTTTTTATCTGCTACTGCGAGTTATTATCATAATCACTACCTATGCGTTCCTTGAGATTCGCTCGAAGATACTTTTATAAGCTTTTGTTTCATTACTCTAACTACTGAAAATGTAAATCATTTATTCATACTGCGGCACTATCGATTAGTTTTTCATACATCGAACGCCTATATGCAAATATATCACGATAGAGTCGGAAGTAATTACGCGTTAGTTATGTAAGAGAACCGTGAACCTTTATTGTAGTTGTTTGCGGCCAACGAACGCGGATTGCGTGATACGAGGCTATGTATTCTTGGGCGTTAATTAGTTGTCAACGAGAGTACTGCTTCGCTTATTTTATCCAAATTTATCTCTCCTAATTCTTCAATTTTTGATGTAACAAAGTCGGCAAACAAGCGTAACAACCCTCCTGATATTAAGCAGTTACCATAGCCTATATGATGTTTGCAATAAAATATCCCAAATCTGTACAACTGTTTAGTTAGAACATATCATAATTACAACATTGAATTTTCACTAAGTACTCCCAAATTAAAGGGACTTGCAACAATTGAATTAAGTAGGTATCATTTTAGTTTCTACGATTAGGAGGCATCTTGGTCAGGAAAATGTATTAAGTTGGTTTTTGGAGTGCTCGTAAGCTAAGTGACACATAGCAAAGCGATAATTTGGTTGGTTATTATAGGTTCATAGTAAGGATTCAATATGTTTGTGTGTATTAAGTAATATTTAGAGGAAATGTTTGAACGAAAATCTTTAAACATCAAGTTCAATAGAAGCAGCGATAGCCGATTGGTTAAGCACGCGCTTTGCGGGCACAAGGTCCTGGGTTCAAACCTCGGCTTGCACCTCTCTGTTTTTCGAATGCTATGTGGGAATCATAATTTCTATATGATTATTATACTCGTATATATATTATTAGCTTACGGTGAAGGAAAACATCGTGAGGAAACCTGCATGTCTTATAAAATCTAACCAATTTGTGAAATCCGCCAATTCGCACTGCGCCGGCGTGGTGCATTATAGCCTGAATCCCCCTCGTATTGAGTGGAGGCCCGTGCGCAGGAGTGGGACGTTAAAAGGGCAAAAATATTTTATTATTTTTATCAAGGTCAACATTTTGCTTAAACAAACAGAGGTAACATAAATTGTATAACTGCAATATAAATTCGACTGCATTGTAACAGAACGTCCAGATATCTTACAGTTTAACAACCTTCAGCTATCGTGATCTGTTACATCACGATGGCGGGATCATGTCGAGATCGCGAACCAAGATTTGCTCTTATGGTAAACATGTCGTGTGAACAGTACTGCCCTAGCACTGACCTCGGGGCCCTTATATGTTGTATTATAACGGAATATAATATTTCAATACGCTCGGATAATGTTGCAAATGGCGGCAGTAAATGGAATATTGTTATAAATCAATCATTATCCGACCACTTTACGGTACTATTGCACGAAATTTGTTCGTTTAGGAACACACATTTATTTTACCTATGACAGATACTTAAGGATTTAATCTTAACTCTACAAAAATAATGGTAGGTCAGAGCACAGTTTAAGATCATTGTTTTCGATGACTCCAAGAGATTTTTAAGCTCGCACGTAAAATGCGATAACAAAATAAAATAAAAAGACAACGTATGACGGCTGAAGCCTGTCCGAAAACCACTGAGACAATTTAGATCGTTCAACTCGCACGTGACGTCCGGTACCATTTTTCGTAGAAAAAATGTCGGTTCGAGGATCTAGTCAGGCTCGCTCGCCCTCTCCTGACTCATCTATACCGCTGTACCCTCTTATCGAAGACGAAATCAGTACGGTACCGGCGGTCAAAAAGAGCAGTAACTTTAATGTAAATGATAATATCCATTGACAATGAGTTTCCGATTGAATCGTGCTCTGAAACGAGTGCTGTATTTGTTATTGGTGAGCATTCTGTCCATATTATAAATATAAACTTAATTAAAAGTGAAACACTACAAAGTGAAATCAAAGCACTCAACGAAAACGGTCAATTCTCACAGGCGCCATTCATTTTTGTTTAGGAAGTAATCGAATTTAAAAAGCATGAGTTAATCACACCGCTCAGTGAATTTACAAAATAAAGTGAAAGTTTGTTGCCATTAGATATAAAAACAAAAATTTGCACAAGTATTGAGAAAATAAAACATTTTCTATTATAAGCTCAATCGTGAAGGTCAATTGGGAGCACAGACGTTCCATTATTATTTAATGTAACAAGTGTAATTAGAGTTTTCGGATACGAGATAGAAAGTGATGATTCAACAGATACTTACATAGTAAAATGATATTTCATAATAACGGCACATGGTTTATGATCTTAGGCAAAGGATCTAAGAACGAATAGTAAGCACATTGACTATCAGTCTGTGACTCATCATATTAGAATTAGCAATAACGATTATCCGCATCTAATCGAAATAGTTACATCCCATTGTTAGAATTGGCAACGGTTTGATATTTACAAAATGTTTGTCTTAAAGACTCTTTCATTAATGATGAGTCATTACGATCCAATACAATTATTTAAACTAAGAATTATTCATTTATGATACGAAGAGCTATTCAACATTACGTATTGGAAAATAGACGACACAAAAGTACTTGAAACAGTCTGCTTGAATCATCAGATTTTATCGGTGTACCTTTGCCATTTGATCGCGATAACATTTTATTTTCTGTATCGAATGCAAAACTAATTTGGACTATAAAATATAACCATGGTTATCTAGTTAACGAAGTTGTACTCACATCCATTAATAGTATAAGGTTTTTGTGAGAAGTAAATGAGAAAAAGAGATGTGCCAAAAAATACAGCCGGCGATGGATATAATATAAAATGGTCTTTGTTGCGAGTTAGCGTCTGATGCCAATATACGGGTCAGTGGATCAGATGAGTGGGTAGATCGACTAAGGTATGTGAGTTATCAAAATCGAATCTCACAGCAGGTGAACATTATAATTGCCGGTGGAATGAAGTATGGTTGGATTTTAATGACCCAATATAATTTATGAACATGTGTAAACAAAAATCTACTGCATTTGTCCCCAATGGTACCGTTGACTTTATCCAAGCCACAGTGTGTTTCGTTCATAAGGATATATTTTAAACATGGCCCGGAACTTCAAGCTTATCTTCTAAATAAAATTATGACCACATAAAAAGTAAAACCAAAAAGCGCTTTTGAGAAAAAAGCCACAAAGGATAATCGTCATTTAACAGGTTTATTAACCTGATCCAGCAACAAACGTGACGACGTAATCTGCGAATCACTGGGTACATGACCGTGAAGCATTGTTACTAGTAAGAACTAACGCGCACGAATGACTCTTTTCATATGCCATTAATAAGACAGTTCAAAACCTCCACAGATGTTTATAAAGAGTGTTCCTATTTTTGTCTCCCGCTTTGCGACAAAGGGAAGTGGATCATTTTCTTCCAACTCCTCCAATTTTTTCTTTCAATCAAATTCTTGCGGGTTCCAAGACAATTTAACATTTCCCCCGCGACTCATCGAGGCCTCAAACCTCGGCGTCATCATTGGTCACCATTGTCGATCCTGGCTTATAGGAGTAACAGTGCTGGGATTGTATGGCGGGACTAGTCCCAAAAAAAGATGTTAAAGAGACGAAAACAAGTCCTTGAACGACGGATAAAATAAAAATACTGCAGCGAAATGAGTGAGACGCATTTGCGGTGATCCGAAGTAAAATGTGAAATCAATAAGAAGATACGCAAGAGCGTTGACACAGAAAACGTCGACGCGAACGGGGATGAATGAGATTGCGGCTCGCGATCCGAGACAGACCTCGAGCCGTTTCCCATCATTGTTACAGTAACTAATGACAACTCGGATAAATTGACGCGCTTTCAACGGATCCATAAATTGTTACACGGGCGTTGTTAGGTTATTTGCGGAAATAGCCTCACTGACTAATAGCTTTTCCTTTGACGGCGTCTTTCATATTACGGTTTTGTATCATAAATCATTGTGAATTCTTTGATTTCAGACGGTGCCACTGCCTGCCGGGTCGACGTCGGTGCTGGCGAAGCCGACAAAGTACCACTACTATCCTCACAATCAGCACATCTATTTGTTACCCGAATGCGCTATTCAACAGGTAATTGACGCTATTGTTCTGAGAAAGTGGATGACTGAAACAAATGAAATCGCGACAATACTGTTGCGAATTGGAAGGCTGTTCGGGTTCACTAATTATGGTCAGTGAAGTTTCACAGCAGAACATAATGACTATATTTTTTGAAGAAATCGCGAGACTAAGGCGTAAGATAATAATTGTTGTACTCTTTGTTCTAAGTCTCTGGAAAATGATGCAATGTGAGAATCAAATAGGAACTGATTTCAGCTAAACATATTTCCCGTTCTAGCCAGCTAGATTATTTTAAATTAAATAAATATCGCCAGAGTGACACACCAACTGTATGATCCCAACTAAGCAATGCTTGTACTATGGGTACCGTACAATGAACTGGAGGCGATCCCAGTGACAATCAGACCAGGGCAAATTACGAAAAGGCCATTTCCGAAATTTACCCCAGCGGGAATCGAACCCGCAACCACCGTGTGCAGCGAGCCGAGCGACCTACGCTCGAACCACTGAGCCAAGCGGTCGTCAACCGCATAGTCGCCCATACATGGTTCTCTTTTAACACCACCTATCGAACTTATCGAAGGCTGACTGTCGTTGGAGCTATAACTACTATGGGAACTAGGAGACAGTATAAAACAAATTCCTCAAATCCTATATCCCGCTAGGTAGGTACTCCGAACAGATCGCCACATCGATCAACCCGTTTGCCTTCCATCCGTAAAAGGATTTTATTACGTTACAGGTATGCAATGCCGTCTACGTGAGGCTGAACTATACGCAGCCACTATGCGCTTGTCCAGCTCGCTATAGGGATCCCTGTTCCGCTAGCCTGAACGCTGACGACCTGCATACAACGAGGCTAACTACTGATTCGAAAAAAAAGGTACGCGGCATATAGTAATATTATTTATTAAGAAGCGTTTTGATCAAGCAACCATTAAATTTTATTAAGCGTTGAGTTTTTGGGGAACGAATTTAAGTGAAGATTTTGTGTAGGATTAGAATGGTGATCCGTTTATAAAAGAGTCTCGTTTGACCAAATCTGTCAAGAATATCTGTTGGAATTTAGATGATTACACAATTAAGCGTTTTACTTTCTTGTGAACGCTACGTTAAATTTGTTTAGGTAATTATTATGGTGGCACTTCACATGACGTATTCGCACGAATATTTGCGTAATTCGGCCAAAACAAAACAAACCTACTTGCATGCGTGTTAAGGGTTATTTGATTTGTCATGATAACACAAATATTTATGCAAATACGCCATCCTACTAATATTATAAATGCGAAAGTTTGTGAGTATATGTGTATGTATGTATGTATGTTTGTTACTCCTTCACGCAAAAACTACTGAACGGATTTGGATGAAATTTGGAACACAGATAGATTATAACCGGGATTAACATATAGGATACTTTTTAACCCAATAATCCAATACTACGCGGATGAAGTCGCGGGGCACAGCTAGTTATATATAATGGATCAAATTAAAAGGTACAGCTTCTTGTGAAAAACTTTTACACTAAAATTCACACGACTCTCTTTCATCGTATTTTTTATTTACTGCAACCTCGAAGGCCTGGTTACAATAAACGATTATGAACTCTTACACAACGTATTGTGTTATATTTCAGTTCGCAAGCAGAGCAGTGACATTGGTGAAGACATGCGAGGCGGTATCGGAGATGCGGGAGTGCCGGGCGCCTCGGGACTGGTCCTTATTAGCGTTGCAGAACATTAGAACTGGCAAATCACACTATTTAGTAATTTGCCGGTGTCCGGAGGATCATATATTAGGTGTGTATATAAATATTTTAGGAAACTACGTAGTAAAATGGTCTAGTGATCAATGATTAAACCGCCATCATAAAAAGAATGCCAAGGAAACATCACGAATGATTTTTTCCCAGTTCTTATATATACAAAACATAAATGTTCAACACACAAGCCACAATCAATCCATACACTTATTCGCATAAGGGCATATCTTTCATAGTAAAAAAGAAATAGTCTATAGTGTATGTAAGTCCATGTAAATAAGTCGATTCAAGAATACTTTTCATCTTGGGAAATTAACCGATCCGATGTCAAATGCACCCACGTAGGTGCATAAGATATTAGCGTTAAAATTACAAACAAAGTTTGTATGGAAAAATTTAACATAACCCGTGTTTAACTTTTTTGTAGTAACGCAGTAGATGTTATTTTGTTTTTTTGTGACATACGACAGGTAGGGTCCCACGGGGCTCGGTTTCAAGTATAGTTAGTCCTTAATATAATTAATTTCTCGCTACAGAAGGCCCGATGTCTCACGACCAGCCGACATACGCCTCCGTACCAGGAATACGGGTTTACGGGATGATGTGTGTACGACCCACTACAGCTTACCATTCTGGTACGTACCAAATGTTTTGTATTGTCTGTAACTCTGTATCAAAGTTTAGAGATGAATAATCTAACAGCTGACATTTAAATCACTTGCTGCCAACCCACTGTACTAACCAACACAAAAGATTTTAATCATTCGATTTTTTTGGTAGGTATATCATCTTTAGCGTTTACTAAGGCGCGATCCAAAATGTCGTGCATTATTAAAATAAGACCTTGTATAATGCATGCTTTGAATTTTACGACTTTCAAGCGAGTTTAGTTCGAGCAATGAAACTTTTAGGAGAATGTAGTTTTATGTCTGCAACATCATGCGACGTTTAAGTTAGTTGCATTCAAACAGATGTAACAATTAAAGTTCTACCATCTGCGCTAAAAGTCGAACTTCTAAAATTGTATGTAACCAATTAATCATAAAGGTTGAATTGGGATAAAAAATAATTTATTTATTTTTCTTTTTCCACAGCATTCAACAAGAACAGATACAGCGGGCTTACAGTCCAAAGCACTACTGGAGCATACAAAGTGGACTATTCTACGTCCCACTCGTTCCCCGACAAGCCGGTGTACAACCGATATCACACACACAGCTACACTGACCCTTACTACAACCGACGGTCTCGAGTCGCCAGAATGAGGCGATCGACACCAGAATACCCCCCCTTCCCGTGGTCCAAAGTAATGGAGCTAGCGAGGTCGTTACACTGGATCAATTAGGGTTTTAACTTTTAAAAACTTAAGAATAGGCAAAAGTTTTGTTGGCTTCAGAGAGGCTTGGCTTGTTCATTACAGCGCGGTATGCGCTCTCACGGGCACGTGGTATGCAACCCTAATAAGCTTAAATCCAAATTGTTTTATTGTAAAAAAAAAGAAACAGAACGTCATTTTTGCGGGTGCACTATTTCAAACAATTATTACTTTCTCATATTTTTTAAAAATACTTTAAATAAAGAGAGCGCAAAATATTACAGCCGTTTGTTAAAAGTACAATCTCTATTTGTGTATGAGCTCCTTGAGCACTAGTACCAACAGCGGGTAGCGCAAAACGCCCATATTTGAACAGAGCTATAATGAACCCGCCTCTTTGGATTCAACTGATACTTGGGATATATATCGAAACGCTTATTTTCGCTTGCGTATCCGATTTTAGTTAATACTCGAATGCTTAATAACTTTCCCAACCTAAACTTTGATCGTTTAGTTCGGTGAAAATTAGTTTCTGGTTGACGCCTACGAAATACTCAGTACAACTGCATTTACTACAATAATTTAATTTATAGACAATACTTTATTTATTGAATGTGTTATAATTATAATGTGATGGGCGATAAATCATTTATTAGTTAATACCTTTAAAAATCATTAGAAGGTTATTTATACCACATTTTTTTATACATCTTTTTAAAATTGTAAACAGCAAAATACCTTGTTACATTTTTTTATATTTATTGCTCCATTAGGAATGTTTTATGTATTAGGTATTGTATTATGTTTTGCCAGATTAATAGAATTAACCATGACTATTAGACATAAGGTCAAGTTGGAAATACCCAGCGCCCCCACCAATCATGATGATGGACCATAAATCGTGAGTACTTCAAATAATTTAACACAAAAGAGATGTGATAAGGTTTCAGCGGATTTGTGTAACTTTTCTATGCATTTATAGATAAGTAATTTTAGAGATAATGCGATATTTATTTAGTAACATTATATACTTTTACGATTTGTAAATATTAGTGATAGAAATTACAATATTTGTAATTACGGAAAATAAATTTAATGGATTTATTTTGTATACTTTTATTTGCCGAAGTAAATCGGTACGTAAATAACGTTAATACGGTTGAAAATGCTTATTGAATTACAGCATACCGTTACTAAAATTGTAAAGCTGTACAACATGCGACAATTAACCTTAACATTCTGTAAAAAGGGTTCATAATAAATGTATCATCAGTAAAGTACTTACCTAATACTTTCTGGTCTACGCCGATGTCGCAAGAGTACATAGCCGCCATTAGTCGTTGAGGTTGAGCCTGGAACGCCTTTCTGCAACCGTCTTTTACTGCTGACATTATTTGACCTGTGAAATTGAAATAAATAAAATACATATTTTTTCCCAATAATTATTGAAATTATTATTAGCCTAAGTAAATTCCCGATACAGCATTATATCATAAGGTTAAAAATTGAATGCTCAACCTAAAATATTCTGGAGTGCGTGTGTTCGTAATTCTTGTCATCCTAAACGGCTTGACCGATTTTGATGACTTTTTTGTACTTACTGGTTTACTTGGATTGTTTTAAAGCTACCGTTGGACCCGGTAGCCGGCGCTATTGCCGACATACAGAAAATAAAATGTACGCTAGCGAACCAGCGGCCAAAAGCCCGTTTTTTTAATTTAATTTTTATTCTAAAAACAAAATGATCTTATAACGAATCTTCATAAGAACTAAACTCAAAAAATTTAGGTAGGTTTCAGATATTACCTGATAATGGTCCAAATGTATGCGACACATCTTCTCCTTCAGTTTCTAGGTTCCATTCTTCGACGCAAAACGCCACACCCATCATTGGCTCGTCACACAACGGCCCAGCCAATGTAGCCAATTGGAAGCCATTCACGAAACTACTCTCGAATTCAAATCTCGAATCTTTACCTATATCTGTCTCATGATGCAAATACTTAGTACTGTAATCACCCGTTTGATTGAGAAGCAAATTTGGACCGCAATTCCTTGGCCCGACAGACCAAATTTGATCGACAACGTTTTGCCATTCGGGACCTAATTTGGTACACACACTTTGTAATTCTTCTTTGAACGCTTGAATTAGTTTTAGCATACGGTCTGATAATTTGTAGTTTGTACCATTGATTTGTAGATCTTCTAGTTTATTTTCTAGCTTATTGTTTTTTGTAAGGCCGTGTAATGTTTTTATGTGCTGTGAAATTGCTTTCAATAAATCCGTCGATCTGTCCAGCAGTGACGTTATTTCGTTAGGGATCGGTTTCGCTCGGATCTTTATCCGGCTTTGCTTGTTATTCGTGTACACTGTAATGATCGGATCTATTTCCTTGTTATTTTCTTTGTCAATCGTGTTCTGTGCGTCAATCTCTTCGTTCGCCATGTCAATTTTCGGCGGTTCGACTATCGTCTCTCTGAATGGAACGATCGGTTCTGATACTGTGATTGGTATTTTTGCATAGTGGTTCCTGAAAACATGAAATCAATTTATATTACCTACTTTTAAATATGTCCTTTTGATATAACTGATATTTTTAGGGATTTTTTTTCAGCCTTTAGACAGTAACAACTTAAATAAATGTTAGAGTCGTCAATATTGACGTATTGTGCAGCGGATCAGGATGGCACACTGTGATTGGTCTATCCAAAATCTTGAACACTTTAAGCGTGTGTTTCGGAAACTTTTGTCCTAGAGTGTAGAGCACCAAGGTTGCTTGGTTCGTGGTTGGAATGATGTTCGAAATCGTCAGATGAACGCGCTCTTGGAAGTACCTCTTTGCGTTTTAAGATGAAAACTCCTTGCTTAATATACTAGGTGAAACAGAAAGAGTATAAATTTTTTTTGCAGCTTAACTTTGTAAATCTAAAACTATCGGCTCTGTGGGACAGTTGAAGTACTAAAGGTTTTGTAGACTTATACAATCTTCAACAGCTGTATTCCTATAACACCTTTTGTTTTCAAAGTTTCCTCCAAAGCTGTTAGTTTTAGAATTACAAAGTTAAGTTTTGAAAAAAAAAGTATACCCTTTCTGTTTCAACCTGTATTTAGACATTACCACGACACCCACACTTTTATGACACAAACTTAGTAATACACAATGTTGAAAGAACTTACTGCAAGTCCTCGAGACATCTTTCCAGGTGCACTTGACCAGCTGTTACTAACACGTGTTCGCCTGTTTCTTGTACCAACACTTGGACGCATGAATCCGATTGATTGAGCAGTTTCAATCCTGAAACAATACAAGTGTGAAGTAAGACCACGAGACGAGATCACTAGAGAGAGATGTGTCAGTCTGGCGATATCTAATTATTTCACGAAGATGCGTGCTGTGACTCTTATGATACTTACATATGGGTCAATTTGCATTAATTCACAGGTCTTCGTGAAATTAACTGACTGCAAGCTCGGTATTAATATTTTTTTTGCATGGGTTATGAACAATATACTTACCCTTATAGATTGTCCCTATACACATAACATAAACGATTTACAAGACAGTAAAAGTATTTCTGTTGTGAAAAAGCAATGGTATTTAATTTATATAAGGTATTATTTAAATAACGTTTTATGCAAGGTGCTTTAATTAGTCAGCATATTTTTTTATGATACCTACATACCTAATATTATTAAGCATTTAATAAGGTGTTATTCATTAATTAAGCAGTTCATATATATATATGTATTTGTAGAAAAAAGAGTCATGTTTGTACAATACTCTTTTTTCTACTAGCCTCTTTGTGTGGCCCACTCCTGATTCTTAATAGATACAAAAAAAAACATAGTAGGTAGTTGTGTACTCACCTTTGACCAATTGCGGAAGTTGCGACGGATTCTTCGGTTCTAAAGCGACTCTTAAAATGGGCACAACTGAGTATTGCATCTCGCTGAACGCCGGACACGCGATGGTACTGCTCAAGGTGGCTGTTCTGAGCACATGCTCTTCTAAACCACCGATGCCTGGAAGCAAAAATACTTTAAAGCTCTTTTCGAACTTCGAATTTCTAAATATCCTTCAATTGAAAGTCAGTTTGGCTAATCCATTTAAATTAGCCAGCTTGTCCACTTATAACATTTTATGCACTTGTCAATTAAGTTTACTGGGGCACTTACTTACATTTTTTCGTGTATATGTCGCAGCCAACTAGCTTAATTCGCCGTTCAATTAACAGCCTAGGCACTTTATTAAGCAGCGCCGTTCAACGATATTCAGCCGTATCGTCTGTTACAACATTGAATAAACTGGCTGGCTAATGCTTAGGAAACTGGTTGACATTTATGTACTACAAAACTTTTTCAAAATACTACCCAAGCAGAGCGACCCGGATGGGTTTAGGTTAGGGTTATTTTTTTTATGACCCCACAGCAATCCCACCCTGCAAGTAGATTCGGTGGATCTAAACAACGCGACCTCGACTGAGAATACCTGGGCAAAAAAATCTGTGGGCTTGCATTTTTTTTTATTCACAATTTGCTTAAGTATATTTAATAGGTACAAAGAGCTATTTTGTAAGAAATAGTGTAATCATTTACCTATAATATTCCCAGCGACAGCTTCATCTATAGATTCCAATTCTCGTCCCATTAGAATGTATAATGATTTAATCCTGTAAAGAAAATAATACGGATAGAAAATTGCGATAGAATATACTTATTTTTTGTCAATTCATGGTAGTATGTGTAATGTTTTATTTATTAATTTTAATGTATTTCTATATCATATTATAATATATAAAATATTAGCATTCTGCACTCCTCCTCTATATAAACTATAAGTGTGCCAAATTTCATACTCTTCCGTCCGCGCAATTTTTGTATTAAGCAGTTGAAAGGTTTTACTTCACGTATTAATATATAGATAACAAATGCATACAATAAGCAAATACTCACTCAGTATAAGTTATGTGTTCATCGCTCAGCAATTCTTTCAATTTCCTATTATGATCTACTGTGTAATTAGTACTAAGCACTTTGGACGGGTCATGTTTCGGTCCTAACACGTACACTTTGTCGCCTTTCTTCACTTTTCCACTGAAAATTCTAGCAAAGGCTATAAACACAGGTTGGTCTTTATCTTCTTCCTCTGTTTTATCTTCTTCTTCCACCTTCTTCTCCTCTAGAGGTATCCCCTCAACATTAAGATTGTTCTGTTTCATTTCCTCGCGCAACTGTCTCGCGCGTTCCCTTCTCAGAGCCATTTCCTCTGCCGTCAACGCTTTCGGTTTATTCTCTGGTAACACAATCCTATCAACACTAAACATTTTGGATACAAAAATAATTATAGGTCTATCTTCACTACTATCACAGGCGATAAAATCTTCTTTCAGCTTCTGTGTTTCTGGTAGAAATGAATTGAAGTCCCGAATTCTGGAGCACATGAGTTTCTCCACTTTCTCGGGCAAAATCTCCTTGGGAGATGGCAGTTTTTTGCACACCATGTCAAGTACTGTGTGTGATAAAGGCAGCCATTGGACCATTAATGACTGAAGTTGTATTCTGGAGTCTGTATGTCTTAAATCTCTAGTTGTTAATTTTACACCTAGTTTTTCACATATAACTGGCACTTTCTCCTTTTCATTTCTTATAGCTATAGTTTCGTAAACATTCCATAAGTTGTCAAGTATTACTTGTACAAATAGAGGTTTTTTGGCCTTCTCTTGAGCGCCTTTCATGAACCTCTTGGTTTTTGGATTCAAATAGAAATCACCCCATAACACTTTCCTTAGAATTTCATCTTTAACTCCTGTAAAAAAGGGAAATTTTGTTACTTAAATTTAACACACAAATATATTATTAAATTCTATGGCGGATACTCATTCAAACCGCTAGTATTATGTCGTAATTCTGAAACACTCTGTGTTATATTCTTGGTAGTTGAACCAAGCTGTAGTTAATTAACTACAGTTCATATCCGGGCGGGCGGGCTCGACGGGTTAGTATCACCCTCACACAGAAGATCGGCGTAAAGTTGTTATTTGACGACCGCTTGGCGCAGTGGTTCGAGCGTAGGCCGCTCGGGTCACTGCACATGGTTGCGGGTTCGATTCCCGCCGGGGCAAATTTCGGAAATGGCCTTTTCGTAATCTACCCAGGTCTGGGTGTCACGGGGATCGCCCCCAGTCCATTGTATGGTACCCATAGTACAAGCGTTGCTTAGTTTGGGACCATACAGTAGGTGTCTGTCTGGCGAAAAAAAAAAAAACAAGCTGCGTTTCGAACGATGAGAGAGAGAGAGAGAGCCGGAAGCCCAATCCCCCCTCACTCTGTCCCACTCCTCTTCAGGTGGTAACATGCAAGCAATGCCTTTGGTATTGCAAGTATCTATAAACTACATTGACAGCTTAGGCAGATTGTATATAAAAAAAAAAGATTATTAACAGTGTGACTTTATCACATTACTAGTATTCCCGTTAGCCCCTCCAGCTAAGCTAATTCTTGTGTTAGTAGTGGGCTCACGTCAATAGTTTAATGGCCAGGATGGGGATCGAACCGGGAACCTCTCAGCTACGAGGGCGGCCCCTCTAACCACTACGCTATTGAGGATTGAAACGGTTGTATGCTTGTGTACCAACTTAGTTTTATAAAAAAACTCGAAACCCACTCTGCTCTAAAATTCTCAGTGTTTCTCTACTACATTATGCATGTATTATACACTAGTTGCTGCCAGCGACTTCGTCCGCGTAGACTTAAGTAAAGTATTCTATGTGTTAATCCAGGTTATAAGCTATCTGTGTTCCAAATCCGTTCAGTAGTTTTTCCGTGAAAGAGTAACAAACATACATCCACACTCACAAACTTTCGCATTTTTTAATATTAGTAAGATATAAACCTTCCACTTCCATAAATCACTCTATTTATTAAGAAAATCCGCATCAAATCCGTTGCGTAGTGTTAAAGATCTAAACATACATAGGGACAGATAGGGGAAGCAACTTTGATTTATACTACGTAGTGATATTTTCAATATAAAGTAAGATAACTTACCAAGTTTATCCGAGAACAGTTTAGCAAATGTGTGAATAGTGAATCCCCATCCGTCGACAGCACTGGCAAACACAACATTCCCTTGTTCCGGAGAGAAGTACAGGTGCGAGTCGTCAGCCTCATCCAGAGCAGTGGTCCAGTCATAGAAGTTGTTGTCTTCTTTATTGAGTTGCTCTTTTTGCTTCTGTAATGACAGATATTTTACAAATTATATTTAACGAAAACTGATAGCCAATTGGTTGAGCACGCGTGCAGAAGGTCTTGGGTTCATACAATATACTCGCACCTCTGTGTGTTTCGAAATCTATGTGTGAATCATAATTTCAATATGATTTTCACTTGCTTACGGTGAAGGAAAACATTGCGAAGAAACCTGCATGTCTTAGAAAATCTAACTAGTTTTCGAAAGACATGTGAAATCCGCCAACCTGCACTGGGCTAGTGTGGTGAATTATGGCCTAAATCCTCCTCGTAGTAAGAAGTGGCACGTGACCACGTGTGGAAAGTCAAAAGGGCTAAATTATTTATCTATATTTAATGGCAATCCTTTTTGGGATTATCTTTTCTTGATATATCTCTCCTGAATAAACTTGCAGCTTTATACTCACTTGTTTCCCCATACTGGTTTCCTCATCCTCAAATACTCCAGAGGTAAACAGTTCTCCCATGACTGCGTTGACTTGCTCCAGCACTTGTGTCAAGTGAACATATGCATCTAATGGTGTCAATTGCATTTCAAGTATGAGTCGGTCAATCTTGTTTAACACCAACACTGCTTGAATGTTCTCTGAGTAGGCCTGTTTGAGGACTAAACGTGTCTGTGGACACACCCCTTCTACGACATCCACCTGGAAAACATTTAAAAATTCTTCTCAGTTATATGGCATAGTCTTAATACGGGAAATAAAGTATAATAATAAATATAGCATCAGTTTGAATTGATGTTATTTATTATTCTCGTGAACAATGTGGTTATCTTTTCTGGAATACCTTCTGAAACAGATAACTTTAATGGTCAATGAAGTTTTCATAATAATGTTATAAATGTAATTAAAATAAGATAGGTATCTAACTCCCTTTTAAATTACATGTTTGGTATTTTTCAACCACTTAAAAAAATCTAACTTACATTATGTATTTAAAAATGTTAATGATCATACTTTTAAACCAGCAAAGATGAATGAAAACAGAATAAAAGTTTTAAGTGATTGGTTATCCAACTATAAGGCAAAAACTTACCACAACAATCGCTCCATCACATAACCTCACTGCAGTCGACACTTCACTGGAGAAGTCGATATGTCCAGGCGAGTCGATCAAGTTTACCAAGAACTCCTGTTCATCCACAGCGTGAAATAGCGAAATACTGCTACTCTTCATAGTTATACCCCTCTGTTGTTCATCAGGCCTACTGTCCATGTACCGCAGCTTGCCCGACATTCTCGGCGATATAATGCCATTACTGGATATCAAGGAGTCAGCTAACGTGGTCTTCCCATGATCCACGTGCGCCACGATGCAAATATTCCGAATATTTGAGGGTTTGTTTTGAAGTTCTAAAAGTTTGGATGAATCTACGAGCCGCATTTTGATCTTTAAGCTCAACTTGGTAAGCAAACTTATAGAGAAGTAGAAAAGGAGTATGACTGATAATTTTATACTTTTATAGTGACACAATATTGGGAGATTTGGAAGATAAATTGCACAACATGAGAAATCCTGGTTCAGCAATGTTGACAATTTGATTGATGGATTGATATGACAGCTATTGTCATGTGACATACACGGTTTAGTTCGGAAACAGCCGTGTAAATGTTGCTCTTGGCCTCCTATGGAAAATTGTACCAATGTTTATCGTATAATAAATGATTTCCTTTACATGTGGTAATAATATACAAACCTTATTTGTAAACTCAACGAAAATCATAACCACTTTCCAATACGATTTGTTTTTGAACGAGTTCCCAAAACGTCACTTTGAAGCAACAACGTTTCGTTCTACGAAGATAATATTTTAATCTGCTAATAACTTTAAACTGGCTTAATGCACAGAGCAATGCGATCGTATCGCCTTTGACCATCTATTGAATAGATAGATATTCAAAGATAGCAGTAGCTGCTCGATAGGCTGCTGTATCTTATTTTCCCCACGAGTAGGTAGGTACAAAATACAAATAGCACATAGACTATCGCCGACTTATGTGGCTCCTTCACAGAGTTTCGGAAATATGCTGCAGCGCCTTAGGTAGGTAGGCCTTACTTACAAATCTTCTATTGGGAGGGTGACGCATGTAAAGGATACCTAAGAAAACTACCAAAACTAGATGTCTATAAGTACCTAACTTCTCAAATAAGTACTTAAGTAATTGCATATCTAATTCACAAAATATCATAAGTAGGTACGACCGGTTTTGACGCCCGCTTGGCGCAGTGGTTCGTGCGTAGGCCGCTCGGCTCCCCGCACATGGTGGTTGCGGGTTCAATTCCCGGTGGGGCAAATTTCGGAAATGGCCTTTTCGTAATTTCCCTTGGTCTGGGTGTCACTGGGATCGCCCCCAGTCCATTGTACGGTGCCCATAGTACAAGCATTGCTTAGTTTGGGACCATACAGTTGGTGTATCAGTGTGGCGATATTATTATAGGCGATATTAAATATCTAGGTACTAACCTGACCCGAATGTAGGTAGGTAGGGACCTACCAACTAAAGTTTCCTACATCGCCAAGCAAAGCTGAGCTCAACTTAAATGCGCCGCTTAAAAAGACAGATGGTGAGCATTATGCCAAGTTGCAAGTCGGTTGCTTTGCACAAGTTCTATAACTTGTGATAGCATTTAAAATTATTCAAACCATTTGTTTAAACAGGTCCACATACCTAAATAAGATAGATAAATCCCTAACTCTTTGTTGTAGGTATCTAAACCAATATAATACATACATCATAACATTTATAATCTACATTATTTCTAATAATGATAGAAATAATGTAGATTATAAAAAACAAAACAATAAAAAATATACAATTTCCGTTGCGTGTCAATCGACAGAAATAAAATCGTTACTTGATAAAATCTGATCCAAAGTAAGTTAGGCGCCTGATAACTTATAACTGTGTCTACCTACTGCATATTTTATTTGATCCAACAGAAGGTAGGTAAAAATAAGGCATAAACATACATTGTTAAATATACGAGATGAGTGTAATAACAATGTAAAAACAATTTGCCAAGAACTGAATGAGGGTTACAGACGACGTGGGAAAGAAAAACCCAGAAACTTTTTATGATACACAAATAATACGAGGTAGGTAAGTATACAATATGTATATAGGTAGAAGTGGGAGCTTGTGTTAGAGCAGCCAAATCCCTCAATCAAATTAGGTAGGTAAGTATCTATAGCACGATTACGTAAAAACTTACTTAAAAGTAAAGTCAAACTCAAATCGTATATTATGGAAAAAGGTACTGTCCTTTTTACCCTTCCTAAAATCGCCGGTTGTTTATATTTAACAGGTAGGTATGTGGGTATGTCCTCAACAAGGAGCGAACGACGTTTAACCGTCAAGTTTATTTAATGCTAAAAGCACGCAGAACAAAGAGTGGAGAGTAAACGATATCTTATGAAGCGGAAGGGCATTCTTGTCACGTCCGGTCGACAATTAGCTAGCTTGGCTTATATTTCCACGGTGACCGCGACCACCGACTGGCTTAAAATGCGATGGCCGTGTTCAACTACGGCGAGATTGTGGTCAAGAGCTTTCTTAAGAAGTCACTAAGAGGATTAGGAATTAAGAATAGTTTAGAAAATAAATGAGTCAAAGAATTTATAAAAGGAAAAGCGGAACTACGTATTTCTCTTCAATTCTATATAATATAAGTCTTCAATAAGTACCTACTTCATCATTAGCCGGAAGACGTCCACTGCTGGACATAGGCCTACTTATCTATAAATTATACTACATAATTGTTTACTCATTTTGTTGTCGGTAATAGGTACGTACATAGTTCAATAAAATATTAAAAGTATGATACTTATGCGAAAAGAAAAGGATTTAGGTGGGTACCTTACACTAAACTATCATATTCTGAAAAAAGATTGAGCCACCCAATAGTTATCTTTCTTAACTAAAATTAGTTCTATTAGAACAAATTTTCTAAACAAAAAAAAAGTTCGAAGGTGATCCGAATTCCCGTAAAACACTTGCTATTTTGAGGGTCACAACAACATTTATTTCGGCCAATACCGCTGCAGCAGAGCCCTCGATTTAAGAACCTCATCTCTATAAGGTCGATGGGGATTGAGGTAAATGGTTCTCAGAGATCCGACGCGATTAACGCCTTTGTGCCCGACGGACTGTCAAGTGGGCTCAACGGCCCTGAGCGGTTTGCCGATTGAAAAGCACTTCTTTAATTGTTCCGAATTCCCGAACAAACTTAATTGTGGGGGAGCTGATAAACAAGGGCTTAGAGGAAAATATAAAGTTTATGGACTTTCCTAATTTGTTTGGAACACAAATGATATATATATCTAGCTAAGCAATATCTACTTACTTTCTACTGATAGGTAGGTTGCCACTCCCTCTCGTAAGGCGTTGGTATAGGTATCAGAAACCGTCACTACCTAGAAGAACGCAGAAAATGTTAATACCTATTTGGTATTTGTTTAAATAAGCCTTTACTATCTTTGATAAAATAAGTATTGATTACCTATACTAGTGATTGTTTATTAAGATCTGGGTAGCCTGGACATACTACCCTCCTAGCGTCAAAACAACGCGAGATCGAAATTCTTCTTCGACGACTAGAAACCACAGCGTTGGATTTTGGACTTGCAATTAACCGTGATAAAACCAAAATGATGATTGTAGATCGTGACAACAATAACCACCCGGACGTTACAGCCATAGCAGGATGCGAGGTAGTCACGAGCTACGTATATCTCGGCTCCACTATCACCAACGCTGGAGGCTGCGAGGAGGAAATTCGGAGACGCTGCGCGGTGACTAGATACTCAGTGGAAAAACTCACAAAGATTTGGAAAGACCACAGAATAACCAGAAACACAAAAATTCGACTGACGAGGTGCTTGGTATTTCCTATCTTTCTGTACGGAGCTGAGACGTGGACACTGAAAATGCAAGACCGTCGAAAGATTGACGCCCTGGAAATGTGGTGTTGGAGGCGCATGCTCCGAATCCCATGGACCGCGTACCGAACTAACGTTTCAATTCTAAAAGAACTCAACATCAAAGAGAGATTATCGTCGACTATGCAAATACGAATCCTCAAGTTCTTTGGGCACATCACCCGTAACAAAAACTCAATGGAACAATTGGTGGTGCAAGGGAAAGATGAAGGCAGGAGACCACGTGGGCGCTATCCAACACGGTGGACAGACCTCATAAAATCCGTGACACACTCAACCGTGAACGACTGCTCTCACTTAGCCAAACATAGACCCACATGGCGACATATCGTACGAGCAGCGGTGGCACAAGAACCGACCGAAACATGACCACGACCGCTCTGACAAGAGTGCTACGACTTAGAAGAAGCCTGGACATAGCAAGAACAGCTTATTTTTTGTGCCCCAGTACTTAAGTATATTTTTTCTCAACACTTCACCTGCTTGTACTGGTACAAGGGCATAACTGGGTCAAAAATAAAATTGATTCCACAAAGGAATACATTTGTCACTTGCCGCAAAATCAGAGCAAACTAAGCTCCACATTCAGATTTATGTATTCCCAAGAAAGGCGTGTCGAGTGTTTTGTCAGGCATCACACTCGTTCCACATATTTTGCCGCCTACGTTACGTATAGCAAATATATTTTTCTGTTTGGTTTTTTATAGCTAACAGAAATGTCAGAGATCTGTCTCAGTAGACATTCATCATACTAGAACCAATTCGGATGGGAAAAGATTTAAAAAAAAAATGAAAACTAATATGCACAGGTTGAGAGCTGTTTGACTTCAAATTCAACTATTTATTAGCCCTCAATTGTATTATTCGTTTCCGGTTAAAAACCGGTCATTATAACAAAAAATATCTTGAAGATATCTTACATGAAATTTATCTTCAATCTTGGTATCAAAATGCTCTTTCATTTTGGTTGTTTATATGACACGGGCTTAGCAAATGTAGAGATTATTTTGAACCAAACTATTCAGCAGGTACAATCATTTATACACGGTAGCATTTGAACTTTATGATCCCTTGTCTTACTGACTCAATAATGATTTAACAACCTTACACGGAAACTGTCCTTTAAACATCGTTCCACAAAAAGTTAAACAGTTCACACAATTATCAACTCTACATAACAGTTGTGGTGGCGATAAATCAGAGCCGTCACGAGTGTACGAGACGCCCCGTTTCGTTTGCCAACTTATTTTATGACTAATTGGAGTTTAAGTGCTTGCGAGTTCGTCAAACCGCACCATTGTTCGTAACCGACTCTACAAACCACATGGATGAGTGAATTTATTCATAGAGCGCTTTCAAGTCAAACGGTGTAGGTAATTGTTGAGAAAAAACTGCAGATCTGATTAATTTAATACAATATAGTACCTACCAGAGATTCTTATCTGTGAAATGTAGCTTTATACTGACAGCTGTCAAGCCCACAGCCCTACGCTTAACTAAATTAAATTATAGTTTGAACTTTATTAGAAGTGACTTTTAAGTACTTTTAACTAAAATCATGACTTTTGCGTTTTTAATATATTATAAACATTGCCTGCCTGCCTGATGTTAAGCTGTGACCGTAGCCTATAAATGCTTGCAATACCAAAGGTATTGCTGGCACAAAAAAAGGACGGGAAGGGCTTCCGAATCTCTCACTCGTCGTACAAAATGCAGCTATAAAATAACTACTTTACGCCTATCTTCTGCGAGGGTATCCCGGTCAAGTTTGTATGTCAGATATAGATACAGCTTACCTCCATCACCATTAAACATCGGGTTGGAATCCATATTGGAACCTTCCGGCGGTCGGGCCCGAAAACTCTTACATCTGAGTTTTTTACTTGCTCATACGACAAGAAGAGGAGGAATATTTAATATCATGACAAGTACTTGGGTATAATAAGGTCTTTCAATGTTAATATTGAAACACGCTCGCGTCACGAATTCTATTTAAAGCACATGGAGCAGGGAATTTATTCAGCAAACGCCTCGGAGCCGACGGGTGGAAGGGAACACATCTTTTTGCTCGCGACAACCCCGCCCGTTCGGGAAACTTTGCCGCATTAAAATATACTTAATCCATAACTAGTTGGTGCAAAAAACTGACCCTTGTTGCTCAAGTAATTGAGTTATGTAAAACTAGAAAAGGGAATGTTGGTATGATTCGAGTTCTGTTTCAGTATTCCAGTTAGCGGTATTATTGGCTGTAAGACTGTAAGCCTGTGTACTATTTATATGTGAACACTTTATTTTGTTTCTTTTTGTTACAAATTATGTTTAGACGTTACCGTGGACTATTGTAGATGTTTACAATACTAAAGGCATTGGTCGCACGTGCCGACCTTAAGGGGACTGGGACAGAGGGATGAGAAGGGTTATGGTTTCCTTCTCTCTCATCCATCGTACGAAACACAGCTATACCTAATAGCTACTTTACGCATATTTTCTGTGACAGGGTGGTACTACCCCGGTCCAGCCAGCCCGTATATGAGCTTGTAGTCAATCAGCTATAACTTAGCTCTACCACTGGTAATTTACCGTAAATAATTCCAATAGGTACTAATTTTACTTTTGCTACCTGGAATTGAGCATATAACTTCCTAACCCACTCTACTAAACTACTAAACTATGCTAGATATGGGCAAAAAGTTCCAGAACAGAGTGTTACTTAAGCTCATTCTTGCACTAAGCATGAATACGGAATAGTCTACATAAAATAAATTTTGTCACAAAAGAATCCACGCAAAACTTTCGCCCTTCCAGATCACACGTTAACAATACTTTAAAAACAATATGTTGGAACTTTGAGAATAACCATTATCCTGCCTTTTCATGGCGCGCGACGTGCAGTGGCTGCCAAACTTTCCCCTTCGCATTACCCGCAACTGAGTACGTGTATTTATCATAAAAATTACGCCACTTTGCGCCACCAAACTACATTTTCGCGGGAAGGGTTCTGATATAAAGGTGGAGTCGTTATGCAAATATCTTTTAGGTCTCTGAGTTATCCAGAACGATATGTGGGATATACGAATTGGATTTTCCGGTGCGGCGGGCTGCTGGGAAAATCTAGATCAGTTTTTTGCGATATTAACGTTTTGTCTTGGCAGGCATTCGACCGTGGAACTTGGAAATATATTCGTAGTTTAGTGTGAAAATAAAAGTAGCAAAGTAAATATTGTTAAAAAGAAATACTTACAACTGGTCTGGGCCCTAACCACGCTAGCTACTCAAATCGTAATAGAAAAGCAAACGCTCGCGATTACGTTTCAAACGCTCCGCTTTTGACGTTTTGCTGACACCATACCATATCAATGTCAGTAGAAATCGTGAAGCTCGTGTCAGCAAAACGTCAAAAGCGGAGCGTGAAACGTCAAAAGTGAAACGTAATCGCGAGCGTTTGCTTTTCTATTACGATTTGAGTAGCTAGCGTGGTTAGGGCCCTGGTCTACGGTCAGACGTAGGTCGGTCTTGATTAATGTTACAAAGAACGTAACGAATGATCTGTTAATTAAACCTAGACTAAGTTGGGCGACTTACCTGGCGCCATCCTTTACCATCTTAGACCTTCACCTCTCTGTTTACCATCCACTGTGTATTAGACGGGCAAATGAATGTCTTTAGGTGTACCTTGGAGCCTAACAAAGTGAGGTTAAATGTAAGTGGTATTGGTATTCTAGAAGGGAATCATCTGTTGATGATGCCCTTCTGGAATTCTTCTAGAATAGCAGCTTGAGGACGACCTCTACTTTCATACGTTGTTTTATGTTTTTATGTCCTTTCGTCCATTTTTTGGGAGCCCGTTTCATACAGCCTCTTTCGGATGGTAGTCTCCTTTCAAAAACCTCACTAAAAAAACTAAACCCAACTACTCTCTCCACTTCACAGTTTGAGCTTTGTCAAATAGCTTCAGTTTGCCTATCTACGCATTCCCTAAGTCCGGTGTACCGGTCATTCACACGAAGAAGCCGACACCGTTCATTCTATACAGTTTTGACAGATAATGGCCATATCTGCTGGGTTAACCGTGTGAATTAGGCTACAATTCTTCGAATGCTTCATGCCAATGGCTACAAATTTACTGAAGTAAAGTGGCAAAATAACAGCTTGTTACACATCGGGAAACAGAGAATGGCCACAGATGAATGTGTCAATCAAAAGAGCCATGTTCCGATTGGGTGGCATAACTCAATCGAACGCTTTTCACTTCCAATTAAGCGGGTATTTCGAGCTACAGTTTTAAAAAACCGGGAACATGGGAGAGACGGTTGAAGATTTATTCTTGTATTGAATGTTATTAAATATGAATAGAATCAGAATGTTTACCTGGAAACAATTTGTTAGGTACATGGACTCTATGGTGTCGTATGTACTTTCATATGCATTTAGTGAAAAGGTGTTATTTTGATATAACAAACAGACACTCCAATTTTATTTATTTGTATAGATGTCGCCAGACTGACACACAAAATGTATGGTTTCAAACTAAGCAACGCACTTGTGCTATGGGTACCGTACAATGGATTGGGGGCGATCCCAGTGACACCCAGACCTGGGTGAATTACGATAAGGCCATTGCCGAAATTTGCCGCGACGGGAATCGAACCCGCAGCCATCCGGTGCAATGAGCCGAGCGGCCTAGGCTCAAATCACTGCGCCGAGAGGTCGTCAAATAGACTCAATTTTATTACAATTAAGTTAGGTTTTTCGATGTGCTTAAAATTATGATAATTACATAATAAGGTTCAGGTATTTCGTTTGTTGTTTTTACTAGCATCGCCTGTAAAAAGACGCAACATTCAATTAGCGAACCCCGTTAAAAGTTCGCGCGACTCGTCAGCAATTTCTTCAAATTGGGCTCTGGCAGGAGTCCAGGCGATTAACAACTTAGTGCTAGCTGTTTAATTTCATGCCTGGATGCCCGCGTTTTGTGTCGCTACCTTCCACCCAACCACCCCAAACGGGTATCACTACTCAATGAACATGAAACAAATAGATACTCAGTTCGAATACCAAAAATGTTTGAATTTATACAAAAGTATTAGTTTTTTTTTGGCGCAATTGTTATCATTTCAAGTGTTGGTATTGAATCTATGCTATTGATAGGAAATCATTACGCCAATCTTTCAATCTTTTTTTTTTATCTTCATCCTCAAAGGTAAGATAAGATGATACCCATGAGATGTCATAGGACGAATGTGGAAGAACCCAAAATAAGCCTAGTTTTGTAAGTATAAAAATACTTCTTGTATGTCGTCGTCTTTGCTATAAATAATATAGGCAATTAATACGAAATTATATGCTAACCCTAGCCTCTAGGCTCGAACATCTCTGAACTTAAATTCCACATTAACTATTTACTACCTACATCACTAATACGAACGAACTCAAATTGAAACTTTGCTACTAAAAAAGTATCGTTCGTCCAGACCCGTCCATACAAACTTTCCCTAATACGACGAATTTAAAACGAAATTACACTCGTAGTTGACGCGAACGCCCTCTGCCGAGTTGAGGATTTTAATTGAAATAAACTAATTGTGTTTAACTTTGTTTAATTAACCGGCTCTTTGACAAAGTTAACTTTGGAAACGTGAAACAGGCCCTTCATCTTAATTAATTTCAAAAGGGTTTATTACTTCAAGTTTAGGTAGTTGTTGGTAACCTGTGATTAGCATGTCAGCAGAAGACATGGAACTTGGATGCCATGGAAACGACATATTGCGTACAAGGGACAGCAACAGTACATAAATATACCAATTAATGCAAAGCTAAATTTTGAATGAATTTTACAGCACATAATTAAATATCGATGTTCCAAACACTTCATTCTGCCTATTATTATGCTAATAATCCAACACCTGTGGTTTTGTTGGATTATGACAACTCTGTGGATTAAGACTAATTTAGTTCGGCATCAAAATATTGGTTTCAAAAACCGAATTGATTTAAAAAACCGAACTAAGAACAGATTAAACGCAAAGGAATATCTTGTTTTCCGCAGCTGTCAAAATATTCGCAACGTCTCTATATTGACCAAAAAAATATTTTCTCACTCTATGGCAGAAAGTGACCGAGTAACATGAACTGAGTATGTCATGTTAATCACACCTACCTCGCCAACCCATAGATGAAGGAGCGAAGCGAAAATTTGTAAAGGACTTTGACCAAACCGTTGAAGCTTTGATATTACCCAGAAGGGGCTCTTAAAGTATTCATGGTTTTCTACACTAGCGTACTAACTATTGCTATATGTAGATTAAAAGATGAACGAATAGAGAAACCACTCAAGCGGCTGAATAAGTATCATGTTTCGCACAATTTTAGGAGACAATTGGGAGATTAAGTATTATTATGTACTTATTTTACCTACAAGGTGCGGTTTTAGCCATAATTCGTACTATAATAGTCTCCTTCAAACCTATGCCTCCGCTAGCGATTCCCTCGAGCAAATTATGCAATTGTAGGACAGTTTCATTAAAAGTTTCAGTAAATTTCTTATGAAGGCGTACTTACTAGAATAAAACTTGACAAATATTTTTCATAATAAAAGGAACTGAAAATACATGTTTCATAATCAACCCCCGACTCAATCACGAGCAATCTGCAAGGTGGGTAAGTTAATAATGCTGACCAACACGAAGCCTTTTTTCTTAGGCGTAGAGTACGAAATTGCAGCGGAATACCGTTAAATGCGAGCGAGCAGGTAAGAAGTTAATCGCGCCAAAGAAAAAATACTACTCACACTTTTCGCTCAAGAAGGCATTGATATTGGCGTGACTCATGATTGCGGCGCGAGCAAAATACGCAGACTGGCGCGATCGGAGCGAGCGATTTCCGCTCGCTCACGCACGATTATGCTAGATGTTTCTTACGTAGGGTAGGCACCAAAATATTATTTTATCATATACACTAACCTACACCAAACGAATTATGTTCTTTCAATCTACCAATGGTTTATAAGTTTTCATTTACTGACCTAACAGATAGGTTTTTTGTCACATGGGATGAATTTGATAAGTAGCCCGTGATTCCGCTCTCCGCTCTAACATCGAACCTCACACCAAAGTAAACACTGTATCACCTCTAGTGATACGTCCGTATCGTACAAATAAGTACGTGACTTTCATCGGTACTGTTTCCCACGACAGTGACCGTCGATTTCTCGTCCCGAGTTTTACATTTGTACTAGTTGAAGTCCTCTGGTGAGACCGTTTGGAATAATTGTCAAAGTACCTAGAATCAAATTCTTGAGGGTTTCAGCATCTATGATTGTATGTATGGAATCAAATAAAATAAAGATAATGTATGTTAATTCGGACTGTATTGTGTTGTAGGTACTTATCCAGTGTAGTTACGGGTAAAACTTGTACCTATAGAAAAAGTAAAAAGTATAGGTAGGTATGTTCGATCGATATTGATACCTGTCTGTTGTTCTTTGCTCTAGTTTTTTTCTACCGCTTTCCTGTATACGGCTGTGTAGTACCTATTTCCGTAAAACAATAAGGGAAATAATGTTGAGCAGTCCAAGAAATTCGGTATCAGAAACAAGATATGTTTGTTCGCGACACCACGGCAAAACCAATTTTGATAGAACCCGCACTAACCTCGAATGAGTAAAGTTTGATCGGAACCGAACTCGTACTTTCATATAAACAAGGATCAAAGTGAAATACACAGACAAATAGATTTTATCTTTGACATGAATCAGAGGGGATAATGTTCCGGTTTTGTTTGTTCCACGTAAAAATATGTGGTGAGTGGGTTCCGCATACGTTCGCTTTTATTTTCGTTGACTCAGTTGTAGGTATTTATTTGTACCAATTTTTATCTGAAATGGATTGTGGCTATTAGTCATTTGCGAACAGCATGTTTGTTTAGCTCGAATGATTGGGCACGCAAAAACACGGATGGACAAACACAAATAGACTGTGTATCAATACAGTAGATACAGTTTAATGTGGGAACACAATATTAGGGGTGTACACACATTGAGAAATGTTTAGATATTAATTGTTCACAGAAAATATATGTTCTTAAATTTATTACAACCAAACATAATATAGCATAATATACCCACATAATATACTTTTTAAATCGCATGTTATATAAATGATTTTTTGTGTATATATTATTTCAATAAACAAATTTTATGGAATTTACTTTTCACAGAGATTTAATTTCATTAACATGATTCGGGAGTTTTACGAAAAATATTACTATCATTTTCAAGATTCACTCCATTCTGCAAAACTTCGTGTAAGTACCTAGTTATAAATTGAATTTCAAGTGTGAAAAGTGAACTATAAAGCAAACAATCACATCAATACAATAACACTAGCAGCTACAACTGGCCTCAAACCATACCCTCGCCGCTTCAGGTAGCTGTGAAATGAAATTTAATGATTTACAGGCGGCGCGCCCCGCCCGCCTAGAAACTCGATTACACGGGCTGTCGAAGCCAAACTGGCTGACCTTTTATAATAATTGATTGATTTGGTTGATTTGGAGGCCAACAATTGGACTTGTCATTACCGCCTTATAGTTAGGTATAGGAAAGCAAAACTTTCATGGAAACTAAGTACCTACCTACTATTTTAGAAGTCTGTGCATGGAAATGATTTCATCAACCTTCCATAATTGTTGTTTCTATGATAATGACAAAAGCTACTTTTTATGTAATTTGGATAGATAGGAACTCCACTGTTGCCTGTGCTGGGGGCAAGGGAACGCGATTACCAAAACGACCGCGAATCCCTGCGCTAAAATATGCGTTAGTACACAGCTATTTTAAAACACTAAGAAGACATGAATAAAATATATTTTGACTGGAAAATGTTATAAGCTAGGAAAGTGCTTACTAGCTGACATTCTGAACACTACTATACCTAGGTATTAAATAAATAAATATCGCCAGACGAACAAACCAAATGTATGGTCCCAAACTAAGCCACGCTTGTACTATGGGTACCGTACGATGCACTGGAGGCGATCCGAGTGACACCCAGACCGCGGAAAATTACGGAAAGCCATTTCCGAAAATTACCCTGACGGGAATCGACCCCGCACCCACCTGGTGCAGTGAGCCGAGCGGCCTACCCTCGAACGATTTACAACTGTACAACTGCTTTAAAAAAATACGATGATTTACATAACATAAGCGACAGTGCGCACCGCCTCGCGGAACTCAATTACAGAGGTAGTCAAAGCAAACAAACCCTTGACCTTTTGACTTAATTGCCCGATTCGGTGAGAAGCAAAGAATTTGTAATAATGTCTTATTATTATAAATTCTTTGGTGAGAAGCCTACAGACTTGTGCGTGATTTGAGTGGTCATTGACGATTGGAAGTGTACTTACTTATGAGTCTTATGACCCAAAATCATAAACGACATAGTACCTATGTTAAACAAAACTGATACTAAGTATGTTATAATATTTTGTTATATCAACGTGGCCTGTTTCTTGACCTTTGAAAACATGTGTATAAGTAAACCTATCATTAGATTACCCGTGACATTTGAAAGTTTACAGATCATTTTATGTTTCGGTACTAGCTTTATTAAGTTTGTTATTGCTATTTGTTACTTGACACTGGCGAAATAACTATTAACTTGCGTAGGCCATATTTTTAAAGAAAGAAGAAGAAGTACCTATACGAGTATCTAATAAAATTCCGGTATGTGTGTTCGTAATCCTTCTCCTCTATAACGGCTTGATCGATTTTAATGGGTTATTTTGAGTTATTTATGATTCGTGGCTATAGTTGGATCCGGTAGGTGGCACTGATGTCGACATCCAAAAAATACTTTAGCAGAGCTGCGGAAAAAGCTAAGAGGTACCCAAGTAAGCCTTCAAATTTCACAATTCTATTGAAATCTTTAACCTCAAAGCCTTTATAATTAAACGAATTCCTTTCATTGTGCCGACCTAATAAACTTTTTCAAAATTACAAACTTATATAGATACCTACACTATAATACCGTAGATCTATTTACTCGTGTAAAACTAGGGTGTTTACAGCGAAAATTTGTGGGAAAATCGCTTTAACGAACTAGGTCATTATTAATTTATTTGAATGGGTTAGTTAGGGCGGACTGGCGAGGTAATAAAGAATAAAGTACCTATACTTACATAGTAATAAATAATTGAAAAGGACGATCCTAATATTATTAAAACAAAAAAATATCTATACAAATGATTAAGAAGTGTCTGTTTGTGTTTAAGAGGTAGGTATCAAAATAATAGCGTTTTAGTAAACGCATATGTAAGTATATACTTAAGCTACTTATAAAAAATATTTTTTTTACTTTTTGCCTTTCTATGTGTCGGTCAATTTGTCCCGGCTAATCTCCCATACGGCTGGAGCGATTTCGACAGGAATCACTGGGAGATCTCTGATGTTATATAGAGTAACTTGGGCTACTTGTATTTATGGAAGTAGTAACCACGCGCGCGGTGCCGCGGGCAACAACTAGTTCATAATAGGTATAGGTATGGAGATAATAATAAAATAATGCCATATTCTTAAGTAAAGTAAAATACAAATTTTGAAGGAAAACAAAAAAATAAAGATACTTAAACCTACAGTAAATATATAATGTAAACCTTATTTTCAAGAGCTTAATCTGTATATTTGACCTCGTGCCGAGTAGGTACTAACGAATGCTGTTCAATTTCGTTCTGTCAGACTCGACCCAATTCGATAACATGACAACCTTTTATAAATTTGGAATTTTAAGGATCCTGTCCTCAATTTTTGAAACGCTTTTACGATAGCATTTTATTGTTATTAGGTAGGTAATTTCAGAGGATTTTTGGAAACTTAAGTTAACATTAAGCCTAGCGGATAATTAGATACAAGGGAATGTCATTTCAGGCGGCTCTGTCAATACAAGCAATGGATCCTGTATTTTTATGTTAGATTACACAGGGTTATTGGCAAAACACTAACAACCTCACAGGTCTATATTACTTGCATCATAAATAATAACTTGTGTTCTATGACTTTTAATAATTCATCAGACCTTCATACAAAATTTAAAATATTTACATCCAACGCTCCAAGTGTAACGAACTCTACGCCCGCGTCGCGTCAGTGTCCTTGTAGCGTTATTCGATAGTGGGGACGTAAATAATTGAAATGTGTTAGATGGAATAACGAAATCTTGAACGAAAGTTTGTTTTTGGTAATTTTATGTTTTGTAAAAAGTCATACAACAAAAGTTTTTGATTCAGAATATTTTAGTAATACAGTTCTGAAAAGTTAGTGTTGTTAGTGTTTTACCAATAACCTTGTATAGAGTTCTAATAGGTGTTAGTTATCACGTCATCTAGATATAATTTGGTATTCCTACATAACAGTACCATCGATCTAAATTATTGTTCATGTTCTGTATCACTTCGGGATGAATTTATTGAGTGGTGTTGACACGAACCACTGGGTCCGACGTAATCCGCATTGCGGGCCCCAAGCAAAGACAAATTAAACTCTATGCGGTGAAATTAGCGTCCGTATTACAGTTATTTAAGCTCTTGACAAGCGAGACTATGTTGTTAGAGTCTGGATGCAAGCAATTACCGTCGCTCGATAAATTTCGCTCTGTTGAGTTAAATGTATTTTACGAAACATATAATAAAATGTTCGAGCGCTGTAAAGTTGGTCTTTGATGATATGACATTTGATTTCGGGAACGTATCTGAAACGATCTTAGACAGACCGATGATGATGATGATAAGCAACGGTTTGCAACAGCAGTACCTAACTATGTGTGGAAGGGGAGTTAGGAGATGCTAGATCGAACAGAGATCTTATCAACACATATTATGTAGTAGGCTGATAAAATAAAGTTATACATTTGTTCTTGAGTGGAGACCTCGATTCGGCAAGCGTAGTGTAGGACGCCCTCCGACCAGGTGGGATGACGATCTGTGAAAGACTGCAGGCAGATGCTGGATGCGGCAAGCTGAAGACAGGGCGCTATGGCGCTCATTAGGGGAGGCCTGTGTCCAGCAGTGGACAAGTATAGGCTGATGATGTGATGTGATACATTTATAATGGTATATATAATGACTAACCTTTACAAGGTTAAGTGGTCACTTAGCAATAAAAATCTCCGCGAATAAGTATATTAAATGAAAACGTATGTAAGGTATATAATATAATTTAATATTTTCTAACTACTTTCTGTGTAAAAGCAAAGTAATGTTTTAGAGCAATAGCGCTGTTTTAGAGCTATATATATATGTTTCGTATTAGTACTAGTTAAATACCATTTGGTTTTTTGTTTCATTGTTGTTGCAACATTTTTGTACTTCCTACAATTTTTCGTAAGCGGCAACACTGAACGACTTCTTTGTTTTAAAAGAGAGAACATAATTTTCGATATCCACGAGCGACACGCTTTTTTCGTTGTTTTTTAATAAGTTAGATTTCGCAACCCCCTGCTATCTATTTATTGTTATTTTGTGCCCTCTCGATTCCCTCTTATTTGTGTATGTGTATTTCGCCCCAAAACCTCCCCTTAGAGGCATCCCCGCCTAGGAAAGTGTGGTGCCGTGATATCTTCGAGTGCTGCGACCACCCCGAGTCTGTAAGTACCTCTGTTTTCCTTGAAACCTCCATCCCATTGATGATAATAGAAGGACTGATTGGTGAAGCTTCTGATATTAAGAATGCCAGCGTTGTTAGGGTAGCTCAAAACCCGCCACCTCAATCGCAGTATTTACGACACTGCGCACCCTTTGAAATTATCAGGGTGGACACAATCTCGATAGTTTACATGGTCCTTCGTCCCAGGATCATTCTTATTTTATCGATAAATCCATAAAATTCCTTCTATATTCATCAATTTCGTTCGGCAGAAACGCAATTTTTTCCCGCTTCTTACCTACATATTGTAATAAAAAAAATCCTCGTTCGAATTTTGAATTCTATTGCATCATCTTCGTATTGCTTTTTATTATTATTTGCATAAAACCTCATTTATGTGAATAAAATTATATTGTATTTAATTTTGATATAAAATTCGAAATTCAAATTTGTTCATAAACTTATGACGACTACGCGTTCTCAAGCGAAAACAATGGCGGACGAATTATTACGTTCCAAATTAAAATTTTGTAATTTATGTAATTCGCTTGTTAGTTTAATCGAAATTAAAAATCCTCTACCATCCGATCTATTACGAATTCGATGTGAATTAGATAGATATAATGAAGTCGAATCATTATATTATGATATTCTAGCACAAGTCGCACAGCCCGCGACCAGTGTCACATTGCCCATCTCCGAAAATGACTTGTGTACATTATTTAAAAGTTATGTAAATAATTACTATGATTTAAAACAAAAACACGGTGCTCAGCCCTCCTCCGCGGCTAAACCTAATAAAGATAATAGTTTTGATGGTGGTTTGAAACTTCCTCGTATTTCTCTGCCTACTTTCTCAGGCGATGACGTCACACAGTGGACAGGATTCTCAGAACTATTTTCCTCTCTTGTCATAACTAATGACAATTTGAATGATGTACAACGTTTGCATTTTCTACGCACTTCTCTAAGCGGGGAAGCAGCGAACATTGTTCAACACTTGCCCTTATCCTCGGCTAATTTCCCTGTCGCTTGGAAATTACTCGAAGAACGATTCGACAATAAAAGACACATAGCTACTATGCACTATAGGCACATAGCTAACGCTTCCGTCAATAATACTTCGGTTGACTCACTTATCAAATTTTTAGATATTATTGTCGATAATATAAATGCGCTAAACGCATTAGAATTCCCTACAGATGAGTGGTCATTTTTATTACTTAACATTGTTTTAGATAAATTGGATTCCGAATCCCGTCGGCAATTTGAACTAAATAATGATAATGATATTCCTACGTTTGATGAACTGATAACGTTTCTACGCAAACGATGCAATGCGCTCCAGGCTGCCGCGCCAAGTGCAGTTGCACCGACGCCATCTCACTCGAACTCCCCGCAATCAGTGAGACCTCTCGCTCACACGGCATCTAAGCGCTCTCCGGCGCCCGCCAAATCACGGCAACAAGTAACTTTGTCCGTTACTAACTCCGCGCGTGCATGCGTTTTATGTAAACAAACCCACGTTTTGTCAAAGTGTCCGAAGTTTTATAAATTAACACCGAATGAAAGATTGCATAAGGTTAAAGAATTAAAATGTTGTATTAATTGTTTAGCTACTGATCACTATTTGAAAGACTGTAAATCAACTTTCTCGTGTAAAACTTGTTCCTCTAAAAAACATCATTCGATGTTACATTTTGATACTTCTCCCGCTAGTTATTCAGCACCCAAGGACCAGTCTCTATCGCCTCCCACGTCGATGAGTGACGGTTCGAATGCTGATAGCAACTCCTCGAACACTACGTATGGTTCCGCAGCTACACAGATCAGCTGTTATGCTACTTCACGACCGAATATCGATTCCCAGATATTATTGTCGACAGTTTTATTGAAAGTTCGCGACTCTCGTGGTCAGTTACACGACGCTCGAGCGTTAATTGATACGGGCAGTCAATATAGCTTTATTACTATCGATTTAGCGAAAATTTTAAATTTACCCAGGCGTAAAATAAGTACTACAGTACACGGTATCTCCGGTGTCGCGCTTCAACTCGAAGGCGGTGTCGTTGATCTCGATATATCCCCATACTCAGGTACACGTAGATTACGAATGCAAGCTCAATGTATTCCAAATATAACAGGCAACATTCCCGCCGAACATCTCCCGATTTCGTTATGGCCTCATGTGGACAAACTCACGCTCGCTGATCCCACGTTTGGTATCCCGTCTTCCGTGTCTATGTTGTTAGGTGCCGATGTCTATCGTGACATTATTCTCGGTGGTCTAATAATCGGACCTCCCGGCACACCAGTCGCTCTCGAAACCATTTTTGGTTGGACACTCATGGGTCACACTTTCGTGCACCACAGACGCTCGGTCTGTGAGAGTAACCTTGCTCGTCGCGACTGTTTCTCATTCCATGCTAATTCTGATACCACTCTCGATAATATCGTACAAAATTTTTGGTCGTGCGAAGAGCCTCCATCCCGCGAAGTTCTTAGCGCCGACGATAAAATATGCGAAAAAATGTTTACTGAGACAGTTTCCCGCGACAAACATGGTCGGTATATGGTTTCGCTTCCTTTTAAGGAATTCCCACCCGACTTAGGCGATTCCCGCGAAGTCGCACTCAAACGTTTCGAATCCCTCGAACGTAAGTTTAATCACGATCCCTCATATCGTGAAGCATACAATAAATTTATGTCGGACTATCTCCAGAACGGCTACATGTATCCCGCACTTGAGAAAACAACTCATGGTTATTATCTACCACATCACGCCGTGATAAGAGAGAGTAGTAGTACAACTCGTCTCCGAGTCGTTTTCGACGCATCTTGTCGTAGTTCTAACGGTAGGTCATTGAATGACACCCTATTTTCAGGTCCTAAACTACACAAAGAAATACTTGATGTTTTATCTCTTTATCGTTTGAATGAGGTAGCCCTAGTCGCTGATATTAAACAAATGTTCTTAAATATTAACTTGAAACCCGAACATCAAGTTTATCAAAAAATATTGTTTCGGTTTAATACCAACGAGCCCATTCGTGAATATATTTTAACTACTGTGACATTCGGTCTCACAAGTTCTCCGTATCTCGCTATTCGTACGCTAAATGAATTAGCTCATACTTACTCAGATCGCTATAGTAACGCTTCCCGTGCGCTACTCGAAACTACGTTCGTCGATGACGTCACATGTGGTGCCCGTGACGTTGACTCAGCTCGCGCGCTCGTAACCGAGCTTAACACTCTGCTTTCTGCAGGCGGCTTCACGCTGCGCAAATGGTGTAGTAATCGGCCCGAGTGTTTGGACGGTATTCCCGAGGACCACAAGTTAAGTCTAGATGAGACGTTTTCTCCCGATAATACTTCCTTTTTTAAAGTATTAGGCTTGCAATGGTGTCCGCGTAAAGATTCATTTTCGTACAAAATCAAAAATACGGAACTCGTTCCTACTAAACGCGGTATTCTCTCCGATTTAGCTCGTGTTTTCGATCCCTTAGGCTTTCTAACTCCCGTAGTATTCGCCGCTAAAGTAATTATTCAAAATATGTGGACTCGAAAAATAGGATGGGACGATCCGATCCCCGAAGATTTGTTATCTGATTGGCTCGCAATCAAGCAAAACTTACACATGCTCGATAAAGTCTCGATTCCCCGTTTTATAAATAGGAGCAGCGATTCGTATATCGAAATCCACGGTTTCTCGGACGCATCTCAAATTGGATATGGCGCTGTAATATATTTTCGTGTTGTGAGTTCTACTTCCATAACAGTATATTTAATTTGTGCTAAGTCACGTGTCGCACCTCTTAAAACTGTTACCCTCCCTCGACTCGAACTTTGTGCCGCAGTTTTACTCGCGGAATTAATTGCTCACGTCAAAAACCTATTTTCGCCAAAAATTCCGATACGTTCGTATTCGTGCTGGTCTGACTCCCAGATCACGCTGCACTGGATAAAGTCGACATCCAGTAACTGGAAGGTATTCGTTTCCAATCGTGTTAGTTGCATCCAAGAAAACACAAACCCCGATCGCTGGTTTCACGTCCGGTCTCAGGATAACCCTGCCGATCTCGCTAGTCGCGGCCTCGCTCCCGCCGATCTAGTATCGCATTCGCTTTGGTGGCAAGGACCACGCTTCCTACACGTGCCTGATGTTCAGTGGCCGTCGCAACCCGACGACGCGTTCACCTTGAATGATCCCATATTCAAGTCATGTAATCAGGTATTGCTCGTACAGGATTCCCCTCCCAATATTATTTTGGATTTGATTTCGAAATTTTCTCAATTTAAAAAATTGTTGCGTGTACTTGCATATGTTTTTCGTTTTGCTTATCCATCGCTTCGCACTCTGTGCAATACTTCATTCACAACTCGTGAATTGAATAACGTTCTCAAATCGTGTATTAAAGAAACGCAAGCTCGATATTTCGCTAAAGATATTTCTTTAATAAAAAAGAATAAGTTGCCCTCAAACTCACTTCGCAAATTGTCTCCTTACCTAGACGATGAAGGTATACTTCGTGTGGGTGGACGCCTACAATCGTCTGAATTGGTTTATGAAAATAAACATCCGATGATTTTGCCCGCTAATGCTCCACTTACTTTGCTTATCGTTCGTGATTATCACGTTACTTTTGGACATCCCGGTTCCAACGCATTACTCGCGACTATCCAAAAATATTATTGGATTATTTCCGCCCGACGTGTCGTCCGTACCGTCAGCTTTCGTTGTGCCGATTGTTATAGACTCCGACCTCGGCTCATGCAGCCAGTCATGGGAGAGCTACCGCTCCCACGTGTACAGCAAGTTAAGCCTTTCGCGAAGACAGGTGTGGACTATTGTGGTCCATTCTTAGTTAAATCGTCACGTCTACGTAAAGCGCCCGCTATTAAATGCTACATAGCTGCGTTCGTGTGCATGAGCACAAAAGCATGTCATCTCGAACTCGTTAGTGCGATGACCACGGCCGCATTTATAGCTGCCTTACAGCGTTTTGTTTCGCGACGCGGTAGGTGCTCAGACATTTACTGTGACCAAGGTAGAAACTTTATCGGTTGTAACAACGAACTTCGTCGTATTCTTAAATCGCACGCGCACAATTGCGCTACGAATGAATTTTGTGTCACGCAAAACATTCAATTCCACTTCAATCCCCCCTTCGCCAGTCACTTCGGCGGACTGTGGGAAAGTTTAGTAAAACAAGTGAAAACTCATCTATATCGAATTATAGGATCGCATATGTTGACTTTCGAAGAACTTTATACTATTCTCACTCGTGTCGAGGCGTGTCTCAATTCGCGACCGCTGCACCCACTCAGTTCAAACCCGAACGATCTTACCGCGCTTACTCCCGCACACTTCCTCACTATGGAGCCTTTAACTTCTTTACCCGAGCCCGACCTTCGTGAAGTGCACATGTCATCGCTCAATCGATGGAACTTAATCCAAGCCATCCATCAAACGTTTTGGCGCCGTTGGCATCGTGAATATTTACATACACTTCAAACTCGTGCTAAATGGCATCTGCCCATGAAAAACGTAAAAGTAGGTTCACTCGTGATGCTCAAGGAGGAGGACTCAGCTCCACTCTACTGGCCCAAAGGTCGCGTCGTGTCGGCCACTCCCGGTCCCGACGGTATAGTTCGCGTGGTAGAGGTGCGTACAGCTCACGGTGTCTATAAACGACCCGTAGTTAAATTAGCTCCTTTACCTTATGTAGAGGACTAATCTCATTATTTTCGCTTGTTATCACGTATTAGTTTTAGTTTATTTCCGCTCCTATTCCCATCCTCTCCTATTTTTTTGTGTTTTTCTGCTGAACACGGTGGTTTCAGGGGCGGGGGTATGTTTCGTATTAGTACTAGTTAAATACCATTTGGTTTTTTGTTTCATTGTTGTTGCAACATTTTTGTACTTCCTACAATTTTTCGTAAGCGGCAACACTGAACGACTTCTTTGTTTTAAAAGAGAGAACATAATTTTCGATATCCACGAGCGACACGCTTTTTTCGTTGTTTTTTAATAAGTTAGATTTCGCAACCCCCTGCTATCTATTTATTGTTATTTTGTGCCCTCTCGATTCCCTCTTATTTGTGTATGTGTATTTCGCCCCAAAACCTCCCCTTAGAGGCATCCCCGCCTAGGAAAGTGTGGTGCCGTGATATCTTCGAGTGCTGCGACCACCCCGAGTCTGTAAGTACCTCTGTTTTCCTTGAAACCTCCATCCCATTGATGATAATAGAAGGACTGATTGGTGAAGCTTCTGATATTAAGAATGCCAGCGTTGTTAGGGTAGCTCAAAACCCGCCACCTCAATCGCAGTATTTACGACACTGCGCACCCTTTGAAATTATCAGGGTGGACACAATCTCGATAGTTTACAATATATATTAGCGTTTCTATAGCAAGTTTTTGATAAGTTTATTCAATTTATCAAAAACTTGCTATAGAAACACATCAATCTACTTTAGAAATGGTTTAGATTGGTATCTACCTATAGGTCGGTAATTATAGTTAGGTACCTATGAACAAGTTAAAGGTACGTACATAAATTAATCGAGATAAAACATTGATAATTATATTAGTGTTAGTGAACGCAAAAAGTTATTGAATATATTTGAAAAGTAAGTACTATGGTTTGGGTATAATACGAAAAGTAAATACTATTTACTAAACTCAGATACATTTTTATATAAAATTGATGGATAAGGTAGATAACGAATCCTACTAATATTATAAATGCGAAAGTTTGTGAGTGTGGATGTATGTATGTATGTATGTATGTATGTATGTATGTTTGTTACTCCTTCACGCAAAAACTACTGAACGGATTTGGATGAAATTTGGAACACAGATAGATTATAACCGGGATTAACATATAGGATACTTTTTAACCCAATAATCCAATACTACGCGGATGAAGTCGCGGGGCACAGCTAGTAAATTATAAATTAAAATTGGAAATTTCGTACGAAGGTCACATTCTTGTTCATGAGAAACACGTGTAATCAGTAATTATATACGCTTAACTATTATTTAAAATGAAATGGTATAACAAAGTCTGCATACCTCCAAGCGTACGACCCGCCAGATGTTAAGCAGTTGTCGTAGCCTATAGATGCTTGTTACCTAACATTGCTTGATACCAAAGGCTTTGCTCGCACGTTGCCGACCTGAAGGGGACAGAAAGTGGATAAGGAGGGAGTTTCCAGCACTCGTACGAACCACAGCTTAATTAGCAACTTCCAACACCAATTCAACCATTCGACACCAATCTTCTGTGAGTGGGTGGTACTACCCCGGTCGCACCAGCCCGTATATGAGCTGTAGTCAGTTGGCTACAGCTTGGCTCTACCACCGTAAACCGTACTTTTGGATCCTGCTAATATTATAAATGCGAAAGTTTGTGAGTGTGGATGTATGTTTGTTACTCCTTCACGCAAAAACTACTGAACGGTTTTGTATGAAATTTGTAACACAGATGGTTTATAACCGGGATTAACACATAGGATACTTTTTATCCCGATAATCCCGAAATTTTTGTTACGTTAAATACTACGCAGACGAAGTCGCGGGCAGCAACTAGTATATAAATAAAGATCATCAGCCAACGGGTGGGTTCTCCAATATTTACGTTCGCCTTGCCACCTCATAGGGTTTTAGTCTCGTTTATCGCCAAAATCGTAAACAAACATACAATAATCAAAAATAGATTTTGTTCCCCTCCATCATACCAAAGTTTCCTTTTTTATATAATATAATCTGGTTACCGAAGATAATCTCTAAATAATGATGTTGAATATTGTATTACGCAAGTACTTACCTACATAGAAATGGAAACACAGGAGGGCGGAACAGAGGAGCACCTGTGAAGGAAAGACTCATAAATAAATCATCTCGTTTGCTCGCGAAAGTTTTCACTTCGGGAAAGGAACAATCGTATTATAAACTACTTTACCTGGATTATGGGAATGAGTTATTGTATACTTGAGTGTGGGTGAAGAGGGTTTAATGTATTATGGATCAGAACTCGGTTGCCCTTATTTATAATTACTAGCTGTGCCCCGCGACTCCATCCGCGTAGAATGTGGACCACCCTTAATATTTAGGGGTATGAAAAATAGATAGTAGCCGATTTTCAGACCTATCCGATATGCACACAAAATTTCATGAAAATCGGTCGAGCCGTTTCGGAGGAATGGTAACTAACATTGTTATACTAGAATTTTATATATAAAACTAGCTGTGCCCCGCGACTCCGTCCGCGTTCTGTTGAATTTTTTCCTGAATTTTCTTTGCTATAAACCTCACGGAGCCCGAGACCTTTCCAACGAATGCAAAACCGTGGAAATCGGTTCGTGCGTTCTGGAGTTATAGCGTCAGGAAGGAAAACCCGACTTATTTTTATATAGTAGATAATAGCTGTTGACCACGGTTCTGCCTGCGTGGTACCTACTTTGATAAAATAAAAGGAGCTTAAGCTATTCCTTATGACATCTGCTAGCTGCCAGTAAAATTTTCGTCAAAATCGGTCAAGGTGTTTCGGAGATAAGCCGGAACAAACAGACAGTCAGAAAAAAAGATTTTTGTTATAAGTACCGTATAATAATTATATACTTTCGTATGCATTTAGTAAAAAGTTGTTATTTTGACATTACAAACAGACACTTCCATTTTATTTATTTGTATAGATTCCAGAGCGCGTCTGTTCGTACATAATAAATGTCTTGACCGATTTTGATGATTTATTTTTGTACTTATGGAGTCACCTGGGTGGTACTTGGCTACCTATAGTTGGACCCGGTATATGGAACTGTTGTCCAGAAAATACGCTAACGAAACTGCCGGCAAACACAAATTATACTATGCACTTCTATAGACCGTAATAATAAATCGATCTCAAGTCTGAGAGTGATCTTGAGAACGCTTTTGACATGTCTTTTTGGTGTGACATAAGATAAGAATGACATTTCCAAGATCGCTCACCGACTTGAGATCAATTTATTAATACGCGCCTATGAGTCCAGCGAGAGCAGTTAACAATATTAAATGCTCCGCAGTATTGCAGACAGATCATCAACGAGATTACCGGCAATTTGGTGAACCTGGCAGGAAATCGTCAGCCATTGTAAATAATTCCAATCCCAGAGCCAAGTTTCCAGTTTCCTATGCCTATTTCAGAGCAGACATGGCTTTGTGTTAGCTGCACAGCGCATATCAAATGGCAGGCAAACAATCGTATCTCAATATACTGCAAATATCCTCGATTCAGAGCTGCTGACTGTGCTGTACTGCTCGGTATATCGACTGCTTTTGACCGACTTTAAAATGTGAGGTTCTGTTTTTCCACGGTGGGGTTTGAGCGCGATTTATAAACATAACTGCTCAAATGATTTTTATGTTTCTTTCACTGGGTACTCTACAGGATAAAGCCCGAAATAGTACTTAAGCTTGGATGAGTAGGTATCGAGTTAAGAATTAAAAGGATTTTTTTTTATCGGAATCTCTATTGTTTGTTCAATTTATTTTTAAGATCTAAGCCTGTGTACAACTGGTATAGACGTGTTAAAAATGTATAGGTATGTATCTTGAAAACTATTGGACATATGGAAATATTTTAAACACATATATGTAATTATAATTATGTGTTTAATTAAACACCATACTTATTAATTATATATTTTCAAAGAAGTAGGTACTTACTTATATGGTTAGATTAAATAAAAATCTGGAATACCTCATAGTTGTAAGTATTATGCTTGTGTTAGGAATGGGTTCACTTAGAACTTAATGGCCACATTGAACCTACAACCTGTGGTTTAAAAGAGGTACGGTTTCGAACTAACCACTATCCTACTGCCGCTTTGTAGAGGGACCTCTACTATTATGAAGGTAGGTACGTAGAATAGTACACTATCTTTACATACTTGCCTCGCAAACTTGTCTATTTAGAATTAATTATTTTATTAATATGCAAGAATTACATATATCTACTGCTATCTCTTGTTATTTACTTAACAGTTGTACGCCCGTAAGTTGTGGACTTTAGATGTTATGCCTAGACCCTCAGACCCCACAATATGTAGGCACTAGTGTTGCCAGCCATCTAGTTCTTTTTGGGACTTATATCTATATTTCCAAAATGTTTTGTTTATTTTTATTGAAGTATGCTGGACACGCTGGACATGCACCCACGTCTCGCTGATGATATGATATCCTAATGTAGAAGGCCATTTGCCATTGACAAGTATGGCCCACTTCATTGCGCTTGGATAAACCTCTTAATATAAAAAGACGGAGCTATAAGAAAGAATGAAACAATAAAACTCTGCATCTAAATTTGAACACAACTTTTTAGTAACGGTAGGTTAATGACACAATTTCTTTATTCTTAGTTTTTAATGTAGTATTATTAGTTAGTAATGTAACAGTTTTTAATTCCACCATATACCTCGTCAGCGCAACCACGACCACTCTGACAAGAGTGCCCGACTGAGAAGAAGAAGTTTTTAATGACATAAATCGCAATTTTATTTTCGTGGACTGTCCTGTGTATAAGCCCAAACTGATATACACTATTTGAACAATGAACGCGTTCCGTCGACCTTAAGGTCACTTCCTGTTAGTTAGGGAGGAATTGTCTTCATTCATTTCGAGGTTTATTTGGGCCATTTCGGAACTCCTTAGTATGTATTGTACGTCAGCATTGAAGTACAATAGTGGATGCTTACACGAAAGAAATCAACGCTTATTTAATCTTAATTCTACTCGTAAAAAAATTATATTTCTTCATTTTTTTTTCAAATTTTCAAAAGATTATATTGGAGAGATTTCGACCTAATGGTATTTTACTTACTTCATAAGTTTTTTTCATGGTCTAACTTGTCAAGTATGTTCAGTGAAATATTTAAATTATTTGTGTAAAACATTTTGCGACAGTATATTTCCGCTATCGTTAAATTATGTGAGTCCCGTGACCGTGAAATGTCAAGGTTATCCAAAGACTTGACGGTCATAAACTTTCCCAAATTTTTATGTCATAAATCATAGCGTTAAACTTCGTCGTCAAAAGCGTGGCCCCATGACAAATTGTTGAGATACCAATGCTCATTAGGCGTTCGTTTCGTATACGAACATAAAATGCAGAAATATATCACATGTTTATTGTATCGTAAATATTTTACGTTTGACTAGGTCCCCATAAAATGACGGAATGTATATTGTACAAATATTTGCAAGACAATAATAAGGTATAAACGGGACAGTTTGTTTGTTTTATGCATTCTCAACATACCATCTTTAATAATAAGGTATTATTAAATATTAATTGTAAGTACCTTAATTGTAAATATTGTATTTCAGGTAACTGTCTCCGTATGTGTAATGTTTTGTTATTAAATACATTAAGTGTAATAGACGTTATTATTAGGTAACTTTGAATATATTATTTGTGGCCAGCCAATATTGAACCTTGCGTTTAGACAATAAACACATCGTAGGTATGTACCTAGTAACTACAAGGTTCATAGTAACTACTTACTTATAGTTTGTTTTTGTTGATTTTCATCTGATTTCCCGTGCAAAGTTTTTCCCGGGGCAAAGAATAGTTCTAGTTTACGACAGATCTATTAACGGATAAAACTTTTACGTAAACTTAGCGACCCGATAAGGCGTCATTCACACGCTAAATTCGCCGCAATGTTTTCATATATTTTGACCGATAAGAGTGTCGAACATAGTGAAATTGTATTGAAAAACGTTGTCATGCAAAGCTGTGTTAATGTAGTCTAAGAATAAAAGTTAGTTCAGAAAAATATTTTTCATTTTTAATAATTTAAATTCACTTTATGTAATGAACTGAACATGCTTGCTAACCTTGAGTTAATTTTACATTGATTTCCTACGTATAAATTATTATATGGCCTTCAGTATATAAGAGCAGTAATAGAGTGTAACATAGGCATAGGCAGGTTAGGTTAGCGGTCATTCACACGGTCAACCCAGCATCGATAATTTCATATATTTTACCGTATCCAGACGTCATATACAGTCATTATCTGTCAAAAATGAATAGACAGAACTGTGGCTTTGTCGTGTGAATTTCCGCTAAGTTGTAAAAAATACTTATTCAAATATTCGATCTCTATTATATAAATCACCTAACGAAGCTTCTTCAAAAGATTCGTAATCCTCTTACGTAAGTACTACATAAATATTATCATTCCGTATCGTTCTATATAAAATAATAATGTAAATATATTGAATCGCCTCGGTTTCCAGGAAATAATTTACTCGCGTGACATATTCTTTGAAGATTATAAGTACTTAGTAGTGCTCAGGGAAAATAAGCAGGTTGAAAGTCATAATACCGTGTTAGGGGGCGAATACTGTTTGATGTCAGATTCAATTGAAAGTCTCGTAGATAATTTGCGTAGCTAAATCCGAGAAGTTACCGCGGACGTTTCTTGTGTTTATTAAGCAAGTTGTTAAGCTTTTCGGAAAGGTCTTGCCTATGAATATTAAGATGCGAATCCTAAAGAAACGCCTTGACAACATTGTTCTTGAAGTTTCTGTTCATTTATATACCACGGAGACATCACATTAAACCAATTATATAACATATGTACCTACATATTAAAAAAATATATAGTTCTTATTTTAAAAGATTACTAGCAATGTGTGTTTATCACATTACTAGTATTCCCTTTAGCCCCTCCGACTAAGCTAATGCTTGTGTTAGGAGTGGGCTCACGTCAATAGTTTAATGGCCAGGATGGGGATCGAACCCGAACCTCTCGGCTACGAGGAAGGCCCCTCTAACCACCAGGCTATTGCCGCTTTATTTAACCGTAAAGTAGGTAGGAGTAGTAGGTATGCACACCTCACCTTTCAAACAGAAACACCCAACAACAACTAGCTACATAAAAAAAAAGGTGGGACTAATTTTAATTAAAGAGGCATAATATATGTACCTGTTATAACTTTGAACTCTTCACGATAACGCTGAAATGTGATGTGATTGTTGTGTTGGTAATTAGTTACCTAATTACATAATAATTTAATAAATTAGCAAAATGAAAGTCGCGCGTCTCTACACGTGTCTTTAATTACAGCATAATTAAACTATGGGTTTAATTTCCGCGTCAAGCGAAGCAGAACAATAAATTCATGCATGATTGCGTCAGTATAGAGTATGTTATTGGAGTACCGGTTATTGATAACTTTAATTAGAAAATCCGTAGAAGCTGGTGTTATTAAATAACTTGAAAATCAGATTTTTTTTATGTACCAAAGTAGCTTACATATAGCAGTGATAGCCGATTGGTTAAAGCACGCGTCTTGCGGGCACCAGGTCTTGGGTTCAAACCCCGGCTCGCACCTCTGGATTTTTCGAAATCTATGTGCCAATCATAATTTATATATGATTATCACTTGCTTACGGTGAAGGAAAACATCGTGAGGAAACCTGCATGTCTTAGAAGATCTAACTAATTTTCGAAAGACATGTGAAATCCGCCAACCCGCACCCGGCCAGCGTGGTGGATTATGGCCTGAATCCCCCTCATGTTGAGGGGAGGCCCGTGCCCAGGGGTGGGACGTCAAAAGGGCTAAATTATTATTATATATTATTATAAAGTAGCTTACATACGTACGAACCGCCTGATGCGCTTACCGTAGCCTCTTTATAATTACAATACCAAAGGCGTTGCTCGCACGTTGCCGTCATGAAGGGAAGTAGGACAGAAGAAGGTGTAGGCTCCAGCGCACACCGCTGGAGGCGCGGCGGAGAGCAATTTAAGACAACAATTTAATATAAACCTTAACTGCCTTGATATACGGTATGTATGAGCAGTCGCGCGTCTGCCCTCGAGGGCGCTCCGAGCACCGCATGAACGAATTTATTCAAGCGATCGTTTGTCCAGGTAGTTAAGGTTTATATTAAACTAGCTGTGCCCGCGACTTCGTCCGCGTGGAATTTAATTGACAAAGTTTAATACAAACTTTGTTCCCCTATTTTATCCTCTTGGGGGTAGAATTAATCAAAATCCTTTCTTAGCGGATGCCTACGTCATAATATCTACCTGCCTGCCAAATTTCAGACCGATCCGTCCAGTGGTTTGGGCTGTGCGTTGATAGATCACTATGTCAGTCAGTCAGTCAGTCAGTCACCTTTGAATTATATATATAGATTGTTGTCTTCAACTGCTCTTCGCCGCGCCTCCAGCGGTGTGCGCTGGGCCTAGGGAAGGGGTGTTGGGCTACCGGCTTTCTTACTCATTGTACGAAGCGCGACTAAATAGCAACTTTACGCCGACCTCATAGAGAAGGTGGCACTAACGCAGTAGTGTCAGCCCGTATATGAGCTGTAGGCAATTAGCAACAGATTGGCTCTGTCAACTGCTGTAGCTATAGCATGGCGCTACCACCCTAGTTGTCCTGCGTTCGGTGTAAGAGATAATAAAACATGTTGTAACGTGGGCACCCTTACGCCCTGCTTGGTGTTGTTTATGATTACTTTTTTTTATGATTTAAAAGATGACAAGGATTTTCGAATGTTTTACGAATAATAAGTTGACGTTGTAATTTAATTGGAAGATTAAAAAAAAACGATAAGTTGTTTAACCGGATGACCAGAGTTTTATTTGTGTTGAACCGTAAGAAGACGCGACACCCAGCCGCTACAACTGGCGCCCAACGTGGGGCATGCATGCATGTTATTGCGTATGCATGTTATTGCTATATTTGGGGTGCAAAAGGTTCACTTTTCGCTATTTAAAATCTTTAGCATTTTACTATGGTGCGCGCAAAATATCGTGTTATAAAAATAAGACCGTATCATGTGGGAAGGTACGTTGTCGAGAAATATTTGAAGATATTTCACAATTGTTTAAAAACAAAATGGAAAATCAATGGGCTTGAAACTTTACTACAATAAAAAGCTTTTAAACAGTTAATACTTAGTTAGTTCTAGACCGTTAATTTTGCAGACGGTTCTCAACTGAAACTTTTGAAATCTGTTTCAATTAATGTTGTACCAATAAAACTGCTGAAGCGTGCAAAGTAGGTGGGTACCTAAATTAATAAGTGCTATGATTATAGTTGAAGCAATTAGATTACTGTTTCTACTTTATTAAATTTGTTCAGTGTAATTATTTTAAAACCAAATTTATTTATCTATACAAATAAATAAAATTGGAGTGTCTGTTTGTAATATCATAATAACACCTTTTCACTAAATGCATATGAAAGTACATACGACACCTATAGCAAAACGCGCTTTAAAATTTTTTTGTCTGTCTGTCTGTCTGCCTGTGTGTTTGTTCCGGGTAATCTCCGAAACGGCTGGACCGATTTTGAAGGGACTTTCACTGGCAGATAGCTGATGTAATAGGGAGTAACTTAGGCTACTTTAATTTTAGAAAAACAATTAGGGCTACGCGTAAAAAAATAAAAACACATGAAATCAAAGAGTATTTCCGAAACGGCTGGACCAATTTTGACGGGACTTTCACTGGTAGCATAGCTGATGTTATAATTAGTAACTTAGGCTACTTTTATTTTAGAAAATCAAAATTAAAAAAAAATGGGTTCTGTCGCGCGGGCTCAGAACGCGGGAGCGGGCTTTTTTGTTAAATTAAATTCCACGCGGACGAAGTTGCGGGCTCAGCTAGTATTTATATAAATGTGATAACAACTAGCGCTATTTGATGTAGGTAATTCCTCGGTACAGGCCTCCCCATAATGCGAGGTGGATTCATATCCATAATCCACTACACTTGCCCCGTATGGGTTGGCAGATTTCACATCTCCTTCGAAAATTGGCTAGATTTTCTATGACATTCAGGTTTCCTCACAAATATTTTCCTTCATCATCAGCAAGTGATAATGATAATTATTGATTTACGTTTCCATTTGGAAAAGCACATATGTGTGAGTCGGGGTGTTATTCTTGTAGGTACTATCAGTACGTAATATGCGTGCCTAACTAATCGGCCAATCGGAACAGAGAGATTATTGATTAATTAATTAGTGGTAGAGTCGAGCTATAGCCAACTGACTACAGCTCATTTACAAGCTGGCTTGAGCGAAGCTGCCATTTTTAGGAGTGAGAGCTGGATACCTAACTAAAATTTAATATTTTTTTCTATATTTTAACGACTTTAGTACCTATTTTATAGAGCTAGGATTAATTTGCTGAATATCCGAATCCAATTTTTTGAGAGCGGCTTAGTTTTGACGCGCACTACGAGCATACAAAATTTACTCGACGAAGTCTCAAGCAGCTACGCGAGACTTAAACATTTGAGTAGCATTTCAACTTTCATAGATATTTAGCATGATGCCTAAGTAAATGCTAAAGATAATATACCTACCCCAACAATAAAAAATAAGGGTTCCTTTCTAATAGCTGACCTTTGATTAGGTAAATCCCTTGCTACCGACCAGCAACCAATCACTAACCAGCAGAAAATATTGATACCATCAGATTTGCTACCATAGATAATCTTTAGTCTTCACTAAGGTGCCAATCAAATTATCGTGCGTTATCCAAATAAGACCTTATATTTTGCCTTTATCGTATTTTTCTACAAAGATTGTGAAAAATATATATTCGTAGCTACCCCAACATTTCCGTGCAATGCATTTCTCGAGAACGCAGGAGAGTAAAAATAACAAAAGACGACAAACAATTTTAAGTCGACGTAACACCTGTAAACATCGGAAAAATGTTATATAACGTTTTCACCTGCTTCCGTCGCAGTAGGGCCCCAAAACAATAGTGCTTTAATGCATTTAAGTGTCTCTTAGCACGCACCAGGCTTGCGGTTTACCAACCACTATGCCCACCTCGCCCACTTTGCCCATTTCACCCACCCAAACTTTACCCGAATTGAATGGTTCCGGATAAGAGCGATCCAACTTAAGTTCAGAAACTTTCGAGCCTTTCCCATCCTTTCAGAGCGTTTGAGAAATAGTTTCTCGATTTTATTTTAGCAAGGTAATATGGAAATCTCCGGAGTTTTCCGAAGATTGAATTCGTCGGCATTTTCTTGAAAAGCGCTTTAGACTATTGAAAGTGCAAATCAGGTAGCGAACATTAAATTTCTCTGAATACTAACTTTTGAAGGCCTATGACAGGATCATAATAAAATTCATGTTCAATTAAAAACACATTAGTACAAAAACACACCAAATAAAGTAACAATATGTACGAGTATATGTCTAATACCTAATGATATGTATACCTTTTGAATTCGATTTTGCACTTGGGGTGCTATAGATATACAAAGCGCCTAAAACTTCAGGATTATTTGAAAACAGACGCGAGAAAGCTAAATAGTTTTAGTACAATTTCTATGTAAATCCTGGTAGAATAAAAATGTAAGTCGCTCTAAGTATTTTCATTCTCTTATCCAACTAGGTATATGTAGGTATTTTATTTCTGTCTGTGAATTCTAGATTTGGTTCTAATCCGTCGCTTTGACACAGGGATTAAATTTTACAACGTAGATACTTTAGCTGAAAAGTCTTTTACGTAAATCTACTTAATAGTATTAAAGGCTAAGTACTTTTGCTAAGTAACATTTTTATACAATTGTTGTGGTTTTGGTTTATCTTTTTAGTTTCACAAAAAGAGGAACATTTTATTTAGCCTGGAGTTTTATTGCTTACCAGCTGATCATTTCAATTCATTTGTAGTACGAATTCAATGTTCATATTAAAAAACGTCCAGAAACCGGAATATCTCTAAAATTATCATTTGATCACCCACTAACCTTAAAAAGGGAGTTCAAAACAGAATTCAATACACCAATAATGAGGTTAGTATCGGGTCATAAGAAAAGGCTGGTAAAATCACTAATTAAGCACCTGATTTTCATTCAGCCTCGGGGAAGGTTCGCTTTTGTTCTATGTTCTACACAATAACATAAAACATCAAAATAAATAATTGTTAAGCTTGCGAAAAGCCTTCGCAAGTATTTTTTTCGTAACTGAGTTTAGAATTATGAATTGTTCATTACACTGTAAAATATATGAGAATAATTTTGAATATTGGTAGGTATTTGTATATTATTTACATCAAATTCATAAACAAAACAATTTTACATCAGGTATACGAGTAGGTAGTTCAGCAAACACAAGTTAAAAATTGTATCTAATAACTGAAAAAAATGAAGTCGGATGAGCGCATTCTCATGTTCTCCATACAAGGTGAATAACCGATCTCAAGCCAGTAAAAAGTAAGAAAGATGATAATATTGTAATGGATACAATGAATATTCATAACAGCTGAGGTTCTCTACACCACACTTTTTACAACATTTGCATATTACCGCGAAGCTTTAATGTTTCAATTTCAAGTTAGCTGCCAGTTATGATTATCCATCTTTTTCTGTTACCCATTTTTATTATATAAATATTGTAATGAAGAAAATGTACAATATATAATTGAATAAACGAGATAGGAAATAGCATTGTTTAACATAGGTACCTACTGAAACATCAGCAACCATAAGATAATTATTTAGCTAACGAATTACCGCTGCAAAATATTTCGATAATGTATGCTTATCACCCCCCAAGGTACTGACTGAATAATTGTAAGCTCACCGTCGTCTTGTCTTTGGTCAAGCCACAAAAAAAAAATTGTTAGCATTTTTTAACCTCCTTTGTCTCCCTACCATCCACGCGTCTCTAATTTCCGCTAAATCCATCCATCCGTCCATACATCCAAATAACAGTCGAGGTCATCAATCTATTCCTAGACAATCTATTCCTACGATGGCGACTTTTTTAACTACGAAATACCTAATCTATATATATATAACTCAAAGGTGACTGACTGACTGACTGACTGATTGACTGACTGACTGACTGACTGACATAGTGATCTATCAACGCACAGCCCAAACCACTGGACGGATCGGGCTGAAATTCGGCATGCAGGTAGATGTTATGACGTAGGCATCCGCTAAGAAAGGATTTTGATTAATTCTACCCCCAAGGGGATAAAATAGGGGATGAAAGTTTGTATGAAACTTTGTCATTTTTAAACCGATCGGGCTGAGACTTTGCATGCATAAAGCTACTATGACGAAGACATCCCCTAAGAAAGAACAAAATTCCACGCGGACGAAGTCGCGGGCTCAGCTAGTGGTTTATAAAGGTAAAGTCATTCATATAAGTAGTTTCAGTGGTTCTCATATGAGTAGATTTTGGCATTTTGAACTCGAGTGACACCACACTTTGTTCACGAAAATGTAACTTAACTCGCTGGACATAGAAGAGAAAGCTTTTAACACAAATTAAGTTTTCCTTTTATACCCTGGCTCGATGATAGTGAAAGTTTATCCGGCTTCTGATGTGCGATGTTCAGAGATTATTTTTGTTTGACACTCGTTAGTAAGTTTCGCTGGATTAGTTGGTGAAAATGTCTGACCATACATTTTGGGATTACGTTGTTGTCCTAACGACATAATTTATGATGAAACAAAAGTTAGAAGTAGTTTATTTTTGGGTAATACTGTCATCAATCAGAATATCGTCAATCATATCACAATATTCATCTCATAGCTTCTTTGTTCAAAAACAGAATAAATGAATATCGTCAGACGAATACACCAACTGTATGGTCCCAAACTAAGCAACGCTTGTACTATGGGTAACGTAGAATGGACTGGGGCCGATCCCAGTGACACTCAGACCTGGGAAAATTACGAAAAGGCCATTTCCGAAATTTGCCCCGGTGGGTATCGAACCCGCAACCACGCATGTGCAGTGAGCCGAGCGGCCTAAGCTCGAACCACTGCGCCAAGCGGTCGTCAAATTTAAGAGAGTTAAAATCTTTAATTTCGTAGGTTAGGAATCGGAATACGTACCTATTGACTATATGGAATAGAGCCGGAAGACCAAACCCCTCTCTCTCCCTCCCTTTGACCTAACCTTAACGGCAACGTACGATCAATGTATTTGGTAATGCAGGCATCTGTAGGCTACGGTAACTGCCTAACATAAGGCGAGTCCTACGCTTGTTTGCCGACTTTGTGATATAAATGAAATAAAAAATACCCAAATATAGGGATACTAGTTACTACCAACCTGTTTCATAATTATACCGTTTTCGAAAATATTTTACACTAGTTGCTGCTCGCGACTTCGTCCGCCTAGACTTAAGGAAAGTATTATATGTGTTAATCCAGGTTACAAACTATCTGTGTTCCAAATTTCATCCAAATCCGTTCAGTAGTTTTTGCGTGAAAGAGTAATAAACATACATCCACACTCACAAACTTTCGCATTTATAATATTAGTAGGATAGTAGGATTATGACCTAACGATTTTATTTAAGTTTTGATTTTTTTATGTCACCCACACCAGGTTGTTCTAACATACGATCCATTCCACCATATTATGTTAGCCAGTAGGTACCTACCCTCTTTAGTGCCTTTATGTTGCGTTCTAAAATTCACGTCAAAGTCGTTTGATGTGCGCCATGCAAGGTAAACAAAGTGTGGAATTTTGCCGAGGACAGCCCACTTCACATGACGAAGATAAAGTATGCTACGGCATCAGAAGTGTTCCTGGCTACGTCACGACCCCGATCACTATCGACAAACCCTTAATTAAAAAGAACAAGTGAGCTGTTGTATGTACCTACCTATAAATAATCAAAACAGTAGGAAGGTTTTCAAATGAAATTATAATTATTTTTAATACGATTTAAAGACTTGATAACTTCCTGGTTTTGGTTTACCATCAGAATTATAAAAGGTGAAACTGACTGACTTACTAACTGATCAATCAACGCATAACCTAAACCACTGTGGTTATAGAAAAACTAAATTTTGACAGTCGTATAAAATCAATTAAAAAATATACACTCGTTCGTGCCCCAAGTATTATGCCGACCTTTGAAAACCCCCTGGAAAGAGGGGTAATACAAACATGCTTAACCGTTTGCACTACCAAAATACATCACAGGCGTGAAGCGAGATACCTTCTGAACAGAACAAAGTTCTAAACGCGTGATGTACTGGTAGGAACAAAAGTTTTATTGTAACATATCTTCTAAGCCCGCTTACATCGCAGCGTAGCATAGAGCAGGAAATTAAAGGAAAAAAAATATTTTCATGATTTATACCCTGTTCAGAAATTAGTTCAATAATAGGTAGCAATATTGATCAGGTGCTGTGTTCAGCAATAAGAACGGAGTTTTCTGGTACCATGAGCTGTTATTTTCTACAATATACCATAAACTTATTGAAGGTAAACCTTATTAACGAGTACTTAAAAGTAATTTCAAGGAAGTCAGTTTAGCAATGATCCCAATAAATAAACCTAATTTAAGAGTTTTAGAGTTACTTTAATTATTTTATTAACTGAGCACTACCCCCAACATAGTTCGTCTCCTTTTGCACCGTAACGCATGTGGACCTTTATACAGAACCCACATGAAAACATGAAAGCTGAATTCGGACCGGACAATACGACTATAGGCGCTATCAGATAATTGAATGCTTCTATTGTATATTGACGTTTGGCATCAATTTGTAAAGTAAGCAGACGTCAGACAACCGTCTTGTTTGGTAGAGTTATTTTTCGTGTTTATCTTAGATTAGAGATTTGTAATGGAAAGTTGATACTATTACTAGTTAGGCTCCCTGACTTGGCGGTGCGGTATCGGTACGATTTCGTTTCGGTATACCGCATCGGTACCGAAAGCTTACCGAGCGCCTATATTTGAATGCACGCTTCCTGATTGGCTTGGCGCGGGCTGCGCGGGAGCGGGGCGGTAAGCGAGCGGCATACCGCGTCGCGGGTCGGACAGCCAGTAAAAGCCTGCATGCCGAGCGCACACCGCGTGTATTTGGTAAACAAAATGGCGGCGGAAAGAACCACGTGTATTACTTTGGTGACGATTCTGCCAAGATCCTACTGTTTTATACCGAAAGCATACCGACAGTATACCGCCTAGTGAAGAGATCTGAGCGACATTAGTAAAGTCGCGGTATAATATAAATTACTGCATACCGATACCGCACCGCCAAGTCAGGAAGCGGCCTTAGAAAACCGCTTTGACGACCGCTTGGCGCAGTGTTTCCAACGTAGGCTGCTCGGTTCAGTACACAAGGTGAATGAGGGTTCGAAATTTCGGAAATGGCCTTTTCGTAATTTGTCCAGGTCTGGGTATCACTGGGATCGCCCCCAGTCCATTGTACGATACCCATAGTACAAGCGATGCTTAGTTTGGGACCATACAGTTGGTGTGTCAGTCTGGCGATATTTATTATTATTATTTAAACTTAAGTAATATTAGAAAATACTATTATGCATAAATATAAACTAAAACTCAAAATTGTATTATTTATATAAGCCAACAAAGCATTTATGACTGGTCAGAATCTACTACTGGTTCGGAATGCTGCTTCCACTGAGAAAATCCGGCAAGAAACTCAATGGTTACTCTTTGGAATGAATAAAAGATGGTGTACGTTCTCAGGAACGGCAACAGAATATGAGCAGTTAACACCATTGTCACTAAATAAGTAATAGTAAATAATAATAATTATACGCATATTCGCAAATACAAGATCCATGTTCACTCATGCGCATATATTTATAAACAAGCAATGAGATCTCTTCACACACTGTAAGGAACTTAGCGGCCTACCCTAAATTAAAATTTAATACCTACATAGAAAGTTAAAATTTGGGTTCGCACGTATCACTAATGTAATTACAGCTCGCCCATGAAAGCTGTTCAGGAAGGCCGTGTAATATTTAGCAACATGATGATTAATGTGCCCTGATTTATTTTGAAGCCTAACTGCTGCCATATGGGAGGTTTCACAGGCCATTAGTATTCCCGCTACAAAGGCCGTGGGCTGAAATTTAATAGGATTCCAAAAATTAAATTACAAAGAAAGCGTTACTGAAAAAGTTTCCGAAGAAAAAAAGTAATTTATGTTAATAACGACATGAATTCGCTGACCTGTTTTCTGCACAATCAATAATAAGTTGTTTTCTATACGCAATAATTCTGAATTCAGCAATGATAATAATAACTATCAGGTATATTTAGATATATATTTCTTAAGAAAATATAATGGGTGTACTATTATAAGTTCCTTTTGAAGATTACATGCAAGGTCAGGTAATGATATTACCTACTACTAGACCCCTCGAATTATCTAAGTAATTCGTGAACATTGGCTTTATTCATTAGATGAACACTCACTGATTTATCACAATAGAGTAGTTAGCTACGCAACACTTTATGATTTAAGCTCTCTATTGAACATTCGTATGTTTCTAAAAGATATTTTTAGAGATTAAATCATTAAAAGGATGTTAATCCTATTGTTATATATTCCTTTTTGTTCAAGTTTGTCTAGACATTCTGTTTGAAATGTCACTAGATTGTATCAATGTACTTACTTTAATAATTCCACGATACTCGCATCAACTGAAGCATTTGTCAAATGTCACGCGCACTCCGATCGGAGTAAACGCGTGGTCAGTCCACCGCGCCTGTCGGATTTCCGTCCCGCAGTCCTGCAACCAACAGTTGTATTGCATCGCGTATGCTAGTTACTCGAGATTTATTTATATTTTGTAACATAGAATGATCAAGATTCTATACCAAGACCATCTAATTACTTATTGCGAAACCAAGACTCTTGTCTTTTATTCCGCAATAGGTTCGAAACAAAATTCGCACAACCAGTTCACAAAACCAGCCTTGTTCTTACAAGACTGGTTTTGCGAAAATGTGATTATCCCCTCCCTCATATGCTTTAAAATGAATAGCTCTCGTGAATGTTCGTTTATTAGACCAAAATCAAGAATAAAGCAACTAACATTATTCTGCCGTTATCCAACATCTGATCGATATTCAATTTTTTGATGCCATTTTAATCAGATATAAATTCTCTATCAATCTGTCTAAGCAGTATTTTTATATATCTAATAGTTTTTGAGATTAAAATGGATGTACGCCGTTATGCTACTTTAAATCATGTGTTTTGAAGCGTCAAAGCTTCTATACGGACGTTCGGGGCGCTCGCCGCGCAGGCACTCTATCCGTGCTAAGCGTCAGCAGCGTTACACGATGACGTCACTAGCGTTACACGATATATATAGGTATTCAGAGTGGCAGCTGCGGCGACCTACGCTTTATACTATAAAACGTCCCTTCTTTCGAGCGTCTCTAGACGGCACTGTTATTTCATTTTTTCGTTTTTGGCTCCAGTTTAAAATTTGTTTTTTGCAGATAACAAGGTTTAGTTAAAGAAAGGCAGTATTGTTCTCGGTACTAAACAATCTTTGTACAAAAACATTGCTTCCTTGTTAGTAGGTACTTTTTGAAATGAATAAAGTAACCGAATTCCGACAAACCCCGAGGCGGGGTTCCTGCTAAGTCAATCAACATCGATGTAATTAAAGAGCAAACAATTCCCTTTTGCAATGGAAGGAAATAGCTTACGGCAAAAAATAAAAATGAAAAGTAATTATGTTAGAAAACCTAACGAAAGGGTTTCCAACTTTTTTCTTTATTGTATTTCGCCCACCCACGTCTGACTATTCACGCTATAATATACTTTTTCTTGCTCAAGGATTTTATAAGAAGTACTAGTTGTTTCCCGCGACTCTGCCCGCGTGATACTTCAATATAGTAGAAGTAGCCTAAGTTACTCGTTATAACATAAGCTATATGCCAGTGAAAGTCCCGCCTAATAGGTCCAGCCGTTTCGGAGATTAGGAACAAACAGAAAGATAGGCAGACAAAAAATATTGTTTATTTGTTGTTATATTTAAATATATTATATAATTTCATATAAATTTAGTGAAAGCTGTTTGTTTTTACAAACAGATACTGATATTTTAGTTTTTTTTTTTTTTTTATTAAGATTACTAGCAATGTGTGTTTATCACATTACTAGTATTCCCTTTAGCCCCTCCGACTAAGCTAATGCTTGTGCTAGGAGTGGGCTCACGTCAATAGTTTAATGGCAAGGATGGAGATCGAACCCGGAACCTCTCAGCTACGAGGACGGCCCCTCTAACCACTAGGCTGCTGACGCTTCAAATTTATTTGTTGGTTTGTAATCTGATAAGTATTTTTTAACATCTGATCCTTGATTAAATTTAGTTGTAGTACGTACCAATATTATACATTATATAGTTCTACTAATATTATAAATGCGAAAGTTTGTGAGTGTGGATGTATGTATGTATGTATGTATGTTTCTTACTCCTTCACGCGAAAACTACTGATCGGATTTGAATGAAATTTGGAACACAGATAGATTATAACCGGGATTAACATAAAGGATACTTTTTAACCCAATAATGCAATACTACGCGCATGAAGTCGCGGGGCACAGCTAGTATATTATATAGTACAAATTACTCTCTGCCGATCAACAGAATAGGTACAAGATATCTACTATCAAATTTTATTTTGCGGTATGTAGGTATTGTATTTCCTGAGGCGCCATACTAAATTACGTGCATTATTAAAATAAGAGCTTATGTATATTTTTTTAATGCTTACCTATTTTCCTACCTTCTTATGTAGATACCTACATCATGGAATTATAATATGGTATATTTGCGGGGAAGAATAGCTAGCAGGAGCCATCGAAAATTACAACCTACGACTCTACGTATGGAGAGAAGAAGATTTAAACGGTCGCGACCTGTATACCTAATAATGATTTGTCATGAGAACTAAAACGATCATCGAGCGCGTGTCATAACATCCTGGTTTAAAAATAATCCAGTGACCGTACAATTCGTGGTTCCACATCCGTATTTTTTGCCCACGGTTTAATTGTCTCCGGATTCGTACGTCAAATCTCGCAAAACGAGAATGTTGGTACGGCGCCAGTTTCCGGAGCGCAGTTTTATACCGCAGTTATTTTACAGTAGGTAACACTTTTCAGTTACATTTTTGCAAAATTAAACATCCAAATCTATATTAATAATTCCGTTAAGGGGTACGGTAGACTTGATTGAAACGTTACCAGAATAATAAAACATAAAAAAATAATGATTTCGAGTCGACAGCATATGGCAAAATTCGGATTGTCGTGATAAACAATGTTATAATTATAATATTCGGCACAGTACCGCCATATTTTCTATGAACGCATCCCTGTCAGTGATGACACAGTGTTCTCAGTGTGTAAATGAAATACCTATTAACTTAGGTGGGCCATATTTTTAAAGAAAGAAGAAGACGAAGAGCCTTTATTGTTTGAGCTGTCAGAACAAACAAATTCAGTCTTCATGTTTTTTTCCGTATTCATTTCATTTAGTTTTGCTTTGCATAGTGATTTACTTTGTTTGGATTAAGTACACACATCATGCCGAAAATCGTAATGAGTCACATTTCACCCGAGCGAAGCCGGGTTTTCATCTAGTGGATTGATATACTATTAATCTTACTACAAAAATATGACCTTACGATATGGTGATTTTCGAGTTCAAGTCCGTAACCGCTCGCTCGCCAACATTCGGGTGGCAGTTTTATGACTTCCTAGTTAATTCCGTATCAGAAACCGTCATTATGATTAAAAACTAATGTAGGCGAAACGTCAAATATAATCTATTCAGACTCTTATAGCTGGGTCAATTTATTTTAAACTAGCTGTGCCCCGCGACTTCATCCGCGTAGTATTGGATTATTGGGTTAAAAAGTATCCTATATGTTAATCCCAGTTATAATCTATCTGTGTTCCAAATTTCATCCAAATCCGTTCAGTAGTTTTTGCGTGAAGGAGTAACAAACATACATACATACATACATCCACACTCACAAACTTTCGCATTTATAATATTAGTAGGATAAAAATCTAAGAAATGTCTCTCATCGACTCTGGTAAAACGTATATACCTAATTATATTTTATGATTATAATAAATAAGCCGGCGCTGCTGTAACTAGTCAAGTCGCACGATTTATCGTCTGTATTGTGTTTCAGCGCAAAACGACTGAATTTATGACGTTTTATGCTAATATAGTGGAGGCATAAAGAGTTCGCGAAAGCTATGCGAACTCGTTTCGTATCAAATTCATGATTTATTAACATACAATGTTTCACATTGCGGTTGATTTACATTAATTTACGTGAACTGAACAAACAAGTACCTACTTACTTTCGTATTTTAAGACCATAACAAAATATGAACATCTAGATGTTGAAATAACAGTCCTGAAAATATAATGAGATTAATAATATCAGACTGAACTTTGAAAAAAAAAATCATTGAATGCATTTACTTTTAGATTAAAAGGAAAATTATTACCTAATATTATTTTAATGTCCCCGACGAGACAGATTTCGATCAATATTTTTTATTCGCCAGTTATCTGCTCTATCAATCATGTCTGGGGGATTTAGAAGACATAGTAAAATGATATTGTTGTATCTAAAGATTAGGTACATATTGCTAGACAGCTAGAAAAACTACTTTCACGCCAACGCTTCAAAGTAATGATTTGAGCTAGGGACATGAGAAGAATCGTAAAAGTAAAACAAACGTTTACACCATACAACTCTAAGACTAAGTATCGAATTTGAAGCATAATTTAACTCTATGAATTATCGCTATGGCATGTTGTTTTCGATAAAAGATCCGACAAAATTCACTACTTAAGGTGAAGGCACCTGTCTAGCCCGCGAAATTCAAAATTTTCGAGTATTTTTATAGTTTATCCAAAATCTGAAAACATTTAAGACAACATTTTGTGATTTGCGATAAACACAGTATGCAGTGCGTTTATTAATACATTTATTTTACTCTAAATATTATCACGGTGGATATGATACTAGTAAACCACTAAATATACAAAAATTGCCAGATTATCTGGATAGCTGTCGTTCTTGAAATGTTTTAGAGTAAGTTGGATATATTAATAAATGCACTGCACACGGTCTTTGTCGCGGATTACAAAATGTGCCTTTTATTATTGTCAGATTTTGAAAAATTTCTAAAAAACCTCAAAAAATTTGAACTTCGCGGGCTAGATGGGCGCTTTAGCCTTATACCTTTTGTGTTTTTTTTTAATAATTTTCTTTAAACAAATATATTGTACCTACTAATGCAAAGAAAACATGAGAGACCGACTGAATGTTAAATATAAACTTTTTTGTAATAACGTAGTACATATCCAATGCACAGATAAGTCGCTTCCGTTGCAACTTTATAGTAGAACATCTTACAAGGAATTATCGCGCTTAAAGCAAACAAGTTTCCGTGAAACATTAAGTGGCTCTGAAATTCAGAGTACTGGGCAATTAGCGGTTGCTCCACTTGCTATAAAGCTGCACGTCGCCATAACTCCTAGTATCATTACTACAGGATCTTGAACATACAGCAAGCTTTCAGGCTATTTCACTTTAATAGTTCATTTAATTCCGCTGATATTTACAATAGAAGATAAAAATCATGTTTATTAATATATTTATGGGAACTGCAAATATTTTCGCACCTGGAAATCGCAATTGCGAACGAAACGCGTTTGTAATTTAAATAAATTACAAATATTCTGACCTAAAGGTATTTAAAAACAAATATATATCTGAGGTTAGTTTGCTTGTAGCGTGAGATCTGAGATTCACCACGCTGAAGATAGATGACCCTGAATGTGACGTCTCAATACAATGTCCAATTCTTCATACGTAACCTGAATCACGATGTAATAGTTCACAAGCAATCGTGAATATTATAATATCTCATGTGGGAAACTAAAATAAATTACTTATGTAAGTAGTTAACCTGAATATGATCACACGCGTGAACCCTATAAAATGTACTAGACAAACTAATATATTGAAAAGAAACAACTTTCAATGTGAAAGAGCTAAGCTTACTAGTTATTTCTTGTCCTATTTCGTGTTTCATTTATTACTGTCAGTAATCTATATAATATATAACTCAAAGGTGACTGACTGACTGACTGACATAGTGATCTATCAACGCACAGCCCAAACCACTGGACGGATCGGGCTGAAATTTGGCATGCAGGTAGATGTTATGACGTAGGCATCCGCTAAGAAAGGATTTTGATTAAATCTACCCCCAAAGGGATAAAATAGGGGATGAAAGTTTGTATGAAACTTTGTCAATTGAATTCCACGCGGACGAAGTCGCGGGCACAGCTAGTTTAATATAAAAGGAGTTTTAAAATACATCACGTCAAGCAAAATAGTAGCTGGAATTAAAGTTGATTGGAGTGAAGTTCACGCGAGCAGTTTTCAGTCACGTTCTAAGAGCGGTGCAATTTCATTTGGAATTCGTTGGAGTCGCGCGCGCCGCGCCGGCCTTCCGCGAAATGAGGCAGCTGGGAAGCAATGGAAGTGGTTTCACTGTGTATTGTACTTTGGCGGTGCTTAAAAATATTAATAATATTTTCTTAGAGGCCGCAATCATGTTTAGAAATTGAAATGATTACAATATATTTTGATCTATAAAGAGATTCATCTATAAAGAGTAAAAAGACTAGCAAAACATAACAATATAGGCTCATACTATTTCCTTACAAAAAGTTAATAAAATTACTTATACCTCTTTGCAGTATATCACAGGGGTGCCTCGACCACGCAAATGAATTTCCAACAAAGGCGTCATTTGTATTCCCTGCCACACTTTATATTTCAAATACACCCCATTTTATGTCCGCAGTATCATAATACTATACTTCGCAGAATGTAAACCAAAGAAAATCGACGTGCTTCAATTTTAAGACACGATTGATAGTTTATTATGCTAACGACGTTTACCCAGCTGTTCCACGATGATCCCTAAATTATTATTATGAAGAACATAGTAAGTATGGTCTAGAAAAAATTAACAGTTTTAATCGGGAAGATTTTTTTATTAAATATGTTGACAAAAGAAGTGGGCACTAAGTCTGCTAATTTAGAACTGTTGGTCATATTGAATTCTTCTTCGTAAATCGTAAATTCTTGGCGAGCCATATCTTGTCGGCCAGCGGATTGCTAAGTTAGCTGTGAGCGGCGATTTTTAACGAAACGAAAAAAGTGGGGTGTTATAAGTTTAACGTGAGTGTATGTGTATCTGTGTGTCTGACAGTGGCATCGTGGTGCCACGTGGTGGTGTTTGTTAGAAAGGTATTCTGATCGAGAGTGTTCTTAGCTATGTTTCATGAGAATCGGTTCTGCCGTGTGAAAATTATTAACTCTTTTGTAGTTCAAAAATCGTCGCATTGGGTATTCTTAACATTTTCAATTTAGGGTCATAGATGAAGAATTACAAAGATGATATTTATGACCTCAATGTAGCCTATGTTTTCAATTGGTTTCAAATTAGCCGAGTTGGGGCCCTGTACTTGGCTTATTTTCCTAAGGCGAAGACGACCCTTTTACTATATAAATTATTTATTAGGCACTTGAATAAAGCTAACGTTTCTATCAGGGTCTAAAATTTCAAGGCGTGTGATTAACACAGGCACCCTTGTTTTCGCAAACATTTGTACTTGACGGGAAGGGCACAAAGGGATCAACTTGAAAGTGGATGGTAGTAACCTTTGTATCGGGAAATTTACATTTTTATTACCATCTAATAAGTTAGATCAAAGGCATTCAACTATCCAGTAGTAAAACAAGTAATGCATACATAATTGAACCGTATAGGAAGTCCCACCACTTATTAACACAGGGTAAGAAATAAAGATAGATCATCTTCTATCCTACTAATATTATAAATGCGAAAGTTTGTGAGTGTGGATGTATGTATGTATGTATGTTTGTTACTCCTTCACGCAAAAACTACTGAACGGATTTGGATGAAATTTGGAACACAGATAGATTATAACCGGGATTAACATATAGGATACTTTTTAACCCAATAATCCAATACTACGCGGATGAAGTCGCGGGGCACAGCTAGTATTATCCTACTAATATTATAAATGCGAAAGTTTGTGAGTGTGGATGTATGTATGTATGTATGTATGTATGTATGTATGTTTGTTACTCCTTCACGCAAAAACTACTGAACGGATTTGGATGAAATTTGGAACACAGATAGATTATAACCGGGATTAACATATAGGATACTTTTTAACCCAATAATCCAATAATACGCGAATTAAGTCGCGGGGCACAGCTAGTATATAATAAATGAATCTTTATTTCCTTGGTCACGCGTCACGCGCATCACGCGTGAACGGATGGGACGATTTTACTAATTATTTTTTTGTTATGTTTATTATTGTAAGGAGAAGGTTCTTATGAAAGAAAAAACATAATGAAATTGAGCGGAACAATTCGAATTTAATATTCAAAGTTAAGACAGGACTACGTCTGTCGGCTCAGCTAGTTATATTAAAATAATTGGTATTGATTAGGAAAAAGTTTGAGATGCTCTCTTTAAAAAAAACAATTATTTAATTATTGCTAATACTTGCTTTGAATGGCGTTGGAAGAATTGCTTTGTTTTACATAAAAATAAGAAGCTGATGTCTATGGTATATTCTGTACAAGTTAGCTTGATCGTTTTGACAGACGGAAAACTGATATTTATAGGGTCAGGATATAAAAAAATGACGATAGAAATTATCGAGGTTTCATGCTATCATCGATGCTAAAAACGAATATTTTAATATAAAATGACATTTATTCTCTTAAAGGAGTACACCCCAAATCCATATCTGGATCAGTTTCTGAATGGCTAAAATAATCTCTTGTTCGCAAATATTATCAAATCGGACGTCCCGCTCCCGAAATTGGATTTTATTTACTCACTATTATTTTAGATCAAGTATGTACAAATGTAAATAATGTTATGATATTAAAATAAACTATAAAATTAAAATATAAATTAAGCTTTCTTTAAAATATCGTCTGTGGTCACGATGATTCATCGCCCGTCACTAATTAGGTCGGCATGCCCATAAAGTGTGACATTGACAGGTACTGTCTGTACTATTATGAAATTCAGGACTTCATAGGCGTGATTTTACTGACAGCTGTCGCAGAGATCCAGCTATCTTGTACAGATATAGGTACGTATAAGACTTTGGCATACGGCAGATAATATTTAATGAAACAAGCGACGTATTTTCTTTCGGAGGCGACGTGGTGAGCCAAAAGTTTCCTAAAAATGTACTTACATTGTAATAAAATAACTATTTTATATACTCACCGCAACTGCGGTGGGTGAGTATATCACACAGTTGTATAACTTTATATTCTTAAACTCACCTCGGCATATTATGGTAAAATATTTGACCGCGTTTATAAATTTTTCATATTTATAAGAAAATTTCCGTCAGTTTGCGAAAAAAAATTACTTAAGGCAAAATATAAGCCCCATCCTGGCCTCATTATAAATAGTTGTTGGAAAAAATTAATTACTTACCTTTTTAATTTTTTATGTGGCACCTACCTATTTATTTACCTATTTATAATGTCAAATTATAATACTAGCGAGCACAATCCTCAGTTACGCTGGCCTTATTACTGAAGCGATATCAAACCCTTTGAAGCGTGTGTTATTTCATATGAGAGTATTATTTTATGGTCGAATTAACAGTATGGTGTTCACTGGCGTTTCTTTACACAAGGACGTATACATACGTAAGTCTTTATTTTAATAATGCATAATATTTTACTTGGCGCTTTGATAAATGATAAAGATGATAGAAAGAAAGAAAGAGAACTTTATTGTGACTAGCAGATAGAATAAAATAATATATGTGAAAAAGGAAATAACAATAATTAAAAAATGATTAGGTACACCAGAAAAAACCTTGCTTGCGATGAAGGAAAGCATCGCGAATAAATCGGCATGTCTTAGCTATTATTATCAATTTTCGAAAGACTTTTTGAATTTTCACACAGAGCCACCTTGGAAGGTAATGGTCTGAATCCCTCTCGCATTGAGAGGAGGTTCGTACCCAAATGTGGGACATTAAAGACGACTAATTCATATTATTAAGCTGCAAGTTTGCTATCTCGTACGTTATTCAGTACAATTTAGTATAATCTTTGTGCCAGAAATCCTAATATGTGCGTCTACTCACAAAGCGGTTGTCTCCAACGCTCTTGTTTGGATATCGGCAGGCTTCGAACGGGTAAACGGGACATTAACAGCAGCCCGGCAGTAACACTGAGGGCTCACAAAGGCAGTTTATACGATCCGATAGTCAACAAAGCGGAAGTGTTTGTTGTAGTGGTGTGAACACTGCACCCAAAGTGCTGTTAACACTTGCGTGTGGAATAAAATTAAGAGAATCAGGCAATTCGTGTAAGAACGTACTTACGGCTTTTATCGTTAAAATTGTATAAAAACTTAAAATTAAGCATGTTAAAGGTCATCGAATTTTGGTGGTAGGACCAAACCGTACCACTCTCACACTGAAAATCAAATTAATGAGACCCCCCTTCCCCTCCCTATATCACACTTCCCCTCTGGTCCTTCGTATTGAAGGTGTTTACATTATTATTGTACGGGAAATATAAGTAGAGGTATACATCTGTGGCTAATTGAAATTAAATAGGTTACGAGTATTAAATATTATATTTCCAAACAATACAACCCTTCTGGCTAAATATTTTCTTGCATGCTGTGTTTACCTTAAAAAGTTGTACATTTAGAATAAGAAAAATTGTGATGAGAAATTTGTTATTATTGGTGTAACAGTTATTGGTAAACCTAAATAAATAAATAAATACGTTTTCTTGTTGAACAAATGTTAATTTTTTTTGGAAACTGGATAATTAGATTGTTTCAAGCGTGACCGAGCGGATACTTGAACTCTATGTGCGGTTAAGCTAATGCTCGAGCTTGTAACAAAGACGCGGGGTGCGGTTAGCTTTGTTTTGCAAACGAATTGTTGTGTATTGAACCGTATTGTTGTTTATATAAATGCAGATCTTCCGCACTGCTTGTGGTTTAAAAGTACATTCAAGCTCTGTTTTGTAATAGTGAATTAAATAAGATATAACATTGAAATAAAACCATTTTTCGGATTTTATCGCGTTTATTAACTTTATGTTCCCGACGTTTCGGTTGCTTTACAGCAGCCATGGTCACGGGGGGACTGAGGTGTTAGACGTAAGGCGAGGTGAGGCGTAAATATAAGAAAACAATAAATAAGCTATAAATTAAAAATTTCAAAAACCCCTGATGCGACGACTTTCTAAACTACAAAAGTGCTGATAATTTGCATACGGCTTAACCGATTTACATGAAACATAGCTAAGACATAGCTAAGAACACTCTCGATCAGAGTACTGATCTAACAAAAAATACAAAATTAAAATCGGTTCATCCGCTTGGGCGCTACGATGCCACATACAGACAAACAGATACTCATATGTATACGTAGATACACAAATGCACATGTTAAACTTATAACACCCCTCTTTTGTCGTCGGGGGTTAAATAGCGATTCGCTATGTATAAAATAGTTAGGTATACCTAAATACATACATACCTAACTAATATTAACACAACTACCACCAATTCGAACCCGCTGAGGTCGAGTCTTATGTGTTTTTGTTAGAAACCTCTGCAGATAATTGCTTATAAGAATCCTGATTAGAGTGTGTAGATTATTATTAGGTATAGTGCTTTGGAATTATTTTCCCTAGGGCGACATTCAGAAAGTTAAGACAACGTGTTCTCTATATATTTTGATAATACGATCGATGAATCCTAAAGAATAATCGGTTAACTTTGCAAAAAAGTCGTCTTCTTTGCCATGTGAATGTAACCTCATCACACTATTTAAAATACTAATTTGTAAATAACTGTTTCAGTGGCATTATCTGCAACGGATAAACATAACGAATATATCGTTACGGTTCGCACCACGCTTAATGAACCACGTTCATTTTCCACTGATTATGAAATCGCACGTGTCACCAGCGGTGTCCGCATTATCTCCTAATCACTAGGAAATGCAACGGTGAACGGGATAATGTGGAAAATGGAACAGATTATAACAAGCTTTGTATGTGGTCTAATTTAAACCAACCAAAAGCTGCGTAATCATCCTTCATTTAAATTTTCGGCTATCATTTTATGGAATTCGTCTTTGTCCTGCGCTAAGGATTCCTATCCTCCCGGATGTTTCGGAGCCATACCACGTTGCTGTTGTATAATCATAGCGTAAATTTACGGTTATACCCCATTTCACAATATCATCATCAATCAAGCAATTAACTTTTGCAAGTTTGGTAGAGTTGATTATGATGTCAGAAATGATCACTAAACTTAAATAAATAAATATCGCAAACACACCACAACTGAATGGTCCCAAACTAACAAAGGCTTTTACCATGGGTACCGTACAATGGACTGGTGGCGATCCCGGTGCCATCCAGACCAGGGCAAATTACGAAAAGGCCATTTCCGTAATTTACCCTGACGGGAATCGAACCCGCAACAACCCGGTGTAGTGACCCGAGCGGCCTACGCTCGAACCACTGCGCCAAGCGGTCGTCACTTAATTTGTCATTACAAAATACGCGTTTTCATATTCAGGAATTAGGGCCATTAGAAAGAAAACGCGTTTAGAAGCTGTAGAAGCAGATAGGGCAATATTAGTGTAACTAATAATCCTTAAAATACAACTGATGTATAGAATATACCCATCCATAACGTTAGGTCAGCAATCGCAATAAATACCAAGTAAGGCTGTACTAAAACAGCGAATAACCATTCTGTAGTGCAATCACTATACGATATCCGCTTTTCGTACGGATTCCGAGATGGAACGGGTACACCCATTTGTTATAGCAACAGAACAGGAGCGGCTTTGAAGTTGCGCAAAGTTTATGAAAACACTACCTTACACCACACAGGGAAATAAATCGTTAAAATTGTAGAAAATATTACTCAAGAGCCTTTTTTAGCAATGTGCCTACACATTCAATGACGTCGCGGTATTCCAAACCAGGCTTATAACTTCCAAACCGGCGTGAAATCTACATACGTCCCGTATTATGACTCGAACTCCGAAATAACTTTGGACAACTTCACCAATTTGTCATTCAATCAGTATTTGGAAGTTTGTATATATTGACAGCAACTCCACTCCTATATTTACCGTCAATAATGAATCACACATGACTGCTTCACGAATCTCCAAGTTTTAGAAACAGGCGCAGGAATAGGATTTCGCTCAGAGCGGGGGCCAATTTTGTGTCAGTTTAACATTATTAAAAAATACATTTTGAGTTAAAAAAAAAGATTTAATCAAATAAAAAAGTGTTTCGCATCTGTCAAAGATTGGTCGTACCAACTCAGAAACCTTTGTGGGCTCATACACAACACTTTTCTAAAGATCATGACATGATCAAATGCATAGTTTACAATTCTTTAAAGGACATACAGGCAAACATTCATGTTATCTGTTGCCCTTTAGAAAATGACAGAAACACGCAATGAAATTGTAATTTCGGATTATTCATAGATACTAGCTCCACTCTCCACTTTGTATTCCTATGTAGGTATGCTACTGATGAAACTGTCCGCTCCGCGCCTGTGCTGTCGGTCCGAAGTGTAAACACTGGGGCTTCCAGTTACAAAGCAACCTCTGGTTGCGAGCCCCTGTTTGCGAACTATTCCCTTAGATCGAACGTGACTGATTACTGATCGAATGTAATTTTAACTTAACCTGCTTCCCATCCTACTAGTAAACATCATAGCTTGGGTGATAACTAGCTCTATTATAACAGATATTTACACCGGAAAGAGGTACTTGAAAGTCTATTTATTCAATTTTAACTTCACATCACAATATTTATATTTTCAAAATAATTTTCTACATATATGCAAGTTCTTACATGGTCCTGTTATGACAATATTTAAGAGAATAATTATTTGAGTGGTAAAGTACAATTATATTACTACTAGCTGTGCCCCGCGACTTCATCCGCGTAGTATTTTAACTTAGCAAAAATTTCGGGATTATCGGATTAAAAAGTATCCTATATGTTAATTCCGGTTATAATCTATCTGTGTTTCAAATTTCATCCAAATCCGTTCAGTAGTTTTTGCGTGAAGGAGTATCAAACATACATACATACATACATCCATACTCACAAACTTTCGCATTTATAATATTAGTAGGATAGCACTCTTACACATATAATAATTTAGCCCATTTGACGACCCACTCCTATGCATGAGTCTCCCTTCACTACAAGGGGAATTAAACCATAATCCACCACGGTGACCCAGCGCGAGTTGGCGGATTTCACATGTATTTTGAAAAACCCACAGGTGCGAGCCGGGGTTTCAACCCAGAACCTCGCAAGACGTGTGCTTAAACAATCGGCTATCACTGCTGCTTACTCTTTAACATATTGCTAAACAATACCAGACATAATAAGAAAACGTGTGTACATAATATGTTAGAAATTCAACTGTGTACATTATTTATTATGTTAAATAAGATCGCGATGTAATTTAGCCTAAGTAAATGTACTAGGCGCGTCGTATATAAACTTCTATCTATTCAGTTCATCTACTTCATCTTGTCTGTACATACTCGCTAGTATATTAAATCCAGACAATAGTGTTTATTTTACAGAGTAATAATTTTAGTGTAAGTATCTGCTCAGAGATTCTAAGTAGTGCTGTGCTAAAACAAATAGTCGTTACTTAAGGAACTCTCTGATTAAGTGCGCGTTTTACTTAAGATGTCTACATCGGGACCGACCCATTGGATACACTAAGTTGTATATTTTGCAAAAACTATTTTGCGGATTCTATTTAAGTTCTGCAGTATGATACTGATTCAAGATGACATTAAATCTTAATGTGCTCTGATGAAGATTGATGCTTAACGGAAAAGGGATGATGTTCCAGCCAGGCGGGCGGTATACCTGGCAGGGAATTTTTATCGGGGTCTTTTATTTATAGTCACGATACATGCAAACTCTCATATCGTGATTCAGGACATAGTATTGAGGCGTTGTATTTAGCGCCATCTATCGTCAGTGCCGTGAATATGAAGCCGCTGCAATGCAATATTCGAATATTTCAGCCATTTCCCAAATTACAGCATTTATATATTCTACTAGCTGTGCCCCGCGACTTCATCCGCGTAGTATTAGATTATTGGGTTAAAAAGTATCCTATATGTTAATCCCGGTCATAATCTATCTGTGTTCCAAATTTCATCCAAATCCGTTCAGTAGTTTTTGCGTGAAGGAGTAACAAACATACATACATACATACATACATACATACATACATCCACACTCACAAACTTTCGCATTTATAATATTAGTAGGACATACACAAAAAATAATAATAACTTGTCTCAATAATCCCTTGCAATAAATCTACAATTTAAATTAGCGATAAAACATGATCTGGGTACAGTTTTGTAGTTAAATATTATACATTATATGTTGTTGTTATAATATTATTAAAAAATATATCAGCCCAGTTATTCCTTTGTAAGATTTTTTGTTACAATGCCAGGTTCTAGCACGATCAGCTCATATAACACAAATAAATGACTCCGATCACAAGGAAGTTTATTGCTTTATCTAAGGTTACAGAAACAATTCAAGGAGAGTACGACTACAATTGTCTTAGTTACAAGATGCAACGAATGGCAATATAGAGAAATAATCTATCTATACAAATAAATAAAATTGGAGTGTCTGTTTGTAATATCAAAATAACACCTTTTCACTAAATGCATATGTAAGTACATACGACACCTATAGCAAAAACGGGATTTAAAAAAAAATTGTCTGTCTGTCTGTCTTTGTGTTTGTTCCGGGTAGTCTCCGAAACGGCTGGACCGATTTTGACGGGACTTTCACTGGCAGATAGCAGATGTTATAGGGAGTAACTTAGGCTACTTTAATTTTAGAAAAACAATTAGGGTTCCGCGTAAAAAAATAAAAACACATGAAATCAATGAGTATCTCCGAAACGGGTGGACCGATTTTGATGGGACTTTCACTGGTAGATAGCTAATGTTATAAGCAGTAACTTAGGCTTACTTTTATTTTAGAAAAACAAAAAAAAATGGGTCTTGTCGCGCGGGCTCAGAACGCGGGAGCGGGCTTTTTTGTTAAGTTAAATTCCACGCGGACGAAGTCGCGGGCTCAGCTAGTCACTTTATATATTTAACCTATTTATTGGGTATTAGGACTGTCTCACAGAAGATTGGGGTAAAGTAAATATTATAGACCCGGTTTATACGATGAGCGAGAGAACCGGAAGCCAAACCCCCCTCTCTATGTCTCATTTGGGTGGACAACGTACGAGGATGCCTTTGGTATTGCAAGTATTTATGGGCTTCGGCAATTGCTTAACATCAGGCGTGTCGCACGCTTGTTTGCCAACTTTGTTACGTAAAATAAAAATCGACCAAATGACGACTTCGTACAATTGCATGATCGTTAAAACTCAAACATAGTGTTGATTTTTTTACATTATAATTAATATAGTTTATTAGCCCTTTAAATGTCCCACTCCTGGGCAGGGGCCTCCCCTCCCTACGAGGGGGATTCAGGCCGTAATCCACCACGCTGGCCCAGTGCGGGTTGGCGGATTTCACATGTGTTTCGAAAATTGATTAGATTTTCTAAGACATGCAGGTTTCCTCACGATGTTTTTCCTTCACCGTAAGCAAGTGATAATATAGAAATTAAGATTCGCACATAGATTTCGGAAGACCTAATGCTCAAAAACCTTATAGTAATCTGGAAGGCTCAAGTAATGTCGGATGAATGGGCTAGATCCTAATGAGAAAAGTCTAAGATCTAATTCCACAGCATTCATTCTGCAACATCATCTCGGGGTCTCCAACCAGGGATAGGTCATTGACTGGACTAAGTACTAATATTGTTTTTCCAGTCGTGCCGTCGTGCCGGGAACATAATGAAACGAGACACTAGCGTTATTGGATTACTGGAATACTTTCTAGACGTTGAGCGGCCATTTGTATTGTTTCGTTCTATTTTCTCCGTGCTGCAGCTACTCAGAACTTTCTACATGAATTCTTGCTGTCTAATAAATTGTCTCTCTTGTCGCCATATTGTCCAATGGTGATAAAATGCGAAGTGATGGGTAAAGTTGTACTAGGATCATTTGCGTTTGGATATAATATTAATTGCAGTATTTATGCCTCTAAGTAAAAAAGTCCAATATATGTTCGTCTGTTTGGAAGATCTCTGACGAACCCTAGTATTTTTTTCTTCAACCTGCGTTAGCCCCCTTATGTCCTGATTAAATACCTGTTTTTCTCTCCTCTTCTTATATCTGCCTTTGTCTATAGGGACCCAGACCTTATTTTTAGAGGTGATATTAATGTTAATAAAATTTTACCAACATTTAATTTGTAGAACTTAGAGTTGTTTATTTAAAAACTAGTTCCTGCTCTACCATTCGCCTCTTGGCTCTGATTTACACTGCCTTCTTTTTTTCTTAGTTTACAACATCGAGCGCGGGCCAAGGGAAGTTTTATTAAAGAAAACGAAGTCTAGCTTTGACTGAGTTTTCAACCCAACTAGGAGTAAAAAAGGAATATTTCATAATCAAAAGGGGAGCCGATAAAAGCGAAGTGTGAAAAGTTATATTACTTTGCATCAAGTACTTAGATGGTCTTAAATAATATTTTAAATAAGTGAAAAGGATACCTATTTAATAACATCTCCATTATATTGCAATATATGAGAGTAATGCAATATAAACTTAGATCTGCATTAGCCTTTCCACCTAAGCTAAATGCTCGTTGTAGAATACTGTACGGCAGTCAGTGGAATTTGAACGAACGACTAGTGCCAAGGGGACTTAAGTATATAACCATTAGCTTATCGATATATTCGTAGTTAACTCAATAGCCTTACAAATGACTAATGAATGAATTTCAAACTGTCTAGGTGCTCAAGGCAAAGTTATAATCAATTTATACAAAGCTGTTAACAGCTCATCTTGTGAGTATAAAACATACATTTTTAGAGTGAGAGTTAGACTAAAGTTAATAAGTGCACATCTACTAACACACTCATCTGCATCTGCGTCTGCCCGTGTTTACCGTTTGGTACGCGACCACATTCCACTGGCTCATTATTAAGACACTCTAGACTCCATCAGGAAACATGTTATTTTTTTTTTTTAAGATAGTATTCCCGTTAGCGTCTCTAGTTAAGCTAATGCGTGTGTTAAGAGTGGGCTCACGTGCTCACGTCAATAGTTTAATGGCCAGAATGGGGATCGGAACCTCTCAGCTACGAGGGCGGCCTCTCTGACCACCAAGTTATTGACGCTTGTATCATGGGAGCCAGCAAAACCATTTCATAAATATAGACAGACCATTTAATTTGACTACCGTTCCGAAGAAAGCTGCCCAACTATTCAAAGTCAGTATGATAATGGGCATTCTGCCCACCGACGGTTACCACTCGATATTCTAATGCGAGGCAATAAAAGTCCTGCATTAGCATCGGAAATGTGAGGGTTGGGACCAACGGTTCTAGCTTAACATTTAGTTCACTCTCGCTGTTACTAAGTTCTAAGTGTGTGCAATCTTATACGCAATAAAAACAGATATATAGAAAGAAAGTAGTCAAGAAGGCCGAGTCGTGAAGCCGCATGTGAGAGCCTCAAACGTACACCCAAATTTAGAGTTAATTAAATCAATTCATAATGGCTTTACAAAACTAAGCCCTTATGGGTTATGACTTTCTATAAATTGAGAGGGGGTGGGGACATATGGATTTATTTCCAATTTTTTCCACCTTCATAAATGTATAATGTATTTCAAGATGAAAACTGAAGCACTTCACTGATCTCTCTTCTATTCAATATAAAATTGCCTAACAAACGGAATGTCTACTTAGCAGTGTCTACCTCGGAAAAATAATAAATCTCGTTCGCGTAACAATACGGAGCTATCCGCAATGAATTGAATTCCGCTTGCGAATTTATTGCACTAAAGCCGACATATTGAGACAGGTTTCGGACATAATTTCGTATCATATAGGTACTAAATTGTGTACCAACAGATTATATTCGCTATGCTTACAAGTGTATTACCTGAAGGAGTAGGATTATGCAAAGTTATACCCAATTTTTTAATTATTAAAATTTTTTTGGTTATCCCTATGTAAATACATTTTTTTTATAAATGTATGTTTGACGGCCGCTTGGCGCAGTGGTTCGAGCGTAGGCCGCTTGGCTAACTGCACATGGTGGTTGTGGGTTCGATTCGCGGCGGGGCAAAATTCGAAAATGGCCTTTTCGTAATTTGCCCAGGTCTGGGTGTCACTGGGATCGCCCGCAGTCCATTGTACGGTACCCATAGTACAAGCGTTGCTTAGTTTGGGACCATACAGTTGGTGTGTCAGTCTGGCGATATTTATTATTATTATTATGTAACAAAGTCGGCGAACAAGCGTAAGACCGGAGCATATAGATGCGTGCAATACCAATAGTATTGCTCGCACGTTTCCGACTTGAAAGGGAGTGCGATAGAGGAAGTAGAAAGGGGTCGAGTTTCGCTTTCGGCTCTCTCTATAATAGCTACTTTACAGAGATTTATTGGGAGAGGGTGGTACTACCCCAGTCGTACTCCGCATATGAGCTGTAGTCAGTTGGCTACAGCGTTGGCTCTACCATCGATAACATTCCACCAATGATAATAATATAAAGAACTAGCTGTGCCCCGCGACTTAATCCGTGTAGGATTATTGGGTTAAAAAGTATCCTATATGTTAGACCCGGTTATAATATATCTGTGTTCCAAATTTCATCCAAATCCGTTCAGTAGTTTTTGCGTGAAGGAGTAACAAACATACATACATACATACATACATACATACATACATCCACACTCACAAACTTTCGCATTTATAATATAAGTAGGATTCAACCAGGTGGACATCGTCGAATATACCTTCCAAAATGAAAGGTGCTATGTAAAATTGCAATATACCTACATTCGATTAAATACCGCTGTATGTCCAAAAGCTTGTCATGAATACCTTATTTGGTGGAAGCGCGAATTCTCAGAAGGCAACACACTGGAGCTATTATAATATTTATATTAATATCTACTACCCTTTGTAATTATTGAATATAAGCAACTGGCGATAAAAAAAAAAAAAAAAAATGACATGTAAAAAGACAAGCCGGCAAGAAACTCAGCGGAGTTTCTTGCCGGATCTTCTCAGTCGAGGTCGCGTTCCGATCCGGTTGTAGATATAAGAAAAAAATAATAATAATGTAAAATTGACAATTTGTAAGTGCCCCCGTAGGCCTTAACAAAATAAACGCTTTGAATTTGAATTTGAATTCTATTCTACTACACCGCCAAACTATTTCAGGAACTTGCGATGCTTGAAGCTATAAGCTATTAATGTTGATTGTGATCGATACCATAGCAGATACAACGCTTTGTGATAATCAATGAAGTTCATAGTCCATTGATTACATATTCAACATGAGGTGATATTAACACTGAAATATAATTTAGAAATCCACATCATATAAACTAAATAGAGAATCTTAAAATTTTGGAAAAAAACCCATAAAATACTTTATCGTTTGCAGTTAGGTATCTTGTTATAAGCCTTAATACTGTAAGAGCGTAAGTAAGTGCCTACCCATATTATAATTTGAAAGTCGAGATAGACTTTACATTTTCTTTATTAAAACATATCAATGCTTCTTTCAACATGACGTATTTTTTACTTGCACTTCTGTTAATACCCAGATTATTGAAAAAGTATTTTAATCTTCCGGCTTCCAAGTTGATGCTTCTGTTACTATTGTGTTGTAGGTATGTATTGATATTTAGGATTACTTTTCAGGCTGATTGAACATCTGCAAAATGTGCCTGTTTTAATATTTGAAATGATTATACTTGTATTGGTTGATATTTTATTAATATCATAATATAATCTTGCGCATTGCAATGAAAAAAAATGTAATTGCGAACGTCATTTGTCAATTTTATTTTCGCAAGCGGCGCGGCGGCGCGGAAATGATGCAACCATATTTCATAGCCGCAGAGGCGTTTTGTACTTTTCGTTATTTATTATTTGGCAAGCAAAAGGCAAGGAGACGCTTTAAATTTATGTGTTGGAATCTTAAAATACACATCTTACTAATGAATAAATAAGGTACTTATTCGTGTTCTATTGTTGGGCAAAAGTCTTCCAATTGTGTCCACATCCTGTAGTTGGCTGAATGGGGGTCAGTCCTTCATGAAAGCAAGTGTTTAGAATGTCTAGCATGTTGCGTGGCACTTGATGTTTTACCTTTCAAATGGATGAACCATTCATTTAAAATTGCGCTTTACTATAAATAGTAGGTACCTAAGTAAACCGTTTATTCCTACCACAATTTAAACCATGAATTACCACAAAAAATTGTGCAAAAAATTAAAAGCAAAGTAATTGAAATATGTCGAGTCAGCATGTTCCGGCTGACAAATGCAAACGTGTCCGAAAACAAATAGCGGCCAGCGATGTTCGCGCCATACATCCCCGTCCCGACGATGGGCGGCAGGTGCTTGCCCGCTGAAAATTTCATAATAGCTTATGTATCGCGGTTCCGTATCTTTTTTTAAAAGATCACTTTGTTCGAATTGAAAAATAACGTTTATAGATGTGTTGCTGCGTTTCAAAAGTGTTTAAAATATGTTAGAAATTGTTTCGAAAAGTCCTATTATTTGTAAGAAAATAGGCATTTTCAATGATGTATTATTTTCAACCATTTTCTTTGTGTTGGGCCGAACAATGCACGCGTTTCTTCCTTAAATGAACTAATTGCTTCTTATTTCAAAGGAAGTGTTCTATTTATTGGATAAACGTTTCTTTGTATTATTTACTAAGTCGCACATAACAAAGAACACAACCGTAGAGAGGAGCACGGACCAGCAATAACGCACGGTCACGTACCTATACGTAGGTGTACTAGTGTACTAGCCACTCGAGCACAATAAACTGTTTTAATATACTTAGGTAGAGAGATTTTTTTCAAGGATAAGGATTGATAAACTTGAAGTGTCTGCAAGTTTGCAACACATAATTAATAATCTCAGGACGTATATTTTTTTTAATTGTGTGGGATCATTAGTGATCTTTTAAGGAATATTTTTATCTTCAACGCTCAAAATATTGACAAAAAAAAATTTTTATTCTGTCTGGTGCTATATAAAAACCTTAACCAAAGTTTCATAATACGTCTGCTCTACTAATGATAACACCCCTTTGATATTCATTAATCATTTTAAAAAAGCTCGGTAAAAATTAAAATTATCTTCAGCAAATATAAAAAATAAATTAAGTATTATATATTAGAGTTGGCGAGGCTCGTAGGTCGGCATTCAGGTTTAGGGCAAGGGAATAAAATATAATTTCCTTTACAGTCTAGTTGCTGCGAAAATTGAAATGACAGCTTGATACTTTACAGATAGCATGGCAAGTATAGGACCAGAGACGAATTTTGTGTCCTTAAAAATGAATTTGTGTGCATTATTTTATTTTCGTGTATTATATGGTATTGTAAACTATGAAAACCGAGTTCTACCTTCCTCTCTACATATAATAACAAATAAATTTGTATAACGGTAGATCAAATAACAAAAACGACTTAGGTAAGTCATTTTAGTACTTATTGATGTCTAAAGAAAAGTAGACAAGTTAATTATTGTATTTTGTTCCATCTTATATTCTTCAGCTAATGAAGCTTTTTCTACCTGGCGATCTAGAATGCCCTCATTGACCTCCCTAATGAGATGACATCGATCTTTTGTTTTATTTACCTAACTAGCTGTACCCGCGACTTAGTCCGCGTGGAATTTAACGTAACAAAAATGTAATTTAACATTTGCGAGTCGATGTTTCGACTTTATATACCTACTATCGCAAAAGCCCGCTCGCGCGTTCTGAGCCCGCGCGACAGGCAGCATTCGTTATCTTTTTTTCTAATATAAGGTAGCCTAAGTTGCTGCTTATAACACCAGCTATCTGCCAGTGAAAAAATAGGTCCAGCCGTTTCGGAGTTTATCCGGAACAAACACACAGACAGACAGACATACAGACAGACAAAACAATTTTAAATCGCGTTTCTGTTATTAGTACCGTATGTACTTTCATATTATGCATTTAGTGAAAAGGTGTTATTTTGATATTACAAACAGACACGCTAATTTTATTTATTTGTATAGATGAACGTTTAATACAAGATAGTTTACTTTCAAGGAACGAGTCTACGTTTACTGGTTCCTTTTAAACTCAACAACGCCAGAACATTAGCATAAAATGCAATAAATTCATACATTTTTACGCTAAACCGCCACAGTGCCTATAAATCGTGTTACTTGGCTTGTGAGGCCGGCGTTGACTTACTTAATATAAAATATGTACTCAGGCTAAGTATAATATGACTGCGGTATTTTAAAAAATCTTTAAAGAATAAGTAAGAATTAATAGTTAAATTATCAAGTTTATTAAGAAACCTACTGATGGTTATGTTGAAACACATTAAGTGAGAACCATTCGTTTATTAGTATCATTGTTTTCATCCGTTGGACAGTCAAAAAGTATATTTCAAAGATAACACTTGATTGTCTATACCACTCAGAAAATTATAATAAGGTATAATAAATATCAACATGTGTTTAAATAAATAAAAAAGTCGTAGCACAAGATATTAACATGTTGTGCCTGTGACTTAACATACTAGTATAAAAAGTCTTATCTTAATTAACTTAAACCTGATTTCTCCACATAGTTATCCTGCAATGGAATAGGCACTGATGTAGGTATGCATAAGTGAAATATAAAACTCTGAAACTGGCGTCGTACCAAAACCCTCGCTTGGTTGAGATTTGACGTACGAACCGCTGGGAACTAATCCACAAACAAAAAAAAAAAACGAGAAACCGCAAGTTTGAACATTGTTCGCGCTACTTCCAATTTATTGTCTTCATTTTGTTACAGATTATAGGTAGTTCCGACATAAAATATAAATATATTTGTAGAGTGTTTAGTCATTGTGTCTTTCTTTTAGTCAACCCAAAACAATTTTTCAAAATTGTTTCATTCGATCACACTATTTTTAAGAAAAATACAAAGTGTTATAAAATCTTTATTTGTTCACTGTGATTATCAGAATTTCATTTTATCAACAATAACAAAACGGCAGACCGTCAAACCGCACTCAAATTACTCACGTTAGATTGGTATGCGTTCTCGTGGTAAGTTTTGCGTGAAAACCGTAAAACCGTAGTTCCGGCCGTGGGAGCGGCAAGTCGCTTTGATGCAATAATTGTGCACCCGCCCTAATAGAGGCGCGCGGTCACAAAGGAAAATCCGATAAATGTCACAACAGGACGCGCGCACGAGTTTTGTGCGGAGCACAGACAATGTGAGACCGCGGACATCAAACTGAACTATGCTCAGCTGCTCACAGCTGTGTTGAGCTATATGATAAGACTAGCTGTGCCTGCGACTTCGTCCGCGTGGATTTAATTGACAAAGTTTCATACAAATGTTCATCCCCTATTTTATCCCCTTGGGGGTAGAATTAATCAAAATCCTTTCTTAGCGGATGCCTACGTCACAACATCTACCTGCATGCCAAATTTCAGCCCGATCCGTCCAGTGGTTTGGGCTGTGCGTTGATAGATCACTATGTCAGTCAGTCAGTCAGTCAGTCAGTCACCTTTAAGTTATATATAGTTAGATGCGCTGTCAAAACATTGTTTACTTTTTCAATGTTACAAACTTTAACCATTAAAAAAATCTAGAACAAATAGAAAGCCGACGTTTATGTCATTATGTTATAACATCCCACCCAATGCGGGTTACAAATTTTCAATAACTACCTCTAAATAATACAGGATGAAATTAAATTAAATGGTCAAACTGATATCAGAGGTTTATTAACTGCAAAATAGGTAATCCTACTAATATTATAAATGCGAAAGTTTGTGAGTGTGGATGTATGTTTGTTACTCTTTCACGCAAAAACTACCGAACGGATTTGGATGAAATTTGGAACACAGATAGTTTATAACCTTTTTTTTTTTTTTTGTTTTCGCTGGGAAATGCTGTTACGCATTCCGCCTGAGCTCGGGGGAACCCAGACGGATATGTGGGACTCCTGGACGACTGTCCAGCCTACCCACTAAAACCCAGCGGTCTGACCTCGCCGCTGCTAATACGAAGCGCCACAGGATCTTCGTCAACTGTGACGCCCCAGCGGCTGGCCTGGCAGTGAGCACCAGGCCGCAGACATCAAGACGGGTGAGACACCCCCGTCCGTCCAGGGACTTGGCTTGACCATGGGGCCCCCCGACCCCTTAGCCCAAGCCCCTCCCTCCACTACGGCGGCGGCAGAAGATGCGCATAGCGCCTCCGACGACGGCCCCGCCGGACTCTACGGATCGGGTCAGCGAGGGCATCCTCCTCTCTGACCCTCTCCGCGGCCTCCTTCTCTGAGAGCACTGCTTCACAGAAGGAGACCATTGCCTCCCAGCAACCTCTGCTCCCAAGCATGGCCTGGACTATGCTTCGGAGCGAGAGGTCTCCTCCCACCACGCTCATCAAGGCGTGCCTCTGAATGCCCCACGCCGGGCACTCCTCCACTGTGTGGCGCACTGTTAGATAGTTTATAACCTGGATTAACACATAGAATACTTTACTTAAGTCTACGCGGACGAAGTCGCGGGCAGCAACTAGTCAATCATAATAAAATGTCAAATCAAAATTTTAAGTTGTCAAACACGACACCTCCAGAATCAACCACAACTAAAATCAGGAGTTGTGGTTGATTCTGGTGAAAATTAGCGATGGATGGGTATGACGTGTAAATACCGATGAATATTAGAGACATATTAGTCCTCAGAAAAAGGGAGCATAGTTCGTTGAGCTTGATCATATTAGAGTAGAAGCTACACGTTATTATTGACGAACGAAGCGGGACATCACAGCAAAGTCGTAGTCTCACCCTTATAAACCATATATGTGCATCTCAACTCTACGTGACCACTTCCCGACAGCTCTACTGGCGTGGGTGTACGTCATGCGGAATATTAGATGCTATTTTAGCAGAATACAAACTGTATAATACCCACTTCAGTAGCTGGAAAGTTCGCAATGGAGACGGGAAGCAAATGCGCAAATATATTTTCAGTTTCTTGGGTTTTATTTGGTTTGAGTTAAAGTTAATATTTGTGGTGCATATTATACATACTATTCTGGAAAGAAAGTTACTTATTAACTGATTGACGAGGTAGTGTTTTAGTCCGTAGTGAAGTGACTTTTGGAAATTCTAAGCAACGGTATAGAAATCGGTCAAGTGCGTCCAAGACCGTACTCTTTGAATGCCAATAGACTCACCCCCTTTAAGATTGGAATATATGGGGGGATACATAGGCACATTAGGACCTTATACCATTGGCATAATATGGGTATGCAGAGTTCTGATGCAGACATAAATATATTTTGATTGTAAAGGTTAATTCGAATTCCTTTGCATTGAGAGGTGAATGCCCCTATTAAATTAGGATCAAACATTACAGTGCTTGTCTTCTGACTATGCCTTTGCGGAAATTAGGCGTGATGAGGATTGAAAATCCACAAATTATTTATCTTTACGTTTCTAACTGTATCAGGCCAAATGAATATGTACAGACGACTTGCAAGAGAGAAAATTAAACTTTATACCTACTGAACAATAAAATCTAAAATTGTTGTAGAAATGGCTGGAAAGAGGAAGAGTCTGAAAAACAGTTTCCACTCGGATTTCGCTGTTGCTGACATTTTCCAATTGAAATCTCGGCACAGAAGCCACGCAAGGACAGAGAACCGACTGTGAGCTGTAGTTATAAACATTTTCACTGGTACACGTGAAACCAGGAGTAGTTACTGCCTGACTAGACTAGACTTTTATGCTGAGTTACGGCGATAATACTGTTTTGCGTAACAAGACTCCTTTTAATGGAGGTACAAGCCGCAATATGGTAATTCAACGGTGGTAGAGCCAAGCTGTAGCCATTTGACTACAGCTTCTACACGGGCTGGTTTGATCGGGGTAGTACCACCTTCTCACAGAATATCGGTTTAAAGTAGCAATTATAGAGCTATAATAAAAAGTTTAGATATTATTGTTCAGTAGGTATAAAGTTTGATTTTATTTCTTGCAAGTCGTCTGTACATATTCATTTGACTTGATACAGTTAGAAACGTAAAGATAAATAATTTGTAGATTTTCAATCCTCATCACGCCTAATTTCCGCAAAGGCATAGTCAGAAGACATAGGCATAGTCATGCTCTCTCACTCATTAAGAAACGCAGCTCTGCGTTTCTTAATGAGTGAGAGAGCATGAATATCTTTCCCTCCTTTTCCTCCTGACCCACTACCCTCTAGGTCGGCAACCTGCCTTTGAAATTGCAAGCATCTATTGGCTACGGTAGGTAACTACTTAGTATCAGGCAGGTTGTACGATGTATTGCCAACTTAGTTATGTATACAAACAGCGCCGTCTTGAGACGCTGCAAAGAAGTGAAGCTTTATATTATAAACCGATATATATCGTGTAACGCTATTCACGTCATCGTGTAACGCTACTGACGCTTAGCACGGATAGAGTGGTCGCGCGGAGAGCGCCCCGAACGACCTTATAGGTTCGCTTCAAAAAACGTAACTAACTGACGTTTCGTAATGACCGCTGGTACGGCCTTATCCTTCACCTATTTACAAAGGATACCACGTAAAGCAACTCAGTATATTTCTGTCAAAACAGGTTACGAGCCCAAAAAAGGTAAATTCGAGGTGAAGGCTCGCTGAATATTAACTATGCGGGATCGCATCCATTATTCAGACTGCCTTGAATTGCATTATATCGATGTAATCAATTACTTATTCAGTCACCGGTGTTTGAGCAACTTTAAGGATTAAAAGGAAAGGCAAAACGATTCGATTGTCGTAAATTTTAATGATACCCAAGTACCTAATCTTCAAAGAATAGCATCGCTTTTTTTTCTTGTCAACTTAAGCTAAGCTATTGGCCGAAACGTACGGGCCTGCTTCATAGTGCAGCCAAGTGAACGGTCATCCTAAAGCAACGTAAAGTCAAACTATTGGCTTTGGGGGTAAGTTGGAGAACAAATAATATCGCAAAGCGAGGCCCAAAGATTAATGTCTAATATATTATTATCAATATTTGAAACAGAAGCCTTATACTAGTGTTTTTTTTTTACTTCAGTTGTGTGAAAAATATTAATCAACTAGCTGAGCCCGCGACTTCGTCCGCGTGGAATTTAACTTAACAAAAAAGCCCGCTCTCGCGTTCTGAGCCCGCGCGCCAGGACCCATTTTTTAAAATTTTGTTTTTCTAAAATAAAAGTAGTCTAAGTTACTGCTTATAACAACAGCTATCTACCAGCAAAAGTCCCGTCAAAATCGGTCCAGCCGTTTCGGAGATAATCTTTGAAATATGTGGTTTTATTTTTTTACGCGGAACCCTAATTTTTTTTTCTAAAATAAAAGTAGCCTAAGTTACTGCTTATAACAACAGCTATCTACCAGTGAAAGTCCCGTCAAAATCGGTCCAGCCGTTTCGGAGATTACCCGGAACAAACACACAGACAGACAGACAGACAGACAGACAAATTTTTTTTTTATCTCGTTTTTGTTATAGGTTTCGTATGTACTTTCATATGCATTCAGTGAAAAGGTGTTATTTTGATATTACAAACAGACACTCCAATTTTATTTATTTGTATAGATTTAAGAGGATATTGGGGTTCTCATTATTTTCCTCTTGACTGTTTATTTCATCTCAAGTGTTCGTAAGCACCTATAATCTTTTATTGTACGTAAGATCAATCTGTTAATACCCTTACCCTACTTGGTATGAAATATAATCATGGGTCGTTTCAATTTTTTGGGAAAAGGCTTTAATTATAAATATAATAGGTATTATATTACTTTAACCTAATTTCGAAGCTGTTAGGGTTATAAGCGAATACCAATACACTGAAGTTCAATTAAAAAATAAATGACAGAAAAATTACCCATTAAAAATAAGATCATATTTCTATTCTCAATAGAAACCAATTTTCTTTGACCTCCCTCAGTCACCTTTTTACCAAAAGCCGATACTTCAGTATTAACTTGTACAATAGGGTCATCAACTTATAGAAATAAGGTGCTCAGCCCATTTGTCTCCTTTTGGTACAGTAATATTAACCTGTAAAGGGGACTTGGCTTTTCATCTACTGACTACTTTGTACTGCGTACGTAAAGTAGCTTCACCATGAGTTTTACGCTAACTCCCCGCTAAAGTCTACTTAAAACTTTTTATACTTACTTGTCGTCGTATTGTGTAGCTGTGTAATTATTCTACAGTTATACGTGAAAACCTATAATTGGTTTTCTGCTATCCATCCCAAAAGTTTATTAATAACTTCATGGTAGCGGTAGGTTTTCCGAATAAAAAAAAAATATATGGCAATTTGTGCAGTCAGCGCAAAAGCTGTTGCTTTTTTTGTACCAATCCATTATTTTTCTAAATAAAATAAATATTTTTCCTTAAAATTAATTAAATTTAATTTGTAAGAAATGAACTAAAATACCCGTTAAAGGTCGTCTTCGTTTCGTTTTTAACCCCCAAAATTATTGCCTCCACGGGTGACAAGAGAGCTGGCTCTTTCCTCGTTCAAAAAATCAGCCTATCGATCCAACGAGGAAATGCAGCCAGCATTCTTGGCACCATCCCACGCGGCCAAGGTTTATTTTAATGTTTTAAAGTCTCTCTTTATAAGTTATATATTATTTTGATATTATTTATGGTCATAGAATATTACCTAAGCAATAATCATTATACCTAACAGGGCGCTACTCCACTAAAATTAAATTCAAAAGGAATTAAAATAAAAAACAACAATATTTTTTACCTAACATTAAACATTTTATGGAATAGAGAATGTTCACACACAAAATATGTTGACTAAATCGCACTTTTCAGTCATCCGACGAACAAGAATCTGCCACAGATTTTACGTAGACACTACCGATTCCTAGCGGACGTACAAATACATAGTAGAGCCGCAAAAAGTAAAAGTAACTGCCATTGTTACTCTTGTTGTTGTCAAATCTCATGACATCACACCACTACCAACTAATAAGTATCTCATAATGTTTCTGCCTTAGTCATATATGTTACCATCATGAAAACGATGGCATTACATTTTATTATGGTCGACGTTAACATATCACGGTGTGTTCTCAAAGGCTATAATTGTAAAACATTTTATTTGCAAATGACACATGAATCGTTCCTGCTGTTGATTCCGGGTATTTATTGAATGCTTTTAATATTAAAATATTGCATGGAAAGCAATCATAGCGACAACGGCAATGGAAAATCGCTGGAATTTTATTGGAATTAAATAAAGTAACCAAGACTGTGGGGTAAAAAGCAATGACTTAATTATTATTCAAGCACAATAGGTAAATACATGCAAGCAATAGGTCCATACAAGCAATAAGTCCCTGCGAGCAATAGGTCCATGCAAGCAATAGACTAATAGTCATAACCAACGCATAGTGAACGCACGCTTTAAAAACAAGGTGACCAAATTCAAATAATGAGCAACATTTTTTAAGGGCCTGCTTACCTTAAAATTGTGTTTTATGGGAATAATCCCACAGTATTAAAATCAACACTTTGAAGTTAAGCTATTCCATTAAAGTTGATTCCGTCACTGTTGTGGCAAGAATGCTAACGACATCGAAAACCGTAATCGTATGCCGGGAGGACCTTCTGACGAGATTGACATTAATCAACTTGCTGTGTTGGTAATCAGTAGGCGAAACAAGTCCAGAATTACTTTAGGTAATTTTTAATGGCCCAAAGCTATGCGAGGCGTTTGACGTGAAGCCAGATGGCTGCAGTAAAATGGATTTGGGTCTTTTGGAGGTAATCATTCCAAACGATTTTCATTTTGGATTTAGATTCCAAGGAAGAATGTTTAATTTCGGCGCTCAGATTTCGTACACGTGTCAATAGTTTTCACGCACAATAGTGTCGCGCCAGACAGTAGATTCTGGCTGGTCCGGAAAAACAAGGTTGTCGTGCCGCCAAAATTTGACATGAGGATTGGATAGTTCCTCACGATAAAATTTTGTATGTATATTAGACCAATGCATATTCAGATTTTTGTTGTATAAATCAATTATAATCCTGCTAATAAATAATATTCAATTATTTATAGTACCTGGGTCATTCCGCCGTTTCGCACCAAAAGCAATTCCAGGTTAATTTACCCATGAAAAAAATACTTAATTTAAAATATTATTTGCGTAATAGGTTAAGAGGAGGCATTCGCAATTTTTGGCTTTTTAATTCGAAATATTTCTATCATTTTATAGATTAAGAAGCTTATATTCAGATATGTGTTATTCAAAAACATTAACTAGGATTACATATATAGGAAAACACGCTTAAGTGAAATTTCCTCGATAGAAAAAAAATCCAATGTTGGCTGTTATTGCTTTTTATTTTCGTTTCATCCACGATATTATTACGAATTAGATCACGATTTTTTTTCTAAAACATAGTAAATGATAATATCTAGGATCAGGATAACCGAAAATTTTAATTAATTCCCTAGTTTTGTTAAAAACCAAAGAAATATTGTTTAGCGCTTATGTGGTTTAACTTCCGAGCGCGCGGTCACTAGTGTCATCTCATATTTGCTATACATGAAGTCATTGCATCACTGTCATATTCTAACTAGCTCAGTCGTCTGCGGACGTCATCGAGGTCGGACCTATGCCGATTTTTTTCAGATCCGAATTTAAATAAATTCGACGTAACCATTACGTAAACGAAGAGAGTGGAAACTCCTTTGGTCAAATAAAAAATATGTCAAGTGCGAGTCCGATACTATATGTACTTGTATATAGTAGTAATTTGACAGATTTTCAGACTTTTTTTTAAAGTTAATTATTCTATTTCCATATAATTTCCAACGTAAATTTTCACTTGCTGAACGGCGAAGGGAGACATTATGAGAAAACATACGTTTATTTAAAGACATGTATTTCAGTAGACATTGCTTTTGCATATTAAGTACTTAACGATATGGTTACCTATTTAATTAATGATTTATTAATTATATTTTATATTATAATCATTGTTTATTTATAACGTCGTTCAGGGGGAAGGGGGATTTTAAATGTCAACTTATATTTTTGACTATTTAAAATGTACTAAAAAAATATAATTTGGCCGCCGCTTGGCGCAGTGGTTCGAGCGTAGGCCGCTGGGTTCACTGCATCGGGTGGTTGCGGGTTCGATTCCCGACAGGGTAAATTTCGAAAATGGCCTCTTCGTAATTTTCCCTAGTCTGGGTGACACTGGGATCACCCCCAGTCCATTGTATGGTACCCATAGTACAAGCGTTGCTTAGTTTGGGACCATACAGTTGGTGTGTTCGTCTGGCGATATTTATTTATTTGTATGTTAATAATCGTATGACATATGTCATAACATACAACAGTGACGAAATATTCAATATAAATTTTAATTTGGCATTAACACAGACGTATAAGTGATCTTATCCGTGTCCGATATCAATTCGAATAATTTAAAATACCACCAGTTAGAGGTGATTACGTGAAAAAGGCCATTGCGGAGCTCAATATTTAGTAATATAATAATAAATAATAGTTTTAGCCCTTTTGACGTCCCACTCCTGGGCACTTGCCTCCCCTTAACACGAGAGGGATTCAGGGCATAATCCACCACGCTGGCCCAGTGCGGGTTGGCGGATTTCACATGTCTTTCGAAAATTGGTTAAATCCTCTAAGACATGCAGGTTTCATCACGATGTTTTCCTTCACCGTAAGCAAGTGATAATCATATAGAAATTATGATTCGCACATAGATTTCGAAAAATCCAGAGGTTCGAGCCGGGGTTTGAACCCGAGACCCTGGTAGCCCGCAAGACGCGGGCTTAAGTAACCAATTGGCAATATATAGTAAATGGGATTATTTTTTAAAACTGGTAACCTACCAATAATCATATTGCTTTCAATATTTAAACACAGTTTTGTAGCGGTACCAAAAATCCATTTTAGCGCCAGTTTGCAGCCTTCTAGCCTCTGAATAAAAGGACTGTGACGTCGCGCGTCGGGCGGTCGGACAGAGTGACATGGCCAAATTATCTGGGGAACCATAGATATAGGAAGAAGCGAAAACTAGGAGTACTATATATACTTCATAAAACATAGCTTGATTGTTAGAAATAAAATAAGGTTTCATTTAAATTCATATTTGATTTCTTTTTCTGGATTTATTCTCTGGCAATTGTTTAAGAAGATCAATTGTCACTCTCTTGTAATTTTTCGTTCCTTTATGTGTCAAATAAATTTACTAACTAAATTTATTATATTTCACTAGCTGAGCCCGCGACTTCGTCCGCGTGGAATTTAACTTAACAAAAAAGCCCGCTCCCGCGTTCTAAGCCCGCGCGACAGGAACCATTTTTTTAATTTTGTTTTTCTAAAATATAGTAGCGCAAGTTACTGCTTATAACAACAGCTATCTACCAGTGAAAGTCCCATTAAAATCGGTCCAGCTGATTCGGACATACTCTTTTATTTCATGTGTTTTTATTTTTTTATGCGGAAGCCTAATTGTTATTCTAAAATTAAAGTAGCCTAAGTTACTCCTTAAAACATCAGCTATCTGCCAGTGAAAGTCCCGTTAATATCCGTCCACCCGTTTCGGAGATTACCCGGAACAAACACACAGACAGACAGACAGACAGACAAATTTTTTTTAATAATATTTCATTTAATAATTTTTAATAATCGCGTTTTTGTTATATGTGGCGTATGTACTTTCATATGCATTTAGTGAAAATGTGATATTTTGATATTACAAACAGACATTCCAATTTTATGTATTTGTATGGATTTCCATCCCACTGAGCTCTGCAATAATTAGTCACAAAGAGATGCCATGACTAATATTGATATCTGCGACTTAAGTCAAAGTGATATTTATAGGGTTGTCAGGATATAAAAAAATGTCAATAGAAATTATGGACGTTTCTTGCTATCATCAATGCTAAAAACTAATATTTTAATATAAAATGGCATTTATTATCTTTAAGGAGTACAACCCAAATCCATATCTGGATCAGTTTCTGAATCGCTAAAAAAATCTTGTAAATTAATTATAAACTCTTGTTCGCAAATATTATCAAATCGGACGTCCCGCTCCCGAATTTAGATTTTATTTACTCACTATTATTTTAGATCCAGTATGCAAAAATGTAAATAATATAATGATATTAAAATATAAAATAAAATTAAAAGATAAATTAAGTTTTATTTCAAATATCGTCTGTGGTCACGATGATTCATCGCCCATCACTAATTAGATCGGCATGCCCATAAAGTATGACATTGACAGGTACTGTCTGTACTATTATGAAATTCAAGACTTCATAGGCGTGATTTTACTGACAGTTGTCGCAGACATCAAGCTATATTTTATGAAGTATAATTATGTGATTTTTTTAATCCCTAGTTGCGGACTTCAAATATTTGGGAAAATCTGGCATAGGTTTTTTGCGTGCCGATTACGATTATGACGTAAATTTTAGATTCCAAGATGACAGACGACCGACCTTACTATCGGACGTTTATAATCTAGCTAACTACAGAATTTAAGAAAAATACAAATTTTCGCCATAATTCAATTTGTAATTGCCTTTGTGTTAAAAGACTTATTACCGGTTTTTTTTAAACGGAACATCTTTACTTCGACTATGCCGCGGGCACATGGAATCAGTATACTTGACGCCCAAATTTTTGGTGTAATGGGCGACTAAGGAATTAAAAAAAAATAGAACTGACTTCAATAAAACCTGCACTAAAAAGCTAGAAATGACAATTTATTTCATATGGAGTCGCTGCAGTGGTGGAACCTTTACTCTACGTTAGGATAGCTTCTTAGGTACCTACCAACTCCTACTTACTTGAATTGACACTGACTCCAAATTAGGGACCTTAACATTTCTAGCGTTTTATTTAGCGCACCCGGGTTTTTTTTGGAGTCGATATTTTTTTAATAAAGTTTTGGTCATGTTTTTAATGGTAAACTACGTATTGAATTGCTGGTAACTGTAAATAGTCCATCTCCCAAACTACTGAACCGATTTTGGTAACATTTCTATGGGTCCTACAAGTATCAATAAATAATAATATAAACAATAAAAATATCTAATAAATAAATATTCTTTCAAATTGGTTTATAAATGACGGAGATCTGAGGTAACATACATAAAAAAACAACTGAACTGAGAACTTCCTCCTTCTATTTTTAATTCTGTTAAAAAATAACTATTTAGGCTGCTCCATAGATTTCCGTAGTGCCGACGTCATGACGTGGCTAGCGAATGCGAGTGTCAGATGGCCCAAAATCGCGATTCATTTTTCTGGCCACAGCCCCTTAAAACCTAATAATTCTAAAAGGAGTATTTCTAATATTACAGTTTAATTGGTTAATTTTCAAAATAAATAAAAAAAACTGCCTGAAAAATCATTCCTCTCTGCGTCCAGCGGGGTACCTCGGTTGGTTTTTAACCCCCGACGAAAAACGAGGGGTGTTATAAGTTTAACATGTGTATCTGTGTATCTGTGTGTCTGTGTATCTGTGTATCTGTGTATCTGTGTATCTGTGTGTCTGTGTATCTGTGTATCTGTGTATCTGTGTATCTGTGTATCTGTGTATCTGTGTGTCTGTCTGTGGCAACGTAGCGCCCAAGCTGATGAACCGATTTCAATTGTGTTTCTTTTGTTAGATAGGTATTCTGATCGAGAGTGTTCTTAGCCATGTTTCATGAAAATCGGTTCAGCCGTTTGAAGATCATCAGCTCTTTTGTAGGTTAAAAAAGCCACATTCACGGCCAAAACCAAGTTCCACGGCTCGAATCCAATCGAAATTTGAGATTATTGGATTTAGATTTATTATATTTTTAAATGATCGTAATAGTCTGAATTGGCTTTTTACAATATTATAAATATGAAAAGTTTCCCTGATTCTGGAAAAAAAATATAATTTATCAATTTTTATATGAGATTTGTGTATGAACTAAAGACGTTCCATAAGTCACGTGTCAAATGAGGGATACGCGCATGCGTTAAACTTAGTTTGTTTTGTTAATGGTCATGGAATATTACGTTATAATAATTATAGAGGGCGCTGCTCCGCTATTGAGAAAAAATATAAAAATACAAATCTAATTTAAAATAATTTTAGCGTTATTGAAAATTCTTCCCCTGGGCTGCTCCCATCCACCTCAACCAGAGTTATTACATGAAATTGAATCATAATTGATAATATTTTACTAGGAATTAAACCTCCGTGGCATCAATATTTATATTCGTTGTCTATTCTAATGTCAATTATTAAAATGTCATAACAAAATAATGACTACTTTTACGCCGAGTTTCTGTTGATTATTGTATACATTTGATGAAAAAGTCGTCGCATCGGGGGTTTTTAAATTTTCAATTTAGAGTTATTTAATGTTCATTTCTTCAAACTTAAATTGCTGGCTGTAATTAATACGTAATATTAAAGCATATATCAATAGGTATTGATTGCGGATTTTGAATAAATTTTAAACACAATTATAATTATAGAAAAATATATTTTTCTTTTTGTCACGATAAAAACTTCATTACCATCCGTACTCAGAAACTCGATAATTTTATATAAAATTTATACGTGCCCGACTATAGTTCAGGTCACAATCTGTTTATACTTATTAGCTTGGCATGGCAACGGGTAGAGGTGGATGTTATCTTAATCCCTGTTAAAATTATTTACGATCATCGGATTGTTTTTAGTGTTTCGTCCATAACTCGTCTCATTGCATTCCTTCGATTTTACAAGCTACTGTAATAAATAAAAAATATTTAAATCAAAAAATGTTTCCCTTTTTAATTTATTTAGAAAGTGTTTTCTTAAATATTTGCTAATATATGCGATTATGGAGTTATCAAGGAAAAAGTTAAATTTTCTCATTCATCGCTCCTTCATTACCATCCTTCCCATCCATTTTTTTACGGGAAGGTAATGAACTGTTTTGGATAGAAATGAATTTTTATTTGATTTTAAATAATAAATTAAAAATATCATTAATATTTGATGATATTCGTATTTAAATTGTTCAATATTTCATTTTTTTTTTTTTTTTTAGTTTTGAAATGTCGAAAACACGTAAAAAGTTAACAAGAGAAGAAAAATTGGCAATAGACAGGATTCGCAAAAGAGAAAAATATGCTAAAATAAAACGTGATTCTGAGTTATATTCTCTACAGAAAAAAAAGAAAGCAAGAGATATTTAACCAGAAAAGAAAGAAAAAAGATTTGTAGCATTAAAGACATGACTCCTAGGACACAACGAGATCAAAGAAAGCGTTGGCGAAAGAACGCTCAAAATTACTTAAAAAAGAAAGATGAACAAAAAAAAATTGAGAAGATATTATTGGAAAACTCACCTCCTGATAGCGACGCAGATGTTCATCCAGAGCCTCCAAGACCAGATCCCTTGATGCTTACCGAAGCCAGTCCAGGCCCAAGCAATCAAAACATATCCGTACCATTACCTAACTCTAATAATAATATAATAAGGCGATTACGTTACAATCATATTAGGACTGTAAAGAAGCTGAAAGAAAGGATCAGTCAACTAGAAAGAGAAAAGGATATATTACGTAAGCGACGTAATGTTACTCAGAAAATATGTGATTCTGTAGAAAAAAAAGTTAACGAAGTGTTATTAGAAATACCACCTGAAAAGAAGACAGAAATTAAAAAAACAGCTGCTCTTTAGTGAATCTGTGTCACGAAATCTGGAAGAGAGCTATAAAACTTTAAATAAAAAAAAGAATAAGGACTTTGCGGTTACTGTAATCAAAGATGGCGAAATATTTAAAAAATATAAACTGCTTCATAAATTGCCATTTGACCGAAGAATAACGAATATTTTAGTAGAAAAAAAAGCAAAAATTGATCAATCAAATCCATTCCTTTTTTGACGAAGACGTGAACAGTAGAGTTGCAGCGGGGAAAAGAGAATTTATAAAGAAGAGAGGTGTAAAGAAACAGAAACGGTACATGAACGATAATTTAAAAAATCTGCATGCTAAATTCTTGACGGAGAAAAGTAATGTAAGCTATTCGACATTCTGTAAGTATAGGCCCTACTGGGTGGTTTTTCCTAATACAGATCGAGACACCTGTCAATGCAAAATGCATTCAAATGTTAATCTTTTGATTAAGGCACTAAAAAACGCGAAAATCATCTCTGAAAGTAATGGGACACATGTTATTAATAGTATATGTTGTGATACAAAACAAAAATGTCTTGAACGTACATGCCCAACCTGTGCTGGTAAAGTTTTAAAGTATCATGAATTTCCAAATGATATCAAAATAGTGTTTCATCAGTGGGTCGTTCAAAAAAAGCCATATCTGGTGAAAGATGGAAAACAGAAGATTAAAATAGTCACCATCAAAAAGAGGTTTGAAGATTATCCTCGCAATGTTATTAATACATTAGAGTCAACTTTAAGTACATTTTTTAAGCACAATCTAAATATTATAGTACAATATGAGACTATCAAGCAACTGAAACAAAAATTGAAAAACACAGAGATACTAGTGCACATAGACTTCAGTGAAAATTATTGTTTGAAATATAATCAAGAGATACAATCCTTCCACTTCGGAGGAAGTAGAGAACAAGTATCTTTACACACTGGCGTTATTTACTATAAAGATATTGAAACATGTGAATTTAAAACTAAATCATTTTGTACAATGAGCAATTGCTTAAAACATGATGCTGGAGCCATATGGGCTCACTTATGCCCTATTTTAAAGATGGCACAAGTACTTATGCCTTATAATGTAGTCCATTTTTTATCTGATTCACCGTCCAGCTAATATAGAAATAAGAATACATTTTATATGATCACTAAATTAAAAAATGGATTAAAATGAAATTAAAAATGACAAAAACAAAAAATGAATTATCAGGAATCCGGCCACGGCAAAGGAGCCCCGGACGGTATTGGTGCAGTTGTAAAGAGAACTGCAGACGACTTTGTTAAATATGGTGGAGATGTTGGTTCTTTCGAGGATTTTGTGGCTTTGGTTACCAAAAACATACGGAACGTATACTTTGAAATAGTAACTGACTACGATATTGCAGAAAAAACGTTTCCACCCAATATTCCGGGATTTAAAGGAACAATGCAAGTTCATCAAGTAATTTGGACTGATGATAATGATAAAATTATTACTTTGCGAAGTCTTAGTTGTTTTGACTGTCAAGATTATAGCATTCCTTGTATACATAATAAACATTTAGGCATTGTTCATTCTGATAACTACGGCGAAGCAGAGCCAGGTCAATCAAGTCTTCAATGTAATCAAAATAATCCCACTTACGTTAATGACGATCAGTCCATATTAAGTATCGATACGACCACCATTTTAAATAATCTAGAAGATTCTGATGTTTTCAATAACTAACAACCTCTAGAGGGTTCAATCGATTTACAGCTCTCACCGATGGTAAATGTAGCTACATCTTCAACCGAGTCAAGATCTTCTAAGATCAAGATTTTATCTGACGTACGTCTTAGTTGGGAAAACCGTAAATTTTATAAGACACCAAATGAAAAAAATATCCCAAAAAAACTAGAATCAGTATTTAATTTTCATCATCAACGAGAATTCGAGTCTTTCATTCAATCAAATAAATCAGAAACACAAAATAACATCAATAATTGTGATGATTCAGATGACAGTGAAGAATTAAAGATTTTTTAAGTTTTATAACGTATGTGATTGAATTTCCTAACTCTCATTTGACTTACAAAATTAAGAAGCTTGATTACATCATGTTGATTGTTGATAGATTATTATTAAACGACAGTTTTTTTAGGTTTTTTATTTTTTTTTCAGTATTGTACTATTTTATGGCCTTTTACAGTTTTAGGTTGTGCTCTGTGATTCTGCATTCAAATGAAAGATTGTTATAATTTACCTATAAGTATAATGGTTTTAAAGTTAAAAACTGTGATGTTTACTTCGGAGATTGAGGAAACCTAGTCTAGACCATAATTAGTATTGTATTGATTGTTAGTAGATCCAGTAAGTCATTCATTTTTGTTATGGTTGTTTGATTTACGTTTAAGAGCCTTTAAATATTATGTTACCTATTGAAGATTTTTTTTCAATTTAATTAATACTACTTATATTCTTACCTGACATATTATAGCGTGACTAATTCTAGCTTTTATAAGGTTTATATTACTGTTAAATACTAAGATATTTTGCAGTAGCAAGTGATAAAAATAACTTCACCCAGATGATTATTTGAGACTGATTTGAAATGTAAGTCTGAATAGAAATAATAAACGTTGATTATTTCATGAATTACCGTCATTTATGGTTAATTACTATCCAGACCTATTTCATAACTCTTTTTGATATATTTCACCTCCATCTCCACTTATATCTTTACCATCCTGCTCTAAATCATTACAATCCTAACACTTTTCATTACCATCCACGCGTTAAATTTCAAGTATAAATATCTCAGTAATTAAATAACTTACAAAAGTGCCTCCCAGTTTTTATGACTCAGGTGACGAATTAAATTCGATTATGAGCAAAAAAAACATGAAAACTACATTTTTTTTTTATTCCGCGGAACGGGTCGAATTTGCGTGAAACGGCGGAACGACCCACCTACATTGGATGCAACTAATGAACTAATTATCTAGCTAGGTTGAATCTGCCAGCCATATTGTTAAGGGCATCAAGCAATTGCAATTAGCATTCCGTAAGAGCAATTTGTCATAGTAATTTACAATAAATATTTAATAGGAATGAAAACGGTCAATATTATCTATTAATAGAGCTAATTTCAGTAGTTTTAATCAAATAGTTCTAATCATTTTCCAAACCATCATTCTAGTACTGTATGATTCGATCTTGATGGAATAGTCACAAAGTAGACACATTTTCATCGCTTAGGCCGACATAAAAATCATCCACAACCTAATTATTATTTCGATGGTAAAAAAACGTTACAATATATCATCTTGCTAAGACCATTTGGGATTTAACTGTCAAACTAAATTAATTTACAACGCTCAGTAATTAGGGCACAGCCGTATCCACCGCCATGCCGTCTGAATTTTTCATGTATATTTTTCTGAACAAAAAACGTATCTTTGATAATCAAAATTGTCTGCAAATATTAAAGTGAAATATAAGCTTCTGGGTATTATGCAAATGTGATGAAAAGCGTAGTGTAGGAGCTCGGCGCTAATGAATATTCATTATGACGTCATTACAAAAGCTTTTGTTGTTTTTCCAAACTCTAGCATGTTCTTTAGTTGCGATGATAGACGTGATAAGGCACAGCCATTTTTTCTTAGACATTATGCGAAGTTTTATTAGAAAAACCTGTCTTTTTCTGTGACCATCAACCTTTACCGTTATTTCAATAGAAGAAAGTGAATTATATTCTTATCGTTAAGATTCAAAATTCAATTAAAAATAAAATATTTTTTACTCTCGTGATGTTAGGTATAATTTTTTTTCTTCAATTTTAACCGCTCATTCGTGTTTCCTTGTAGAGTGGGTGGGAATGGCGGTCGATCTCCTTTATCTTTCTTTTTTATCGTATGAGCTAGTGGCCATCTCTAGGGTCGATGCTTTCAGGCCGCTCCAACAGAGCGGACATGGTCGATAATAATTTATTTATTTTCAGATGCTTGTTGTGCTTACAGCTTAGCCAAGACGCACAACAAGCTAAATTAATACTACTGCTCGCTCAAGAAGCTTATACATTTTTTTTATAAAAACATGTATAATATTAACACGTTGACTGTCCCGCCTATTTTAAGAAATTTTCTGGTACGTCCATTTGTTTTTTTTTATAAACTACTTTATTTTATGATCAAAAGAAGGCCTGATACGTTGATCACTGCGTAATTATACAGCAGGCCTGAATTTCAGCGTGAATTACATGTAATGCATGGACCTCTCAAGTAAATTTTTGTGAATTATATAATGCATGGGCATCTGAACTATATTATTGTGAATTACATATAATGCATGGACATTTGAAATAAAATTTAAAAGATTGAATCGTTTTTTTGCTCTGGTAACCGTGTGTAAAGTTTCATTCTTTCAATCCAGGATCGGTAGTTATCACTTTAAGTGATGGATTGCTGAATGAGGGAAGGCTTATGATTACTGACAACTGGTACACGAGCATTCCTTTGGCAAAGTACCTAAAACAACATGAAACTGATTTATGTGGAACACTTCGTAAAAACCGCCGAGAACTGCCGCAACAAGTCATTCAACAACGGCTGATTAGAGGCCAAATCGCTGTACAACAGAACGACTGTATAACAGTGCTGAAATGGCTTGATAAACGTGATGTCTATATGTTGTCTACTTGCCATAACAACGAGATGCGGATGTCAGGAGGATGTCGTAGTGTTTTGAAGCCAAAGATGGTTTTGACCTACAACGTAGGCACGAAAGGGATAGACTTGGCAGACCAGCTAGCAAGTTACAACTCGCCTGTAAGGAAAACCTTAGTTTGGTATAAAAAGATCGCCGCGGACCTGCTAGCCATAAGTGTAGTCAATGCTATTTTGATATATAATGAGCTACATCCAGAAGCAAAAATGAAGATGCTAGAGGGGCATCAACATGTCATATAGAAGTTACTTAGACTGGAAACTAGTGAAAACATCTTGTTGTCAAAACCTAGTTCAACTAGTTCTCTGAGTCAAGTCAGCCACAAAATGACGCGCATAGCCAGAAAACCCAATGGGAAGATTTGCCAGAAACGGTGCGCAAGTTGTTACAAAAAACTTAAAGAAACTGGCTCCACAACTAGTGATGCAAGAAAAAAGGCCACACAAGTAATTACAGAGTGTCTTCCTTGCAAAAAAGCATTTTGCCTAAACTGTTTCAATGAAGCTCATTAAAGACTTTTTTTTTATTTCAGACGTCAAAATAATAAAAAAAATCGATGGGACATTTTAGTTTTATTTTCACAAATTCATTGTTCATACGTCCCCAGAAAATCAAAGCTCTAACTCACACGTCCACCCCAGGAAACGCGACTCAGTTGTCTTTGGCAAATGCATTACATGTAATGCACGAACGTCACAGCCAGACCAAAAATGCATTACATGTAATGCACGGACAGTCAACGTGTTAAAGCTTAGCGTGATTTGAATTATAAGTCTAAATTATTTATTTAATTCTTGGTAATTTAGAAGTAAAACACACTGGAGCTATCTTATACACCAACATCCTACTCTTTGTACATATTATAAAACTACAAAATATGAGCAACTTGCCATTAAAAAAAAATGAAGAAGACAGGTTCGCTGAATTTCTTGCTTCATCTCCTGAGACGAGATCGCGGTCCGATCCAGTTGTATACTTAAGTGCCCTCGTAGGTTTTAACAAAATAAATAAAAGATTCAAGTAAATACATTGAAGGAGAGGATTTGATTTTGAGTTCAAGAAAATATCTAAAACACATGCTGAGGATAACGTGCGGTGAACTGCAGGTGTTACGCCAAGGTATACTCAGCAAAATTAAATTACCCCTTCCCCCATTTTCTTCACCTGATATGGCCGCAGCCGCGGCTTGCGGTGCTCTTAGATTACTTTAACTTCACCAAAGTTAACCCGGAGCTAGTGTTCCGCAACATCTCTATTACCCAAGTGGCAACAAGAGATGGCGAGACTCGGCGAGAGTTTTGAGAATTTTCCGGAGTGTAAAATAAAGTTGTCTCATTATATTATTAAATTTATTAACTTCACGCAATGTTAAGAAGTGTTTTAATTTTCAACCCTTTGTCTATATGTCTGTGACGTTGGAGCTCTCAAACGCATGGACCTATTTCCATGCAGTATTTGCCTGATAGCTGGTATTCCTGAGATGGTTTAATGTTGAAATATTTATTGTATATTTTTGGACATTATTGTTATGTCGACGCGTTTATTATTTCGTAAGGGACGTGATATATTTGTAGTGATAATATTATAAATAAAATCATCCCTTCAGATTTTTGAAAACCGAGAGCATTCCGTTCTGAAATTTTATATTTTAACTAGCTGAGCCCGCGACTTCGTCCGCGTGGAATTTAACTTAACAAAAAAGCCCGCTCTCGCGTTCTGAGCCCGCGTGACAGGACCCATTTTGTTAATTTTGTTTTTCTTAAATAAAAGTATCTTAAGTTACTGCTTATAACAACAGCTTTCTGCCAGTGAAAGTCCCGTCAAAATCGGTCTAGCCGTTTCGGAGATTACCCGGAACAAACACACAGACAGACAGACAGATAGACAGACAGACAGACAATTTTTTTTTTAGATCGCGTTTTTGTTATAGGTGTCGTATGTACTTTCGTATGCATTTAGTGAAAAGGTGTTATTTTGATATTACAAACAGACACTCCAATTTTATTTATTTGTATAGAAGATTTACGTATTACTTAAAATGTAACGAAAATCAATGGTTTAATCCTATTAATAATACTTGTTCCAGAAGTCTCCGCTCTTACTTAACACTCTTATGGTTTTACATTATTATGAATAGGGATCTGCAGGAATAAACCTGAGTGAAGAAAAACGGATGGAGAGAAAATAGAAACAAAATAACTGCTAAAGATAATTACCATCATGTCATGGCTGCTTGCTTGAATATTTTTTGCAACACCTTTGTATCTGACACAAATACCTATATAGTTTATTCCTTAAACGAATCGAAAAAACTATGTTCTTCAGAGTTACCAAGACGATGGAAAAGAAGCTAAAGTTTCCGAGGCTTAAAGTGAAATGCTCTCACTGGTAACGATTCAATTGGAGCAAAGTTCGGGAGACAAAGCGGTATAGCAAATAGTTAGAATCGCGCGCGCGAATGAGTTCGTGACGTTAAAACAAATCGAAATTCCTACGGATTGGGGCCAAAGGACTCGGTAGTACAATAATGAGGCTGCCGAAAGGCTTAGCGCAAAATGATTAGGCTTGCTATACTCTAATATAATAACAACATATGAATAATAATTAAGCCCTATTAAATTACCACTCCTGGGTGCCGGTTGATGGTGATTCAGGATCCACCAGGGAGAAGAGGGGTTGGGGGGACCAGGGGGATCCAATATGCTGACCCAGTGTGGGTCGGCGAATTTATCATTTTTTTCGAAAATTGGTTAGATTTTCTAAGATTTGGAGGTTCCTCGCAATATTTTCCTTTATTGTAACCAAACGGCTATCACTGCTTGTTTTCATTAACTAAAACACTTAAGTGAAGTGTGTATGTATCTAGAAACATAATAAACTGAATAATCGTGTTTCACTTGAGAAAATGCCGTTAGAACGTTTTATTACTACTACCTAAACGTAATAAACGAAAACTCAAGGAAATGCCATCGTTTAACTGAGCACAGCCCATAAAAATATCACTTACAAGCACAAGTTTCGGAACGGCCGACATAACATGTATTCGGGATACTCGTAACAGCGGCCATAACACTAACATAACCCATAACTGTCTTAAATAACCATGCGTTAATTAAATATCACATGCGAAGGCTGAGTTAGTATAAACTATCTGAAGGTATTTTAACTAATACCACTTAGGTACTGTGTTCGGACAAGACTAGAGAATACAATTTCTTGTAGAAAGAGGGTTATTTTATTATTTAAACTAGCTGTGCCCCGCGACTTCATCCGCGTAGTATTGGATTATTGGGTTTAAAAAGTATCCTATATGTTAATCCCGGTTATAATCTATCTGTGTTCCAAATTTCATCCAAATCCGTTCAGTAGTTTTTGCGTGAAGGAGTAACAAACATACATACATACATACATCCACACTCACAAACTTTCGCATTTATAATATTAGTAGGAAATTCGTTAGCTGTGCCTACGATTCCTTCGCTGTCGTTTTACAACCGTCCTGTGGGAACCCATTCATTTACTCGAGATGAAAAGTAAGCATCCTGTATAATTATTAACCCAGAGCTTATTATTATGAAGGGAGTATATTTTATAATGCTATGTATCTATAAGGTCTTATTATTTTGTGTGGCATCATAATAAATGCTTAAAATGATGGACCAATGATGAACCATGCTAGCCGCAGGTGGCCGCTGGTCAGTGCACACAAAATGCAGCTTTAAGGTGATCGAGCGCCAAGTTTGTTGACTGTACTTACCTGAAACAAATAAATATGTGTAACTTAATTAATTGGCCAAAACTCGAATTATAGAAATACGGCCCGTATTAATAAATCGATCTCAAGTCTGAGAATGGTCTTGAATACGCTTTCGACATGTCATTTTGTATTGGTATGACATAAGAATGACATTTCCAAGATCGCTCTCAGACTTGAAATCGATTTATGAATAGGGGCTTAAAAATGTTTAAAAAAAAATATTTCTTGTACTCGTATATTGTTATCTACTCGTTACTATTATTTTATGAATGAACTAGTATTTTCCCGCCGATAACGCACACACAAATTATCAAAATCGGTTAATCCATTTGGGGAGAGAAGATTAAGGAACACACGTACACCGGAATTTTATACATAAAAATATGTTGCAACTGAACAGCTGAACCTTTGGCCATTGAATTCAATTTCATCCCGTAGAAACGGGTCACGCGGCCAGTAATCCAACTATTACCTGCATGGTTCACCACATTGTATCGACACGCATATCATCCCACACCGAGTGTGTTAGTGTGTGTATGGAGATTCTGCCGGCCATATCTTCGGCTACAATGGGAATATTTCCCATTGAGTCGATTCAATGAAGTGCGAACTGGATAACACGAATGCTTTTGCGTCTAACAAAAGACGCCTTGCTCCCTAAAGAATAGTGCATAATATTGTGTATATTTTATATAATCATTTAAATTTAAGTTTTGCATAAATGTAAGTAATTAAGTAGGTACATGTTGTAAAGCTTAGTTCTTAAGTAGTCTAGGTATATATCTATATTATTTAATTATTATAAGCATATAAATCTGGTTTTGCAAAAAGCCGATATCATCTATTATATAGCCTTAACTAGCTGAGCCCGCGACTTCGTCCGCGCGGAATTTTGATCCTTTCTTAGGGGATGTCTCAGCCCGCTCGGTTTAAAATTGACAAAGTTTCATACAAACTTTCATCCCCTATTTTATCCCCTTGGGGGTGGAATTAATCAAAATCCTTTCTTAGGGGATGTCTACGTCATAGTAGCTTTATGCATGCAAAGTCTCAGCCCGATCGGTTTAAAATTGACAAAGTTTCATACAAACTTTCATCCCCTATTTTATCCCCTTGGGGGTAGAATTAATCAAAATCCTTTCTTAGCGGATGCTTATGTCATAACATCTACCTGCATGCCAAATTTCAGCCCGATCCGTCCAGTGGTTTGGGCTGTGCGTTGATAGATCACTATATCAGTCAGTCAGTCACCTTTGAGTTATATATATGTATATAGATAGATATAGGTAAGTAGATTGAACCTTTTATTCCAGCTGTCTCACTCAATTTAAATGTAAAAAGAAGCTTTTTTTTTTTTTTTTTTGAATTGACTATATGTTGTTGGCCAGAGTGGCCATAACAACTTCACCCGGACAGAGGGCGAGCGCAAGTGCGCTCCAGCCAGAGGGGCAGGGGGGCAGCTAGCTCAAGGGCGCCACAAGGGACACGACCTCGGCTTGGGCCGCTGCCAGGAGAGGTGGCGAGGGTAAATCTACCACCGGATCGGAACGCGACCTCGACTGAGAAGATCCGGCAAGAAACTCAGCGGGCTTGTCGGGTGCCAAGGTGCGTCTAGGTAAGTAGACGCACCTTCTAGCGGAAGCGGGGGTTCGTCGACCTCGCCGGCGAGGTCGGTGTCTGGTGGGGAGTGTGCGTGTGTCGTTCTCCTCGACATCTGAGTCTAGGAGAGCGGTGAGTGGGTCGGGGGGGTCCAGCAACACATGCCGCGGCCTGCGGCGGCATGCAACTGGCGCGTGTGTAGGTGCATAATCGGCGGCGGCGACGATTAAGGCATTGGTGTGTTCAGAAGCCTTCTTGAAATAGCGTTCGGACGCTATTTTGAAGTGCTTCTGGATAGAATCGAGGCGTAAGTCAGAATGAAGGTCTACGTTCCTTACGAACCACGGGGCTCCGACGGCTTGGCGAAGGAAGCGGGACTGAATGGCCTGGAGGCGACTAATGTGCGAGTTGGCCGCGTGAGCGAACACAACGCTCGCATAAGACATGATAGGGCGTATGCAAGCTTTGTATAGTGTCACCTTATTTCTAAGGGACATTTTACTCCGCTTGCATAAAAGATAATGAAGGCGACCGAGCACAAAGGCGGCTCGATTGCGGACGTTTCTAATGTGAGGACCGAAGGTCATGGAGCCATCGAGAGTGACCCCGAGATATTTAACTGATTTGGACCAAGGGATAGGCTGCTTGTACAAAGAGACAGTACCTAAGTTGGAGCGAGTGTGGCGTTTGGAGGGGCGTCGAGAGGTGGTCCTGGCAAAAAGCACGGCTGCGCTTTTGTCCGGGTTCACCTCTATTCGCCATTTCCTAAACCACTCTCCGAGAGAATTGACAGCGCGTTGGAGAACGCGTGTGATTTGAGCCTTGTTACGATGGGAGAAATAAAGCGCGGTATCATCCGCGTAAAGGGCGAGTTGCACATTGTTCGTGCGGGGAATGTCATTGGTGTACAGACTGTACAAGAGGGGGGAGAGCACGGAGCCCTGAGGGACTCCTGCCCTGATGGGGTGGGGTGAGGAGAGCGTGCCCTCGACTCGATATCGAAAGGTACGGTTTGACAAGAAGTCTCGTAAGATGAGCACGAGACTGTCCGGCACGCCTAAGAGGTAAAGCTTGTAAATCAAGCCGTTGTGCCAGACTTTGTCAAACGCCTTAGCGACGTCAAAGAAGAGAGCTCCCGTGGATAGGGGGCGACCGGGGGAGGAGTTGAGACCTTTGAGAACGTACTCCGTGATGCGGTGTACTTGGTGGACACAAGAGTGGCCGGCCCGAAAGCCGAACTGCTCGTCTATGAGAAGATGATTTGAAAAGATATACTCTTTGAGTCTTGCTAATAGCAGGCGCTCATAGAGTTTGGCAATGGCCTTGAGGAGGCTAATGGGACGGTAGCTCGCAGGGACGTTGCGGGGCTTACCGGGTTTATGAATGCCGATGACTATTGCCTCCTTCCACGCATTGGGAAAGATGCAGTTCGTCATAGCGGCATTGAAAATAGCTACTAAGAGACAGATAAGTTGGGCGGGTAAGAGTTTGAGAACTCTGTTGCTAATGCCGTCAGAGCCCGGGGCCTTTTTGGGATTGAGACCTTTAATCAAGTCCTTCACCTCGGATTCGGTTACCGGTGTGAGAGTGGTAGTGAGGGGTAAGGAAACCCTGCGCTCGACTTCCCTATCAACGAGTTCCAGGTGGTCGGGATCAGAGGATTGGGTGCTAGGGGAGCACTGGTTCTCGAGAGCGGAGGCTAGAAGCTCGGCCTTTTCGTCGTCATCGAAAGCAGGGGGGTCACCTGAAGGGCGTAATAGGGGTGGCATTGTGACAATGGAGTCGGACTTTAAGGCTCTCGCCAGCTTCCAGTAAGCTAGATGCGATGGAGAGATTCCTTCGAGAAGGTCACCCCACCGCGCGTTCCTAAGCTCGGCGATGCGACGCTTTACATCACGCTGTAAAGCGCGCATGCGAACACGGTTAGCTTCGGTGGGGTAAGAATCGTAAGCTCTGATGGAGGCATTCTTAGCTCGGACCAGTTCTTTGATATCGTCCGGCAGGACGAAGCGGTGCGAGTCACCTACCTCGACCTGCTTAGACGAGTGGCTGATGGCCGACTGGAGATGGTTGGAGAAGGCATCTACAGCCTGAGACGTGTCCTGAGGGGACGTGAGGGGTTCAGGGATGTTAGCGAGGTGTGGAGAAGAGACATCCGCTAAGGAAGTACTTAGCTTTTGCCAATCCATCACAGAACGCGTGGTCGGTTGAGATGGAGGGGGAGGTCCGAGCTGCATGAGAACGGGACGATGGTCGGAGTCGAGCTCTTGGAGAACTTCCAAGGAGCGCAACCGTAAGGTTATGCCCTTGAGGAGGGCAATGTCTAGGACATCAGGGCGATGTGCTAGGTTGTTCGGGAAGTGAGTGGGGTGCATGGGGGCGATGACGTCAAAGTCGAGCTGATCGACTAGGGCGTCAAGACGCCTCCCATTAGGGGTGGTAAGGAGACTATTCCACCTGACATGCTTGCAGTTGAAGTCGCCAGCCAGTATGACTGCGCTTCCCAGATCAAGGAGTGCTTCGATGTCACTCCTAAGCAGAAGCTTGTTAGGTGGAAGGTAGATGGAGGCTATGACCACGGCAGGATGGCCAGTGAGGGAAAGACGACAGACCGAGGCTTCTATGTTCGTGAGCGCAGGGGGGTCGAGGGGGATGCAGTGGAGGGACCTCTTGTAATAAATGGCAGTCCCACCCCCGCGGGCTGTGAGCCTGTCATTCCTTACAAGATTATAGTTTGCGATTTTGGGATCGCGACGGGACGGCTTAAGCAGGGTCTCCTGCACCAGCAAGAGATCAACCTGATGATCCCGAAGGAATTCACCAACCTGATCCCTCTGCTGGGAAAGGCCGAAAGCGTTGAAAAACGCTAGGGATAGGTGATGGGGTTTGGTCCGTTGAATGTGTAAATCCATTACGGGTGCAAGAGGGAGTCAAAAATGGAGAGGGAGTCGTACACATCCATGTACGACTCGATGACGCCAATCCTCTCAAAGGGATTGGTGACGTTACGGAGGTGGTGCGCTAGTGAGCGAATTCGGTCAACGTTGACGACGTTGAAAAATTCGTTCACCAGCGCGAAGTCGCTAGCCAAGTTGGTGGCGGTAGTAGGCGCAGAGGGCGTGGGGCGAGGGCGGGGGGCAGCAGGGCGCGCAGGGGCAGTCTGCACCGGGAGGGAGGCGGTGGCCGTGTATGGGAGCGGTTTGCTCCATACATTGGCGCGTGGGGATGGGCGCGCTGGGAGCGCAGGCTTTAGCGCTGAGGGCGCGGGGGCGGGGGGTGCTGAGGGCAGACAGGGGCGGGGCGCAGAGGGCGCAGTGGAGATCGGTGCGAAACACACCGGCGGAGGCGCAGAGAGCATAGAGGGCTGAGAAGCAGCCCGTGCAGACGCTCGAGGGCGTCCACGCCTCGCCACCCCGCTGCTCCCCTTTGGGGCCTTGGGGCAACCGCGATAATTCGCGGTATGCCCCTGAGTCCCGCAGAGGACACAGCTTGGCGGTTCGGTCGCGGTCTCCTTCGAGCGCGAGCACCCACTAGTGGGATGGTCACCGATGCATTTGACGCATCGGGGACGGGCGTTACAATTACGGGCAGAGTGCCCGTAAAGTTGGCAGTTGTGGCACTGCGTGGGAGTGCCACTTTTGTGTGGGGCCTCAATAGAGAGCCCTGAAATAAAGCAGACGGCCTTTAAATTAAAGATTTTCCGACCTTCGTCGGAGCGGTCCAGCACGACCAGGACCATGTCATATGGCTCCCGGGTGCGGGCCTTGTACATCCGGTGCACCTCGTGCACCGGGAGGGACTGCGACTTAAGGTCGCACTTGATGAGCTCGGTATCGAGCTCCTTAGGGAGGCCGCGGATGACGGCACGAAGTACGCGCTCCTCTTCGAGCGCGTAAGTGTGATATGGGATTTTATTATCCCTTAGAAATTTGGATAGGGCGCGGTGAGAGTCCGAGGTCTGCACCTTGACCATTATTCCCTGCGAGGTGGACCTCGCAGAGAGAAAGTGGATATGACGCTCATGAAACGCCTTGGAAATTTGCTCCCAGGCGCTCTTGTCATGGATGACAAGAGGGGGGGGCGGGGGTGACTTGCGCGCGGGGCGCGGGGAGGGCGAGGCCCGCTGCGAGGCAGACGGGCTATTGCCAGATTGGCGGAGGGTAGGGGACGCGGGGGTAGGGGAGGGGGCAGGGGACCCCAGGGAGGGAGCAGCTTTGCTCACCTTAGGGGGAGGGAAGTCGCGCTGTTTGCGCGCCCTCTTGTTGCCAACAAGAATGAAATCATCCTCCGATGAGGATGAGGCGGGAAGGGGGGAGGAGGGGGGGGCAAGGGCCTCCACCTCCATGTCGATCTCCAACTGAACGTCGGAGTCGCACTCGGAGGGAGGGGTAGGGGCAAGAGGGGAGTAGGGAGGCGAGGAGTCGGGGGACGCGGGGCGGTCCGCGGCATGTCGGCGGGCTAGGGTATCCAGCAGGGCTGGACACTGCGCCTTGACTAAGACGAGGAGCTCTCGAAAGAGCTCCTCGGTGAAGTTACAAGTTAGGTCCATAGTGGACCTAAGTGTTGAGAGCGTCCCGCCCCACCTGCCGGCAGGGAGGGGTAGGGTGTGTACCTAGGTGTGACCTAGACCTATGGTGTCCCTTTACCTATGTGCAATGGCAAAGGTTGTGTAGGGTGAGTACCTAACTACGCCTACCGGCGTACCTAAGCACCTAACTGTGTCTAACAGCCCCGGGGCAGAGGTACGTAGCCAATAAATCGACTGCGCACCAAACAGCACCCAGAGAATGGGAGTAGGGATAGGGTAGGGTGGGCGGGAGCTACCTGGCGTCGACTAGGGGAGACCCCAAGGCCGGTGGTGCCAGGCCCAACCAAGTTTGCCTACCCCAGGAGGGGACGGCGAGCGCTTGGGTCACGCTCCCTATCCACTTGTTGCCACCGTTAGGTATTCCCGTGGATAGGTGCAAAACTTGACGGAAAAATAATTTCTGTCGAAAGAAACAGTGATTGTCGTGAAAACGACAGTTCAAGCGGAGCGCACGGGGCGAGGTGGGCGCAGGCGGCAAGGGGCCGCGAGCGGGTGGCGGCCGGCGCCGTGGCGCGGCGGCGCGCGCGGCGAAGTGGGGGCGACTGCGGCTGAAAAACACACAACACACAAACAAGGATTAAACCCAGGCAAAATGTGTTTAGCCTGCCGTAAAAACAACAGACTAAAACACAAGATACGAGGAAAAAAGCCCTGAGATGGCGGAGCGTCGAGCGAGTGCGAGCGCGTGATGCGGTGAGGCGGACTGGCGCGGAGCGTGCGTCGCTGACGGCGGCCGGATCGGGACTGGTAAAAAGAAGCTTTAGACTGGAACCATCAAGGTGAGCGAAAACATGACCGTCCCAAGGTAACCTAGCGATGCACAGTGATAGCCAAGCTGCAGAAAATCGGATAGTCATGGAGCGAATAGAAGTGAGTCACTCAAGATGGTTCGACATGGAGAGTCAACGTGGTGCCCTCTGAATAATCTAGGGCCACGAAATTTTAAGTCAAGTATTATTTCATTACTCATACTCTGAAAGTAGGTCTGAAGTTGCCTGAGGAGTGGGTTGAAAGTAATACTTTTCCGGCCCGGGAGAATCGCTTTCAACTGACAGCTGTCAAATTATAAAAAAAAACTAGTTCCATTTTCACATTTCTATGGAACCATGTTCAAACTTTTTCTACAGTCACTCAATTACAGCACAATGTAAAATTGAAATAACATAAAGTTAAGTATTAATTAAAGAATATATATTTTTAAATGACTTAATTATAATTTAGTTTCAACAATTTCTTTAAAATAACATAGATTTGGGAAAAATATTTAAACATGAAAATGAAAAATTATGGCTAAATAATGAAGTTGGCCGGCCAACGCAAAAAAAACCAAATAGGCGGCAATCCGATCTTTTTTTTTTTTCGAGTTGTAGAGTATTGTTCATACTTCCTTGTATTATTTCTTTAGCCAATTCCTGTTTTTATTTTGACTTTCCTTGTATTCGTAATGAAAAGCACAGTGTTTACCTCGGGTGAAAGACTTATTTTGTCCCTCGAACTAAACCCCGTCTCGGGACTAAATAAGTCACTTTCACCACTCGTGTAACAATGTACTATTACAGTTTAATTTGAGTATCGTTTCATACACGGGTTTTCTAGGAATAATCTATTTCGTAACATCAGTGTTTTGACTAGCAAAATGAAATTAAATTTACATTTCATAATTTAGAATTTCAACATAAGTGGTTCGAGCGTAGGCCACTCGTCTCACTGTACCGGGTGGTTGCGGGTTCGATTCCCGTCAGGGTAAATATGGAATGGCCTTTTCGTAATTTTCCCTGGTCTGGGTGTCACTGGGATCGCCCCAGTCTTGTTGTATGTTATTGTACCCACCCAAAGTACAAGCGTTGCTTAGTTTGGGACCATACAGTTGGTATGTTCGTCTGGCGATTTTTATTAATTAATTAATAAATTAAAATTTTAAGCACGTATTTAAATTCCCACTCCTATACACCTACTATACTCTTATACTCCTATAATATTATTTCTACGGAATCGTTGTAAACTAGCCCTTAAAGCCCAGTGATGGGATTCTCGTCTCGCAACACTGAATAACAACTCCGTCGCGAAACAACACTTTTACACGCCGATTTTTATTTTATATGCGCATGTAAAATGGGAACACATCATAGAAATAAATAACTTTAAAACCCGTATTTCTCGAAGTACTAAGCAAGGCTGCCTACCGATTCCTTCGCAGAAATTAGTAGGTAAGTGTAATGATTCGTAGGTATTCTAAATATTGTTTTCTTATATTTACGCGAATACTACACATTGAAATAAAACTATTTTTCGGATTTTATCGCGTTTATTAACTTTATGTTCCCGACGTTTCGGTTGCTTTACAGCAGCCATGGTCACGGGGGGACTGAGGTGTTAGACGTCCTGATGTCATAGTTAGTAACTGGGTACCCTCATATTTAGTTGTTGTTTGCGGTCCGATCCACGCAGAAAGTGCTCACTTGTAAGTGTGAGGGGCTAAATATGAGGGTCCCAGTTACTAACTATGACATCAGGACGTCTAACACCTCAGTCCCCCCGTGACCATGGCTGCTGTAAAGCAACCGAAACGTCGGGAACATAAAGTTAATAAACGCGATAAAATCCGAAAAATAGTTTTATTTCAAGGTATTCTAAAATTGAAATATAATGAAATATCGAATTAACTCGACACGACGTTAATTAATTCGCTCTCAATCACGTTATTAGTTACATTAATTGGATAGTTGCATGTTAAATTAATTAATTAATTTAAATTTAGTATGTACCTGTTCAATTTGGAGTAAAAAGTAGGTAGGTACTAGTACCTAACCAATTTTTACGTAGCAATAGTGTCGCGGGAAAAGTGCTGGGTCCTGATTAGGTAGTTACGGCTATGCTGGGCTCAATCCAATAATGCATATATATGGGGGGAGGCAGAAACGTAAGGATCAGGTCAATGTCACCCGTGTACGTTACCGGCACGATGGAGGCGGGTGCATTCCTCGGGTGGTATGACTGGATCCTTGGGTTCTTCAGCACAGGCACAACACTGGAGCGCTCACAATGGTTTTAGAGTTCACACCACACAAAATGCACAGCAGATTCGGTGGATTTCACACGATTAAGGATTTTAGGCACAGGAGCATGCGGAGACGTCTATGTCACACGAAAGTCGGTCAGTACAGTGTCATGAAAGGGGAAAGGGACGACAGCACAAAATATCACATTAATCGGGGGTAGGCAGATGACGGTAGACGGGACACATTTTAGTTAGCTACCTACATACAAAATTGTAAAGTAAACAAATAGTAAGTAGGTACCTAATGACTGTTTAAAGTAGGAAGAAAATATATCCCCCATAAATCTTTTTTTCTGGATAAATTTCATGGAGATAAATAAATTTCGTTCATTCGGTTTCTACCTCCTATACAGAAATTTCAATAAAATAACAATACATTTACCATGTGAATAGGCTTCCGGTAACAATGCCCTAAAATAACTCTTAAGGCTAAAGCGCCCAGCTAGCCCGCGATGTTCAAATTTTTTGAGGTTTTTTAGAAAATTTTCAAAATCTGACTATAATAAAAGGCACATTTTGTAATTCGCGAAAAAGACCGTGTGCAGTGCATTTATTAATACATCCAACTTACTCTAAAACATTTCAAGAACGACAGCTATCCAGATAATCTGACATTTTTTGTATATTTAGTGATTTACTAGTATCATATCCACCGTGGTAATATTTAGAGTAAAATAAATGTATTAATAAACGCACTGCATACTGTGTTTTTCGCAAATCACAAAATGTTGTCTTAAATGTTTTCAGATTTTGGATAAGCTATAAAAATACTCGAAAATTTTGAATTTCGCGGGCTAGACAGGCGCCTTCACCTTAATTTGATGCTACCCTATATCACTCACGCTTCCGATAAAATGAAATTGAACGAATGTTAATGTAGGTACCTACTTCATGAACGAGAGAGTTCGCAATTTAAACATTTAGAAATATCCAATTTATCCTGACACAAGTATTAAGCAAATAGAGGCGAAACCGTTAATTCGATTTAATTTTAAACTCGGAACAGGATTCTGGCACACATTTTATTGCGCCATTATGGTAGTCAATATTGGGTGAAAATGTGTTGCGAACGCTTGGCGATTATATAGTTTATTCACATTGAATCACAAACTACTATATCAATTGTTATTCTTTTTTAAAATTGGATTCAATTATGAAAATTGTTTAGTCACACTAAACCTGGTGAATCTTCCTCCAAGGGTGAATCAATTTCTCAATTTCATAGGTGCCTATTCTAAAAAGTTTTCCATATAGGTGAACAAATCATACTATTCAAACAAGTGACGCTTTTGTTGGAATACGAACATAAGATAGACCTTTATCTCGCTCGACTGCTGTAGTGTTAAGAATGCATTTGACAGTTGCTCATAGGCAATTCAATACTGAATAGGCACTTTTCATAATATAGAGGCGCGCGACGCGCTTGACGACACATGACACATCCATCGCCGAAACAAATTCATTATAATATATTGAAAGCCGTCACAAAATATGAATATTGTTTGAAAAAGTAGCACACTCGAGTTTTTAGGCGTATCAGTACGATTTAGGGTTGAGTTTCATGCTTAATAATATCTACAGTCCATCTAACGAGCTAAAGCGACACACATTGCGCTTTTATTAAGCTTCGTTTGGTGAACTTGTTTCCTGTTTAAAATATATACAAATATAAAAAAATAAAATAAAAATAGGACTCCATTTTGGTTCTCCAAAGAGGACGGTCACATTTTTGTATTGTATTGTTTTTAAATGTGTTTCTATTGCTATGTGTTACTTGACCCTGGTGAAATACCTATTAACTGAGTGGGACATATTTTTAAAGAAAGAAGAAGAAAGTAAAAATAACTCCCGTATCGCCCAAATATTTACGAATAATACGAAAAACACGTTGTTTTAATTAACTTAGACCTGTAGACCAAGACAACACATAGAACAAACTCCCAACAGGAAGTTACTGAAGGGTTCCTGAAGCACGTCAGTAGTACAAACACTGCTGAATATGTATAGCGGGTCAAACTATAACAAGGGAAGTCCACAAGCCGAGAGATAATATTATTAGCTTAAATTGTTTTACGACTTAAATTATAATACAATTACAAACTTAGGTCGTATGAGTGGGTTCTTGTATAAATCATAGCCAGTATAGTAGCTAACAAGGTGGGCTACACTGAGATATACGTAGCTATAATATAATATTATTTTTATAGTCACGAAGTGTCCCTGGACAAAGTCTTCCCTACACTTCTCCACACATCTCTGTTCGGGACTACTTCCTGAGAAAATGCTCCCGTGAATGTGTTCCAATCAGCTCGCCAAGCAAAAATACGATAAATTCCTAGTATTAGTTCTTAGTATTCACAAATGCCCCATATTCATGATTTGCTGTAATTGCATAAAATTTAGTATAAAGCCGTCAATAGCCTAGTCGTTCGAGGGGCCACCCCTGTAGCTGAGAGGTTCCGGGTTTGATCCCACTATTGACGTGAACAAAAGAATACTCGTAATAAAGACTACACTACCTTTTTGAAGGATACTCTTCAGCATTAACCCTCGAGATATCAGCCCGCGCCGATAGTATATCAATGTAAACATTCAGAAATTTTCCTAAAATATTCCGCCGTTGGAATTTCGGCAATTTTCCATTTAATAGAATTCATTTTGGCAGCATTCGCGTTGGAATTCGGCAAAGGCACAAAATCGATGTTGTCTCCCGGCTAAGGTTAGGATATTTAGTTGTCTGTGATATATTCCTTGATACATTATTTAAACTAGATTCATTGCCAACTTGGCTTGCTTTCTTGAGTTGTTTACACAAGAACTAGGAAGATAGTTTATTTAAATCGGTTTCATTTCTAATTAAGGGCAAGTGCAAACGTAGATATCTGACTGATTGTAATTTAGTTTTTTTACTTTTTTTTATAAATATCGCCAGGCTGACACACCAACTGTAAGGTCCCAAACTAAGCAACGCTTGTACTATGGGTACCGTATAATGGACTGGGGGCGATCCCAGTGACACCCAGACCGTGGCAAATTACGAAAAGACCCTTTCCGAAATTTGCCCCGGCGGGAATCGAACCCGCCACCACCATGTGCAGTGAGCCGAGCGGCCTACGCTCGAACCGCTGCGCCAAGTGGTCGTCGAGTCTTCACGTAAGCTTTCCAAAAGAGAGATTGATTATAATCTCTATATTAGATATCGGTGTGCGTGTGTTCGTAATTCTTCTCATAAACTGCTTGACCGATTTCTATGATATTTTTTGTACTTATGGGGTCACCTGGATGGTTTTTAGCTATAGATGGACCCTGTAGCAAAGCTGCGGGTGGAAACTAGTAATAATATACATGTACCTGAGTTCCCCGTAGGGGGAAATCGGTAAATATATGGGTTTATTATGTATCGGACAAAAAATTTAATTAAAAATAAATGAGGGAGAAACGTTAATTGGCCGTGGTATTAATTTTACTAAACCTATATAACTGTTTTCTCTGAAGTGATGATTGTCTATGCTCTGAAGTCATTAGCATTGTGCCTAAAGCGGTCTCATTAAAATAACAGTGTGAAAAAATAAAATCAAATCACAATGAAGCCAACTAATTCAAAAACAGATCATTCCCTTTTATGTAGTCACACTGCAGCATAATCTGTGCCCTGGTCACGTCGACGGATACAATTCATTTTTATGAGGTCGAGCGACTCCCAGGAGTAACGGCTGCCTGCGATATGAGGGATGCTGCGTACGATTTGTTTGTCTCTACTGTGCTGTGTGTACAATTAAAATGGAGATGTGTTCACAGGCGCTAGTTAAACACTTCCAGCCGCAAATTGTAAAACGCAAAGAGTCAGCGCGAATTAATTCAACAGCAAGAATAATTGTGTATTCCGAAGACTACAAACTAAATAAAGTTACAGTGATAAATATGCAAATAAAACAGGGGCAGAGCTGGATAATCCACAGGATGAATATAAATTGTGTCATCGTTAATTGAAGTCAGACATTTCGTACGGAGTGACATAGTGAATAACAATGTTTTTTTGTTGTATATGCCTACAGCAGAACATCCGCTATGAATACGATATTTTTCAACGTTATGTTCGAATCGTATATCATTGTGTTAAAAATACAGTTTAAGGTGAAGGCGCCTGTCTAGCCCGCGAAGTTCAAATTTTTTGAGTTCTTTTAGAAAATTTTCAAAATCTGACAATAATAAAAGACAAATTTTGTAAATCGCGAAAAAGACCGTGTGCAGTGCATTTATTAATATATCCAACTTAATCTAAAACATTTCAAGAACGACAGCTATCCAGATAATCTGGCAATTTTTGTATATTTAGTGATTTACTAGTATCATATCCACCGTGATAATATTTAGAGTAAAATAAATGTATTAATAAATGCACTGCACACGGTCTTTTTCGCAAAATTTGTATTTTATTATTGTCAGATTTTGAAAAAATTCTAAAAGAACTCATACAATTTGAACTTCGCGGGCTAGACAGGCGCCTTCACCTTAACCTTTATTGCCAGCGCTTTATTTTCAGAAAGTAAATATAAGTAACAAAATTTACTACAAAACACGAATTAAAAATTTTTAAGCAAACATTTTGCTTTTTTGCTGAAAACCTAATATTTGCTTATTTCAGACGCTCTCAATGAAAAAGATTTATTTATTTTGGGCTCTGAAAATATTTGTGACATAGATTTTATTGACATCAGAATACCTATATAACCGAATTAACGGCCTTATCTGTAGGTACCTGAGACTTCAAACAAAGCTCGATTGCTACCTAAACATTCTTAAGACGAATAAACTTCTCAATTGTTAGTCAACATACATCTATGTTAAGGCGTAATTGATTAGTCTGTTCAAGCGTGAGAAAGCCTCGTTAGACGCCTGGTGTACGTGCGATCGAGTTAATTATTGATGAGAGTTCATTAAGCGTGTCTCACACGTGATACTTACTTAATCGGTAGTGATATAAATGGCTTATGTATCTTCGGTATTAACTAGTACAGTCGGCATCAAAAGTAACACATTGTATCCGATCACAATACGAAAAATAGTGTGGTCATTACGTCAGAGGCTTTCTGGTGTCCTACCTATTATACCATATAATACCTATTATAATGTGTTTCATTATGTGATTTTTCTAGACCGCTTGGCGCAGTGGTTCAAGCGTAGGCCGGCTCACTGCACATGGTGGTTGCGGGTTCGATTCCCGGCAATGGCCTTTTCGTACTTTGCCCGGGACTGGGTGTCACTGGGTCAGGTCTGGGCCCCCAGTCCATTGTACGGTACCCATACTACAAGTGTTGCTTGGTTTAGGACCATACAGTTGGTGTGTCAGTCTGGCGATATTTATTTATTTAAGATATCAAGCTTTTTTTGGTTTTAACAGTACTATTACTGCGGAAAGACAACAACAGCAACTACAAGTGGAAAGGTGCTGATGAACATTTTTAGGTGGGTTATAATAATAAAAACGAATATTCTTAATTAAAAACTTTAAAATAAAACTATTTTTACGGATTATATCGCGTTTATTTAATTTTTATGTTCCCGACGTTTCGGTTGCTTTACAGCAACCGTGGTCACGGGGGGACTGAGGTGTTAGACGTCCTGATGTCATAGTTAAAAACTCGGGAACATAAAAATTAAATAAACGCGATATAATCCGTAAAAATAGTTTTATTTCAATGTGTAGTATTCGCGTAAATATAAGAAAACAATATAAAAACTTTAACTCAATTCAAATTTTAATCAGATATAGTTATCAAGCGTCTGTCAATAACAACATTAGAAGTGCACATATTAATTTAGATATTGGTGATTGCCGCATAAGGGTGACCGTGCACCCGGCTGTGTTTTGAAGCGGGCCCGCCTGCTTCGACCAACAGAATCGCTTCAATTCCTCAGCTTCACCCAGCTCAAGTTGACAGGAAGTGAAGTGATCCTATTGGTTGAAGTGAGCAGGCTCGCTTTATAGCACAGCCAGGTGGACGGTCACCCCAAATAACGTGTTCGGAATATTCAGATATGAGATTTAATTAAATTTTAGTTAATTAATTCAGTTCCGTGCGTTTGTTCGAGTAATTTGATTTGATTCATCGATTTTTGCATGAACTAGGAAGTTGATACGTCATGAAAAACTATTAAAATAATCAGGCTATCGATCTTGATTTCAAAGCGCCAATAGCCCAGTTGTTTAAATCCCGCCGTGATAACCCAGAGGTTTCAGATTCGATTCCTATCTTGTTCATTAAACTGTTCACGTGAGCTGCCCTAGCCCAAGATTTTGGTTTAGTTAATGCAGCTAACGGGACTGTTAGTAATGTGATAAACTCACATTGCAACTAATCTTTGTAAAAAACAGTGCCGTCTAGGGACGCCCGAAAGAAGCGAAGCTTTATCGTATAAAGCGTAGGCATTAAGCGTTAAAAATAGCTGCGGCGCATATAGGTATATGTCGTGTAACGATACTGACGCTTAACACGGATAGAGTGGCCGCGCGGCGAGCGCTCCGAACGTCTGTATAGAAGCATCGCTTCAAAAATAAGTCCCGTATAGAAAATTTGTATCAAACTTTGACAATCCGATAACACAAGCCGTTGGCCAATGGAGTCTCGTATGGTCTAAGTAAACAAATGATTAGTTCTTTATTTGTATTCCTAACAACTCCCAGAACTCACATAAGTCTGACGTAATAAACGAAGTTTTATAAGGCGCACAGACATTCATGTATTTCTTAGTGATAAAGTTAATACAGCAAGTATTAGAGAGGAATCAAGTTGAAGTTTGTCTGGCATTGGAGGAAATTTGTTTCTATTTTTAGATCAAAGTATTAAGTAGGTATTAAAGAAGAGGTTAGTATTACCATCAAGAATCATTTCGAAGGTTCTGTCTGTCAGAGACCAAATAGATTGTATTTTGGTATAGTGATTGATGAAGCAGTGATAGCCGTTTGGTTAAGCATGCGTCTTGCGGTCACAAGGTCCTAGGTTCAAACCCTGCCTCCGCAACCTCTGTGTTTTAGGAAATCAATGTGCGAATCATAATTACAATAATGATTATCATTTACTTGCTATGTCTTAAAAAATCAAAACAATTTTCGAAAGACATGTGAAATCCGCCAACCCGCACAGATTACGGCCTGAATCATCCTCGTAGTGAGGGGAAGCCCGTGCCAAGGAGTGGGACGTCAAAAGGGCTAAATTATTGTATATTTTTTATTCTATAATGATAGCTTAAATGTGTCCTATCACAACGTAATGCCCTTATTACGTTGTGGAGATAAAGTACCTAACTTATTTCGGAAAAAATAAGGTTCCCATCCTATGTGACGAAAGTGGCAGGCGATATAAAATAACGTCGTACTATTTTTATGGTGAAATGTGAATTTCAATATAATATGAACCATATACTATTCTAAATAGTGATTCAAATCATTTAACATCTAATAGCCAAGATTCATACATATATAGCTATGCTTGTGTTTCCCGAAGGAGTAGGTAGATTGAGTTGCGCTTGTACACGTCCATTCCGATGTAAACCTTAACGCACCTTGTAATAAAATCTAAATTTATTTTACCACCATGCTTCTAGCAACTAAAGCCTCACAGACTCACGCGTTCAACAATATTTTCGCGATAAGATTTCACTTCATTTCTTAAGAGCGGGCGCTTTTAGCGGGGGCGTATTTACCCCTCAGTGAGTGTTCCGTTCGGGCACATCCGGCGTTTGACACGCCCTGTACATTACCAAGCCCCAATGTACACTCGCACATTTCAGCGCCTCACCACACTCGGATAATAGTTTACGGATAATGATAACGGTAAATCACTGTGGTTTACTAACACAAGTACAGGGCATCTAGCCTGCCTACTATATTACCTTGGTATAATTAGGACTTAAAGATTTATCATCAGTTGAAAAACTCAACAAGAAAAACTAGTGACTAAAATCGTGTACCTAATTCTTGGATACTTTCCATACTTTCGATAAACACAATGTGGGGATCCTTGTTGCGAAAGTTTCAATGTGAGGGAGATTAAGGATTTTGAAAAACCCGGTTGTGCACGCGAGAGATGTTCTTCACCAATCACTGCTATGCTACATTACATTATTATAAAATAATCTGCATCTAGAAGCAAACTTTCACAAATAAGTCCCCCACACTAAGCTTAGCTACTTTACATACGTGTTCTAATCCAGAAAAGATTCTAATTGTCAAATAATTACAATGTTTACGCAATTAACCGGTAGCATTTGCCGGTTATATGCAAACCGTAGTGAGGGGACGAGGGTGAACTAGCTCGATGTTACATGGGAGTGCGCAGTTCAGAGTACACTGCAGTATGCTAATTGAGATCATATGGGTGTTATGGACTTTTGTTATATTAAGAGCTATGGCGGTAAGTATTAGGTAGCTTCTTCTTTGCAGTCCTGATATTATTATTGTTCTGTTCCGGTTATGAACAACCTTATTGTTTGATAATTTCACTTTAAAATACGTAAGCTAATGTTAGTATTAACTGCGATATGTTATTGTATTACTTACCTTCAGAACCAACTTTTTTTTAAATAACATAACAGATAATTAATTTGTCATCTAAAAACTCCTCATATTGATTTTGTGCTTATAAAAAGTAGTAGGTCACCCGGACCATAATTATGAATCAACTAGCTGAGCCCGCGACTTCGTCCGCGCGGAATTTAACTTAACAAAAAAGCCCGCTCCCGCGTTCTGAGACCGCGCGACAGGACCCATTTTTTAAAATTTAGTTTTTCTTAAATAAAAGTAGCCTAAGTTACTGCTTATAACAACAGCTATCTACCAGTGAAAGTCCCGTCAAAATCGGTCCAGCCGTTTCGGAGATACTCTTTGATTTTATGTGTTTTTATTTTTTAACGCGGAACCCTAATTGTTTTTCTAAAATGAAAGTAGCCTAAGTTACTCCTTAAAACATCAGCTATCTGCCAGTGAAAGTCCCGTCAAAATCGGTCCAGCCGTTTCGGAGATTACCCGGAACAAACACACAGACAGACAGACAGACAGACAGACAGACAGACAGACAGACAGACAGACAGAAAGACAGACAGACAGACAAAAAAATTTTTAATCGCGTTTTTGTTATAGGTGTCGTATGTACTTTCATATGCATTAAGTGAAAAGGTGTTATTTTGATATTACAAACAGACACTCCAATTTTATTTATTTGTATAGATTGACACATCATTTATCAAAATCGGTAGTCTAGGCGCTACGGTAGAACATACATACATAGATAGACCACTAAACATATAAGTAACCCTTTCTTTTGGCTTTGCCGTAGTCGGGTAAAATGGTAATTAATTCTAAACAAAAAAAAATGCTGAAAATGTTTCATTATTTTCTATTAAAAAAAATAGCACGCGGCTGTTACACCGAAAATTAATTCCCCGTCATTGTAAATTAGATTTTTAACGTCGCGTTTTTAATAAACCAGAATGTTGCCGAAATCATAACAATTATGGTAATACGTTTGACTAGGTTGACGATAAATTGCGGTGTTACACGTCACTTTTGTCGTGTCGCCACCGCGTGCGATTAGTCGCGAGGAATCTGATAACAGCTCGACATGGTTAGATTATAATATGTGACTGCTACCGACAATACACGCGAACCGAACATTTTTCACGATAAATAATGCGTGCAATGGCAGTGTGGAATGGGAAGCAAAAGAAAAGCAACTGACTTTTTTGGGTGAGGTTGATTTATGCATTCTTAAGAATCATTGTGGATTCTAGAGGCGCCTTTTAACTACTAGTATCTTCCTGGTTCCTGGTTTGGTTTGGTTTGGTTCCTGGTTTCCTTACTTTTAGATTTACCAATAAATACTGTTTCGTATTAGTACTAGTTAAATACCATTTGGTTTTTTGTTTCATTGTTGTTGCAACATTTTTGTACTTCCTACAATTTTTCGTAAGCGGCAACACTGAACGACTTCTTTGTTTTAAAAAAAAAAAGAACATATTTTTCGATATCCACGAGCGACACGCTTTTTTCGTTTGTTTTTAATAAGTTAGATTTCGCAACCCCCTGCTATCTATTTATTGTTATTTTGTGCCCTCTCGATTCCCTCTTATTTGTGTATGTGTATTTCGCCCCAAAACCTCCCCTTAGAGGCATCCCCGCCTAGGAAAGTGTGGTGCCGTGATATCTTCGAGTGCTGCGACCACCCCGAGTCTGTAAGTACCTATGTTTTCCTTGAAACCTCCATCCCATTGATGATAATAGAAGGACTGATTGGTGAAGCTTCTGATATTAAGAATGCCAGCGTTGTTAGGGTAACTCAAAACCCGCCACCTCAATCGCAGTATTAACGACACTGCGCACCCTTTCAATTATCAGGGTGGACACAATCTCGATAGTTTACAAATACCGTCATTTCTCAACTATAAACCAAAAAACTATTTTTAAGTGAAAATATTTCATAATTATAAACTTTTTTTCTGACAAAGGTTAATTAGATTCATCTATAAATTACGATAAATTACCTATCATAAAATGTGATTTTCCTGGAAACTTTACTAATTGAGATCACAAAAGAAAGTCGAAATATTTTCATATTAAATTTCTCATATTTTTTGTGGACTCATTATGCTAAGGAATGTGTCCTTCGTTGAGCTGTGGACTTTAAAGTGATCACTTAAATTATAAAAAAAAAATATTTTGATTTGTAGTGTTGGAATTATGTAATTGCTCGAAAATTGTATAGTTTTGCGTTAAATTACTTGAAATACAAACTAAAATTATTATATCTATACCTACTAAAATATTTGTGAAAACTGAAAAGACATTTTCAACACAATTCCAGGAAAAAACAATTTAGGATAAGGACCCACCACTCACCCTTGGCTTGTTAACCTCCAAAATTATAAATCAAATAGGTTGATCGATAATGGAAGAGGTTAACAAAACCTAACTCCGTCGGTCGAGTTTGTCAGTCATGAGTGTCAGGGAGCCTAATAATGTGCAATTTTCCGTGGAACAAATCCAGGAACATTAACACACGCCTTTCTTCGATTATCGTCCTAGAGTTTGTACCCACTATCATAATCTTAAGAAAGGTCGAACGGTGTTAAAGTACGTAGAAGTTTAACCACCCGTAACGATAATGTGAACGATTATCGACAAGAGATCGTGTCACGGGACACTTGGCTTTATCTTTATTGCATATTGGTCGCATTTGCATTTATAGAGAGCCAACTATCATGTAATTCCTGGTTAGTATCTAAATGAAAAAGAACAAGGTTTTCAATATTCAATGAAGCAGATAATCTATATATATATATAATTCAAAGGTGACTGACTGACATAGTGATCTATCAACGCACAGCCCAAACCACTGGACGGATCGGGCTGAAATTTGGCATGCAGGTAGATGTTATGACGTAGGCATCCGCTAAGAAAGGATTTTGATTAATTTTACCCCCAAGGGGATAAAATAGGGGATGAAAGTTTGTTAAGTTAAACTCCACGCGGACAAAGTCACGGGCTTAGCTGGTGGTATAATATTTATTAAAAACAGAACTATGAAACCTTCAGAAGTTTATGCGTTGAATAAACGGAAAATTCCCTGAAGACTGACCTCTTTATTAATAAATGTGGATTAGCGAGCGAATAGTTACACACTGCCCAATCTCTGACTGTCATCAGTAATTTGACATTCGAAAGAATAAGACAAAGCATGCTGTAACTACACGTCCGCTAAACCACGGTTATTAATAAGGCGTTGAAAGTTTGAACACGATTTGAGCCCTGAACGCCTTGGCCTATAGAACAGCTTGGCGGAATAGGTGATAGCAATTTTGTAACAATTTAATTACAGCTAGAAATATTCCATGGAGTTCAAACTGAACCAAAACAATCCAGCGTGGAATTCGAGTTCAATTCCACTAAACGACCCTCGTACCTCCACCTCTCAAGTTTGCCTGCCGACGGACGGTATGCGGCTATGAAATTCGCGATCGGATTTTTGTATTATATTAAAATTTACGTTACCAACCTATGAGTGTGGTCGCCACGATCGATGCGGGAGAGTGTTTATTTTTTAATAGCCGTACCACCCGCCTGGTGTTAAGCAGTTACTGTAACCTAGAGCTGCTTGCAATACAAAAGCACTATTCGCATGTTGCAGACCTCGAGGGGAGCGAGACAGAAGGCGGTGAAGCGGAAGCTTCCGGTTCCCTCGTCCGTCGTACGAAATGCAGCAATAATAGTATACGCTGATCTGCTGTAAGAGCCTCGTCGAGCCAGCCAGTAGGTATATGAGCTGTAGTCATTTCAATACAACTTGGTTTTAGCTTAAGCTCTTGTTAGTACGTTTGTTAGAAAGTTTGACAAGGTATCACACAGGAAGGGCTAAACATAATTGGATATTGTTTTGCAAAATGAAATCAACCCACGTGCACCGCCGCAGACCAAAACCAACCATTTTTTGGTGTTTCTAGGTTGATTTCAGTTTGGATTGGTCCAATTATAACTAGGATATGGTTATATATAACCATATGGTTGTGAAACAATTCAGTAAATACCGATAATTATGGGTTTCAAGATTTTTTAAGGTTCTAATAACAAATATACCGTCATCAAATTTGTAATCCTACCCATTGGATTTCATTTCCTTCAAAGGTCTAGATACTCTATGATGAAACAAAGACGCGGATGAAACCGGGGTTGAATCAAGTATAGGTATATATATATTTCGGGACGAAATCTATCCGCTCATTTCATTTCCTCGTCAATTGCGGAGCCGACAAAGTGCTATTTACTAACGAATCTCACAGAACACGGACGTTTTGAACTTCTGACGTCCCCTCCGTCTTCGCTCATCCTCATATTTCATCCCGAGGAATGTATGGATGGACCGAAGTCGATACATTTCCCTCGGCCGAAAGTTGGCACGTTGTTCTGAAATAAACTTTGAGCTATTGTCTGGCTTGTAACGGACTGGACGGTTTCTATACTACCTATTGGTAACCTAGACACGTTAATTTTGGTAAGGCAATTAGGTACTATATTAAAGCATACAGTAAAGATATTTTATTCTCAGTGTAAATAGGCTTTTGTATGTTAATAAGTCGGCAAACAAGCGTACGATTTGTCTGATGTTAAGCAGTTAATATAGCCTATAGATGCTTGCAAACCAAAAGCATTGCTCGCACGTTTTCGACCTGAACGAGAGTGGAATAGAAAAGGGGAATGGGAAACTAAGAGTTGGGCTTCGGCTCTCTCACTCATTGTGCGAAACACAGCTATAATGGCTACTTTACGCCGATGTTCTGGGGTACTTCTGTGGTGAGTGGTACTACTCAGGTCAAGCTACCCCCTACCAACTTTGATGGCTTCATGATAAATGTATTCTTAATTTTCTGAGAGGTATGTTACATTTAGAACAGAAATATTTGAAACTTAATAGTATAGAAAGCGTAGGGCGTCGCAGCTCTGACGTCATCGTGTAACGCTCCTGACGCTTAGCACGGATAGAGTGGCCACGCGGCGAGCGCCTTCAATAAAGCGTCACTTCAATAAAGTTACCTACCATCACAAACATAGGTATACATAGCGTTCGCGCGGCCCAGTTACTCCATAATTACGGTTTATTTGTGACGACGGACTGAATGCTGCAAACATTCTGTAAACAGAATACTTCGCGGGTGGCCGGCATGTCGTATTTCAGGTCGCATGTTTTAGACATCAACCAACGCCTTGCATTAACAACTTGGGATGATGACATTAATTGGTATACTACCTAAATACTAACTAGGTACAATTAAGGAGTCTCGTATTATGCAATTATTAATTTTAAAGAAAAATATATGTAAGGAAGTGGCCTGTTACTCCTTATTACATAAGCTATCTGCGAGTGAAAGCCCCGTCAAAATCGGTCCAGCCGTTTTGAAGATTAGCCGAATGTTAATGTTCTCTTTGTTATGAGTATCTACAGTTTTCATATGCGTGTATGTATGTAAAGAGCTGTTATTTTTACAATACAAACATACACTATATTTTTGGTATAGATATAGATTATAGAAACTACTAAGTGATAATAATCCAGTCAAAATATAAATTAAGAAATACGTAAGTAAATACCTACCATTTTAAACATGTACTCAGTGCAACATACATACACAATTTAAGTGTTGTATTAGTATCTAGGGTATTAATCAAGTCATTCGTTTTAATTAAACTACGCTCTGTCTTCATCAGACATAGCTACTTCTGAGGCCTGGCATGGTCTATCGCACGAGGACACAGTCTGCCAAGTCACAACAACGCAACGAAGATAAAATCTTTATACTCATACAGTTTTCAAAGTCGTCTTCAAAGTGACTGTATTTAATTGTTCAACGAAATAGTAAATTCTCATTATACTAAAATTTCCTCCAATATCGTATCGCTTCTAAGAAAGACAGTGCAAAATTTATTGGTTATGTTGATATGGAAATTTCCATGAAAATTTCTGAAAACAATCGTATAGAAGATTGGTAACAAGAAATAATTATAACCCGACTCAATATCGATTTAATCTCTTGTTGGATTCACGTTGTTTCAAATAATAAAATATATAACACGAGAACACAAGAATATAGCATTAATCAGATAGCAATTTAAGTTAGGTAGGTAGGTGACTTTGCTTTAAAAAAATGCGAAAACTAGTAGCATACAATAAAACCAGTTTTAAAGGAATTAATAACGATGGAAAAATGAAGACAATTTTATAAAGCAACTTCAACCTTTCGTTGTTTTAACCCATGACCCATTTTCAAATGCAATGCACTTTTTCCCGTTCGCTGCGGGCAGGTCACCTAGTTGGTGTTGAGATAAGTACTGATGTTCATCTGGTCATATAGGCACTACTTATATTATAGTAGATAATATTTACAACTATTCAATCCAAAGATTTTGTAATAATAATTATTCCAAAACTGTTTTTCTCTTGACTGTACTTAGCTGTTCAAAAGAGTAAGGGGATCAGACCGGAATGACAAAGTTTATAGTGGATCAGACAGGAATTAAAACATAATAATAACCAGCAGGGGATCAGACTGGAATAACTCGATTCAATATGAGTCAGTGTTTGACGACCGCTTGGCGCAGTGGTCTGAGCGTAGGCCGCTTGGCTCACTGCATCGGGTGGTTGCGAGTTCGATTCCCGCCAGGGTAAATTTCGGAAATGGCCTTTTCGTCATTTTCCCTGTTTTGGGTGTCACTGGGATCGCCCCCAGTCCATTGTACGGTACCCATAGTACGAGCGTTGCTTAGTTTGGGACCATACAATTGATGTGTTTGTCTGGCGATATTTATTTATTATTTAGTAGCTGTGCCCCGCGACTTCATCCGCGTAGTATTGGATTATTGGGTTTAAAAGTATCCTATATGTTAATCCCGGTTATAATCTATCTGTGTTCCAAATTTCATCCAAATCCGTTCAGTAGTTTTTGCGTGAAGGAGTAACAAACATACATACATACATACATACATACATACATACATACCTACATACATCCACACTCACAAACTTTCGCATTTATAATATTAGTAGGATTTAGTGACTGTATGTTTTTAAAGCTGGCAGCCAATTGACTGCGGCCCATACACGGGTTTGACCAGGGCAGTACCACCATCTCACAGAAAATCGACGTAAAGTAGGTATTAAAGTACGTATTTCAGGCCTCAATTTTGGTATTCTAAAGTGAACGGTCACGTTTTTGTTTTGTATTATTATTAAACAACTAGCTGAGCTAGCGACTTCGTCCGCGTGGAATTTAACTTAACAAAAAAGCCCGCTCCCGCGTTCCGAGCCCGCGCGACAGGACCCATTTTTTTTGTTTTTCTAATATAAAATTAGCATAAGTTACTGCTTATAATATCAGCTATCTACCAGTGAAAGTCCCATCAAAATCGGTCCAGCCGTTTCGGAGATACTCTTTGATTTCATGTGTTCTTATTTTTTTTACCCGGAACCCTAATTATTATTTTTTTATTAAAGTAGCCTAAGTTACTCCTTAAAACATCAGCTATATGCCAGTGAAAGTCCCGTCAGAATCGGACCAGAAGTTTCGGAGATTACCCGGAACAAACACACAGACAGACAAAAAAATTATAAATCGCGTATTTGTTATAGGTGTCGTATGTACTTTCATATGCATTTAGTGAAAAGGTGTTATTTTAATATTACAAACAGACACTCCAATTTTATTTATTTGTATAGATGTATAGATAATGTCTGTTAATGCTATTTGTTATTTGACTACTTAACTGGGTGGACCATGTTTTTAAAGAACGGAAGTAGTAAATATTTTGGTACCTAGCGTTTGACTACTCAATAATAAATATGTCAAGCTACTAAAAACCAGCTCAATAAGTATAAGTGGTATTCTGAAGCCGAATTGGTGAAGAACAATTTCAATACGTATCTACCTACTACGATTATTCTTATCGTCTAAAACTGCTGACACTATTATGACCGTCCGCTTTAATGGGTCGTAATACGGCGATGAAAGCCGTGGCATTCCAACTAATAATTGCATTCCGTGTCAAATTACTGAGCAATTTCCCTGCAGCAGTTAAGTTTTTGCACAAATTGCCGCCTAAACTGCAAGCGAACCTCAGTAAGTCTGTATTCTCAAAATGGTATAAATAAGTTACAACAGAAATGTTAATTCTGAAAAAAAAAACAACTAAATAACGAAAATATTTGTTAGGTACTAGAAAATATTACCAATAAGATACATGATAGAAAAATGTGTAGTACTTTTGTAAACTTATGAGAACCTTTCAAGGATTGCGTCAGACAGCAGCAAAGTACACAGGTAGTAAAAAACTTAGTACTTATCAAAACCAATAACCTGCCTTCAATTGCCAATTGACAACAGCTCATGTTCGGACTAGCGTAGTTTTGTACGATGGCACGCCTTGAGGTTGGCAACGTGTGAGCAATACCTTTGGCATTGCAAGCGTCTACTAGGTGAAACAAAAAGGGTATACTATTTTTTTGCAACTTCACTTTGTAAATCCAAAACTATCGTCTTTGTGGGACAGTTGAAGTACGAAAGGTGTTGTAGACTTGTGAAATCTGTCAACAGCTGTATTCCTATAACACCTTTTATTTTTCAAGCTTTCTCCAAAGCTGATAGATTTGGAATTACAACGTTAAGTTTTCAAAAAAAAAAACGTATACTCTTTATGTTTCAACCTGTATATATCACAGTAGCCTTAACATTACGCGGGTCATACACATGTTTGCTGACTTTCTTTCATATAAAACAATAGTTGAGTAATAATAATAAATAAAAAAAAGAATAAAACAACCCTATAAAAGCAGGGTACACTTTCTTATCTTATCTTTATGTTACTTGTATGTTAATCAAAACAGATTGGAGCACGATGCATAGAAGTAGTTGCATTCAATGATGACGTGCGACCGATATTTACGAAGCCATAAACGTTAGCTTACAGAAGGCTTGGTGTAGGTAAAGATAGCACGCTTGGGTGCTTGAGTGGAAAGTGCAACACTCCGAACCACTCATTGAGTGTAACGGCCCTGTGCGCGATTATCGACAACGACCATGTTACGGAACACTTGAGTTTTGCTTTATTACAAATTGGAAGCAAGTCGAACGAATGAAATGCATAAGGACATATTTACACTGTGTTTTGTTCACATTTTATAAATAAATATAAATAATTTAGCCCTTTTTACGTCCCACTTCTGGGCACGGGCCTCCCCTCAACATGAGGGGGATTCAGGCCATAATTCACCACGCTGGCCCGGTGCGGGTTGGCGGATTTCACATGTCTTTCGAAAATTGGTTAGATCTTCTAAGACATAGCAAGCAAATGATAATCATTATTGTAATTATGATTCGCACATTTATTTCCAAAAACACAGAGGTGCGAGCCGGGGTATTGAACCCAAGACCTGAGCCCTAACCACGCTAGCTACTCAAATCGTAATAGAAAGGCAAAAGCTAGCGATTACGTTTCAAACGCTCCGCTTTTGACGTTTTGCTGACACCATACCATATCAATGGTGTCGCTCCGCTTTTGACGTTTTGCTGATATCATACCATATCAATGGTGTCAGCAAAACGTCAACAGCGGAGCGTTTGAAACGCAATCGCTAGCTTTTGCCTTTCCATTACGATTTGAGTAGCTAGCGTGGTTAGGGCTCTGGTGCCCGCAAGACGCGTGCTTTAACCAATCGGCTATCACTGCTTATCACTGTTCACACTTTAGGGGTCGTTTATTTTTTGTGTCCATTATAATTATATTATTTTTTTACGTATATGACGTCCATTAGGCATCCCTCCTTTTCCTGTTATGTTTTTAAATAAATATAAAAACAAATCGGCAAACAAGCGTACGACCCCTGATGTTAAGCCGTTACCTATAGATGCTTGCAATACCTATGGCGTTGCTCTCACGTTGAAGACCTTAAGGGGAGTGGGTCTGAGGGTGTGGAAGGGGATAGGTTAGCCTTCCAGCTCTCCGACTCTAAGCTAAATTGGAGCTGGTATTTTTGGGGCAAGGCCAATTCGTACCGTTATCCCTTTGTGTGCCTGCTGGGAAGTCATTGGGCATTTATGGGAATCATGCCTGTAGTATTTTTACCTTATGTATTTCTCACATGCAAAAGATAATATGTATCTGTCGTCAAGTACCATTTTGAATAAGTATGGAAAATTCAAAGCTTTATGCCATCTACTCACCCTAATTTTTAACTTCTTCTTACTTCATTATTTTCTGTCCCCTTCATTATTTTGGAAAACGAAACCATGAATACGCAGAGCCAAGTGAAATGTAATCAAAGTAATTTGCATAATTGTATTAATTTTATAAGCGGCAAATCTGCTTTATTAAAACACAAAACATAAAAATTATAATTTACAGCGTCTTAAAATTAATCTTTGTAACGAGCCGAGCCCGATTTCTTGCCAGAGCCGAGTAAAAAGAAGCACTTTTTTAATTTTATGAAGCAATTCCTAATTTTATGGATGTTAAACTTTTTGCTTGTTTATTCAAGTGAAATGAGTAATTGCTTATTGCCTTATTTGGCCTACCAATAAACTCTCTGATATTGTTTTCGATAAAAAGTTTTAAATAAGTTTTCTATCTTTAACTGAACCATAATTTGTAAGCGTATAACTTAACAGACAGACAGAAAGACGGGTACACAAACTAAGTTAAGAAAACCGTACACGTAAAAAAACGTACAGCTAAGGAACTTCGAACTATACAAGTTTAAGAAACAAATGTTGAGTAAATTGCCTACATAGCTACAACAAATTGTTAATATTTTGGCACTAAGTATGCGAAACAAAAAAAACAAAGACAAGTGAAATAATTGTGATCATTGAAATAAAACTATGTTTAGGATTTTATCGCGTTTATTAACTTTATGTTCCCGACGTTTCGGTTGCTTTACAGCAGCCATGGTCACGGGGGGACTGAGGTGTTAGACGTCCTGATGTCATAGTTAGTAACTGGATACCCTCATATTTTTATTTCAATGAAATAGTTTTATTTCAATGTGTAGTATTCGCGTAAATATAAGAAAACAATTGTGATCATGTTTATAGTATCCCAAATCTTATCTAATATCGCGAGATAGCATAATATCGATAGATAGTAGGTACTGTAAATAATGTCAGTTTCAACGTAGTCCATGGCAATTTCACTGAAACGCTAATGAGATCAACCCGTAAAGGAAAATGGACTCACTAATCTGTCGTAATTTCATTCCTTTTTCAGTGATTTTTCATAACAGCTTCATTATATAATTGAACAATTATCCTATTCCAATACCAAGCTCAGGATTAATTGTGATTACAAAAACCTCTCTCGCTATTGGTTGAGAAAGAGATAATACTTCTTTAGTAGATACATTTTTGCATGAAATGACATGAATATCTTCAGCCTTTCGTCTATAGCTCATTCAAACGCATGTGATGGGTTGTTGCCCGCAAATTGGATTGTCGGCGGAGAGCGTGGCCAGTCATGTATTTAGCTCGTGTGCTTTCGACAGCCGAGCCCTAAGTTTCTAAATCACTCTCCATAATGAAGTAGAATCACTGCCGTATAAATTAATGGTAGTTACTGTGTTATGCATAAAACAAATTTGCATTAGAACGTTTTAATATTGTACAAAATTTGCACAGAAAAATGAGTGCTATTTGGTACATTGTTAGCAATTTCACAACACTTTTTGAAATCTTTATCTGTTATGTTTGAAACCGAAATTTGTAGAGCTTCTCCAGATTATTATTGCCTATATGTATTTGATACCGTTTTTAACTCCAAACTGAATTCCATATTGAACCCTTGGTACAGTGCCGCTAAAATTCTACTAATATTATAAATGCGAAAGTTTGTGAGTGTGGATGTATGTTTGCTACTCTTTCACGCAAAAACTACTAGGATTTGGAAAACTAGGATTTGGATAAAATTTGGAACACAGATAGTTTATAAACTGGATTAACACATAGAATACTTTACTTAAGTCTACGCGGACGAAGTCGCGGGCAGAAACTAGTATATTTATATTTGGCAGCGCCGCTAATAACTTTACACAGCTGTAGAAAACAAAATGTTTTATCAGTATTACCGTACCTTTTAACACTAGTTTGCACTGACGAAAAATATACACCTTTTAATGTTGTTGTCTATATTAAAAAAAATAGAGACGACAACATGTTTTACAAATACACATCTTTCTATATCTTCGAGTACTTTACGCCTATACTAACTATTCCTTGAGATAATTGCAGTCTTAGATTAATTCAATTTATCCTTAACCATAACAAGCTCATGACTTAGTTCTCCATTGATGGCAATTAGCATTATCAATTGTACATTATATGGAGGTGGTATTGTTTGATCAGCGATACCCATTGTACCGGCGCGGCGGCGCGGGTGCGTTGATTAATTGCTGCGTTCCGGCCGCACCGCGTCTGATTGCATGAACATTTGTCGCTAATGGATGAGTCGCTTATTCCTCATAATTCAATACTGATCTGTTGTGTTAGGTAGATCGTCGTAAGCGACATAGTATGTTTAAAAAAAATATGTATAAAAACGTTGGTGATCAAGATTACGACCCGCCTGATGTTACTGCAGTTACCTTAGCCTATAGATGCTTGGACTACTAATGGTATCGCCCGCACGTTGCCTACCTTAAGGGGTTTGGGCTTCCGGCTCCCTCATAATATAAATAATAATAATAATAATAATAATGTAGCCCTTTTGACGTCCCACTCCTGGGCACGGGCCTCAACATGAGGCTGGATTCAGGCCATAATCCACCACGCTAGCCCAGTGATGGTTGGCGGATTTACAGCTACTCTACGCCGATCTTTTGTGAGAGGTTGGTACTACCCCGTCGAGCCAGCCCGTATATGAGCTGCAGTCATTCGGGTACAACTTGGCTCTACCATAGTAGAGAATGTAATGTTATCGTTTGTAAAGGGTAATGAGATTGCAATTCTCGCTACTTAAATAGGTAACCTAACAATTACAGTATCAACATAAGCGATGTTATTACAAAAAAAATAAACATTAATGAACACGGGTTCTGTCTAATTTAATTCTCGGGAATAGCTTAGTATCGTTAAATATGCACAAGTAAGTGAACTAAGACCTCTATCCTTACTACTCGTAGTTTCAAAAGAAAAACATGGTAGAGCAGCTAGTATGCTTGACTTTCAGTCGAGTTTGTTTTCCTTGTGTTAGATAGAGCTTAGGTCGTTTATAGTTTGTAGGTAAAGTTATCTAGTTTCTATTGAAAGCGTCTTAAAATATGTTATCCACTACAGTGGTTAGCGCAATAAAACCCAAGGTCCCGAGGTAACCTTGATAATCATCCACATTGGCAGAGTACTTGTATAAAGCTCGAGAAAAACGATTGCGAGAGTTAGTTTGACGCCAACGCCATCTATGAGTGTAAAATAATATTACAACAGTATAGCTATATTTTGAAGCGTCACAATTTTTCTTAAAATCTTGATTTCAGATCAATTTTTAGACAGAGTTTTTTAGGTTTATGTCGAAAAAAAGTTTTTATAAAAAAATTGTGATATGGGCGTTATCTTAAATATATTCTATAAAAGATTTTACGAGTAGGCTGTTCTCTATCGTAATACTTAATTGCACATTATATTTAATTAAAACTTATCCACAATCAGAAACGTAGCTATCGGTGGGATTAATCAAGCCGGGTTTTAATTAAACACGCACTATATCTTTATTACACATATTTCTTAGCCACGACAGGCATAGATGCTCGGGGTTATATTACTGTGAAGTTGGGAACAGAACATAGTTCTGTGAGTATGTTAGCTATTTACTCCTGTAGTTGAACTTACATAATAGATAGACAGGTACCTACCTACTTGTATTCGTTCATTTGAGCGTAGGTCGCTCGGCTCATTGCACCGGGTGGTTGCGGGGTCGATACCACCGTCGGGACAAATTTCAGGAATGGCCTTTTCATAATTTTTCCTAAATCTGGGTGTCACTGAGACCGCCTCCAGTCCATTGAACGGTACCCATAGTACAGGCGTTTCATTTTGGGACCATTTATATACAGTTGGTGTGTCAGTCTGGCGATGACCTTTATGACAGTATCATATGGGTAAATTTACAATAATTCGCGCGTCTTCGTGATATAAAGTAACTGCTTTAATTGTGATTTGACCAAATGATAAATTGCGAGCGGGTATTACCCATAATTACCCATAATGCCTTATGTCTATAATGTACCTACTTACGATATGTGAATTTAACTACTTTTGAAATCATGTCTCGATAGGTAAATTCTTATTATAATAATGTACGATATTTTGATTGGTGCTTTAATGAATACTAAAGCCTATTTAAGAAAATACTGCTTTAGCGGCTGGTAGCCATTTAATCAAAGGTCAGCCTGTAGAAAGAAACCTTCCTGATTTATTATTTGCGGTAGCTACCTACATTATCTTTAGCATCTACTTAGGTGCCATGCAAAATATCATGCACGATCAAAATAAGGCTTTATATCAATCAATGTAAGAATTCTTTTCATTTCTTCATCTGATTCATTACAGCGAATCCTTTGTACGTCCAATTCATTACCTGAAAAAGAAAGGTACCTTTAAACATTTTGGCATTCGTTGAGATCGTTAACGTGGAAATGATCGCGTTGCTTCGGGTAATACAGATGTTTTGGCGCCGTGATGAAGGATTAGCCATAAGATATTTTAGTTTTACGTGTATTTCGAAATCGAGGATTGTCATTGAATTATCAACAGAAGGAAGATATGTTCACTGCTGGACGTGGACCTCTCCAAGGACTCTAATCTCTCTCGTTTATCGCCACTTGCACCCACTGGCTTTCATGTCTACATTGCGGGGGGTGTGCCAAAATTAACATGATCCGGCTCGTGGTAGCAAGTGTGATCTTCTTTGTTCTATTTCTACGAGAATATTTTTTTAAGAAATGAATTTTCTCAATTGATACGTGAACCTCAACATTAATGTCAAAGGTATTACTAATTCGACGCTCGATCTTGTTTGAAAATCGACGCCATTGTTTTTGGACCACTCCTGCTGTCCCGGCTTAATTGGTAAAGATTAAACTACGAAGCCGGGGGTCATCTCCCGAGGGGGATGTTCAATCCAAGGCTTCCTGGTGTGGGCGACTCCTGATGAATTATTTACAAGTTTGCGCATATTAACGTGGCGGAATATTTGTGCGAGACGGTTGTGAAAAAAAAATGATGGTGCGTCGCATAAAATTACATTGAACCCTATTGCTTTAAAAATATTATTAGTGAGTAACTGCATAATATTATATATATATATATATATATATATATACAATTATACAATATCTAGGATGCCAGTACAGTACAATTGCTTGTATAAAGGAAATTATCTTGAGAAATAGTGCTCACATCTAAGGTTAAGATATCAGAGAAGAATCGTCAATCATCATGAATTCATAACTTTAAGGTTAGAATGGAATAGTGATTTTAACTACTTACCTGAACTATGAAAATTAAATGTTAACTTTCCAATTATTGTAAGTCTCATTAAGAACAATACGAAATTAATATAAGTATTCAAACAATCTAGATTAAATTTGAATGTAAACTCCAATACGAAATACCTCAGGTCTTTTCAAAGTTCTCTTGAAGCAATTTAAAATAATTTTGTGATATATTATGATTGCTGTCGTTGATAAACTTGAAGAACGTTTAGCTAAGTAATAAGTTTACTTTCGAGATCTTTATAACCATGATAATGGATACAATTATTAAAACAAATTGATGTTGTTACGAGTGGATATCATAGTTAACTTATTTTTAAATAAAAATAACGCATAATAATATATATTCAATTGCATGTTTTTTTTATTATTTTGAGTTATAACCAGACTTGAGAGCTATTCGCATCACTTCGCATTATTGAGAATAAATACTAAAAGGTTTCCAGAAAGATTTCCCCTTTGTGGAAGCAGCTCATGAATGTGGATGATAAATATAAAATACCTTACTACGACGATATTAAGGACAGGCAACGACATAAGTGAAAACTGCGAGATTTCTCGCAAATGACTTCCTGAAAGTACATATATTGTACCTTCCAATTACCAACTTCACCTGGCTTTTATGAGATGTGTGGGCTTTTTAATAAGTTTTATTGTTTGATTTGCTTCCTCAAAAACTACCTACAACTATTATTTTCATACGTAACCCAAAGGCTGTGAAAGAATCAAGAAACGTATCTTTCATACTTTTGGGTAAAGCCATTAGGTATGAATTTATACCAAACATAAATTAAGATATACTTTATCTCAGCGATTGTACTATAACAATAGTTAGATACTTCTTGGTTGTGATCCCAAATATTTAGGGATAAAGAGTATGACATGAAATGACTTTGAATAATGATCACCATTCAAGATCAAACTCGTCGAGTTCACTTATAGTTTTTACTTCAAAACCTACCGTTCACGAATAATGATTGAAGAATGATAAAATGCCTTCTTATTTACACCACATTGGTTCTCATTCTATGTGCATGAGCAGGACAGCGATATTTTAGCTGTGCAAAATTTGATTCGGTTATAATTTATAGACACAATCATTTTTACCATATTACTTGAAAGAGATTGGTTACAAATCAACATAGCAATCTAAACAGAAAATAGCATTGAAATAGCATCGTTTTCTATAACAAAAAATCCAAATTGAACTTAAACGACAATCCTCAAGTGATTCAATAATGAATTCAACCAAAAATCTGTCAGTTCGTGGAATGAATTTAGAGAGTTACCTTAGCGAATGTCTCGAAGGAGACGGGCACGAGTTTCACCGCAGTTATCACGATCGGACGTTGGGTTTCCACTATGAATAACACCACATTCTTCTTGGATTCCGTTGGTAAGTCCACCCATGGACAGGAGAAAACCACTTTTGCTACATGCATGCCCTGGAACAATGACAATAATTACGACATTAGCGGTCTTTACGATGGCAATTTTAGGGACCCTATAGTGAACCACAAGACACCATCTACCGAAGATAATGGGCTGATTCTGATTATATCAGGTATTTGAACCATTTCCAATAGCCCAATTGCCAGTACATTCGAACTGCATCAATAGACCCATATTTTATTTTCATATTTTTGGAATAGTTCCTGCGCCTTTTGCGGTCATGTCGCTGTATGTCTCATCATTTGTAGCGATTAACTGCAACAGTGCCTTACATCATAGACATATGTCCCATTCAAGCCTTCCAAACGACCGGGCATAGCCCGTGAAACCGAGGGAAAGACAGAAATGAAATAATGATGACAATAGTGGAAATCTGTTATCTCAAACTGATTAAGATAGTGGATCAGTAAGCGTTAGAGCTTAATAAGCTATATCATATGCAGTAATGCATATATGTATATCATATCGTTATTATACAAAATTCAGGTGTATGTTCGTAATTCTTCTCATCCTAGACGACTTGACCGGTTTTATAATATTTTTTGTACTTAAGGTGTCATCTGGGTGGTTATCAGCTGTAGTTAGACCCGGTAGGTGGCGCTGTTGATGAAAGCCCGAAAATATAATCTGAGTAAATCGAAACTGCGGGCAAAAGCTAGTGAAGTAATATAATAATAATAATTTTCATGATTTACACTTACTTTAACCGATAATGTATTACCGAAATAGCAATCGATAAAGAGATTACATAGTATTATTGCCAAATACGCAAAAATCCAAACTACTTCGGAGATATTTTTCAGTGGAGATTCTATCTGAAATATGCAAAGGGAAGGTACTTATAGAGTCAAACCTTAATCACTTGAGTATAATAAAAGTAAGTAAAAGTAGATGCCATTATATAACGATTTTGTCGTTATATAACGAGTAAACTAAATTTTACACATTACAAAATGTGATTGTCTTGCTCATACGCTACGGTCATGAGAGGGATGCAAATATAGTTCGTTCAATCAGGTTTGTGTACCAATAGAATCAGTACCATTGTATTATTATCTTATCTGAATTCTTATTTCACGCTTGAATGACGTAACTGAGGTCGACGACATTTTCTAGTTCGATGATTACAAAATACGAATAAGTTATTTCGTATTAGCTAGAGTTCGACAGACTTTGGAGTCAGAGTTTTCATGCCGCCCAATGGCCTCCCAATGACCGACGGAAATGCCCTCTGAAACCCGATTTTGTGGCAATGGTGTTGCCTGCTCATATTATTTTTTATGCTGTTCCTGAGAATGTACACCATCTTTCATTCATTGATAAGAGTAACCATTGAGTTTCTTGCCGGCTCTTCTCAGTGGAAGCAGCATTCATAAATGCTTTGTTGGCTTACATGAATAAAAACGATTTTGAATTTGAATTGAATTTGAATATGAATAGAAGCGCTCATAATAAAATGCCCCTAGCGGTCACCCATCTTTTAAGTATTTGCCACATCGCGCGCTTCTGCTTTCGTGAGAACAGCTCACGCCCGCCGCCGGGATTGGAAACCGGAGCACAAGCCGGGACCATTCCCACTGGACTGCGACGTCTCTATATAATAGTTACCGAAAATATCTGGACCGCCGTAGTACAAATTATACAAGCGTTTAAAAACAATGTTGACGATAACTGCCCCCCGAAAGCCGCCTGGATCATGTTTACAAATCTGTAACGGAAACGTTTCCTGTAAATTTGAATAAATCTACTTGCTTTACGAATTTGAACAAGGTGAACTGGTTGGGATATTATTATTTTACCTTTACCGTTTTCAAATTGATACATCTTGTTGAAATAATAATATTTTCTTCATTCTTTAGTACCGAAGAAATTGTGATAACAAGTCGAGTACGGTCGGCTGCACAGCTAAGGGCACATTTCCAGCATAAGCTGGGCTCTTTATATTATTGACACCAGTGATAAACTTAAGCCCACTATTACTGAGCTTCAATTAAATCTAGACACAGTGTTTTTTTAATAGATCTTTGTACCTCGAATTGATCGGCATAATATACCGATTATTATTTTGTCAGCAGGGATATTATTAAATCCTCAAAAGTGTATATTATGTCAACAGGAACTATAGGGATTGAACCTCGAAACTCTACTTCGTATGTTTAAAATTAACTTCGATAAAGAAAGCAACATTAAGTGCTACGAAATTTAGTTAGTACTTAGGTAATCGTTTTTCTTCCATCATAACTCCACAAGAATATGAGAACTTATCTTATTAAAACTTCTGTGGTGTTACCACCCACTTCATTTATGTTAGTAGGTACCAGAATATTACACGTGATAGCGATAATTGCAAAATTTCTACATATCAAATTGAACCTTATGTTACCTTATAATAGAGCGATGGTGAAGAACGCATCCCTTAAAAACCTCTTTGAATGCTTCATTACCGCCGCACCGTCTGTCGACCGCGGTCGCTTTAACAAGCTCTCTCATATTTTCGAAGTTATAAATTAAAACGTCCAGTTGGCTGACTGCAGAGAGTAAACACATAGTTGAAAATAAATTTCATTTTTATTTTTGATGTCATGATAAAATTGAACGATTTTTAAATGGTATTATTTAGCTTGACTACATATTGGTCTATTTATTTGTAAGGAAATGAAGATTTTTGATAAATACATTTAGGTACCTACCTTTTTATCAATACGTAAGTTGCTAGGTTAGAAAAACACCAATTTATTTTGGATGACTGCAATTGTGTCATGAATATAGGCTCACGATCATTCACGTAAGCGGTTCTTCCTTACTAGTATTTTTTATCTATGGGTTCTACTATAAATGTTGGTTAAGGTCAAAAAAGGTGAATTTTCCACCATCACTATTAACTGACTTTCGGCACGTCCCTAATCGTCCGTACACACCTAGAACCACACCCTACATTTTCCTTATTATTACTTTTTGGCCGAAACATTTTTTCATGTTAGCCAAAATCCTCCGAGACCCTAATATTTAGATTTAATAAACGTTCTAGGGCAGTTTGCCTGAACGTTTTTGTGTTGCGGATACAGATATTATATTCTCTTTTGGTAAACATTATCCTCACGACTGTACACCATATTGGATACTACATAATGTATTTCATTGATTACATAAGTATTCGTAATAATCTATTTAATCTTGTCGTAAGCATTCACAACATAAGTGTACATAAAGTCTTATTTTAATAGTGCACAATATTTTCTATGGGGTGCCTCAGTAAATGGCAAAGATAATGTATCTACCTACCTACCACTTAATATATTTTACTTGATGGGTTTCATCGGCTAACCTTTGATTAAATCACTTGCTTTCAACTTTCTCTACTCACCTACACAAAACATTTATAAGTATATTTGGTGTTAAGAACATCACAATTTATTTTAAGAGGCGACCTCATGGTCACAAAATAAGTGATGTAATGAACAGGTTATTCTATAATGGTGGATACTCTCATACTTGCACATGACATGGCAGCCCAGGGCAACGTCGAAAGCGCCACAAAAGTCGTCAACATCATCGGCTTATATATAATCTGTAAAAAATATTACAATTATTTTCATAAAATGACATAATTAGCAGTCATACAATATTGAATCTTATTACCTGGTAGATGAAAATGTAATTGAAATAAGCCTCTTTATTCACGTCAAACCAAATTAAATCCATTTTGAGAGGTAAAGTTCTGAATCCATTCAATGCCGGGACAACAATTACGTGCACTGAAAAATGCACGAAAATATGGTCCACTAGCTGAGCCCGCGACTTCGTCCGCGTGGAATTTAACTTAACAAAAAAGCCCGCTCCCGCGTTTTGAGCCCGCGCGACAGGACCCATTTTTTTGTTTTTGTTTTTCTAAAATAAAAGTAGCCTAAGTTACTCCTTAAAACATCAGCTATCTGCCAGTGAAAGTCCCGTCAAAATCGGTCCAGCCGTTTCGGAGATTACCCGGAACAAACACACAGGCAGACATACAGACAGACAAAAATTTTTTAAATCGCGTTTTTGTTATAGGTGTCGTATGTACTTTCATATGCATTTAGTGAAAAGGTGTTATTTTGATATTACAAACAGACACTCCAATTTTATTTATTTGTATAGATTAGTTCACTGCACTAGTCATAAGTACAGTGGCAATCTCAATCAATATGTGCCGTATGTTCATAGCAATACAATATTTAGCATGCTACTGTACTTATGAACGCTGACTGCACATAGTGTGAAGCTTTATCCATTCCCCCTTATTAAAAACTGTATCTACTTCTTGGGTTTCTTCAGGTTCTCCACAATATAGCAGCGGGAACGCGGGAACAAGCCAAACCACCAGCAAGCTTCGCGTGGGTATATTTATTATCTGTGGCTCTACATAACAATAAGTTTCAAGGTCAGCGCCATCTACTGACGCAGCCCGGTACCACAAGTATTAATCAATACCTAGCAAGTAGCACCGAGATGTCTCTCGTTATCACTTGTAGGGCGTTGTAGTAAATGTCAGTAGACATGAACAACACATCACGTTCTTGTAAACAAAGACAAAGTATGGTGTAACACAACCGCTAATCCACGTTTATTATTAAGGATTAAGTTTGTAACTAACCAGTAATATCCAAAACGCAACTGCATAGCATTCCCCAAAACAGCCATCTGGATGTTCGCACTGCCCTCTCCAATATGATTGTATGAGGCTTCGACCGACAACGAAACTCCTCGCTAATGAGCTCATCTGCCAGTCGCGAGAGCAAATCCCGGCGTAAGCGTAAATCAAGAAGCCGTAGAGACGCTAAGAGCTCTGTCAGAACCAGATTCATACTGTGAAACGTTCATTATCATTAGATTATTGATTGACTCAGGCGTTATTTTTCAAAAATCCCTTGCTAAGGAAAATTTTGAAGAAATGTTCACTACTCAACACCTGATTAGGTGGGTTTTTCTCCCAAAATGATTATTATCATTATGTCATACTATCTACGGTATCTTTAGATGATTAGGCGTAGCGCAGCCATGGCTTAGTCACGTAGCCGTAGTCGCACGCGTAGTCGCATAGCTTGAAGCTCGTAACCGCGTAGCCCTAAACGCATAGTCTCGTAGCCATAACGCGAAGTCTCGTAGCCTTAAACGTGTAGTCTCCTAGCAATAACCCCGTATTCTCGTATCCATATCGCGTAGTCTAGTAGCCATAAACGCGTAGTCTCATAGGCATAAACGAGTAGTCTCATTGGCAAAACCCGTAGTCTCGTAGCCATAAACGCGTAGTCTCGTAGCTATTGGCGCGTCGTAGTGTAGCCGTGGTCGCACAATCGTGTGCTCTATACGCGCGTAGAATAAACGTACATATACGCGCTAATATTGTAATTTAATAACTACGGTTTTTTTTTGTTCAACAGCAGTGATATAGATTCAGAAAGCTTTTAACATGAAATATACCTCAGTGGAAGTAGGTCGGTCTAATCTGATACGATCTTAAAGTAGAGTGAATGTTAGAAAAATCGTGGTACACCTAAGTTTGTCATATAGGTTCGTACCTATTACACGCGACCTCTGTACCGAGGCGGATTTATTGCGTCATTATTGTGTTATTTATGATCACGGAAAGGTATTTTGCAGTTTAAGAAACATTTTCTTTTGTTCTTGTTGCTTGCAAGACAAGTTAATTGAATGAAATTAACATTTTACTAGCGTAGGAATGGAAATAATTACAATTTGTACGTCTTTTGTGGGAATACTTGGGTAATACATACATAATAATATTAAATTAAGTATTATTATCTAACATAACGACTGTCCATCTGGCAGCCAGTGGAAAATAAAAGAGAAGAATTACATTCATGCATGCTATGCTAAAAACAGTTGTGTACCAATTCATAATTTTATAATATAAAATTATTCATATCCATATTATGGATAATGCATTTGTGATATACTTCTACCACATACTACATAATTTATTCATCCGGCAAGAATACCTATTGTATATGATAGCAGATTCTCATTAACCTTGGCAATTAGTGCTAAGTGATCTATTCACATCACTCCTATGATTCTTCAACACATCGTGAGTGAATTGAGAGAGGCTTCGTATACTCACATTCCAGCTACCTCTTGAACCTCTGCGTTACCCGATACTATCAACCGAATCGCATACACCAACTGACCGCCGGTAGGAATGACAAACACAGAAATTCCCAGAACAACTCTACTCAATATTGCGAACCAAAATCGAAAAGTCTTCGCCGTATACGGTATATAGAACCAAACGCCGAATAATTTTAATGCATTAATTTGTAAGGTAATGTGCCGCGACAGATCGACGGCTGACGACTTCATTTTGGGTGAATTAAAAGTGTAATGGCGTCTATATTGAGTCCCTTTTATAGTCGCTTCATGGAAAAGTTAGAAAGGTTTTATTTTTATAATATTCCGTACCTAAGTACCGTGATTTTATATTAGTCCTCTTATAGTAAAAATGTTATATTGTGACCTAATTAGACTCTTATTCCTATCAATTTAAGGTTTATAGGTACCTACTTATGTATTGAAGTGTACTTAATATGAAATATTTTACTACGATTGAGTGCTCCAGCTTTGAATACAGAAAAATATTATGCAGATTTCGTATCTTGGATAAATCGTTTAAACTGATGTATTCATGATCTGTTTTCTTCAAAATCTGGATCCATGTATATTTCCAGCGATAGTACCAGATGAACAAAACATTGGACTAAACTCCTCATCGTCCTTTAGCAAAGTTTTATTCAGAGGTTCAATAACTTATTTTTTTACGGAATCCTAAAACGGTAAGTAGTATTCGAAATGGTGATTGAATATAATTACTAAAATTATTTGATTAAGCCTGTTTAAAAGATTGCCGATTTAAGTGCCTACTTAGCTTTAAAAAAACATTTTTATAATTAAAAAAGTATTACTTTGATCGAATTGTTCGCACAAAATATTTATTTACACAAATGTTTGAACTACGCGCACTTTGTGCGGTAGATATTACCTATCTGTATGTTTACAAGCCTGCCAAACAATACCTAGTATGTAGTAGATAATTGGTGGATAATGGAAACGCATGTTCAACATCATGCTCCTATATCCAATGCCATTGTACCGACATGATTGAAGCAAATAGAGCAACAATAAATTAATTGATGTTAGGAAATTAGCATTAATAATAAACCTAGCGGGAGCACTACCACGCTTGCTACAATGTCGTGGACGTTTACTAATAATTGTATTCAAAATAATGTAACGAGGCCTTGACAAACATGCGAACGACCCGCCTGATGTTAAGCCGGATAGATAGATGCCGGATAGATGCCGGCAATACCAAAGGCATTACTCGCACTTTGCTGACCTGAAAGGGAGTGCTACAATTTTCGTACAAAACGCTACTTTAGTATTTCTTTACTCCGATCTTCTGTGCGAGGCTTGTACTATCAAATTCAAATTCAAATCGTTTATTTTGTTTAGGCCTACGGGGGCACTTAAAAATTGTCAAATGAATTTATATTGAGCCAGCCCTCTGAGCTGTATTCAATTTGCTACAGCTTGTCTATAATAGCCCTATGTTTGTATTTGAAATAGATAAGTATTCTTCTTATAGTCTCATTTTGTTTGAGTATTAATGGCTCCAGTGGTTTTATATTTTACAATGCGGGGTTGTGTCGGTGGACCGTCGGAATAATTGAACATTCCTAGAACCATGTGGAATGTAATAATTAGAATCCAAACTTTATCGTCCAAGTGATACAGTTCAATGTACAGTATAATGTTTTAAATGGTTGACACGTTATTGGAAAATTATGTCGACTAGGCAGTGGGCGCACTGCCAGAACCGATCCCACCGTTCAGCCTCTTTATTCGCAGCTAGCTTGCTCTGCGACAATCCCTTTGCGTCCGCATTTACGTACGTAGGATATTGGATAACTATTTTTAATTTTGTGCAGAAAAAAAATTTAAATGAATTCCTTTGTCGCTACTTTTGGTGACTAGAAAACAAATCTTCCTCGATTAAAAACATTGATGTTTTACTCACTCATTAGATACAACAGTCAGAAGTGTAATATTATATTGTGTTTTTTTATGTAGATATTTAATTTATGTATGTAGGTACCGTATTTACAATACTAGGTATATGTAGATATTCATATACCAACTGAAAACAAAATAAAAAAATACAGAAAAACAGTTTCGTCTAGGGACGCTCGAAAGAAGCGAAACTTTATAGTATAAAGCGTAGGAACTAAGCGTTAAAAACAGGGCCCTAACCACGCTAGCTATTCAAATCGTAATAGAAAGGCAAAAGCTAGCAATTGCGTTTCAAACGCTCCACTTTTGACGTTTTTCTGACACCATTGATATGGTATGGTATCAGCAAAACGTCAAAATCGAAGCGTTTGAAACGTAATCGCGAGCGTTTGCTTTTCTATTACGTTTGAGTAGCTAGCGTGGTTAGGGCCCAGGTGCCACTTTCTATACCTATATAGATATATGTCGTGTAACGCTACTGACGCTTACCACGAAAAGAGTAGCCGCGCGGCGAGCGACCCGAACGTCCGTATAGAAGCTAGGCTTCATAAAATATATAGGTACAAAAGTGCTTCCACATTGTCGTCGATGCAATAAAATATATTTGTTTATATAAACATTATTTTGTAGGCAAGTGTACGTCACGCAAAGTACAGTTAAGTGCAGTCCACATATAAATAATTATTGTCCCGATCCGATAATAGTATCGGATCGCTGATCCGTGGCATGATCGCTAGCTTAGATGGAATATGATACGCGACATTGATGCATCTAGTAGTTAGCACGTGCGTCATCGATAACGATACCATGCTCAGATTGAAACAACTGTGATGCAATCGGTACAGAACCGCGTAGCAAATGGGACCCTACTTTTTTGGACGTATCATCCGTCAGATTGATTATGTTCCTACAAAATGTAGCCTATGTCACCTGGACCATAATAACAAATCGATTGACTCCTCATTCATCAAAATCGGATGAGTAGTTTAGGCGGTACGGTGAAACATTAAAATGATACAAACATACACACATAGATTGCTAAAACATAAGTATTTTTGGCTTTGCCGTAGTTGAGTAAAAAACACATATTCTAGAGTATTAAAACTTCTGTCAGGAACTCGACATTTATAAACTAAACAAGCCGTATTTTATTTATGTACCAGGAATCCAGTCATGCCTCTGGGCTAGAATGAAATTGGCATCTAAAAGTTAAATAAAGCTCCGTTTACACTGAGAAAATAATAACTAACCTACTAGTGGGATGCTTTTAGTATTATGTTAACAACAATTTCAAAAATTACAGCAAATTATTTATGAATCCGAGGCATTACATTAGAACCTCAAAAATGTTTAGCCATCTTATTTCTTTTCAGTGTATTATCCCAGAATATACAGATAAATTATTTAATTTTATATTAAGTGAAGAGATTTATATTAACAAGTTAAGAACGTAAGTGAAATACCTATTGAATTTGACTGCCGACGCGTACAAAAAAGGTTTTTAGTTTAGGACCCGACGTCTAGAAGTGTATCCGACAATTTATGTCAATATGCTTCCCCAATAATATTAGGACCAATTTAAAACAATTGTCTAATTGTAAGTGCAAAGCTCTACCATATGAATAATAAAGAGTTTTATTTTTGTATGCCTCTACCTCTCCCTTCAGGTAAAAAGGGTCGTTTTTCCTAAAATTTTCGGGGATACGAAAGTTTTCTCGCTCTCACACGGGGAAAGTATACCATTTGTCTCCGATTCGGTCGTCGATAAAAAATCACACGACCCATGTCATGATATCCCGCAGCAGCGCACGAATAAGTAAATAAAATTGAATAATTTACGAGTAGATTTTACCACAGAATGTGACAGGGGCGGTGATGTGAAATATCAAATTATAAGAGGTTGTGTGCACATGCGCGGTTGCGGCCGGCGCCCGCCGCCTCCAGTCTGCTCGACGCTCGTGCTCTTTCCGAACGGCCCCGCGCCATTTTCCAATTCCAAATTCGAAACTCGAACGATACACGATCGCAATCATTTTGAAAACGGAACACTATTCGCATTCGTAGTGCGTGTCTATGATATATAACTTTTTTACGGTCTATTCTTGAACATTTCGTGTGTATTTGTGAACGTGTACAAGCAGGAAAGAAGAAAAACTTTAATCTCGCTACTGAATTGAGATTTATTGGTTCTTTATGTTGTTCTTCACTAATTTGTGTTGTGTGGCGTGTTCTGGATATATTTGAAACTTCGTTATATTTTGGTAAGATTAGAAATACATATAATTATCTTGATTAGATTAATTAGATATTCCGTGGATATTTTAACATTTTATTGTTAAAATTGTTGATTGGGATATTATACCACCTAATGATTTTGTGTACCCACCCTTACAATTAATTAAGGCTAAAGCGCCCATCTAGCCCGCGAAATTCAAATTTTTTGAGGTTTTTTAGATTTCTTTCAAAATCTGACAATAATAAAAGGCACATTTTGTAATTCGCGACAAAGACCGTGTGCAGTGCATTGATTAATATATCCAACTTACTCTAAAACAATTCAAGAACGACAGCTATCCAGATAATCTGGCAATTTTTGTATATTAATTAATAAACGCACTGCATACTGTGTTTTTCGCAAATCACAAAATGTTGTCTTAAATGTTTTCAGATTTTGGATAAACTATAAAAATACTCGAAAATTTTGATTTTTGCGGGCTAGACAGGCGCCTTCACCTTAAGTTATTTTAAAGAGTACTGTAGTTACGTATAGGGTTGAGGGTTTTAGTGGCTAAAGCGTCATAAAAAAAATAGTTTAAGAATACAACATACATGTTCAGTCCCAAAATTATTGAGTCAACCATTATGTTTATAATGTATACTATGCCTTAATTTATCCAATTGTGTACATGCCCCAGAACCCTAAAACACAATACAGACAATTTAATAAATTAGCTCATAAGAAAATGCCGTCACCAAAACGACTTCCGGATCATTCTATTTCCTTACTTATTCTACCGGAAAGGATCAGACCCTACTATTTTATGAGTAAAAAGGCTCAACTAGCTCTCGTGAATAAATATTTTCAAATGAAACTAGTTGAAAAGAGAGTTCATTTTTGGTTATCCATGTAGGTTTGCGAGGGTAACTTATTCGGGATATCTGTACTATTATATTAGGAACATAATTTTGATAGGTTAAATCAAATATACTTATAATTTAATTGTTTCTGGAAGTACTGGGCATATTGCGTCAGTTTTTTTCTTGAGATAAAATTTATCAAGAATTTTAGTTAGGATTTTTTGTTTGTCAATTACTCAGGATAATACATTTTCCGTGATTAACAGTATTAACAATGTTGACCTTGATTTACAGCGTGAAGCGTAAATTTTTCTCAATAGGCCAGTCTCAGTCCTATTTTATTATCATATAATTGATATTTACTACTTAACATTTAAGTATAATAAAAAAACCTGTATGTCTCCACAATTCAGGCACGTAATATCCCATGTTTTTGCCCGTAACTCCAAGTTGGGATTACTCGCTTAACGGCCTTTTAGTAGTCGGATGACAGTTGATGAGTCACTTCTTATACCATGTTAGATTATACATGTACGTGTGCATATTTCTGATTGGTTGTATACAATATAATGTTCGAGAACCCAAAAATGCAAGCATGACGACCGCTTGACGCAGTGATTCGAGCGTTGGCCACTCGGTTCACTGCATATGGTAGCTGCGGGTTCGATTCCCGCCGGTGCAAATTGCGGAAATGGCCTTTTCGTAATTTGCCCAGGTCTGGGTATCACTGGGATCGCCCCTAGTCCTTTGTACAGTACCTATAGTACAAGCGATATTATTATAATGTTCTCTCTCCGTATCTCGGGCTCTGTCCGGTCCTTTGGAAGGCTTGCATGGGGACATGGATCCAACATGTAGAGGCCCTTTGTGAGAAGTTTATTATTATTATTATTATAAGTGTATTTTAAAGATTATTAATCTGAGAATTTAGTTCCTACACCGCTATAAACTCATACCTAATCAGTATTCATCTGCACATAATACGTTACAGTTATGTGAGCTGTTAACGTAATATCGGGTCTTAGGCGCAGGTTTATCCTAATGGCAGGTAATTCATCCAAATCTCAGCGCTCATAGCAATGGGCATAATGTTGCTAGAATATTCGGATACGGAACTAGGGTTGTAAGGTTAAAACAAAACATTAATGGAACCGTTTGTACTTGTCTGTACGTAGCAATTAAAACTTTATGAGTGTATCTGTTACATAATTGACGCGCAGCAAACCTGTGTAAATAGAGATGTCACATGTTGGATTTTTTTTTATTTTCTTACTGGCAAAATATTGGTGGATAGTATTAATCCGAAATACCCAGTGGTGACCAATAAATTTTAAGTTACCTACTAATATTATTCTACCATGATTTGGTTCAACCTACAGCAGCTGTAGTGCTGTGAACATATGAAATATAAACACTCACATAATGAAAGTAAATACCGCACTGTTCCGGAAATTAAAGGAAAATAGTTAAGAACATACAATTTCCCGAAGTGCCTGTTGTTTGGTTCCTTGGAAATCATTTTCGTATTTCTCGCAGCGTCAGCTAAATGTTTTGGAAAATAAAATCGTGTTACATTGCGTCACGTTAGTTTTTTTTCGCGACAGTCCTGGCGTTCTGCCAACAAATATTAAATTAGATAAAGTAATAAAAAATAGTTACTTATTTTTATAATACCGTGTTTTTTCAGTTACATCACTAAATTAATGCATGAATTCACTATTCTGTGGTCATAACTTTTAATGATTACTTGAACTTAGACAGTCTTGTTTCAATGAACTTCAGTCCTTCAGTCGACTTCAATTGCTTTCTTTTTTGCATACCAAATAAATGGAGAAGTAGTGGGTTTATTATTCTTATGTAAATAATACATTTTACGTTTAGCATGTAAAATATCGTGCGTTATTAGAAAATATACCTTATATACTCCGTTTAAATACTACCTTGAGTATAGTCTTTGCACATAAGTAAATATTTGTGTATGTACACAAGCCCAAAACGCAGCTACTTAATGTGAATAAAATAACCATTTCGTATCATTTATCTTGATTAATTTCTTATGAGCGGGAGAACGCTCTTTGTTTTCCGCGATGTGTTTTAACAATTTATATCAGATGCTGTCACATTTTAGAATAATAAAAAAAATGCTTTATAGTTTAACTTGCTTACATAAACATTAATGGTCTTGCGAGAGGCGCTAATTCCTTGAGAAAAAATAACGATAACAAATTGGTTTTTGTAGTTCCAAGTATCCTTTCCATTATTCATGAATACGAGGCATTATAATTACAAAACGTTTTGTAAAAAATCTAAATATAAGTAGAAAGAAAGAAAAAGAAGGAGTACACAAACCATTTGCTCTCGTATAATTATTTCTTAGTAAGTACCTATAATCTTTTCAGAAGACAAAGCCATTTCAACATTTTTCGTGCCTGACATGATATTACTCTAAGGACTATTATTAAAGAGAAGACACTCCTTAATAACCCATCCTAAGCAATAAGGTTACATCAAAATAATATCATATTGTAATAGCGTCGTATTACCTCTTATCGAATTGGAACAATAAATCATTCGGGTAACGTTCCGGCCGTTGAAGGATGAAGAGAAAATGAAACGCGATTCCGACTGAATAAATGACTTTTATTAGGCATTTGTTTTGGGATGAGTCAGTAATAGCTGTAACATATTGAAGGCACTAAAATGTTGTATTATAACTAGTCTTATCTAGAGTTTATTTGGATGATAAGTACCTATTGTTATAATTTAGAACTCAAATCAAGTTTGTTAGTACTTTTATTTGGAAACACAACGCTTGTCGTTATAATTTTTCTCTCCCTATAGGGACATCTTACTTTTACGTATTTTAAGATATTAAGCTGACGTAAAGTTGCCTAAAATATGCTGGATTTACGAGAATACAACGAAGATTGATGTTATATAAAAAGCAAATCGGTACAAAACTGACGGTTCTCATCGAGTGAACGAATCGATTGATGAAAATCGGAATGAGCCAACACTGAAACACTTCTAGCAAAAAATATGCAAAAAATACCATTTAAAATAAGTAACCTAAGAAAGAACTGTATTTGCAAAAAACACGAAGCCCAGACGGATCCCCATCTGGGATACTTTGGATCCGTAAAACCTTTTTAAAAATCAGTAATAGGATTCAGCGGAGGCCAAATGTTTCCCCGGGCCTACGGCGGCGGCGCTTAACGCAGCTTAGCTTAGATTCCCAGCACAATCCGCTCTGATTGCACAAACGCTTTGCCAGAAGCGTAAAATTTTTACAACCGCCCACTCCACTGACTGTCGAAGGACGATATATAGGCATATAAAAAACTGTCTCTACATTGCGATCTCACAAACCTATAAACTTACTACGCATGAACTAAGTATCTATTGATAGGTTTGAGGTTAACTTACTGACCTAAGGGTTTATGAGAAATAACAATATTATGTTTCGAGAATTAATAAAATTAAATTAACGAGAATATATAATGGCATTTTCAAAATTTCGCCGACACATTGAACTATTTTAATTTAATACTACAATCAAAAATTTGCATCATAATTTTCGTTACTGAGACAAATTCTTTAAGGTTTGAAAATTATTTTTGCTAAACTTCCCCACTGAGCTTCACAAAGGGCTTCAGTTAGCGCTTCAAGAATTCCTGTGGGATTTTCTCCTCTAATACTGCAGAGCCCTCGTAAATACCTTTATGATACGTATTGTATGGAAGAGATTCAACTATTTAACAAGTTCTTTCATAAAATGTCGAGAAGGGTCTTTAGAAGAAACGTTATTTTAACAAAGCTATTTTATTCGTAGCTGCGAAACTAAACAATTCTAACGATTATGATATGACAATGTGTTAATACGGATATTCTAACATTTCGACAAAAAAATCATCAGTTTATGCGTGCGAGAAATTCATTTTCGAGCATTTCCTAAACGAAGTACCTGCTTAAGGGCTATAAAGTTATAATATAATCACCTCATAAATATATTATGTTGTTAAAACATCACAATTTCAAAGCTGTTTGGAACATTCACAGACTTTTTTCTGATCTTATAAAATTAAGTCACTTCCCTATTTTCTTATGATTGTCACCCACCCCTTATGATCCCGTTTGTCGTCGTTACTATTCGGAAATAGGTTTTCCTGAGTCCTCGATACGTTGGCACAGTCTAACTTTTCCAATATTTTTCCGTGTGCGGGAAAGTTTCCAGATAATATACGTGGGATTTCAGATTGGAACCTCTAGAGGGCTGATACAGATTTCCTCCGTGGCGATGATTGCACAAACGCGTATGGAATGGCACCGAAGGCCGACAATTGTGATCAAAAGATACGCATTGCTCGGCGGATATTTCAATGCCCGTTTTATGCGGTCTCTATCACAAATTCTTCCCTTTTAGTGGCGCTCCACTAAACGCTGTCGTGAGCTGAATTAATTTATCTCCAATAAATTTCAAATTAGTGGGAAAATTCGCGTTGTATCTAAGCAGTTTGTTGGTTGTGAGCACATTTTGCGTGGATCGGACCGCAAACAACATGAGGGAACAACTAAATATGAGGGTATCCAGTTACTAACTATGACATCAGGACGTCTAACACCTCAGTCCCCCAGTGACCATGGCTGCTGTAAAGCAACCGAAACGTCGGGAACATAAAGTTAATAAACGTGATAAAATCCGAAAAATAGTTTTATTTCAATGTGTATTATTCGCGTAAATATAAGAAAACAATATTATAGATAGCAAACAGAGAGCATGTTACTTATACAAAAATATTGTGTTATTTTAGGGACAAGTAAACCAACACCATTAATTTCCATAGTACCTTTGAAAGGATACTATTAAGGCACTATTGCTACATTTATTAGTAGGTAGTTCTTTTCACTACCCTTTATATTTTTTAAACTTCAGAACACGTACTTAGTAGTTAGTGAATTGGGAGTTACTCTGTAATCCATTCTCATAATTCAAGAAAATTTATAAAATATCAAATAATTTTAAATAAAATATAAGTCGAGCAAGCAGCATACAAGTGCCTGTTGATTACACAAACGCGTGTCGAGTGAAAAGGCGGCTTCAGTGCAGCCAGTTGGCCAGATCAAAGGCTCGAGTAGGTATACACCCTTGTATACACGCGACCGGGCGAGGCTTGAACCTAACGCGTTTAGGTGTTTACGTCTATAATTGGATTAAATGGAAACCTTTGGATAATACAGAATAGGGACCACTATCACTTGCTTATGATAATGTTAAATTGTAGTCAAAAGCTCTTAAAGGTCTGAAGGCTACTAACAAAATGCAGTCAAATTGCATGGACGTATACTTTTGTGATATAATCCAATTTGATTTATATTCGCTCCATAAACAGGTAAACTTTAACCTTCCGGCCGCCATGTAAACTGAGTTTCACCAGTTGCACAGTTATATTCCTGTTCCACATAATATAGTTATTTCCAAAATTTTGTATATTTATCTATGAATCTATAGTGTCTTATAGTTTCTGTTCGTTCGTTCAGCAGTAACTGTTGTAACCACCCACTCTCTCTCGTCTCTCTCTAATTAAATATATGAATATAAATATGCTAAATATAATAATATAAATATATAGAAGTAATGAAATTATAATTAACTATAAATAAACCTATGTATATAACTATAAACCCTAACCAAATTAAGCACCTAAGAATTCACTATGTGAATAGTTATCTATAACTAGTTTGGTTGTGATCTGGGTTTGAATATTGATATGGCCATGTGATCTGTATTGTCTAGTGGTTATAGGACCTAACGTAGTGAAACCCTGAATAGTAACCTAAATTCTTTTAGTGAAAGATTGGTATTCTTATGACGTATGTAGTTACAATACCTACTTAAAATACCCTGATTAATTAAGCCTAAACCTTCAATACTGAACTTACATAACTAAACGAGTTTCATTGTTAAATAAGTAATTAATGAAGATATGGATGTAATAAGTTGGTTGTTCCGAGAGTTAAATATAATTGCTTTGTAGCGATAAGATCTATTCTACATTATATTTCAATAGTTAAAAGATTATAATTACAATAATTATTTGTTTATGACAAGGTACAGGGCCCCTCCCCGCCCTGTACTGTGGGATAACGTCTCATATCTGTATTCCCTCCTTGACTTGTCTTATTTATTATGAGTGAACATTTTGATAAATCATGAATAACAATTATTTGTTATATTAAGAGTACACATTGAATAGCTGTATCATCAACAGTATCATTGTAGTAAATCCATTAACTCAACAAATAAGAATCGAATCATCTGGACAGCAAGAGATCTTCAGGATATCACTGAGTCAAGGTCGAACGAAGTAAGTTTGATTTCTGTTGTGATGATTAGCATCTCAATCATCTACTGCGATGAGAATACTAAAAGGCTACTGCCTGGGCGAAATCAAACTAATGAGTTCCGGTCAATGTGTTAGCTGATAGTCTAGTCAGTGACTGCAGGTTAGCAACTCTATCATCTACTGTTTAGTGATTGCCAACAGGGTCTACCGCCCCCAGTGTAACCAAAACCATCAAGCTTTACATGAGGAAAACATTAAGTAAAATAAATAGACTTATCAGTCAGTATCCATCCATCCAGAATCTCATTACTGAACAAACGACACGGTTATATTATTCAAAAGTACAAGATTCAATGAAATATTGATTAAATACTACATTCAATGAAAGTAAATATATTTATCAGCAATGTGAATCTTAAAACTTCAAGAATTTACCACCCATTCACAAGATTAATCTCATGGAGAAGAACGGGCAAGAAACTCCATGGATGAAGCAAAGGCCCATATTTACATTGAGGCTTAAATATATTCCGACCTACCTATCTATCCACCTTCATAACACCTAGTATATTCCTATTCTGTTCTAAATACCGCGTCTTTATACTTAAGGCTATACCTACATAAATTATAAATACCTATTAATCCGTGTACAATACTAGCGTAATAAAACTACATTAGGTTTACCTAATCACCTATTCATAAAGCCCGATGCATCGTCCCTTTCCTAATGGAATTCCCTAATAATAGCACCTAACCAAGAAACCTAACTTTGATCTTTGTGTGTAATTTAAGCAGGTCTAGAGCTCGGAGCTCACATTTACTTTTAATTGTGCTTGCTGTCCATCACGGTGTAATGAAGGACACCTAAATATCAGCTACTGGGAATTGAGGTGGTTAGACTCGATGGGAAACTATAACCTCTAACCAAGACATCTAACTACCTTCGATCTTTGTGTGTAAATCAAGCAACTCTAGAGTTCGCGACTCACATTTACATTTACTTGAGCTGTCCATCACGCTGCAATGATGGACACCTAACTAACAGCTTCTGAGGGGTTGAGGTGGTTAGGCTCGAGGGGAATTCTATAACCTCTAACGTTCCCTACGTGTCGGTTATCCACGTGGCCGAAGCCGGGCTGACTGGGGTGTGGACTTCCAACGGACCAGGGACAATAATTGTGTATAAATATAAATATATATAGATAGACCGAACGGATGACTCTAAGTACAGGTAGTGAGTTGCCTAAGCCTGCTCCCACTTCGACGGGAACCTCACCCCACGTACATAGAATACACCAGAACAGGGTGCTTAGCCGAGCCCAATGCAAGGGAAAAACGACTTCTGGAGCGCACCAACTGACCCAGACCTAACCAATGAGAGGACGATGCAATGAACACCAGCGTACCAGCGCCATTACACCCCATGGAACCATGACCATGGATCAAAGTAAGCCGCACACAAGTATCAAAATATCCGAGCACGAATCCCCGTATATCTACATTATACCACCAGAAAACACACCTACAACATTCAATAAAACGAGCCCATGAAGACCTGCTTTATCAAACATTGAGCACCTCCGGATGGTATTTTATTATATAAAAATGGCTGGAATAAACACTATGACCGACCGAGATTCCCCGTTTAACTACAACGATACCATTAGAAAATACACCTACAATATTCAACAAAACCAGCCCATAAGGCTTGCTTTATTAAACATTGAGTACATTCAGATGGTATATATTAATATAAATTAAATCTATGAACGCGAATAACTATAAACTTGATACTTGTGTTTAGCTTGGGAGCTCTAAATGAATGACCACGAAATTAGCTGTGCAAGGCCTTTTATAATCTCGCCACCTGACGCTATCATGTATATTTCCTACCTTCAATATTTTTATAAACTAGAGACGCGCAAAGTCAGAATTTCTACGAATTCAATCTCACAACACCGAACGTAATTCGATCAATCTTTATGTGATGTAGGAAGATAAACGTCCTATAATTAAGTAGTTATCTTACTGGTAGAGTTTCCTCAGACTTCAGCTAATATCCTGGATATAAACAATATTCTAATTATCAAAACTACTAAGTGAATTATGCATAAAATGTATTGACTATTTCTAACTCCTCCACTAGAGTGAATCTGTTTATCGAACTGCTTCTAGTTTGTTTTAGATCCTACCTGTATGGAAGTAATTTCCATCGATTATAATATGAATGTCCGATCGTTTACCGAATCTCAATATCGAAAACGTAAATTAGCGGCTAACCTCATCTCTAGCTTGTTCCTGCATTCATCTCAAACTACCCTCAAATATATTTAATTATCGTCCGACGAGAGCTAAAAATAACCGCCGACACCGTGGCGCCGAACCAAATATGGTAATGCTTGAGCTCTCTTGGACAAGTTTCGACCTACTCCAAGCCTAACATTATACCTAATTTCATACGCATGTTTGCCTAGCATCACGCAGAATGCATTTCTTTAAACTTAACAATGAGGAGTACGCCATGCTCAATACTACTAAAGGGGAGTTTTACGCTATCATTTAATATGTCAGTCTAACTAGTTGTTTCAGAATAATAAAATTAATTAACAGATTATTTGCTTAAATTTAAAGTAATATTTAATTATTTCCTTTATTTATTTAAAGGCCTATATAAATTTATAGTTATATTTATATTTGTGCATGAGACGGAACCACGGGCAAGTCTGTTCCGTTACAGCCAACCCCCAAAATTTATGCAGGTGAATGAATTTATAACCGAAGTAAATTTTTCATGAACCAAAATAAATGCACAAATATGCTCAAAGAATTTTAAATAACCCCAAAAGAACGAACTAGTGCAAATTCTAATTTATCAATATCCGACTCAGAAAATTGTGGTAATGCATGTATGTTAAATGTGTGTAAACCTACAATGAACAGTGTATTTACACCGAATTGGTAATAATTGCTGTATGGACCCAAGTCAAAGTTTACTAACGTAGCAATCATGAACAAAAAATAACCGCTCTCAGGTCAGTCCAAACTCCGGAAGGAAACCCGTTGTGAGGAGGTCAATCCTAATGATTTAGTGTAAGCCTTTCACAGCAAACCCATCTTACGTATGGTGTGAACCGGGTACACTATCCTATCAAAGTTTGGACCTTCCAATGCTAACAAGTGATAATTCCCCATGACTGCAACGCCCCACCAGGACCTAAGCCCACAACAACAACTTATTCACAATTCGGAGCATGTAGAGTGTACCAAGTCATGTTATTTGCTGCCGGTAGAGTACGGACCTTTTATGAAATCAGTTAATACTGATGCATGTCTACTGACCTATCCTAACACCAAAGCTCCATCATAAAAGGTCCTTTGATTGTGTGAATGATTTTCTGAACTTCAAACATTGATAAACCGTTCCGTACCGAGACACTGTTGAATCACTTAGGCCCTTCAAGAAAACTATGAGGAGTCATATTACATAACTAATTCATACATCATCAATCCTATCCTATAAAACATAACATGCTTACAAAGCTTCTACGTTCATAGCGATTCACGCCACCTAAATAACCCAACAACATACTCAGCACGAAGCTACGAATAATTTTGCACATGAAATCTAAGTAGATACCTAATCATCACTGCACAACTCCTCGATTGGATGCAACAAAACAGTTTATACACATAAATACTAGTTAGACATGACAAGACTGTTACGCAATAGCCAGACAACGTAATTACAGATAGATACGCACTACGAACTGCAAAATTATGAACGCTTACGCCAAACGCCAGAAATGTATAATAATAGTTACGCAAAATGTCCAAAATTTAAAAAGATAGAAACGCAAAATAAAAGATACGCAACATGCGAATACGTGAAGTAGTAGCTAAACAAAATATCTTAAGAAAATGACAAACAGCTATGCAAGAAAATGAAATTAAACTAATGTCTGAACACTAATTTTAATTATTATTACATATCTCTTATTTGTAAAAACGTCGCAGTATTATAATACACACATACCTAACTACAATGGAATTTATTTTTTTATTACCGCCGCGAAGTAGCGTAGTATCCTACCTATATCAACTATCTTTAAATATATTCGAAGTAAGGCTAAAACATCTCCTTACCTGCAAAATCTTACACCATAAAATGCACTACTCATTTGCTAAAATTCTGGGCTTTGCTAGCGAGATCGAGTTGGTACAGATTCTATATTAAATCCTCCCTACTACTTTTCTAACTTAAACGTATCATACCTAACTATCCAATCTACCTATCTACTTATTATATAAAACTAACCTTATATAACAAAATTGTTTTCTATATACTTATTACCTCATACATTCCTAATAAAATAGGTATAATAAGAATAAAAAATAGCTACATAAAATGTCCTGTCTAACGCTGAGATTGTTAAACGTCAATACCTACTCGCTGGAATTGATAAATATTTCTAACTGGATCCCTACATAACGTTCCAACTAATTTGAACTTGTTTCGAAAAATATTTTATTTCATTTAAGATCATGTCTCTATACTAACCATTATGCGTTATCTAATATTATTAAGCTAATCTTACCGAAGTAGATACAAGGACTTGGTTTGGAGTTGTACCTATTTATTTCACAAACTAAACCCCAAAATTGTATTCTCTTTTCTGCTATCTATAATAATAATGCGATATAATTGATACGCACTAACTTAATTTCCTACTTACCTAACTAGATATCAACATTTTGTATTTCATATCAAATATCAATGCGATTCTAATCGTACCTAGAACATGTTATTCTATTTCACTGAATTAGGCAGTTGATGAGAGAAAAGGTATCTACCAATTTATGTAACCAATATCAACCTTGTGTTTTATTTTCGTTCAACCCCCCATCTGTACTAAATGATTATACTAGCTGATTCCGCGACCCCGTCCGCATGAAATTCAACTTAACAAAACTTTTATTAAACAACAACTTAGTTTACTACAATAATGCAGTTAATAAAGAAAACCCCTATGCTAATCTATTCTTGCTTTATATATATATAGCCCGCTCCTGCGTTCCGAGCCCGCGCGACAGGACCCATTTGTGGTTTTTCTAAAATAAAAGCAGCCCAAATCACCCCCTATAACATGAGCTATCTGTCAGTGAAAATCCCGTCAAAATCAGTCCAGTTTCGGAGACTACTCAAAACAAACATACAGACAATTTTTTCCTAAATCGCGCCCCCGCCCCATAGGTTCCGTACGCACTCTCACATGCATTTAGTGAAAAGGTGCTATTTTAACATTACAAACAGTCACTCCAATTTTATTTATTTGTACCTATAGATTTAATTAAATTCCTACTTTTCTACCTATTAAACTTTTAATACATATTTGTGATTTCTCATAAAAATCTCCGTTCGTGTATTCAGAGCCGCCACCCTTATCTTTATTTAGTTATATTTTCTATCAAGCAATGGACTTAAGTTATATAACAATTTAGTACAAAAATCTTGAATTGAACGACAAGAATTGGAAACCTTTCCTAAACTTTTATCAGCTTTACCTAATTCGACGCGAAGTCCGTAACCAACTAACTAGCAGTGAAATATCAATGTTCATTAATCGCTCTTGATTATCCTAGCAATTTACTTATCAAATAATACCTAATCTATGATTTACTTATTACCTTTGCTACCTAAGTCGTTGTACCTGAATTGCGTACGACGTATATCTCATATCACCAAGCTACCTAATGTGAAGGATGTTATAATTATTATATAATGAACTTTAATAATAAACGAGCCCGGTATCCACTTATGATTTTAAGACGTTCTGTTCTGACCTAATTATTTGTTATCATATCTAACAGGTACTAACCTACTTTAGAAAACCACGTTTAATCCTCGTTATTAAAATTATACTACGAATTATAGTTAAGATGATCCGTTCTAAAAGGCACTTACCTACTTGCTTTTACTTAATTCGCACATCATACAAACAATATCTACCTATCTTCACAAATTTTATATTTCATAGTAATAAATATCGCGAGACTAAGATGATCCGTTCTACAACTGAAAAGTACTTACCTACTTGCTTTTATATTATTCGCACATCTTACGAATAATATCTACCTACCTGCACAAATTTATACTTGATAGTAATAATAAATATCGCCAGACTAACACACCTACTGTACGATCCCTAACTAGTACTTTCATAAAAAGACCATTTCTGAAATCCAACGGGAGTCGAACCCGCAACCAACCATCATACAAATAATACCTACCTACCTACACAAATTTATATTTTATAGTACCTAATAATAAATACCGCTAAATTAACACACCAACCGTACGATCCTCAACTTGTACTTTTATTAAAATACCATTTTTGAGGTTCCCAACGGGAATCGAACCCGTAACCAACCATCATACAAATAATACCTACCTACCTACACAAATTTATATTTGATGGTAATTATAAATATCGCCAGACTAACACACCTACCGTACGATCCCGAACTAGCACTTTCATAGAACACCATTTCCGAAATTACCGACGGGAATCGTACCCGCAACCAAGCATCATAATAATATTAATAATATCTATCTACCTGCACAAATTTATATTTGATGTAATAATAAATATGGCCAGACTAACACCAACCGTAAGATTCCAAAATACAATTTCTGAAATTCCCGACGGGAATCGAACCCGCTACCAACCATCATACAAATACCATCTACCTACCTGTACAAATTTATATTTGATAGTAATAATAAATATCGCTAGACTAACACACCATCCGTACGATCTCGAACTAGTACTTTCATGAAAAGATAATTACTGAAATTTCCAACGGGAATCGAACCCGCAATCAACCATCATACAAATAATTCCTACCTACCTACACAAATTTATATTTGATAGTCGTAATAAATTCACCAGACTAATACACCAACCGTACTATCCCGAACTAGTACTTTCATCAAAAGACCATTTCTGAAATTCCCGACGGGAATCGAACCCGCAACCAACCAGGACACAGCGCCGAGCGGCCTACGCCTAAACCATTACGCAAAACGATCATCAATTACCGCAGTGTTCCTGATAAGTTTCCAAAATTCGTAAATATGTACTAACCTACCTAGCTTGTTTTACCACTAAATTTTGCGACTGAACTTATTCTAGACTTATAATAATAAACCTTCCCTTAATTAATAATAGACCTAAGAGTATTGTCCTACCTAATACTACCCTGCAAATTATTTTTTATTAGCAACCCCCAGACTCTGAAATACGGATCAATTTCCTTAACTTAACTACAGATTAGTTAAAATTTACCACCGCGTAGAAATTAAACATTGGTTTAGTATCCCTACGAACATCCACACACGAATCTTAGAAATTACTAATCTACTACCTACTACAACAGAACCTACTAAACTACTAACCTACGTCATACGAGTCGTTATACGAAGTTCGTGCCATAAATAAATTCTACTAATTACTATGTTTAAAAGATTTCCGCCCTACAAAAGACATACCTAAGAACCATTACCATAAACATGAACTACTGACTTTTTTTTTTAATAATTTCCTACTCTTGCTAATGCTACTACCTTAGCTTGCCTATTGTGGAATAATAAAATAACGTTATTATAACGAAAGTTTTAACCTGTATGAACCGTAACGTATTACTATTTATGTACCTATTGATTTAACATAAACCATACTCTAATCAAAACATTTCCTTTAATCGATTTAATCCCAACAACTACTTATCGCTTACTCCTAACGCCAATTAAGTTTTATAACCTAAAATGGAAAAGGATATTATTATGAAAATTTCTGTTATAATTTCTCAGTTAATGGCTAAATTTACTGATCGACTAAGGAATTATTAGTGCGCTAACAGGTCTAACTATTTACTATGAAAACCTACGACCTATTGCCAAGAATAGTCTTTATCACGCGTTACCTACTTACAGTGGATTCACAAACTTACACAATTATCGGAACCAAATGACGTAATTTCTACTACCTTTCAGTGTTTAATCTATCTAACAAACTGAATACCAATCTTAATCACTTTCCATTTCACGAACAACAAATTGTGACTTTAAAGTCACTTTACCAGATCAAACCAAACAAGTCAACTAAAGCAAATACCTCAGTAATCCAGAAACTTATTCTGATTATTATGTAAACCGAACAGAATACCGTAGTAATCCAAGATTCATAGCATCCTGGTCACGGCACCAAATTGTAACCACCCACTCTCTCTCGTCTCTCTCTAATTAAATATATGAATATAAATATGCTAAATATAATAATATAAATATATAGAAGTAATGAAATTATAATTAACTATAAATAAACCTATGTATATAACTATAAACCCTAACCAAATTAAGCACCTAAGAATTCACTATGTGAATAGTTATCTATAACTAGTTTGGTTGTGATCTGGGTTTGAATATTGATATGGCCATGTGATCTGTATTGTCTAGTGGTTATAGGACCTAACGTAGTGAAACCCTGAATAGTAACCTAAATTCTTTTAGTGAAAGATTGGTATTCTTATGACGTATGTAGTTACAATACCTACTTAAAATACCCTGATTAATTAAGCCTAAACCTTCAATACTGAACTTACATAACTAAACGAGTTTCATTGTTAAATAAGTAATTAATGAAGATATGGATGTAATAAGTTGGTTGTTCCGAGAGTTAAATATAATTGCTTTGTAGCGATAAGATCTATTCTACATTATATTTCAATAGTTAAAAGATTATAATTACAATAATTATTTGTTTATGACAAGGTACAGGGCCCCTCCCCGCCCTGTACTGTGGGATAACGTCTCATATCTGTATTCCCTCCTTGACTTGTCTTATTTATTATGAGTGAACATTTTGATAAATCATGAATAACAATTATTTGTTATATTAAGAGTACACATTGAATAGCTGTATCATCAACAGTATCATTGTAGTAAATCCATTAACTCAACAAATAAGAATCGAATCATCTGGACAGCAAGAGATCTTCAGGATATCACTGAGTCAAGGTCGAACGAAGTAAGTTTGATTTCTGTTGTGATGATTAGCATCTCAATCATCTACTGCGATGAGAATACTAAAAGGCTACTGCCTGGGCGAAATCAAACTAATGAGTTCCGGTCAATGTGTTAGCTGATAGTCTAGTCAGTGACTGCAGGTTAGCAACTCTATCATCTACTGTTTAGTGATTGCCAACAGGGTCTACCGCCCCCAGTGTAACCAAAACCATCAAGCTTTACATGAGGAAAACATTAAGTAAAATAAATAGACTTATCAGTCAGTATCCATCCATCCAGAATCTCATTACTGAACAAACGACACGGTTATATTATTCAAAAGTACAAGATTCAATGAAATATTGATTAAATACTACATTCAATGAAAGTAAATATATTTATCAGCAATGTGAATCTTAAAACTTCAAGAATTTACCACCCATTCACAAGATTAATCTCATGGAGAAGAACGGGCAAGAAACTCCATGGATGAAGCAAAGGCCCTGCCTGATTTATATCCTACCTATATTTACATTGAGGCTTAAATATATTCCGACCTACCTATCTATCCACCTTCATAACACCTAGTATATTCCTATTCTGTTCTAAATACCGCGTCTTTATACTTAAGGCTATACCTACATAAATTATAAATACCTATTAATCCGTGTACAATACTAGCGTAATAAAACTACATTAGGTTTACCTAATCACCTATTCATAAAGCCCGATGCATCGTCCCTTTCCTAATGGAATTCCCTAATAATAGCACCTAACCAAGAAACCTAACTTTGATCTTTGTGTGTAATTTAAGCAGGTCTAGAGCTCGGAGCTCACATTTACTTTTAATTGTGCTTGCTGTCCATCACGGTGTAATGAAGGACACCTAAATATCAGCTACTGGGAATTGAGGTGGTTAGACTCGATGGGAAACTATAACCTCTAACCAAGACATCTAACTACCTTCGATCTTTGTGTGTAAATCAAGCAACTCTAGAGTTCGCGACTCACATTTACATTTACTTGAGCTGTCCATCACGCTGCAATGATGGACACCTAACTAACAGCTTCTGAGGGGTTGAGGTGGTTAGGCTCGAGGGGAATTCTATAACCTCTAACGTTCCCTACGTGTCGGTTATCCACGTGGCCGAAGCCGGGCTGACTGGGGTGTGGACTTCCAACGGACCAGGGACAATAATTGTGTATAAATATAAATATATATAGATAGACCGAACGGATGACTCTAAGTACAGGTAGTGAGTTGCCTAAGCCTGCTCCCACTTCGACGGGAACCTCACCCCACGTACATAGAATACACCAGAACAGGGTGCTTAGCCGAGCCCAATGCAAGGGAAAAACGACTTCTGGAGCGCACCAACTGACCCAGACCTAACCAATGAGAGGACGATGCAATGAACACCAGCGTACCAGCGCCATTACACCCCATGGAACCATGACCATGGATCAAAGTAAGCCGCACACAAGTATCAAAATATCCGAGCACGAATCCCCGTATATCTACATTATACCACCAGAAAACACACCTACAACATTCAATAAAACGAGCCCATGAAGACCTGCTTTATCAAACATTGAGCACCTCCGGATGGTATTTTATTATATAAAAATGGCTGGAATAAACACTATGACCGACCGAGATTCCCCGTTTAACTACAACGATACCATTAGAAAATACACCTACAATATTCAACAAAACCAGCCCATAAGGCTTGCTTTATTAAACATTGAGTACATTCAGATGGTATATATTAATATAAATTAAATCTATGAACGCGAATAACTATAAACTTGATACTTGTGTTTAGCTTGGGAGCTCTAAATGAATGACCACGAAATTAGCTGTGCAAGGCCTTTTATAATCTCGCCACCTGACGCTATCATGTATATTTCCTACCTTCAATATTTTTATAAACTAGAGACGCGCAAAGTCAGAATTTCTACGAATTCAATCTCACAACACCGAACGTAATTCGATCAATCTTTATGTGATGTAGGAAGATAAACGTCCTATAATTAAGTAGTTATCTTACTGGTAGAGTTTCCTCAGACTTCAGCTAATATCCTGGATATAAACAATATTCTAATTATCAAAACTACTAAGTGAATTATGCATAAAATGTATTGACTATTTCTAACTCCTCCACTAGAGTGAATCTGTTTATCGAACTGCTTCTAGTTTGTTTTAGATCCTACCTGTATGGAAGTAATTTCCATCGATTATAATATGAATGTCCGATCGTTTACCGAATCTCAATATCGAAAACGTAAATTAGCGGCTAACCTCATCTCTAGCTTGTTCCTGCATTCATCTCAAACTACCCTCAAATATATTTAATTATCGTCCGACGAGAGCTAAAAATAACCGCCGACACCGTGGCGCCGAACCAAATATGGTAATGCTTGAGCTCTCTTGGACAAGTTTCGACCTACTCCAAGCCTAACATTATACCTAATTTCATACGCATGTTTGCCTAGCATCACGCAGAATGCATTTCTTTAAACTTAACAATGAGGAGTACGCCATGCTCAATACTACTAAAGGGGAGTTTTACGCTATCATTTAATATGTCAGTCTAACTAGTTGTTTCAGAATAATAAAATTAATTAACAGATTATTTGCTTAAATTTAAAGTAATATTTAATTATTTCCTTTATTTATTTAAAGGCCTATATAAATTTATAGTTATATTTATATTTGTGCATGAGACGGAACCACGGGCAAGTCTGTTCCGTTACAGCCAACCCCCAAAATTTATGCAGGTGAATGAATTTATAACCGAAGTAAATTTTTCATGAACCAAAATAAATGCACAAATATGCTCAAAGAATTTTAAATAACCCCAAAAGAACGAACTAGTGCAAATTCTAATTTATCAATATCCGACTCAGAAAATTGTGGTAATGCATGTATGTTAAATGTGTGTAAACCTACAATGAACAGTGTATTTACACCGAATTGGTAATAATTGCTGTATGGACCCAAGTCAAAGTTTACTAACGTAGCAATCATGAACAAAAAATAACCGCTCTCAGGTCAGTCCAAACTCCGGAAGGAAACCCGTTGTGAGGAGGTCAATCCTAATGATTTAGTGTAAGCCTTTCACAGCAAACCCATCTTACGTATGGTGTGAACCGGGTACACTATCCTATCAAAGTTTGGACCTTCCAATGCTAACAAGTGATAATTCCCCATGACTGCAACGCCCCACCAGGACCTAAGCCCACAACAACAACTTATTCACAATTCGGAGCATGTAGAGTGTACCAAGTCATGTTATTTGCTGCCGGTAGAGTACGGACCTTTTATGAAATCAGTTAATACTGATGCATGTCTACTGACCTATCCTAACACCAAAGCTCCATCATAAAAGGTCCTTTGATTGTGTGAATGATTTTCTGAACTTCAAACATTGATAAACCGTTCCGTACCGAGACACTGTTGAATCACTTAGGCCCTTCAAGAAAACTATGAGGAGTCATATTACATAACTAATTCATACATCATCAATCCTATCCTATAAAACATAACATGCTTACAAAGCTTCTACGTTCATAGCGATTCACGCCACCTAAATAACCCAACAACATACTCAGCACGAAGCTACGAATAATTTTGCACATGAAATCTAAGTAGATACCTAATCATCACTGCACAACTCCTCGATTGGATGCAACAAAACAGTTTATACACATAAATACTAGTTAGACATGACAAGACTGTTACGCAATAGCCAGACAACGTAATTACAGATAGATACGCACTACGAACTGCAAAATTATGAACGCTTACGCCAAACGCCAGAAATGTATAATAATAGTTACGCAAAATGTCCAAAATTTAAAAAGATAGAAACGCAAAATAAAAGATACGCAACATGCGAATACGTGAAGTAGTAGCTAAACAAAATATCTTAAGAAAATGACAAACAGCTATGCAAGAAAATGAAATTAAACTAATGTCTGAACACTAATTTTAATTATTATTACATATCTCTTATTTGTAAAAACGTCGCAGTATTATAATACACACATACCTAACTACAATGGAATTTATTTTTTTATTACCGCCGCGAAGTAGCGTAGTATCCTACCTATATCAACTATCTTTAAATATATTCGAAGTAAGGCTAAAACATCTCCTTACCTGCAAAATCTTACACCATAAAATGCACTACTCATTTGCTAAAATTCTGGGCTTTGCTAGCGAGATCGAGTTGGTACAGATTCTATATTAAATCCTCCCTACTACTTTTCTAACTTAAACGTATCATACCTAACTATCCAATCTACCTATCTACTTATTATATAAAACTAACCTTATATAACAAAATTGTTTTCTATATACTTATTACCTCATACATTCCTAATAAAATAGGTATAATAAGAATAAAAAATAGCTACATAAAATGTCCTGTCTAACGCTGAGATTGTTAAACGTCAATACCTACTCGCTGGAATTGATAAATATTTCTAACTGGATCCCTACATAACGTTCCAACTAATTTGAACTTGTTTCGAAAAATATTTTATTTCATTTAAGATCATGTCTCTATACTAACCATTATGCGTTATCTAATATTATTAAGCTAATCTTACCGAAGTAGATACAAGGACTTGGTTTGGAGTTGTACCTATTTATTTCACAAACTAAACCCCAAAATTGTATTCTCTTTTCTGCTATCTATAATAATAATGCGATATAATTGATACGCACTAACTTAATTTCCTACTTACCTAACTAGATATCAACATTTTGTATTTCATATCAAATATCAATGCGATTCTAATCGTACCTAGAACATGTTATTCTATTTCACTGAATTAGGCAGTTGATGAGAGAAAAGGTATCTACCAATTTATGTAACCAATATCAACCTTGTGTTTTATTTTCGTTCAACCCCCCATCTGTACTAAATGATTATACTAGCTGATTCCGCGACCCCGTCCGCATGAAATTCAACTTAACAAAACTTTTATTAAACAACAACTTAGTTTACTACAATAATGCAGTTAATAAAGAAAACCCCTATGCTAATCTATTCTTGCTTTATATATATATAGCCCGCTCCTGCGTTCCGAGCCCGCGCGACAGGACCCATTTGTGGTTTTTCTAAAATAAAAGCAGCCCAAATCACCCCCTATAACATGAGCTATCTGTCAGTGAAAATCCCGTCAAAATCAGTCCAGTTTCGGAGACTACTCAAAACAAACATACAGACAATTTTTTCCTAAATCGCGCCCCCGCCCCATAGGTTCCGTACGCACTCTCACATGCATTTAGTGAAAAGGTGCTATTTTAACATTACAAACAGTCACTCCAATTTTATTTATTTGTACCTATAGATTTAATTAAATTCCTACTTTTCTACCTATTAAACTTTTAATACATATTTGTGATTTCTCATAAAAATCTCCGTTCGTGTATTCAGAGCCGCCACCCTTATCTTTATTTAGTTATATTTTCTATCAAGCAATGGACTTAAGTTATATAACAATTTAGTACAAAAATCTTGAATTGAACGACAAGAATTGGAAACCTTTCCTAAACTTTTATCAGCTTTACCTAATTCGACGCGAAGTCCGTAACCAACTAACTAGCAGTGAAATATCAATGTTCATTAATCGCTCTTGATTATCCTAGCAATTTACTTATCAAATAATACCTAATCTATGATTTACTTATTACCTTTGCTACCTAAGTCGTTGTACCTGAATTGCGTACGACGTATATCTCATATCACCAAGCTACCTAATGTGAAGGATGTTATAATTATTATATAATGAACTTTAATAATAAACGAGCCCGGTATCCACTTATGATTTTAAGACGTTCTGTTCTGACCTAATTATTTGTTATCATATCTAACAGGTACTAACCTACTTTAGAAAACCACGTTTAATCCTCGTTATTAAAATTATACTACGAATTATAGTTAAGATGATCCGTTCTAAAAGGCACTTACCTACTTGCTTTTACTTAATTCGCACATCATACAAACAATATCTACCTATCTTCACAAATTTTATATTTCATAGTAATAAATATCGCGAGACTAAGATGATCCGTTCTACAACTGAAAAGTACTTACCTACTTGCTTTTATATTATTCGCACATCTTACGAATAATATCTACCTACCTGCACAAATTTATACTTGATAGTAATAATAAATATCGCCAGACTAACACACCTACTGTACGATCCCTAACTAGTACTTTCATAAAAAGACCATTTCTGAAATCCAACGGGAGTCGAACCCGCAACCAACCATCATACAAATAATACCTACCTACCTACACAAATTTATATTTTATAGTACCTAATAATAAATACCGCTAAATTAACACACCAACCGTACGATCCTCAACTTGTACTTTTATTAAAATACCATTTTTGAGGTTCCCAACGGGAATCGAACCCGTAACCAACCATCATACAAATAATACCTACCTACCTACACAAATTTATATTTGATGGTAATTATAAATATCGCCAGACTAACACACCTACCGTACGATCCCGAACTAGCACTTTCATAGAACACCATTTCCGAAATTACCGACGGGAATCGTACCCGCAACCAAGCATCATAATAATATTAATAATATCTATCTACCTGCACAAATTTATATTTGATGTAATAATAAATATGGCCAGACTAACACCAACCGTAAGATTCCAAAATACAATTTCTGAAATTCCCGACGGGAATCGAACCCGCTACCAACCATCATACAAATACCATCTACCTACCTGTACAAATTTATATTTGATAGTAATAATAAATATCGCTAGACTAACACACCATCCGTACGATCTCGAACTAGTACTTTCATGAAAAGATAATTACTGAAATTTCCAACGGGAATCGAACCCGCAATCAACCATCATACAAATAATTCCTACCTACCTACACAAATTTATATTTGATAGTCGTAATAAATTCACCAGACTAATACACCAACCGTACTATCCCGAACTAGTACTTTCATCAAAAGACCATTTCTGAAATTCCCGACGGGAATCGAACCCGCAACCAACCAGGACACAGCGCCGAGCGGCCTACGCCTAAACCATTACGCAAAACGATCATCAATTACCGCAGTGTTCCTGATAAGTTTCCAAAATTCGTAAATATGTACTAACCTACCTAGCTTGTTTTACCACTAAATTTTGCGACTGAACTTATTCTAGACTTATAATAATAAACCTTCCCTTAATTAATAATAGACCTAAGAGTATTGTCCTACCTAATACTACCCTGCAAATTATTTTTTATTAGCAACCCCCAGACTCTGAAATACGGATCAATTTCCTTAACTTAACTACAGATTAGTTAAAATTTACCACCGCGTAGAAATTAAACATTGGTTTAGTATCCCTACGAACATCCACACACGAATCTTAGAAATTACTAATCTACTACCTACTACAACAGAACCTACTAAACTACTAACCTACGTCATACGAGTCGTTATACGAAGTTCGTGCCATAAATAAATTCTACTAATTACTATGTTTAAAAGATTTCCGCCCTACAAAAGACATACCTAAGAACCATTACCATAAACATGAACTACTGACTTTTTTTTTTAATAATTTCCTACTCTTGCTAATGCTACTACCTTAGCTTGCCTATTGTGGAATAATAAAATAACGTTATTATAACGAAAGTTTTAACCTGTATGAACCGTAACGTATTACTATTTATGTACCTATTGATTTAACATAAACCATACTCTAATCAAAACATTTCCTTTAATCGATTTAATCCCAACAACTACTTATCGCTTACTCCTAACGCCAATTAAGTTTTATAACCTAAAATGGAAAAGGATATTATTATGAAAATTTCTGTTATAATTTCTCAGTTAATGGCTAAATTTACTGATCGACTAAGGAATTATTAGTGCGCTAACAGGTCTAACTATTTACTATGAAAACCTACGACCTATTGCCAAGAATAGTCTTTATCACGCGTTACCTACTTACAGTGGATTCACAAACTTACACAATTATCGGAACCAAATGACGTAATTTCTACTACCTTTCAGTGTTTAATCTATCTAACAAACTGAATACCAATCTTAATCACTTTCCATTTCACGAACAACAAATTGTGACTTTAAAGTCACTTTACCAGATCAAACCAAACAAGTCAACTAAAGCAAATACCTCAGTAATCCAGAAACTTATTCTGATTATTATGTAAACCGAACAGAATACCGTAGTAATCCAAGATTCATAGCATCCTGGTCACGGCACCAAATTGTAACCACCCACTCTCTCTCGTCTCTCTCTAATTAAATATATGAATATAAATATGCTAAATATAATAATATAAATATATAGAAGTAATGAAATTATAATTAACTATAAATAAACCTATGTATATAACTATAAACCCTAACCAAATTAAGCACCTAAGAATTCACTATGTGAATAGTTATCTATAACTAGTTTGGTTGTGATCTGGGTTTGAATATTGATATGGCCATGTGATCTGTATTGTCTAGTGGTTATAGGACCTAACGTAGTGAAACCCTGAATAGTAACCTAAATTCTTTTAGTGAAAGATTGGTATTCTTATGACGTATGTAGTTACAATACCTACTTAAAATACCCTGATTAATTAAGCCTAAACCTTCAATACTGAACTTACATAACTAAACGAGTTTCATTGTTAAATAAGTAATTAATGAAGATATGGATGTAATAAGTTGGTTGTTCCGAGAGTTAAATATAATTGCTTTGTAGCGATAAGATCTATTCTACATTATATTTCAATAGTTAAAAGATTATAATTACAATAATTATTTGTTTATGACAAGGTACAGGGCCCCTCCCCGCCCTGTACTGTGGGATAACGTCTCATATCTGTATTCCCTCCTTGACTTGTCTTATTTATTATGAGTGAACATTTTGATAAATCATGAATAACAATTATTTGTTATATTAAGAGTACACATTGAATAGCTGTATCATCAACAGTATCATTGTAGTAAATCCATTAACTCAACAAATAAGAATCGAATCATCTGGACAGCAAGAGATCTTCAGGATATCACTGAGTCAAGGTCGAACGAAGTAAGTTTGATTTCTGTTGTGATGATTAGCATCTCAATCATCTACTGCGATGAGAATACTAAAAGGCTACTGCCTGGGCGAAATCAAACTAATGAGTTCCGGTCAATGTGTTAGCTGATAGTCTAGTCAGTGACTGCAGGTTAGCAACTCTATCATCTACTGTTTAGTGATTGCCAACAGGGTCTACCGCCCCCAGTGTAACCAAAACCATCAAGCTTTACATGAGGAAAACATTAAGTAAAATAAATAGACTTATCAGTCAGTATCCATCCATCCAGAATCTCATTACTGAACAAACGACACGGTTATATTATTCAAAAGTACAAGATTCAATGAAATATTGATTAAATACTACATTCAATGAAAGTAAATATATTTATCAGCAATGTGAATCTTAAAACTTCAAGAATTTACCACCCATTCACAAGATTAATCTCATGGAGAAGAACGGGCAAGAAACTCCATGGATGAAGCAAAGGCCCTGCCTGATTTATATCCTACCTATATTTACATTGAGGCTTAAATATATTCCGACCTACCTATCTATCCACCTTCATAACACCTAGTATATTCCTATTCTGTTCTAAATACCGCGTCTTTATACTTAAGGCTATACCTACATAAATTATAAATACCTATTAATCCGTGTACAATACTAGCGTAATAAAACTACATTAGGTTTACCTAATCACCTATTCATAAAGCCCGATGCATCGTCCCTTTCCTAATGGAATTCCCTAATAATAGCACCTAACCAAGAAACCTAACTTTGATCTTTGTGTGTAATTTAAGCAGGTCTAGAGCTCGGAGCTCACATTTACTTTTAATTGTGCTTGCTGTCCATCACGGTGTAATGAAGGACACCTAAATATCAGCTACTGGGAATTGAGGTGGTTAGACTCGATGGGAAACTATAACCTCTAACCAAGACATCTAACTACCTTCGATCTTTGTGTGTAAATCAAGCAACTCTAGAGTTCGCGACTCACATTTACATTTACTTGAGCTGTCCATCACGCTGCAATGATGGACACCTAACTAACAGCTTCTGAGGGGTTGAGGTGGTTAGGCTCGAGGGGAATTCTATAACCTCTAACGTTCCCTACGTGTCGGTTATCCACGTGGCCGAAGCCGGGCTGACTGGGGTGTGGACTTCCAACGGACCAGGGACAATAATTGTGTATAAATATAAATATATATAGATAGACCGAACGGATGACTCTAAGTACAGGTAGTGAGTTGCCTAAGCCTGCTCCCACTTCGACGGGAACCTCACCCCACGTACATAGAATACACCAGAACAGGGTGCTTAGCCGAGCCCAATGCAAGGGAAAAACGACTTCTGGAGCGCACCAACTGACCCAGACCTAACCAATGAGAGGACGATGCAATGAACACCAGCGTACCAGCGCCATTACACCCCATGGAACCATGACCATGGATCAAAGTAAGCCGCACACAAGTATCAAAATATCCGAGCACGAATCCCCGTATATCTACATTATACCACCAGAAAACACACCTACAACATTCAATAAAACGAGCCCATGAAGACCTGCTTTATCAAACATTGAGCACCTCCGGATGGTATTTTATTATATAAAAATGGCTGGAATAAACACTATGACCGACCGAGATTCCCCGTTTAACTACAACGATACCATTAGAAAATACACCTACAATATTCAACAAAACCAGCCCATAAGGCTTGCTTTATTAAACATTGAGTACATTCAGATGGTATATATTAATATAAATTAAATCTATGAACGCGAATAACTATAAACTTGATACTTGTGTTTAGCTTGGGAGCTCTAAATGAATGACCACGAAATTAGCTGTGCAAGGCCTTTTATAATCTCGCCACCTGACGCTATCATGTATATTTCCTACCTTCAATATTTTTATAAACTAGAGACGCGCAAAGTCAGAATTTCTACGAATTCAATCTCACAACACCGAACGTAATTCGATCAATCTTTATGTGATGTAGGAAGATAAACGTCCTATAATTAAGTAGTTATCTTACTGGTAGAGTTTCCTCAGACTTCAGCTAATATCCTGGATATAAACAATATTCTAATTATCAAAACTACTAAGTGAATTATGCATAAAATGTATTGACTATTTCTAACTCCTCCACTAGAGTGAATCTGTTTATCGAACTGCTTCTAGTTTGTTTTAGATCCTACCTGTATGGAAGTAATTTCCATCGATTATAATATGAATGTCCGATCGTTTACCGAATCTCAATATCGAAAACGTAAATTAGCGGCTAACCTCATCTCTAGCTTGTTCCTGCATTCATCTCAAACTACCCTCAAATATATTTAATTATCGTCCGACGAGAGCTAAAAATAGACGCCGACACCGTGGCGCCGAACCAAATATGGTAATGCTTGAGCTCTCTTGGACAAGTTTCGACCTGCTCCAAGCCTAACATTATACCTAATTTCATACGCATGTTTGCCTAGCATCACGCAGAATGCATTTCTTTAAACTTAACAATGAGGAGTACGCCATGCTCAATACTACTAAAGGGGAGTTTTACGCTATCATTTAATATGTCAGTCTAACTAGTTGTTTCAGAATAATAAAATTAATTAACAGATTATTTGCTTAAATTTAAAGTAATATTTAATTATTTCCTTTATTTATTTAAAGGCCTATATACATTTATAGTTATATTTATATTTGTGCATGAGACGGAACCACGGGCAAGTCTGTTCCGTTACACTGTGAAGGATGTAATTGGCAGTCCGTAACTTTTATTCTGTCGCTTCATGAACCAAAATAAATGCACAAATATGCTCAAAGAATTTTAAATAACCCCAAAAGAACGAACTAGTGCAAATTCTAATTTATCAATATCCGACTCAGAAAATTGTGGTAATGCATGTATGTTAAATGTGTGTAAACCTACAATGAACAGTGTATTTACACCGAATTGGTAATAATTGCTGTATGGACCCAAGTCAAAGTTTACTAACGTAGCAATCATGAACAAAAAATAACCGCTCTCAGGTCAGTCCAAACTCCGGAAGGAAACCCGTTGTGAGGAGGTCAATCCTAATGATTTAGTGTAAGCCTTTCACAGCAAACCCATCTTACGTATGGTGTGAACCGGGTACACTATCCTATCAAAGTTTGGACCTTCCAATGCTAACAAGTGATAATTCCCCATGACTGCAACGCCCCACCAGGACCTAAGCCCACAACAACAACTTATTCACAATTCGGAGCATGTAGAGTGTACCAAGTCATGTTATTTGCTGCCGGTAGAGTACGGACCTTTTATGAAATCAGTTAATACTGATGCATGTCTACTGACCTATCCTAACACCAAAGCTCCATCATAAAAGGTCCTTTGATTGTGTGAATGATTTTCTGAACTTCAAACATTGATAAACCGTTCCGTACCGAGACACTGTTGAATCACTTAGGCCCTTCAAGAAAACTATGAGGAGTCATATTACATAACTAATTCATACATCATCAATCCTATCCTATAAAACATAACATGCTTACAAAGCTTCTACGTTCATAGCGATTCACGCCACCTAAATAACCCAACAACATACTCAGCACGAAGCTACGAATAATTTTGCACATGAAATCTAAGTAGATACCTAATCATCACTGCACAACTCCTCGATTGGATGCAACAAAACAGTTTATACACATAAATACTAGTTAGACATGACAAGACTGTTACGCAATAGCCAGACAACGTAATTACAGATAGATACGCACTACGAACTGCAAAATTATGAACGCTTACGCCAAACGCCAGAAATGTATAATAATAGTTACGCAAAATGTCCAAAATTTAAAAAGATAGAAACGCAAAATAAAAGATACGCAACATGCGAATACGTGAAGTAGTAGCTAAACAAAATATCTTAAGAAAATGACAAACAGCTATGCAAGAAAATGAAATTAAACTAATGTCTGAACACTAATTTTAATTATTATTACATATCTCTTATTTGTAAAAACGTCGCAGTATTATAATACACACATACCTAACTACAATGGAATTTATTTTTTTATTACCGCCGCGAAGTAGCGTAGTATCCTACCTATATCAACTATCTTTAAATATATTCGAAGTAAGGCTAAAACATCTCCTTACCTGCAAAATCTTACACCATAAAATGCACTACTCATTTGCTAAAATTCTGGGCTTTGCTAGCGAGATCGAGTTGGTACAGATTCTATATTAAATCCTCCCTACTACTTTTCTAACTTAAACGTATCATACCTAACTATCCAATCTACCTATCTACTTATTATATAAAACTAACCTTATATAACAAAATTGTTTTCTATATACTTATTACCTCATACATTCCTAATAAAATAGGTATAATAAGAATAAAAAATAGCTACATAAAATGTCCTGTCTAACGCTGAGATTGTTAAACGTCAATACCTACTCGCTGGAATTGATAAATATTTCTAACTGGATCCCTACATAACGTTCCAACTAATTTGAACTTGTTTCGAAAAATATTTTATTTCATTTAAGATCATGTCTCTATACTAACCATTATGCGTTATCTAATATTATTAAGCTAATCTTACCGAAGTAGATACAAGGACTTGGTTTGGAGTTGTACCTATTTATTTCACAAACTAAACCCCAAAATTGTATTCTCTTTTCTGCTATCTATAATAATAATGCGATATAATTGATACGCACTAACTTAATTTCCTACTTACCTAACTAGATATCAACATTTTGTATTTCATATCAAATATCAATGCGATTCTAATCGTACCTAGAACATGTTATTCTATTTCACTGAATTAGGCAGTTGATGAGAGAAAAGGTATCTACCAATTTATGTAACCAATATCAACATTGTGTTTTATTTTCGTTCAACCCCCCATCTGTACTAAATGATTATACTAGCTGATTCCGCGACCCCGTCCGCATGAAATTCAACTTAACAAAACTTTTATTAAACAACAACTTAGTTTACTACAATAATGCAGTTGAATAAAGAAAACCCCTATGCTAATCTATTCTTGCTTTATATATATATAGCCCGCTCCTGCGTTCCGAGCCCGCGCGACAGGACCCATTTGTGGTTTTTCTAAAATAAAAGCAGCCCAAATCACCCCCTATAACATGAGCTATCTGTCAGTGAAAATCCCGTCAAAATCAGTCCAGTTTCGGAGACTACTCAAAACAAACATACAGACAATTTTTTCCTAAATCGCGCCCCCCGCCCCATAGGTTCCGTACGCACTCTCACATGCATTTAGTGAAAAGGTGCTATTTTAACATTACAAACAGTCACTCCAATTTTATTTATTTGTACCTATAGATTTAATTAAATTCCTACTTTTCTACCTATTAAACTTTTAATACATATTTGTGATTTCTCATAAAAATCTCCGTTCGTGTATTCAGAGCCGCCACCCTTATCTTTATTTAGTTATATTTTCTATCAAGCAATGGACTTAAGTTATATAACAATTTAGTACAAAAATCTTGAATTGAACGACAAGAATTGGAAACCTTTCCTAAACTTTTATCAGCTTTACCTAATTCGACGCGAAGTCCGTAACCAACTAACTAGCAGTGAAATATCAATGTTCATTAATCGCTCTTGATTATCCTAGCAATTTACTTATCAAATAATACCTAATCTATGATTACTTATTACCTTTGCTACCTAAGTCGTTGTACCTGAATTGCGTACGACGTATATCTCATATCACCAAGCTACCTAATGTGAAGGGATGTTATAATTATTATATAATGAACTTTAATAATAAACGAGCCCGGTATCCACTTATGATTTTAAGACGTTCTGTTCTGACCTAATTATTTGTTATCATATCTAACAGGTACTAACCTACTTTAGAAAACCACGTTTAATCCTCGTTATTAAAATTATACTACGAATTATAGTTAAGATGATCCGTTCTAAAAGGCACTTACCTACTTGCTTTTACTTAATTCGCACATCATACAAACAATATCTACCTATCTTCACAAATTTTATATTTCATAGTAATAAATATCGCGAGACTAAGATGATCCGTTCTACAACTGAAAAGTACTTACCTACTTGCTTTTATATTATTCGCACATCTTACGAATAATATCTACCTACCTGCACAAATTTATACTTGATAGTAATAATAAATATCGCCAGACTAACACACCTACTGTACGATCCCTAACTAGTACTTTCATAAAAAGACCATTTCTGAAATCCAACGGGAGTCGAACCCGCAACCAACCATCATACAAATAATACCTACCTACCTACACAAATTTATATTTTATAGTACCTAATAATAAATACCGCTAAATTAACACACCAACCGTACGATCCTCAACTTGTACTTTTATAAAATACCATTTTTGAGGTTCCCAACGGGAATCGAACCCGTAACCAACCATCATACAAATAATACCTACCTACCTACACAAATTTATATTTGATGGTAATTATAAATATCGCCAGACTAACACACCTACCGTACGATCCCGAACTAGCACTTTCATAGAACACCATTTCCGAATTACCGACGGGAATCGTACCCGCAACCAAGCATCATAATAATATTAATAATATCTATCTACCTGCACAAATTTATATTTGATGTAATAATAAATATGGCCAGACTAACACCAACCGTAAGATTCCAAAATACAATTTCTGAAATTCCCGACGGAATCGAACCCGCTACCAACCATCATACAAATACCATCTACCTACCTGTACAAATTTATATTTGATAGTAATAATAAATATCGCTAGACTAACACACCATCCGTACGATCTCGAACTAGTACTTTCATGAAAAGATAATTACTGAAATTTCCAACGGGAATCGAACCCGCAATCAACCATCATACAAATAATTCCTACCTACCTACACAAATTTATATTTGATAGTCGTAATAAATTCACCAGACTAATACACCAACCGTACTATCCCGAACTAGTACTTTCATCAAAAGACCATTTCTGAAATTCCCGACGGGAATCGAACCCGCAACCAACCAGGACACAGCGCCGAGCGGCCTACGCCTAAACCATTACGCAAAACGATCATCAATTACCGCAGTGTTCCTGATAAGTTTCCAAAATTCGTAAATATGTACTAACCTACCTAGCTTGTTTTACCACTAAATTTTGCGACTGAACTTATTCTAGACTTATAATAATAAACCTTCCCTTAATTAATAATAGACCTAAGAGTATTGTCCTACCTAATACTACCCTGCAAATTATTTTTTATTAGCAACCCCCAGACTCTGAAATACGGATCAATTTCCTTAACTTAACTACAGATTAGTTAAAATTTACCACCGCGTAGAAATTAAACATTGGTTTAGTATCCCTACGAACATCCACACACGAATCTTAGAAATTACTAATCTACTACCTACTACAACAGAACCTACTAAACTACTAACCTACGTCATACGAGTCGTTATACGAAGTTCGTGCCATAAATAAATTCTACTAATTACTATGTTTAAAAGATTTCCGCCCTACAAAAGACATACCTAAGAACCATTACCATAAACATGAACTACTGACTTTTTTTTTAATAATTTCCTACTCTTGCTAATGCTACTACCTTAGCTTGCCTATTGTGGAATAATAAAATAACGTTATTATAACGAAAGTTTTAACCTGTATGAACCGTAACGTATTACTATTTATGTACCTATTGATTTAACATAAACCATACTCTAATCAAAACATTTCCTTTAATCGATTTAATCCCAACAACTACTTATCGCTTACTCCTAACGCCAATTAAGTTTTATAACCTAAAATGGAAAAGGATATTATTATGAAAATTTCTGTTATAATTTCTCAGTTAATGGCTAAATTTACTGATCGACTAAGGAATTATTAGTGCGCTAACAGGTCTAACTATTTACTATGAAAACCTACGACCTATTGCCAAGAATAGTCCTTTATCACGCGTTACCTACTTACAGTGGATTCACAACTTACACAATTATCGGAACCAAATGACGTAATTTCTACTACCTTTCAGTGTTTAATCTATCTAACAAACTGAATACCAATCTTAATCACTTTCCATTTCACGAACAACAAATTGTGACTTTAAAGTCACTTTACCAGATCAAACCAAACAAGTCCAACTAAAGCAAATACCTCAGTAATCCAGAAACTTATTCTGATTATTATGTAAACCGAACAGAATACCGTAGTAATCCAAGATTCATAGCATCCTGGTCACGGCACCAAATTGTAACCACCCACTCTCTCTCGTCTCTCTCTAATTAAATATATGAATATAAATATGCTAAATATAATAATATAAATATATAGAAGTAATGAAATTATAATTAACTATAAATAAACCTATGTATATATCTATAAACCCTAACCAAATTAAGCACCTAAGAATTCACTATGTGAATAGTTATCTATAACTAGTTGGTTGTGATCTGGGTTTGAATATTGATATGGCCATGTGATCTGTATTGTCTAGTGGTTATAGGACCTAACGTAGTGAAACCCTGAATAGTAACCTAAATTCTTTTAGTGAAAGATTGGTATTCTTATGACGTATGTAGTTACAATACCTACTTAAAATACCCTGATTAATTAAGCCTAAACCTTCAATACTGAACTTACATAACTAAACGAGTTTCATTGTTAAATAAGTAATTAATGAAGATATGGATGTAATAAGTTGGTTGTTCCGAGAGTTAAATATAATTGCTTTGTAGCGATAAGATCTATTCTACATTATATTTCAATAGTTAAAAGATTATAATTACAATAATTATTTGTTTATGACAAGGTACAGGGCCCCTCCCCGCCCTGTACTGTGGGATAACGTCTCATATCTGTATTCCCTCCTTGACTTGTCTTATTTATTATGAGTGAACATTTTGATAAATCATGAATAACAATTATTTGTTATATTAAGAGTACACATTGAATAGCTGTATCATCAACAGTATCATTGTAGTAAATCCATTAACTCAACAAATAAGAATCGAATCATCTGGACAGCAAGAGATCTTCAGGATATCACTGAGTCAAGGTCGAACGAAGTAAGTTTGATTTCTGTTGTGATGATTAGCATCTCAATCATCTACTGCGATGAGAATACTAAAAGGCTACTGCCTGGGCGAAATCAAACTAATGAGTTCCGGTCAATGTGTTAGCTGATAGTCTAGTCAGTGACTGCAGGTTAGCAACTCTATCATCTACTGTTTAGTGATTGCCAACAGGGTCTACCGCCCCAGTGTAACCAAAACCATCAAGCTTTACATGAGGAAAACATTAAGTAAAATAAATAGACTTATCAGTCAGTATCCATCCATCCAGAATCTCATTACTGAACAAACGACACGGTTATATTATTCAAAAGTACAAGATTCAATGAAATATTGATTAAATACTACATTCAATGAAAGTAAATATATTTATCAGCAATGTGAATCTTAAAACTTCAAGAATTTACCACCCATTCACAAGATTAATCTCATGGAGAAGAACGGGCAAGAAACTCCATGGATGAAGCAAAGGCCCTGCCTGATTTATATCCTACCTATATTTACATTGAGGCTTAAATATATTCCGACCTACCTATCTATCCACCTTCATAACACCTAGTATATTCCTATTCTGTTCTAAATACCGCGTCTTTATACTTAAGGCTATACCTACATAAATTATAAATACCTATTAATCCGTGTACAATACTAGCGTAATAAAACTACATTAGGTTTACCTAATCACCTATTCATAAAGCCCGATGCATCGTCCCTTTCCTAATGGAATTCCCTAATAATAGCACCTAACCAAGAAACCTAACTTTGATCTTTGTGTGTAATTTAAGCAGGTCTAGAGCTCGGAGCTCACATTTACTTTTAATTGTGCTTGCTGTCCATCACGGTGTAATGAAGGACACCTAAATATCAGCTACTGGGAATTGAGGTGGTTAGACTCGATGGGAAACTATAACCTCTAACCAAGACATCTAACTACCTTCGATCTTTGTGTGTAAATCAAGCAACTCTAGAGTTCGCGACTCACATTTACATTTACTTGAGCTGTCCATCACGCTGCAATGATGGACACCTAACTAACAGCTTCTGAGGGGTTGAGGTGGTTAGGCTCGAGGGGAATTCTATAACCTCTAACGTTCCCTACGTGTCGGTTATCCACGTGGTTCTTAGACCGGATCTTGTTCTAATATAAGTACCACAATTTACCGTTTTAGGATCAAACAGTTATACTGGGTGTCTCAAAAGTACGAAATGATACTTGGGGAGTTGGATCAGCATCGAGCACAAAGTTAAATGGCATAATATTTTTTTTTAAATTGGAACATTTTTTACTTAAATAATCTTATTTCCCGCCAATAAAAAAAAAATATAATGTCTCAAGTAGGTACCTACTATGCAATCTTTAAACATCTTTTTATTGAATACTAGCTGTGCCCCGCGACTTCATCCGCGTAGTATTGGATTATTGGGTTAAAAAGTATCCTATATGTTAATCCCGGTTATAATCTATCTGTGTTCCAAATTTCATCCAAATCCGTTCAGTAGTTTTTTCGTGAAGGAGTAACAAACATACATACATACATACATACATCCACACTCACAAACTTTCGCATTTATAATATTAGTAGGATTTTGGCTGCTACGTTTAAATGCAATGTACTTACACTCTTTTTTAGAACATTATATATGTTTAAGGCTGCAACACGTAACTTGTGACAAATATTCAAAGGCTCGTAACTCAGAAAATATCATAGTTACGTATGTACGTATAGGCTGTATGTCTTCACTAGGTATCTAAGTACATATCAGCCACCGCATGTGTAGTTAAACTATAATTTCGGACAGTGGAAACACTCCCTAATGTTTATAATAAAGTTGCAACTATCAATCCTCAAAATGATTTTATTCGTGGTTTTCTTATCCACAGTTTAATACGCGTAACACTTGGCTAAGCATAATCACACTTGGATGGGCACGGCTACATTACACGGTGTAACCAGTGGGGGAAAACGGTGGGGTTCGATCAGCAAATCGCTCCCCTAGCCCGTATAATTCAGGAAACTGACGCACTCCATTTCCGAACGTTACGAAGACGTAATCGATAGCCACGTACGGACTAAGTGGGCCGAAAAATACGACGTATCTTTAGTTATGAAGGGAGCTTTGATGTCCACGCTATAAGTACATTTATTAAACTGCTGTCTAATGAAAGAGTTTGGTTCAGGCTTGATAGTGTTTCGGTAATTTCTCGGAGGCGAGTCCTGTGAATCTTATGACACTAGCATATGGGTAGTTTGCAATAATTCACGCGTTTTCGTGAAATGTACAGATTTTATAGGTACCAAGAATGGATCCAACTTACACATGCTTTGCAAACTGAAACCAACCTACAGTCACCTGCTTTAGGGTTGGTTTTTGTCTGCAGGAGTACGTGTGGGTTGGTTCCATTCAGGATAACTGCATTCAATTGACATATAGTGTTTGATTATCTGTAACAAAGACTCTCTCTTATTTATATCAAAGCTACATAAATTTACTTTACTCTATTTGACCAAAATAAATAAAACCTTTACTCAATTTCTTTGAGGCTTTCATAACAAAGCTTTTTTTAAAGATTAACTTAAGAACCTTCAGAGGTTTATTATTGTTGGTGATCGGAATGTTTTAACATTTCCCAGAGATAACTTACCTTTCCCTATTACGTTACAAATGAGGTAACATTTTAAATATCCTTGTCTACTATTTAATTAGTGACTACCTACTTACCTTATTATTCAAAGAAAAGCGACTTAATTATATTACCAAATATAAAAATTATTCACTGCCTTAATTAAATATCTTTCAACACTGTATTTAAAATGTAATCAGACCGAATTGCTATACGTATCCATTTAGTGTACTTTTGTTATTAAATTTGATTTACGGGACTTGACGGATGGGTAGTTATGGCACTACGATGGAACATAAAAATTATACAAACGTACATACATGCAAACACTGCTAAAAGCATAAACCTTCCTTTTGGCTTTGCCGTAGTCTGGTAAAAATTAAAAACTCCACTGCTCTCCAACCTCGACAACACAGTAGCTGGCTTCTCTATTTCTGTATCAAGTAGGTAGTTGTGGGTAGTTGGTTGCGACCTAAAGCGGTTTTATTTCGTACAAAGGGTCAAGTGGGCGAACGGGGGTGCGAGGTCGCCTATTGGGCAATAAGTAATTTCCTACCTACCAGTTTATCCCAAAAGCAGGAAGCCCCACATAGAGTTCTGATTAATATTTCATTGAATACAACAGCGCCTACTAATAACACTTAAAACAATATTAGTTCCTTGTATCCCTTTGAGTTGTTAATGTAGTATTCTAAGCAAATAAACTGGGATGCTACTTGCGGACTTCTGAGCCTACTTGCTAAATTGCCCACTTGAGAACTTACATACCTATTTACATGAAACGAGTGAGCGCAGCGGACTGTAGTTGTTTATTTTAGGTGCTTGAGTCAATGAGGTGACTATTATATATATAAATCAATAAATATCGCCAGACTGACACACCAACTGTATGGTCCCAATCTAAGCAACTCTTCTACTATGGGTACTGTACAATTGACTAGGGGCGATCCCAGTGACACCCAAACCTGGGTAAATTACGAAAAGGCCAGTTACGAAAATTGCCCCGGCGGGAATCGAACCCGCAACCACCATGTGCAGTTGACCGAGCGGCCTACACTCGAACCAAGCGGTCGTCAAATGTACTTATTTCATTAGTGTTTTTATTATGAAATGAGACAATACACAGGTACAAGTATTGGGTAGCACAGTTTTGGAACGAAAGACCGAGAGAGAAAGCGAGATAGTGACAGCCTGTGTTGCCAAATTTAGTAATTCTATTTTGTGTGTAATGGATGTCCTACAACGAGCCGAGTCGCCCCTTTTCAACTTAAAACGTGTGAATCCTACTAATATTATAAATGCGAAAGTTTGTGAGTGTGGATGTATGTATGTATGTATGTATGTATGTATGTATGTATGTATGTTTGTTACTCCTTCACGCAAAAACTACTGAACGGATTTGGATGAAATTTGGAACACAGATAGATTATAACCGGGATTAACATATAGGATACTTTTTAACCCAATAATCCAATACTACGCGGATGAAGTCGCGGGGCACAGCTAGTCGATCAATAAAGCAGTGAAATTTGATAATATTTAATTACAATTATTATTATATTCAAGGGCATCTGTCCCGAGTCCTTAATGTTCGTTGTTTGTTCTTAAGTGGGCGTATAGGCAAACTTTTAATTAATTAAAACTGAGCAATGACGGTGTAATTGAATACATTTACATTAATTTCATTAGTGTTCAGCAAGTTTAATAAGTATTTTACTGATATAAAGCGATACTTTGATTATTAACTGTTATTATATAATTCTAGAGCTTTTCACGCTAGCCATGACAATCATTTGTAAGTGTAAGTTTTACCGTGGCTTTTCTTATTTATAAATTTTTAATGTAATAAAGCGTACGACCCCTGAAGTTAAGTAGTAACCGTAGCCTATAGATGCTTGCAATACCAATGGCATTGCTCGCACGTTGCCAACCTAAAGGGAATAGGATATAGGGAGGGCATGAGTTGGGTAGGGGGGAAGGAGTAGGGCTTCCGGCTCTCTTACTCATGGTATGAAACACAGCTATAATAGCTACTTTACGCGGATCCCCTGTGACAGGGCGGTACTACCCTGGTCGGCCCAGCCCAAATATAAGCTGTAGTCAATTGGGTGCAGCTCGGTTCTACCACCTTAAGTTATTTAAAATCTGTTATAGGTAAATAAAAAATTCAGTCGAATTACTACAATAGCATTCCGTATAGTATTAAAATTCAGCACGTTAAGTTTTAAATTATATTATTAACTTAAAGATAAAATATCCAAGCAGTTTTTAAGAGCTATCAAACTTTAATACGCCTGAAAGTATAATATCTCAGCCAACTTTAAAGGCAGTTGCTTTCCAATAATCCAACGACCTTTGCTACGTCGTGCTAAGGCTATCGTGAAATCTGTAAAAAATACTTTTGAAACAGTTGGTTCTATGTCGCGCCTTCTACATAATATATCTTTTGGAGTGTAAAGAATAATATACCTTTTGATATTGAAAATCATTTTTCATAATTTTATTGGATCATCCGAACGTGTGGGGAGCTATTTTAGCGTTACCGTATAAAGCATTCGGATGGGTTTCAAGGCTCTTCGTAATCCATTACCGTTATAATAAAGGCGAGTATCCACTGTTGGAGGCTATTCAAATAAAAGTACATTGGTACTCATCATGTATTTTACCAGCCTTATATACTTAGATTTTTTGAAACATTTATTTATGATCCCGTTACATGAAAAAAAAGTAAAATTAAATTTCCGAATTTTTCATCACCGATTTCCCTCATTTCACATGCTTCTTGCGACATATAATGTAGAATAGGCGAAAGTTAATTGTACCAGTCTACTCATTCCTTCTAGCTTTGTCCCGTATTTTTTCCTATTTCAATTACCTAGCGAGTATAAGGCCGGGTCTGTGTGTCGGGCAAAATTCCTCCCAATTAGATCAGATACTATCAGAGATAGTAATCAACAGTAGTTAAATAAATCTCATTTGGACCAACAAAGTATAGAGGATGAACACCAGAGTATTCACTAGCTCTAATTTTTCGGGGCGGTCTTATAATTAATAAAAAATAAATATCGCCAGACTGACGCACCAACTGTATGGTCCCAAACTGAGCAAAGCTTTTACTATGGGAATCCTACACTACAATGGACTGGGGGCGATTCCAGTGACACCCAGACCTGGGAAAATTACGAAAAGGCCATATTCGAAATTTGCCACCAGGTTTAGTGAGACGAGCGGACTACGCTCAAACCACTGCGCCAAGCAGTCGTCAATTAGACATTAGATTAATTTCGTTGTATAAGTACGTTACTGCTAGTGTGATATTATAGGACGTATAAAGCATTTCTGACTGTATCTCTAGGGCTTCATAAATGGATGCGGTGACATTAATGGCGTAAGCGGAAATAGATGTGGGGTAGCTTTGAGAGTAGGTAAGTGCTAGATGATTTTGAGGGGATCGACGTCCCCTTTGCGTAATGGTGATTCGTTTTTGTGGGGAGCTTGTTTGTTTTGATGTGATCAAAGCTGTTTGGTGCAGTGATGGAGGGGAGATCGGAATTTAATATTATTCTTGTTCTTCTTATTATCATGTGAGCTAGTAGCCTCTTGTTGGAGTTTTTGCATGCCTCCAGAAGGTCTTCGATATGGTATAACGACTGTGATAGCCGGGACCGACAGCTTAACATGCCGTCCGAACCATAAACGGAAGCGCTCTGTTGAAAACGCCTCTAGCGGTCACCCCAGGTGATTCTGTTTCGGGAACGTGGCGTATGCACACACATAGATTACCTATATAAGAAATGATATAGGATATAAAATATTTTGATTGGAAATTATTGTACACTTCGCAGCTTATTTCCGAAAGTTTGAACGACTGTTGCAGTTTCTTCCAGTATTCGTAAACTTGTACGTGATATGAGGTGGAACGTCATCCAATCAAGGTAAGATCAGTTTCATCTGGCTGAGACGCCCGGGCTCCTAATAAATAGGAATGATTGATGGCGCAGTTACTCCAGGAAATACCAATACACTAGAGGTGGGAATCCAGCTTCAATACCGTAACATCAACATGTTTTTTTTTTGGAAAATTATTGGCACTCAATTGGAAACTTACTAGGTAACGAAGTTGACGACAGCTTAGCGCAGTGGTTCGAGCGTTCCCGCCGGAGCAAATTTTAGACATGGCCTTTTCGTAATTTGCCCTGGCCTGGGTGTCACTAGGATCGCCCCCAGTCCATTGTATGGTGCCTATAGTACAAGCATTGCTTAGTTTGGGACCATACAGTTGATGGCAATATCTAATATATACCTACTTAGATTCTAGAAACAGTTTGTCTTTTTTACCTAATATACAAATGAATGTGTGTATAAACGAACATTTAAATGAAATAAGTGTCGCCGGTTAATTTCAATAAAAAATAATTTCAGCATTCCAATCAGTTTTTACGACGGTTCATTCCATGTAATTCAGAGTTTTCGGTCAACGGTAATTGACGTCGATATTTATTGAATATCAATCCGTATAAATTCGGTTCAGTGCTCGTGTGACTATGCGTTGAGAATTTCGAGAAATATGTTTATTTATTGAACGAACAATTTTGCCAATATATTCCATGTTGTATGCTCCGATTATTTTGCACTACAGTTCACAATTTAGTGCAAAGTGCTGGTCTTTACTATATAATATGAAGGGATTAGTTTCTATTTGGCGTTTTGATAAACTGATATTTTAAATATCACCCACAGTCGAACAAGCGGTCACATTGCCTATATCTTTCAAAATACGCATTAAAAATGTAAATCAATAAATTGCTTTCAATTTAAAAACAATAAACATCCAATGTAAAGGTGTATTAACTAAGTTGATAAAGAACATCAAACACAATTGTATAAGAAAACTCAATTTCCATCTCGCATGAAAAAACACAGAAAGTTGAAATAAAAGAATACACACCAGTATCCATTTTCTAAAGAATACCAACCTTCTCTCACCCGTTAACGTAACAACCATGTTTTATTATCAATACGCTTTTCCTACAATTACTTGCTTCATAGCCGTGGTTACATAATATGAGTGTGTTGCCTCTTGGTAACAAAGGAGTGCACCTAACTCAATATCCGTCTGAAGATCGATTACCCGTGACGTGAGAGAATGTACATAGCTTTGTATAGATAATGTACTTTGTATCAGACTGTATTAAACAGGTACCAGGTATCTATTGTACTGTGCCTATTGTATCGAGTAAAAGAGAATTACATTTTACTTTGAACAGTAAATGGAGATTAAAAGTGGTTGTTTTTGAAGGCTTTGTTATTGACGTTTTATATTAAGTTACAATGGCAAATTTGTTGAAAATGAAATTTAGTTTTTAGTTTTAGAAATTAAACTGATAGGTACTGATTCACGAGTAGGTAGGTAATCTATACAAATAAATGAAATTGAAGTGACCGTTTATAATGTCTGCTTATAAATAACAACCTTTAATGAATGCATAATATGAACTTATATGACGGTACTTATAACAAACAAAAGTTTTTGTCTGTCTGTTTGTCTATTTGTTCCGGCTAATCTCCGAAACGGCTGGATCGATTTGGACGAGGCTTGCACCAGCAGATAGATGATGTTATAAGAAGTAACTTAGGCTCCTTTATTTAATCAAAGTACCACGCAGGCGGAGCCGCGGGAAACAGCTAGTACTTATCGTGAATTATTTCCCAAATGATACCTGCTGTCAAACTTTGTGTGATATATGAGGCTATCGATATCCGCCGTTGAAATATTCCATGCTTATAAATATTATGCTTTTAATGCGTTAGAAACGTGCGTTAGAGCGGTGTGAGAGCGAAGACGTAAGATATTATAATGTATGTGTATAACAACATTTGTCAAGGCCTCCGATAAATGTCGCTAACATCGATATAGAGCGCGGTGTTAAGCTGGTCGTGGCATTGCATATAGCCCTTGAGCTTTTTGTTTTATTTGTGTAATAATATATACACCTATATCCAGTGCCCCAGTATTTTAGATAGGTCACCTCGAGACCTGCACCGGTCTTGTACTATCAAGTTCAAAAAGCCCAAACATAGTTCATCACTTTTACGAATACATACACCATGTCACCTGTATTTTCTGAAGGGGTATACAGAGGTTGACTATACTTCATCCACATTTCGCTGATGATATTTTAGTATCAGTGCTATTCTGTATACCTACCTACTGGTTGTTTTGATTTCGGGTTTTACTATGTAAATAGTTTAATTAATGTAAAATCAAACAACGAAGTCTGCTAGCATATATAGTAGGCGCCATGTTTGTTTTGTTTTCATGCTAAAATAGTTATGAAGAGCATAGGTATATAATATAAGAACTCTGAGCATTAATAATTATGTAGAAACATATTGTGTTTCTCATTTAAAGTTTGTCTGCTTCATTTTTGATCAAAAATAACATTGCGTTTGTGATTTGGAAAGTAGAGTCTTTTCGGAAAAAATTTAAATGTTAACCAGTATTAATATAATAATTTTTTTGTAATGTATTAATAATTAATAATAATTTAGCCCTTTTGACGTCCCACTGCTGGGCACGGGCCTCCCCTCAACATGAGGGGGATTCAGGCCATAATCCACCACGCTGGCCCAGTGCGGGTTGGCGGATTTCACATGTCTTTCGAAAATTGGTTAGACCTTCTAAGACAAGCAGGTTTCCTCACGATGTTTTCCTTCACCGTAAGCAAGTGATAATCATATAGAAATTATGAATCGCACATAGATTTCGAAAAATCCAGAGGTGCGAGCCGGGATTTGAACCCAAGACCTGGTGCCCGCAAGACGCGTGCTTTAACCAAACGGCTATCACTGCTATAATAAGTATAATGTATTATTATACTTAATAAAAATGTAATAAAATGTATGGCGTAAGAATGACGAGATTCTTATTATACGTATGCAAAGATATTGCCGTCCAAATAAAATCAAACATGCGACAGTCTTTTGATTTCAAACATTTTCCGAATTAACGCGATAACCTTTTCGTAATGGTTGAAAAAATTTGTTACTTATTCATAAACCACTCCTACATGTTAGGGGGGGGGGGTGCTTGGTCAGTAATATTTGATGGATTCCGGGCCAAAAAATAGTGAGCTAAATCCTTGTTTGGTGCGCAAACATGGACTGCTAAAAACTCAGTTTTACGAATTAAATATTTTACGCATCCAAATACAATTTGAGAACGTACGTACCTATCCATAAATAATAAAATACTCTTTTATTCCACCACAATGGGGACTCTCCCCCCTTCCCCCAATGGGAGGAAAAGATTCACATGAAACCTTAACCTAATTAATATCCACCACTAAACTGAACAACAACAATGTGAGTAGTTATGTAGTTATAGGCTAAACAATAGGATAACCCCAAAACCTTATAACCAAAGGAAGGCATTGTTGTTTCTTCTTTGAAAAACTATACATCTTACGATCGTTTTCACTGATACAATGAGGAAGAAAGAGTCTTTTTGGGTCAAATTAGAGTCGCTTTCAACATTTTGACAGCTGCGGAGACGCGATACATACATACCTTTGAGTTAGAGTGAATGGGATACATAACTAGAGCATCTTTTATCTTGATCAACGTATCAGATTTCAGTTCAACAGACACTAATGTGTTGTGGCAATCAAAATTAGTTTCAGCGGTTGTGGCAGTTTATTTGCATAATAATAAGCAGATTGAGTTGTTTCTTAGGTCGATTTTTGACTACCTATATGCTGGAAAAGTCAATCAGAAATGTTTGGCTTTGCTTTAATCGGTATTTCTATTTACCTCCTGTTGCTGTCCCTTACGGCTATACACATAACTGCACCTCTATGGAATTATTTTTCTGAGGATGCAATACTTGTATCTATATAAATCAATACAAATGTTGACTCAGTGTAAACGAGAGGTTATTAAGGAGTTAGAAGATAATTAAATATCCAAATCTAAGTAGGTCCAAATAAAACAACAGGGCCCTAACCACGCTAGCTACTCAAATCGTAATGGAAAGGCAAAAGCTAGCGATTACGTTTCAAACGCTCCGCTTTTGACGTTTTGCTGACACAAGCTTCACGATTTATACTGACATGATTTGGTACCACACTCGCGATTCTTAGCGTTTGACCTTGAGCTTGCGACTGACTTCGTTTTTTTAAAGTAAAGTTTATTTGCGATGGTTTGCTTTACACATTTAGCCAATGTCGAGTAAATATAATTTTCAAGTTTTATATGAAGGTCTTTGTCTAGGCCTAATATTACCAGACTTATTGGGGGAACTCGAATGTTTCACTACTATTCATCCAATTGCCCCCACATACAGAGATTTTTTTTATGAACATTGGCATAAAGTCAAACGTAGTTACCAACGCAGATCCAAATAAAAAAAACTACAAAGCGTTTGATGACATAAGCCACTCGCAAATGAGATGCTAGCGTGGTACCAAATATTGGCCAAGCGTTTGAAACGTAATCGCTAGCTTTTGCCTTTCTATTACGATTTGAGTAGTTAGCGTGGTTAGGGCCCAGGTAGGTACGATGTATCATGTATATCACGACAAAAAAGGTTTGTTGAAAAAAAAACATAAAACCAATACGACGTCATAATATTTTATACCACTGTATCCCTCATTTCATTCTACATCGACAAAAACGCGATGGTCCCATTTTCCCTTCGCATTCATTCGCAGTTACCGATATTTACAATGCAATAAAGCTAACCACAATAAAAATATGTTGCGCCGTAATAATGGCTGACGTAAAAACCACTTTATCGACCCCAGCGAGGGCCAGTTATTTGGCTTTGGCTAATTTTGATTTATTCCTTGTGTAAATAAGGATTAACTTCTCATTGCGGCTAATGGAACTTCGTTGGCCGTAAGTATCGCGTGATGACTTGTAAAGACTAGCCAAACGAACGAAAAGGCACGTTATTACATAAGGCATAGAGAGGAAAATATTTTGTTTTTTTTCGGAATGGTTCTTTATTTTCCTTTCTCTTTCTTACTTTTCCTCTTTTTTCCGCGGGAGTCAGTCCGAAAAAAAATAACGCGGATTACTTCATCATATGGTGTTTGGAAAAACTTGACTTTGAAACGATTGCATTTGACGACGGTTTTGATTCCTTTCATAACTTAATGAATCAAAACACGTCACAATTTTTTTTTACTTTTCCCAAATCTTTATTAGAACATCTTTGAAAGAAAACCTGGAAACGCCGCTATATTTCAACGAAAACGAGGCTAAATGATTCTATAAGCTAAATATTGTTTAACGATGGGCGACATTTTGACGTGAACGAGATGATCGTCTTACAATTGGTTCAGTGGTTATTCCAGACACCAAAGAATGATACCAAAAACATGTGGGTACTATTGAAAGTTTCGTGCTACTAAAGTAAGAACGTTGAACGTCTTATAACTAAGAACGTTGTAAAACTAATACTCATTTCCCATTTATAATTATGACATCATAGCTCGCGAAATCACTATCTAAATGTAGCCTTTTATTTCGCTATGAAATCGTGGAATTCATAAATAAAACTGGCGGTAGTTGTCAGAATTTTACCCGCTCCGATTATCTGTAATAAATAAATAAATATCGCCAGACACACCAACTGTATGGTCCCACACTAAGCAACGCTTTTACTTTTTCCGAATTATTTATGTATTTCTTGGTAATATAAAAAGGCAACACACTGGAGTTATTATATTTATATTAAAAAGTAAAAGTAGTTTAAAAAAGTTTCTTGCCGGATCTACTCAGCCGAGGTCGCGTTCCGATCCGGTTGTAGATATAAGAAAAAAAAATGTAAAATTGACAATTTGTAAGTGCCCCGTAGGCCTAAACAAAATAAACGATCTGTATTTGAATCTGAACTACGGGTACCGTACAATGGACTGGGGGCGATCCCAGTGACATCCAGACCTGGGCAAATTACGAAAAGGCCATTTCCGAAATTTACCCTGACGGGAATCGAGCCCGCAACCACCCGGTGTAGTGCGCCAAGCACCTACGTTCAAACCACTGCGCCAAGCGATCGTCATTTTATTATATTTTATAAATGAAGAATATCCATCTCAATTATCCAATATTGGTCCAACCTTCCAGCGTTCTTCCGGTTAGGTAGTCTGTATATAGAGGCAATTCGATACATATCTCTTAGCGTATTTACGTTACATGCTTGCACGATATAATACATTGAATTATTAGTAGTGATAAATAAATAATTGTATTTATTACACATGTTATTGGACAATATTTATTTCGTACAAATAAGGCAATCTGAGCAGATTGTATCTGTTATACTGATGGCGCTCGTAGAGATTCCACGTATCGATATTCGGTATTTGCCAGCCTCGCTTATTTAATGTAATTTCTAAACTAAACGTCAATAGCTTAGTGGTTAGAGGGGCCGCCTTCGTAGCTGAAAGGTTTCGAGTTCAATTCCCATTATAGTCATTAAAAAAATTGACGTGAGCCTGCTCCTAACACAAGCAAAAGCTTAGATGGAGGGGCTAACGGGAATACCAGTAATTTGATAAACTCACATTGCTAGTAATATTTTTAATAATAAATATGTTAATGGTTTAATAAACCTTTTAAAAAAACAAACTGTTAATAAGTTTTTTACCATTTTTATTTTTTAGTTTTCATGTTCTCCTCAGCAAGCCCTTTCATTTGATACCCGTAACACAAAAAATAACTAGTCCGCCATCTTGGATGATCCGCCATATTGGAATTAGATTGACGTCACATAGCTTAGCATGCATCGTCATCTAAAATAAGCGTTTATACCAAATTTCAGCTCAATCGGTTAACGATATTGACTTAAAATTCAGTTGCAAGATTGCACCCGGACAAACATACATTGCAAGTTAATATAAAGCTTGTTGAAAAGATTAAGCATGACCTAAAGAAGTAAGTACATAGGTAATGGCATTACTACTTAAACTAAACGTGACTCAATTAAATTACGCATTGCTGTCATGATCGTAACCTATGAGTGAGATAGCATTATTTTTAACTAGCTGTGCCCCGCGACTTCATCCGCGTAGTATTGGATTATTGGGTTAAAAAGTATCCTATATGTTAATCCCGGTTATAATCTATCTGTGTTCCAAATTTCATCCAAATCCGTTCAGTAGTTTTTGCGTGAAGGAGTAACAAACATACATACATACATACATACATACATACATACATACATTCATACATTCATACATACAGCCACACTCACAAACTTTCGCATTTATAATATTAGTAGGATTGCGTCAAATTCAGTTTAGTCGTTATTTGTAGTCAACATCGTAATTAAATATAACTAAAATAAATGTATTTAAATGAGGCAGTATAAAGACATTTATTTACATAAGATAATATCTGTTAGGTGCCGTTTTACTATGCAAATTAGGTACACACACAATTCAACGAAGGACTTTAATATTAAAACCACGAATAACCCGTTGAAAATCATTGAAATAAATTGAATTGAGGTGTTTAGGGTACGAACTCATGAGCTTACTTGGGATTTAGATGTAAAACCACGTAATAGAGAATTGTACCAGACATTTTACCAAAGAGTCGGCGCTGTAATAAAAGCAGTGAATACTTTTGTAGAAATATTTTTTAAAAGAAACAAGAATTCTCAGAACAATTACTAAAGCAGTTGTTCTGTGGAAAAACCGCAAACAACCTCTTCACAGAATTTTCCAGTATGACAGATTCCCAGAACAAAGACTAGTAGAGTAGGTACCTACGTAGAATTATTAATGTGTCTTTATACGCAATACGACAAATTTATAAATAATTTATCGATACACGCGATGTCTGTTCACGTCACACGACATTACACTGAAGTCATTATTGACTATCAACTTTACAATGTATACTTTTAATAACAAATACCAAAATTATCAAGTGCCCACATCACCGTCAGCATTAAGTTTCCAAAATAAGCGTTTCAAAAGCCTGAAACGTTAGGTATTGTTATCATGCTGGCGGCGCGGCGCCGGTCCGGCTACCGCCACGGGGCCCACGGTCTAGTACATTGTGTCCCGTCCTTACAATCGCAAACGGAATTCTAATTGAGAAGCTAAAGCCGTTCACAGCAACGCTGTCATAATTAGAGCCGTTTCAAGGAGAAGCTTTATATCTATGTTCAACTATAATACTTAAGTACCTACGTAAATCATTGTGTTATTTGCCACCGGGTGTAGCGGTTGCTTGAATTGTTATTTGCCCGGAGTAGGTATCGTTTATTACCTATGTAGTACCTACTAGGTGGCAGTTTAGTTCCTCTCACCTAGCATAGGGAATACGTAATTTTTAATCTACTTCGTTCAAGGATTATTTAACCAATGGACGCGAGATGTACTCGATAAAGTATGAAAATACACTCAACCAACTTTCGCGGGGAAGGACTATTGTTACTCTATTCTAGCTCAAGCGCTGTCACTGTCAACTTAATACTTCTAAGACGATAACCGCACTTCATGCTAGAGTGGGCAGCGTAATGAATACCAAGTCTAAATGTTTCTTAGAACGTGGCTAGCGGGGTACACATGAGAAAGGCAAAATCGTGCATCCTTTGCTAAATCGTCCTAGACATCGTCCTACTGCTGGACAAAGGTCTCCCCCATTCGCTTACATTAATCTCTGTCCTCGGCGATTTTTTGCCAGTCCTTCTCAACGGCGTAAAGATCGACCCGCCATCTGTTCCTAAGTCTACCGCTGCACCGTTTTCCATCTTCAGGAACTCCTGAAGCTGATATTTTTGTGGTTGCATGTGTGGGTCCTTTGTGGTTACATGACATTTGTGATAATACGTTGACGACCGGATTTGGGCTTCCAGGTCACTTGTCGTAAGAAATGCATCTATATTAGCTACTTTACCATGTTCTCCTGTGACAGGGTAGTACTACCCCGGTCAAGACAGCTCGTATATAAGCTGTAGTCAATTGGCCTGACTCTACCACCGTTCATTTAATAACAAGAACTTTCTATTAGTTATAAGTTATAACTTATCAACAGAGAGCCCACATACAAATTAATTAAATTGAAACAGTACCGACAGTATCGATACAAATATATGGTATAATTAAGAGAAATGTCTGCGAAATTTTCAAGTGATATATTCAGCAAGTTTCATGTTTGTGTAAATCTGCGACTCAGATAGTGGTGAAATTGGTACGTCGATTTTCATTAGCAAATTATGGAACTATGAGTGGGACGATATGTGAAGAGTATACTTATTATACACCTGTTGTTGTTAATAAACTTGATTTGCGTTTAAATAGAATAGAATAGAATAGAATCATTTATTTGTGTGAATATTGTACAAAGTTGTTTTGTGAAGTATATATTACGATCATAATATTCTGCCGTTTCCGGCGTACAAATATGGTTATTAAAATTATGGGTGTATTATTACATAAAAAATAAGTTATTTATCATTAGAATTACAATTACAAATAATCTAAATAAATGGAACAATATATTATTATAGTCAACGAGATTAATTATATAAGTCAAAATTCAGTTATGACAAGGAGATAAGTTATGATAATAGGCAATAATGTCAAATATTCAGGTAATTTTTTCAGTCATAAAATCTTTGATCGTGTAATAACATTTGTTTAGGAGAAAGTTAAATAATTTGCATTTAAAAGTTCTGAGGCTGAGGGTTTTGTAGCCATCAGGTAATTTGTTATAAACAGTAATGGACATGCAGTATACATTATTAGAGAAAAAATTAATTCTACGTCTAGGAACATTAAGCATATGCACTTTGCGGCTGGGTCTGGAAACAACATCATTAATCATAATTAATCTTAATCCTATATTTTCTTAACGATTTGTTGAATACCATAACAAAATCCATTGAGTAGAGATACTTTCCTAGTTAAACATTTCAAAAAATAATAATTTTCAAAAATAAACAACCTGGGTATAAGTAAGTAAATAAATAATAGACAACATTTTAAGGCAAAAAAAATCCGTGTTTAAGCTACTAAGGGTCAATGCCGTAAATTACAATAGAAATTTGCGTATCACGGCCTCACGCATAAGGTAATTATCCCAGATAAATTCGCAAAGTTCCGTGTCGTGATCCCGACTCCAAGCTGATAACTCACCCTAATTGCGTCATCAGATACCCGCGCAGACTAATGACTTACCGGCGATATCTTTTACGATGTCGTTCGTACCAAAAAGTAAGTACTGTTAAGTGATTTACCTACATACAAATATCAATGTTAATTGAATGTGATCAAAGTTTAAATTCAAATGACAATTATTTGGTTGTAATTAACGAATATTTTCAATGTATTTAATTGATTTATTATAGCTGTGCACACAGTAAAACGCGTAGCAAAGTGTATAGCAAATGGTAGCGCCCCACTCGCTACGATTTTTCGTAGCGATAACTTTGATTGAACCCTACATCAAAATTATTATCAAAACTATTGTTATAAGGCACTTCGTTTTTTTAAGCGCTTACGCTACCGAGTTGCTACTCTTGGGCGTAGCTCGTTCGTAGCGTACCGAAACTTAATCACGGGGTATCGTGTAAAACTATTGTCTTACATAACAGTATTTTTAGAATATTTACAAAATACCAATTTTCCTTATCTATCTTGGAGTGCTGCGAAAATATTATCTACTTGGATGTTTTTCTTGTGAGAATCAATAGAGGAAAACATAATTGTGCATAGATCTTAAGTGGACATTGGCACCCCGCCACAGCGCACCCAGGCTAGCTCAAGTAGAAGGTCACCCTAAATGCCATCAACGGGGAACGGGTTGCTGTTGTTATTAAAATGTTTGTTGTTCTTATATATAAGAATAACAAACATAATTTAGAACTTATGTTATGGTTAGAAAAATCATGCACGCAGTCACTCAACGAATTCATCAACAAAAACAATAAGGTGGTATAGCCAAGCTGTATTCAATTCTGTAGCTTGTATCCTGGCTCGACTAGGGTAGTACTACCCTCACACGGAAGATCGGCTTAAAGTACTTTGCATAGTGTGCATTCTGTGCAATCACCGAGAGAGCTGGAAGCTCAACCTCCCCTCTACCACTTCAATCCCACTTTCCCTCAGGACGGCAATGTGTGAGCAATGCCTTTAGTATTGCAAGCCTCTATAGCCTACGGTAACATCGTAATAATATATTAATATTAATAATTGTTACGTAATATATTTCATTAATTATATTGTTTACTAGCTGAGCCCGCGACTTCGTCCGCGTGGAATTTACCTTAACAAAAAAGCCCGCTCCCGCGTTCTGAGCCCGCACGACAGGACCCATTTTTTCATTTTTTTAAATTTTGTTTTTCTAATATAAAAGTAGCCTAAGTTACTCCCTATAACATCAGCTATCTGCCAGTGAAAGTCCCGTCAAAATCGGTCCAGCCGTTTCGGAGATTACCCGGAACAAACACACAGACAGACAGACAGACAGACAAATTTTTTTTAAATCGCGTTTTTGCTATTGTTGTCGTATGTACTTTCATATGCATTTAGTGAAAAGGTGTTATTTTGATATTACAAACAGACACTCCAATTTTATTTATTTGTATAGATATTGATATATGTATTGCTATTTATCTATGTCTTATTCTACCCTTGTAAAATTTCAGAGACATCATTTTTACGAACCTCACAATAAAACCGTGCTTATTTTTACACCCCCATCTTTCGGTAATGAGAGAGCTCAAATGTGTGTGGTAGATAGAGTCGTTGTTCTTAAAATAATTACATTCGTTTATGTTAGACGCTATTATTTTTTTATGTAAGAGAGCGAATCTGTCTGTCTCAGCAGACGCGTCTCTCTTAGCTTTTTTACTGTCTCTATATTTTATATTTAGTATCTAATCATAACAATGTGACTGTAATAGTCTGGGATTGAATGGAATTAGATACTGGTAAATTCATTTATTTTCAGTGACTAGGCATACCGGAATCGAAAAGGTTTCAAATTATAAATGTACCTCTACCACGTTATTTTATTGTGGACTCTACAAGGCATTTATAAGTTCATACGTAGATGTCTAGAAGACAGACTATACGTGACTATTATATTTTATGAGTTATGGGTCTTTAAATATTTGTCACACCATTCGTGTTGCTATTTCTGGCCCATCCACAAAAACTGCATTTACGACTAACAGTCACCAATATTCAAGAAGTACTTGCAGCATACAAGAGATATTCTACATATTATTTATATATCAGTACACATACCTTTTCTAGGGCACCATGATTCAAACTACTGTGAAAACGAATGTAGGTCAAAGCTTTCAAATATTTCTTGTAAACAAGCTTAATGTATTTTTCTTCTTACCCCATGATATAGTGGCTAACTTTGGTGTCGGAGTTTACAGACCATCCGAAGTCCTCCGACAAGGCTTAACAATAATTTTAGTAATTCTGAAAGCAATTACACTTTAAGCTATTATTAGAAAAATAAACTTAATTTGGGAATGGATATCGACCTAACGACAACATTTCCATTCGCAAATAATCTTAATTTTGTTTTTCATCAAGCTTACTAAAAGGTTTTGAACATTAAAACTGTTGTGGACAAAATGTATTACTATTTAAATTCTGTCTGTGTCGTCTATGAGTGGAGACTTTCATGATAGAGCTTCTTCTGAATTAATACCTCACAACTAGTTTTGACGCTCTCATGTATCCCTCTTAAGTGGGCTATCCCTTGACAAGAGGTCTTAAGTGAATTAAGATGGAGTAACGGCACCCTGCGTAAGTAAGTATTCATGTATAGACGATGGTATCTTACTCGGTTTTACCCATTTATTAGTACTGCTGCTGCTGATACGGATGTTAAATAGTGCATTATGTTTCGAAACCTGGATTATCGTGTGATGAATCATCTATTGTTGTTAGGTACTGAATTAACAAAACCAAAGATGTAGCTCATAAAAAAATAATGCTGAAACAAATTCTGGTCTTACACATTTAAATAAATTAAATAAATATCGCCAGACGAACACACCAACTGTATGGTCCCAAGCTAAGCAACGCGTGTACTATGGCTACCGTACAACGGACTGGAAGGGATCCCAGTGACACCTAGACCTGGGCAAATTACGAAAAGGCTTTTCCGAAATTTGCCCCGGCAGTGATCGAACCCGCAACCACCATGTCCAGTTAGCCGAGCGGCCTACGCTCGGACCACTACGCCAAGCGGTCGTCTAAATTACAATACAAACATTTTATAATATCGGATATCAAACGCAACTATAATAAGTACCAACAAAACATTTTATAATATCGGATATCAAACGCAACTATAACAAGTACCAACAAAACATCATGCGTATAATAAGTACCTCAGCCCAACGGATAATGACACAGGTAATGACTTAATTATACGTCGACGCACTTACCTAATAATAATGTAGGTCAAATTACCAAACTCAAACGTTGTGTATACGCCTACGCCTTTATGTAGGTTAACATACGTGTCAAAATCAAGTAATTGTCGACAACAGTCCATCGTGGTATTTGTTAACCTCTTATTGGCTGGACGCAACTCAGCTGCTAATCGAATCACCCACGTGCTAGGCTATAAGCTCCGACCGCTTTGTGCAATGGGTTCTTGGAGTCAGCAATAACAAGCTAGCAAGACAGGCTAGCACGTGGTTTAACATCGGTGAATCTTGTTACAGTCCGTAGAACGGTTCAGTAAAGCCTAAACATAAACGTACTTGGGTGTTTGAGGTTCTTGCACTAACAAACTATTAACAAACTATATTCCACATTTTCAGATAAGGAAACCGCACTTTTGATATAACAACTATATCTATTTACTATTTGAAATATAATGTACACAAAACTAGTATATATAAAGTACTAATATTATACGAGTATACTGATGTGCTTGGTGGAGCTCAAATAGTTAGATAAAATTATGTACTTATTATTGTGGTTGCCATTCAGACAATCTTCATCAATCTTGGTACCTATTTTGTTTCAATTGTGATGTGGGACATTATCAACTGTAAAATACTTCTTATAGGTCTTCTTTCTGATCAAGTGTTCAGAATAAAGTTTATAAAATGTCAGCTACTCATTTTCCAATTTTCAATATGATCCCCGCTGAAGAAGGAAGATTTTTTGAATTTGATAAAACCTGACAAAGTTCTCGTATTAAATACAAATTGGCACAAAGTATTATAATTTTCGACGTGAAAAAGTGGAGGTTAGTGTTATTGGCAGCTGTCGAAATGATGAACGGCATCCATTCCTGCTGAAAATGAAACGTGAGCTCGCTCCCGGCTATTCAATCGTGCCTATTGCTAGGAGGTCAATGGCGGCCAGTTCGGTAAACACGCGCCTTGTGGATATAACAAATCGACCTCTCGGCTGAAAGAGAGTAGCTTTTTACTTAGGGATTCGATAGGGGTCGATTACCGATCCGCATGTCCGATTCCAGTTGTGTTTACTTATTTGTCAAAGTGTTTTTCGATATTGCTTTCGGGGGATGGAGATGCGTGCAAGTAATTTTCCAACGAGGCTATTTATTGGGAATACATGTTCACGCTCCATATCCAATTCATATGCAGCTTTTGGTTAGAACACTTCATTAAATGCACAGGATAACAAATTGTGCGGTTGGGAGATCTCATCAAGCGTTCTTGAGTTCTCTGTTAAGTGTTTTGCATGATGCACAAAATTTTAAGTTTTTAGATGTTGCCTTATGTATTCACCTGAAAAACTCACTTACGCCATCTAGTTGACTTTTAAGAGAACTTTTTCACAGTGGATGTTACAAAGTTTCTTGTTGCGTAAAACGCATAAAGAAACTTCGTTCCAAAAATCTTAATAATGATTCTAAAATCTACTACTACTACTTTGTGTTTAAAGAGAAAATATGCTAGTGCCTTGCCCTGAATGCACCTAAATGGCAGCAACCTAAACACTTTTCCATTTGAATATAACTAAAGACTAAATACTCAACTATTAAAACAATTTTTACGTTGGAAGATGTTGATTTTCTGAAAGCTTTTCAAAATAAATTAATCCATCGCCACGTAGCGCTCTCATTGGAATATATTCGAACAAGTAAACGGTACATTACTTGTGAAACGTATTGGGAGCACCTTTCGAAGTAATGTACTGGCATTGAACAGTTCGCCGCACCGCTTCCAGCTATGTTCCTGCAACTGGCTTGTCAACACGTACTTTGAAGCAATTTATTTGACGGAGTCAGCTTTGCATTAGCGCTTTCTAAGTTGTCGAAGTTTATTTCTGATGCTTTAGGACCCTACTGCCAGATAAGCACGATCATATTTTTTACTAGCTGAGCCCGCGACTTCGTCCGCGTGGAATTTAACTTAACAAAAAAGCCCGATACCGCGTTCTGAGCCCGCACAGGACCCATTTTTTCATTTTTGTTTTTCTAAAATAAAACTATCCTAAAGTACTGCTTATAACATCAGCTATCTACCAGTCCCATCAAAATCGGTCCACCCGTTTCGGAGATACTCTTTGATTTCATGTGTTTTTATTTTTTTACGCGGAACCCTAATAGTTTTTCTAAAATTAAATTTCGGAGATTACCCGGAACAAACACACAGACAGACAGATAGACAGACAGACACACAGACAATTTTTTTTTAAATCGCGTTTTTGCTATTGGTGTCGTATGTACTTTCATATGCATTTAGTGAAAAGGTGTTATTTTGATATTACAAACAGACACTCCAATTTTATTTATTTGTATAGAGTATAGATAAAAAAAAGTCTGCAATTAAGCCTGATGTTAAGCGATGGCCTTTAAATGCTGATAATACCAAAGGTGTTTCTCGTACGTTGCTGATCTGAAGGGAGATCGGTCAGAGGGAGGGGTTGGACAACTGACTCTCTCAATCATAGTACCTCTGTAAAGGGTGATATAACCCCTGTCGAGCCAGCCCGTATATTTATATGAGCTATAGACAATTGAGAGCTAGGCTCTACCACCGTGAAAAATATTATTTCCTCAATGTCCCACTCGAGGCAATGAAACCTGCCGTTCGTCATATATTGTAATATTTTTAATAACATGATCATTACGAATTCAATACTGACATGCCCAAATATTAATATTTATCTAAATTACGACTGATACTAGACTCGTACTCCTATAAATATAATATTAAATTACTCATCTTAAATATTACAATTTAATACTTCAATAGAGAGAAGGAACCATGACAGTCCTATAATAACATAACCTAAGCTACATGATAAATCTGAAACTCTCCGCCCTTCCCAGATCCTTCATTTCGTATATAAGATCTGAAACGAATCCGATATAACATAAACAGAGATTTTGTTTACTACTTACTTCGTTTATTTCAGGCTATATACGACAATATGTTTGCTGATTCGGGAACAGCAAATATTGGAGATCGAATACAAAATGAATTATTGACCCGTTTGCATATCAGTTTGTTTATCCAACTAAAGGCAGATGTCGATAATGGTTCTAATTCTGTTGGTGCAAACTAAATACAACTACACTAAGGATAACCGTCCGTTTGGATACCTGGCCTCAGTTTCACCCGGCTTAGCTCAAATTGATAGGAAATACGGTCCTAACGATTGGCCAAGATAGTACCATTTTCATCCGTGTCAAATTTAGTTTAGTAATAATTTGTAGCTTACTGAATTGGCACTAATGTTGGTATTATTTGAATTAAGGCTTAAGCAATCCGTTACGGCTGAATATTATAAAGTTCGCCCGGGATCCGGCGATGTTTCAGATCAATGATCGGATTCCTACGCTTTACAATACTGGTTAAACTTCTCTTCGATCAACTCGATCGCAACTCTACTTGAGTTATTTTAGAGTTGTTGGCAGTAGCAAAAGTGAGTGTTGAAATGTTGCCAAGTAAAGATTTTGAGGTAAGTAGACCTTATAGGATAACTTTCGCATTATCAGAATAAGCATACTGTTGGCAACCTTGCCACCAATTATATTGTAGTAGTTTTTAATTATAAGAATAGCAACCCTCTCTCTCTCTCTTCGCCACCAACACCGTGCCGGTAGGACGTGTACATGTTCCAAATTAATATTCAATGAAAATTGATTGTGCCTCGCCAATATAAGCTTATTTTATTTTATGTGGACCCATCGCCGTCACACACACATACTAAAGTTCGTACACAATATTTCTACACCTTTACGATAGAAAACTTTTTTTATCTTCACTACTTCATTATAATCATACTAGCTGTGCCCCGCGACTTCATCCGCGTAGTATTGGATTATTGGGTTTAAAAGTATCCTATATGTTAATCCCGGTTATAATCTATCTGTGTTCCAAATTTCATCCAAATCCGTTCAGTAGTTTTTGCGTGAAGGAGTAACAAACATACATACATACATACATACATCCACACTCCCAAATTTTGGCATTTATAATATTAGTAGGATTACGGTGGTAGAGGCGAGTTGTCGCCAATTGCCTACAGTTCACCGCTGGCTCGACGGGAGTAATAACACCCTCTCACAGAAGATCGGCGTAAAGTAGCTATTATTGAGAGTCGTATGATGAGCGTGAGAGCCGCAAATCCATCCCCTCCCTCTGTCCCCCCCCCCCCCTTCAGGGCGGCAACGTGCTAGCAATGCCTTTGGTACCTATTGCAAACTAATAGGCAACGTTAATTATACCTTGTACAAGTTAGCTTGATCGTTTTGACAGACGGAAAACTGACATTTATAGGGTCAGGATATAAAAAATTGTCGATATTGAAATAAAACTATTTTTCGGATTTTATTAACTTTATGTTCTCGACATTTCGGTGAGTGTAGTATTCGCGTAAATATAAGAAAACAAATTGTCGATAGAAATTATCAAGGTTTCATGCTATCATTGGATTTTATTTACTCACTATTATTTTAGATAAAGTATGTAAAAATGTAAATAATGTTATGATATTAAAATAAACTATAAAATTTAAATATAAATTAAGCTTTCTTTAAAATATCGTCTGTGGTCACGATTATCCATCGCCCATCACTAATTAAGTCGGCATGCCCATAAAGTGTGACATTGACAGGTACTGTTTGTACTATTATGAAATTCAGGACTTCATAGGCGTGATTTTACTGACAGCTATCGCAGAGATCAAGCTATCTTGTACTGATAATAATAAATAAATAAATATCGCCAGACGAACACACCAACTGTATGGTCCCAAACTAAGCAACGCTTGTACTATGGGTACCGTACAATGGACTGGGGGCGATCCCAGTGACACCCAGACCAGGGCAAATTACGAAAAGGCCATTTCCGAAATTTACCAGGGCGGGAATCGAACCCGCAACCACCATGTGCAGTGAGCCGAGCGGCCTACGCTCGAACCACTGCGCCAAGCGGTCGTCGAATTGCTTAATATCACGCCGGTTCTAAGCTTGTTTACCGACTATGTTACATTAAAACCATTTTTTTTCTAATTATGTTCTTGACGTTCAGGTAGATAAGGGCCTGTGCACACAACGTTTTTTAAACGCGCCATCGACCCACGTTTCGAAAACGTTCGTCGACGGCGCGCTTTTATCCTACAGAGCAGTTTGTTGTCGTTTGTATCGATACACACGCGCGTTAGCATCGCGTTTGTATTGAATCAAAGGCGCGAGACTGGCGCGTTTAAAAAACGTGAATCGCGTATTTAAATTTATACAGGTGTGCAACGGTCTAAAGGCTGCTTATGACTCGCGTGCGTATCACGTCTTTATAGCTACAAACGCGTGTCGTGACGACGTGGCGTGCACAGGCCCTAAGAGTCTTAAGAAATTTAGAAATGTAGAGTCTTATGCAAAGAAATTATATTACAATTTCTTTTGATCTCAGGTTTATTATTCATTCATAATCTCGCAATTCTCTAATGTTAGAGTTTTCTTTACCATCTTAGTGACTTCACAAAGTGTCTTAGCCAATTTATTGTTGAGACGACTCCGTCAAAAATAATCTCGTGGATTATAAATAACGCGTCAACCCTTGTCAATATTAGCGGTTATTTCGGGCACATTATTTTACGTAGAAACTTGTGTGTTTGATGAGAATTGTTATGTCTATGAACATTTGTGGCATATAAATCACATTAGAACGAACCAAATTGTAAAGGAATACGTAGGTATTTATTTTCCACAGTACATCTTGTGTAGGTTTACATAACTTTGGAGGTAATGTGTTAGTACAAAACTTTCACACTGAGAAAAAAAAACGACAATAAATTATTTTTGTAGTTTTTAATACCCCTCGTAGAGTCTTTTACTAGACGTTGATATTTCCAGAAAAAAAAATATGGTTCGTATTCATAAATTATTTACTCTACACAACAAGACGTATAATTAAAAAGTACTAACAGTGAGTACTAGTTACTACAAAAGTCATTCGCTGTCGTTAATTTGTTCTCAGTACTGACTCTAAGTTTTTATGAATAATGGAATTCCTTTCAAGTCCCGGGTTTGGCTTAAGGACTTTGTGATAATATCTCAGTATAATCAAAATTCCTTGTCGGTATCAAAGATCGATTACCTCCAATTAATATTCACAACGAACCAGCCCACGTTAAAGCCTCTGCATAAGCTAAAAATACTGAGGAAAGCTCACAAAGTGGGTAAACAAAGTATAAGTAAAAGTAACGGAAGTAAAAAAGAATCGTAAAGTAAGAAAGGATGAACTCACAACCTGAGATATGAAATTCGTTGAAATAATAGTACCATGTTAAATTATTTGTAATATTTCTTAATAACCATACATACCAATGAAATACAGAAATATAAAAAACTGTAACTTTTTTATGTTTCAACCACATTAAAAGTACAAAAAAACACATCATTTATAATAAGAGTAAGCGTTCATACATACACACGTTTAACGCAAACACGTATTTTTCATTCATTTTACCGTATAGGGCAAAGATGATAATAATAACAGTTGAGACAAGATAATTCTATAGATAGCTACTGTTAATACCACGCAATAAAGTGCAATTCAACTACCACCTACAAGGGTCTCTATTTCTATCGAGTAACTCTATCTTATCTGACGCGTGGCAACGTATTGAGTGGGTCTACCAAACCGAAGCCGCCGAAGTACTTACTTACCTACCTAAAGATCGGAGTGTGTCAGGCCTGATATGGGTGCCGAATACAGCCATTATCTGTTTAATAGTTCGTCGTTTTCAAATTCAAATTCAAAGCGTTTATTTTGTTTGGGCCTACGGGGGCACTTACAAATTGTCAATTTTAAATATTTTTTTTCTTATATCTACAACCGGATTCCATTGCTTATATTCAATAATTACAAAGGGTAGTAGATATTAATATAAATATTATAATAGCTCCAGTGTGTTGCCTTCTGATATTCCTAAGAATTACACAAATAATTCGGACTAGTAGGGCAAGACACGCTACGCTTTGACATTATTATTGACTGTCCAGATTTGACCTGCTCAGTCCCAAGCTGATTTATCATCCAAATAATCCGAGATTTTCATTCGAGAATTCATCGTGTAAATGTAGCGTATCACAACCAGCCCAAATAATAAGGAATCGATAACCGGAAAATAAAAAACCGGAATTTTGATAGTAAAATGTTGTATGGAAACACCATTCCATTTGAAAATAATTTTTCAACGATGTCCACAAGATTGGGTAACGAAAAAAATAATCTCCTCCCTCCATGTTCGGGAGGGTACCTTAAAAAAGTAAATAAGCCACAATTTATATTAGCCACAATTTTTTAAAGTGAGATCTACTCTTAAGGTATATCTACCAAATTGCGTCAATCCCCGACAAAAAATGTAGAAGTTATGGTACTGTAACAGACTGAGCGGACGGACGGACTGGATGATCTTATAAGGGTTTCTCGTAAGGACTGCGGAGCCACGTCCCAGCCCATCATGATTCGCGGTAAAGTATATGACCCTATTCTCTCGAGTGTACTTGTTTACTAAACTTCGACAAATAAACCACTCAAGTAGACAGTGCTCGAACACCTACAGCCTTTTAGGCTTGATGTTAAGACAAGATAATCTCGTGCTTGTCATTCACACAAAGCCGACGCCGCTGTGGCTGGGCTGACGAGTTGCGTGTGTTTTGTAACTATTCCACGTCATATCGCCTTGTTGAGAATGTTAGTATAATATATCTACTATATAAAAATAAGTCGGGTTTTCCTTCCTGACGCTATAACTCCAGAACGCACGAACCGATTTCCACGGTTTTGCATTCGTTGGAAAGGTCTCGGGCTCCGTGAGGTTTATAGCAAATAATTCAGGAAAAAATTCACCAGAACGCGGACGGAGTCGCGGGGCACAGCTAGTGTATAATATTATGTTGAACTTCGGACTTGCCTTTAGCTTGAACTTTCTTTACTGTCTATTGTTTGTTCGGACCAATAAGCCTATACACAGAGAAAAGAAGCAACGACAGACTGACTACTAATCATAGAACGCATTGTCATTTTCCATCAGGTGAGACTGGGCTAAGTCGCTGATCAGTCCATAATATAAAAAGCGCCGTATTTGAGTGTAGATGTAGAGATGAAAATGGCTTGTGTGCTTGACGTGTGAACAGCGAATCCTTAAAGAATTGTCAGAATAAATTCGGTACAGAAAATTATTGAATACTCAAAGCTTCTCATATTTACGACAGGTGTTTGTATCCACTAATATCTTATAAGGTGCCTAGTCCATTTTTGGAACTATAGCTAAATAGTTTTAGACTATAGCTGTAACATAATATGTTAAATAAGGTTCCAACACCTACTTTAAATTATTATAATCCTACAATACCGAATATATTAGTAAGAACATAGCGAATTTTACCATCAGCGGTCATTCACACGGCTAACCCGACACTGATAAATGTAATTTGACTGTGTCAGAGTGTGAAATACAGCCATTATCTGTAATAAATGTATAGTTGTAACGATGTCAGTTTCATAGTGTGAATGACCGCTATGTTTATCAAACAGTTTATTAAATTTGTTAAAACGCATTCATTATTCAATTCACAAGAGAATCGCGACCTCACAAAGAAGGTTGAGTTTTGTTAGCAGCCTTTTTCGTGTCTTTTAGTGCAAAAAGCTCGCTTTATGTAAATGAATTGCCGGTCGTATTGCACCCAGCGGTACTCTTGAGAGAAAATTAACTATCTTACGGAACCGCATCAAAATACAACGCCAGAATTCTGAGATGCCAATTTTTTATATTTAATCATTTGTTCTTGGATAAACAATATATTATTACAAACTGCGTTTTAAGGTAAACGCTATTGTAAGTTCACTATTTCGTACAAATTGCTTCTTAGATTACTTAAGTTTTTAGGTAAGTTAAGTCACCAAAGAAGATATTCAAACTACAAATATTTTTAAGACACTTTTCTAGGTTTTATAAATTGGTATATATCACATAATTTATACTTACATGATTTTGTGTTTAAGCACTTACCTGAAAAGGAAATATCTGTTAATTATACGTTAAACTTAATTACGCATAGCATAGATAACCCAGATTTTCCAGGTTCAAAGTTCGGTTCCCCACTGACCATTAAACTATCAGTAGTTCCGTAGACCGTTAACACACTCCAGCTGCAAGAGGGGCTATCGGAACTACTAGTCATGTGATAACTTAACTGTTCTATTCATTTTAACATTAAAAAAAACTACAATAAAGTATAAGCAAGCAGCACTGATCGCCGATTGGTTAAGCACGCGTCTTGCGGGCACCAGGTCCTGGGTTCAAGCCCCGGCTCACACCTCTGGGTTTTTCTATGTCTACTCGTATGTGTGAATCATAATTTATATATGATTATCACTCGCTTACGGTGAAGGAAAACATAATGAGGAAACCTGCATCTCTTAGAAAATCTAACCAATTTTCCAAAGACATGTGAAATCCGTCAAACCGCACTGGGCCACCGTGGTGGATTATGGCCATAATCCCTCTCGTAATGTGGGGAGGCCCGTGCCCAGGGGTGGAACATCAAAAGGGCTAAATTATTATTTTTATTTTTAAAATAAAATATATTTATGTTCTTTTCAGGGATGTCCGCCGGCGGCGGCGGTGACAACAGCGAAGAGGTCAGCACCACGACCATTGATTACAACAATGTGACCCTGGTGACAGAGAGCGTGGGGCAGCCCTACTTCGACAACGGCACCAAGCGGGAGTACACAGCCGCTGTGGGCCAGCCAGCGTATTTGCATTGCCGAGTCAAGAACCTGGCTGATCGAGCAGTAAGTATCGATTTTTAACTCAACAATCGATTTAGTATCAAATATTTCAATATTGTAATAGTTACTAATTTTATTATTCACATCTCTTTCTTATTGACAGTCCTTGGTGTATCAGTGCCACGTCCCTATTTTTTTCAGTCCCAAGCCATTTAGGGCAATCCTTAATTAAAATTCCACCCCGTTTTCTCTAAGAAATGCTTTTAACAGAAATCAAGCTGAGGCACTATAAAGACCATTTTATTCTTGCAAGACAGATACTGTTCCTAACTAAAATTAATGATCCTGACCTGAATCGACTTACTGCTTTTTGTCTCAGCTCTCCCGACTACGCTCAATATTTGTCTTAATTCTAATCTTCTAATCAAAACTTTCGTCTTTCAACTACCGCTCTATTTAATTCCGAAATGAACCGACTAGTTTTGTAAATTCTAATGACTGCCGTCCAAATCTTGTAAGCTTCAAGGTTAGCTTCCCTCAAAGAAGTCAAAGTGAAACGCGCACCCTCCTAAATAAAGTGAGGTCGCTTTTGTAAGTGACGTTGTGTACCTAAGTAATTACGTACTTTATTGAAAACGCTCCCGTGTCCCCGTTTTGTGTGAAGAAAAACTTTTTTAGGAAATGTTTAGATAAGGAAGCCATTTATTTTAATGAAAAATGACGACCTTTTCTCACGTACCGCGAAAACGTTACTATCTATCATACGCAACGTGGTACAATACATTTTTACAGAGCATTCGGTCGGGAAATAAAATATTTTATGTGTTCTGCGGAAATTATTGAATTTTTTGCGGTCGTAAGACTTGTGAGGGGACAAAGTGGCGCATATGGTGAGACGGTTCACCGTGATTGCGAAATAATGCCTGCCATTAGGACAAAGCTGGCATGGAAATTACGATTAAAATCATTATTATCAATAATATAGCAGTATCAGAACATTCATTAGTCATCTGAATACTCTGATGTACAAGTGTTGATAGAATATCATAATATATAGAAACTAGCTGTGCCCCGCGACTCCGTCCGCGCGGAATGTAGACCACCCTTAACATTTAGGGGTATGAAAAATAGATAGTAGCCGATTCTCAGACCTACCCGATATGCACACAAAATTTCATGAAAATCGGTCGAGCTGTTTCGGAGGAGTATGGTAACTAACATTGTGACACGAGAATTTTATATATAAGACTAGCGGCCCGCCCCGGCTTCGCACGGGTACATTGTGGTTACATTATTCGAGTTCTAGTAAGGATCCCTAATTTTTTTGAAAATATATTATAGCCTATGTCACCCTGGGATAGTGTAGCTTCCCAACAGTGAAAGAATTTTTCAAATCGGTTCAATAGTTTCGGAGCCTATTCATTACAATCAAACAAACAAAGTTTTCCTCTTTATAATATTAGTATGATAAAAGACAGATAGAAAACTGAGGTCTACGATATTTGTCGGTAGAATCACGCTAGCGAGGTTTACTGCCGGCCATTCGATGATTTCGTATTCAGTCATTCATTTTTGCGATCGCGCAAGATTGAGACGAATCCTTACCCGCAGATGTCGGATTATTATGTTCTTTGATATAGAAAACGCAAGGTTTTGTCAAATAGATAAAAATATTCTATGATCCATTGTATTATTGGCGTTATCATACCCAAAGTCACGTAATCCTCGCATGATCGGTGGCTGTCGCAAAAATAATAACAATATCACTTTCCCTGTATCTTATCGGAGTAATTTCTGAACAAAGAGATACCTACTAGAGATTTTTTTTTTGAAAACATCTTTGGTGAAATATCGATAGAGCAAAATATAAAGGTGAAAGAGAAACTCTCAGTGAAATAAGCTTATTTTTTTCAAGAAATAATAGTCGTATAATTTTTACCCAATAACTCGTGGACTTTACGAATTGTCTCCAAAGATAAATTTGTCAAAGCAGAAAGCAATAGACTGTTTATAGAGAGCGAAGTCTTATGATACTTTAGGGATATACAAAAGCACTTTCATTTATATATTTGTAAGACTTTACCCATTTACGTAAGTATAGGTGTGAAGGAGTTAAAAATGGTAAACAATATTTATGCTTAGTACCAGTGTCTTAGATGGAAGTCGGCAGTCGCTACCACGTTCTAGAAGTGATATGAAGATGAATAGATTATTTTATTAAACCAGTTGTTTTTAACCTTACGTCCTTGTTTATTTCAAATTAACAGTGCATATCCTGACTCAGAATGAGCGAATGTTGGCGAGCTCTACCGTAATTGACTTCTTATTGCTCCTCGTTGGCCATGGTATAGATATTCAGGCTAAAAAGACAAAGACCTGCATACAAAGATATTTATAAACAACTAATCTGTCACAAAGTGAGTAGTCCAAAATACATTGTGCAAATCAAGAGACACGAGAACAGTTTGAAAACACAGCGGTAGTACGCGCTCGTGGGTCCCCAGCTTATATATAAATTAACTCTCAATTTACATACTAATTTGGCTAAATTACTCGGGATGTCGGGAAATGTTTCCCCATCCGTTTGATGTATACGCGGGATTGCGAATAGGCAAATTAAGTAGATCGGATCTAATCCTGTTTACGGAATTTGTTTTCGAATTGTATAGAAGAAAATGAATAAGCTTTAATAATTTAAGAGGATAGGAAGTAAAGTAAAGTATATAATAAAGTAGGAAAGGAAATTATTTTAAGACAAAACAGACGATCTTGTGTACCTGAAGGCTCGAAATTGATGATATAACAAACACAATTTCTTACTTTATGTAGTTCAAGGCTGATAACGTTTACGTAAAAACAATGAAGAATTATATGGACAAAATCAACTGCTTTTGGCATAGGTACTCTTTGAAGGAGTAGAATAAGATTAATTAAAGTGTCTAGTATTAGTTTTAATAGTACTATTGTTTTGTTATAAGTGATCCAAATTGAGTTTCCGTCATCACTAATGTAGCAATCAATCCAAAAGTAGCTCTTTTTTAACATAGAAAGAAACATACGTCGTAAATAGAGATTATGGTAGAGTAAAAAACTGTATTGAAAAAAAATCACTAATCTTCTCCCTTCCGTACCTACATTTTATATAAGAGACTAATCAAGTTAAAGTGAGAAGGTCGTCAATCCAATCGATCCCACGCTTCTGTAAGCTCAATTCATTTCGCTGGAGGAAAAATGTTTGAAACTTACTGTACCTTACGTAAACTGAATACATGAATATGTTTATAAGGCGCGGGACATAAAGTCGCGGCTGTCCGTAAAATCACGACACTGCGATGTTCAACTGCTCGCGTTTAAGTTAGCGTTTTATGACCATTTGCCAACTGCGACTCGCATGGCATGTTCACATCGAGGTCACTGAATAAAATAGACGGCGAGATAAAATCGTCAGGTGCCTTTAGACATATAACGGCCTCGCTAGGTAGGTAGTAGGTATGGTAATATAAATTAGGTTCACATTTTTTTGTTAAACGTGAGTATTAAGAATAAGTTTATGTAACGTTATAGCCGAGCGTGTTAGCAGTGATAGCCGATTGGTTAAAGCACGCGTCTTGCGGGCACCAGGTCTTGGGTTCAAATCCCGGCTCGCACCTCTGGATTTTCGAAATCTATGTGCGAATCATAATTTCTATATGATTATCACTTGCTTACGGTGAAGGAAAACATCGTGAGGAAACCTGCATGTCTTAGAAGATCTAACCAATTTTCGAAAGACATGTGAAATCCGCCAACCCGCACTGGGCCAGCGTGGTGGACTATGGCCTAAATCCCCCTCATGTTGAGGGGAGGCCCGTGCCCAGCACTGGGACGTCTAAAGGGCTAAATTATTATTATTATTATATTAACGTTGAAAAAGTCTGTTACACGTACTTTACCTACCTACCCCGCGTTTACACTAACGCAATACTTCCAATTCCAATTAAAGTATTGATTTATGTAGCTGGTCCTCCATTACGGTTTTCCAAAGTGCACGGTCACATCTTTGTATTGTAGGTATTGTTATTAATTGTTTGTTATTGATATTTGTTACTTGACACTGGCGAAATACCTATTAACTTGGGTGAGCCATATTTTTGAAGAAAGAAGAAGATTTATGTAGCTGTCATGATAGTTGTCAAAATAAGATACCACAGCATAAGGTGAAGGCGCCTGTCTAGCCCGCGAAATTCAAAATTTTCGAGTATTTTTATAGTTTATCCAAAATCTGTAAACATTTAAGACAACATTTTGTGATTTGCGAAAAACACAGTATGCAGTGCGTTTATTAATACATTTATTTTACTCTAAATATTATCACGGTGGATATGATACTAGTAAATCACTAAATATACAAAAATTGCCAGATTATCTGGATAGCTGTCGTTCTTGAAATGTTTTAGAGTAAGTTGGATATATTAATAAATGCACTGCACACGGTCTTTTTCGCGAATTACAAAATTTGTCTTTTATTATTGTCAGATTTTGAAAAATTTCTAAAAGAACTCAAAAAATTTGAACTTCGCGGGCTAGATGGGCGCTTTAGCTTTAAATAAAAACCTTTACCCCACGTCGTTTCTTGACTCAAACTGTGTAATTGGTCGGATACGGAAACGCTATTCAAATGTAAGTCCTAGCTGACATTGTAACAATAGCGCGTAAAAAATTTGCAGCTCTCAAATTTGAGGTGCATTTGAGTATTTGGCGGCAAGTGAACCAGGTCGTTTGTATAAGCTAGCTTAAGCGACTAGCTTTCGACCAAGGTTCACTTCCTTTTAATAAGCTGCGGAAAGTTAAGTGATCCTATTGGTGGCAAACTAGCCCCAGCCAGCTCCACCAGCTCCACCATAAATTTTAATGTATCCGGGTGCCAAATACGACAATTCTCTTTCAAAAACGTACCTACCTATTGAATAAACGATATCTGAATGTCCGCTCACGTTCAAGTATTATCATCATTATTACAGTGACAGTTTCATATTGAATTATTCCGGATAAAATCAGCTTAAACAGACTAACAGTTCTATTATATATTTTAGTTGGTACAACAAAGAGTGTTTCTATTCTGTTTTCTTCTAAATAACTATGTTAAAGGTTTTTCAAATAGATTGCCAATCCTTGCAAACAGGTAATGGATTCTATATAAAAGAATTCAATCAATGGGTTGAAAAAGACAAGCCCACACTTTACAAACGGAAATACACTTTATCCCCTGTCGCAGTGTTGATGGAAAATCCGGAAGATCCTTTTGTTCCCAACATTCGTATCCTTCAGTGGATTTATAGACCTACTGTAATACACTTTGCAAATAATATTTCACGATAAAGAGATTTATTTGCATACCTACACGGCCTATGTATCTTTTGAAATTATATTTTTGAAATCCGCGTTACAAAAACGAATCATAGTTAGAATATTACTGTTGTATCCAACCCAATATCTAGTAGCACTGATAACCGATTAATAAATGCACGTGCCTTGCGGGCACAAGGTCCTGGGTTCAAACCCCGGCTCGCACTCTGGGTTTTTCAAAATATTTGCGCAAATCATAATTTCAACATTTCAGCTTAATATATGTGTCAAAACTTCCAAAACATTTACGCTGTACATCTTTGGGGACTCGAATCCCGCATTTATCAAGTACCTGCTCCCTTGAATCGCAATAAATATACGTCGATAGATACTCCTCAGCTACTTAAACCCCACCACCCTTGCCCCTAATATTTATCTTTAACGCTTGAACTTTATTTTCAAATAAGTAGATATACTAATCCAAAAAAAAAGTTCAGAAAAAATAGTTCACATTTCAACTTGATAGCTATCGTATCACCTCTCGGCTTTATCTCGCTCATAAATCACCCTCGAGTCTTTATTCAGAGAGAATTCGACCCTTTTTACTGTGAATTTGTCAGACAGGCTACATATTATAGACTAAAATTTTGGGTCTAAATTACTGTTAGGGTTCGAAAGTAATTGTGTTGTTGAGATCTAGATTAAAGGCAATCAAGGAAACGATCTAAATAACTGACTACTCAGTTTTATCTGAATAGTAATTAAATAACCGCCTCCTTAACTAAGCAGCTGTTGACTGGAGCCGTAATAAATTTTACCCAGATAACTTCTTGGAAAAATATTGTTTGATCTTATAAAAACGGTCACGAGATTGTAATGTTCCACACATTCACATTTTTTGTTGTATAATAATAAACTATAACCACAACTGCTCTAGCAAGTGTCCTTCCGTCCCCGAAAAGGACTCTATCAATGACGAAAAGTCTAATAACTTCCCAAACAAACGCCTTACGAAACATTGTACGACAATATGAAATAACTTCGGGTATTTAGAGCCGGAATATGTAAATGTTATTTTGCTCAAGCGTTCTTACAGCATATCAAGGAATTTAATATAAGTGCCACGAACCTAGTGTCACAAACGTTTTGGCATTCCACACTTTAATATGGCAGGAGGTACAATGTCGACTTAATGACATTTGCTAAGTACTTTACCTACCTACCCCGCGTTTACACTAACGCAATACTTCCAATTCCAATTAAAGTATTGATTTATGTAGCTGGTCCTCCATTTCGGTTTTCCAAACTGGACGGTCACATTTTTGTATTGTATTGATATTAATTGTTTGTTATTGATATTTGTTACTTGAAATTGGCGAAATACCTATTAACTTGGGTGGGCCATATTTTTAAAGAAAGAAGAAGAAGATTTATGTAGCTGTCATGATAGCTGTCAAAATAAGAGTACTCAGCATAAATAAATACCTTACATCGGTCCTAGACTCAAATTGTGTAATTGGTCGGATACTGAAACGCTATTCAAATGTAAGTCCTAGCTGTTTGAGACATTTGTTACAAAAGCGCTTAAAAATTTTGCAGCTCTCAAATTTGAGGTACATCTGAGTATTTGGCGGCAATGTTTACTGTACTTGGTCTGAAACTGGATAGGCTAACCGTTCGTCATATCCAGATGCTCCCAATTAACATGATTAATCGTATATCGATGTCTACATATTATTGTAATCCTGAGCAAGTACTTATAATAATAGTCTCCTACTTGCAAGCTATAGGTATGCATTACTCTCCGTTAACATATTCATATAACTTTCCTAATTAGTCGTCTCGAGTGATCTACGTTGCTCCATACTACACTGTTATTAAAGACCATCAATTTAATTTGTAATCTGTATAAGATAAATTATGCGCTATCAATTATGAAAGTACTATAAGTGTTTCGTCAGAACATACTAACTTTAACTGTGGAAATGTAGCCTAATAAGTACCTATGCCTGTTTAAGTAGCAAAAAAATATACCAGGATTGAAACTCTTGTGTTTTCCCTAGCAGTTTATATCGGCAAGTGCGAATAATATTTGATTTTCTTTTCTGGGTGTGTAACAAATAAAGAATATCATGCAAAAAGCTCATCGCGAAAGTAGCGCCAACTTTCTCACGTTGTGGTAATAGAAGCAACAATAACACTTTTACAATACAAACGGTAAATAACGCCATATCTCCATCAGAAAATAATTTTCGAACGTTATGTAAACAATCTTAATAATATGAGATAGGTGGTAAAGGTGGGCAAAAGCTATCACAAATTGGGTGCCAGCAGACGGCTGCCGCAGCCGGGGTAGACCCAGGAAAAGATGGCGGGACGATTTTGTCACCTTTGCGGGAGACACGTGGACTCAAACAGCACAGAACCGTATTTCGTGGAAAATTCAGGGAGAGGCCTTTGCTCAGGAGTGGGACACACAAAGGGCTAGTAAAAAAAAAGGTGGTACCATTTTGTGTGTACGAGTATTTGAAATTAATAAAAATTATTTCCAAATTCATTAAATAGATCACAATAAAGGGAAAACCTGTTGTAGCATCACAATTTAATTAGAGATATATTATCGCGTTTATTTACTTTTTATGTTCCCGACGTTTCGGTGCTTTACAGCATTGCAAGACCTCAAGACACAGTGAGCACTTTCTGCATGGATCGGACCGCAAACACCAACAAAATTTTGAGGGTACCCAGTTTTTAACTATGACATCAGGACGTCTAACACCTCAGTCCCCCCGTGACCACGGGAACATAAAAAGTAAATAAACGCGATATAATCCGTAAAAATAGTTTTATTTCAATGTAGAGATATATTTTTAAATAGGCGGCAGTCCCCTCCTTTCCCCTCCCTCTGTCCCACTCCCCTTCAGGTGGACAATGTGCCAGCAACACCTTTGGGATTGCAAGCATCTATAGGCTACAATAACTGCTTAACATAAGGCGAATCGTACGCTTGTTTATAAAAAAACAAATCCAAATCGTTTTGAAGCAGAATAATTACGATTTCATTAAAGAGATATTTTTAAACAGGCAGTTGTAAAGGGATTGAATTAACGCATTTAATCCCTCGCACATTCCTAACGACGCAAATTAGGGTTATACCCAAAATACTTTTCAATTATGGCTTTATTGCCCGGAAACTGTTAAGCAGAGGTCTCATTCTTTTCAACAATGAACAAGCGTAATATGGGTATACATGGGACATGCCTTTTTTAATATTATTTGTGTTTCGTTTCGCGTTTTGGCGGAATATACAATAGAACCCAACCCATGTTCAGGACATAAAAGAAAAATAAATAAATGTTTTGAAATCGCTTCTGTCTCTCCTTTTCTTTCTTTAGGTTATAGCACCTCTATAATGGAAACATTTTCTGTTTTTATTTTGAACACAAACAATTAGTGTGTCCGTCGACTTGAGCACGCCGGGTTTAATGATCTGAGGAATATGAAGTGATCCTATTGGTCGAAGCGAGCGGGCTAGCTAACCCAGCTAGCCAGCCTGGCTCAAATCGACCTATGCTTATTTATTTTAATGAAACTACATTAATAGGTACTTAGGTAATAACTCAAAGTAGGTACTTACAAGCGTAATAGCCCCGTTGTCCACGAATTATTTTTAAAATCTACTTTTCTATACATACAAGTTTGACTGGTTTAGTCGTCCGATGATTTACCACAACATACCTAGATAAGAAGACTGGGTGGGTACAAGACAACGGTAGCCTATTGGATCGATTCACACTCGACTGAGCGCAGTCCTATATCGCTCTATGTAGAATAAACCGCAAATATTTAGCGGAGCCAATAAGTGAAATTCAACAAAGCATGTACAAGAGATAAAAACGGTAAAATAATTCTATAACGCGTCTTTATCGAAACGGTCGCTTCGGGCGTAGTATATTGGCGATACGGCTTAACGCGGTTCGTGTGTGGGATTTCATCATCCGTACCAGTACTGTAAGTGCAATAGGAAATGTCGCATGAGCCGCGCCGTCGAATAAAGCAAAGAGAATTGGGTCGAGGCCCGCGGAACCGCACATTTTGGAACAAAGCCAGTCACCAGAGGCGATTTTGTTTTATTTTGTAAAATAAAATATTGTATGACGATAGCCCCGGTTAATAATGGCGTTCCCCGTTTTTGAATGTTTGTTGTTATGGGACGGGGGTTATTAGGCGCTCTGTGCGTATTATTCATTGGATTTTTTATTTTAATAAACAGATTATCGAACGCACAGTGTGCTGTGATATATTTTTTACCTGTTAAGATGAAGGCCAGTGAGACAAAGTTAAAATTGTTTTTGAAGTATTAACGAGCGACAGTGATATTCTACCCAGCTCTGATGGTGTATTATGTTTCGTCTAGAGATACTTATGCCATTCCCGGAAATATTGGGAATAATCCCCATGATCCCGGAAACGGCACATCATTGAAACGTCACTAATAAACAACATCCCATTATTCTCCGAAAGGATAGGCAGAGTGGCGTTGTCATAGGCGAGGTGTAACATGCACATTTCACGGATTCAATATACAAGGTGACACATAATGGGTATACTTTTTTTTTTCAAAACTTAACTTTGTAATTCTAAAACCATTAGCTTTGGAGGGAACTTGAAAAACAAAAGGTGTTATAGGAATACAGCTGTTGACCGATTTCACAAGTCTACAAAACCTTTAGTACAACTGTCCCACAAAGTCGATAGTTTGAGATTTACTAAGTTAAGTTGCAAAAAAAATTGTATACCCATTTTGTATCACCTAGTAGATAGAGATATTGCTGCCGTCTATTTGTACATATTTCAAAATTCTGCTTTGTGACACAAAAAAATTTCCACCTAAAATCGTATAATCACCAGCCATGCCCCCCCGCCAGGGGCGATATCAAAACGGGGGGCCCGCCACACACTCCCACCACTGTAACTCCTGTAAGCCAGGATCGACAATGGTGACCAATAATGACGTCGAGATTTGACCCTCGACGAGTCCTGGGGAAAAGTTAAATTGTCTTGGAACCCGCACGAATTTAATCGAAATAAATAATAGGAGTTGGAAGAAAAAAAAGGTGGTATGCGAGCGTGTCTCCAGCGCGTCGAACACTTTCCGCGTACAGGAGGTCGTTGCGTACACGCGACGAGGCCGTTGCGCGAACGCTGCGAGCACGTTAACCGATCGCCTCTCTGGTAATACGCTCGCATATCGTCAGTATGATAGGGCCCTAATCCTACTAGGCGGTATATACTCGTATATAAATTATAAACAAATTTTAGTGAAACGCATACGAAGTTACTGAACACAACTTTGTTTTAAAAAGGTCTGTAAAACAATTCACTCGGTATTTATCTGTTGAATACGGCATTTTCATTTGTTCCGCAACTTGTGTAGAACAAGTTACTGTGGAATGTGAATGTAATTCCGAATAAGAGAACAAGTTGGGAATTTCCCGCGAGGCAAATTATTTCAAGGTGTATGAGCCGGTTTATTCGCTCTTAAAGGAACACGTGATTACAGGCTCCAGGGAGTTTGGTGATGCGGAACTGATGTTTAGACTGTTCTCGTTTACAAATAACCTCCTCACACCATATGTCATTTCATATGTCTTTCGAAACTTGTTTAGATTATCTAAGACATGAAGGTTTCCGAAGATTCACGATGTTTTCCTTCACCGTAAGCAAGAGATAATGATTAGAAATTATGATTCGCACATAGATTTCGAAAACCCAGAGGTGCAAGCCGGGGCTGAACCCAGGACCTTGTGCCAAGTAAGACGCGTGCTTAACCAATCGGCCACTCCTTTATGCCCGTAATGGAGGGAAAAAAATATTAGGAAATAAAACATGAATCTTATTTATATTGCTATCAAGTTGCCCAGTGTGCGGCGGCGCTTAGACTCGTTGGAAACGGGTCTAGGCGGACACGTGTCCGAGAGATATCTAAAATCTGAGGTGACCTAATAAAGTGATGGCCTCGTCACGTACCTACTCGTAGGCGAACTGTAAAAAGTAGGAACGTGAGTGTCCGTGAAATGTGGGATAAAACGGAATTGATGTACATGGGCCGTTAAAAAAGGGCTGATATATGTCCCTAGGGAAAGGATCAAGACGAATTACCGGATAATATTGGATTTGGGACGTGATAAGAGAAAGGAAACGATTTTAATATATCTCATTGATGTAAGTTCAATGCACGCTTTAATGGCCTGGCATAGAGGTGCCCGTCCACTAAGCTGTGCAATGAAGCGGGTCCGTCCGCTTCGACCAATAGCTTGAGCTAAGCTGGATGAAGCTGGATGGATATGAAGCGATCTCATTCATCGATGCGCCTGAGCACAGCCAAGTGGACACTCACCCTTAGTAGGGTTTAAAATGTCTTAAAATATTGTTTTTTATATTATTACTTAAATTAATTGAGTAGATCTACCCACACTGTCTAGCAGAGTAGTTTAAAATTTCATTAATAATTAAATTTTCGTTTTTATTTCAACGAATGTACTTAGATATTATTTAAATTTCAGCATAGATTCGTAGGCATTCAGACTTAAAAATCACAAAAAAATATTATAATATTTTCACAAGATTCTTAAATTATACGATGTTTCATTATAGAGCTTAAAAATCGAACATTTTAATAGGTATTAAAATAAAATTAATATTTCCACTCCGCGACAATTTAGAGCACAAAAGGTTTTGCGGATTGCTCTAATGAGAAAACATTCTGTCTTCGCAAATTGTTACAAATAAAGACGTCGCAGACGATGGCTGGCTCATTCCATTAATTAAGTTCTGATCCGACAATTCCTCCACAACTCCCACCGCGGTGACGTTCGCAGCCTCCGCAAAGTATCTCTCACAATTTAATTTATGAAGATATGCCTACAATCATTATGAATTTCACTTAACAAAACTAAAATTGAAGGGACCGACAAAGGTTTTAATACTACAAAGCGGTTAATTGAAAGGCCTTTATTGCCAATTCGAAAATAATTAATGGGTAAAATTAAATGATAAATTGCTCAGGAGAAATCGTTCGGTTTGACTGTTCAGAGATATGATGTAAAATTTAATTAGTGTTTTGTTTGAATAATGTTCTTTAACTATACTTTTAGGGCAGTATCAGATTTAATTACTAGTGATAAGTATCTAAACATTGAGAATATATGCCGAGCAATTCGTGAATAATTTTATCGTTAAGTTTAATAATCAAATGAAATATTCTGAGTGATTTTAATATTTATAATAATGGCGTAAGTATTATCAAATTTTCATACCAGGTGTAGATATCAAAAACAACATCGCTTCAGCTATGTTATCTGAAATTACAATTTAATTGGAAAAAAAATGTTCTTACTAAGCATGAACAAACAATAAGCTTCCACTCTGTATTTGAAGTGGAACGTTGAGGAAATTTAATTAAAAGTAATATTTATATTCACTCCAATAAATAATTAATTTAACGAGAACACTAACTTGGAAGCTCACGAACTAAATATCCATTACGTAATTTGTTTGAATACAGGCCTTATATATGACAAGAGTACATCTATAATAGTTTGTTTTGTTTCGATCGATGATAGATCGACCGATAATCGATCGAACAACGTCGACACATCTATCGATGATCGATCAATTAGTGTGGTAACTAACACCCACACGCGGGTGAATCTGACAAAGCCTGAAACGTTCTACAACTTGGGACCCTTGATCATTCTGTAAGTTATTTTATTTTTTACTAGCTGACCCGGCAGACTTCGTACTACCAACGATTTCTTAGATTTTTGGCTATTAGCGCCCTCTAAAATTATTATTGCGTAATATTCCAAGACCATTAACAATAAATAATAATAATAATAATAATATAATAATAAAGCCTTTTATTCGGACAACAGATATACAAATATGAATCTTATACAAATTTATGTTTCTTATTCTACTGCACTATAATATAATATGTATTTTAGACTCTTAAAATTATTCTCGTATTTGTTGCTTCTTTACTTTCTGTAAGTCCGTTTGCCAGTTGGCAAAGGGCTCCTCCAACCTACTCCATTCTGGTCTCTCTCTAGCTATTCTGCTCCATGTTATGCCTGCAACCTGCCTGATATCATCGTCCCATATTTTTTGTTGTCTGCCTCTTTTCCTTTTACCTTCCTTTGGGTACCAATGTGTAATTGTTTTGCTCCATTTATCCTTTCCTCTGACCATTGTAACAGTTCATACTGCAGGCGACCTAAACTCGACTTAAATCCCTAAATAAAGTATTCAATACGCATTTTGTCTGAAACAACTACATAGGATTCCAGCCTACAAAAAATTAAAATGTATGAAAGTTGAGCTTTCACACGCTTCGTTAAAAGGTATTAGCTATTAATATCGGTTTCAAGTAGTTTTGGAAACATAATATTTAGTCCCAGATCCTTGTAGGGACATTTTAAGAGAAATTCGATAACAATGTTTTGGAATAGCTATGACTAATTAATAATTCCATACAAACAAATTTCAACTCACAAGCTAAGAGACAACGTGTGATTTTCATTATATAAGCGTATTATTTTAAACCTTATCGGAACTCGACAACAGAAATTTTGCCCGAACACTTAAAACCTAGCCTGTCAATGTGACGATATTTATGATCCCTCGACCCAACGCCACTTGTATTTATCACACTACTTTTACTAAATGAATTGAAATCTGTCAAACTAGAGAGTAAGTTATGAGCTCACAACCCAAACACTCATAATTGCGAACAAAAAATAATGGGGTCTGTGAGAATGGCTTATGCACTTATCCACGGCAATTAATTATAATCCTTAGAAACATAGTTTTAAGGAAGTTTATGGACAAAAACAAAAATACAAGACGGAGAGGGGGCTCTGCTGATTTTTTGGCTTCCTTGGTTTTAGAGATTGGGAGACTGGGGACAGTCAGGTCTTGACTACGGGACAGTGAAGTTTTAGCGATGGGAGAGTCAGGTCTTGACTACAGGACAGTCGGGTTCGATTCTCGGGAGTGATCCTTTGAGACGTGTACGAGTGCGCGAACCGCGAATATTTTAATTTAAATTTGGATTTATTTGCAAATGGTGTTTTAGAGTAATTACAAATAATTTTCCGGAGCGTCTAAACTGAGTGTTGTAGGTAAAAATATTATAAGGTATGTAGTATAGTTTTGTACCATGTTGTCCAGAATTGTCGATATATCTGCTATTTTGTCTTATTTTGTTGGGTTAATAGGAGAGTTCATTCATTCATTCATTCCCAGGGAAAGCTGAAGACGACGGGGTAGTAGTTGGTATGATTTGGAGATGGATGTGAGCGAATACCGACTGAATTATATTTGTCTTATGCGATCAAAGGATTAAATAGCAAACTCTTGCCTGTACGAACAAATGTTCTCAAAACCAACCGATATAAGTATTGTGGAGCTCTGCCGTAGGGAAGATGATTGAATGCAAGATGATTTAGATTGGTGTACAATCGCTAGGTAACGTCGAATGAATCTTAACTCAGTCGTGCTCGCTAAGGTCGGATTAGATTGCTGGTTTTGTTGGGGCACGTTGTTCATCTGCCACCAGGTTCTGACTATGAGGTGTGTTGGGAGGTCAGAAAATATCAATCGCTAGGTCTAGGTCATAAGTCTGTAAGTCTAGATATTTCCTCTAACTACAGACGGGATATGTAGTCCACGTTGCCAGAACATCGAGAACAAATTTTCAGATCTACGTCGATTTGGTCCTGCCTTACTATTATTCATACAATATACATGTATTTATGTATAATATTCAAATTTATCAATAAAATAATTCCGTCTGCGTGTGCGCTAAAAGTCAATAAAAAAAAAAATGGCAAAGTGCGGGTATTGCCTATTTCGCGAGTGTGTGAGTGCGAACGCGATTCAGGTGTGTTGCTGATACATTGGTGAGCGTAGATTGTAAGAATTGGCTTTATAGTCTCATTGTATGTGTTAGAATAAATACGATTATGATAAGTCCTTATGACTAATTTCTTCAATGAACTGATGAGACTATAATGTTGTTCAATTGCATCGTGTATATTTATTTAGCGGGATTTTATAGGAAGCGACCGACGACCGATAAGGTGCATGATTTGTTTTATTGCTTCGCCATGTGTGATGTTTAAACCCCACAGTAACTACAAATGATCATCGGCGACGGCTGACGACGACTACGAGTCTTTGTATAAATGTTTATTGTCTGTGTACTGTGTTCCTATGTTCATTTCCACAGGAGTTTTGTTTTAGATATTTTAGTATTGTTATATTCATTTATGTTTTTGACAATTAGTGAACAACATGCGTAATAAGTTGAATTGACGACTCTAATTAAGTAAATTTAATTGCCATAAATATGAAAAACCCACGACACTCAGTAGATAAACACAATGTAGCGATTTTTAAACGGAATAGTACTTTAAATATAATAATAATAAACTAATAGCCGTCGAATAAAACGTTTCAGATGGTGCCGTGACCAGGATATCGTAATAACATAGAATATTTCGTAACAAATATCAAATAAACTAATAGGCCTCGAAGAACAAATGTTACAGATGGTGCCGTGACCAGGATATCGTAATAACATAGAATATTTCGTAACAAATATCAAATAAACTAATAGGCCTCGAAGAACAAATGTTACAGATGGTGCCGTGACCAGGATTTAGGTCAGAAAATTTTAATTTGATTCGCGTCGAATTAAAAACCTAATAAAAGAATTTGAGTTACTACACATAAAAAAAATACACAACGTAGGAAAATTTAAACCCAATTGACGATCACGAACCTAAAACCATAAATAGTACTTATAATTATCGGAACGGCCTTTTGACTGATTTCTTAGGTACTCTTGAAAAATTGATTTACTCCCTGAGCTGGAGTTTGTAAAATTGTATATCATTGAGTGTTATCATTTAGTGTGGCCTACCACATACACTCATATCATGAGAAAATATTTTTTTTTTCAGTCACAAGCGCGGTGCGCAATGCGTATAAGAATGAAGGATAAATACTTAATTTTGCGTTTCACTCTTTGGTATTCTGGTAAATATTTATAAACTTGTTGTTGTTTTGCGTTGTTTAATTGTCGCTTCACGGTTTCGGGTTTCATATCTGAAGCTTTGCGTATCTAACTATTCTATAAAAACGTTATGATATAGGTATCCATGCGTTATTTAAATTTGTGTTATTATGCGAATCGTTCTGTTACATCCAATCTGGGGATTGTGCAGTGGTGGTTAGGTATCTACTTCGACCAAATGTGCAAAATTCTTAGTATTCGTCCCGAGTTATGTTGTAGGATTAATTAGGTGGTGTGTTTCGCTATGAATGTAGGAGCTTTGTAAGTATTAGTATGTTTTCTACGATAGGGTTGTTGATGTATGAACTAGGTATGAAGTATGATTATTCATTTTTATTGTTTTGAGGGGCCTAAGTGATTCTGCGATGTCTTGGTACGAAACGGTTTGTCAATGTTTGAGAATCAGAAAATCATTAACACAATCAAAGGACTTTTTATGATGGAGTTTGGTGTTAGGATAGGTCAGTAGACATGCATCAGTATTAACTGATCTCATAAGAAGTCCGTACTCTACCGGCAGCAAACAATATCGTCGTTTGGTACACTCTACATGCTCCGAATTGTGAGCAAGTTGTTGTTGAGGGCTTAGGTTTTGGTGGGATGTTGCAGTCATGGGGAATTATCACTTGTGAGCCTTTGGGAGGTCCGGATTTTGATAGGATAATGTATTCAATTCACACCATACGGAAAAGAAGAGTTGCTGTGAAAGGTTTACACTAAATCACTAGGATTGACCTTGCTCACAACATGGTTTCCTTCCGGAGTTTGGACTGTCCCTGCGAGCAGTTATTTTTGTTCATGATTGCTACGCTAATGAACTTTGACATGGGTCCATACAGCAATTGTTGCCAATTCGGTGTAAATACACTGTTCATTGTAGGTTTACACACATTTAACATACATGCATTACCAAAATTTTCTGAGTCCGATATTGATAAATTAGAATTTGCACTAGTTAGTTCTTCTGGGGTCGATATTATTATTCAGATTATATTTGTGCGTTTATCTTTTTTTGGTTCATGAAAAATTACTTCGGCTAAATATTCATTCACCTGCATACATTTTGGGGGTTGGCTGTAACGGTACGAAGTCGTCCGTCGTGTGCATAAATATAAATATATCGAACTAATGTATAAATAGACATCAATTTGATTAATTATAATAAAAATATTCTTAAATCTAATCTAAAACAAATTGTTTAAACATCATTTAATTTAAACTCCAAATTAATAATAGGATAGGGGCGAAAGGTAGCTTAGAGTAGACCGATATAGGAAATCATAGTACAAATTATTCTGACTTGAGACTACTGGATTGCGTTTAGCGTTTAGAAGATACTATACCAACTTGTTGTTGGTTCAACTCCCAACTGTACTCAATTTGAAAGAATTTTTGCTATAATTTGGTTTAGCCAGCACTATATCAAATAATTGTGGGTTCGATTCCCACATATGCGAATTTTGAAGAGTTATGTTGTTACGGATTAGCTGGCGCTATATAAGATGTTGTGGGTTCGATTTCCACCTGTACAAATTTTAAAGAGTTTTGCTGTGATTTGGCTTAGCCAGCACTATATCAAGTTATTGTGGGTTCGATTCCCACTTGTAAAATTTTAGAAGAGTTTCTGTGTGACAGATTTGCTGGCGCTATAATAAGTTGTTGTGGGTTCGATTCCCACCTGTACAAATTTTAAAGAGTTTTGCTATAATTTGGTTTAGCCAGCACTATACCAAATAGTTGTGGGTTCGATTCCCACATATGCGAATTTTGAAGAGTTATGTTGTTACGGATTAGCTGGCGCCATATCAAGTTATTGTGGGTTCGATTCCCACTTGTACAATTTTAGAAGAGTTTCTGTGTAACAGATTTGCTGGCGCTATAATAAGTTGTTGTGGGTTCGATTCCCTCATGTGCGAATTTAGAAGGATTAGTTGTGAGTTGGATATACCAATTTGTTGTGGGTTCGATTCCTACATGTGCAAATTTCAAAAGGTTTTGTTGTGATTTGGCTTAGCTGGCGCTATACCAATTTGTTGTGGGTTCGACTCCCACATGTGCAATTTAGACGGGTCTTGTTGAGACTTGCCGGCTCTATACCAAGTAGTCGTGGGTTCGATTCCCGCTTATATGAGTGCGGTAATATTTTCCGCCTTGAAAAATTATGTCATCTCAGATTTGAAGATACTGGGACCGCCTGGGTTCATTCTACGGCGCACTTGGTGTGACCAACCGAAATGATTAACTATTTATTTTAAAATAAATAGTGATTAGAATTATCAATCAAGTTTAATGAGCTAAGTAAACTATTGGTTTATAGGAATAACGGATTAGTACCTATTTTGTAAGTTCAAATTATGAGTACACGGTGCCTTGGATAATGCACAACGTATACTGTACCTACCTACTCACACATCTACATCTCTGTTTGATTATGAAAGACACATGTTGATGATGACACATTTGGACAAATTAAACACACGCTGGCACAACGTATTGTTATACATACATTCACCTATTATGGACAGCGGATATATTCACTATTATCAGTCAATCATTGGAGATAATAACTACGACTTTTACTCGAGATAGACTCGTGTATAACGTCATATTTTCAAGTCATTCGTGGGTCTGCTGAAACCTTGCGTCACTCTACTGTTCACATCTCAATGGATTTTAATTTTCTATATGGAACGGACATGGTAGAATTAAATCGATTTCTGGGGAATAACAGTATAGGTACTTTCGAATAGAGAATGTCTTAAGCAAGAAAGACCTCTGATTGTTCCGCCACTGTAATACCCAGTACACCGCTGGATTTATCGATACAAACATGATACCACATTCCGTACATGTACCTTTCATTACAAAATATACATCAACGTTTGGATTGTTGTATACGGTGATGCAGACCTACTGAACGGCTAGAGATGTTGTCTATCAACGCAACTTAGTATCCTTCATAGACAAGGAACTAACTACGGAATATACTTTTTTTTTTCTGCGATCATCAATGTGTGTCACTCATGATTCATTACTAATTGGGAGTTAAAGGACTTGCCGGCAGTTCAGAGTATAAAGGTTAGTGGAAGAGTGGTTGTTCTACAGAATTCTATAACTATTTACTCCAAAAAGTCAACTCGAGCTACATAAAGCATCAAAACTCTAAACTACAATGAACTAATCAGTTTCCTAAAGAATTATATAACCATTCACTCCAACGAGTTGACGTTCATAATTATATAATTAGGGGCGACTGTAACAGTTCATACTGCAGGCGACCTAAACTCGACTTAAATCCCTAAATAAAGTATTCAATACGCATTTTGTCTGAAACAACTACATAGGATTCCAGCCTACAAAAAATTAAAATGTATGAAAGTTGAGCTTTCACACGCTTCGTTAAAAGGTATTAGCTATTAATATCGGTTTCAAGTAGTTTTGGAAACATAATATTTAGTCCCAGATCCTTGTAGGGACATTTTAAGAGAAATTCGATAACAATGTTTTGGAATAGCTATGACTAATTAATAATTCCATACAAACAAATTTCAACTCACAAGCTAAGAGACAACGTGTGATTTTCATTATATAAGCGTATTATTTTAAACCTTATCGGAACTCGACAACAGAAATTTTGCCCGAACACTTAAAACCTAGCCTGTCAATGTGACGATATTTATGATCCCTCGACCCAACGCCACTTGTATTTATCACACTACTTTTACTAAATGAATTGAAATCTGTCAAACTAGAGAGTAAGTTATGAGCTCACAACCCAAACACTCATAATTGCGAACAAAAAATAATGGGGTCTGTGAGAATGGCTTATGCACTTATCCACGGCAATTAATTATAATCCTTAGAAACATAGTTTTAAGGAAGTTTATGGACAAAAACAAAAATACAAGACGGAGAGGGGGCTCTGCTGATTTTTTGGCTTCCTTGGTTTTAGAGATTGGGAGACTGGGGACAGTCAGGTCTTGACTACGGGACAGTGAAGTTTTAGCGATGGGAGAGTCAGGTCTTGACTACAGGACAGTCGGGTTCGATTCTCGGGAGTGATCCTTTGAGACGTGTACGAGTGCGCGAACCGCGAATATTTTAATTTAAATTTGGATTTATTTGCAAATGGTGTTTTAGAGTAATTACAAATAATTTTCCGGAGCGTCTAAACTGAGTGTTGTAGGTAAAAATATTATAAGGTATGTAGTATAGTTTTGTACCATGTTGTCCAGAATTGTCGATATATCTGCTATTTTGTCTTATTTTGTTGGGTTAATAGGAGAGTTCATTCATTCATTCATTCCCAGGGAAAGCTGAAGACGACGGGGTAGTAGTTGGTATGATTTGGAGATGGATGTGAGCGAATACCGACTGAATTATATTTGTCTTATGCGATCAAAGGATTAAATAGCAAACTCTTGCCTGTACGAACAAATGTTCTCAAAACCAACCGATATAAGTATTGTGGAGCTCTGCCGTAGGGAAGATGATTGAATGCAAGATGATTTAGATTGGTGTACAATCGCTAGGTAACGTCGAATGAATCTTAACTCAGTCGTGCTCGCTAAGGTCGGATTAGATTGCTGGTTTTGTTGGGGCACGTTGTTCATCTGCCACCAGGTTCTGACTATGAGGTGTGTTGGGAGGTCAGAAAATATCAATCGCTAGGTCTAGGTCATAAGTCTGTAAGTCTAGATATTTCCTCTAACTACAGACGGGATATGTAGTCCACGTTGCCAGAACATCGAGAACAAATTTTCAGATCTACGTCGATTTGGTCCTGCCTTACTATTATTCATACAATATACATGTATTTATGTATAATATTCAAATTTATCAATAAAATAATTCCGTCTGCGTGTGCGCTAAAAGTCAATAAAAAAAAAATGGCAAAGTGCGGGTATTGCCTATTTCGCGAGTGTGTGAGTGCGAACGCGATTCAGGTGTGTTGCTGATACATTGGTGAGCGTAGATTGTAAGAATTGGCTTTATAGTCTCATTGTATGTGTTAGAATAAATACGATTATGATAAGTCCTTATGACTAATTTCTTCAATGAACTGATGAGACTATAATGTTGTTCAATTGCATCGTGTATATTTATTTAGCGGGATTTTATAGGAAGCGACCGACGACCGATAAGGTGCATGATTTGTTTTATTGCTTCGCCATGTGTGATGTTTAAACCCCACAGTAACTACAAATGATCATCGGCGACGGCTGACGACGACTACGAGTCTTTGTATAAATGTTTATTGTCTGTGTACTGTGTTCCTATGTTCATTTCCACAGGAGTTTTGTTTTAGATATTTTAGTATTGTTATATTCATTTATGTTTTTGACAATTAGTGAACAACATGCGTAATAAGTTGAATTGACGACTCTAATTAAGTAAATTTAATTGCCATAAATATGAAAAACCCACGACACTCAGTAGATAAACACAATGTAGCGATTTTTAAACGGAATAGTACTTTAAATATAATAATAATAAACTAATAGCCGTCGAATAAAACGTTTCAGATGGTGCCGTGACCAGGATATCGTAATAACATAGAATATTTCGTAACAAATATCAAATAAACTAATAGGCCTCGAAGAACAAATGTTACAGATGGTGCCGTGACCAGGATATCGTAATAACATAGAATATTTCGTAACAAATATCAAATAAACTAATAGGCCTCGAAGAACAAATGTTACACCATGTGTCCCGACCACTTCCATTTTAGCCTTTTTATTTTAAGGGTGACGTCCTGTATCTTGGTCTTTTTCCTAATATTGGTGTTTTTTACTCTATCCCCCCCCTCTTTACTCCTATCGTGCTTCTCTCCATTGCTCGTTGACAAATGGCAATTTTATTGGTTGTGTTTTTTGTTATGGCCCATGTTTGGCTTCCATACTAGGGTGGAGTGTTTTTTATTTTTTTCTTATTTCGTTTTGAGCCACTGCGGGATGGATGCTCTATGTAAATACGATATTAAGTCAATATGACAGAAACAATATATTATGAGTGGAAATACTGCCCCAAGGGACTTGAAGTGTGGAAAAAATGCCAAGAATTGACTTTAGTTCGTCAAGGTATAACAGTACTTTCATTAAATAAAAACGGCCTTGTTATTATTTTAAATACAAATTCTAATACACAAACAAGTAATTAAAAATAAAATAATATAAAATAATCGACAACAAAGAGCTTACATTCTAATGAACGATAACGATATTTTGTAATCTTTGATTCTAATATGGGAATTATTCGGCATGACTCCAATTTCTTTATTACTAGTTTCTACCCGCGACTTTGTTCGCGTAGACTTACGTAAAGTATTATATGTGTTAATCCAGGTTATAAACTATCTGTGTTCCAAATTTCATCAAAATCTGTTCAGTAGTTTTTGCGTGAATGAGTAACAAACCTACATCCACACTCACAAACTTTCGCATTTATAATATTAGTAGGATAGTAGGATACATCCTTCACGTCGTTCTGGGCGACAGACAGCAGAACATGATTCCGTTATCAACTTTCCGTTAACATCTTTCTGTAGCTTGCGTGTGTCAAGTGATCCACTACCTTCTTTAAGTTTTCAGGCAGATAACGAGACAGCTTAAAACGTTCCATAATAAGTGTTGAGCTCCATTAATACAGTAAGGTTGGGTCTTTATCTGAAACCACATCGGCGCGTACACCTTGATCACAAACTCAGCTAAAACCACAAGATTTTCTGAGGGCGATGAAGTAGAAACATACACCCTTAGAATCCTGTTGGCTGTTGTCAACCAGCGTAAGTGACAGATTTTCCCAGGATTGCGTTTGGCTAAGCCTGTGTGGCAATGACCGTTGTTGATCGCTCGACAAATCTATAGCAAATGACAAATCTCTAGCAAATATGGTCGGTGCTAAGGTCTTCTCGAGATTTCATTATATTTGGTAACATGCATTCGATGGCATTAAAAGTTGTGACCGGGAGTAATTCGCAGTTGTTCGGACTCCATCCCACCTTGCCTCTAAAACTTTTTGGTCCTGTTGTAGTTCTATCTAGATGCTCAAAGAGATGCCTCAAAGTGAGTTCGTTGTCATGAAATTGACATACGAGCCATTGAAGTGGATGTTGTAGCTTGCCTTCAAGTACCCGGATAATTCCTGATTTATAGCCGGTATTCACAGCAGTTCCATCACAGCTGATTGCCATGATTTTCTTTAAAACAAGTTATTTTGCTATGAAATAGGCAAACATCTTATGTGCGATTTTTTTATTTTAGCATCACTTGACTGGGTTGGAATGTGGCCCAAGTATTTCGATCCAGGTTCTATGAGAACACAGATGTGTTCTTCTGTCATGATAGTTTTTGACGAATAGTTTGTAATTTAATTACTAGCAGCAAGCGTAGCGATTCTTGCTTTAGTACGCGCTCGACGAATTTTGCTGCGATCTACAACATTTGAAATGTTTTTTTGCGTAATATCTTGTAACTTAGCTGAGACGATGGCAGCTCCTACTCTATCTGATATTCCAAAGCGATCTAAGGTTCTGGCTACAGCTGAGTACTCCTTTTGTGGGTTCGTAATAGTCCGGCCTTTTGGCCGGGGAAACTTACGAAAATGGGCTCGCTCAAGTATTACATTTTGGCGCGCTATTTACTATATCTTATAATTTTTGGATATTATCATATTGAATTTGTCCTTGACTCTTGTTTTAAATCAATTGAAGTTGATAATTTATATGTTGTATGTTTAAAAAGTGACACGTAAATATCCTCTTTTTTCGTAGTTTCTGAAATTTTCAAAGGCTCGGGGGCAGTATTTCTAAAACTATAACCCCAGTTCATATTTTATATTATTAATCAGTAGGCCTTAGAGCATCCATTCCGCACTGGCCCGAAAGGAAATTTGAAAAAAAAATATTTTTCATACAACCGCGCTCCACCCTATTCCATACATTAAAATTGGTAGAATACAAACATTGAATAATTTGCTCTTTGTTGCTATATGAAGGTTTTTGTCTTTCATTACTTCCCTTAGGCCCCAATACCTTTTTCAACTGTTTGCTATTCTTCTATCGATTTCTTTGTTTATGTTATCTTTGGGTGATATCAGCTGTCCAAGGTATATATATTCTTCGACATAGCTAATTTGTGTCTCGCCTACATTTATGCTGTTTTTATTTCCGTTGGTCATTACTTTCGTTTTTTCAGGATTTAATTTTAGTCCTACTTTTCCACTCTCCGATGCTAGTTTGTTTAACATTATATTTAGGTCCCCTGACGTTTTTGCGAATAACACAATATCATCGGCAAATCTTAAGTGTGTTAGTGTGCGGCCGTCTATATTTATACCCAGGTTTTCCCATTCTAGGCTTCTGAAGATCATTTCCAAAACAGCGGAGAAAAGTTTCGGAGAGAGAGGATCTCCTTGTCTTACTCATTTTTGTATCCTAAACAAATCCCCTTTCTTTTCTAGCTGAATGCTACGAACGATCTTTTTAATACAAAATAAAGCCAAATCAGTTCAGCCGTTCTCAAGTGATGCAATCAGCAACGAACAGTATTTCATTTTTATTTATATAGATTTCGTTGGCTTTGTGCAACATAGTTTCGTGCTAACCACAACGAACTTAGACATACAGCAGATTACAGGCCCCACGCCCTATTGTACGCTTGGCCAGTGTTGCATTTAATTGAAGGCTCAGCCCGACCGACATTGTTTGAACCGCCCCCTTCGTAGACCTAGCAACAGTGGCGTACACCCCGCCGAACTCACGAACTAACAAACTAAGAGCCACTTGTAATGGAAGTTTTGGTTAGTTACATACTTTTTGTGGTGGGTCTACTTAATACTTATGTTGGTTTTATGAGCCGATTAAATATTACTAATAGGTATATAAATAAATATCGCCAGAATAGTAAGTATAGTTACAGCCGCCGTATGGTAACGGATTAAGAAGCAATTATAGGTAACTAGCTGTGCCCCGCGACTCCGTCCGCGTTCTGTTGAAATTTTTCCTGAATTTTCTTTGCTATAAACCTCACGGAGCCCGAGACCTTTCCAACGAATGCAAAACCGTGGAAATCGGTTCGTGCGTTCTGGAGTTATAGCGTCAGGAAGGATAACCCGACTTATTTTTATATAGTAGATATGGGTACAGCTACATCCCGTAAAGGAATATTACGAAAATAAAATTTCTACCATTTAATTTTCTGATCCATGATTAGATGATCAAAGTAATTATGTAATACTAACTGTTGGACGCGGCTTCGCTCGCGTGATAAAAGTAGCCCAAGTTACCTCTTATTACATCAGGTATTTGCATGTCAAAGTCCCGTCAAAATCAGTCCAGCGGTTTGGAAGATTGGCCGGAACAAACAGACAGACAAATAATTTAAAAATTGTTTTGTGTTATAAGTACCGCACCTAAATATACTTTAATACGCATTTACGAAAACGCTATTATTTTGATATTACAAACGGACACTTCAATTTTATTTATTTGTAAAGATTAGCTCACAATGCTTATAAATTCTTTGTAGTTTGATAAAAATGCCTTATGTATTTACCAAGTATATTAGAACCTAATACCTGTTTCTGAGGAAAAAAAAAATCTCTGTCAGGATTGCTTAGCTACGATTATAGTACTCACCTACAAAATGGTATTTCAAAGTGAAAAATGCTTTGATGAAATATTAAGTGCTATCGAAAAATGGATTGAGCTCCTTTCATCGCCTCGCTGTTGACTTCACGTGCTTACTTCGTATTCTGGTGGAAATATTGTGGATGTGAACTCGGTGCGAGGCTCTAATGAGACATTTGACGTATATTCGCTGTTGACGCAGAGTACTTATTATATTATATGAAGTGTTGGCTCGGCTATATGAATACGAATACTGCGCCCTCTCGTTGTCTGATCCTGAACCTCAACCAATTCCTGAGGCAACTCTTCCGGTAGAACGCTGTATCAAGGAAAACAGTGATAACAAAACACTGATTTTTTCAGACCGGCTAGGTGTAGGTCTCGGGTCATTGTTAAATTGTAGGCTTACTCATAAAGCTACTAATTTCTGTTATGATAACCTGCCTTATAAATTATTAATACAAAAAATTGCTCAGGCAGAAGTTGATAAGAAGACTACTGTAGTTATACTGCTAGGTAATAGCTTTGGACTTAAAAAGAAGGACATTGTAGATGGTGTTGACACGTTATTAAAATTGAACGTAGGGAAGCTTATGTTATGTGCCCTACCTTATTCTGACCTGTTGTCAGATAGACAAAATAGATATATTCAGTATCTGAATAATTTAATGTACACTTTATCATGCCATAATGATAATATATTATTTTTTGACACAAATAAATTTATTTGCGGCTTCAAACTGACGCAGGAAAATATGTTTATTCCTAAGAGATATAAACAAATGATTGCTACATTGATAGCGTATAATATTAACTTTGTTGTTGATAAAACAACAAAATCTAGCTTAGAAGACGAATCAGTATTATTTAGTTATTCGAATAATGCTGTGATTGATTGTTTAAACTCCCGAGGGCGACAATAGAGATGCATTCTAGTATCTCTGGCATATCACAAACGTGTGCAGATTATAGGAAGGAAGAGAGACCGGGCACGTTAAGATTATTTAGTCAAAATATACAAGGATTTTGTTCAAAAATGTTAGAAATTGAATTATATTTAGAAAAATCTCAATATGATATTGTTTGTATTTCCGAGCATTGGCTTAAAGAGCATGAAATGTTAATAAATTATGAGAATTACACAGTTGTAAGTTGTTATAACCGCAAATCCAGGCTTCATGGTGGTACATTAATATTACTTAGGAAAATTATTAAGTCTAAAGAAAGAAAAGATATAGTTGGACTTTCGGTGGAACAGATTATTGAGATTTCCTGTGTTGAGCTGGATAAGCACATTGTTGTATGTGTATACAGACCCCCAAATATTCAGCATTTTGGTATGTTTGAATCAGTAATGGAAGATGTGTTAAAAAAAATATTTGTGAGCAACAAGTCAATTATAGTTTGTGGTGATTTTAATATCAATATTTTGGAAGAAACCAGCTATACTGCTAGACTATTGGGCCTATTCAAAGCGTTTAACTTAACGCACGTCTTTTGTGAACCAACGCGAGTAACTTCTACTTCTGCGACTTGTATAGATAATGTCTTCTGTACTTGTGAATATTTAGATAAAGCAGTAGTAAATCATTTGCCGTCAGATCATAGTGGTCAAAACGTCACCTTTAATTCTGCCATATATTTAACAAATATAAAAATAAAAAGTAGAAATGTAACATCTCGGAACTTACAGAAATATAATGACAGTCTATGCAACAAATTAAGTGTTCCCAAGTTTAACTTAGATGATCCTGATAGACTTTACGCCGACTTTTTTTCAGTAGTATATACAGAATTTAATACTTTTTTCCCGATTAAATCTAAAACCTTAAAACCAAAGTTCACTTTTAGTGACTGGGCGACCATAGGTATACGTAGGAGTAGAGTAAGGCTATTTGAGCTTTATGAATTAAAAGCCCAGTTTAACAATGCACTTCTTACTCAGTATGTTACTAAATATTCAAAATTGTTTAGGAAAATATGTCAGGTGGCTAAATCGATGTACATTAGGCAAAAAATTAAGGCCTCTGATAATAAAATAAAGACCACTTGGAATATAGTTAATAGTGAAATTGGTAAAACCAAAAAACTAAATACAGATTTCACGCTAGAGACTTCGCGTGGTCTTGTTAATTCAGACTCTGATGTAGCACAGGAATTTGAAACGTTCTTTACAAACGTCCCTGTGAAAACAACAGTCTTTAAACTGCTCACCTTCACTTTCAATTACACTTCTTAAAAGTAACATAGCGGCGTGTCCTATGGAATTTAAATTCGACTACATTAACGTTCGGTCTATCATGAAAGCCTTTAGTGAAATAAAAATTAAACCCACCGAAGATCTTTGGGGAATGTCTGTAAAATCATGTAGAATTATTATTAATACCGTGGCGCCCTATTTGGCCATGATATTTAATAAGTGTGTTGATCAGGGAGTCTTCCCGGATTTAATGAAATACAGTAAAGTAATCCCCCTTTTTAAATCCGGTAATAGTAGAGACCCTAATAACTATAGACCAGTATACGTCTTGCCAGTTTTTAGTAAAATTTTTGAAAAGATAATGCTTACCCAAATGTTACATCATTTTAACGCAAACAACATCCTGCATGATCAACAATATGGTTTCACCAAAGGCCGTTGTACTACCGATGCCGGTGTAACCTTGATTAAGCATATCTTTGACGCATGGGAAAACTCACAGGATGCAATTGGTATCTTTTGTGACCTCTCAAAGGCATTCGATTGCGTCAATTATGAAATACTTTTGCTGAAATTGGAACATTACGGTGTTAGAAATGGAGCACTCCAACTTGTAAAATCATATTTAGAGGACAGAAGGCAAAATGTTCAAATAAATGGTGTTAAATCTTTAGGCTCTATAGTAAAAATGGGTGTTCCTCAAGGATCAATTCTAGGCCCTTTCTTATTTTTAGTATATATTAATGACCTACCGCAGATAATACAGAGAAGGGCAGAAATAGTGTTATTTGCTGATGATACCTCTTTGATTTTTAAAGTAGGTAGACATGTAAATAACTTGGACGACGTGAATAATGCTATTGTTCAAGTCCATAACTGGTTCACTACTAATAATTTGGTATTAAACAGTAAAAAAACTAAATGTGTAAGATTCTCATTGCCTAATGTAAGAAGTAGTGAATGCGATGTAGTATTAAATACAGAAAAACTTGAATTTATTAATGACACTGTTTTCTTAGGTATAACGCTTGACTCTAAATTACAGTGGGGCCCACATATAACAGCTTTAGTTAAGCGGCTCAGCTCCGCCGCCTACGCTGTCAGAAAAATCAGACAGCTATCCGATGTCGAAACTGCAAGAATAGTTTATTTCAGTTATTTTCATAGTGTCATGTCGTATGGTATACTATTGTGGGGCAGAGCAGCTGACATCGAATCGGTTTTTATTTTACAAAAGAGGGCCGTTAGGGCCATCTATAATTTAGGAAGTCGCGATTCGCTGAGGGAACTGTTTAAGGAAATAAATGTTATGACTGTTCCATGTCAATATATCTATGAGAACATAATGTATACCAGAAAAAACTTACATCTATTTAAAAAGCTGGGTAATAGTCATCGTTATAATACTAGAAATAAGGACAAATTGGATCAACCACACTTTCGGCTAGCAAAAATTCACACATCTTTCATGGGATACTGTGTTAAGTTCTATAATAAAATACCATTAAGCATTATCAGTCTTAGTGAATCCAAATTCAAAACGTGTGTAAAACGTACGCTATGCAGTAAGGCTTACTACACACTAGACGATTATTTGAAAGATAAAGATGCTTGGCTAGGTGCTGGTCCAGCTCCACCGGAACGGGAATAACTAGAATCTTTTGTTATGGTTCATTCCTATATTTTCCCTCTTCCTTCTCTTAATCTAGCACTATTGACATATTTGACACAAATGTTTCCTTTTAAAATATGGGCATCATGTAGCCACTTTAAATATAATTTTAACAAAGTAATATTTATGTCTAATTGTAGCGGGTCTTGCCTCATGCTTATTATCCTTTCTGAACTGTTGTCTCTGAGGTGAGGTGTTGGTCATGCTCACTTCAATGTCCTTGTTTGCGGTGGCTTTGTGGAGCGGGTCACCCTCTTCCCTCTATTATGGTTGAGGAGAGTGATGCCGCTTTTCAAGTCATGCTCGTGCGCGGGCGCTGCTTGCGGGGATTGGTCCACTCACTTTCCTCTTAACAACATTGTCGTTAAATACTATTTATTTACTTAGCATGGAAGGCATCACACCAAAGCAATTATCATATTATCCACCCCTGTTTTACCAATTATTATTTTGGTTCGTAAACGTTTAATTTGATGTAAGTATGAGTAGGTATGCACATCACACTAAACTAGCATTCTCATTTTATTTACATTATTACATATATGATTATTATTTACTATTAGCTATTTAGTGGCAATGGTGTTGCCTGCTCATATTATTTTTTTATGCTGTTCCTGAGAATGTACACCATCTTTCATTCATTGAAAAGAGTAACCATTGAGTTTCTTGCCGGCTCTTCTCAGTGGAAGCAGCATTCCGAACCGGTGGTAGATTCTGACTATTCATAAATGCTTTGTTGGCTTACATGAATAAAAACAATTTTGAATTTGAATTTGAATTTGAATATATTTTAAAACGATAAAAATCTTAGAACTCTACATCATAGTATCGTTCTCTGTGAAATGGGTGTATCCTATACAGGATAAATTTTTAAGCCAGTGCCCAAATTTTATATTAATAAGCCCTTCCGACTGTAGAGCATTGGTATGTCTTACCTTATTTCACTTATTCCGGTATACGGTGAGACTTCTTAGGATAAAAAGAAGAACCCAGGTACGCGCGACTAAACCTCAACTTAGTAAAGTAAACAAAACACAGATGAGTTGAGTCAACTCGTTACTCCATCATCACGTTTTCCGCTGACATATGAAACTCTAGCAAATACCTGCAGCCCAATCGCGTTACTTCGAGAATGAGAAGCAGCCTAGAGCAGGCTATAAATTCCAGAGAATAACTTACGCTATACCAAAAGTAATTCGAATCCGTTCAGAGGTTGCCTCGTGATGTTCACTCAACTAACAAATAAAATGAAAATTTAAAAAAACTTTTAAACTAGAAAAGAGCTGATAATTGTCAAACGGCTGAACCGATTTTCATGAAATAAAACTAAAACAGTCTCAGTCAGAATACCTTTCTAACAAAAAAAAAACAAAAATCGGTTCATCCGCTTGGGCGCTACGATGCCATAGACAGAGACACAGATATACATGTTAAACTTATAACATCCCTCTTTTTTCGTCGGGGGTTAACAAACACAATTTTCGCATTTAATTATAATGTTATGGTCTATTTCACATAGGAAGTCCCGCGGAAAAATACGGAACTAAATTGTACGCGGTGTGAATTGTATTGCCCACACGCGACAACAGCGCCACATCTGCGGGACTTCGTATATGAAATTGAATATAGTAAGGAGTATTTATTTCTCCTCTCAGGTATCCTGGATCCGCAAACGCGACCTCCACATCCTAACAGTAGGTGTCCACACATACAGCAGTGACGCGCGGTTTGCGGCACTCCACACAGACAGCTCCGATGAATGGACGCTGCGGGTTGCGCCCGCACAGCCGAGGGACTCCGGCGCATACGAGTGCCAAGTCTCCACTGAGCCTAAGATCAGCTTGTCGTTTAGACTCACTGTTGTCGGTAAGATACAACAACAATTGCTGTTACATAATTATTTTAAAGAAGAAAAAACAAAAAAAAGAAAAGAAAAAATGTATCCATGGAGTTTCTTGCATGTTCTTCTCCATAGGATTTAGTTTTGGAACATGCACCTAGCTCTTGACTTTTTAAAAGTTCCAGTTAATCTGGCCTATTTGAAATAAAAATATTTGAATTTGAATATATCGTTTAGTTTATTAGTAAGTGGTAACGATTCTGTTGGCATACTAAACTTGTCTAAACTAACTGTATCATCCATCCATCTCACGGTGATACCGTATCGTACGAGCAAGGCAGAAATATTTTCAGGTGTTTCAAATTTAGTTTAGTTTTCACTTCGCGACAACAAAATCGGCATCAGTATGTAACTAAAAAGAAAGATAAGCTCAAGTTACACGTCTGCCTTGCGCTTTAGTTTAGATTTTCTTATAAAGCAGCAATGGCAGGAGTGTATGAACCAAGTCCCCCGATACGAGTAAAGCACTTCAAAAGCTAAGGCTAAATGTATGTTTCGGACTTTCAGTAGTCCAGATTAGAATTTTGTCTACAAATTTTAAATTTGTCTTGTTGCAGTATCAAAAGCAGAAATCCTCTCAGGACCCGAGTTGTTTGTACGAGCTGGCTCCGACATCAACCTCACTTGTATCGCGAGACACGCACCAGACCCGCCGAGGTCAGTGGCTAATCCTCGAGAGATTTTGCAGATTACAAGTATTATAAAAAAAGCTCTTAGATGTGTCTTCAAATGGAACCTTTTTATAAATAAATGCCTTCATAGAAAAAAAAGATATCTACTGAAAAATAAAGTACTTATGTCTTTCCTTGTAGGTCTTTTGTCAAAGCAATTTTCTAACAGAATAAAGTCTCCCTTGGTCTCACATTTTTGTATTGTACTGTTATTAATTGTGTTTGTTATTGCAATTCGTTACTCGACATTGGCAGAATCATATTGGGCTTGACCCAATTGTAAGAGGCAATTAATATAAAAATATAATAAAGTATCCCTTACGCAGAAACACGAGGGATTAAAAGGCTCGTTGTGACATGATGTGCCTACGTTAAATTTGCTTTAATTTGCTGAGATTTTTACACAGTTTCATCTACTGGTACCGGGGTACAAACGTGGTCAACTACGCCCAACGCGGCGGTATAAGCGTGGAGACTGAGCAGCGCACGCGCACCAGTCGGCTGCTCATCGCACGAGCATCGCCCAGAGACTCCGGCAACTATACCTGCGCACCTAGCAGCTCTGGTAAATATATTAGGAAAAATAATTACAATGAAGTAAACATATTCTTGCTTTATTTTTGTTTTCCTTTTTCGAGTAACTGCCTTACAAGGTAAAAATTTAGTAAATGGATTTGTCATACTTATTTTTGTGCATAAAAATTACGATACATGCTTTAATCGATAATTACTTAAATCTGCGATACGATAATTGCTTAAATCTGTGCTTTAATTACAAATCATTTAGTAAACATTTCTAAAAGAAATACCGGGAACTACAAAAACCATTTGCTGTCATTATTTTTGTAAAAAATCTCTCGGGCTACTTCCACGCTACTTTAAACTTTTGAGTGCACAATCCAAGTGCGTTAGCATGACATTTTATACTAATTTTGTCTGGCATTTCTTAATGACGTACCTAAGCGTAATCCAAGAATTTAAGTATCTTTAAAATAACTTCTAGGATTGAAGACTTCTATCCACAAATTATCTAAGCAATTTATAAAAAAACTACCTACCTACTGTATACCTATTTAAGCACGTATTAAGTCCTTTCCCAAAATCTACTTAACACAAAAGACAGCAACGTTAATTAGGGCAAAAGTGTGCAAATACTTCCTGAAGTAATTGGCTAATTAAAATTCTTTTAATCTCTCCTTTTGTTTGTAACAAGTCTGTTTCACCCGCAGCTTGTGCTCGAAGCTTTTTCACTTCTTATATTATTTTATCCTCGCGGGATCCTCGGGTCGGATAAAAAATAAACATGCCACGTCCGACGCCCATCTAGTCACTTATAGCACACCTACATTTTTCAAAGGCCACGCTCTACTGTATCTCTGTCTATGGCTGTGTTAAACCCATTTGTCTTTTCCCCGCCCTCCCCTCAAGTGCTGAATCAACGTATTCAAATTCACCGTATACTGCTCTTATCACCCATTTGTATTCCTTTCACTCGATTATATATTTTACACGATTTAAAAAAGCAAGCGAGAAAAAAAGTCTTGTTCCGTTGTACGTGGAGGCGTATTAACGGAAGCGAGTGCTATGGGTCGGTTTTTTAAGTACTTTTTATTTGGATCTTTGACGTATGATTTAATTTCCGTTATGGGACACTTTTGCATTTTCATTTCCCTGCCGAAAGTTATGTCTGGTTATTTTTTTTGTAACAGATTCGGCTTCAGTCGTGGTGCATGTTGTGAGCGGTGAGCGACCGGCCGCCATGCAGAGCAGCGCAAAGAGGATATCTCCATTACCATCCATCATACTTTTTTCAGCTAGAATGAGACAACATAGATCACTCCTGTCCACTATCGCGGTATATTGTCTCCTGATGTTACACAACATGTTTCAGCTCAATTTTGTAGAGAAAATGCATTTTTTATGGAACAATTTTTACATTGGACCCATCGTCACTAGATGACCGGCATGTTAAATTAATTGAATTGCATTTAATGCATGAAATTAGAATTGAATATATTTTAAATTAGATAGTTAAGTTAGTCAAACGTATAAAAGAACGAATTATTGTAATAAGAGTAAGTATCTTTATTATTTTAATTATACCTAATAGGTAGGCGTTTTTAAATACGTACTCGCTGAATATAAAACATTTATATTTTTTAAATTTTTGTTTTTAATATAATACAATTCCTAAATTGTGTCTATTGTACATAAAAAAACTGTTACCGTAACGACAGAATATTAAATGCATACTTAGTTATTAGGATAACTATATGTAAATACCTAAATACATTGCATTAAGGTGAAGGCGCCTGTCTAGCCCGCGAAATTCAAAATTTTCGAGTATTTTTATAGTTTATCCAAAATCTGAAAACATTTAAGACACACACAAACATTTTGTGATTTGCGACAAACAGTATGCAGTGCGTTTATCAATACATTTATTTTACTCTAAATATTATCACGGTGGATATGATACTAGTAAATCACTAAATATACAAAAATTGCCAGATTATCTGGATAGCTGTCGTTCTTGAAATGTTTTAGAGTAAGTTGGATATATTAATAAATGCACTGCACACGGTCTTTTTCGCGAATTACAAAATGTGCCTTTTATTATCATCAGATTTTGAAAAAAAACTAAAAAACCTAAAAAAAATTGAACTTCGCGGGCTAGATGGGCGCTTTAGCCTTAACCGAAACATTTTCGTAGGTATACCTATCTAACTGCAAGATTTGTGTAAATTAATTTTAGTTCCTCGAGTTTAAATTAAACTGTGTAACTAACACTTTGCTGATTAATCAAATTTATAATTCCTAATACCTTACGGAACGGTCGTGACGCGAGGCAGCATCATAACCAAGAATCTTTTCACTAAATGAGAGGCCTTTGCCCAGGAGTGGGACACTTAACTAACAGGTATTTAAAAATACGGGATCGTCTCAATCCTCCTGACTTGAATAAAGCAGCCTCGCTTCAAAGTCCGACTATAAAGTTGTCCCACTAAATATTGCAAAGGGTGCAGTGACATTGCGGCACATAAGATTTACCATCTCGCGGGTAAACTTCCGTCGTTTTTCTACACATTATTTTTGACGTTATGGAATATCACCGTCATGTGGTTTTAAGTCTGAAGAATCTGTAAATAACGTCCTAATGTATACAACATTTTTCAGGAATAATAAAGTTATCCATATTTTATTTCTCCTCCTAATAAATTATAAGTAAACCAAAATGTAATTACTTAGCTACTCAGCCGTGTTAGCTAGTCGTTTACCTTTGAATACCTAAGTCTTAGAAAGATAAATTGTAAAAACTTAATTTAGGCAAATGTAAATATTTTGTAAATAAATACGTTTTACGTGTTATCTATGGTTGTTTTTTACTTGGAACATTTTGCTATTTGAAATTCTCAATGCCTAATATTTATATTTATTCCATTCAAGATTAACATTTTTAATCTCGCTATTCAAAATTACAGACGAGTTTTTTACTTTCTATTTGCTTTGAGTTATTATAAACTGCTTTAAATTATTACCTGTTTATTAATCCTCACACAAAACAGTTTTCTCATTCATTCACTGTGTAAAAGTCCCTCAAATTCCCTAAATAAATTTGAATTTTTAAGCAAATACCCACATCGATATCAAACACACAAAGGCCCGCATACCTATCAGATAACGCTTAAGCATGTGTCGGTATCATTCGAGTTCACTGGAGTACATTTTCTTTGAGATTTTATTTCAAACCTTTATCAGTCTGGTGAACAAACACAAGTAGGTACCTAACGCAATACTCCGGTTCAACTGTTCAGGAGTTGACCCTTTTTGCCGATTAACCGGATAAACTTGGATAAAACAAATACGCGCATCTGTAGAGGGCCTTTAGTAGTAGAGATACCTCTCGACTCGCCCCCGGAGCCCACTTCATAGGTACCTACAACAGTTTCGCAAGCAAATGATGAAAAGAAATACGTGTCGCAAAATAGTTTGCGAGGATCTTTCCTTGTTTACCTAATTCGATTTTCTTGAGTCGTATAAATCCGACATTGTGAAGTGTTTTCGTTGGATCATTAGGAGATAAATCTCTTTGAGGATAAAATGGAGGACGATTGTGTTCTTCTCTGCTGATCGTTGGAGCGGTGTAAGTATCAAACCAAAAGGTATGGGTTGATAAGAATGAAGCAAGCAAGAATCATGCAAAGAATCTAGGCAAGAGCTAAGACTATTTTCTTTAGGTACCTGTCGTCCATAAATGAGTAGGCATAAATTTGGTTAGAATAGTGGGTCAACCAGCGACGACAACAATTAGGTAGTTAATTTCACAAAATAAAAATTCTATAAACTCCATAATTGCTAAATATAATAACTCTTCCGGAGGGTGGAAATGAAAAAAAGTTGGGTGACCGTGGACGGTGGCCGTTGACTTGACTGTGCTATGAACGGGCGCGCCCGTTTCTACCAATAGGATCGCTTCATTTCCTCAGCTGCACCCCGGTTAGCTCAAGTTGACAGGAAATGGAGGGATCCTATTGGTCGAAGCTGGTGGGCCTGTTTCATTGCACAGCCAAGTGGACCGTCACCCAAAATCCTCTCAAATAAAGCAATAAATTACCGCATACAGCATTACAAATCCCTATATTTTATTCTTATGCGTACATACATATCTAATATATTACCACAAACGGCAATTCTATTCCGTTACATACCTGCACAGGTAATTTGCGTATCTCTTTTTGGCTAAAATTCAACCCGTAAAGGGTAATTTTCCGGTCTGTGGATGTCGCAAATTAGCCTTTAATTAAAATTATGCCAAAAATGTACGTCATTATTTCGTAGTCCTTTGTGATTGCGACCCTTTTGAGCTTTTGCCGGCTCTTATCTTTGCTGACGGGTAAAGAAAAAAAATAATAAATACTGAACAATATTTTTCACCAAATAGCGGTGCGGCAGTGGTTCGTTTTATTAATTTTTTCTAAAAGAATTTCGCGATACCAATGTTACGTTCTTGGTTTTTGCTAGCGGCTAATTCGTGATTTTATCGTTTATTATATTCTCAAATATTCAGACGAATTTTATTAAACTCAGTGATAGGCATTTATATTGAATGAATCGATCTACTGAACATATACTATGCCATTAAATACATACTTGTAACTACTACTACTACATAATGTTTCATTACCTAAGTATTTATAAAATAAGTAAGTAAGTAAGTTAGTAACTGAGTATTTTATTTCGACGACCGCTTGGCGCTGTGGTTCGAGCGTAGGCCGCTCGGCTCACTGCACATCGTGGTTGCGGGTTCGTTTCCCGCTGGGGTAAATTTCGGAAATGGCCATTTCGTAATTTACCCAGGTCTGGATGTCACTGGGATTGCTCTCAGTCCATTGACAGTACGCATAGTACAAGCGTTGTGTCAGTCTGGCGATATTTATTTATGACCTAGACACCTTTTGCGGGAAATGTGTGGATAGAAATAGCTCTAGACAGAGCAACGTGAAAAAGAAAAGAGGAGGCCTCTGCCCATAAGTGTGGCAGTCTTACAGGCTAATAAAAAAGGTATTTAATGGAGAATGAATAGGTTAAGTGAAATAAATAATGCATAACCATTTATATGCCACTAGCAGCCTTCCAGCGTGTCAGCTTGCAATTTCAATTTCCTGGATCAACTTCGACGTTATATTCGATCGAAGCTTACCTATATTCGAAGGGGATTTGAAAACGATTAACATTTACAAAAACTAAACGCTATTTTCGTACCATATAACAGGTTGCAGTACACGATTTTAAAATAGAAAAAATGCAAAATTCATGTTTTAACACGATCTAGGTTCAATGATGTGATGGATTTAGGTTTCGCTTCTTTACTCTAATCTTTGATCTCAAATTTGTTTTATAATCAGTATGCCAAGGAACAAGAACTCCTTATGTATCGTATCGTCATCGAGAAATCATGCTGTCTCTGTCATTCTCATTAAAGAAATCTGTAATGCGAACGGGACGACACACACTTACAATATATACTTGGTTTACTATCACCTAGAATTCGCAGCTTAAATGGAGAGCCTACTTTACAAAGTCTTAGCTGTATCTGTTATGTTTATTCAGGTAATGGTTGGTGCCACTCACAATGATATATTTCCGCCGCCCACGTGGCCAGCATTACAATGGAATAATAAATAGGTAGAGTACAAATATTTACACGTCGGTAATGACGCAAGAGAGGCTTTTGAGAGACATTAAGTAATATAATAGAGTCAGTGTTTTGAGGGGATAAAGTGTGGGCCCTTTGGTTGGCTCATTGCAGGACGAATGGAACAGACAGACAACAAAGATAATATTAATATAGAGCCATAGTCCAAGCTCGTTGGCTGCCTGTCACAAAAAGTCCGCTTAAAGAAGCTTTTAGAGCAGCGTTACATAGAGTATGAGTGGGAGAGCTGAAGTTCAACCGCTCTTCATGCCTCCCTTTTTGTCCTACTCCCTTTCAGGTTGGCAACATGCGAGCTATGCCCATGGTATTACAAGCATCTATAAGCCACGTTAACGTGGCAATGGGCAGGCCACATCGCTCGGAGAACCGACAACCGTTGGGGAAGAAAGGTTCTCGAGTGGCGACCTCGAACCGGAAGACGCAGAGTTGGACGGCCCCCCACTAGATGGACCGACGATCTGGTGAGAGTCGCGGGGAGCCGTTGGATGCGGATAGCGGGCAACCGTCCATTGTGGCATTCCATGGGGGAGGCCTATGTCCAGCAGTGGACGTCTTCCGGCTAATGATGATAAGCCACGTTAACTCGTACACTTGTTTGTCAACTTTTTTATAAAAAAATTGTTAATAAACGAAGAGGCGTGACACGCGCTTCGAAAGGACACTCAAACTTCAATCTCTTCTACAATTTGTCAAAAACAACTTTTATGACATTAAATATACAGCCCACAATCACTTATCCTTTAGCTTTTGAGGGTAAAGCAATACCTGCGGGCGATTACGAGACATAAAAGACAATTACAAAAGTTTCCATAAAATGTTTTTCTCCATTTGTAAAACTGGCCTCGGAATGAACATATTTTTCTTACAATTATCGAGTTTGACGAGAGTTTTGGAGAGGAATATTCGTTAAAAGCAGAAATTCGAGTTCGCACGCTGATGCAATTAGTGTCTGTCGGAGTTTGGGGATACTTGAACTTTTGGAATTTCCTTCGCCCACGGCTAGACAACACTCGTTAAATTTGTATTTAGTATTTACTTTAATAAATTACTCGTTTTATTTTACTGTTATACAAGGTGAAACATAATGGGTATACTTTTTTTTCAAAACTTAACGTTGTAAATCTAAAACTATCAGCTTTGGAGGAAACTTGAAAAACAAAAGGTGTTATAGGAATACAGCTGTTGACAGACTTCACAAGTCTACAAAACCTTTAGTACTTCAACTGTCCCACAAAGCCGTAGTTTGAGATTTACAAACTTCAAGGTACGAAAAGCATGCTCGCATGATGCCAACCTGAAGGGGACTGGGCAGTAGGAGGACACGGAAGGACGGGTTTGTTCCGGCTCTCTGACTCATCGTACGAAACGCAGCTATCATAGTTACTTTACGCCGATGAGAAGGCGGTACTACCCGGCCAAACCGGGCTGTATATGAGCTTGTTATACCGAGCGCTGTAAGGTAAAATGCTGGCGCAGAACACGTGAACGACGCGTGCGCATCGCCACATAGAAACAACAAGGTGGGGAAAAGTGCTGACTCCAACCACGAGGCCCAAGGAACCTGGCTACGCGACCAAGCCCCGGCACTTCGGTACAGACATCGATCGGGTCAATACTTTAAGCTATAAATTGTAATTTCTCTACCAATAAATTCTATTTTATAATTAATCGGTTTTTTTAGTCCTCCGGCAACAGCCTACGTAATTAGCTGTATTAATTAGCTACAGCTTGGCTCTACCAATTAATAAATAATAATAATAAATATCGCCAGACGAACACACCAACTGTATGGTCCCAAACTAAGCAACGCTTTTACTATGGGTACCGTACAATGGACTGGGGGCGATCCCAGTGACACCCAGACCAAGGAAAATTACGAAAAGGCCGTTTTTCGAAATTTACCCCGGCGGGAATCGAACCCGCAACTACCATGTGCAGTGAACCGAGCGGCGTACGCTCGAAACCACTGCGCAAAGCGGTCGTCGCTAATTATTTATTAACGGTAACCAACAACAAAGCCAATGCGTCTAATTATGGAATATCAGGTATGCATAAATTATGACAATTAATATTCAACTAACACACATAGTGTATAATTTAGAGGTACCCGGGGACGTAAGATGACAACGCGGAACATACAATATGCAAGATTTGCATACACACGGCACTGGCAACTGTTCTGTTATGTAATATGATTGAGAATCGCTAGACCTATATTGTTATAGAGCGCTGGTTTGGTGCCAGAGGAAATTGAGATAATTTAAGCATTTTTATTCGGCAGGTTTTCTTTTATTGCATTTGAATTTTGACCTAATTTTAATTCCAATTAATTGGTTCCATTTATAATTCTAGACTTTTGAAATACTCTGTATAGATTTTGTTACGGAGCAGCAAAGGAACTGCATATTTTTGGCAATTGGCTCACATTTCCAACGATAGAGTTCCAGTTTGTTATTGTCGTAGCAAGTACCAAAATTATATTGTCAAATTTTTAGACACGCACAAACGTCAATACCATATCAAGCAAATCGTGCGCTTTCTTGCCGAATTTTTAATAAACAATAAAATATTTAATTTGTATGTTCGCTAAGCTAATTGGTTGGAGCCAAATATACCCAAAAATAAGGTATAAATTATGATCCACCAAACCTAAATAAACCATTATTTCCCCGTCCTCAAACGACCTTTTTACTACTTATAAAATCTTAACATTAAATTCACCGCAGTTTCCCAAACAAGGTTCAGCTTTTAGATTGACATGGCGGTCCTAAAAATACATTTAAAAGCAGCCTTCGTTTTTCAAATTGCCAAGAGTTCGCCCGAAGCAACGCCTTTGAGGAAAGAAAGTAGCATGTCAACGGTAAATCAATAGAAGACGTCCTTTGTGCTGGAATTAAACTTTATGACTTTTTTTATTACTCACTCCCGAAATTGATTAGGTAATCTAAATAAAAATCGCGGCCGCGACGACTAAACAAGATACGCGTATTAAATGTTACATCTATCTATCTATACATCTATACAAATAAATAAAATTGGAGTGTCTGTTTGTAATATCAAAATAACACCTTTTCACTAAACGCATATGAAAGTACATACGACACCTGTAGCAAAAACGCGATTTAAATTTTTTTTGTCTGTCTGTCTGTCTGTCTGTCTGTCTGTGTGTTTGTTCCGGGTAATCTCCGAAACGGCTGGACCGATTTTGACGGGACTTTCACTGGCAGATAGCTGATGTAATAGGGAGTAACTTAGGCTACGTAAATTTTTAAAAAAACAATTAGGGTTCCGTGTAAAAAAATAAAAATACATGAATTCAAAGAGTATTTCCGAAACGGCTTGACCGATTTTGACGGGACTTTCACTGGTAGATAGCTGATGTTATAAGCAGTAATTTAGGCTACTTTTATTTTAGAAAATTATTTTTTTTTTAAATGGGTTCTGGCGCGCGGGCTCCGAACGCGGGAGCGGGCTTTTTTGTTAAATTAAATTCCACGCGGACGAAATCGCGGGCTCAGCTAGTCTTTAAATATAAAAATGAATTGCTGTTCGTTAGTCTCGTTAAAACTCGAGAACGGCTGGACCGATTTGGCTAATTTTGGTCTTGAATTATTTGTGGAAGTCCAGAGAAGGTTTAAAAGGTGAATAAATATGAAGGCCCACGCGGACGAAGTCACGGGCACAGCTAGTTTGGAATAAAAACGACTTATTTCTTATTCTCGCAAGTTTTTGTAACTTCTTCAATGTAGTAACATAATTGGCATTTCCGTTGATTACAGACGATTTCAGGACCCTAACCACGCTAGCTACTCAAATCGTAATGGAAAGACAAAAGCTAGCGATTACGTTTCAAACGCTCCGCTTTTGACGTTTTGCTGACACAAGCTTCACGATTTATACTGACATTGATTTGGTACCACACTCGCGATTCTTAGCGTTTGACCTTGAGCTTGCGACTGACTTCGTTTTTTTTTAAAGTAAAGGTTATTTGCGATGATTTGCTTTACGCATTTAGCCAATGTCGAGTAAATATAATTCTCAAGTTTTATATGAAGGTCTTTGTCTAGGCCTAATATTACCAGACTTATTGGGGGAACTCGAATAATCATGTTTCACTACTATTCATCCAATTTCCCCCACTTACAGAGATTTTTTTTATGAACATTGGCATAAAGTCAAACGTAGTTACCAACGCAGATCCAAATAAAAAAAAACTACAAAGCGTTCGATGAAATAAGCCACTCGCAAATGAGACGCTAGCGTGGTACCAAATATTGGCCAAGCGTTTGAAACGTAATCGCTAGCTTTTGCCTTTCTATTACGATTTGAGTACCTAGCGTGGTAAGGGCCCAGGTGTCGTGTCTGAGAGAAAATGTTTTTGTTGGCTAACAAACATGCCTACTACTCTACCACAGGCCGGACAAAAGAACTTACCTATGCACTATGAAAAAACAATACGACAGCAAATTAATTTTATTCCTAGTATTATTTTTAGTATTGTCTACAAACGTTTTATAATAACAGCAAAGATACCATAAAAACTACAAAAGCAGAATGTATAAAAATAATTTGTTGTAATTATTTTTTTCTCAACATGACGTAATCAAGTCGAATATTTGTGTTGTTGTCCTTAATATAAAATTGCGGTCGGGGGACCCCCGTCAGAAACGAAGTTCTCTGTTAACCGTTTTGCAAACACAACATTTTAAATTTTTCGATGTCAACTTACTAATTCACTGTGAAATTTTCAGTATGGACGATTTCAGCCATTGAACTCCTACCGCAAGCCACGTAAAGGAGCTTCCAATAAAACAAGATATCACAATTTTAACCTAACTTGGTGTGACACCCACATTCCTACTTTAATTTACGGCTTTTTATCAAACAGTGTCGCGTAAAAAGCTACCCTCTCACAACAAACATCTGCTTTGTCTCCCATAACACACCGCGCTTTCCAAAGGGACAATGCGAGAATAAAATTCGCTAAAGTAAAAACCCACACAACGCTGTGAGTAATGGTTTGCGTTTGCGTTTTCAGCGGTACCGCGAGAGCCCCCTGGATGTCATGTCGAGGGCTGGTCGACATGGGCGGTGTTAAATTAACTTGAATTAATAGTTTTTATGGCACCTCAGAAAACAAGTCAAGTCAAAGCGTTTAGGCCTACGGCGGCACTTACAAATTGTAATTTTTTTTCTTTTATCTACAACCGAATTGGAACGCGACCTCGACTGAGAAGATCCGGCAAGAAACTCTGCGGGCTTGTCTTTTTATTTTAGGTATGTTACTTTTTTTTTATCGCCAGTTGTTTCCATCCCCGTCCTGGGCCTTAAACTATTGACCTAGGTCCACTCCTAACATAAGTATTAGCTTAGTTGAAGGGGCTAACGGGAATACTAGTAATGTGATAAATTCACACTGTAGTAATCTTTTTTAAAATTTATAGTATGTACCAGACGGCTCAAAATTGATAGCTTGAATGTAACCTGGTGAAACATTTATATTGCACTCATTATATTGCTACGTCTACTGATGTTATATTTAAATTAAATCTATAAATATTATTTCCTTTACCGACAAGATCTAAGCACTCAGCTAAAGGTTAAACAACGTGTATCTTATTAAACAATTTGGAAATGTTTAAAACAGGAACAATATAACGGAGGAATCTTAGATAAAAATAAACAAACGAAAGATACCAATTATTTTTCTACGTAAATACAATTATCTTCCATTTATTATGCCATATATTTTTACGTTTCAATAATAGTACACAGTAAGTCGCCTTAAACTATCAAGAAAGTACTGAGAAAGTAATGACAACATAACCGAAAATAATGCCCCACAAAGACAAACCTAACAAGAAGTATTTAAAAAAAATGCTCGCCGAACAATAGCACCTAGTCATAAAAAGAGGATATTGGTCGTCGGGCTGCAAAAAGCTCGTTGTTCGGTAGAATTTGTTGGGCCAGAGATTTTCCGTGACTATTCCGTCTCCGCTCCGGGAGAGAATTACAAGGAATTCTGCCAGTATAACGGCAAAGTCCCTGCTTTCAGTGCTCTCGCGAAAATGTTACCAATATTTTTAATTAAATTACCTACTGAAACAAAAATGGTTTCCGTGTCCTTGTCGAGCGAACGTGAATATGGCAGAAAAATCGTGTAGTAAAATTCTTCAATTGTTATTGTTTTTTGTTATTACAAAACAGCGATGGGCACAGACATTTAGTAGTTAATGGAGCATCCGCTCGTTCAATTGACATGTCAGTACACCATTCGGTAAGATGAATAGAGTACAGAATATAAAAAAGTAAGTCCGTTTTTAAGTGGATTACCGATAAAAGCAACCTTGTGTACGCACGCACTTAACCCGATCCTTGAAAATCATACTAAAATAAGAGGAAAACTTTGTTTGTTTGATTGTAATGAATAGGCTCCGAAACTAGTGAACCGATTTGAAAAATTCTTTCACTGTTGGGAAGCTACACTATCCCCGGGTGACATAGGCTATACTATATTTTCAAAAAATTAGGGATCCTTACTAAAACTCGAATAATGTAACCGCAATGTACCCGTGCGAAGCCGGGACGGGCCGCTAGTATAATATATAATAAATAAATATCACCAGACGAACACACCAACTGTATGGTCCCAAACTAAACTACGCTTGTACTATGGGTACCATACAATAGACTCGGGGCGATCCCAGTGACACCTAGACCTGGGCAAATTACGAAAAGATCATTTCCAAAATTTAGCCCAGCGGGAATCGAACCACCATGTGCAGTGAGCCGAGCGGCCTACGCTCGAACCACAGCGCCAAACGTTCGTCACTGTACTGCGGTGAAACTGTATTAATTATTTTATGTTTGACATATAGATAGGTAATCGTTTTATTGAGGAGTGGGACAACACACTATATACCTACTCCTGCTTCAGTGTGAATATGCAAATTGCTAAATTTACTGTGAAATCATGCTACACCGCCTTCTTAGATGATTCTCAGAGATTGAATTATTATGCATAAACTATTATTCGTGTTTAAATATAATATTTATGATGAATGCGTGTCAACGTTTTACTGTCATAAATAATAGATATTATTATAAAAACTAATCTGCTTTCCTCTCATAGCTGACAGTTGTACAGTTGTATAGTAGTTGTAATAATGCATTTTTTTCATGCTATTTTATTGTCTGTATTGAATAAACAGCTATTATTATTTTAAATATACACCTTCATGAAACTTCTGTAGCGATAATACGTAATAATTTGTAACTTTCGTCATACCTAGATCGAGAATCTTCAATCAAGATACCCGCTTTTAGAAAAAGTAGCAGTCACAAAGGCACATTTCAGTTGTTTCATAACAGGATCTCCGTTCATTGCCGTGGTACTGCTGCCAATAAACGCATAACTGGCGTGTCGTCGCGTTGCGTTTGTGTAACTGTAATACCGTTGTCGGCTTTCAAACAACTGATCCACTAAATGCAATTCCCACTGACAGGGTTCTATGGAAATAAGCGATTTTCGAAAACGATCGTCCCAATGTTTTGCTTACGACGCGCGACGCTTTAAAAACACGACAGTGTTTCTGATGACGGGTTAGTTCACAGTAGACCCATATTTTGCCAGTTATACAGGTTGAAACAGAGAGGGTATACTTTTTTTTTCAAACATAACTTTGTAATTCTAAAACTATCAGCTTTGGAGGAAACTTGAAAACAAAAGGTGTTATAGGAATACAGCTGTAGACATATTTCACAAGTCTACTAAACTTTTAGTACTTCAACTGTCCCACAAAGCCGATAGTTTGAGATTTACAAAGTTAAGTTGCAAAAAAAATAGTATACCCTTTATGTTTCACCTAGTATAATGGTGATAGAGCGATCCTTAAAAAGTCTAAATAAATTAATAAAATATCGCCAGAACGACACACCTACTCCCAAACCAAGCACGCTTGTACGAGTACTATGGGTAACCGTACAATGGACTGAGGGCGATCGCAGTGGCGCCTAGACCTGCGACAATTTCTCCCGGCGTGAATCTAACCCGCAAACGCCCGGTACAGTGAGCCGAGCGGCCTACGCTCAAACCACTGCGCTAAACGCTCGTCGTTATTATATAAATGTCATTGTTATGTCATTCCAGTACAAAAAAACATGTCAAAAGATTATTCAAGACCGCTCTCTGGCTTCACATTGATTTATTAATAAGGAAGGGCGTTTGGTGTTATTGAGACTCTGTTATCTATCTTTTTTGTGCGGGAAGATAGGCACCTCCTGCTAAATGTTTTTGAGTAGGTACAGTCAGCTGGACATCTCAGGGAACATTTTTAAAATGTTCCCGAGATGTGTAGCTCAGTTTATGCTGGATATGTTCCCTGAGAGAAGCAGGCAACCGTGCAGAATCTCGCTTGCCAGATTCACTGATTGTAACATGTACCTGAGCAATTTTTATGGAATCAGAACAAATATTTCTTACTCTGTATTTAATATTATTGGTAACAAAAAAAATTGGTTCAATAGACAATAAAAAACCTCATTTGAACGAAGCGTGATGAAAAATCCAGTGTTCGTCTATACAATACCTCGCGGAACATTAGCAGCTCGCCTAATGTGCGTTCACTAAGCCTCGCGGAATGAAACGCTTTTTCTTCGGAACATTTTTATTTTGCCGTTTTCCCTGTTAATTTGCGCGACCATTCATCATGGTTCAGACAGCTCCGGAATAACGTGACAACCGAAACATTATAATGGGATTTGGCTCGTACCTGTGTAAGTAAGTATAATTAGGTATCTTTTTGATATCTTTGACTAAATACAGTATTAGTCTATAGTCGGTATACCTACTATAGTTGTATTTAAATAACAGACTGACACACCAACTGTTTGGTCCCAAACTAAGCAACGCTTGTACTATGGGTACCGTTCAATGGACTGGGGGCGATCCCAGTGACACCCAGACCTGGGCAAATTACGAAAAGGCCATTCCCAAAATTGAGTGTGTTAGGTTGTATTAATCATAAGGTACTTCAGGCGAAAATAATAATAATGTAATGTAAATGTAATGTAAACGGAGCGGGTACAACTAGTGAATGAAGCCAGAAAAAGTAAAAACAAAATAGCATCGTATGGTAACATTGACTACATTCTTCATCATCTGAATTTTGTATAAAAAAACATTGCACAAATGCTCAAATATTATTTTACTTCACAGGTTCAAAAGTATTTGCACCTGACAAAAAAGTCTTACAGTTTTCGAAGCAGTTTCAAAACTCGCCCCAACAAAGCAAACGAGGCGATCAAAAAACAGCGTTCATTGTACAATTCCTTCCAGAACATTTGCAGTTTCCCCCTAATGTACCTATCAAGCCTCGAGGAATGAAAGCGTTTTCGTCAGAACGCATCCGTTTTTCTTTCGTTTTCCTCTATAGCTAAGTACCTAAATATAAATCTGGAAACGTCAAAAATATGAGTTCCGTCACCTTGTGGTGACGACATGAAATTAATGAAAAAATACTAAAAACCTATTATTGATAAATCGATCTCAAATCTGACAAGTCTAGCGCTATCTTATAAATGCCATAATTTTATCATACCCATGAAACCTAGTTGTATAAGTACGTAATATACTCATTATTTCTATGGTCTTACCCGTCCTAATTGCCATGTCAAAAACGGTCTCAAGATCGCTCCTAGGCTTGAGATCGATATTTACACATGCAACAATAACAATTAACAGTTTTCAGTAATTAAATCTATGCAAATCTTCTCAAAAATTGTGAGAAGAAAAGCGATAAGTAGCCATTAAATAATGAGTTTCGAAGTTTTTAATCATCTGTACTCAAACGGAAGAGACGCATTATTTCCTGTTAAAAAATTCGGTCAACGAAATTCTGGCCGCAATTGAAGAATGGTAATATATATAGAAAGTCACACTTTGTCACATTGGACTATATATATGGAATCCTATTATTTAAATAATGTTTAAGGCATATGTTTAGAGTCCACTTGTGGTAGTCCACGTGTGTACGAAGCTTTGCTTTCCAATTAAAAATTAAAAATGTTTATACTATCATATCTATCTATTTTATATAGTGACTAGTTTTTGAAGCTTTGCTTTAAGACAGTAACTTTTTAATTTCCAGTAATTTAAGTTAATATACCAACAAAAATAATTGCCAAACAGTAATAACCTTATTTGTTTTGATCAATTTCTCCTATTTTAAACATGAACTGACAGTAATAATATTATATTCACAGTTTTATGTCATCAGTAAAACTGTTACGCAACGTAACAATATGAAATTATGTATTTGTCTGAACACAAATGTTGCCTACAAAATGTTTGGCTTGCGAAAATTAATTTGTACATAATTTAATTCCAGATTGTAAAATCAATACCTATTATTTTTACAACTTGAACACACAAATATTATAATTTCAACTGTAAAATGATATCGTGTTATAAATTAAAAGGTAGGTCTACCTACAATTTATGTGGATATGAAAAATCACTCATTTGTTTTTTATATATAGAAATTTTTATCGAGCACACACATTTTATTTTCGGGATGTCAACCACAGCATCACCCACTGAGTCCGACTATATATAGCTAAGAACCATCCAGGTGACCCCCGCTTTTGACGTCCCACTCCTGGGCACGGGCCTATAAGTTGACCCCATAAATAAATATAAATAAATAAATATATCGCCAGACGAACTGTATGGTCCCAAACTAAGCAACACTTGTACTATGGGTAACGTACAATTGACGGGGGGCGATCCCAGTGACACCCAGACCAGGGAAAATTACGAAAAGGCCATTTCCGAAATTTACCCTGACGGGAAACGAACCCGCAACCACCCGATGCAGTGAGCCGAGCGGCCTACGCTCGAACCACTGCGCCAAGCGTTCGTCAGATAAGAACAAATTTTAATACCAAACTAAACAAGCCAAACACAGCCGGTTACCTCCGATGTGTTAATTATTATTATGAACGAGGACCTTTTTGCTGGTTATGAGATGATAATGCGCTTTTAACAGTGTGCTTATGAGTTACAGGGGTAGGCCGAAGTGGGGCGTAAACGTCACAATTAAGCACCTTCTATACTGCCGTAATCATGGCGTTTTATATAAAGGCTTGAAGACATTTAAATTAAGGCAAGGCGGATATGCTTACGAATATTAAATAAATATTGTACCATTCAAAATTAAAAGGAAGATACAATCAGTTTACAGAAGCAGTGTAGTAAGTTCTTATTCGTTTTTTTTATGTAAGTACATTTTTATTTAGTACTAGCTGTGCCCCGCGATTTCATCCGCGTAGTATTTAAACTTAGCAAAAATTTCGGGATTATCGGCTTAAAAAGTATCCTATATGTTAATCCCGGTAATAATCTATCTGTGTTCCAAATTTCATCCAAATCCGTTCAGTAGTTTTTGCGTGAAGGAGTAACAAACATACATACATCCACACTCACAAACTTTCGCATTTATAATATTAGTAGGATTCGTAAGGCTTAAGCAAACTAATCACTTTGATCCTTAACTAAGCAAATCTAGGTGGACTCCATATATGTTTATGTGGCTATTCAGCCAGATATCTTATTATGGGGTCAGGCGCAATGTAACTCTTACGATTTTGTCCAAGTAACTCAACTGACAGCCCAAAGTGGCTTTGTTATCAAACTGTCCTTCAATTCGATAAGTTTGACAGAGCTCCAAAGTGGACGTTCAAGTTTTTATTTTGTATCATTATTAAAATGTGGTTTGTAAAAGCTTTTTCATTACTCATACTCTGAAAGTAGGTCTGAAGTTGCCTTAGGAGCGGGTTGAAAGTAATACTTTTCCGGCCCGGGAGAATCGCTTTTAACTGACAGCTGTCAAATTATAAAAAAAAACTAGTTCCATTTTCACATTTCTATGGAACCATGTTCAAACTTTTTCTACAGTCACTCAATTACAGCACGATGTAAAATTGAAATAACATAATGTTAAGTATTAATTAAAGAATATATATTTTTAAATGACTTAATTATAATTTAGTTTTAACAATTTCTTTAAGATAACATAGATTTGGGCAAAATATTTAAAGATGAAAATGAAAAATAATCGCTAAATAATGAAGTGGCCGGCCAACGAAAAAAAACAAAATAGGCGGCAATCTATCTTTATTTTTCTTTTCGAGTTGTAGAGTATTGTTCATACTTCCTTGTATTATTTCTTTAGCCAATTCCTGTTTTTATTTTTACTTTTCTTGTATTCGTAATGAAAAGCACAGTGTTTACCTCGGGTGAAAGACTTATTTTGTCCCTCGAACTGTTAGCGCCCTCGCTACGCTCGGGCGCCAAACCCCGTCTCGGGACTAAATAAGTCACTTTCACCAATCGTGTAACAATGTACTATTTATTACTTGCCGCTAGCGAAATACCTATTAAATTAGGTGGGTCATACTTTTTAGATAAGTTTGTCATTTTTAAAGTATTCAAACTGGATCGGCATAGCCTACTGTTCACACCACTAGAGGTCAGGGTCAATGATTGGTATAATTACATTCTTCTATATAGTTGCTATAGGTACCTGTGGGTAGTCTAGGTGGGTCTGTACTGTACATAATCCGATCCAACGCAAAACATAGCGCCATTTTAAAAAGGAAACACAAAACCACAACACAATCTTTAAAAATTATTCGCCTCGCGATACCATCGCGACATAAAAAACGTCGCGCAATTGTGCGTGAAACAACACAATGTTGGTTGCTTTTATGAAATTGCGGAGACGGAGTTTTTTTTCGGAACTCTCTGCACAAATATGAAAAGCACTCACGTATATCCCTTACAAATTAGACGGGCATCACAATAGGGCACTTCAAAGAAAATAAATTAAAGATTTAATAATTTATAATTACTAATGAAATAGTATAAAAGTGAAATAATCATTCACAAATGTACAATTGAAAGTTATATAGTTACAGGAAAATCTATTTAACCGTCTTATTGGTTTGTATAAGCTCTATCCCTCTCAGATAATCTGATCAGGTTGCGAGTAGAGTCTAGTCTAGTCGAACGCCTTTGAAGCAGGTTATCGAGTCAATATTGATACGTTGACGGTATGAATATTCCTTTTAGCATTCAAGCCATTAGAAAACCATTAGAGAAGCTCAAATTTATATAAATTTTAACCCTTTATAAAGGCAAGCTCTATAAAGCGTTTTTTACAAGTACAGTAATAATAATAATAGTGTACTTGTAAATAATATCATTTATCTTATAATAAATATTGCCAAACGAACACACCAACTGTATTGCCCCAAACTAAGCAACGCTTGTACTATGGGTACCGTACAATGGACTGGGGGCGGTCCCAGTGACACCCATACCTGGGCAAATCACGAAAAGGCTATTTCTGAAATTTGCGTCGGCGGGAATCGAACCCAGAATCGGGAAACGAATCGGTAGTGCATTGTTATTCCTCTGTAAACTGATTGTAACTTTCTTTGAATTTCTGAGCGGGACTTTGCATAAGCAAACAATTCATCCTATTATTAAGTCGATGAATATTGCATTGCAGGCATACCGGGTCGGACGATGTATGCCAATCGCTTGCATGGCACGCCTTCTGACCGCATTGCTGCTCTTATGCCCGAGGGAGCGGTAAATTGTGTGCCCAAAGGTATGGATGCATATCCTAGCATTGAAGAAGTAAGTAGGTAACAAATGGCGTAGGTGTAAACAACGTGGACACAGTAATTCGGGGGCCAACTCTGTTAACGTCTGTCAATCACATTCGACTCACTATACGATACATTTATGGGGCCTCCTATCACAAGTTTTCTTCAACGTAAAAGGAGTGGTCCATTGATTTTGTAATTTACACCTAAGTTCATGGCAATACATTATTATATACGTCAAAACTGACGTATCGCGTAAATGATACGTCAGATTTTCAATAGGAAAACTGCCAAGTGTCGTATTCAGATACGCGAAACGTCAGTCTTGACGTGTTGCGAGTCGAATGTGAGTCGTGTCGAGCGAGAGTCGTTCAGAGTTGAGCCCCAGAAGGCGTGGGACAGAGAAGTTAATTAAAAATGATTGCGATTTGAACAACAGGATTGACTGGAACAAAAGAAATGAGAGAAAAATTGGATGTTTGAACTGTTTTTATTTGCCTTCAATTTTTTTATGTAACTTTGTCGGCAAAAATGAATACGATACGACCCTGTTGTTAAGTAGTTAGCGCAGCTAATAGATGCTTGCAATAACACTGGCTTTGCTCGCATGTTACCTACCTGCAATAAATTGAATTGTTCCCATATTATTTTAAGAATTCAATATTACTCTAAACATAGAAATCATCCTATGTAATTGGGAATTTGAAAAAAAAAATGTGTTAAATGGCAAGATCATATATAAGTTTTATAACAAAACATTTTTTTTTTTTTTATTATCGCAATAATTCAAAAGTTATTTCAAAATAAAAAATAATTTTTGAATCCAGTACCGAAGACACGCCGACAGCTCCCGAACAAACCCGAGCACTTGTGACGTCATAATGTTAGTTTTCCCTCATTGCAGTTCATATAGAAATAATAAGTACAGTATTTTGATATATTTAATTTTGTTGCCATTGTTAAAATAAATAATAAATTTTCAATATTATTGTCTAGTCACGTGTAATAGCCCTAAACGCTGTACTGTTATTAAATAGCTATAACATTATGACGTCACAACTATAACGTGACCAAGCATGGCGCGTTTATAGTCACGTGATCTTTTTTTAAATTCTATCAGTTTTTAATTGAATAGAATTAATTGTATAATAGAAATATTTTTTTTTTTTTGCTTTAAATGTCAATATTATTATGAATAAAGTTTCAAAATACATAACAAAAAATCTTTTTTTTTTTTTTCAAATTCCCAATTGCGTCGGATCGCTATTATCCTTTCGAAAATGTAAAGATTTTTTCAAATTTTCTAATGCTATTATGTACCAAACATGTAATTAACATTTAACTGAGCGAACAGAAGATGAGTTCTGCGTCGTTTACAAAAATGACATTGTTTACTTTAAAAAAACTCATAGCATTCCCATTTTCGTTGTCTCGTAACGAAAATAAAACGATGCTCGGTGAGTCGCATTCACACTACAATAGCAATGAGCATGGAACGGCAATGTCATTGCATTTGCAACTGGAGTATCACCCGGGAAAGTAGGAAACTGCTGTGTTCGCTTTTTGAAATACCCTGCGAGAGGTGTTGGACACGAAAACCGCCATTTCAGGCTATTTTCATTCGAAACTCAAATAACATTGGGTGATTTTTGTGGAAACTTACAAATAATTCAAAGGAAACTGTTTTTAAATAGAGTAGGTAACGGGGGGATAATATAATCATGTAGGCTGTATATATTAAGGCCCGAATGACTTAATCAATCTTAAGTCTGAGAACGATCTTAAGTAGACGTTTGACGTGACATTTTGTACTGGTACCTATAGCATAATATTACGAATGACAATTTCAAGATCGCGATTTTAATCTCGAGATTGATTTAGATTCGCGCAAGCAACAACGTTTTTTCAAAATTCTCAATTGATCAAATTCGTGTGTAAATACCTTTTACGGAATAAATGAAATATTATTGAAGGTTACTGGCATAACAAGCGTGGATGAGCTCATAAAACAAATATACGGTATTCTGATCAGGATCGCCATGGTAACGGTCCGTAATTAAGAACGCTTCGTTGAACCACATGTGGAATTAAATTGATGTGATATTTTGTTCTGTTTGGAGAAAAATAATCTCGCCCTTTATTTTATTAAAAAAAATAATACGACAAATATTAGCACCCAATTAATCATTAAAAGCCTAATAATGTAAACAATTTTCTGCAAATTTTTAAATTCAATTTAAAGGTCAAACTGTAAGGTGTCACTTCATACAAATAATACTACACACCACAAGTATCAAACCAAGGCTTGTAACTTCAGTAAATTGTTAAAACAGACTCTTTTTAACCCCCGACAAAAAAAAGGGGTGTTATAAGTTTAACATGTGTATTTGTGTGTCTGTCTGTCTGTGGCATCGTAGCGCCCAAGCGGATGAACCGATTTCAATTTTGTTTTGTTTGTTAGATAGGTATTCTGATCGAGAGTGGTCTTAGCTATGTTTCATGAAAGTCGTCGCATAAAGGGTTTTCTAAATTTTAAATTTTTAAGCACTGTTAACAATTAAGTTTAAATGACAACATATTTAAATGTTTATAAGCGCGAATGTCCTTCCGTAACAAAAATCTTTAGTGTTTAAGGCGTATATAAAGGGAATTGTGTCCTTGGCTAAGAGCATAGCCGTAAAGCAGTCCCTTCCGCCGTTTAGGAGTCGCATACCCGCTCAGATAAGGAGTCGATACGTTTTATGTCTATCCTCACTTGCGTCTGTGACACTCTCGAGGAAAAGGATACATTCTTAATCTTATATGGACGTGGTTTTGCAAAATGGACAACCCTCGCACACTTTTCCAAACTGAAACCGACCTAGATACACTTATACAAGGTTGTTTTTGGTCTACAGCATTGCATGTGGGTTGACACCGTTCTGCAAAACAATATCCATATGACCTCTGGATTCCTACTTGGGAGATTGGTGAGTATTGGGTAGATAGACCGGGGCTAGTGGAAAAAATGGAAGTCCCTTGCCTTACACGAGGGACGGATTAGAAATGAGATGAAATGACCACTGTTTAATCATTGGATAAAGAAGAATGACTGCCATTTGTTAGTATCAAATTATTATATTCCTTACTAGCGGCCCGCCCCGGCTTCGCACGGGTACATAGCGGTTACATTATTCGAGTTATAGTAAGGATCCCTATATTTTTTGAAAATATATTATAGCCTATGTCACCCGGGGATAGTGTAGCTTCCCAACAGTCAAATAATTTTTCAAATCGGTTCAGTAGTTTCGGAGCCTATTCATTACAATCAAACAAACAAAGTTTTCCTCTTTATAATATTAGTATGATGTTGTTTATGTATTAATAAATGTGTAACAGAATTGGGGTATACATGGTGTGTTAAAAGTTCGAAATAATTCTTGGAAGTTTTGATGAGTAGGTATCGGGTATATAATTAAATGGCATAAAAAATATTGAAATTCGAACACATTTCTCTTTTTTTTTCAGCAAATAAATAAATCTGATACCAAAAAGTACTATGAAAACTTAATGTTTGTGGCTGCTCATAAATATTTTCTTAACTGTTTTCTAAGGCCGTTGTACAAAAGTTGTGACAAATATTTAAAGGCCCTTTATACAGGTTGAAACAGAAAGCGTATATACTTTTTTTTCAAAACTTAACTTTGTAATTCTTAAACTAACAGCTTTGGAGGAAACTTGAAAAACAAAAGGTGTTATAGAGATATAGCTGATAACAGATTTCATAAGTCTACAAAACCTTTAGTACTTCAACTGTCCCACATAGCCGATAGTTTTAGATTTACAAGGTAAAGTTGCAAAAAATAGTATACCCTTTCTGTTTCACCTAGTATATATATCTAAAGGCCTTTAACTCGGAAAATATGATAATGTCTACATTGGCATTTACATATCAGCTACGATATATGTACCTAAATAATAATGTATTATTTTGTACTTTCAAAACACCCTGTACATGTAAGATCATGAGTTAGTAAGGTAATCATTCAAATAAGATAAACGCTAAATCTTAAAAGCCACAAGTATGAAGATTAAGCTTGATAACTTTGCGCTGCTCTAAAATAAAGAGCCAAATATAACGTCTGACACAGTGACTTTATCTTATTACTTCGTCGTACGTTGCGTCGTGTGATGTGTCTACCTACATCTCTTTATATCTACTTCCGTATCATTGTTATAGAAAACTTTATAACTAGCGCCCTTTGCGACAACTTGAAAACTGTTATGAAACTGTACGACGAAACTACTCTTTATAATTGGAAAGAAAATGTACGAGAAAACTCATAAAATTCAACAACGCTTTGATAGTCTTTAGGAATGCCCATCTGTTGCAGAAAGATACGAGAGTCCTTTGAATATAACTATTTGACATTCCTTCGGTTCGTACTAAGCGTTTTGCTTCTATTTTCATCGCACGAACAGCCAAGGACTGGAACACGTTGCCGGCGTCTTTGTTCCCCCCTGACTACTACAATCTGGGTGTTTTCGAGTGAGCAGGTACCTTCTAGGCAAGTATGCTCCATCGTAGATCTCACCACCAGGTGAGATCGTGATCACACTCCTACCTAGCTGGAATAAAAAAAAAAATATTTTAGTTTATTTTTTTGGATACGTATATCCTTTACGCGACTTGGGGTAGGAGTTAAATGTGAGAAATCGTAGTAATTTAGTTCCATTAGTCATTAATATCACTTCCTTAAAACATCTTTCAAACTAACGCCAGCGAGGTGCGAGCGTTCTTACTTTATTCTAGTCGATCGTGCCATAGAGTCTGTTCAAACTGGCAATTGTCTATATGCAAGCTAGCGAGATTCAAGACAGTTAGACTAACAGTTAAAATACTCGTTAAAATATAGTATTTACTATTTAATTTCTCACTAGCTGTGCCCCGCGACTTCATCCGCGTAGTATTGGATTATTGGGTTAAAAAGTATCCTATATGTTAATCCCGGTTATAATCTATCTGTGTTCCAAATTTCATCCAATTCCGTTCAGTAGTTTTTGCGTGAAGGAGTAACAAACATACATACATACATACATCCACACTCACAAACTTTCGCATTTATAATATTAGTAGGATTCTCTCACATACATACTATTCTATATGACGCTCGCTTGGCGCAGTGGTTCGAGCGTAGACCGCTCGGCTCACTGTACATGGTGGTTGCGGTTCGATTTACGCCGGGGTAAATTTCAGAAATGGCCTTTTCGTTATTTGTCCAGATCTAGGTGTCACTGGAATCGCCCCCAGTCCATTGTACGGTACCCTTAGTACAAGCGTAGCTTAGTTTGGGGCCATACAGTTGGTGTGTCAGTCTGGCGATATTTTTTATTTACTTATTTATAATATATGAAGGATCTATCCCTGATCTATCCGTACAGTGACCAAAACGCCGTTCAAGACACTTTAATGATACTGTAGAAAAAGCCAAATCAAAGCCCTAAATACCATAGTAGGTACTTAACCCTCATTAGTAACTATAATGCCTTATAAAAGGCCACAAAGTAAAATATCGGTAAGGCTTCTAGGAGCAGTAACTACCACACATAACGAGAAGTGATATGAAAAGCGAGTAGATTTTTTTTAAACTAATTAACGTTTCTTCTTTCACATCACATCACATCATCAGCCTATGCTTGTCCACTGCTGGACATAGGCCTCCTCTAATGAGCGCCATAGCGCCCTGTCTTCAGCTTGCCTTTACTTATTTCTAATTAACATAGCGATTAACACACGAATGTGGTTGAGCCCGGCGGTGACCGACTTGAACTTGCTTCTCATAGGCTGTGGTATATTCACACACTCAATGTTTACAATTAAAAGGACGGTTTCAATACCTAAACGTTTAGACGGTAGTAGGTAGGTACCTCCTTAATCGAGGATTATCCCAGTTTTAATTGCCGGATTAGTTCAATTTTATGGGAGGCTGTAAAGTTAAATGTGGTGATGGCAAATTTTATTGATTTCATTTGTAGATACTTTACTTAGCAAGGTATTTGATTTTAATATAGTAGGTAAGTTTTTTCGTGGGTAGAACAAACTGACTACAGTTCATACACAGACTGACCCAACTAGGGTAGTACCGTCTTCTCACAGATAATCAGCGTAAAGTTTATAGCTACACTACGCACAATGAGTGAGAACGTGCGAGCAATGCAATGAAAATACATTATGAAATCATATATTTTTCAATGTGAATTAACTATAAATACTTATTTAATAAAATAATTTTGTAAATTTTAAATATATACCTAAAACTAGCTGAGCCCGCGACTTCGTCCGCGTGGAATTTTGATCCTTTCTTAGGGGATGTCTACGTCATAGTATCTTTATGCATGCAAAGTCTCAGCCCGATCGGTTTAAAATTGACAAAGTTTCATACAAACTGTCATCCCCTATTTTATCCCCTTGGGGGTGGAATTAATCAAACACCTTTCTTAAGGGATGTCGACGTCATAGTAGCTTTATGCATGCAAAGTCTCAGCCCGATAGGTTTAAAATTGACAAAGTTTCATACAAACCTTCATCCCCTATTTTATCCCCTTGGGGATAGAATTAATCAAAATCCTTTCTTAGCGGATGCCTACGTCATAACATCTACCTGCATGCCAAATTTCAGCCCGCTCCGTCCAGTGGATTGGGCTGTGCGTTGATAGATCACTATGTCAGTCAGTCACCTTTGAGTTATATATATGTCGCCGCCAACTGGCTTAATCCGCCGTTCAATTAACAGCCTAGGCACTTTACTAAACAGCGCCGTTCAACTAACGGCCTAAATGATATTCAGCCGTATAGTCTATTACAACATTTAATAAATTGGCTGGCTAATGCTTAGGCAACTGGTTGAAATTTAAGTACTACAAAACTTTTTCAAAATACTACCCAAGCAGAACGACCTGGATGGGTTTAGGTTAGGGTTATTTTTTTTATGACCCCACAGAAACCCCACCCGGCAAATAGATTCGGTGGATCTAAAAAAAAACGTAAAAAACCTAAGTACCTAATAAAATGATTCCATCAAAGTTGTTTTTTTTCGACGCCATATTGACCATAGAGAATATAGAATATAGAGATATTGACAGTTTGGTGAGTTTCGGCGCTAGGTGGCAGAAAGTAAAACTAAATAGAAATGAACAGTCTAGGCAGGTAATTAAACGGCTAGGCAAGTAGTTAAACGTCATCGATCTGTCGCCGCCAACTGGCTTAATTCGCCGTTCAATTAACAGCCTAGCCACTTAACTAAACGGCGCCGTTCAACTAACGGCCTAAATGATATTCAGCCGTATCGTCTATTACAACATTTAATAAACTGGCTGGCTAATGCTTAGGCAACTGGTTGACATTTAAGTACTACAAAACTTTTTCAAAATACTACCCAAGCAGAACGACATGGATGGGTTTAGGTTAGGGTTATTTTTTTTATGACCCCACAGAAACCCCACCCGGCAAATAGATTCGGTGGATCTAAAAAAAAATCTTAAAAAACCTAAGTACCTAATAAAATTATACCATCAAAGTTGTTGTTTTCCGACGCCATATTGACCAAAGAGAATATGGAATATAGAGATATTGACAGTTTGGTGAGTTTCGGCGCTAGGTGGCAGAAAGTTGAACTAAATTGAAATGAACAGGCTAGGCAGCTAATTAAACGGCTAGGCAAGTAGTTAAACGTCATCGATCCAAGTCATTTGCCTAGCTGTTTGATCAAATGGCTGAATATCATTCAGGCCGTTAGTTGAACGGCGCTGTTTAGTTAAATGCCTAGGCTGTTAATTGAACGGCGGATTAAACCAGTTGGCGGCGACAGATCCAAGTCATTTGCCTAGCTGTTTGATCAAATGGCTGAATATCATTTAGGCCGTTAGTTGAACGGCGCTGTTTAGTAAAGTGCCTAGGCTGTTAATTGAACGGCGGATTAAGCTATTTGGCTGCGACATATATATATATATAGATATATATTACGAAGATATTATTCGAGTGAATAAACAATCTCAATCTCGACAAATTGCCCCGTTGATAACCAAAAGAAACCGATACAGAGAAAATAAATCATATCTTCAGAATTATGCACAGTGATAGAGCGCGACATAAATATTGCGCAAGGCAAATTCCAATTTCACATTTATTGAGTAAAGAGAGAGGCTTCCAAACGACACGATTTGATTGGCAACTAAATTATCACCAACTTAGCCAAATTGGGCGCGTTGGGTCCACACAGCGGCAATTAATATCCCGATCTAATCTCATTCAAGTTGTGGTTTGCGCAACCAGAACTCCCTTTCTCGCGTCAGTAAAGAATCTTCCTGTTTAGTTTTCTTTTGGTTTCCCATACCTTCAAGTAAAAGAAAACGGAAACTGGCACGGAAAAGCCTCGTGTTAATAATGGATAAAGAATGCATTATTAATCGATCATGAGAATACTTGTAATCGATTCTTTTAATAATCGAATCGGCAAATCACGACGGTGATTTCGAATTTAGCAATTCGGTGCCCATCCTATCAGCTCAATTTCAGATTTATTGCCAACTCACGGTACAATTTGATCGTCAATTCGATCAAATTGTCGATCAAATCGTGTTGTATGGAGGAATCGTAAAAAGTAGCTTTTTGCAATATCGCAGTCGAGACCACTTTTATAGTGATCTACCCCAGCTTATTAAGTCCGCATCCGACCCTTTTCCCTCGGCCCTCGAAATGTTTATGTAAGTGAGAATGCCTTTAAATGCACCTGTTTACCGCTGTTACGGGAGATTTGTTAAAATTTGAACGTAAACCTGTTGGGAACAGGTGGAAAATGAACTGGAGTTAATTTCGCCTTCATTAACCATCGCAGCTTTATTTAAAACTTTTGTATTCGTGGATATTTTGATGCTTTGTAGTGAACCGTTTTAGTTGATTTACACGTAAAAGTTTTGAAGCCAACGTACTTTTCTGTTGTTTAAACACAATAGAAGTAAATTTGATGAAATATTTAACGATGTTTGGATACAATAGGTTTACAGGGGTCGTGTGGTCTTTGATAAATCGGTCCATCGTTGATATAAAGCGTTTATGTCTACGACCTGTGCCTAGGTTGATGGATAGTCTCTCAAGTGTGATATTTATTGGGTATTGAGTTTAAGCTTTCATATTAAAAGCTTAATTCAAACACAGTCATATTAAAAAACACTGCAAGATTGCTTTTTAAAAATATTCTTTATAAAAGTGAGGTCGGCAACTCCTGTACTCTTTTATAAAATATTTGACTACGTATAAACTTACTCTACTAAAAGCTGGCTTAAGAGCGTCGCTGTTAGCGTACTAAATATAAAGTGAGTATCTATCCACTCAGAATTAGCACTAAAGTAAACATATTAGGTTCGTGCCTTTTAGCGTAACACCAAAATATAGCTGCGGTATTTCTTCCAGCAATTTAAGTAGTGAAATAGTCTGGCGACTTTCCAAACTCGCAAGTCCAAGTAACTTGTGTGGTTTTCCCAGCGAAATTCCTATTTTTACCACAATTTATGTTGTCAACATGTTTGATAGCTGCCACACAATCATGAGTCGTAATAATCGTCATAAAAATTTCGCTCTACATCGCAAACTCCACAAAGTATTAGCATACATAACAGCCGTGCCACACAGCCTTAATTTATAGCCATGTAATATCAGGACAATTGCGATGTGAAGAAACGCGTCTGAGGGGATGTAGAGACGAGTTTTCGTAATTTATTAGTCGTGGTATTGCAGCCGGCCGCGTCTCGCCTCCACCTGAACTCTACAGACTCTACGACATAATCTTTATTACGTACTGCAGTACTCACAGAGGGTTGTTTTATTTCATCCTCGGCTGCGGCGGCGGTAATATATCCGGGGTTACGTGAGACGATGAAATATGCATAATCTCTGAGCGGAGACGAATGTTACGTCTGTTGAACCAGTGTGCCTGTCAGCTTTAAATCATACTTCGCTCACTTTTTCCATTTACTGTTGAATTTGTAAAATTTCATATTCAACAGTGCCGTAGGACGTGTTGTGGGTGTTACCTAAATAATCAGGCTGTTTTATTTTGGCTACAGTTTTTACCGACCGATGCATCAATTAAAAAAAATGAGACTTTTAGAAATTACATAATTTAAGTTATCATTAAGATTAGTATACGAGTTTCTTATTGGGACACTGATTTCTTCTGTAACAGCAACTTTTACCTGTCTATGTTTTAAATATTAACTAACTAATTACCGACCAAGTTAATTTTATAATTCTGATTAAAAATAAGTTGCAGATAGAAATAATATTACCTAAAACAAAATTATTCTGTAGCCAAACCTAAAAATAATTGTTCCATTGTTCCCAACATGTAGAACAAACTATCAATTCTACTATATTCTCCTGATTACCGCATATCATCAAGCGCTCAAAATAATGACGTAATCAAATAAAGCCAACATACACATTCAGTGAATTCGTGAACCAATCATGGATTAATTTGAACACTAATGAAGTCAACGTTAAACAAAGCCTTACCGGTGCCACTTGTGGTAACAATATGCCTAGTTACCAACTTTGCAAAACAATTTTTACATTTTCATTTAGACAAAATAATATGTGTAAATTTATTTTGACACCTTTTTTACAGTCTTCGATTTGTTAAATGTACAAAATAATAATCAGATTGAATTAAAAAACAATAAGTAAGTACCTATATAATCATGTTATAGAAATATTGTGCTAAATGCTCCCAATAGTGAAACTTGTATATAAAATTACTTTTTCGTATATTTATTTGCAAGAAATACAGCTCTTGAATTGCAATAGATGTGACTAACAGCAATTGTTCTATCTGCTATCGGAACTTTATAACGAATTTAAAAGTTAAATCAATCCAAACTGCAGACTATGAAGATATAGTTCCAGCAATAGCAGTATAATAACCTCTATATCTTCCGATCTTAATGCAATTACAGTAGATTGTCGAGAACAGCTTCGTTTGTTAGCATCGCAATAATTTATCCAGGCAGCTAACAATGGTGTATTCTGGCGAGCCAGAAGCTACCTACCTATGTTGCAGAATTACCAAAGAACTGTACACGAATTGAAAATACTTATTCACTCACTGCCTTACTTATAAACGTTGTAAAGTGGGTGATTAGTTATACACCGAATTCCCTCTTTTTGTCATCAGTAATTTGACATTTGAAAGAAGAAGACTGAGCATGGTTTAACTACACAACCGATAAACAACGTTTATAAGTAAGGGAGTTAATTTTTTAATCTATTAAAAGAGTTTATTATGTATATTACCTATATTTACGATAATATACCTGCTTTACGATCATATTACTCAGGGACACAGAGACACATCGGCAGATGACAAAATCATTTGTATTTAAATAACTAAGGGAAAATCTAGAAAATTAAATGTACATCCCAGTGTTAAAACTTAATTTAAAGTTTGTACATTCACATATTGTTTTCTTATTGGCTGCTCTAAAGCAACCGAAACGTCGGGAACATAAAGTTAATAAACGCGATAAAATCCGAAAAATAGTTTTATTTCAATTTGTACATTCATTTATAAAATTAGCGAAATTATGGTCGTTAATCAAATTAACGGGAGTAATTTAAATTCAAATGTTTCATTGAAAAGTTCCAAAATTCGGATTGTTTACATATGAAATGATGGAAATATGACATCATGCGTAAAACCCGCAGGATGTAAACAACCCGGACTACCGATAAGAATAATGTACCTATATTTGCTGTGGAAAAGTTATTTATATGGAAATAATAACAGAGTAGAATATAGTTTACTGGCAATACTAAAACACAGGTACTTACAAAACGGCATAATGATAACATATCAGGGGCATCATCAGTAAACAAAATTCTTGTGATATAATTGGCACATCATCATCTATATTATACTTAGACCATTTTACACCTCTCTGATATTATATAATATACTAGCTGTCCCGGCAAACTTTGTTTCGCCATTGAGGCTATAAAAGTGCTGATTTAAAAAATGATTAATTAAATATTTATTTTAAAATACAAATATAAAGATTATTTCTTGGCCATGTATTCAAATAAAACTATTATACAGATTTTATCGCGTTTATTTCCTTTTTTATTTTCCCGAAGTTTCGGTTGCTTTACAGCAGCCGTGGTCACGGGGGACTGAGGTGTTAGACTTCCTGATGACAAAGTTATTAACTGGGTACCCTCATATTTAGTTGTTGTTTGCGGTCCTATTCACGCAGAAATTGCTCACTGTATCTGACAACTATTTGCTTGACATGATGTATCTCGTCAGCCAGGTGTTGCTCATCTCAGATCCCTCGTGCTCTCTGAAACAAAGATTTAGCCATGGTAGCTAACTTTGTTGGATGGTGGTGAAATTTACCGTTTAAGTAGGTACCTATCGGTATGTGTCTTTTTCCTATACACGGTTTGGCCTAAGTTGTTATAAGGATTTCGGATTACTAAAACATCTAAGAATGATAGAGTGTTGTTGGCCTCTAACTCCATTTTAACTTTTATTTTAGATTGTATCGAGTTATGATGGTATAGAAATACTCTTATTTTGTCTGATGTTAATATTGTGATAGTATCGTCTACGTACCGCTTGTAGAATCTTGCGGTCACATGTGAAGTGCGAAGGGCTGTCTCCTCGAAGTCTTCCATGAATATATCGGCGACAACGGAAGAAACAGGGGAGCCCATCGCTTCATCATCTACTTGCTTGTAGAACTGTTCATTCTACAACAGATACCCGGATTTGAGGCAATGTCTTAATAGTTCAGCAAATTCCTCTGACATGTTGTTCTCCTCTAGCTTCTTTGATACTATTGTGATGCAGTCTGCTAAAGGTAGATAGGTAAACAAAGACTGAACTAAAAACTGACCATGTACTCATTGTTAGCATGATATGTTTAATCTCACTTACAAAATCTTATGAATCCTTTGTATGTGCTCTTGTGTGTCCTCTTAGTAGAGAGCACCTTCGCTACGAGCTGGGCTGTATGTTGATGTGTCAATCTGGCTCACAATGGTACGCAGCGGGTCCTCGGGATTGTGTATTTTAGTTAACAATATCTTTGCCATGTATTTTGGTGCTTCGTTTGCACTCTTCATTGAAGCACCTTGACGACATTTTTCGTTTTATTATCAGGCGCAAGAACAATTAACGCTGATGGTCTTCCGACCTGTGAACATGCCACAATCAGTACTTGATAAATTTCTTCTTGTGCGTCGAAAATTATCTACTTCTTGATCTCTGATGTTTGCTCGACGATTCCTCATTGCCAACCGAGCCGTTTCACGGGCTGCCTCTCTTTGCTCTTGTGATTGAGAAGCACGAATTCGAGCCATACTACCGCGGCGCTCTTCACTTCCAATTTCTTGTTCTTCTTCAGTTATTTCATTCGCAACTTTTCGAATCCTAGTTGCATTACGGCTTTGTCGCGAAAGATTAGATTGTCTTGGACGCGGCATCGTATTGCTAATGATAATATTCGCACAATAAGCTAATATAAATTCGAAACTGACAGATCAACTGTCAACTTCAAAATTATCAAATATTCAACCATATTTACTATAGACGACATTTTAGCTGTCGGTTTCCTTTTTTATACCATTTTTAAATAATCAACGGCTAGACTTATTTTTGATTAATAATTTTTTTTTGCTGTCATTGGCGTTTATTAATATCACGTTTTCACGTTTTATGTCAAGTTCTACTGGAACGGGATAAAAAGTATCCTATAACCTTCTCCTGGTTCTAAGCTACCGCCCCACTAATTTTCAGCCAAATCGGTTAAGCCGTTCTCGAGTTATAAATAGTGTAACTAACACGACTTTCTTTTATATATATAGATAAATTAATCTCTATTTCCTTGGTCATCGCATCACGCGTGAACGGATGAAACGATTTCTATAACTTTTTTTTTGTATTTATTGTTGTCAGGAGAAGGTTTTTATGAAAGAAAAAAATAAGAAAGTTGAGCAGAACAATTCGGTTTCAACATTCAAAGATAAGACTGGACAACGTTTGTCGGGTCAGCTAGTTAATAATAAATTGGAACGGACAAGAAGACAACATTCAGTCCGCATATCCATCACGATAGCTGGTTCGAATGGCAGTGGCGTATTTTTTTTTTAATACATTTATCTGAGTCTACCTATCCTACTTATCACGGAAACTGTACAATTGTGTGTGAGTATCGTATACACCAGGGACACATCGCAACCTACGAGTCGACACCTACTTATTTGTGGATCTGATTGGGAGACGGTCGCCTCTATCTTCGCACTGTTTGATCACGATCCAAGTAATCGAATCGACCATGCGACTCGGAGCGGTTCAGCACACAGGGGACTCTACTATCCAAACTTTCGAGACGACTGGCCTTTTATTGCACAGTGTTTTGAGATTACGATTGTATAAATAGCTCAACATTGGTGAGTTTAGCTATTTATAAAGTTCTGTACATCAAAGATAAATTACTTTTTCTCAGGAACGGGTAAAGTTATCAGGTTTCAATTAATATCAAATACTATATCTTGAATCTATACAATATCTTAAAAGCTTTTTACACCTCCCAGGAAGGTTCCTGGGAGATGTAAAAAAAAACAAACTTTTAAGTCAATTCAATCAAATAATACGGCCACTTAATAAACATTATCAATTTTCCATAATTCAATTACAGATAAAAAATCATAAATTAATGTTTTTTTTAATAGTGGAGCAAACTTAAATAGCTGCAAACTTTTCGAGTGTTTAAAAAAACATATCTGGAAATTGTTCATGCTTGGTAGTAGCTGCGTAGAGAGAGTAATGGTCAACGTGGTGAAATGCGTGACAATATGGAAGAAAAATCTGAGTTTATCTATTCCTTGTTTCACTACACGCACATCGCTCCGCGGCCGTAGCCGTACCTTCTCCAACTTTTTGCTGGCTTAAATGTACGGTGGTCAATGGGAGTTCGATTTCCGTATCATGTCAGGGCAAATTACGAAAAGGCCATTTCTGAAATTTACCCCAGCGGGAATCGAACCCGCAACCACCATGTGCAGTGAGCCGCGCGGGCTACGCTCGTTCCACTGCGCTAAGCGGTCGCATAACACTTCGGCTTATTCCTACATTAAATACATTGTTATATATACTACTAGCTGTGCCCCGCGACTTCATCCGCGTAGTATTGGATTATTGGGTTAAAAAGTATCCTATATGTTAATCCCGGTTATAATCTATCTGTGTTCCAAATTTCATCCAAATCCGTTCAGTAGTTTTTGCGTGAAGGAGTAACAAACATACATACATACATACATACATACACACTCACAAACTTTCGCATTTATAATATTAGTAGGATTAAGCCTTCTAATATTATAGTACCTATGTAGGTAGTAGTTCTTATGTCCGAAAATAGAAACCAATTCACTAATATAGAATTTACTAAAATAAATTTTGAGAAGGCGTGTGAAGAATAATTTATTTGAATACATCCGACATGTCGCTATGGCGTACACACATGAAATAATTATTCATACCGAGTACTACCCACGTAAGATCTTGTATGTACAGATTAGGGTAATGAGATTACCTATTCAATCCCCATTCATACGATTTATATTCATCGAATCGCGTACGAAGCGAACGTAAGGGATTAGTGGAAGAGATTTATATATGGGCTTCCTGAAACGTTTTAACGTGTCTTCAGGAACTTGGTAAATTTTAATTTGTTTAGAGGTCTGTTATTTTTTTTTTTTTGAATGGACTATATGTTGTTGGCCAGAGTGGCCATAACAACTTCACCCGGACAGAGGGCGAGCGCGAGTGCGCTCCAGCCAGAGGGGCAGGGGGGCAGAAGAGGTGGCGAGGGTAAATCTACCACCGGATCGGAACGCGACCTCGACTGAGAAGATCCGGCAAGAAACTCAGCGGGCTTGTCGGGTGCCAAGGTGCGTCTAGGTAAGTAGACGCACCTTCTAGCGGAAGCGGGGGTACGTCGACCTCGCCGGCGAGGTCGGTGTCCGGTGGGGAGTGTGCGTGTGTGGTTCTCTTCGACATCTGAGTCTAGGAGAACGGTGAGTGGGTCGGGGGGGAGGTCTGTTATTTTCGGCGGAAATATCGAGGACAACTTGGATGAAACATCTAGGTAAAATAATGCATCAAACTGTAGAGTAAAATACTGTTTATTATTATGTTTTAAAAAATCAATTAATTAAAAACTCAAAATCTACTATATAAAAATAAGTCGGGTTTTCCTTCCTGACGCTATAACTCCAGAACGCACGAACCGATTTCCACGGTTTTGCATTCGTTGGAAAGGTCTCGGGCTCCGTGAGGTTTATAGCAAAGAAAATTCAGGAAAAATTTCAACAGAACGCGGACGGAGTCGCGGGGCACAGCTAGTTAGGTATAAATACCATTATAACCTACTTTTTCTTTTCTCCAGGAACCAAAGATTATCATCATCTTCAAACAACACTTCATGCGATTTCTGAGCTTATAACAGGCTGAACAGACTTTGGTATTTGATGTCTGAATAATTTCATGTAATCATAATTCACGTTCAATAAAACATTTCCGCTGTAGGTAATACACAAAAGCTTAGGTACTGTTGGTTCTTACAAACGGCCACGGCTTCAGTCATGAATATTAATTACGGAATATTGTCCAGAGACGTTTCGTCTTTGAGAACAAGAGAATAATTCATAATTTTCGATTCTATTCATAACAAACGTTCGCGCTTCCGAACTCGGTCAAATGTAAGGACTGGACAAATTAATGATTGGGCTCTTGGAGTTATATAATAGGATTATTAATTAGGATTATAAATATTGATAACGGTTTCACGTTATCTTGATTTGATCACCCATTATAATTATACCTCCTCGGTAGGCATCTGACTAAAGTTAACCTCAATGTAATAAATATTGTTTTTATTTTTAATAAATTGCCAGACGAATACGCTAACTGTATGGTCCCAACTAAGCAAAGTTTGTACTAAGGGTTCCGTACAGTGGACTAGGGGCGATCCCAGTGACACCCAGACCAGGGCAAATAACAAAAGGCCATTTCAGAAATTTAACCCGACGGGATTCGAACCCGCAACTGCTCGGTGCAGTGAGCCGAGCGGCCTAACCTCTAACCACTACGCTAAGCTGTCGTCACAGGTATTATATAATAATTATGCCATCCAGCTTTTTTAATATTTGCCAAAACTCTATTTTAATAGGTACCCGTAATGAAATTAAATTTTTCACAATATTTTTAACTCCCATTTTTTTGCGTTCAATCTACAACAAAAGACATCGTTGGGAGATTGAACGAGAATAGAAAAGTGTGATACGATGTGGTTTAATTAATTTTCAATAGAAAAAAAAATCAAAATTAATTTCGGTAAAACATGGTCGGTTGATATGTATGTACACATTCCATATTAACTTGGGTTTTAGCATAAGTATTTTTGTATCGACTTATATTATAATCATACTAATATTATAAAGAGGAAAACTTTGTTTGTTTGATTGTAATGAATAGGCTCCGAAACTACTGAACCGATTTGAAAAATTATTTCACTGTTGGGAAGCTACACTGTCCCCGGGTGACATAGGCTATAATATATTTTCAAAAACATTAGGGATCCTTACTAAAACTCGAATAATGTAACCGCAATGTACCCGTGCGAAGCCGGGGCGGGTCGCTAGTACTACATAAAATGTATGAAATTGTAATCACCAAACAATTATATTAGATGCCTAGTAATATATCAGTATCTAGCAGTTATCAATGAAGTCTGCAAGCAACGAACGACAACGTGAAGCCTGTACGATATTCAGTCACGGTAAAGTTTGAGGGACGTGGCTTTCATATTCTAACTACATAGTACATCACCCGCCAAAGTGGGTGCACTTATGTTATTACTGGAGCTTAACTGAGGAATGGCAACTTGCCGTCTAACTACCTGACTACATAACTACCTACACTGCTATCTAACCGTGTTTAAATTCTGATCTTTAACTGTGTTAGGTTAGGTTTGACGACCGCCTGGCGCAGTGGTTCGAGCGTAGGCCGGTGCACATGGTGGTTGCGGGTTCGATTCCCGCCGGGGCAAATTTCAGAAATGGGCTTTTCGTAATTTGCCCTAGTCTGGGTGCAACTGGGATCGGCCCAAGTCCATTGTATGGTACCCATAGTAGAAGTGTTGCTTAGTTTGGGACCATTCAGTTGGTGTGTCAGTCTGGCGATATTTATTTATTTATTTATTATTCGTAATTGTGGTTGAGTCATGTAGCCAATTGACTACAGCTCTTGTACGGGTTGGCTCGACCGGGGTAGTACCACCCTCTCACAGAAAATCAGCGTGAAGTAGCTTTTATACTTGCGTATAAATGTAAGATGAATGTGAGAGCCGGAAGTCCAACCCCCACTGTTCCCTTCAACACCCTCTGTCCTATTCCTCTTTATGTCGGCAATGTGGGAGCAATGCCTTTGGTATTGCAACTACGATTAACTGCTTAACATCAATCCGATCGCACGCTTGTTTGTTGACTTCGTTATATAAATATATAATGTAATATGGAATGTTGTGTATCTTTATTTTATTTCTTACTAGCTGTGCCCCGCGACTTCATCCGCGTAGTATTGGATTATTGGGTTAAAAAGTATCCTATATGTTAATCCCGGTTATAATCTATCTGTGTTCCAAATTTCATCCAAATCCGTTCAGTAGTTTTTGCGTGAAGGAGTAACAAACATACATACATACATACATACATACATACATACATACATACATACATACATACATACATCCACACTCACAAACTTTCGCATTTATAATATTAGTAGGATTAGAATAATAATGCTGCGCCAAGTATGCTCTACTCCCACGATAGCCTAAGGCTACGTCCCATTGTTGTCATTTATTGACATTTTTAATACAAATAAGGTTCATTATTAGCCGATGACGTAGTCATGGGGTCAATCACCTTACCTAGCTGTCACAAGACGAGAATTAGAAGCAGATCGTTTATTCTAACGCAACCAACACATTTTGCAGTTTTTTTTTTGTAAATACACCTTTTATGATTAGCTAGTTTAACAAAAAAAATCAAAGGCTGGCCACACTACATCAAAGTGAGACCACATCACACATTAATTATTCATCTACAATGTGGTGCGCGGGAAGCTGCAATCAATAATTCAAGCAACAGCTGATGATGCTCTCTACATCGCCACATATTCTGAATATTTGTTTTCAAATGAATTAATAAAACGAGCACGATTTGAAGAAACGTTGCTATAATAAGGCAGAAGATAATTATTAGGAGTTATGAGAAGCACAGAACTGATTAAACTTGCTCTAGTTGTAGAAGTTATCTCTGGCAGCAAAGCTGACATGCGGTATTTGATATTGTTTTCAAAGAATCAACTTGCTGATGCCTGACCGAGAGGATAATAGTAAAGTTATACACCTAGCTGTGTTACGCTCCATCCCTGTCTGCCAATCATCAGGATATGGTTTCTTAGGGGTTTTTACGGAAACATCACACATTAGTCTCTGCTTAGAGATTATGCATATTTCATCGCCACGTGAAACCTAGTGTATATTACCTCCGCCGCAGACAAGGATGAAATAAAACAAGCCTCTATGAGTACTGCAGTACTAATAAAGATGATGTCCTAGAGTCTGCAGAGTTCAAATGTAAGAGAAACGCGGGTAATAAATAAATTACGGAGATGCGTCGCTACATCCCCTTAAACGCGTTTCTTCACATCAATTGTCCATGGCCCTAACCACGCTATCTACTTAAACTAACTTCTACTGGCATTGATATGGTATGGTGTCAGCAAAACGTCAAAAGCAGAGCGTTTGAAACGTAATCGCGAGCGTTTGCTTTTCTATTACGATTTGAGTAGCAAGCGTGGTTAGGGCCCAGATATTACGTGGCTATAAATGAAATCTATGTGTAGGTAAGCGCTCGTAGCCGTACCTATAATGTAAAATATTTTTATTGCGGTTGTAACACATTATGGAAGTTACGTGAACACCTAGTATTTATACGTTACACCTAGACAAAACAGTACTACTACAACTTAGGTAATAGGTATGAATATTTACTTAAACTGGGATATGCATGCAACATCATTATCATAATCCCCAAAGCGTTTGGTGATATGTGTTCTAATCAGTCGCATAGATTTCTACCGTTTACGTCTCACCAATAAGTCCTATAGTCGGCTTGACGACCGCTTGACGCTTTGACGACCGCTTGGCACAGTGGTTCGAGCGAAGGCCGCTCGGCTCACTGCACATGGTGGTTGCGGGTTCAATTCCCGCTAAGGCAAATTTCGGAAATGGCGGAATTCGGAAATAATAGGAACAGCGAGATGGGCTCATCGCTGCCAATATCAGTTACCTCTTAACGGACATTCACACGAAGAACACAACACCGTTATATCTATTTCAAATTTAATTCAGCTCAATTTGCAAGGTGATTTAAATACCTATCAAATAGAACAGAGCTAACTCAATGGCTGAAGGCGAAATTAATCCCGAGGATAATGCAGTCATAAACATCAAATTAGTATTAAAACTGTCCGGCCTCGGTCGTAAATATCATCGGGCTCATGTAAACAGTTCTTATAGACTTCCTCGAGGCTTTATGTGCTCCACTTTATAGCCTGTAAAGGCTATACGAGAGAAAAATTCAGCGAACCATTGAAAATAATTACCGCCAGGTTTAGAGTTGGCAATTAAGGGCCGTAATGTTCTGCAATAAGGATTAAACGCAAATAAACTTCATTGAGGATGCCCTTTTAAATAGATTGTGTTACCCAAATACATTTAGTGTTTCATGAAACAGTTTCTTTGCTACTACTAATTTAAACATATCATTTATTTTGATCTTTATTGTTTCACAACATTTGCGTTCTCATATTTTTAATAATCATATTTATTTCTACCCATAAACATTACCCATAACATTTCTTGTTTAAAGTTACAATCACATTACTCATAATGTTTTCTAACAGTTTCTTTTAATTTAAATACCTACATAAAACATGTTGTCTATCTTGTTGGCGCCTCATTGTTTATTAGAATATACGCGTGCGGAGAGCCTAATGAATGCATACTGTCATCACCCTAGCTACCCCTTCCACGCACGCAGCTGGATTAACCCCGCCATGAGAGGCGCACTCGCCATTAGATTGCCTCCAAGTTAAGACCCATTTACCAAATTTACTATAAATAATAAATTGGTCGAAAAATCTATTGTGTTTGACTCGCCTATTTTTCCTTATGTTCCCGTACTGAACATAAAGTGGCGATCGTCTATATTAACCGAATTTTAAAAAGTATATTAAAAATTCATAATAATATTAGAGGGCAGGGTACTCATAATGTACTCATAAATACCCTGCACATATTTGCTTACCTCGCCTATCCTAACGTGACAGAATGTTCTGATTATTCATAAAACATTACGTCAAAAATGTCGGATCTGAACTGCGCTAGGTGCTAAAATATTTGATCACTGTTTATACCTAGAATCGTTCTAGGTTTTTACTGATTGCACGGCTTGAAGTTCGTTACATTAATCAGTGTTTTGCGAATGGAGAAGAAATCACAGCGGATGTACATTCTAGTTTTAGTCCAGCATTGCTAGCAACATTTTCACAATTTTAAAGTCTGCGCCTATTAGGTTCCCCATTTTGGAGCATCGGAATAAATTATGTTGCCAGTTCTAGCTGTTTGTGTTAACTTCTAAATAAATAATGTATTCGCAAAGCTAAAACACTCTTTGCTTTCAGACATATGACTAAAGTTTGTCACTTTGATGTACAGTTTACTTATAAAATAATCTTCTTGAACGGCATTCCACCCGACTTGCGGTTCATTCTCTCAATACATTTCGTTATTTGAGCTCACGTCAAAACTTTAGTAACGAAAAAGGCCCGAAAAAAGTTGGACACTTCTCCAACAAGGCAATTTTTCTTCTGATTGAATCCGGCCTCCAATTTAGCTGTCCCGGGATCTCCCGGTTTGAGCGCAGAGGTCAATGGGTGGTCACAAATTGAATCCCAACTAACTGTATTCAAACTCTACATGTAGGTAGAGTTTTATAGAAACATAGCAGTGCTGATGGTAAACAAACATTTAAAGGCTACATATTTTAACGATAAGGTGGCCTGTAAAAAATGTGGGCCAAAAAAAAATGAATACAATTTACTCAACTTTTTTCATGATATTATCGAAAGCAATAAGAAACACAATATACAGAGACATTCAATTTTTTTTTTACGTGGGGAAATCTTTATAGGTATCCATAGACAAGGCAAGCTTCGAAAGAGGCAGGCGGGTTATTTCGGCCTCCTTGCGGACTACTGACTAAACCCCACGGGGGGCAGACTCCTGCTTTGTATACCCAAAGTTTAACTCAACCAGAAACTATCATTACTTAAACACTAGAACCTTCTTCACATTTTGTAACCCCCAAAAGTTTTGGAGCTCCAAATAAATAAATAATTTCCCGCTCAACTCCAAGAAGCAAACTCAAGTCCCGTTTCAGTTCGCTTTTGGGAGTGTGCGAGCTGACCCCATTCGCCCCAGTATCGAGGCCGTAACCCCCTTAAACGTTATCTATTCACCCCAGCCACAATAACTCAGAACGACAGCCGCACCAAAAACCTCAGCAAATATTTGCGTACACTAAACAATGTCTGTGCGTAACGCTCCCTGTTCATGTACGCTCGTGTACCACGCTGTTGGCACGCGGTAATTAAACCAAATACATGGCCGAAATCACGCAATAAACTTTCGTTTGAGCATTTGTAATGGTTCCAAGAGATTTGCGTTTGTTTCGCTGAATATCGAAACTTAGGTATGGCTAGGATAGTGAAGGAATAAAAAAAACTTTACGGTATTTGCTAAATAGCAGTAGTTGATATTTTGCATGGCCCCATAGTATTTTATGAAGATAATGTACATACCACAAAAAAAAACAGTGCCGTCTAGGGACGCCTGAAAGAAGCGAAGCTATATATGTCGTGTAACGCTACTGACGCTTAGTACAGATAGAGAGGCCGCGCGGCGAGCGCCCCGAACGTCTGTATAAAACTTCGCTTCAAAATATCATCTATTCTATACAAATAAATAAAATTGGAGTGTCTGTTTGTAATATCAAAATAACACCTTTTCACTAAATGCATATGAAATTGCATACGGCACATATAGAAAAATTGCGATTTAAAATATTTTGTCTGTCTGTCTGTCTGTGTGTTTGTTCCGGGTAATCTCCGAAACGGCTGGACCGATTTTGACGGGACTTTCACTGGTAGATAACTGTTGTTATAAGCAGTAACTTAGGCTACTTTTATTTTAGAAAAACAAAATAATAAAATGGGTCCTGTCGCGCGGGCTCAGAACGCGGGAGCGGGCTTTTTTGCTAAGTTAAATTCCACGCGGACGAAGTCGCGGGCTCAGCTAGTAGGTAATAAAACCACAGAAAAATAAAGAATTAGGAAAGTGAACATTTATGATATTTCATAACTTCAATAAAATATCGCCATAATTCTATATACGTCGAAATAACGTCTGCATGCAGGGTAGATCACTCTCTAAATTATGTAGGTATGGGAGCGAATTCGATTCTCGCTTAGCGCTTGAAACTGATTTAAAGTCAGCTTGAAAGACTTCTTACCATCCGATGCATTTTCGATACCTTACGTTGAAGAGTTTGTAACTAAAAGCGCATCAGCGCTTATCTATCGAGTACTTTTAGCGCTTCAAGATAAGACTGTGGTGGTACACTCACGTGGATGTAGATAAATAAATGTGTAGAACATTAACCCTAATTACTTTTGGTATAAGGTCCTTAGGTTGAGACTAGGCTGTCGTATTTTCCGCCGTCGAAAGGTTCGTACGGTATTTATAACTCATTTTCCGTCGTGAAATGCAATTCATTATACATCTTATTATGTTAACATAACATATTAAACGGAATATATAATAACGATAAACAAGTACATACCTATTTGTGAACACACTACAGTCTATTTTTTTTCAAGCAAAGTAAGTAGATTAAGTTTAGAATATAAATGTTGAGGCCAACATGAAAGATGGAATATATCAACTTATCACGCATCCAGCGTCTAGTCAAAATAAAATAAAAACAGCAATTTAATAATATTACACGAAAAATAAATCGAAGAATGATAAGCGGAAATTAAATTATCATACTAATATTATAAACAGGAAAACTTTGTTTGTTTGATTGTAATGACTAGGCTCCGAAACTACTGAACCTGTTTGAAAAATTATTTCACTGTTGGGAAGCTACATTATCCCCGGGTGACATAGGCTGTATTATATTTAAAAAAAATTAAGTATCCTTACTAAAACTCCAAGAATGTAACCGTAATGTACCCGTGCGAAGCCGGGGCGGGCTGCTAGTTTTTATATATAATAAAGTTCGACGATAGCTACACCAAAAAGTTTATCTAGTTGTTATTCATCAAACAGAATCACCATGATCCGAGAGTGAAAGGAAATAAACGTATAACGTAGTGGCTGTTTATCTTACGGACACTCGTAAAAGTGGACCGAGGAATCGGGCAAATGTGCTCGAATGTACGTACGAATTTCGTGTTAGAAGCTTGCACTGATAAAACATTTAAATAAACGGTGAATAAATATAGTAGGTATATTGCATTGAGAGACGTATTGGGGTATATACTTGGTGACGCTATGGCCCTGGTACTCAGACGAAATTTATCAAAAAGTGTTTTTATTATTACTATCTTTTCTTTTGAACCAACGTAAATAAATTCCAAAAATAAAAGGTTTTTATTCTGGGTACTTTTGAGGTTACTTTACTTCATTTTCATTATGTTTAGTCAGGTATGCTGGGCCAAATCAATTTAGGCATAAAAAATGGAAGGCCAATTTGTATGGGCAAGTCAAAGTCAAGTGTGTACATTACCGGCTCGATGACGTAGGCGCAATCATGCATGGTTGGCTGGGTCTGCAGGTTTACAGCCACGTACACAACACTAGAGCACTCTCAAGGGATCTTATGGTACTCACAACACAAATGCAAAGGTCAGTAAGTCAATATCGACGTAGAACGGGATTTTTTTAACACAGGAGCACGCGCGAGGTCGTTCATGCCACACGATAAGTACTCAGTCAGTCACGCAATAAGGGGGTGAAAGGGACAACACTACAAAATATCAGGCTAATCGGGGGTAGGCAGATAATCAGTTGGACAGATTTTAACATCCTACCTACATACAAAATGTATAAAGTAAATAAATAAATAAATAAATGAATAAATAAATATCGCCAGACAGATACACCACCTGTACGGTCCCAAACTAAGCAAAGCTTGTACTATGGGTACCGTACAATGGACTGGGGGCGATCCCAGTGACACCCAGACCTGGGCAAATTACGAAAAGGCCATTTCCGAAATTTGCCCCGGCGGGAATCGAACCCGCAACCACCATGTGCAGTGAGCCGAGCGGCCTACGCTCGAACCACTGCGCCAAGCGGTCGTCAAATAATAATGATATACGTCAATTATGTTACTCAAGATAATGACATGCCCGATTATTCTTTCGATAATAAATATACCCAATTACATGCGTCATTATAAATTTGGTATGAGGTATCTATAGCGTATACTTTGGCGTGTGAAACATAGTAAGTAGATAATTAGGTACCCTACTCAAAAATATATGTACCGTTAGTCTTAGTTTGATAACTTCTTGGTGTAAAAATATGGTGTAGGTATTAGGAATAAAAAGTGAGTACATCCCAAAGGTTTTCAGTTTTCTACAGACATTGCTACTTCAGCAAGCGACTCGTAAAGCATTGCCGTTAACTTAGGTTCTCAGGGGAACCACCTCGTTTCGGATCATATCCCAAAGCGAAACTCCGAATATAGCTGTTTTCATGGCCCGTTGAATGACTCTGCCTTTTGGACTAGTTATTGAAATTGCATTAGTATGGTTATTCCCATAGCTGCGAAACCCTTGGCTTGCGATTACATTACAAATAATTATTATTTTGGATCCGCCTGATGTTAAGCAGTTACTTTTGCCCATAGATGCTTGAGATTTCAAAGGCATTGCTCGCATGTTGCCGGCCTCACGGCAATTGGGACAGAAGGAGGGTGGTTCGTATTCTGGCACTTACGCACATCGTACGAAACGCAGCTATAAATGCAACTTTGTGCCGTAATTTTGCTCCCAATTTTAAAATAAAATACGCTCATTTCAGCAACGCCGTGTCAAACCGCACAAACAACATATTGAATTGTAACCGCAACCTCAATAATAAATTATTATTGATATGCATCCAAACTTTGGTGTCCAGGACAAAATTAAAGTGACAGCTGATTATTTACACCGTAGCATAAAAAATCCTCGATAAAAAAAGCAAACGCAACATAATTTAAGAAGCTCCCAGAGCTCGACACATTCGTCTCAAGTTGAGGATTATGCATATTTCATTTCAGCAGCGTAACCCCGGATTTATATTACCTCGCCGCAGCCGAGGATAAAATAAAACAAGTCTACTGCAGTGGTAATAAAGATTATGTTGATGAGCGTGTAACGACTTCAGTTGGGAAATACGGCCGCCTGCAATACCATGTCCAATAAGTTGAGAGAGTCTCAGAGGAACCTCAAATTTCTTTTCAAAGGCAACTTCTAAACAAAAGTGCTTTATAATGCTCTGTGCTCGATAAACTCTACTAATATTATAAATGCGAAAGTTTGTGAGTGTGGATGTATGTATGTTTGTTACTCCTTCACGCAAAAACTACTGAACGGATTTGGATTAAATTTGGAACACAGATAGATTATAACCGGGATTAACATATAGGATACTTTTTAACCCAATAATCCAATACTACGCGGATGAAGTCGCGGGGCACAGCTAGTCAATTATAAACTGTTTAACCTATGTGGTCAAGACCACAGTTCAGCTCCCGTATTTCACTCAAAACAGTAAATAAATAGCCGCTCAAATAAAGTACGTGAATAAGTTAGTAAAAATCAAGAATTTGGAAAGTAGCCAACGGTACAGCACTGTTTGAACTATCAGAAGAAATGCCGCAACAATGTTGTCCCGAGATGTTGTCGGTTTAAAGAACATGGAATGAACTTAGTACGGCTGAAAAGTTGCTTTTAACGGCGCTTTAACATTTAAGACAGGTACATGTACTATGTAGAGTAGACTTATAAAGGAGCTGACTTTGAAATAAAACACTAGTAGACAATTTGTTTAATAAAAAAACTAAATAATTTTTTGAAAAACTTGTACCGTTTTAAACAGGCCCTTATTTGTCCATTCTCTGCATACTCTCTAACCCTAAACAGTGATAACTTTAAGACTTCCAATAAAACAGGTATCACATCTACTCAGAGGAGTTTTCACTATCATAAACATTGAAAGGGTCGCAAAGGGGAAGGGGTTGGAGTTGCTAAGCTTGACTAGGTCACTGAAAAATGGCATCCACCGAGATATCGCCAACCCCTATTTATTATGATTATTCTTTACTGGAAAAAAGGGAAGGCAAGTAGATGAAATAAAATGTTTTCTATTGAAGGAAGAATAAATCTTAATTAAAAAAACTTGAATCGTATATTGACAATAGTCTCGCTCCCTATCCTTTTACATCACAATCACATCATCACGTCACAGAAGATCGACGTAAGGAAGCTGTTATAGCAGCATTTCGTACGATGAGTGACACCTCAGGAAGCCCAGTCCCCCCTCCTTTCATATATCTCTATTTCATTGTCCTTCAAGTCGGCAACGTGCAAGCAAATAAGCTACGGTAACTGCTTAACATAAGGCGGGTTGTACGCTTGATTGCCGACTTCGTTACAATAAAAAACTAGGCTAATGACGCTTAATATATTGCCAGTAAAGGTACATAAATATAATAAATATCGCCAGATTGACACACCAACTGTATGGTCCCTAACTAAGCAACGCTTGTACTATGGGTACCGTACAATGGACTGGGGGTGTTCCCAGTGACACCCAGACCTGGACAAATTACGACAAGGTCATCTCCGAAATTTTCCCTGGCGGGAATCGAACCCGCAACTACCCGGAGCAGTGAGCCTGCGTTCAAACCACTGCGCCAAGCGGTCGTCATGTTATACATAAACTTTTTTTTGCCAGTTGAAAAGCTCTAATTGCGATCCGTAAACTTATCGAAGCAAACAAAACGGTAGGGTACGTTTTGTTTCATACTGTTTGCGCGCTGTGAAGTTCGTTTCAGTAATCAGGTGTATTGGGAATCGAGAGGAACACCGAACGGGCGGACTTGATTTACATTCCAATTTAGTTTTGCATTCCGTGCCAGTATTTCCACAATCGCATTTCCTTTGGAACTTTTTTTTGTCGAATTTAATCGGCGTGTTGGTACTTCTGGCATGAATCGGGACAGCGTTTTATCGATGTTGATTCAAATGGAAATATTTAGTGTTTTTTATATAAATGAGTGGGAAAACATGCGTCCGACCCACTTTATGTTAAGCTGTAACCGCAGTCTGAAAGGTATTTAACAAAGGGAGATGAAGGGAGGGAAACGGGTTAGTGTTTCGGCTCTCACACTCATGGTAAGAAACGCAGCTGTAATATCTACTTTATGAGCTGATATTTTGTGAGAGAGTGGTATTACCCATGTCCAACCAGCTGTAGTCAATTGACTATAGCTTGGCTCTACCATCGATAAAAACCCGTTAAATTGTCGACCGAAAAAATTGTCGAAAAAAATGACGACCGCTTGGCGCAGTGGTTCAAGCGTAGGCCGCTCGGCACATGGTGGTTGCGGGTTCGATTCCCGACGGGGCAAATTTTCTGAAATGGCCTTTTCGTAATTTGCCCAGGTCTGGGTGTCTCTGGGATCGCCCCCAGTCCATTGTACGGTACCCATAGTACAAGCGTTGCTTAGTTTGGGACCATACAATTGGTGTGTTCGTCTGGCGATATAAAAAAAAAAAAAAAATGAAGTAACAAACTGCTGTAAATGACTCTAGTAAAGACTAGGTGTAAAGAGCTGAAGACTTAGTCTGTAACGAGATCAGAGGCGGACAAGTAGTCATGGCCGCCCTAGCCTGTAAAGTACTAACCGCCAGCCTCTCAGAGAGATAAATAATATGAATTTCACCCCTAATATCTGGCCGCCCTATGCCTGGGCGTGGTAAATCAAAGTCAGTGGCGTAAAAAACCGAAGTCTGAAAAATATTTATTATAGTAATAATATAGTCTAAAAATATTCATTCCTTATTAATTATAAGTTTACACAGTAACACTAAAATTATGCAGCAGTTTTCATGTAGTTTCAGAGAACATTTGCCATATTTAACATAAAGTTTTCTGTAACAATGTTTAAGTGGCGACCGAGAGAGTAAGATACCGTACATGTCAGCCGAAGCACTGACGATGTTTTCAGAACTAGTGCCGCTTCTATCTTGATTGTAATTAAAACATTATGGGAGTTTAAATGATACCTAATGGGTTTTGATCTAATACAGCTTTAGAAACCTATTAGGTAAGCTAAAGTATAATCATATACACGACTGGTAACCTAACTTGGTAGCAACTTTAGCTCTCACGGGTACGAAGATGTAAATTGACGTTTTCGGACATCTTAGCCCGATCCTCTTAGCTTAGCTTAGCTCTTTGTACGTTCGCTAGGGGCCGCTAGTCGCTAAAAGACAAGGAAAATGATTGATGTGTGATGGGACCTCGGGTAACTGACATGGGCGCAGCCAAACGAATATTTTACATAGACCCTTGCGACTGAAAAGCTTGAAGCGCACGTAAAAGATATGGCAGAGCTACTGAAATTGGTTAGATTGCGTAATTATAACCACTGGTCTCCATGCATTGAACAATGATAACTTTAAATCCGAATCAGTCATATCGCATATATCGAAATTATTATAAAGTTTTTTTTTTATATAATTAACGATACGAAGCAATACGTGGCGATATGTCGATACGTAGGTATAGCATGAAGTTTTGCTTGCTACGCATAGCGATGCTTCCAGACCCACCATTTAAGCTCGGTGTCAGTTAGTCAATTAAATAGAAAGATATTTTGTGAAGACTTTCTCAAGACCAGCGTTACATATTAAAATAAAAGCAAGTAATAAATTGAAAGCAAACATTACAATACATACATATAAGGCCGATCCGTTCCTCGGGGTATTCCCACAAAAGAATGTTAACATTTGCCTCCCACGGGCATATTTCGAACAAGCGAATGGATATTATGTTTCGTTACTGGGAAAACGATTCGAGGATGTCAGAAAAGGTTTCGTGCGCTGAAGTAGTCCAGTAGTGTATTGGAAAGCTCCCGGTTCCAGATGCCCTTTAGTGTGCTCTAGAAAAGAGTTGGCGTTGAGAGCAATTGAAGCTTTGCTCAGTAAAAGTTTTCATTATGAAATGTTCATTTATGATGCAAGTTTTCTTGATTCCATTTTTATTTTTATACTAGCTGCGCGCGCGACTTCTTCCGCGTTCGACTTTCATATTTATTCACTTTTTAAACCTTCTCTGGACTTCCACAAATAACTAAAGACCAAAATTAGTCAAATCGGTCCAGCCGTTCTCGAGTTTTAGCGGGACTTACGAACAGCAATTCATTTTTGTACATATAGATGTATTTATCAGGTTTTCTGCCACTACGCATTCCCAACACTGTTAATGTTGACGACCGCTTGGCGCAGTGGTCCGAGCGTAGGCCGCTCGGCTCACTGCACATGGTGGTCGCGGGTTCGATTCCCGCCGGGGCAAATTTCGGAAATGGCCTTTTCGTCATTTGCCCTGGTCTGGGTGTTACTGGGTTCGCCCCCAGTCCATTGTACGGTACCCATAGTACAAGCTTTGCTTAGTTTGGGACCGTACAGTTGGTGTGTCTGTCTGGCGATATTTATATTTATTTATTTACTCCTGTAAACTAGGATCAACAATGGTGTCCAATGATGACGCCGAGGTTTGACCCTCGACGAGTCCCGGGGAAAAGCTAAATTGTCTAGGAACCCGCACGAATTAATTGAAAGAAAGAAAAGGAGGAGTTACATTTAATCATCTTACCTTAGTGAAAAGGTGAAAAAATACTAGTTATACCACTGCCTCAAAAACTATGCTTCTCAAGCAACTAGCCATATTGGTCCAAAGGGCTCCAAAATATTTTAAAACACAAAAATAAATCGTCCTAGCTCCAATATCAGGTTGCAGATTGCTACAAGGAATATACTTCTTAAAATTGAATTATTGAACAATAGAATTAATTAAAATGCAAATATGCAAATAATGCAAATATTGCAATATTGATTTGGAAAGTCCTTATTAACTTCTCCGTCCACAAAAGTACTACAAGAATATTGTATAGTTCCTCTCAACGATAATATTCCAATTTAATATTATATTATGTTCCATTTCAGTAATAACTAAGGTATTAATGTCCTCTCCGGTTAACCAGACCGTATACAAATTCGTGTGAAAAACCGACCGCCATAATTATCTGTACTCTTCAGCAGAATGGAATTTAAAATCGTTGCGAGAAGACTGGAAAATGGAAATTGAAATACGTATAGTGGTTGATATTTCCATTATTTAATGTTGTCCTGAGACCTATATAATAATATTGGCATTAAATATAAAACCCAAATAGTCAGCTAACTGTGAAAATTATATTATTAAATCTTACTAAACTATTAATTTAAAGTTGGGCTACCATTTTTAGGTTTCCGTAGTCCCTACGAGGAATCCTTATAAGATTATTCAGTCCGTCCGTCCGTCTGTCGTCCGTCCGTCCCGGTCTGTCATAGGGTCATAACTTCTACAGTTCCTGACAGAACTTAATGAAATTTAGTACAGCTATACCTTAAGAGTTACACTTTAAAAAATATAAAATGTAACAAGATTACTTTTTTTATTCGTTATAAATTAAAAAACTGTAATTAAAATATACCTACTGCAATCTATATAAATAAATAAAATTAGATTGTCTGTTTGTAATATCAAAATAACACCTTTTCACTGAATGCATATGAAAGTACATACGACACCTATAACAAAAATGCGATTAAAATTTTTTTTGTCTGTCTGTCTTTCTGTCTGTCTGTCTGTCTGTCTGTCTGTCTGTCTGTGTGTTTGTTCCGGGTAATCTCCGAAACGGCTAGACCGATTTTGACGAAACTTTCACGGGCAGATAGCTGATGGTTTAAGGAGTAACTTAGGCTACTTTAATGTTAGAGAAACAGTTAGAGTTCCGCGTAAAAAAATAAAAACACATAAAATCAAAGAGTATCTCCGAAAAAGCTGGACCGATTTTGACGGGAATTTCACTGGTAGATAGCTGTTGTTATAAGCAGTAACTTAGGATACATTCATTTTAGATAAACAAATTTTTTAAAAATGGGTCCCGTCGCGCGGGCTTAGAACGCGGGAGCGGGCTTTTTTGTTAAGATAAATTCCACGCGGACGAAGTCGCGGGCTCAGCTAGTAAGGTATATAATTGTTCACACTATAATACCGTAAGTAAAAGTACTTTTATATTTGCAAATTGTACCAATTAAATTGTCGCCTAGAATAAAAAAAGAACCTTACCTACAGCGCTAAGAAGTAATATGTTTTCAGGTAAATTGCCTTATTACGTATACAGGGTAATATAACAAGTAGTGGAAGTAATATCTAAATAATAGAAAAGGGTAAATCCACCTTTCATCATCCTTGCTATTTTCCGTGCGTTTTTATTTTCTTTTAACAAGCTGTTCGTTCTCCGGCTATTAGGTACTCCAGTATTATATTATTATTGTAATACATTTTGATAGGTACAGTGTTAGTACAATATGTATATTTTATCCCCCATAATTGGTGTACTTACCTAGGGGGTATTTTAAATCATTCAAATCGATATCGGAAACGCATTTGAAACCTAAACATATAGTATTTTTTTAAAGTTACTTTAAAAATAATTTAATTTTTATAAAAAATATACACATATTCACAAGATATTCGATTTTATGTGTATAATCTCTTTAAAAAAAACGCTCAATAATAAAATTGAATTACACTATAACCTTTAATATTAACTGGATTAATAGTGTGTATAAAATATGGACTATATCAATAATAAGGTCACGATTTCAATAACAACCACGATATTATATACTTCTTTACGAACAGAAAGCGTATTTTTTTCTAAATTTAACTATCTCACCAAAAATGTGTGTACCGAATTGAATCCTTAGTTTATTTGTCATATTATTTCCTTTGTACTTCTCTTTGTCTTTAAAGTCTACGTGGCTTAAGCGAGTTACTTCTACTAGTTAAAACAAATCAATGTTAGCATCTCATTAACATAGATTATCCATCATCCACATCCAGCCGTCCGACGCCAACGCGTTGACCCTTAAATAACGTTTGATTAAGCTGACTCCTAACTAAATCGTTTTGGCGTACCCAAAAACTTCAGTAACGGACATTTGGGTCATTCCGGTTTCAGATAAGGTATAACAAATAAGGCTATTTATTTTGAAACAAACAATGGTGAATCATTCTTACATTATCTGAGCGCGGCACGCGAGAGGCTCCGGTGTGTTCCGTCAGAAGATCCCAGAGCCCCTCCGACGTGCTGAACTGCGAACTGATCCCACTTACCCTAGGGCTCTCTCACAAGAGATCTGGGATCCCTTCAAAGACTTGGTTAATTATTAATTAATTCCTCCCCGTTAAAAAGGAAAAGTAAATCATTGTTGTATCGAGACATGTTTGGTTTAGGGGGCCCGTCCACTTGAGCCGGGCCTGGACTAGCCAGCTCGCACGCTTCGACCAATGGGATCGCTTAATTTTTAGTGGAAACTGAACCGATTGTATTGGTAGAATCGGGCGGGCTAGCTAGCCAAGCCAGCCCTCCCGGCTCAAGTGGACGGGCACCCTTATTGTGAGCTGATGGTTACAGAAACTCGGGACCATTATACGACTGAACTAGGTGAATGCAATGTAAATATTATTAGGGAAGGTAAGTAGGCCAACGATGTTTGGCAGGTTTAACATAACTCCTATTCTTAGCGACCGATGCGTATGGATAGGAAAGTTTTACTTCCAAAGTAAAGAAAAGTAAGTGAAGTAAGGAACATACTTCTTTTTGATGGATGAAGTTATTGGTGTTACATTTATTTGACTACGGCATTGATGTAATTAATAACTGAGCCTGTACCTATATAATAATAAAGTAACGTACCAACTGTATGGTCCAAAACTAAGCAATTGTACAATAGACTGGGGGGGAGGGGTTCCCAGTGACACCCAGATCAGGGAAATTACGAAAAGGCCGCTTTTGAAATTAGCTGCGGCGGGAATTGAACCCGCAACATCCGGAGCAAGCCGAGTGGCCTACGCTCGATTGACCACGCAAATGTTGGAAAAGGAGCGTTGATAAATTGAAAAGTGTACAAGCCTTCAGAAATAATACCTATCACCAAATCAAATAGACAGAAGATACAATTTCAAAACTAAATTTACTGACATAATATAATATAACCTCGGTATAACATTGCCGTCACCTTGAAACCTCAGATAATTCGACGAACGACAAACATTGAACACGAAAGAAAGTTCCAACTCCATTGCGTAAATGTAACGTGTCCCGAGCAAATACTTTTCAGAATCATACCTAGCTTTTTCCTGTGGATCTGCCTGTATCATTATGTAAAAGTTTGATTAGATATTAGATAATCTGAGTAAACGAGTTCTCGAATATAAATCATCGCTTGTTCGTATGTTCATTTAATTAACACTAGCTGTGCCCCGCGACTTCATCCGCGTAGTATTTGTTTATTGGGTTAAAAAGTATCCTATATGTTAATCCCGGTTATAAACTATCTGTGTTCCAAATTTCATCCAAATCCGTTCAGTAGTTTTTGCGTGAAGGAGTAACAAATATACATACATACATACATCCACGCTCACAAACTTTCGCATTTATAATATTAGTAGGATTATAGTTTCCGACACAGAATGAACCATGCATTTATAAATTGGCCATTATAAGTTGGCCGTTGCATAAAAAAGATGCCCAAATGTTCATCTTCGCCTCGGTCAATATCGATGTTTGTCGTATTTACCCACATACTTACCTATATACTTTTAATGTACCTACAGGCAGGTCTTAATCACCATATAGTATACTAGCTGTGCCCGCGACTTCATCTGCGTAGAATAGTGTCACACCCTTGAGGGTAAAACTTTTAAACTTTGAATGTCATATTTATTTATTAATCAACAGCCTAATAAATAAGTTTCAAGCTCTAGCTCTAAAATGACGATATTTCCATATTGACGAATGACGACGTCCTTTCTCAGGCTCTAGACTATCTGTGTACCAAATTTGATTTAAATCGGTTCAGTAGCTGGCGTGAAAGCGCGACAGACAGACAGACAGAGTTACTTTCGCATTTATAATATTAGTAAGGATTAGTAGTTTGGGTGTAGATAGGTTTATACCTACCTTTCCTTGTGGAAAGCTAACATTTTTCTTACTCCTAGGTCCCAATCTATTCTTCAATTTCCTACCGCCGCCGTCGTCGCTTGCGTAACATATTACACGAACATTTTTTTCACTGGTTTGTGGCAAAAAATGTTAAAGTAGGTTGTGTTTGCTTGATGCCCGTGTTCGTATCCGTTTATCAGAATAATGGTTCTGTACTAACTTTGCAACGGGGTTTTTCTCGTTTTATCAGCATCTCTATAAAATGTATACCTAAAATAATAGGATTTATTTTTATGAAATTTCATGACGTTTTCAGTCTTATATACGAGTATATCTTCTATTGCATCACTAGAACATTATTATGTTATGTAGATATTAATAATAATAGTCGAACATAAATACCGAAAAATATAATCTATATATATATAACTCAAAGGTGACTGACTGAAATAGTGATCTATCAACGCACAGCCCAAACCACTGGACGGATCGGGCTGAAATTTGGCATGCAGGTAGGTGTTATGACGTAGGCATCTGCTAAGAAAGGATTTTGATTAATTCTACCTTCAAGGGGATGAAAGTTTGTATAAAACTTTGTCAATTAAATTCCACGCAGACGAAGTCGCGGGCACAGCTAGTTAACAAATATAAATATTACTCTAGGCAATATATACGTGCTTGTAAAACAAAGTAATATTATTACACGAAATTATGTACATATATACTTAGATATGTATTTTCTCATTATACTCGTAGATTGGTATTTGACGCCCACAAAAACCTTGCCAGCGGAAATTAAACAACAAAGTTACAGACGTCGGGATTGTGAACTAGTTTGGGCGTTTGTCTATCGATCGATATAATAAATATCTGGACTATATATTTGATGATCGCGTGGCGCAGTGGTTTGAGCGTAGGCCGCTCGGCTCACTGCACCGGGTGGTTGCGGGTTCGATTCCCGCCGGCGCAAATTTCGGAAATGTCCTTTTCGTAATCTTCCCTGGTTTGGGTGGCACTGGCATCGCCCCAGTCCACTGTACGGTACCCATAGTACGAGCCTTGCTTAGATTGGGACCATACACTTGGGGGTCAGTCTAGCCATACATGACATAGATCGAGGATGGATCGAACGTTGCTCTTTGTAGGAACTGTCGACTCTTCTCATTCTACGATATATTCGAGCAGTAGCAATCTTACAGTAAGTAGTAAGGTACCTGTTTGCTGTAATTATAGTAAGTAGGTTTTAACCTATTTATGAGATGTACTACGTTTATTAGAATGCTAATTCATTTCAGTCCCAAAAGATAACCGCGCACGTGATAGCCAAACTCATTTTGTATAGCCTGCTTGCCCCAGGCAAAGAGAACTAATGCCCAAGGGTCGGGCTCACCACATTTATTTAGCTACCTTATTAAGCGTAGACACTGTCGCGTCACATGGGAGCTACTTCCGAAATAACATGCCATATTTACATAAACTTTATGCGAGTCCATCTACATGGTAACTGTTATTTTATGACTTCTACTACGACAGAAGATCAGGGCCTTATTCTACTAGAGGTAAGCAATCGTCGCGTACCCGCGACGATATCGCCGCGCACACGCTGGGAATCGGGCTATCTGTCGCCCCGCTGGGAAAACGCTAGCAAACCGCTAGTGGGCTAAGTTTGACTGTCCATTAGGTGATGCTATGAAACGGGCTCGCTTGCTTTGACCAATGGGATCACTTAATTTCCTGACAACTTGAGATAAGCCAGGTGAAGCTGTGGAAATGCAGCGATCCTATTGCTCAGTGCGGGCGCGCCCGCTTCAAAGTACAGCCAAGACGATGGTCACGCTGAACCTCTTATTAAACAGTCTTTTAAATTGCTTGTTGTATTGTGTCAAGCCAATAGACAAGACCTTTGCCCATTGTCTCTTGAACAATCCCCAACGCCATATTGCGAAGAAAAAAGGAATAGGCGCCACGAAAGTTTGCCTTATTTACGAAAGCATAGTTAATTAAATACTATGTTAACTTAAGCAATATTTAGATCTTCAAAACTTAGTCTCAAGCTGATATATAGCTGGTTTAATGTGCTCCACCTGCACCAAATAGGTGCTTAACCGAGTTTGTGCACCTTAGCGGGAAAACTACAATATCCCGGCCTTTACATTTTTCACATTATTTCCCCGCTTTCATAACGGACGATATTTCGTACGGAGAGCAGCGTTGCGTTCACGAAATGCGAATCCGTACATTTATTCATGACTGCCAGCTGGCCACTTTAGTCACCGTTTTGTTTTACAAATAGGTACACAAGACGAGAGTTGGGCCCGACGTTGCACACGAACGCATCCGGAATACGTTTAAATCACCATCTGTATTCGTATTTTGAGATTTGATTACTATTAACTTATTGAGTGACAATGGTGTTGCCTGCTAACATTCTGTTGCTGTTCCTGATAGTCTACACAATTTTAAATTAATTGAAAGGAGTGACCATTAAGTTTCTTGCCAGATCTTCTCAGTGGAAGCAGCATTCCGAACCGGTGATAGATTCTGACTATTCAAAAATGCTTTGTTGGCTTACATGAATAAAAACAATTTTGAGTTTGAGTTTCGTATACCAAATAGGCAAGATAATTCTGGTAAAACAATACGGTTTGGGATATAATCATCGTCTATCAACTAGGTCTGGGCTCCGGGGTCAGAGTAACCGTTTACAAAAACATCGTGAGATAATTCCGTCGTATTTTGTTACCCCTTTATATTGGCTCCAGTAGGGTCCAATGTGTCAGGGTGATATTTAAATTCAAATCAAGTAAAGGTTACAGCCGTAATTACATTTGAATTTGAATTTCTGTCTGTGAAAAATTACTATGCTAAGTTTGAAAACTGATTAATAACAAATTATTATTTAGTTGTTAAGGAAAACAGCTATTTTATTTTCATTGGAACTATTACATTAGTAAATAGGTTAGGTAGACACATAGTTGTAGTTTATGTCATTTATTTTCACGAGTATTTAAACATACTCGTGAAAATAAATACGGAAGATATTAATGGCATAAACTACAACTATGTATTTAAATCATTTTTAAATGATGTATAAAAATATAAATTTTGTCGCGGGATAAGTGCTGGGTCCTGATTAGGTAGGTACGGCAATGCTGGGCTTTAGATTGGAATTATTAAATAAGGCAAAAATAAGGGGGACGCAGAACTGTAAGGGTCAGGTCGAAGGGTGTGGTGTTTAGGCGCTTTCGGGGGAGATTGCCGCCGTCACCACCCATAGTTTAGTTTAGTTAAGTGTTAAATATAAATATGTATGTTAGGTTATTAAGGTATATATCTATGGGCCTACGTTGCTTGAGAACAAATTAATAAATAAATAAAATAAATAAAAATGTCAAGCGTGTACATTACCGGCACGATGGAAGTGGGAGCATTCCTCGGGTGGTATGGCTGGATCCTCAGGTCCTAGCACGGACACTACACTGAAGCGCTTCCAAAGGGTTTAGAGTTCACACAACACAAATACACAGAAGATTAGGTAGATTTCACCCGATTAGGAATATTAGGCATGCGCGACGACGTCTATGCCACACGGAAGTCAGTCAGTACAGTGTCATGATGGGGGGAAAAGGACAACAGCACAAAATATCACATTAATCGGGGGTAGGCAGATGACGGTAGACGAGACACATTTTAACTAGCTACCTACATACAAAATTCTAAAGTAAACAAAATTAATTAATACTGAATTGACATAAAAATGACCGCACACCCTAATCTTCAATATTCTAAATTGCACCAATTTTTGCCTAAAACACAGTTTGAATTCAAAAGCTTGACAAGCAACATTGTGTAGTGAAGGCTCACTGGATTTCTCGGTTTATATGGACACATTCACAGTGGCTTTGCCGAGGTTTAAGCGCCGTATTTGCTAGCTTCCGTACTAAATTGCAGTCCAAAATATGAAGAGGTTATAGATACTAATAATAATAAAATATAAACTATTTTTATGTAACTTCAGATATAAGTTTTTGTTTAGATGAACACTACGAAATTAATATTATAATCCTTACTAATATTATAAATGCGAAAGTAACTCTGTCTGTCTGTCTGTCTGTCTGTCTGTCTGTCTGTCTGTCTGTCGCTCTTTCACACCAAAACTACTTAACCGATTTCAATGAAATTTGATACACAGATAGTCTAGAGCCTGAGAAAGGACATAGGCTACTTTTTATCCCGAATAATTTTATCCCGTATGCTCCCGTGGGACAATTATGGATCCTACTGAACGGATTTGGCTGAAATTTGGAAACTAGATAGTTCAAAACCTGTATTACAACATAGGATACTTTTAATCCCGAATACTTTGTATCCCGATAGTATGTTCCCGTGGGACAATTATCGATCCTACTGAACGGATTTGGATGAAATTTGGAAACCAGATAGTTCTAAACCTGTATTAAAACATGGGATACTTTTTATCCCGATAGCAAGTTCCCGTGGGACAATTATCGATCCTACTGAACGGATTTGGATGAAATTTGGAAACCAGATAGTTCAAAACCTGTATTAAAACATGGTATACTTTTTATCCCGAATACTTTTTATCCCGATAGTATGTTCCCGTGGGACAATTATCGATCATACTGAACGGATTTGGATGAAATTTGGAAACCAGATAGTTCAAAACCTGTATTAAAACATGGGATACTATTTATCCCGAATACTTTTTTACACGTATGCTCCCGTGGGACAATTATCGATCCTACTGAACGGATTTGGATGAAATTTGGAAACAAGATAGTTCTAAACCTGTATTGAAACATGGTATACTTTTTATCCAGAATACTTTTTATCCCGATAGTATGTTCCCGTGGAACAATTATCGATCATACTGAACGGATTTGGATGAAATTTGGAAACCAGATAGTTCAAAACCTGTATTAAAACATGGGATACCTTTTATCCCGAATACTTTTTATCACGTATGCTCCCGTGGGACAATTATCGATCCTACTGAACGGATTTGGATGAAATGTGGAACACATATAGTTCAAAACCTGGCTTAAAACATGGGATACTTTTACTGAACTTTTACTGAAACATGGGATACTTTTTATCCCGAATACTTTTTATGCCGATAGTATGTTCCCGTGGGACAATTATCGATCCTACTGAACGGATTTGGATGAAATTTGGAAACCAGACAGTTCAAAACCTGTATTAAAACATGGGATACTTTTTATTCCGAATACTATGTTCCCGTGGGACAATTATCGAAAACCACGAGGGCGATGCTGTGAGATTTTCGTGTTTTTTTATGTGCAAGCCATTATCGCCAAAATATTGAACCTTAAATACAATGAAAATTGATAATTTATTTTGAAATAGCTGGTGGCCGAGTCTTATTACCTATTATACTACTACGACTTACTATTAGGATGTACATTTGGTAGTAACAAATTAATCCTTAAATCAAAATAAATACTTTTATCACTTCTGGTATTTAAAGTACTGGCCAGACCGACTTTGACGGGACTTTCACTGGCGGATAGCTTATGTTATAAGAAGTAACGTGAGCTACTTTAATTAAAAAAATACTTTCCGTAAACTCTGCGAACTAGACAAATATTTTTTGTTAAATTAAATTCAACGCGGACGAAGTCGCGGGCACAGCTAGTAATAAATATAATCATACTAGCTGTGCCCCGCTACTCCGTCCGCGTTCTGTTGAAATTTTTCCTGAATTTTCTTTGCTATAAACCTCACGGAGATCGAGACCTTTCCAACGAATGCAAAACCGTGGAAATCGGTTCGTGCGTTCTGGAGTTATAGCGTCAGGAAGGAAAACCCGACTTATTTTTATATAGTAGATGATAGTTTCATGTGAAATTTATTTGATATACGAAAATAGTAAAGCAGTTATAGCCGATTGGTTAAGCACCCGTCTTGCAGGCACTAGTTCCTGGGTTAAAACCCTGGCTCGCACCTCTGGATTTTTTCATATCTATGTGCGAATCATAATTTATATAATATGACTTTCACTTGCTTACGGTGAAGGGAAACATCGTGAGGAAACCTGTATGTCATAATCTAACCAATTTTCGAAAGACATCTGAAATCCGGCAACTTGCGTTGGGCCAGCGTGGTATATTGCGGCCTAAATCCCCCTCATAGTGAGGGGAGGCCCTCGCCCCGGAGGGACGTCAAAACGACTAAATTATTATTTATTGTTATTATTATATACGAGAATGTTGTGTGACTTTTTTATCAAGTAGTTGTCAAACTTACATTATTTAGCGCAACATAATTACCGAGTTATTGCACAAAAATGTGTGCAACTTTTTGCATAACGCATTACTATTCTATTCAACCTAATATTACGTTCACAACAACGCTATCAGAAGTCGTTAGTGACTCAGGATTGACCTGTATAATTTTATTAATGTTTTCGCCTTATATCGCCGAAAAAGCCAAAATAAAGAACATAATCTTGTTTTGTTACCTCAAAACGTATTTTATTCAGCCCCTTGCGAACTTGCTGGCCATCCTATCAGGTTTTCAGCCGTGCGAGCCAGCCCAATACACCAATAAACAAATCGTTTTACTGAACATGGCTTTTCCATTTGAATAGTTCAAGGAACAGGACATTAAATAACTCAATCGTTGTTTTTTCACGAAAATAATGTTCAGGAAAGATCTTCTTTGGAACTGAATTTTTTGCTCGCAAGTATTTATTACCTTTTTTTCAGGACTGAAATCTTGTGCAATAATATAATAATAATTAGCCCTTTTGACGTCCCACTCCTGAGCGCGGGCCACCCCTCAACACGAGGGAAATTCAGGCCATAATCCACCACGTTGGCCCTTGCTTAACCAATCGGCTATCACTGCTTATCACTGCAATAAAATATATTTTAAAACTCAACTTTCATAATACAGATAATACTAATGAAAATTTAAAAAACAAAGAAAATTTACGTGAAACCATCTTTATAGGTAAGTGCAAGTGCACATTTTAATAGATTTCGATTTATATTTTTTCAACTGTTTCCGTCGGCTGAAATAACTGAAACCTTTGATAAAAGAAGTAAAGGATACCGCATGTTAGTACACGCAATGTTCCACCAAAAAATACGCATGATTCAAAATTCGCGCAGTCGCCCGCTAGTCTACAATCGACCATTGACACAAGAGCTGTCAAAACCGCGGCGTAAAATATTGAAAAAATACCGTTTTGCATCATTAAAACATGTAAAAGTGAGAACTGGAAGCATAAGAAAGCGAATGGCATTTCATTTTATCAGTGAGTCCCGCTTAAAATACAATATTTTCCAAGAAAAAGTAAAATTTATATTTTCATACATTCTATGTAGTTGGATAATGTGGATACGACTTCTATAAAATTATATTGTTTCGTATTAAAATGCCGTTTTCGTAGAAAACGGTTTATTGCGCTCTCCACAAACTTAACTTATACGCACTAGTAGGTACAGTAATATCTGTTACACACAAAACTTCCAAATCACATAGCAGTCGCATAGTCGTCCAATATAGTCGCTTACCGTCGTCGTATATCCCTCTATCATTGCTTTCTTAACACATGTTCAATGTCGCTTCCGATGACAATATATTTTTTAGGGTACTTTTCTCGACAGTTTAAACTCGAAAAGTTTTTTTTATTATCAGGGCAATTTAAGACATTTCATTTGAGATACGACAGTGAATTCAACATTTTCCCATAAATTTCCTCAATCTATAGAGAGGCGTGAAAAATGGGCTAATGCCGTACTTTTTACGAGAGCACCCGATTGGAGACCAACAAAACGTACCTGTTTTTGTTCATTATATTTTCATGAATCGTATTTTTACACAAGTAACAAAGGCCACCGGATGTTAAAGAAAACTGGTTAAATATATTGGTTTATATTTGAGTAATCGGCGGTTATGCTCAATACCGCACCTGCTATAATATCGCCAGACTGACACACCAACTATGGTCCCAAACTAAGCAACGCGTGTACTATGTACCGATATCATACTTTGTACCGTACAATGGAGGGGGGGCAATCCCGGTGACAACTAAACCCGGGCGTATTACAGAAAGACCATTTCTGAAATTTCCTGGGACACAAATCGAACTCGCAACCACCCGGTACAGTGTGCCCAGTGGTATACGTGCAAACCACTGTGCCAAACAGTCGTCACGATACCAAGCCAAGCGATACTGCGCCAAGCAATATAATGAACACTTCCATCACGTGTCTTTGCTTGTGTATAACTTCTTACATTTTTTACCAGGCTGCTTATCTAATACTGTTTAACTTAACACTGTACACATCATAAGGACGTCGTGCCGCTTATAGTTAAATGTCACATTTTATTTTTAAAGTCCCAGTTTTTTTTATAATCTCATGTATGTATTATTTAAGGTATTTTTTTGTGGACCGATAAAATAAAAAAAAAGTATTTCCATATTTGCTCAATACTTTTTCTCTTACGAAAACGGTATTTTTTATATAACCCGCCACGTTATAATATTCTTATGTAATTGACTTGAAATCGTGAGGCGTATCCATAGTCTTGACGTCGTTTTGCACAGATTTGACACTGGGCCCCGCGCGCCGGCGCGCTTTACACACACTGTCATTGCCGCGAGATCGCATTTGAATAATAATGAAGTATGAAGTACTGTATCCATTCCTTCCTTTATCAAAGACTGAAACCAATTAGGTAGGAGTGCCAGCTTCGCTGTTTGCTATCGCAGTCAGCACCGCCAGCATTCTAACTGCGCTGATGTTTTTTCTGTATTTTTTTTATTTTTGTATACGGTTTGTTATATTTTCCTGTTTTTTTTCATATATTTTCTGTTTCTGTTTTTTTTCACAGTAAGCCAGCCAAAGCGCCGGGTGCTTATTACTTACTAGATCTAGATTTAATTTAAATCATAAACATGTCACTTATATATTTAAAAATGCTTATATATAAGTATCCACCTTCAAACGTTACTGTCCTTTAAATATATAATACTAGCTGTGCCCGCGACTTCGTCCGCGTTGAATTTAATTTAACAAAAAATATTTGTCTAGTTCGCAGAGTTTACGGAAAGTATTTTTTTAATTAAAGTAGCTCACGTTACTTCTTATAACATAAGCTATCCGCCAGTGAAAGTCCCGTCAAAGTCGGTCTGGCCAGTACTTTAAATACCAGAAGTGATAAAAGTATTTATTTTGATTTAAGGATTAATTTGTTACTACCAAATGTACATCCTAATAGTAAGTCGTAGTAGTATAATAGGTAATAAGACTCGGCCACCAGCTATTTCAAAATAAATTATCAATTTTCATTGTATTTAAGGTTCAATATTTTGGCGATAATGGCTTGCACATAAAAAAACACGAAAATCTCACAGCATCGCCCTCGTGGTTTTCGATAATTGTCCCACGGGAACATAGTATCGGCATATAAAATATCCCATGTTTTAATCCAGGTTTTGAACTATCTGTATTCCAAATTTCATCCAAATCCGTTCAGTAGGATCGATAATTGTCCCACGGGAGTATACAGTATAAAAAGTATTCGGAATAAAAAGTATCCCATGTTTTAATACAGGTTTTGAACTGTCTGGTTTCCAAATTTCATCCAAATCCGTTCAGTAGGATCGATAATTGTCCCACGGGAACATACTATCGGCATAAAAAGTATTCGGGATAAAAAGTATCCCATGTTTCAGTAAAAGTTCAGTAAAAGTATCCCATGTTTTAAGCCAGGTTTTGAACTATATGTGTTCCACATTTCATCCAAATCCGTTCAGTAGGATCGATAATTGTCCCACGGGAGCATACGTGATAAAAAGTATTCGGGATAAAAGGTATCCCATGTTTTAATACAGGTTTTGAACTATCTGGTTTCCAAATTTCATCCAAATCCGTTCAGTATGATCGATAATTGTTCCACGGGAACATACTATCGGGATAAAAAGTATTCTGGATAAAAAGTATACCATGTTTCAATACAGGTTTAGAACTATCTTGTTTCCAAATTTCATCCAAATCCGTTCAGTAGGATCGATAATTGTCCCACGGGAGCATACGTGTAAAAAAGTATTCGGGATAAATAGTATCCCATGTTTTAATACAGGTTTTGAACTATCTGGTTTCCAAATTTCATCCAAATCCGTTCAGTATGATCGATAATTGTCCCACGGGAACATACTATCGGGATAAAAAGTATTCGGGATAAAAAGTATACCATGTTTTAATACAGGTTTTGAACTATCTGGTTTCCAAATTTCATCCAAATCCGTTCAGTAGGATCGATAATTGTCCCACGGGAACATGCTATCGGGATAAAAAGTATCCCATGTTTTAATACAGGTTTAGAACTATCTGGTTTCCAAATTTCATCCAAATCCGTTCAGTAGGATCGATAATTGTCCCACGGGAACATACTATCGGGATACAAAGTATTCGGGATTAAAAGTATCCTATGTTGTAATACAGGTTTTGAACTATCTAGTTTCCAAATTTCAGCCAAATCCGTTCAGTAGGATCCATAATTGTCCCACGGGAGCATACGGGATAAAATTATTCGGGATAAAAAGTAGCCTATGTCCTTTCTCAGGCTCTAGACTATCTGTGTATCAAATTTCATTGAAATCGGTTAAGTAGTTTTGGTGTGAAAGAGCGACAGACAGACAGACAGACAGACAGACAGACAGACAGACAGAGTTACTTTCGCATTTATAATATTAGTAAGGATTATATATCAATTTGTCACCAAGTAGATAGTTTAGTAGGACTTATATATAATACATATCTGTTTTCAATGGGTTTGGGTCCGAACTTCCATTTGCCAGGACATCCTGAGATAATCGCGTCGTTTTTTCATCGTGAAAATCGATATCCCCAGCGGCCCAAGGAGAATTTAAATCGAATGAGCGTATAAACTCGATTATAATGGAAAGGATTTCCAATGCAATTTATATCGAATCAAATATAAATTTTATTTAGCAGTCGCAATAAGTAATTAAGAATGATTGATTCGATATTGTCTTAAGTCTGCTTGGTGAAGTGTTACATACATTGTATTTTTTGTAGCTTCTTTTTTTATACAGTAGTTTAAAAAAACTTCACTTAAAGTAAGTGAAATTTTATTTAATGTTCGCATGCCCGGCACTTTCAATGCCAATAAAAATATACCTATCAATAAATATAATAACTTATAAATAATTATTCCATTATATTATAAATTTTCTTAGCTTAAGTTTTGTTTACAATAATCGACATATTTTCTCAAATATTTTCTTTTAAATACAGGTACTTGGAACAAATAGCTATCTGGGATATAGAGTTATAAAACATAAAAAACGCATTAAAATCCGTTTCAGACCTATCAGACACGTTTAACGGAATGAAATAAATAATACGCAACCTTTAACATTTCCAGAAACTCCGTAATTACAACGTAACACTTTATTTTCAATCCAAGCGACCTTGTTGACGATTATATCAGGTTTGCACTCTTCGCACTCAACACAGTAATAAAAAAATCGGCCAAGTGCGTATCGGTCCAAGGAAATTATAGGGTTCCGTATAAATTTGAAAAACAACAACTTATTTGTGGATACATTTCTGGGCGGTCATTAAAGTATACAACCTAAATATCTCTGTACCAAATTTCATGAACTTCCGTCCAAAACTGTTAAAGTTGAATTGAAGAATAAAATACTGGGACAGACGGACGGACTGGATGAAAAGGTTTCTATTAGAGACTACGGAACCCTAAAATATGGTTTACAGAATACGAGTTTTCCAATTGGATGGGCCAAAGATTTGAATAAACATTATAATGTTTTTCCCTAAAATGATTTTTTTTTAAATCGAAGTTGTGTAATATTAAGAGATCAATGAATAAATGTATGGTGCAATGCGTGCCGCACTGGAGACTGTTGGCTTGAAAATCAGCAGAACCAAGACTGAATACATGTTCTGTGATTTCGGCGGTGTCTCTAGTGCAGTGTCGATTAAAATGGATAATGTTGTAATACCAGTTTGCTCTGATTTTAAATATCTCGGTTCGTTACTCCAGCATGACGGTGAAGTTGACCGTGACATAAAAAGGCGAATCAATGCAGGATGGCAGAAGTGGAGACAAGTTACCAGCACTACATGCGACCCAAGGATGCCACTCAAAATTAAAGGAAAAATCTACAAATCGATTATAAGACCGGTAATCATGTACGGCTCGGAATGCTGGGCGACTAAAGTGCGGGAAGAGCAACGTCTCCACTCTGCTGAGATGCGAATGCTGAGATGGATGTGTGGAGTGACGCGAATGGATAAGGTGAAGAATGTCACAGTATATAAGAGGTAGTGTCAGGGTAGCGCCAACAGATAAAGTGAGAGGTAGGAGGCTGGAATGGTTTGGACACGTGATGAGAAGGGATGAGAAGCATGTGACTAAACGAGTGATGAATATGAATGTGGATGGATACAGTGCGAGAGGAAGGCCCAAGAAAAGATGGATGGATTGTATTAAGAATGATATGAACAAGGTTGGAGTAGATGTGAGTTTGACGGGAAAGCGCGATGTATGGAAGGAAAAGACATACTGCGCCGACCCCAGATAATGGGAAAAGGTAAGGCAGATGATGACGAATGAATAAATGTATGGTTTCACTTGTGTGTGTAAACAGATACCTACTCTACTAATAAAATAATGTAATGAAAAATTTAGTACCTCATAAAAAATATTGTACCTCAGTTTACATTACCTCGTAAAACAACTTCATACGCGATCGTTCCGTAGTTACTATTCAATTTCCCCAAAAAAAATAATCAGTAATATAGTAATCCAAATATAAACCCATTAGACTCCACACTCTAGGAAGGACAATAAGCTTAATAATGCATAATATAAGATTTACGATCGACTAATCTCAATCGATCACTATTTTTTAATGACCAATCACAATGCGTTTAGGGATTGCAATCCTGAAAACCGGATCCGGTAACCCGGCGGATCCGGTGACCGGATCCGGTAACTCCAATTTCTTGCAAAAATACTCGCCTGGCCCACCCTACTTCTCCTTAGGCCAGAATATACAGAGTAAAATTGCACTAGTTACACTACATTTTACATTTTCATTGTTGATTTTTATATAATTTGGAATTTGAAAAAAAAAATGTGTTTAATGGCAAGATCATATATAAGTTTTATAACAAAACATTTTTAATTTTTTTATTATCGCAATAATTCAAAAAATATTTCAAAATAAAAATTAGTTTTTTAATCCAGTACCGAAGACACGCCGACAGCTCCCGAACAAACCCGAGCACGTATGACGTCATAATGTTAGTTGTCCCTCATTGCAGTTCATATAGAAATAATAAGTACAGTGTTTTGATCTATTTAATTTTGTTGTCATTGTTAAATATTCAAATATTTATATTGAAAATGTCGACCCTCAAAAGTTATCGTTCTTGTTTTGTACCATTATGCATGAATACTACAATAACAACTCCTGAAAAAATGTTTTTAAATGTTCCCCAAGATGACAAACGTCGAAATAAATGGTATAAAATTGGTTATCATAATTATATCCACATTAGGAATATTATCAGACTTTGCCTTAATAAATCCTTTATCACACATAGCTAATCATAACCAACTAATCACTTTTTTAGGAATAAATTTTCAATATTATTGTCTAGTCACGTATAATAGCGCTAAACGCTGTACTGTTATTAAATAGCTATAACATTATGACGTCACAACTATAACGTGACCAAGCATGGCGCGTTTAGAGTCACGTGATCTTTTTTTAAATTCTGTTTTTAATTGAATAGGTATAATGAATTGAATTTTTTTTTTTTTGCTTTAAATATCAATATTATTATTAATAAAGTTTCAAAATACATAACAAAAAATCATTTTTTTTTTTTCAAATTCCCAATTGTTGCTATGTCGAAATACAATATCAATTACAGGATTCCATAATCATACTAATCATACTTTTGCCCTTATAATTTCACCATATTCGTCAGTCCTTCCGTCCAACCTCAGAGTAATTTTATGCGGAGACTATGAGGGCTTCAAATTGGCACTAAAATAGATTTTAAGTACAACTACAAAACTGTGTGTATTTGAATATTGAAAGACAATTATTTTAGGGTACCTCCCGCTCTTCAGAAAGGGGAGTGAAAGAAATGTTTTATTACCCCCTCGAGTATACGTTTTCAACAATACCTTGTTGAATAGGTTTTTTAAAATAATATTGAGATTTCTTTGACATATTTTCCAAATTAATTCCCGTGAACTAAATATTGAGCTCAAAAGTGGTATTTTTACGTATTGTCTATGGACCCCTATAGTATGCGTGGTCCCACACACACTTGGCCGCTTTTTATAATCTTTATGATACACTTAAACATGTTTTAAACAGTTAATTTTGGAAGAGAAAGTACCACTATGTACCACTTGTGGTACATAGTACTTGTACTATGTGACCAATCCGGCCGGATCCGACCGGATTGAAATTGGTGCCGGATTGCAATCCCTAAATGCGTTGCCCCCGCTCCCGCCACGTAACTTTATTCAGAATTATTTTGACGCAAGTTATTCCTAGTACGCTTCAAAGCGTGGTTGGTCCGCGTATCATGTTCATTCTATGGTTTACACTTGCGTGATGTGAGTACCATTTAATGTCTATACCGCAATTTAAAAATATGCTTCCTGTATCGATAGTTACGTACCTACATGCATAATTTTCGTCCAGGATTATTCATACGCCTGACCTATGACGGCTGTGTATCTACGAAAATGATTCATCATCATAATTCTCTCGTAATATTAATATCATTACACTTTCATGTTATACAATCCCTCTAATTAGGCAAGGTGAATATTAAATGAGTGATAATTAAAATAACTCGTTCAACAAATAAAGGGGAAAGGATTTATTTGACTAATTTGGGTTGGTCGGCAATTAACAGCGGCCTATTTGAAATTATAAATAGGATGGGAATTATGAAATGTTCGGATATCTTTTGTAAGCATCATTGTCATTTATGTATCGGCAAAATGATTATTTCTACACGATAATTATGACGGTAGTATATTTTGTAAAGTTTACTCTGGCAACGCCGAAAGTGAAGTCAGACCGTCAACTACCTTACAATACTATGCTATATTCTCATCCAAAACTCAAAGTATTATTTCTTGCATATGTTACACCCTGTATAAGTATCTGAAATTCTCCGTGATAATTTTACGTTCATAAATTTACAGCAAGAAATGGTTTTTTTTTTATCAGGACTAAATGTTGTTGGCCAGAGTGGCCATAACAACTTCACCCGGACATCAAGAAATGGTACCAACAAGAAATAAACCCACAATATTTTCTTTTAAATTCTTCCATGAAAAAACTATCATTATCACGGGAAGAATCACGGCTTCTGAAAAATGTTTCATATCGATAATAAATATATCGAAACGGGTCCAATTAATAGCAGTCATTCCGCATCGCTGAATGCCGACGCCCGGCAATCATTGGGGTTTCAACATAACACCTGTGAAAGTATTTTCTCGATATACCTGTTGCAGCCAACTAGCTTAATTCGCCGTTCAATTAACAGCCTAGCCACTTTACTAAACAGCGCCGTTCAACTAGCCGCCTGAATGATATTCAGCCATTTGATCAAACAGCTAGGCAAATGACTTGGATCGATGACGTTTAATTACTTGCCTAGCCTATTCATTTCAATTTAGTTCTACTTTATATTCATATTGACAGTTTGGTGAGTTTCGGCGCTAGGTGGCAACCTAGCGCCGAAACTCACCAAACTGTCAATATGGCGTCGGCAAAAAACAATTTTGATGGAATAATTTTATTAGGTACTTAGGTATTTTACGAAATTGTTTAGATCCACTGAACCTACTTGCCGGGTGGGATTTCTGTGGGGTCATAAAAAAAAACCCTAACCTAAACCCATCCGGGTCGCTCTGCTTGGGTAGTTTTTTGAAAAAGTTTTGTAGTACTTAAATGTCAACCAGTTGCCTAAGCATTAGCCAGCCAGTTTATTAAATGTTGTAACAGACGATACGGCTGAATATCATTTAGGCCACTAGTTGAACGGCGCTGTTTAGTAAAGTGCCTAGGCTGTTAATTGAACGGCGAATTAAGCTAGCTGGCTGCGACATACCTACCAATAACACACACCGCACTAGATATCGAGATTTTCTAGAAAAGCAACGATATATCGTTTCGGATTACCGATCGTTATTTCGACAAGATTTTTTATGTTTTACTTCATTTTATCTTTGCGCTCCTAGTAGTACCACTTCAACGTAATCATTTGAATGGCGGTACTTAGTAAGAATCCTTTATATTCAGTAGTACAATAGATACTTCAATTTTATATCACCAGTGGTAGTTAATAAGGGAAAATGAATTCTGATTAGTACTCTTCCACGAGTAATATTAACTAATTAATTCAATTATAGGCTTATAATAGGTCCTCGCATTAATTTTATTATAAAATAAAAAAAATATATATGGCTTTTCCAATTAATTCGGCATATCCTTTTCGATACGCCCCTTAAACCACCATGACGTCATTTAACGGTGCTCAGGGTCCGTTTTGTGGTTCTTGAGCGGTCGTACAGCGGCCCCAAATACCGTCCCGATCGAGATACATTGCTGTAATAAAACTCTCTCACCGATAACAATTTCAATATGTCTTCTATTTGGATTGATTTGTTCGAGATATGAATCACTCATCTTATTGTTAAAGAGATGTTAGTGTAATGAGATCTTAATGCTAGATGAAGTACCTAATTTGTTGTGATTAGTATACTTTTATTTGACTAGTTATAAGTGAAATCAATAGCAAGCGTCAATAGCGTAGTGGTTAGAGGTGCTGTCAATAGCTGAGGGGTTCGGGGTTCGACCATCCTGGCCATTAAAGTGTTGACGTAAACCCGTTCCTAACACAAAGCTACTAGCATATTAGGATAAACCCTCATTGCTTATCAAAACTAAATTAACTCATGACAAACATAAACCCATAGAGACGTCGATTACCTACAGGTCCCGCCTGTCATGTGATGCCCACTTCACATAACAGTAATAACTATAACTGGCTTGGTAAAATATACTTAGGTAAGGTGTATATAACCCTTATACAATACTTAATTATTTCGTTACAACGCAAAATAAAAATAAATAATATTCGATCCCTCCCGACCATTTCACAACGAAACTAGATAAATGATTCAAACGCGAAGCACCAAAAGTTTGTAATTAATCTGTAGATTTAATTACCGGTGTTTATTTTATACCGTCTGGGGTAAGTTTTAATTTTATTCCAAAATAACTCGGTTTACGTTTTAGATAATATAAACAAAACATTTTGTTTAATTGCTTAATTTTCCGGGCAAAAGACGGCTAGCGATAAAAGGACCTACTTTTTCAAAATGGAACCAACCCACATGCACTACTGTAGACCAAAACCAACCTTGTGTTAGTGGTTCTAGGTTGGTTTCTGTTTCCAGAAGTGTGTGTGGGTTGGTTCCATTTTGCAAAAGTAGGTCCAAAATAGGAGTTCGTCCTGAATAAATATTTATTCACGCCATTTATTCAATAGCGAGTGGTTTATTTCATTGTTTAATACGCAAAAAATTAATCGTAATAAAAATCAACAAGCGAGATTGCGAATAAGCAAATTGACTTAAAATAAACGAAAGGTAAGAAAAAAGGCTTTATTCATTTAGACAAAATATCAGCGTGAATTAATTAGCAGAAAGTTTTGTCGCGTTCCACCTCATGAAACCCGTGTACGGGAAAACAGTTCTGCCCATCCCCTAGAGGTAATCAATCGCCTACGATAGTAATATACTAATGTCTATGCTTTTACGACACGCACTCAGATCACCACATGTTTTTGATCGTCAAATAGCAAAGAAAATGAGATAATCTCTTATAGTGATAATTTCTGTGTCAAATAGTGACCTCAATAATTTAATTAAGTATAATAATATTTTTTTTCATATACCCTTCGGATAAAAGAAATTCTTCATATAAGACAATATTTATTACAATTTATTTGTTATTCGTAAATCCATATCTCCAATGAAAAGCGAGATTTTGTGAGGCACATTTAAATATGCGATTTCTTATAAAGTCGATCATAACTGAATCGAATTCCTGATTAAGCAATTTCAAAAATTGAGTACTCACTTATTGGATTGTTTCTGGGGTGAGTCGAGAAAAGTTGATTGACTTATAACGCATAACTTCGTTTATAACGAAATTGATGATTGAAATCTTTATTAAAGGTATCCTACCTATGAACTCTCACATTTTTCATAGATATCGTGGAACTCTCCTAAAAAATAATATTTATTCCCTGTAACAAAGGAAATCGGTGAAAACGTTATCCGAGGTCAGCCGTTAGAGCTCAATCGACAGATTATTCAAAGGCTTTGATAAAACCAATAGTATTGTCTCTTTTGTTTCCAAATGGTAGAGCTGTGATTTCACTAGAGTGGTACCTGTGTATGGCATCTCTGAACCATTCCGATTTAAGTTTATGAAACATTTAGAACTGATTAAGTTGATTTGTCGGTTTCCTTTTCACAAAAAGTACGTTTAATTTGTCGCTGAAATCATAGAACCAAGCGTTCATATTGCGTTTGGGGGAAGGAACCGCTATTTACCTGTTGCATTCCAACTTTCATTATAAAGCAAACAGAAAGATTCCAAAGAGACTGTAGTGAGTAGTAGTCATTTTTACTGAAATGGCACCTATATTAGTAATCTATACAAATAAATAAAATTGGAGTGTCTGTTTGTAATATCAAAATAACACCTTTTCACTAACTGCATATGTAAGTACATACGACACCTATAGCAAAAACGCGATTTTAAAAAAATTGTCTGTCTGTCTGTCTGTGTGTGTGTTTGTTCCGGGTAATCTCCGAAACGGCTGGACCGATTTTGACAGGACTTTCACTGGCAGATAACTGATGTTATAAGGAGTAACTTAGGCTACTTTAATTTTAGAAAAACTATTAGGGTTCCGCGTAAAAAAATAAAAACACATGAAATCAAAGAGTATCTCCGAAACAGGTGGACCGATTTTGACGGGACTTTCACTGGTAGATAGCTGATGTTATAAGCAGTAACTTAGGCTACTTTTATTTTAGACAAACAAAATTTAAAAAAATGGGTCCCGCGGGCTCAGAACGCGGGAGCGGGCTTTTTTGTTAAGTTAAATTCCACACGGACGAAGTCGCGGGCTCAGCTAGTTATATTATAAACATCTCTCTCCGCCAGGGGTTACATACAGCCATCAGGTTCAAAATAGTCACTTTCTCAAAATTTACACTTTTACCAAATGACCACGTTCCTCGAATGACCACTGTCCCAAAATGATCAGTTTCCCATAACGACCAATTTCCCAAAATGACCACTACCCCAAATGACCATTTTCTTAAAATGGACACTATTTTTCCATCAATGGCCACTTTCTTGTTGTCAAATTACTACTAAACTTAAAATGAGGCCAAAAAGTATATCTGTTTTGCTCATACGTTATGACTTTAACAAGAATGGCAATACAGTTACTTTAGACTAGTTATATAACAATAGAATCAGAACAATTATTTTCTATATCCGTGCCATTAAACCGTATCGTGCAATATATTACTGATATTGTATCGGGAATTTAGATGCTTATTCAAATGGCTACACCAGCTCCGAGCACGCAATATGGTCCTCATTATAAGCTAGTATAAGGCGTATTACTATTTATGGTGCGTGTTATAGTTGAAGCTCATGGTGAGTGGGTCGTAAATATATAAATTAGTTTGTATTTTGAATATTTGATATTATTGTAGAGGATGATCACTGAACAATGCGTTGGTAGAGCCAAGCTGTTGCCGACTGACTACAGCACATATACGGGCTTGGTCAACCAGGGTAGTACCACTCTCACACAGAACATCGGCGTAAAGTAGCTATTACAGCCGTGTTTCGTATGATGAGTGAGAGATCCGGAAGTCTTGTAAAGAAGAAGACCTGTACCTACTCCCTCTTCCTCTATCCCACTCCGTGTTGCAAGCATCTATAGGCTACGTTAACTGCTCAACATCAAGCTGGGCTTGCCGACTTTGTTATAAGAAAAAAAAAATGGACACTTTAATATGATCAAAACGTATGAACAATCGCGGTCTTTCTTGTCATGTGAATTACGCATAAGTTTGCAAAGTAGTCTATATTGCGAGATCTGATAATATTATTATTATTATTATTATTATTATTTAGTATTAGGCAGGCAGTTAATTCAACTGATAGGTGCCTGTATCCTGTTGTTCTCTTCTAGCTTTTCTCTTTCAGGTGTTTATCGAGTCGGTTCTTAAACTGGTTTACATTTTGAGCTGATACAACGTCTACTTGGAGCTTATTCCACGCTCTAACCACTATGTTGCTCAGGAAGTGCTTGTGAGGATTGTTGTTTGAGAAACTGGTCCTCAATTTTAAGTGATGGCCTCTTAGACGGTCATAGTTGTCACGCTCAAATAAGTTTTGGAAATTCTGTAGATCATAATGTCCATTTAAGATCTTATATGTCTCAATTAAGTCTCCACGATCCCTACGGTCCTTTAGCGTTGTAAGCTTGAGTGCCTCAAGTCGCTCTTCATATGGCCGTCGCTTTAGTAACCTTGGAACTTTGGTGAAGCTGCGCTGTACCCTCTCCAGGAGATCTATGTCTTTGACAAAGTAGGGGCTCCAGACCTGAAATGCGTACTCCAGGATAGGCCTAATGAAGGTCTTGTGGATCTTTAGCATCATCTCTGGCGTTAGTATCCCAAAGGCTTTCCTAGTGAGGTAGATTAGGCTCTTAGCTTTCTTGGTAATTGTTGTTATGTGCTCTTCCCACTTCAGATCCTCCGTGATCTTCACGCCTAGGTCTGTTTGTACCCTAACTCCTGTCAATTGGGTGTTATCTAATTTGTAGGTTAGATGGGGATTGCGCTTGCCTATATGGAGTACCGTGCATTTGGAGGAGTTCAAGTTGATGAGCCATTCTTTTGACCAGTTTGCTATCTCGTTCAGGTCACTTTGAAGACGGTTGTAGTCTGTTAGTGGGTTTGCGAATACTTTAGTATCATCAGCAAAGATGCTGACGTCGCATTTTAGACAGTGTGGAAGATCAAATGTGTAGATGATGTACATAACTGGTCCTAGAACTGAGCCCTGCGGCACGCCACTGTTTACATCTCGCTCATCAGACAGTGTTTCACCAACTCCTACGCGTAACGTTCTTTGTCGGAGGAATGCCTCAATCCAGGATAGCAGTTTTCCACGTATTCCTACAAACTCTAGCTTCTGTAGAAGTCTTCTCGTAGGGACCTTATCAAATGCTTTTTCGTAGTCCAGATAAATTATGTCGGTAGGGTCCCTATTGTTAAAGTGCTTGGTCCATGAAGATAGGCATGACAGCAAGTTGGACACAGTGGAGCGATGCGGGCAGAAGCCATGTTGCTGATCGCTTTCTTTATCCTCTACATTAAGCAAGGTATAAGTGTGCCACTTTAATTTTGACTACCTATTTTAAGATGTATCTAGGTAGATGACTTTCCATCCTCTACCACCTCAGACTTTCACACTGCACTCTATATTATGGATCCATCCAGCCACTTCCTCAAAGTACCTATTCATTCACAATGACGTAGCAATTTATTTACAAAGGGCACACAAGGTGTTACGGGCATACTTATACTCATGGGTGTGTTAAGGTGTTACCTTACCCATATTTTTCATGTTGCCCGTGATAAATATCTTCATAAGGTGAATAAAATTTAAGTGCATTTTCCTGTATGTGCCACATATATGTTACGGCGCGATGATAAAGCACATTTCGCTTTGTTATGTTAGTGTTGCGTTTGGTAGAATAATGAATAAATATCGCCAGACTAACATACCAACTGGTTGGTCCCAAACTAAGCACTGCTTGTACTATGGGCATCGTACAATGGATTGAGGGCGATCCCAGTGACACCCAGACCAGGGCAAATTACGAAAAAGCCATTTCCGAAATTTAACCTGACGGGAATCGAATCCGCAACCACCCGGTGTAGTAAGCTGAGCGGCCTACGCTCGAACCACTGCGGCAAGCGGTCGTAGAGTGAGTACCTATTTTTCTATGTTGAAACTGTCTTTGACTTCTTTATTGGCTTATAAATAACTAGCCCCTGACTTTTCTATGCTATTTATACAAAAAATATCTAAAGTAAAGTAAAAACTGCATCAAAATCCATTCAGTAGTTTAGTAAAACAATGCGTATAAACAGGCAGACGCGGATAGTAACTTTGTTATGTATGGGCTTTGGGGTATTATGTTCTAGAACCTCTAGCTCATGTTAATTTTAACGTTTGTGATAATAAAACATGAGTTAAAACCGTGACCAATTAGATAATTATCTAAAATTTTCTCAGTACACAGAAAAGAGCCTAAAGGGTTTAAAAATGTTATAAAATCTTGTTACCAATCACACGATAGAAGTTAAACATTTGAGTTTCCGATACTTATGTCGTGTACTTAAGTTATTCAAAATACAAAGTAAACGTTTCGAAACTTCCCGGAGGACCTCAAAGTTTGTATCAACGCAGTTGCGTGTGTTATCTCAGATGTAAAATAAAGATATAAAGTTTTCAGAACTTCTGGTTTTCCGTTTGTACAAATACAGCGTCGATATTTAAGGTGTACCTTCATATTTTACGAGCGATATTTTCTGTTGATTCAATTTTATTTATTTTTGTCTGTTTTAAGTATGCATGAAATAAATAAAAAACAGACCATATTCATAGGTGTATCATATCATTTGCATGATTCTAAATATGGTCTGATAATATAATATCTTGTTTTTCCACCAAAATATTATTTTGCAAATAAATGCATTTAAAAATAGCAAATATCTCAAAAAAATTAATATTAAAATTTAACTTTCAAGTTCTACTACTTCATAGGTAAGGGTAAGGTAAGGTCTACCCCTATTTCAATTGACATCGATTCCAAATGAAAGAAGTTACTAGGTCCCTTTTTCTTTCTTTCTAGCTTTTTGGTGCACTCAGACGGTTTTTTTTTTACATTTTTTTTGTGGTAAACTAGATGTGTATTGAATTCCTGGTGACCGTAAATCGTCCATATCTTTCAAACTACTGGACCAATTTTGATAAAATTACTATGGAACCACCTGGAAAGTATACCCATTCAAACAGAAAGTAATATATAATCATTTTTATCCTCCTACTTTTTTGGAAGTCGGTTAACAAAACTGCCCCAAACTCCAGGAACATCTTTAGCACCTTTGCGTTTGAAGGTACCTAGCCAAAGGCGTTGCCGAATCTAACAGCGCCAAAACCAATTTATCTCCCACATGACATACAACTATCGACGCCATCGCCATATATTTTCCAAAACAAATGCCATTTCCCTCAATCTGTTATGCGTCCGAAAAGCACACAGGGGAATAAAAAGATCCGAAAACATTTTTCCACCTTTTGTTCTCACATCCGGTCCCTAGCTAGCGACGAAACTATACTATGTCTATGGCTTCGCCTGAGACACCCTAAGATTTTATGTTGTGAAAACTGCTGTCATTAAAATCGTTAGGTACCTATAGGTTATTACTTTTCAGCCACTATTTGTATCCAATGAGGACTTCTTGAGATTCTATTCTTGATAGAGGTTGTAACAACATCGGCTCAAATAGATGACCATGACAGCATTGATATTATGTATCAATGTCTGTTAATAATTATATATTATATCTACCTATTGTTATTAATTGTTGGGCATAGTTGAACGTTTTGCTACTTAAATCGATTGATCATGAAAGTTTTATTATATACCCGTAATATGTCACAATTGTCGTCGTATAAAGTGCTTAACTCGCGAAGAAACTTAATTATTTCTACAGAAAAATAATATATTAGACGTACATACCGACTCAGCTACTATTGTATCTATAAAGACGAGGTAAGTACCCACTGATGACATGAAAACCGATAGTTTGTCTCGAGAGGAATCCCGTTTGTTCCGCATGCCGACCGCGGTAGAAAGTTATTTCCACAAACGGTCCTTTTAGGTATTCTTCGATGGTGGATTTATTGCAGCGTAATGGCAGAAGGAATTCTTATGTTATGTTCCTTATAGAATGGATGGTTGGTAAGATTTTGTATGGGCGGTCTCTGAAAATAAAGACGGAAAATATTCTATTAAGTCAACCCAATTAAGTTGACAAATGCGTAGGTAATTTTTATTTATTAAACTATTTTACCTTTTGAAATCTACTTCAAAGCGCTAAATTGTTTTCGAAATAAAAACAGTGTTCTCCTCGCCACAGACGTTACAAGGATGTTAATAATGAAATAAATAATCATTTATAATAACGTATAGTAAAAAAGATATAGTATCGTTAATTAGGTAGGTACGTCTTTGAAACTGCAGGAAAATATTAAACTAGGTTATTCTTGCGTTATTTTACCGAGCTCCAGTAATATCACGTAATTTCTCGATAGGTACATAAATCAACATTCAGCAGAAGTAACGAGGTCAAACAATAAAACAGATTACCTACTTTATTATATAAAGCGATTATAATGATGATGATGTAATGGAGGAAAAGCGAGGAAAATTGTGTACAAACGAACAAATCATAAGGAAATGTATTTCCCAATTTGTTTGGGTATCATTGTTCTGTTTTGTGCGTTAATTTGCAAATATAATATTGCGGCTCTTATTAGACATTGTAAATTAAATTTATTTGAACAATAACAACGTTAATCCTTATGTAAAAAAAATTAAAGTAGTCTAGTATATTATGTCGACAGCTATTACCCTTAAGGTGAAGGCGCCTGTCTAGCCCGCGAAATTCAAAATTTTCGAGTATTTTTATAGTTTATCCAAAATCTGAAAACATTTAAGACAACATTTTGTGATTTGCGAAAAACACAGTATGCAGTGCGTTTATTAATACATTTATTTTACTCTAAATATTATCACGGTGGATATGATACTAGTAAATCACTAAATATACAAAAATTGCCAGATTATCTGGATAGCTGTCGTTCTTGAAATGTTTTAGAGTAAGTTGGATATATTAATAAATGCACTGCACACGGTCTTTTTCGCGAATTACGCAATTTGTCTTTTATTATTGTCAGATTTTGAAAAATTTCTAAAAGAACTCAAAAAATTTGAACTTCGCGGGCTAGCTGGGCGCTTTAGCCTTAATTTAAAGATTAATATACAAAACGAAAATGTCTTAATTTTGCCCGACATTTCGCCAAAGCTCGGCAAACTAAACCCGGAATAAATAGGCATTTTTAATCTTATACATCGAATGTGGAAACAAAATAATTTTGTCAATGAACATGGTTTCCAGCAATCAATATCACCAAAATAGTTTTAAAATAATTTTAAGAAAATTTTAGTTGTTGTATTTTTATTAAGTATAGTATTAGGTTATTATTACATTTACATACACTTTAGTTACTTATATTGTCTAACTCGTACCGTTGATATTGTTAACTTTACGTAACACAAGCATTATATATAAGCTCTAGAATTGTAAACATTTACTTCATGCTAAGACGATTGTAACCTGTTATGTGTTGAATAAATAAATAAATATCATAAATCGGGCCTTCCTCCAAACAGGCTTCGAACACGAAGATACCTACTTATACAATCAACAATCGACACAAGTTTGGCACAGAATATAGGTGAGTCCGAGTGGCCTATTTTTTGCTTACAAAGCTTATGTAATATTCCCTGGACGCCTAACTCCTTTGACGGTCGAAGCGTACGCTCCTAACACAATCGGCTATAGGACCTCGGGCGCCTTCCACAACAGCGTCTACGTCACGTAGGGTACAGGGTATCTTTGTACGTGATGCCGCAGACACCCCTGAGATACGCCCCTACTAAGGTTTTGCGAAAATTCTCGCCGAAAGTTAAATTAGGTAGGAAATAGATTGTGAAATATGTTTTTATTAATATTAATAACATAAATTATGGTAATCAACTACAAGTTATTATTTTTAGAGTGGTTAATATATAATTGATGTCATGGTGCCTAGGGTTAAATTTCTTAAATTTTATCCTGTGATGTTGTCGCTTATCGCTAAGACGTAATAGTTGCCTACATTATCTATGACTACCACATATCGATACCATTCGATCCACAAACATCGAAGCAAACATGTGAGCTTCGTTACGTAAAATCATGATAGGAGTTGCTAGGGGATGTAAAGTGTTCATATTCACAGCTCAATGCCCTCTGAGTCGGCTTTGTCAGTAAATGTTTAATGAAATGTCTCTGTCTATGTCGCCATTGCTACTATATTTTTAGGAGAGAACGATGGATGATGCACTTAGGGAATACATCTATAAATGATAGAGTCCATAAATTACATATAAGTTTCACCACAAAGTTGTTATAAAACCGTTTTTCTATAAATCCTGTGCCTCTACAATTAAGAAAAAAAACGAATTGTTGGATTTGTTGAGCGTGTTACCGAAATGTAAAGTTACATATCATCTTAAAACATCAATGACACTGAGCCTTTAACTTTACGATGACAACACAAAAAGCCGCACACAATAAGGCAAGGGTCCTCGCCCACAAACACCATCCTTAATGATACGGCAGCAAAATGCACCACGTCATCGCAGCCCTCTAGAATGTGTAAGTAGAGCAGTAACCGTGCTAATGTTTTAAGAGGTCTCTCATGGTAACCTGGACACCACTTTCTTTACTCAAGCTATTGTATCATAACCACTAATCTGTGTAGCTATGATTAAAGAATTAAGAAGGTGGTAGAGTCGTTATAAATTATTTAAACAGTAAAAAATAGCCAAAATTCTCCTACATTTTAAGAGATCATATTAATAGGTACCTACGTAATTTCAAGTGATAGATGATGCAAATCCGTAAGAATTGCGGGATTTGCAGAGAATTGTGTTAAAAATGGTTGTGATGTTCCAATGTTACGGTTTGATGGAGACATACGGCCGATAATCGTGTAAAAAATTACCCGATTAATGCCATTCACTGACGCTTGAATTTTATTTAAGAAGTTCAAACGTGTAGTGTACACATCTCCTGCTTCTAGAATCGGGATTCCGCTTCAGACGCCATTAACATTGACCCTTATCAAAACTTTATATGAAGTTACCCGTGTTGGTGGAACATCTGCGGATTAATTTTCTGCTATCCGCGAATGTAAATTATGTATCCCCTCTAAAGCCGGGAGATTTATACACGACTCACAGTCTGAAGCACCTGCGTGTTACTTAATTAAATTTCGTGTTACTACGTGAAGTCCTGTTAGGTGTTCACCAGAGACTTGAAAGTTTTTGCTGACATCCTATACCTATCCGTAGTATTAACTATTAACCATAGACCTTAAATAAATTATCCGTTTTTGAACGGCTGAACGGCCAATATAGGGAAAAAATATGGCGACCACGTTCTTTACTTTTGACAAACCATAAACAAGATAACAATTAACAACCTTTTTGCACCATGGTCAAAGTAAGTACCTAGTTATTAAAAATAAAAAAATCTCTATCACTATTCATGTAGGTCTTTGATAAAGGAGTAGGTACATACGTGATGAAAATGAAGATGGCGTATATATTGATAAGAGTCCCTTAACAGTAAATTTAGTAACATATAACTAACAACAAATTTAGTACCTACATTTACTTTTTAAAGTCGAAAACCTAACATTTGGTGAGTCTTTTGCAAACATGCATTTCCGGTTAAGATACTTACACCATCATACCTGTATTCCTCGAAGCGGTAGGCAGTGCACCTACGTTTCACAGATGATATTTCGGTTCCAATGTTACAGAGTCTACACTGAAAAATCTGAAAGATATGAAAATTATTGAAACGAAGCTTCTATACGGACGTACGGGGCATTCGCCGTGCGGCCACTCTATTCGTGCTAAGCGTAAGTAGCGTTACATGATATATTTAGGTATACAGAGTGGCAGCTGCGGCGCCCTAGGCTTTATACTAGGTATAAAGCATCGCTTCTTTCGGGCGTCTCTAGACGGCACTATTTTTTTTTTGTTTGAATATAGATATATATATATATACTTTTGGCCCCATTATTCGGTCAGATCGATCGTCTAAAAATCGCACAATATTGACAACAAAACGATTCTCTTGGAACCGTTCCATTTAAAAGCGAATCCAGTCTACAAATGATACAAGTAATAATGATGGTCGCATTACTGAGGTACGATCGCAGACAGCGGCCGGGAACCAAGCAACCATTTAACATGTCGCCTCGGCACCCGATAATTGGATTCATTGCCAGCCACGAGAAATATGGTCGCCATTTATTGCCCGTGGACCTATTGACGACCACGCCGCCGGATAATTTCTTAGTATTAATAACGTAATAATGTTGTTCGGCTTTGACGTAAGGTATATAGAAGTTATTGGTGATTGGTTGTTTAGTCATTTACTTATCTTTTGGTTTCTTTGTACCTATCATTGTTTTTTTAGATTCCTTTAGCCAGTTTGGTCTTGAGTCATATACGCAGACGGATACATCTATTAGAAAATAAATAAAAACACTATGAAAAAGCTGACATACTTTTTTAAGATAATTCATTGTATTTGCAAATGATTTTGAATGTGTTAATTTATTATTGTGATTTATTAGTTAAATTTATGTTATACGTTTGATTCGCTCAGTTATCAACAGTTGAAAGAAAACAATACCGAAAAGAGCGATAAAATCTGTTGTAACTCGAAAACATTAATTTTCTTTCAACATTTAAACGGTAAACTTTTTTCTAAGGCACAAATCGCACAATAAAATGAATGAATACTAATGGAATCTTGGAAGTTTGGACTTGTTTCATAACTCGACCAGTGAATTCACAGGTAACGGCAAACTGGAAACATGACAGAATCTCGTTACAATTTGGAAATTTTCAACTTGAACTTTAATTTTCTTTTGTTTGCTCCATAGCCTTTCAAAGGTTTCAATGGGCGATGTAACGATTATAACTTAACACAAAATGTTCCAAATTTTATTTGTGTCGTTTTATTTCTAAGAATTTTGTTGTTTGTTATTGATTGTGACGTGCTCACCGCCTGTTGCCTAATGGGCTATTACTTATACTTATTAAAGCTAACAATAATTGTATTTGTAAAAACATGTCACTCATTTTCATTTTTATTTATTTCTATGAATCAGTTAAGGTGCGCTACGATATAACAAAATGGATACGTCTAGAGACTATCAACATAGTGGGTGTTGATATTAAATAATTTCATATGTATATAACATATTCATATTTCATATTGGTAACTTTAACAACTTTAATAACTTTTATGGTAAAAAGCTTCTCCCATAATATACTGGAATAACTTTTTTATTTTGAAGTAGGCGGAAGACAAGAAAAGATTGGGTATTTCATGATATGTATCGACTTATGTTACGACTTATGATGAATGATGTCTACACGGACCTTTACCTGTAATAATTCTCTTAACAGACATTTTACAGAGCAACAAAAACATAATAAGCTCTATACTCCTTATTATATCCTAAACCACGGTAACAAGTATTTTAACACAGAGCCATAAAGCTAAAAGCTTAGTCGCTCCGAGTTTGTATGCAAAACTCGATGTCTCCGTCGCTCCCATCTCCCTAAATACGTATCATAAACTGCATAGTAGCTTTTTATTCCGCACTAAAACACAGTCCGTCCAAGATAAGGGTTTATTGGGGACAGGAGTTGGTATTAAAGTGACTCCTTGGAGTCTTTGCAAGTGTTTGAAAACCCTATTATGATATTACCTTACTCTTATTGAGTGTATGCTTTGTAATAATTGGTCCCATATTCAAACTATTTTTGCGAGGGCATATTATATGTATTGCGCATAAAAAATACCGGTAGTAAGTATACGGACTGGCTCGACCGGGGTAGTAGCACACTCTCACAGAAAATCGTCGTAAAGTAGCACATATAGCTGGGTTTTTTACAATGAGTTAGAGAACCGGAATGACAACGGCCTCTCCGGTCCCCTCTCTCTGTCCCACTCCTCTTTAGGTCAGTAACGTGCGAGTAATGCTTTTGGTATTGCCAGCTTCTTTAGCTTGCGGTAAATGTTTAACATAAGACGGGTAATACGCTTGTTTACAGATTTTATTCTATAGGATACTTAGTCAGCAGGTAAATAATAATATACCTACTGTTTGTATTTAACTTTTTGCAAGTAAATTCATTCGATTCCTAGCTTTCTAGCTAGCGAAGCAGTCGCTCATATATTTTAGTGTGTACAGACATAAAAATCTACCATTATCTGACAAAAATGTAAACACACATCGGTCTCGTCTTCTTATGTTATGTAAAGTTATGTAAGTAGTAAGAACTAAAATTGCTCAAAGCCCCACATCATAACATTTTATAAAACATGTCGGAAACTAAAAAGTAAACGAACGCATAAAACAACCAATACCATTAAAGTGCGCAAATGGAAACCTCTCGCAATTGCATTAAAAACCAGGCGCCTGCATCGAGCGTATTATTTTCCCTCGTAGGATGAACGGACCAACGGATAGCGTTCAAATTAAAATTAATTAAAAATTTAACGAAGAGTTAAAACAATATTGAGCCAGTAAAACTATTTTAGAATAAATCAGGTTCCGTATGTACCTTTCTAAGGATATCACAGTAGGTAAGGAAAATAAGTTAAGTGGACATGCCAGAAAATAAAAAAGACCCTAAATAATAAATACCTATTACACCATCCCGCCTATATTCCCTGACGGGGTAAGTAGAGGTGGTGATGGAAAACAATAATTCGGGATTTTAAGTGCATTAGGGATTTTTGGAGGTGGTTTTAGTTTTTTTTAAATAAGAATGTCGACAGCCCCCCCTCCTATAAGAAGATGACAAACACACGCACACCGTAATTTTATGAATTATATAAGATTTTGTTACTGCTTTGTTGCTATACATCTTTTCTGTAACCTTGTAGCATAGATTGTTTTTTCAGAAATTATGCCATTGTGATTCAACACATAACTCGCGTGGCTTGGCAAAATGCTGTTCTATAATTACTTAATAAATAAATAAAAATTGTGCGGTCAGGGTAGGTACCTCCGTCACGAATGAAATTCTCTGTTAAGTGTTTTACATGCACAATATATCAAGATCACTATCCAATCACATGAATAACTCACTAACGCCATCTAGTTGAATTTTGAGATAACTTTTTCACAGTGGACGTTACAAAGTAAATAGTTTACAAAATTACTAAATTTTCCTTACGTGACCATTTCTGCGAGTAGCTCCTACCGCAAGCCGCGTTAAGGAACTTTGTTCCAAAAATTACAGTCAGCATCACTATTATCGTTATCTACATAATCTGCCACGGTTTATATTACAACTTATTTCCGAAACGTAACAACGTGATTACGTTTTGTGTCGATTACGCGAGACCCCAGCGAGGGTTCGGTACTATCTTATTTTATCAACTCCCGCATAACCCAGAACTTTTTGCACAATGGCTAAGCGGGGACTCGTGGCGCCGAGGAAATTCGAGCAAGCCTTTTGTACCTACCGCAATTTTTTTTCTCGGGTTTTCATAAAAGAAATTGACTTAAAACATCGACCTACAGGACCTCAATCTCGGCGGAGATGAGACTTCGAACCCTGCGAATAATCTTGTTTATTCGGTCAGGGTTTAATGAGATTGCTGCGCTCTAGTAGTCCCGACGTCAACCGAATGTCGCGGACTGTCTCAAACACCGAATATACTTTATTTATTTTAAAAATGTTGCGAATTTTTCTCCATCTTGAGTCACGAAAGGGAAATTGCATTAGGGTGGCGGCAACTTTTAGCAGCCGTCCGCTTGATCAATTATGCATTAATATTTTATGGTGACCCTCGCCCTTTGGTGTTAACAGACGATATTTCAAACTTTGATATATAAATAATCTACAGTTGCATCAAACATAACTAGATACCATAACTAAGTACCTCAAATAAGCTAGTTTCCACCAGGTGTTTTCCTTACTATAATAGTGTGACCCTTATGACACTGATATATGGGTCAATTTGCAATAATTCACGCGTCTTCGTGACTATGTCTTCGTTACCACTCTGTCCATCGCGCGAAAAAAACTATAACCTACGCCCAGTAGCGACTCTAAAGGTGCCCGTCCACTTGAGCCGGGTGGTCTGACTGGGCTACCTGCCCCGGTCGCTTCGACCAATTGGACCGTTTTTAGTTTTTCAGCTCATTAAAATGAATCATGTTGATTGAAGCGCACGGGCCAGCTAGCCTAGCTAGAGCCCTAGGCCCCTTCAGTGCCCAAAGTGATGACTTAGTGCCTGAAAAATAAAAAGCGATCTTGAGTGTGCTTTTAACATGTATTTTCTTACCGGTATGGACCTCAGTTAGTTAATTAAACTAGCGACCCGCCCCGGCTTGGCACGGGTATTTTTTATCAGTGTTTCTCTACTATATTATGCATGTATTACATAATATTAAATTTAAAAAAATCATTTCAAAATCCGTTGCGATGTTTCAAAGATCTAAGTATACATAGGGACAGACAGCGGGAAGCGACTTTGTTTTATACTGTGTAGTAAAGACCACCACCCTACGGTATACGGCGCGCTCGCACATTAGTACTTTTTTTTTTCACTCTCAGATACTTAAGTTGAATTATTAAGACTTGAAGCCTGTTTACGTAAACCATTCATTAGAGCGCGTACATAATCCAGTAACTCCTAAGTAAAATATAGTACTTACCTTCGCCGCAATCGCATTTGAAGTCAACCGTGCAGTCTTTGTGAAAGTTTTAATGAGTATATATTACTTACACACACTGTTCTTGAGCCTACTTATTATTATAGCCTTAAATAATGTACACTTATCCAAGTGTAGTAGGCAACATTGGCCCGTATTCATAAATCGATCACAAATCTGAGAGCGATCTTGGAAATGTCATCCTAACGTGATCCTAGTACAAAATAACTTGTCAAACGCGTACTCAAAACCACTCCCAGACTTGAGATACATTTATTAATACGGGCCTTAGTTAGGTAGTAGGTACCTAAACCAACGAGAAACGATACGAAGATGAATAGATATTTATTTCATTTTAAATTAGTTATTTTACCGCTTCAAACTCATTTATCTTTAATTAGGTATTAGGTACAGTTTCCGACACAGAAATAAACAGGAATTTATAAAATGGCCGCCCTAATTTATAAAAGCCCAGCGGTGACTGACTCATTACCAGTTCCACTTCGTGTTGCTCCTTTACCTAGCATTATGTGCAATTTGGCACATTTAGGGCATGTATGAGAGACAGCCATAAAGTCTGTTGTAATAATCCCAGGCATAGATTATTATCTATTTAATCTACTTAGATGTTATCTTATCTGATAAGAAACATATTATTTTTCTAAATTACAATCCAAGCAAATGTCTTCAGCAGACTTTCAATAGATAGATATTTTAAATGTAAAATGAAACCGCTATAAAGATTTCCATTAGGCTTTAGTTTCAAGGAAACGTTTCATTGTGAACTCACAGGTGTTAGAAGTGTAAGTACTTACTACAATATAAAATACTAGCTGTGCCCCGCGACTTCATCCGCGTAGTATTTTAACTTAGCAAAAATTTCGGGATTATCGGGATAAAAAGTATCCTATATGTTAATCCCGGTTATAATCTATCTGTGTTCCACATTTCATCCAAATCCGTTCAGTAGTTTTTGCGTGAAGGAGTAACAAACATACATACATACATACATCCACACTCACAAACTTTCGCATTTATAATATTAGTAGGATAGGACAAAAACACTCGGCCCATCTGAAAATAACATAGTTATTTACATACCTAGAGGTATGTTGTATAGCCAAGTATTAAGTCCCTATACAAATTTTAATACTCTACGTACATTCGTGCGTGCGTGGTTCCTACTTATAGGTACTTGGTAGGTACAATTCTAAAAAACTTGCTAAACTTTTGCAAAAACTTGGTATATAGGTACAATACCTAGCAATGAACAAAACACAAATGCACCTACATCCTTAATTAAAAAAAAAAAACATTTTTTTACTTGGCCCGCTAGTACAGTACCTATTGCCCATAAAGAAATCACATCGTTTTTTAAAAGAGGTCATTTCCTTAACACTGATAGCCTGATAGGTAAAGCCAGGCAATGAAATTAAAATCGCTCATTCGTAAAATCAAATTTCTGCGACAACAGGCGTTCCCCTATAAAAAAAAGAACTTTTTTTACGACAAGCCCCTGAATAATACGAATCATAACAAATTAAACTGCCGAAAGTAACGGCCAAATCGCTGGTTTATACCGCAATGTAAAATAGGTTACCGCTTTTGTGTCGGGTCTTTGAACTACTATTGGTGAGATTAACCTTTAATAAATAGGTAAATAAATTAATAAAATAGGTACCTATATGTCGCCAGACTAACACACCAATCGTTTGGTCTCAAAGGAAGCAACACGTATTATGAATACCAGGGAAAATACGAAAGGTACAGAATTTGCACCAATGGAAACCGAACAATACGATGATAAGCGGACGGTACCTACATACCTCCACCTAACCATTATTTATATAAGACTAGCTGAGCCCGCGACTTCGTCCGCGTGGAATTTAACTTAACAAAAAAGCCCGCTCCCGCGTTCGGAACCCGCGCGACAGGACCTATTTTATTTTATTTGGTTTTTCTAAAATAAAAGTAGCCTAAGTTTCTGCTTATAACATATCTACCAGTGAAAGTCCCGTCAAAATCGGTCCAGCTGTTTCGGGATACTCTTTGATATCATGTGTTTTTATTTTTTTACGCGGAAACCAATTTTTTTTACTAAAATTAAAGTAGCCTAAGTTACTCCTTAAAACATCAGCTATCTGCCAGTGAAAGTCCCGTCAAAGTCGGTCCAGCCATTTCGGAGATTACCCGGAATAAACACACAGCCAAACAGACAGACAGACAGACAGACAGACAGACAGACAGACAGACAGACAGATAGACAGACAGACAGACAAAACATTTTTAAATCGCGTTTTTGTTGTAGGTGTCGTATGTACTTTCATATGCATTTAGTGAAAAGGTGTTATTTTGATATTACAAACAGACACTCCAATTTAATTTATTTGTATAGATTAGCCATTTAAGTATTCGGTGGAGTAGTACCTAATATCAAAGAGAATATAACCATTACGCCTAGTATCAGCCAGTATTTTGAAACACGGACAGAAACATTGAAAAGAGCTAAGATTCATCTCCCCGAAGATCAAGTAAAATAAAAAACTACATTGCAAACAGATCATCCATTCTGAAGCTACGATGTATCAAAGGGACAAACAAACATTGCCCTTTGTATTGCATTTGGGACAAAAATCTTTAAAGTCTACACGAAACATAACATTAAATAATACTAACATAACATTAAATCATACTTAATATTATAAAGAGGAAAACTTGGTTTGATTGTAATGAATAGGCTCCGAAACTACTGAACCATTTTGAAAAAATATTTTACTGATGGGAAGCTACATTATCCCCGGGTGACATAGACTATATTATTTTTTTTTAAATTAGGGATCCTTACTAAAACTCCAATAATGTAACCGTAATGTACCCTTGCAAAGCCGGGGTGGGCCGCTAGTACTTAATGGAAGGTACTTGTATACTTAGTAATGGAAAAGAAGAAAATGTAATTTGATATGGGTAAGCAAGCACATAAAAATGTATTGTTCCATTTCTGCGGCGAATAAATCGCAGCTGACTCACACAAAGCATTCGGCCATTCCAATATTATGCCGATGTTGTCGCGAAAATATTTCATTTTGTTTGTTCGGTTAGCGACGGCGCGGGCGGCTGCATGCGGTATTTTAGGGACAGAGGCATACGCTTGGCCAATTAGTGGAAGACACAGGTGGCTAGGCTTACCTAGCCAGTAGGTACTTATACCTACCTAGGTATATATCCAAGAATAACAACAGCTGTACCTACTAGTGATGTAACGAATGTTGGATTTTTGACATTCGCGAATGCAAATGCGAATATTTGGCTCCAACATTCGCGATTTTGAATGCGAATGCGAATATTGACTTTCAAATAACTCTAAATTGAAAATTAAAAAAAATCCCGATGCGACGACTTTTTAAACTACAAAAAAAGCTGATAATTTTCAAACGGCTGAACCGATTTTCATGAAACATAACTAAGAACACTCTAGATCAGAATACCTTTCTATTAAAAAAAAAACAAAATTAAAATCGGATTATCCGCTTGGGGGCTACGATGCCACAGACAGACACACAGATACACAGATATACATGTTAAAATTATAACACCCCTCTTTTTTCGTCGGGGGTTAATAAACAGCGCGCAAAATGTTAAACTGGCTTGACATTTCGTGTCGGCCGAACATAGCCGAACCCATACAGGTCGAAAGAACGAAGTTAGTCACATGAAGTTATTTCGAAGAGATTTGTTTTGATTTGAGGGTAGTTTAGTATTATCGAATTAATGAAATTTAATATATATTCAAATTTTATTGAGTTTTTAAATATTTTAATTAGACTAACAAGAACAAGACCGTTCCATATATTTTTTAAAACAAATATAAGTAAATAAGTGACTTGAATTGATAATTACATAACGATCGAGAATGTTAACGCAAAGGATGTTATGGAGCCAAGGTGTTTCATACGACATTTTACTGTACACTGGCGAGTAAAAAATGTTTAAAATATTAAAATCTTAATTGAAAAAAAACACAATTCATGAATTTGTTTAAGACCTAGAATATTTTAGGACGAATGAAAAATAAAACAAGATGGCGCGCCGTAATTTTTTATGGTTCCGTAGTTAAACTCGGAACCTTTAGTTTCGCCACGTCCGTCTGTCCATCTGCCCGTCCCTCTGACATCACAGTAATTTTATTCAGAGACTATTTAGGCTAAAATACTGCAAATTGGCAAAAAATAGAGTTTATGTACTGCTACAAAACTGTGTATTTAAATGTTGAGAACAAAGTTATTCCATTATACCTCCCGTACTTAAGAAAGAGGAGTGAAAAAAAGGTTTAATCACCCCTTTGAGTGAAGTATTGTTCCGTAGGTATTTAAAAAAATATTTGACAGTTTTTCAATATTAATTCCCGTTAAGGAAATATTGAGCTTCAAAGTGGCCTTTTTTACGTGAGTAGCCAAGATTCATCCTTTAAATTTGAACCACATTATAAATGGTTTATTATAAGAAAAAAATACAAAGTTCTTTACTTTTAAAAATAAATATAATTAATTTTAATAAAATCGATAGTTTGGACTGAGTCTCAAACTTACGCACCACTGATTGTGCACCCAGTCTAATCACAACTTCATTATTTGAATTAAAACTCCATAAGAACTTTTCATCAGTCCAAAAAGAAAATAATGGTTTATGTCACTTTTGCTTAGCATATAAATTTAGTAACATAATGTATTACTGTTTTATTTATACGGTAGCCAATATCCTACTAATATTATAATCCTACTAATAAATATTATAAATGCGAAAGTTTGTGAGTGTGGATGTATGTTTGTTCTCTTTCACGCAAAAACTACTGAACGGATTTGGATGAAATTTGGAACACAGATAGTTTATAACCGGGATTAACACATAGGATACTTTTTATCCCGATAATCTCGAAATTTTTGTTAAGTTAAATACTACGCGGACGAAGTCGCGGGCATAAACGAGTTTGGTTATATTTATCTGTGGGTCTGTCAAAGTCGTTAACAAGTATTCTGTTACTTGAAATTTAATAAACATGGTTTAATTATTTTATAAAAATATTTACTATTTTTAGGATAACTCTTTACAAAGATTAAAAAAAATAAAGTCAAAAGCACTAGTGCGTAATAAGCTGTTTTATGAACCTAAAAGCGGTGGAATAAAGGCCACCCTATGAGCAAGTTTGTTGAAAAAGCATATAAATCTCACTCGTTGTATTACCATTCCATATCCATCTATTCATAATTTCCTTTTTGTTTTTCAAAAACATTCGCCAAACATTCGCATAGATTCTTGCGAATGCGAATGCGAATGTCATGTCGAATGTGTAAGTAGGTAGGTTATTTAATAATAGTATCTAATTATAGGTATGGTTTTATATTATACAAAGTACACTGTGGCTTTAATTGAAGTATTTTACTTCTGAAAAACGAGAAATAACGTATCTGTCCTTATCTATCACACTGAGTTACTATGCCTAATTCTAAATAGTCCTACGCGTCGTGTCTACCCTCCACCCTGCCTAGGTACTTAGTAGAAACTATAGAAAGGGACATCCGACATAGTGTTGTATATCAGCTTCTTGAGCCCACAGCTTAGATTATAGTTAAAAGGTCTAAGGCCCACAGAGACAGAGATGAGATGAGCCTCGCACGAGGGTCACTATTGTGTAGCAGTATGTCATTGGCTGACTTTGTTGGGCTTTGATAAAGGGTTTGCCTATTGAAGTGCCGATGAATCGAACGATCTGTATGGATGATCGCTTATAGACTTTACAAAAAAGCGCTTTTGGTCGTGTTTCGGAGATATAAGCATAAAGATTTGGCTTATGCTCGGATATATTTACAATAAACATAAAAAACGATGTCACACCGTTTTTGGGCAAAATAACCGGTTTAAATCGATTCTCAAAATTGTAATCGGTTCACATCACCACTCATGGCGTACATAGCATAAACAAAAATATTTTATCTTCTTGATTTTGACTCTTTTCTTTCACACGTCACGTACGTCAACCAAACGTCAAAATAATCTGGCTTGGTTGTGATTGGTCATGGCGCCGAAAATGTTTTTCAAGCCGTTTTATTGCTATTAATTCCAGCTATTTTAACACAAAGAAACATTAAACACAAAGCATAAAACGCAAGGAGTAATCATTATGCTACTTATACATTTTTAACAAAAAGATTTTATACTAACGTAAGTTTATAAACCATAACATGGAAGGAAAAAAGATTTCATTTGGGTTCAAGAAAATTAAAAAAGCCGAAGCTCCTATAAATACTAATGAAGATGAGAAGAAAGAATTCATAGAATGTATGGAAGGGAAATCTATCAAAGTGATTGGGTGAGTAAATTAACATAATAACCTTAAAATGTTGCAAATATTTTTTTCCTACGTTTGCACTGGACGAAATATGTACCTACATGAAACATGTTGTTGTCTCTATTTCATGTCTCGTTTACATGTTTATTACAGTACAAATGAGGTTCTCAGAGAATACTTAGTTACTAAAAATTTGCCTTACAAATAATATTTTCAGGGGAGAAGAGGTCCAAGAAAACAAACCTCTAGTGATACCACTGAAGCCGAACACCCTTGTTACTGCGGAAAAACTAAAACGAATCGCAGAAATAGTGGAACAGTCTTTGGAAGAACCAGCGGTAAAGCAGGAACCAGCAGAAAGTGACGAGAAGGTTCCCGAGAATGAAACACTTGACCAAATGGCTGTGAGAGAGCTGATGCATGATGCAAATAAAAATGTTAAAGTGGAAACTCCTACATTATTGATCCAAACTCCTGCCAAACCTGTGTTTGAGGGGGAGAGTGAGGTAAGGACATGCTTCAGTTTTACATTACCATGCTTGTATTCCCCACCGGGATAGGCAAAGGTAAAAATTATATTAATAATCTTTATTGCCAAACACAAGAATTATTCTTAATCCTAGAATATGGTGCCACCCAAACTAGGCAAGGTGTAATTATAATTATTTTCTGGGGCATTGAAAACAGTTATTTTGCAAACTAAGACAAATACGCCTTATTAAAAAATGTGGATTAGCGGTTGTGTAGTTACACCATACATTGTCTTCTTTTTTCTAATGTCAAATTACTGATGACAGAAAGATATAGTTTGGAGTGTACCTATTCACCTGCTAATCCATGTTTATTAAAATGGGGGCCAGTGATTGCTGGTGCTTAAATAATAATAATTTAGCCCTTTTTGACGTCCCACTCCTGGGTACGGGCCTCCCCTCAACACAAGTGGGATTCAGACCATAATCCACCATGCTGGCCCAATGCGGGTTGGCGGATTTCATATGTATTATGGTTATGGTTGCAAAAAGAACCAGTTTGGTTGTGTTTTCTATCCCAATATTATAGGGGCTGAATCTATTGTCATTGCACTAGCCCCATTCCCCCTTAATCTGTGGGGGATTCAATCCATGCTTCCTCAGTGAGCATTCTTTATACATGGGTTTCATTTGACATATTTAATAACTTATATATATAACATTCTCGTGTCACAATGTCACCATACTCCTCCGAAACGGCTTGATCGATTTTTATGAAATTTTATATGCATAGTCAATAGGTCTGAGAATCGGCTACTATCTATTTCATACCCCTAAAACACAGGACAACATCTGTCGGGTCAGCTAGTATAATATAAGAATAAAGGTTTTTTTTTTTTAATTACTTAAAACCCATTTCATACAGTTAAGTTTCATTTAATTTTGTTTAACAGATTGTATGGGTGTTTCTACCTTTCATTAAAATGTCCACTACTTAACTCCTTTTATAAACAGTTCTATAGACTGTTATTACAGATTCTAATACAAGTGAATTGATCAAATTTTTTAATTGACGACCGCTTGGCGCAGTGGTTCGAGCGTAGGCCGCTCGGCTCACTGCACATGGTGGTTGCGGGTTCGATTCCCGCCAGGGCAAATTTCGGAAATAGCCTTTTCGTAATTTGCCCAGGTCTGGGTGTCACTGGGATCGCCCCCAGTCCATTGTACGGTACACATAGTACAAGCTTTGCTTAGTTTGGGACCGTACAGTTGGTGTGTCTGTCTGGCGATATTTATATTTATTATTATTAATTCCAGTCCACCTTGGATGACTATGAAGCTGTACCAATCCAACAATTTGGTATGGCGATGCTCCGTGGCATGGGGTGGACACCTAATAAGGATGGGTAAGTGGAAATCCACATTCTTCAAACTAAAACATGCTCTGTGTAGATCTGTGTAGAGGCTAAATTTTGTCATACTAATATTATAAAGAGGAAAACTTTGTTTGTTTGATTGTAATGAATAAGCTCCGAAACTATTGAACCGATTTGAAAAATTCTTTCACTGTTGGGAAGCTACACTATCCCCGGGTGACATAGGCTATAATATATTTTCAAAAAAATTAGGGATCCTTACTAAAACTCGAATAATATAACCGCAATGTACCCGTGCGAAGCCGGGGCGGGCCGCTAGTGTTGAATAAAATTAGTCTGCATGTTTATCTCGTAAATGTAGTCATCAAAGAATCATGGTCATTGATTGATGACATTCATTTGTACAAAGACAAAAATATAATTTGGAGGGTTTAAAATGTCTCCTAGTGTTGAGATTACATTATTAGGAATAGGTTAATATACATGTCATAATATGTTTTAAGCCCCGCATATAATTATAATGCTAACAGAACAATGGCTTTATTAATATTAATTTCCGGGTTCTAAAAATATTTTAAATGCCCAATGTTTTTCACCATTGACCAAAGGTCTCACCAAAATCAACAAAGGTCTTTGAAATAAAACTATTTTTCGGATTTTATCGCGTTTATTAACTTTATGTGAGGGTACCCAGTTACTAACTATGACATCAGGACGTCTAACACCTCAGTCCCCCCGTGACCATGGCTGCTGTAAAGCAACCGAAACGTCGGGAACATAAAGTTAATAAACGCGATAAAATCCGAAAAATAGTCTTATTTCAATGTGTAATATTCGCGTAAATATAAGAAAACAATATATGAACAAAGGTCTATTATAATGGCAATTAAATTTCTTTAGTTTGCAGGTAGGTCAATTAACTGTTAACAACCTATATCTCTAACACCTTCTGTCCCTCTTCCATAATTTATATTGCTATTAATGAATTTAGATTTATAGGTTTAACTGAGACCACCATAATCTGAGGTCGCTGTGGTTATACTTTTAAAGATAATATATCATTATACTTACACAATTTCAGGTCTAAACACAAGCAACCTGAACTACGTCCAAAAGGCCTCGGTTTGGGCGCAGATAAAGTTGTAAAAGAAAATCAGAAAAAACAATCTGCCAAAGACAAGGAAGAATTGCCGATTGTGAAAAACTCATTTGTTAAGATTGTTTCTGGGAAATACCGCGGTTATTATGGCAAGGTGAGTAACAGTTATTTTTTTAATGAAAATAAATCATAGTACAAAGTTTTGACCGGGACTTATCATTAGAACATGTTTCTTGACCAATGAAACCTTATCTTGATGCGTATCATGCCCACCATAGTTGACATTAAAACCACTAGAGTACCTTTGTGTTCAGTCACAAACAGTTGAGTTTGTTGTACAAAGCTGATATCCCCAGGACTTGGTCATAATCATTCATTAGGTAATCAATTTTTGACAGTTAAATTAACTATTTTCAGGTTCTAAGTTTAGACGAGGATAATGGCCGTGTGATGATTGACATACCTGTGAAGAAAGAAACAGTCAGTCTGAGTGAATTCATGTTGCATGCAGTCACCAAATCTGAATACGACAAAGAATCTAAAGTCATAAGTTAGTATGCCCACACTTTTACTATACTTACTAGTAATTAATGCCTCAAAATATGTTAGTTGATTGATTAATTAAGTTACATCTTTAATTAACTGAAAATTGTTGTAGGGGGCGTATTCATTGATACGAAGACCACTCTATTTTTAAAGTTTCCGTCTGTCGGGCGCGTGTCTGAACGCGCAGCACGTTGAGACGACTGAGTAGATTTTGATGAACCTTTGCATGCTGATAGTTAACAACCGTGCGGTCAAAAATTAGGATACTTTTTATCATGGATGATACATTGGTTCTGGCGGGATAGTAAAAAAACTGTGTCTCAACATCCACTATAATAATTTGGCATGGTCATATTTATTTGTCCCAGAAAATTAATGGCTATGGGACCATAAACTAAGCTACCCTCGGCACAAGTGCAGGTAAATTTTAAATAAAATTATGTTTCTATCATTATTATCAACATCAATCAAAATTGGTATTATGAGTAAGTTCTTACATTTTTAATTTTAATTTTACACAAATGAATATTGTCCAAGTATTGTCTGCAGAGAAACACATTTTAATATTAATAAATCGTCACTTAATTTCTTCCAGATGCAATTGAAGACGTAACTAACGACTTCAGATGCTATGGTCTTAGACATTACGCCCTCCGGAGGGGCCTGTAAGGTACACTTGGACAGTTTTCTAAAGGTAGGGGTTCCTTGGCATGTGTATATCTTTTGCGCTGACAAAGCATTCACACCGAAACATGTGTCTATTTTCTGAACACATTAAAAACACCGTTTCTGTGAATCTTTAGTCCGTGCATACTAGGGTACATTTTCTTCTGTGTGTGTCGGCGTTTGTATACGCACCAAGGAACCCCTACTAATCTGAATTACATTTACATTATTGAGACAACTGTACTTTTGTTTTCAGACGCAGACTCCTTTCAAGAGTACAAGAAGAATGAAAGATTGCCACAAAAGTCTTCAAACGAAGATGACATGGGAATGTCGAGTCAGAAAAAGGACAGAGAAAAAAATAAAGAGGAAAAGAAACAAAAAGATAATTCCTCAAATGGACGGAGCAGAATGAGAGAAAGAGATGGGTCGAGCAGCGAAGACAGAAGCAGTAGAAGGAAAAAAGATAAGAAAAGATTCAGCAGTAGTGAGTCAGTGAGCTCACTCTCTGATCATGGTAAGAGAAAGAAAAAACATAAGAGCAGACGACATCGCAGTAGCTCATCGTCAGACTCCCGGGATAAAAGTCCACCTCAAAAGAACAAAAAGGATATAGATAAAAAGAGAAAGGGTAAAAAGAAGAAAAGGGATAGAGATCGCTCGCCGAATTATAAAAAGCATAGAAAATAAGGGAATAGGATCTAAGGATAATCTGTTTTATAGTCCTTATAATGACTATGTTTTTTTTATAAATATAATAAAATTTGATTTCAATGCCATCTCTGTTTCATGTTCTGAATGTTTTATTATTGCCTTCATGTCTCATCGAAGTGGAACATCTCTGAAACCTTCATAGATAAGATTCTTTACCAATAGTACTGTACCCTACATACTTAGATTAGCATTTGTTATTTAAATAGGAAGACTTGAGATGTCGCTGTTCTGAAAGCAGGAGTAATGAACATTTTGAAACCCCCATCATAACGCACGTAGGTATCCATCAATTAATGTTTAATTTTAGCACAATTACAATCCTACTAATATTATAAATGCGAAAGTTTAATTGTGGTTTAAGTGTGGATGTATGTATGTTTGTTACTCCTTCACGCAAAAACTACTGAACGGATTTGGATGAAATTTGGAACACAGATAGATTATAACCGGGATTAACATATAGGATACTTTTTAACCCGATAATCCCGAAATTTTTGCTAAGTTAAAATACTACGCGGATGAAGTCGCGGGGCACAGCTATTAATTAAAATTAAAACAAGGTTTCGAGCAAAATTCAGACCACTGAGTATTTCATTTTGCCTTTTTAAAAACTTTACGTCACTTTGAGTCGTAAAAAGTAGTGTTAAAATAACTACACTTATACCATTGGGAAATACCAAAGTAAGTACTCTTACCCCTGTAATTTTACATCCCTTTGGGGAAAACAGGTATCAAACAACCTCTTTTAGCAGTCAGTCCGAAGCACACTTACTTACACGGCTTGACCTACTTGATAAGCGACTGCTTGACCTGGCGAAATTATTATAAACGGTAAATATTTTACATAGTACGATGGGAGACCATAAGTTCCTACATACTTACGGCTAGCTTTTTCGTCGTAAGTAACAGCCAAGAAATGTCTCAATGTAAAAGTAGGTGACGGTTAAATTTGCTTATTTTCCTTACAATTTCGTTGTCATACTATATAATATTATAAAGAGGAAAACTTTGTTTGATTGTAATGAATAGGCTCCGAAACTACTGAACCGATTTGAAAAATTCTTTCACTGTTGGGTAGCTACACTATCCCGGGGTGACATAGGCTATAATATATTTTCAATAAAATTAGGGATCCTTACTAAAACTCGAATAATGTAACCGCAATGTACCCGTGCGAAGCCGGGGCGGGCTAGTTCATGATAAAACCGGCCGTTACCATTTTCCAACAGCTTTCACAAATTCAAGAAACAATGACAACGTATGTCGGATCAGCTAGTGTTAAATAATTATTATTCAGCTTGATTTAAACCTTAAATTAAACAAAAATATTGTCTATAAAATCACTTTATTTTTAGAAGAGTTTTTCAGTAGAATAACACCGGAAGTCAAGGTTTACAGGCAGGGTATCACATTGAACATTTATTTTAACACTTATGTTATATATGTATTCGAGATCTAACTTTTACATTGAAAAATATTGGTACACTTATCTTTTATAATAGTTATGTAAGCAATTCCATCTAAGTATAAAGTTTTCAAGTTATTCTCTCGCGACTTATGCAATATTAAAAATGTAATCACATTCATATGTAAGTATTTTTTTTTGATTAACCATACTTGTAGCAAATAATATTATAATATAAAACATGTGTAGATAGGTCATTAATTCTTCTACGTTATTTGAGCCTGTTTTGTTTGTGCATGATGTTGTGCTGACAAGTGGTTAAATTTAATTAATTAATATAAAAGTATAATGCTATAATTTCATACAATATTTCGCATCTTTGTAAAATAAAAAAAATATTTAAGTTAAGATATACTTAGTTACAAAAAATCTTAGATTCATAGTAGGTACAGTTACATTTTGATTGTGCGTGGGTTCTGTTTAATGCATTGATAAGATTTTCTTGTATTTTTATATTTAGTTACATTCATATTGAAACTGATAATAGTCATCGGAAGTAAATGGATCCTTGAGTCGTAAAGTTTATTAAATGATGTATTATAACATAAACTATTCAAATCCTGTGCCTTCAAAATTTGTAAGGTCCTTTTCAGGCGTCGATTTTTGCGTCCAGACAGTAGTAGGTATATCTAAATGCAAGTATTAGGTACTAAAATACACCATCTTATACACTATTAAGCGTAGTCACACCGATCACATAAACACCATGTTACACCGTTTAGGGATTCTAATTAGGAAGACTAGAGTTAGAAGAATATATTGGGTTTCTACTGTAGTGAGAAAATATTTAGTAGGATGCCGTGTGTTAAGGCTAAAGCGCCCATCTAGCCCACGAAGTTCAAATTTTTTGAGTTCTTTTAGAAATTTTTCAAAATCTGACAATAATAAAAGACAAATTTTGTAATTCGCGAAAAAGACCGTGTGCAGTGCATTTATTAATATATCCAACTTACTCTAAAACATTTCAAGAACGACAGCTATCCAGATAATCTGGCAATTTTTGTATATTTAGTGATTTACTAGTATCATATCCACCGTGATAATATTTAGAGTAAAATAAATGTATTAATAAATGCACTGCACACGGTCTTTTTCGCGAATTACAAAATTTGTCTTTTATTATTGTCAGATTTTGAAAAATTTCTAAAAGAACTCAAAAAATTTTAACTTCGCGGGCTAGACAGGCGCCTTCACCTTAATATGCCAATACAATCCGTTTAGACGACTTTCTAAATAACTAATAAGTAAGTTAGATATATTTCTCGTACATTTAAAGCCATTGGTGCCTGGACACCTTGATTAATGTTGGGTCTCCACTCCACGCGCTCCGCTCTAACGAATACCAATCAATAAATCTAAGCTGGAGACCTTAAAGATCGTTTTCGCTTGGCAATACTTGCTCTAGAGCGCCACGGCTTGCCTGCTAGCGTCCCATAGCTTTAACTACCTGTATACCTACGTTAATATAAGGTCTTATTAATGCATGATATTTTGCATGGAGTCTTAGTAAATACTAAAGATGATGTAAGTAGGTACCAACCTACCACAGAAAATAATAATCTGATGGCTTTATTTCGAACAGCTAACCTTTTTTATTAAATCACTCGCTCGCGCCAGACCAGTTGTATATAACAACCATCAGAATTATTCATAAGTAGGTAGTTACCATCAGTTTACATTTTATGTAAGTAGGTAATACTTACTTTATTTTTTACATTTAGGTACTCAGGCACCATTTAAAATGAATATACCTGTGGTTCCAGCTCATTTATTTTTGAATGTAAAGGAAATATAAGCTATTGTATTGCTGTACTGTTTTCAAGGGCTTGCGATGCGTTTGTGCATAAGACTTTGAATTCCGACTAACTAAGTAATTAGTGTATCAACATAACCCGAAGAATGTATCACAACATCTACATAGAGAATTGGGTCAGTAATAAATACACGTCTTAAGACTTCAAAGGCATAGACAAGGCTAATTAGATAATGGTACTTATTCAATTACAAATGTGGGTACAAATATCGTTAAATAGGTATAGGTATCAGTTCGATAAATTTTCTTTGGTAAGTAGGTAGGTACCATCAACAAAGATGACGCTTGATCAGTTTTTAACACTTTTCGCTTGCAGACAGTAGTCATAGGTTGCCCCGCCTATTATGTTGTTGTCCAATGAGACGAAAAGCGTCCGATGAGACAAATGCCCTTTTTTTGGAAAGCCATTGGTTTTAATTGTTTTTATGACCATGCTAGCCGCAGGTGGCTGCTGGTCACTGCACACAAAATGCAACCTTAAGGTGATCAAGCGTCGAGTTTGTTGACTGTACGTGTAAGTTCTAAAAATCCCATTTAGGTAAGTAAATAGAGGTTCCTACATTAATAGTTCCATTTTAGATATGTAAGTCGCTAGGAATTACATGCGTAATAAAAATAAATAAATACCTATAGGTAAGTACACATTTAATTTATATTCTATGATATTTGTAGGTACGGTAGGTACCTACCTACCTTTTGCATCGTTATTATTCATCTTGAGACTAACTGGGCAGTTCAAACAAATATAAATAGTCGTCACATGTTCATGTAAAAGAAGAGACGGAACTTAGAACACTGCTGTAGATTTGTATAGCTAAGGGAGGCTATAAGTATTTAAGTACCTAGGTACTTACCGACCTACATTTATTTTTACTTAGAAGTTTCCATCTGGGCATGTAGGTACCTAAAGCCCAGCGCACACCGCTGCAAGCGCGCCGGAGAGCAATTGGAGACAACAATTGAATATAAACCTTAACTACCTTGACATAAGGTCGCTTGAATAAATTCGCACGAGTGCCCTCAAGCTACTACAGGAAAGAGCATACGCGCGACTGCTCATGCATACCGTATGTCAAGGTAGCTATTGTTAAGGTTTATATTAAACTAGCTGTGCCCGTGACTTCGTCCGCGTGGAATTTAATTGACAAAGTTTCATACAAACTTTCATCCCCTATTTTATCCCCTAGGGGGTAGAATTCATCAAAATCCTTTCTAAGCGGATGCCTACGTCATAACATCTACCTGCATGCCAAATTTCAGCCCGATCGGTCCAGTGGTTTGGGCTGTGCGTTGATAGATCACTATGTCAGTCAGTCAGTCAGTCAGTCACCTTTGACTTATATATATTTAGATTGTTGTCTTCAATTGCTCTCCGCCGCGCATCCAGCGGTGTGCGCTGAGCCTAAGTATTTAGTAGTTATGCTTATCTATAAATTATTTTTCTTTTCGCACTTATGAGTTAGTGGTTAACTCTGGTGAATAATTCGTGAAAGGGGGGTTAGGTAGTGAAGTCAACATACAATGAAAAAATTCCAAACTGCCAATAAAATTATAAAGTAAACCCAATAGATATAAAGTCAGTACCATAACGTTGTGTACTGAGAATCTTTTACAGCTATATGTACTGTGCGATGAAGCGTGGCGGACTGCGGGGAAAACATCGATCGATAGAATTACTTCATTATGACGTGATAGGAAAATGAAGTTTTCAAGCAATTCTGTTCATAAAATTTTTCCTCGCTTGCACAGCTTAGTTCGGATAAACACAGCTTGGAAATTAAAACGAGCTAATACAAGTTCTCGTTTCCAATTCGCACGAGTGAAACGTGATCGGGTTAGCGTTTCGTGAACGGGTTGTTTCGAGCGGTGGTGCGGGCGGCGGCGGCGGCTGTTTGCGTGCAGTTGCACAGGGCGTCGAAGATACGCAGCACGAAGCCGCGCGCCCGACCCAGCCGCCTCTTCATACCTGTAACAAATTGTAGGGGCAATGTTATTGACGGCACACTTGGAAATTATAATTTCTAACAATGGGTTGTAGCTAGGCATATCTACGACTATCTTCCGTGTAGGTAAAATACCTAATGAAGTAACATAACCCTACGCTATATACCTACCTACGTACTATGTAAGTACGTATACTGAACGGTTTTCACTAAACCCACAAAGGTTTACTTGGAACAAAGAAAACTATTTTGATGAAACGAACTTTTCGTTCGCTTATGCAAAAAAATAGCTGAAACCAAAAGACTGTTCAACTGTAGAAAATCAATACCTAATAGGTACACAACTTACCAACGTTTTTCGTGTAGGAGTTCAGAGGTCTTTAGAAAAAAGTACTCAGGAATGAAAATGAATTTTCAGTCTGCTTGATCATGATTTATATTTTGACTGGCTATTGCCCACAGCTTCGCTAGCGTCGATTTTATTTACTGTATGGAGACAACACGCAATCTACCGGGTCCAAATATCGCTAAGAACCATCCAGGTAGACCCATAAGTAAGTACAAAAAAATCGAAATTGATCAAGCCATTTAGGAGGAGAAGAATTACGGACACACGCACATCGGAATTTTATAAAAGTATAATTGCATTTCCTATATAATACCTTTATACAAGCCAAGACTACGTGATCAATGGCTGGTCTGGCTGGAGCGCACTTGCGCTCGCCCTCTGTCCGGGTGAAGTTGTTATGGCCACTCTGGCCAACAACATATAGTCAAATCAAAAAAAAAAAAAAAGATCAATGGCTACGTAGATAATCTACTTAGATAATAAATAACTTCCTGAATGTTATGCACTTATCAGATGATTTAATAATCTCTAGAATATCTAAAATTCATGAGGAGCTACTATTGTATATATTCCGCTATTTATCATTAATCTAAGTTTCAGATTCGACTATTTTTCAATTAGTTAACCCCGACTTTAGGTCTCAAAACTTATGTATTTTTTTTCAAGGAGAGCAGTGATCCAATGTTTAAGTTAATGCAATTAGTAGAGCGACCTCTATAAATTCCTTTGACCGACCGTTTGTCCGAAACGATACGTCGGTCGTTACATGTAGCATTTATTTATCTAGCTAGAGTTAGACCGTCGCAAATGAAAATGGAGTCTCTACATTTTATCTTAAAATTCCGAATGATAGACAAAAGCATTATTTCAATCACAAAAGACGTTGTTAATCGTTTTTGTAATGGTTTAGTGTCCACCAAATGTTTTTCAGTTATCTTCGTTTCAATGTGTATCTGCGTCATTCGTATAGTATGCAAGATGAAGAATAAATGACCCAAGTTTACAGCTAAATAATGGATTTTACTAAAGTAAAAGAAGAGTCCTATTAAACTGAGTTTAGTTTAGATTTGACGACCGCTTGGCGTGATGGTTTGAGCGTAGGCCGCTCGGCCTCCTACACCGAGTGGTCGCGGTTTTTGGATGTCTGGGTGTCACTGGGATCGCCCCCAGTCCATTGTACGGTCCCATAGTACAAGCGTTGCTTAGTTTGGGACAATACACTTGGTGTGTCAGTCTTGCGATAGGTACTTATAAAAGCCTTCCAATGTATAATTACCCTTATAAATTGTTTAAAAAAAAAATAGGGCCCCAATTAAATTATTGCCCCGCGCCCTTGGTTACATAGCTACGCCACTGCATCGTACATTCCAGTTCGTTGGTTGCAACACCCTCTCCTTATAACAAAAGCTCTAACATGAGCGGTACAACAAAGGACGTGTTTCCGACGCTAGCGTGCCAACATGCAAATTTTCAACACCGATATTGCTATGTGGGGGAAATCAAATATACCTGCAGGCATTAACGGAGCACCTTGCGGCCCGGACGCTTGTTTGCCGACTTCTTTATAGTATGTACTATAAAGGGTGTAAGGTGGATCGTAAAAAACTGATACCATGGATTCAACTCATGAATCTGGACCCCGCAGAGTTGGAATTTTCCGTCGATATTTTCCCTGCACTGACTTCAATGGAAATTAAAACTCAATATGGTAGAGCGCGCATTTAGTTTTATTTTACCTACTTGCAGTTTTATCTTTATACATAAAATAGTAATTATTTATTTTATGTAAAATCGCGTTATGATAAATAGATTTGTATATAATGATTTCATGCTAAAATTAATCAATTTAAAAATACTTAAAAAATTGTGGCAGACGGAATTGAATTCGAACTGCAAAAAAATGCCCTCCTATTTACTCTAGGCTGATTTAATCGTCCTAGTATTAACTCTTTATCAGTTATTTACTCGTAGATACCTGAATAACAGATAGACGGTCGGTTACTATCTAGATCTCCGCAAGTGTGCAAACAAACTTAGGCAAGCGGAAAAGGCCACTCTGAGTCTGTCTGTATCATTCGATTTCTCAATTGATTTATCGTTCCAATACTAAAACAGATGTACATACAGATGAAAACCTCCCTTACCCCCTTAGTCACATCAATCCCAGACCCCAGTAGGGTTGACGGCGGGGAGTCTCATCGATCCACGCGGGCGGACTCGGCGCACAATTTAGTTAAGAGATTTTCGAGAAACCTTATTAATTTAGTCATGCCTTTGATAGCTAAGGCGATTAGAGGGAAATGGAATGATAGAATTTTGGAAGGGTAAATTTATAGACTATAGCTAGTTATTTATTGACATTGAGGAGAGACAAGGTGATCTATATTTACGAGGGGTGAAAGGTCAAAAAAATATTTCTTACTTTGAGTTTATCAGGATAAATTACTTATTACCCACTGACTCACTCCATAAAATGACCTCACCCTCGAACGTGGGCGATGCTGAGTGAACCAGTGAATTAATAAACGACAGAGAGACCTATAATCGGAGTTAATAACCAGTAGGTAGGTTATAATTTCGTTGTTAACGTCAACATTATGAGCCTCAAACAAAGATTGTTATCTTCGCAAATATGTAAATATTATGTCGTGATAAGAACGGAAGGTCAACGAGCAGTGTCTATTTAGAAAGAAATGAGTAAATACGGAGAACGAATAATGTAGGCAGGTATACTTACATTAAAGTATTGTAAGAATAAAATATGAAGCGCTCAAAATATTGTTATTATTTTGCGTTGTTTCGACTTCCAGACATTGTGCTCTGTTACCTAGGTACCTATATGGACGTTATATACTCATAGTAGATACTCAAAAATACAACAATACAGCCGTCACGTAGATAGCTAGCTACTGACACATTAACATTGCCATTAAACGTAATGAGAGGACGTTTGAAATGACCGGCTCGCGTTTTTTACGTCACTTCATCTAAGTATACTTACTTGTTTTACTCGTCATTTGAAAGGCAGTCTACACCTTGTTTTATAACAAAGTAAAATAAATAAATAAATATTGCCAGTCGAACACACCATTTGTATGGTCCCAAACTAAGCAACGCTTGTACTATGGGTACCGTACAATGCACTAAGGGCGATCCTATTCACACCCAGACCTGGGCAAATTACGAAAAGGCCATTTCAGAAATTAGCCCCGGCGGGAATCGAACCTGCAACCACTGAGCCGAGCGGCCTACGCTCGAACCACTGCGCCAAGTGATACTTCCAATATAATACCCCCAGTGTGAATTAGAATAGCATACATTTATTATAAAACAACAGTTACACGTACAAAATTTTAAATAGTAGGTACAAGAGGTATATTGCTAGTAAGTAACTAAATCACAATTACATGGACGTATTACTGTGGATCCAAAACTAAGCAAATGCTTGTATCTTGGGAACCAGAGTAGTGGCATAATTATGCTACACAATTTAAATTTAATGGAGATGATTACAATTATTAATACATTTGATTGAGGAACAGGATCTCGGTATCTAGATTGCAAACACAATAGAGGGGTCGCAAGAGACGTGACGAAAACCATTTTCATGAATCAAGTGGGAGGGATTTGAATTCTATGAATTCAGTGATCGCGAGATACTTCCCGCTTACGGATATTCCAAATTGAGCGTGAAAGCCCTTAGATTAAAGGTGTTGGTTGGTATCAGTAACTCTACTAGATTTACGTTCAATTTAAGCTTGTATAAGTATCTATAATCTATATACAAATAAATAAAATTGGAGTGTCTGTTTGTAATATCAAAATAACACCTTTTCACTAAATGCATATGAATGTACATACGACACCTATAGCAAAAACGGGATTTAAAAAAAAATTGTCTGTCTGTCTGTCTGTCTGTGTGTTTGTTCCGGGTAATCTCCGAAACGGCTGGACCCATTTTGACGGGACTTTCACTGGCAGATAGCTGATGTTTTAAAGAGTAAGTAAGGCTACTTTAATTTTAAAAAAACAATTAGGGTTCCGCGTAAAAAAATAAAAACACATGAAATCAAAGAGTATCTCGGAAACGGCTGGACCGATTTTGACGGGACTTTCACTGGTAGATAGCTGATGTTATGAGCAAAAACTTAGGCTACTTTTATTTTATAAAAACAAAATTTAATAAATGGGTCCTGTCGCGCGGGCTCAGAACGCAGGTGCGGGCTTTTTTGTTAAGGTAAATTCCACGCGGACGAAGTCGCGGGCTCAGCTAGTAGGTACATAAAGTATTAACATGGGATTGTTACATGATGGGCTACACGACGAAATGTAAATTTATTATACTCACAGAAATAGTTTTACGTAGACGCTACCGCCTAGCGAGCATAAGAACTGCTGACATAATATCACTGAGTAGCTAACTAATCTATTAAACAATACAATAGGTAAGATGTTGGTACGTACATTTCATTAGCTTCTATAGGTATAGTTATTAATAGAGGTTGGTTAAGAGTTACCTTGGTTAAAAGTTATTTAGAAGCTTATTTTACTACACGCTAATATTTTTGCATAAACCTATTTGCAACATAATTATATCCAGAGAGGCACAATGCACTAACATTAAAAAATAAATTATAATTATGGTTGATAAGATGGTATGTACAGGTAATAGAAGAGCGAACATTACTGCCGACATAAAACCCAGCAACGAACGAGCTAATGTTATCGTTCAATCTATTAGGTACAGGTATCTGGCCAAGCTCTGCGGACGCCATTAAATATACGATGTATGCTCATAAAGACTTTTTTATTACATAAGGTATTGCAAATTTCAATCTTCATTCAGGTGGACACTTAGCCCTTTTTCACCCCTATCTGGGCTTTCGGAACGGAAACTAGATCTTACAAAATAATTTACCTACGTGGCTTGCTAGTTTAAAGGCAGAACGGATTTAGATCTGAAAATATTGCTGCTGAAGCACACAAACAAATGAACAACAATCAGGCGTAAATGTATTGTTTTAGCACCTAGACTCCTACATATAACTACAGCCGGGCGCCAAGGTTTTAAAGTCAAGACACAGTTTTTACTCTCTCGAAGTTTGTAGTAGGAGCTTACTATCAGAATCTATACAAATAAATAAAATTGGAGTGTCTGTTTGTAATATCAAAATAACACCTCTTCACTAAATGCATATGAAAGTACATACGACACCTATAGCAAAAACGCGATTTTTTTTTTTTTTGTCTGTCTGTCTGTCTGTGTGTTTGTTCCGGGTAATATCCGAAACGGCTGGACCGATTTTGACGGGACTTTCACTGGCAGATAGCTGATGTTATAGGGAGTAACTTAAGCTACGTTAATTTTAGAAAAACTATTAGGGTTCCGCGTAAAAAAATAAAAACACATTAAATCAAAGAGTATCTCCGAAACGGGTGGACCGATTTCGGGACTTTCACTGGTAGATAAATGATGTTATAAGTAGTAACTTATGCTACTTTTATTTAAGAAAAACTAAATTAAAAAAAATGAAAAAATGGGTCCTGTCGTGCGGGCTCAGAACGCGGGAGCGGGCTTTTTTGTTAAGTTAAATTCCACGCGGACGAAGTCGCGGGCTCAGCTAATGTATAATAAGTTAAAAATCAAACCTAAGAGACTACCTACTCTCATAAATCCGAACTAAAGTCATCCGAATCTTCACACGGATTTTGTTCTTAATTCGTCTTACGACACCTGGCTAAAACGAGATAAAGATAAAAGATAATAGCAACAATAAAAGTACGATAAATTCGCAATAGCTCCTTGTAATGCAAAGTCGATGTGCAGAGGAAGCAATTGTTGGGCCGGAGATGAACAGCTTCCGTCCGTCTAACTACATCTAGGCCTCAATATTGATCAATTTTCCTTTGGCGTGTACCTATGATTAAGTTTACTTAAACTGCTTTAGTATAGGTAACATTTAAAATAACAAGTGTTTACTCCAAAATCATTTATAATTTCGATCCAACAGATGAATGTTAATACACAGACGAAGTACATTCACTTTAAAAATGTACATAGGTAATATAATGATTGTCATTTAGTTAACTAACAAGTATACCTACCTACATTTCTTTCTCAAAGCGGAAGAGATCAATCAATAAATAAAACAGTCATTAATTTCAATTAAATTCATTAATTGATTGCGTAATGGGAAGTTAAAGCTACAGGTGGTAGAACTTTGGTATAGTATCACCATAGGTATAGGAATTCAACCGTATGGCGCAAAGTTATTCAGAAAATCTGAAAAACATGAATGTAATCATACTTACTAATAATAATAAACTAGGTACAATACAATACAATATAAGTAGGTTCAATATAATCTCCCGCCTAATATTGCTACGCCAAGACTTAGTAATCTCCAACTCGAGAGAGGATCTGTCATCATTATTAAGGACCAGATTTATCCGCATCAAGTCTCAGTTTAGGGATACACCGCGGCGACCTTCATCAATGTCAGCCATCCGGTACACGAAATAAATACATTTGCAGCAACCAGGTATAAAGGTATAAAGATAGTTAGTTGATAATTTAATTAGCATTCATAATTATTTTTTGAGTTGTGCAGTCAAACTAAGAACCCTCATAGTTTTGCCATGTCCGTCCGACTCTCCGTGTCTATCCGTCTGTTCGTTCATCCGTCCGTCTGTCCGTGTGTCTGTCTGTCCGTCCGTGCGTCCTTCTGTCCGACGCCACAGTCGTTTTATTCAGAGACTATTAGGGCTAGTAGGCTGCAAATTGGCACGATAATAGATTTTTGGTACCGCTACAAAACTTTGTATTTATTAAAATATTGAAAGCAAAATATTCTAGGGTATTTACCTCTCGTACTTGGGAAGGGGGAGTGAAAAATGTTTACCTCCTCAAGTGGGGTACCTATCGTTGAATAGGTATTTTAATGTTAGTAACTACTTATGTTTCCAAGGATTATTTTTCTTAGTATCTCTGGTATTCTATTACATTATAATTAGGTAGGTATATTCACTAGTCTAAGCCCTCTAATCTCTGAATTTGAAATCCCAAAGCGCTGCAAACCCACAACTTTACAGCTTACCGGCCCCTTAGGATTATCGGTTTCTGTTATATTCCTCAATTTTGAAGTAAGTTATTAGTATATTCGTTATTATTATCTACCCATTTAATTAACTCTTTAAGCTAATAATTAATATACTCATATTTTGGTAGTTAATGTAGTTATCATCATAACTTCTAGATACCTACTACCTTGTCAACTTGATGGCTGCTACTCAGTATGTGATCATCCTTAGGATCAAATTTAGTTAAATCCTTTCTTAGATCCATGTGCAAAGAAGTCTATACCTAGTTTGGGAGATTATAAAATGCGGTGTGTCTAAAACTGCCACACACTCCCACTACTGTTACTCCTGTAAACCACGATCGACAATGGTGTTCACGGATGACGCCAAGGTTTGACCATCGACGAGTCCGGGGCCAAGGATAAATTGTCTTGGAAACCACACGAATTGAATTAGAAAGATTATAGGAGGTGTTGAAAATGTGTCGGTAAGTAGTAAGTAAATACTACTATCTGAAATCCCTACCATATACCCATGTACCTATATGATGGGTGGGTCTACATTAAATGCCATATCAACACCTATTAAAATAGTACATTGTTACACGAGTGGTGAAAGTGACTTATTAAGTCCCGAGACCGCGTTTGGCGCCCGAGCGTAGCGAGGGCGCTAACAGTTCGAGGGACAAAATAAGTCTTTCACCCGCGGTAAACACTGTGCTTTTCATTACGAATACAAGTAAAATAAAAATAGAAACAGGAATTGGCTAAAGAGATAAACAAGGAAGAATGAACAATACTCTACGACAAAAAAAAAAAAGATCGGAATGCCGCCTATTTTGTTTTTTTTTCGTTGGCCAGCCAACTTCATTATTTCGCCATTATTTTTCATTTTCATCTTTAAATATTTTGCCCAAATCTATGTTATTTTAAAGAAATTGTTGAAACTAAATTATAATTAAGTCATTTAAAAATATATATTCTTTAATTAATACTCAACTTTATGTTATTTCAATTTTAAGTACATCCTACAGCAGGATTGAGTGACTGTAGAAAAAGTTTGAACATGGTTCCATAGAAATGTGAAAATGAAACTAGTTTTTTTTTTAGAATTTGACAGCTGTCATTTGAAAGCGATTCTCCCGGGCCGGAAAAGTATTACTTTCGACCCGCTCCTCAGGCAACTTCAGACCTACTTTCAGAGTATGAGTAATGAAAAATAAATATGTAAGTAACAAATGCACACGATGTCTCTAACGTCACGTTCAAATAATTCATTTGCAACGCAACAGCAATTTAAACCACATGGGTACCTATTATTCGGAATGTTTGCAATGCAACACGAACTGTTTACGCTTTCGGAGCGCTGGGTACCAATCGCCATGTTTAACTGGTCTGGAAATGAAGTATCAGTTTGAATAACAGGAAACCACCGCATACGAGAATGGACACATGGTGGCAGATAATTAGTTTAATGCGAACGATTACGCGCTTTTGTTGGGTGGCCTTGTGAGGCTGCTATGTAACTAGAAAACTAAACACTTTAAGTACTATCTAACTAAGTACACTACATATAATACCTCAGGTTTTAGGTGGGTGATATCATAAGTTTTAGTTTAAATACAAGGTGACACATAATGGGTATACTTTTTTTTTCAAAACTTAACTTTGTAATTCTAAAACCATCAGCTTTGGAGGGAACTTGAAAAACAAAAGGTGTTATAGGAATACAGCTGTTGACCGATTTCACAAGTCTACCAAACCTTTAGTACTTCAACTGTCCCACAAAGCCGATAGTTTGAGATTTACAAAGTTAAGTTGCAAAAAAAATAGTATACCCATTTTGTATCACCTAGTATACAGGGTTATTGATAAAACCACTAAGAACCTCCCAGGACTATAGGTATTACTAACATCATAAACAACAACTTTTGACCTGCCATGTGCTTGCAATACCAAAGGCATTACTCGCACGTTGCCGACCTGAAGGGGAGTAGGACAGAGGCAGGGGAAGGGAGGGCTTCAAGCTCTCTCACTCATCGTACGAAACGCAGCTAGAATAGCTGCTTTACGCTGATCTTTTATGAGAGGGTATGGTACTACTCCGTCGAGCCAGCCCGTATGAACTATAGTCAAAGGTACATAGGAATATTTTTGCTTTTCTGCCTGGACTTTAAAGTAACCCATTATGACTTTATATACCTATTCTATATCCGTCAGTAGTATCCTACTAATATTATAAATGCGAAAGTTTGTGAGTGTGGATGTATGTACTATGTATGTATGTATGTATGTTTGTTACTTCTTCACGCAAAAACTACTGAACGGATTTGGATGTAATTTGGAACACAGATAGATTATAACCGGGATTAACATATAGGATACTTTTTAACCCGATAATCCCGAATTTTTTGCTAAGTTAAAATACTTCGCGGATGAAGTCGCGGGGCACAGCTAGTATTTAATAAATTTATGAGTAAAAGTGCGTAAAATATATTATGTATGAAGAGGAGAAGCTTAATAAATCTAACATGGGTATTAGAACACCGACTCCTATTTTATAGCCTCAATGAAGTAGTTCATGAAAGTTAACGAAATAAACAAAACTGTTAAAAGAATTCTCGTAAAACTCGTACATAATAACGTTGAAACACAAGGAACAAATAAAAGACTGGTGTTTTAATATTAAAACAGCCAGACGGGGCAATCTAGAACGGTATGAAGAAGATTCATGATTTAATACTTGGATAGACAAAATAGATTAGGTACTCGTAATAATAATAATCAGTTAGGTACCAACGGAAATGCCAGCTAAAGAATATAGGTAGGTACTGCTCGGTACTTGCTAGAATCCTGAAAATGTAATTCTTACATCATTTTTCCTGACCTTTCTGAAGGAGACTTTTAGGGTATTTAAAGGTGCTCCTGGGCGCCCTTCGACATGCCCACTCACGATCAATATAATTATTTATTTCATAAGTCTTTCAATAATCGGGGAAAGCTACGTTAGAAAATTTTAATTTCAGTTATAGAATACAAAATAATCAATGGTCCTTATTCCTTTGATATTAAAACAATCTTTATGATCAGAAATTCCTATTTACGAGTACTTAGTAGTCATTGAAAAACAGCTAAGATTTTCCTCCAACATCATTATTATGAAGGTCCTCGATTTCTGTATCGACCACCCTCCGCTCTCTGAATAATAAACAGTCACGGTTGTCACTGAACTCAAAATAGAAAATCTAATGGAATCCTTTGGAATTGCGTGACTTGCGCTAGTTAATATTGTATGCGAAGGTAACGTGTGTTTTCCTTGAGACATTGGTGACACAAATGTATTATTTATCTGTTATCGTTTGAGAAATTATAGACGTGGTAAACCGTGTTTTAACGTTAGAATTATCCTTTTATAAAAAGAAAACGATAATATCAGTGAAGACGGATTGTGAAATGGCATTGGGGATAATTGAGTTGAATGTTTAGATGCTAGTAGATATGAAAAGGAAGAAGTGAGATTGAAATAAATTCTAAAAATAACAAGGCAAAAATAATGGCGTAAAGGAAAATGAACCTATAAAAACTTAGTGAGTTTCTAAAAAATAAATAAAAGATGATACTCTTTGAACTTACCCGTACCTGCTTCTGAAGATTCCTGCAACAATAAGAAATTAATTAAAGCAATATTTGTATGATTACACTAATCTCATAAATTATGGAAATTAATGAAAAATGCAAAAGCTTGCAATTCATAAAAAAAAACACAAATGTTTCACTAAGTGTTTACTAATGTTTCCAGAATCAATTTAAAATGTTTTTAAATTGCTTTGAGAAAAAAATGCTAATGTTTAGATAATTGCTTCCGTGTAAATAATGACAAGGGTCGAGGAATCGATTATAGCAAATACCTACGTAAAATTCCAATAAATAAAATACTAGAAGTACCAGAAGTAGTTGCTATAAAAAGATACCAATATGAAAATATAGAGATAAAAGTACTAAGAATGACTATAGACTCGATGATAAGTACTTACTTAGGATATTAGAAAATATTTAGGGATAGAGTATGTTCTCTAAATAAGTTTAAGATGTTATAAGGAGAACATTTAACTTTTTGTTGTTGATTCAAAGATTGATTCGGTTCCAAATAATGCCTTGATAGGACCGTCACAGGTAGCTACTGGAGTTAGGAAGCATCGATCAAACAGCAATTTTCGCTGCACATAGGCGCTTCACGTTTTATCAGATAAAACTAAGCCGATTGCTCTCTATAATCTCCCGAACACCAAAAACGTATCATCGTTTGTGGATTAAATACAGATAAGAGAGTACGAGATAATAATCCCGAATGCCCTCCAATTTTCGTCGACGAATAACCCATTTGTCAAACCTTGATCGTATATTTATGATGGGACATGATTTATGACTGCGTAATAGAAACGATTTTAAGCTCATGATAATGATATATTGCTTGAGTGTAAACGGCCAATAATTCACTTTCTACATCGATAACAATGTGAGTTTGCATTGATTCAAACTGAAAACTATTGATATATGTAATATAAGAGATGAATGTGGTCTCTATTTTCGTCAGCAACAGTGATGAAGGCATGCAATAATATTTAGGCTTAAGTTGATGCGTTTTCAGAGGTTAATTAAAAACAGCTTTGCTATTTTGGAAGAAGCCTTTTGCAATCTACAGCAGCACTACGCCACTTTTAACACTTACCGCCCTATCAATCCCATTTTATGTTTTCCTTACGGGGATAAATATACATTAATACTTACAAATTTACTTCTGTCTTTCTCTTTATGTTTAAGTTCAGCCTCTTTCTTTGCTTGCTGTATCAGTTGGTCAACAAATTCTGTGGCCTCGCGAAGTTTTTCCGGATCGCTCTTGAATGCGGCTATCTGCTCATTCAGAGCCGAGGCATCACTGTCTTGTCTCATTTTTAACACTTACGATGTTTTCTTTGATGCAACTATTTTTTCCACAGGTGATGTAAATCACGGCTGCGTTCTGTAACGTCCGTTTCACAAACCCAAACAAACAGTAACACTATAAAGATTTTAAAACGTCAGTCGAAAATCCAGCGCGCGTTCCGGCCATAACGGTACGTAGGGTTGTCGCCCTTCACTGTTCGGACCCTCGTTTATTTCGGGGTGGCAGTGTCAGTCATTTTAGTGCGACTGAGCCCTCTGTGAGGGGTTTTGAGGAGAATAAAGCGTGTGGTAGCGACGAGGTTGGCGGAGGTACTGAGTACTGACTGGCAGGCACCGGGCGAGAGGACGCCCGATCATGCGCTGATAGACGCAACGCTTCACACAACGGTCTACAGATTAGGAGTAATAATGAACCTGTGACTGATCCTGAGGTAAGATTACATAGGTATATATGCCTAGAAGTATCACTTAATTCAGTGATAAATAAAAGATTATTATGTAGTGCATAATATAAGTTATCGTGTTGAATACATCCATATTTTTACCTATCTCGAATCAAAGGTGGGTTGCTTTGGTATTTGGTGAACTGTGGGAGCTAATACATACATTCGCACTTGTAATACCAACATATTATTCGCAATAGATGTCTGCTAATTCATAGTTTAATGAAGTATGGTTTTAAAAAAAACATTATTACAGTCTGTTGCATTTTCCTATCATAACTAATGCAGTTTTCAATTATAACTAAATTTTACTCAATAACAATAATTGTAAGTACTTAACAATTATTATTATGATAAGTTGTGTAAGTACCCACCTCCCGGGGTTGGAATAGCTTTATCGGTAAACTATAAAAATTCCGTACCTACCCATAAACATTTATCTCTCCGAACAGATAAAACGCTGGAGGCTGATTGTTTATTTTGTTCTGTGTTGAAATACACCTGAGTTTATCTCTGTGAGATATACCTGTTTATTTTATGATGTAAACACAAATTTATTTATTTTTGAAAATGGGTTAATTAGGAAGGCACAAGCAACACTTATTTCTAGACCGCTTTACATCCGAATACCTAAACGCTACCTACTCAAATATTGAATGTTGAATTAATCTGAGGCCCATTTGAGACGTCCAGAATTATTTTAGCGTTGGTACTATTTGGGCCTTCGGAGGTAAGGACGAATTTCTCGCTCAGCAAGGTAAAAATTAGTTCCTATGTATTAAAGTACTACAAAATTGCAAACTGACAGTAAGTCTTCTTCTTCTCAGTCGGGCACTCTTTTCAGAGTGGTCGTGGTTGCGCTGACGAGATATATGGTGGAATGTTTGGTGAGGCCTTATCATTTCCGAGTGTAGCTCTCCAGGCGATGTGCTTCCATTTCTGACGGTTAGAGGCGTCGCGAGTACCAACCCGCTGGATAGATGTCATGACAAAGGCTACCGAGTCCACAGAGAGATGTTACCAAAATAGTCAAAGCGAGTCCACCATGGTCCAGTGTACTCGCGACGCCTCTAACCGTCAGAAATGACAGTAAGTAGGTATTGTTTTATTCTTAGGTCAGGGTCCCGCCTTCATGACGGGCACAGTTATCCGTTTTTTTTGTATGACGCGTCAAAATTAAGCAAGTAACCCTAACTTGTAACCCCCTCTTTACGACAGGGTTTATGCCATCATACTAATACTATAAAGAGGAAAACTTTGTTTGTTTGATTGTAATGAATAGGCTCCGAAACTACTGAACCGATTTGAATAATTCTTTCACTGTTGGGAAGCTACACTATCCCCGGGTGACATAGGCTATAATATATTTTCAAAAAAATTAGGGATCCTTACTAAAACTCGAATAATGTAACCGCAATATACCGTGCGAAGCCGGGGCGGGCCGCTAGTTTAAAATATGTGTTCATGTATTCAGTTGGCTATAAGTAGGTAAGTAGATACATAAGCATGAAGATTATTCAAGATGTTATTCAGAATTCGATCGGCCGACATGCTAGGCCGATTTGCATTGCAAAGAGATCACTGCTCTACAAGCCAGGAAGCAATATTTTACCTCATTCAGAACAGAAAACAAGGCTCATCTCTGTTCAAAGAGAATTGAGGTCATAATAACGGTGATGTACTGACTTGTTAGTCAGCTTTTTAATTGATTTAGTTAGGAGACTCTACAAGGATATTTTACCATGGCGTCAAAAATCGTGTCAGGTACTTATTAATTTACACTATCACCCTTGTATTCTTCGCAGGGGAAGTAGATGAACTGCCTTACCCCTCGTTTCTCACATTTCGCTGATGGTATTTGGCGTCGGTGTATTAGGGGGCGAACCTTTCGCCATTAATACCAGACACTCCCCCAACGCGAGGGTTATTCAGGCCACAATCCACACACATAGGGCACAATCAAAGTATTTGGATAGGTGCCTACCTATCTGCTTATAAATTATAAACTGTAAAGGCTTTAAGTACGATATTGGTGTGTTAGTGCCTAAGTGCCACGTCACCCCACTATAAATAACTTCAATGACCTCATCGTTCGTTGTCAGGGGTTGAGAGCTCTTTAATTGAAACGCCTCTTATTAAATGAATGCCTCAAGTACCTACTATCCACTATTCAATGGTATAATTATACAGCATAGATACCTACATGTATAATGCTATCTTATGACTGCTGTAAGTACTTACATACATAGCAATGTAAAACCTTCCATAATACTGGAGTCAAACAGTTAATTATGCAAGCGCCTAATGTGTTTTTGAATAGAATATTACTTAATTGTTAATTAATTACATATTTTATTACAACAATTTCATTGGTTACTATTAGTGATGTAACGAATATTCGCATTCGCATTCGCATTCGCGAATATTCGCATATTTTTTGACATTCGCATTCGCATTCGCATTCGCAAGAATCTATGCGAATGTTTGGCGAATGTTTTTGAAAAACAAAAAGGAAATTTTGTATAGATGGAAATTGAATTTTAATACAACTAGTAAGAATTATATATTATTACAACAAACTTGCTCGTAGGGTGGCCCTTATTGCACTGCTTTTAGGTGCATAAAGCAGCGTATTACGCACTAGGGATTTTGACTTTACATTTTTTAAATCTTAATAAAGAATCCTAAAAATATATAAACAAATAAATAAACAATGTTTATTAAATTATTATAAATAAATATATCTGGCTTTGCCAGACCCATAGATAAATATAACCGGGCAAATGCATGTCGGACTATGCATACTGTATGTATAGGGTTCAGTAGACATAGGCCACTTTTCGATAGTACGGAACCATAAAAATAAAAGTGATGTATGTTTTATTGATATGAAACATTGAATACGGCGGCTCTCATGACCTATTAATTTCTGTAAAATTCATAAACTATTGGCTACCGTATAAATAAAATTGTAAGAAATTCTGAGACTAAATTTATTAAACCGGCATTCAAAGACATCTTAAGTAAAAGTGACATACTCCTTTATTTTCTTTTTGGACTGATGAAAAGTTCTTATTAAGAGTTTTAATTCAAATAATTAAGTCGTGATTAGACTGGGTGCTCAAGCACTGGTGCGTGGCGTGGGTTTGAGACTCAGTCCAAACTTTCGATTTTTTCAAAATTAATTATATTTATTTTAAAAAGTAAAGAACTATTTATTTCCTATAATAAACCATTTATAATGTTGTTCTAAGTCAAAGGATGAATGCTTGCTACTCCCGAAAAACGGCCACTTTGAAACGTAATATTTCGTAAAAGGGAAATATATATTGAAAAACTGTCAAAGAAACCTTTAAAATACCTACTGAACAATACCTCACTCAAGGGGGTAAGTAAATTTTTTTTCACTCCCCTTTATTAAGTCTGGGAGGTATAATAGAATAACTTTGCTTTCAAAATATAAATACACAGTTTTGTAGCGGTACATAAACTCTATTTTTTTGCCAATTTGCCGTAGTTTATCCCTAATAGTCTCTAAATAAAATTACTGTGATGTCAGAGAGACGAGCAGACGGACAGACGGACGCGGACGTGGCGAAACTATAAGGGTTCCGAGTTTGACTACGAAACCCTAAAAACTTACGGCGCGCCATCTTGTTTTATTTTTCATTCATCCTGCAATTCTCTAGGTCTTAAACAAATTCGTGAACTGTGATTTTTTTCCATTAAAATTGTAATATTTAAAACATTTTCTACTCGCAAGTGTGTTGTAAAATGTCGTATGAAACGCGTGATTGTTCATTATACACTTTGCCTCCATCACAGCCCTCGCATTAGTTTCGGGCTGCATACCAGCCTCGATCGTAATGTAATGATGAACTTAGCTTACTTGTACATAAAATTTCAATATTAATGAAATTTTATTAATGCAATAATACTAAACTACTCTCATATCAAAACAAATCTCTTTGAATTAACTTTAAGTGGCTAACTTCGTTTTTTAACCAGTATTGGTTCGGCTATGCTTGCCGACACGAAATGTCAAACCAGTCTAACATTTTGCGCGCTCTTAATTAACCCTCGACGAAAAAAGAGGGGTGGTTTAAGATTAACATGTGTGTGTGTCTATGGGATCGTAGCGCCCAAGCAGATGACCCGAAAGGTATTCTGATCGAGAGTGTTCTTGGCTATGTTTCATGAAAATCGGTTCAGCCGTTTGAAAATTATTAGCTCTTTTGTAGTTTAAAAGTAGTCACATCGGGGGTTTTTAAAATTTTCAATTTAGAGTTATTTGAAAGTCAACATTCGCATTCGCATTCGCATTCGCGAATGTTGGAACCAAATATTCGCATTCGCATTCGCATTCGCGAATGTCAAAAATCCAACATTCGTTACATCACTAGTTACTATAATATAAAACTAATTTTATTACGTTACGTAGACAGCGCCTAGTCCAGAGGGAATTTAAATATTAATAATAATAACGTTCTATAATGAAAGTGGCTTAGTAGTTAATTAATTTATATACATTTCCACGTCACTAAATCATAGTATAAACATAAATTTGTAGTGTAAGTACCTACTACTAGCACCAGTACCTACATGCCATTGGTAATAGTCAGCAATCAACAAAAGGCAACAGTTAAGTAATTATCGAGCAGTTGTTAACAGAAATATCGAGCCATCACGGATGGGTTGAACAACAACCCATGCCACCGAGATGAGACGACGAGAAATACACTTCGTCACCATATGAATTACTTACATACATATTTAGTTATTTAATTAAATAGGTAGCAAAGATAGCTACCTACCTACTTACTTTTAAAATAAAGGAAAGAAGAAGGGTTTCTTTCACTTACGTATTCTAAGTGCCCAGATGGGAATGCCCGGATGGGACGCCATTTTGAACATGAACAAATGTGATGCAAATGGAAATTTGAATGGACCACACTGTATAGGTACCTCGAAATTCCCTACACGGGCAGGCCTCAGAATGCCGAAGACGAAAAGAAGAGGCAACCTACATCGAGTGCGAGAATACTGGATTTATACCAATTGGTCAGTAGGTAATAAGTGAGTACCTACCTACCTACATTTACTGCGGCTTCACTCACTAGTTCTACGTGCTACGTCTAAGTTTTTCTTTTTGTCTGAGGGACAAGCCAATTTAAAAACTGATTCAATTGCAAACACATAATTTATTTCTTTTCCTCTGAAACTTGCGTACAACTCTTGTCCTTCTTGACTGGGGGGCTGGGGGGCGGGCACACAGGCGCCGGCGAGGCCGGGTCGTCCACACACTCGAAGTAGCAATGGCCGTCCCACCACCAGGGCTCCCCGGGAGTCGGGACGGTGGAGAAAAACAACTAGCGAGAGCATAAGTATTTTTTATATAAAAAAAACTAAATCAATATTTTTATCCGCTTGAGAGCTAAGGGCCTGTGCACACCACGTTTTTTAAACACGCCGTCAACGCGCGATTTAGAAACGTGCGTCGACGGCGCGCTTTTATCCTACCTACAAAGGTCTACAGGCTGCGTCTGACTCACGTGCGTATCGTGTCTGTGTCCCTTCAAACAGCCCTAACCGCTACAATGCCGCAGACGTGCAGATACCTACACATGTTAAACTTATCTGTTACTTTTCCGTCGGGCGTTAAAAAGAACAGGCATGCCAACTTTACACGATGGCAGATGTGTACGAGGCAGAAACAATCCAGCCCTGACTTGCTATTTACTAGACTCGTGAGGAAAATAGGTAATTATTTTCTACCCATTCGTAGCCTGCTGAGTGTGTTCGTAAGTCAGCCCAGCTGAATAGCCAGGGCCTCCACCCCTTGTATTTTCCCACCACCAGTGTCAAATATATCCGGCAGACTGACACAGAAGTCAGTGTCGACCCTGCCATGTACCCAGTCACCAGAGATCCAACTCTATTAAGTTGGGCCCCAGGCAGCAAGGAAATTTCGGATTACTGAGCTAATCGTCATTGCCATCGTGTAAGCCAGGCTTTAGGAGAAGAATCTAGTATCACAGGCAGTGAATAAGTTATGCATAGACCGAATACCGACAGACTCAAAGAAAACAGTCACGCTAACCGACATAAAAGTAGCTCAGGATGAAGCAAGGGGGCCTGTTTGGTCAGGCGGTCTACCCTAGTATTCTTCAAGCACTATAAATAGTTAGCTTTGACAAATTACCGTATCCGCTCTCCCACTACCGAAAGCAGATTTTTTCTTCGGATCTGAATGAAATGGATGTCCTTCCGCCACTGGAGCGACTACAGGAGGTCTTACTGAATCCATAGCACTCCTCTGATAATAATATTGATTAGAATAGTTATTAATAGCGTCAGGCCCACGCGGTATGTCCGGTGGGGGTATAGTTCTAGAAGACATTATTGGTGGAAAACGGTTGTGCAAACGATGTTTACGTCCCAGTAATATCTCACGTAACTTCTGTAAAAGTAAAGAGACATCTCTAAATTCCCAACCCTTAGGCATGGTTTATTAATTTATTAACTCTATTTTATATGTGAAATATTATGTATGACAAAGTCTTTTTATACAATTTGATCACAGGGAAAAAATATAATTTTAATTTTATTTTTTTCTCTCACGTTATGTAAAACAACAAGAAGGTTGATTGAATCAACAAGCGAAGTAACGTAGTGATTTTATCCTTTTTGGAACGAAACACGTTCAGCGAGACAAGTATGTGAGTTAATCAGTAATTTTCCTTTTAGCGTAAGTAAATAGTTAGTGCGGTTTTTTAGAATTTTTTCGTAATCTGACAATAATAAAAGACACATTTTGTAATTCGCGAAAAAGACTATGTGCAGTGCATTTATTAATATATCCAACTTACTCTAAAACATTTCAAGAACGACAGCTATCCAGATAATCTGGCAATTTTTGTATATTTAGTGATTTACTAGTATCATATCCACGTGATAATATTTAAAGTAAAATAAATGTATTAATAAACGCACTGCATACTGTGTTTTTTGCAAATCACAAAATGTTGTCTTAAATGTTTTCAGATTTTGGATAAACTATAAAAATACTCGAAAATTTTGAATTTCGCGGGCTAGACAGGCGCCTTCGCCTTTACGATAAAATCTTAAAAACACACTGTTGATTGATGGAAATAATTTTACTATTTCAACGTTGTGGCAGAAAATTGCGTTAAATGAAACGTCGCGAAAGAAAGGGTGCGTTCTAAACATTGTGTGTGATAGATTAATCTAATCATTTAATCATTATTTAACCTACATGTTAATAGCAACAAGACCTTATAAATAAACTTTGCCCTAATTTACTGTATCACTGTTAAAAATAAACGATAATATATACAGTTTAATATTACTAAAACTTCCACAGATACCTCACCTTTTAATTATATTTTTATATACATGAATTTTTTTAACTAAGTTTACGAACACATCGTATATTCCCGCGTTTTCCAGATCTGTCAAAGTAAAGTCAAAAGTTCATCGTGTTTGTTGAAATGAGTGTTTTTATTTAGAAAAACTGAAATAACTTATACCTATATTGAATTGTTTTAGTGTTACAAAACTATATTATAATACAAATCGGCTTAGATTAACGTACGATGAAAACCAGCAAATCACCTGAGAATGCTGAAGTAACTCCATCGAAAAAAAAACTCAAGCAGGCTCGTCTCCCGTTCAAGCCTAAAAGCGATGTTTCACCGACGCCTGTCGTTCCTCAGACGAGAAAGAGGAAGCTTTCTGATTCTGGAGACGAATCGGCCACTAAAATTGGCAAAATTTGCAAAGAAAACTACGTGGTAGAAGATCCAGTTATTATCAGTGATGATGACAGTCAACATGTTGAAAAGGATGAAAAGACTCTAAATCCGTTCGTAAAGTTAGTGGACACGGCTTGGAAAAAGAAACAAAAAACAAAGAAGAGAAATGGCAAAAATAAAACTTCAAAAGTACCGAAGGGTTTGGTTGAGAAGCAGAAAGAGAGTGTATCAGATTCAGTGGATGATAAGGAGGATAACTGTGAAATTATGGATGTTGACGAACCTGGTACAGAGGTAAGTGATGATAAAGATTCTAAACAAACACATCAAGAGACTGATAAAACTAATAATGTTAAAGATGTAAGTGAAATTTTAGTATTAGAAGACTCGAATAATTCAGCTGATGTACAAAGTAAAGAAACCGTTGTTAATACTGATATTTGCAATGATAAAGATACTGTTAAGGACAATGAGATTATTGAATCTCCTGAAACAAATGTCAATGAACAGAATAATAAGGATTCAGACCACTCACTATCACCAAAAGATGTTCAGAGTCCTAAAGAAAATGATAATGACCAGCAAGAAGATTTGCCAGAAGTAAAATCGCCTAAGAATGCTCCAGTAACTCCTAAAAGAAGTGCAAGAAACAAAGCAAAAGCTGAACAGAATAATAACATGAATAATAATTCACCAAGTACTAAGCTCAATGGGTCGGTGACCTCAAATCCTACTACCCCGAAGACTCCAAAAAACAGCAGGAGTTCATCCGTTACAAACAGTCAGGGAGATGTATCTCTGAATGAATCAACTACATCTGCTAATTTGACACCGAAACAGGTGAATATTTTTTTTTACTGTAGGTACCTATCCAAATAAGCCTTACTAAACCCAAAACTGGTCAAATTATTACAAAACATTTTCTAATTAAGTGAAGTAACATTATTGTAACTTTAAATCTCTTGTTGTGTATTATTTTTAATGTCATTCAACTAGTATAATTAATATTATTTTCCGATCTACCTACTTACAGCTACAGAAGAAACTAGAATCTGCAAAAAAGAAAGAAGAAAAGGAAAAGGAAAAACAAGAAAGAGAGAAAAAGAAACAACAAGAGAAGGAAGAAAGGGCCAAAATAAGGCAAGAAAAAGAGGAACAGAGGAAGAAAGAAAAGGAGGAGAAGGAAGACGCTAAGAAGAAAGAGAAGGAAGAAAAAGAAGAACAGAAGAGGAAGGAAAAAGAAGAGAAAGACAAGTTGAGGGAGATAGAGAGAAGTATGCATTTTATTGTACATTATTGTATAGACCTGTATTCTTAAAGGCTGTGGTACATTACAACAGTATACCCACATTTCACCAATGGTGGTTTTCAGTTTCAATGCATAAGGGGGCAAGCCTACTACTATTACCTCCGGAATATTCATCTCGATGTGGGGTGATAGCGGCCATAGTCCACCACCCTGGCCCAGAGTGTTAGTATGTCATTGTGTTTTGCAAGGTCATGCAGGTTTTCTTCCAATGTTTTCCTTCACTGTTCAGCATGTGATAATTTCTGTTAAAAATGAGCATTTGCACATGAAATCTGAAAATCCATGAGGACGCAAGCTGTGATTTGAATGTCCACACCCTATATTCCAAGGCATGTGAATACCTATTTATAATTTAAATTATATTTTTTACCTTTTTATCTTCAGAACAGCGGGAAGAGAAAGAGGAGCAAAAGAAGAAAGAAAGGGAAGAGAAAGAAGAACAAAAGAGGAAGGAGAAAGAGGCCAAAGAAGAAGAAAAACGCAAGAAACAAGAGGCTCTGGAATCAGAGAAACAAGAAGCTGAACTCAAAAAGAAGAAGGCTGCTGAGGTGTTTTCCAAATTTCTTGTTCCCAAACAGAAGTTTGATAAAGACCAAGCAACAATCAACTCTGTTAGCAAGAACAGTGTGCTGTCAAACTTCACAATCAAAGTTGATATGAGATTGGCTCCGTTAATTAGAGCAGATTTGGATGCTGATAAAAAGCAAGAGTTGGATAATTCGATGCAGAAACAGGATGTGACTGAATGTTCCTTATATTTGAAGAGATTGAAGGATGGCTCATGTAAACCGTTGTGTGGTGGGAAGACATGGCCTTTAAGTGATAAAGATGACGATGTTATGATTGTTGGTAAGTTATCAATTGCTTTATTATAAAAGTTTCAGAACTCAGAAGTCATAAGAAAGCTCAATAAAAAGTTCAAGCCAAATTTATTAGGAAACAAGCCTGGAGATTGAAACCTAGTATCTGTTTAATGGTGGTTATCTGACTCTGCTATTTGTATTATATTCTACTTTGATATTTCTACTTTAATCTAGTATTATGTCATTAATTTACAACTTTAGTTCACATAGTGAAACATTAAATTCAACATTGACGACCGCTTGGCGCAGTGGATCGAACGTAGGCCGCTCGGCTCACTGCACATGGTGGTTGCGGGTTCGATTCCCGCCGGGGGAAAATTTCGCAAATGGCCTTTTCGTAATTTGCCCTTGTCTGGGTGTCACTGGGATCGCCCCCAGTCCATTATACGGTAACCATAGTACAAGCGTTGCTTAGTTTGAGACCATACAGTTAGTGTGTCAGTCTGGCGATATTTATTATTTATTTATTAACATTAAATAACTCCCATCTCCCTCCACAGAGGACGAGTTGCTCCCAATAGACGGCGCCGGTGAGATCCTGAACAGCAATGAACCAGCTCGCGAGAAGCTGCGGCCCAAACTGCTCAGCTTCCACGAGAACAGGCGCCCGCCGTACTGGGGTACTTGGCGGAAGAAGAGTGCTTCTGTAAAACCTAGAAGACCCTTTGGACAGGATGTGGTAATTTTTTGGACCTTTTAGGGTATATTTTTAACCTATGTCATTAAAGGCCCTATTTCACTGAGACGTGGCGATGGCAGCGTAACCAACAAAATACTAGTTCTATAGAGAGCAATCACCTAACGTCTTCCGATTGGTCAAGCATCCAATTTGGTGGCGACCACCATCACCTCACCATCGACGCGTGTTCAAGAGATAACTGGCAGCGCCGCCACGCTGGTCGCGCGAAGCATAGCGCTATATAGTGTCTCACTGACTCGGTCGCCATTGGTTCCTACATTTTGATACGGTGGCGATTCTGGCGTCTATTCTGGCGTCTCGATTTGGCAGCTCAAAGAGTGCCACGGTTGAGCGACTGAGCCGCCATGGCGTTTCACTAAAATAGAGCCCTTATAGTCACTAATAAATAAAAATAAAATAAAATAGCCTTTATTACTGACAAAGTTAAATGTACAAAAAAACTTAAACAAGGCGTAAAATAAAATATAAAAATTGTTTTTTTGTTGTGTTTGTACATCCGTTTTCCTTAGTCAGCGTATCCTGACGACAAATAGGCCTCCTCCAACTCCTTCCAAGCGTCCGGTCTTTGGCCATTCTTGGCCAAAGTGGGCCGGTTACTTTTTTTATGTCGACGGCCCATCGCTTATGCTGTATTCCTCTTCTTCTTTTTGTAGACCTTCTAATTTGGAGCTATACAACTAACAGGTTGGCATACTGTAGAACTAAAACCGAGCCGAGTGATCACCTCCCTAGTGATATTGTCCCTTTCTACTAAGGTGTCATAAGGGATAGTACGGGTACCCATCACGTTTAATAGTTTGTAAACGCTGATTTGTTCCAGAAACATGTGGATTACGAAGCGGACAGTGACGAGGAGTGGGAGGAGGAACAAGAAGGGGAGAGCATCGACGGCAGCGCGGCCGGCAGCGACGACGACCAGGACGCCGACGAGTACGAAGTCGATAACGTCGTGTTCGTGCCGCACGGGTATCTTAGTGATGAGGTGAGTCGATAAATAATAATATCTAATATATAAAATTCTCGTGTCGCGGTGTTTGTTGCCAAACTCCTCCGAAATGGCTCGACCGATTTTCATGAAATTTTGTGTGCATATCGGGTAGGTCTGAGAATCGGTCAAGATCTATTCTTCATACCCCTAAAAGACAGGACAACGTCTGTCGGGTCAGCTAGTAATATAATAATAATAATAAATCGCCAGACTGACACACCAACTGTATGGTCCCAAACTAAGCAACGCTTGTACTATGGGTACTGTACAGTGGACTGGGGGCGATCCCAGTCGTGTGACTGGCCAGACCTGGCAAAATTACGAAAAGGCCATTCCCGGAATTTTACCCGGCGGGAATCTAACCCGCAACCACCATGTGCAGTGAGTTGAGCGGCCTACCCTCGAACCACTGCGCCGAGCGGCCGTCAATAACTAAGGGTGCCGTTAGTCTATCCAACTGTATTGTGTAATGCTGTAGTAGGTACTGGGAACCTTTTTGTTACAAGGCAAGGGTATCCTGCCTGTCGAAGCACTAGGTTATTTAAATATTACCTTAAACACAATATAAAACAATATCACAATAATAGTGATATAGCATCACAAAGACACACATCTCTGAAGTTAAGTGGCACCACTTGACTTCAAAGATGTTTCTGTTGAGGACTGATGCAGGCTAGGGATTGTTGTTGCGTCCCAAGCTTGCAACAGCCATATTAGTTATCCCAAATTGTTTTTCTTTCCCAGGAGGCAACTATGGATGAGGATGATGTATTATCACTCTCACCAGACACTCAAAAACAAAGACTGAAGCATTTAGAAGACGAGTTCGAGTTTGAAATGAAGAAGCCCACGGAAAAGCTGAAACCCAGAATGTATGGATTACTATGGGAAACAAGCGAAGGCGGGAAACCCGAGAAATGTGTCGACGCTTTATGGAATTACTTTGGGAAATTGTCCATGGTAATGAATGACCCCACTCCATTACTGCAGCCCTCTAATGAGCCCGAAGAAACAGAGAAAAAGAAAGTTAAAAAGAAGAAAGTTGTTGATGGCGAGCAGAAGAGTCCTAAGGTCGATAAAAAGAAAAAACCCAAGACAGAAGAAAAAGAAGGGAACGCTCCTAAAGCAGAAACTAAAAAGAATGTGTCAGATGGAAAGAAAAACCAACCCGGTATTAACAAGTTTTTGACTAAATTAAAATCTTCATAGGTTTTAGGGCACTTGATACAAGTTTTTGATTGGTGTAGATTTTATTGATTGATATCTTTAGTTGTTATTTCACAATAGGGTCAGACCAGACTAGTGTAATGTGGACTGCATAAATGGCATAATCAAGAAATAACCATTAAGCCTGTGTTGAGTGAATTCACATTCAATCAATTAAACTACATATTTTGTTAAAAAACTAGGTTATTATAAAGTGTCTCATAGATTTATTTATATAGATTTAAAATTGTAATAATTATAAAATGTCTTATTTTCCGATTATTTGCCTATCCCTACTCAATGATTTTCATAATTGGACATATAATTCAACATTTTTAGATTTAACTTGCATGATTATTTTTATGTTTCAGTGTTGTATTGTGTATTAATACACGTACTTAAGAATTTTATCCAGTGTGCTGTAAATATCAGTTGTTTTTCACAATATGAATAGTGAATAGTGTCTATTTTAGAGTTTATGAATTAAAGTATTGGTATATCGTAATAAATTTTATTTCATTTGCTGTTGACCGCGCCTTGGGCGCGTCGTCGTGAAATACTGAAATAGGAATAGGGAGTGGAAAGGTCGTGAGTGACCTAACATTTATAATCTCATATAATTATATCCATTTACACTTATAACCCTAATCGCTACCATAAGTCTATTCGTACCTAATCGCAAAAAACTTAAATGTGATAATCGCGTACAGTAGAATCATTTTTTTATTATGCTTTATGCCACCCGCAGCTAAGGAAGTTTTAAGTATACCAAAGAGAATATTTATATATTATTATTTATATATTATTATTGGAGAATATGAATATTTATATAATAGATTTTACTACAACGCTTAGACCATTACACCTCTCTGCTACAAGGTAGTGTATAGATAATATTATATTTATTTCGATGACTACGTGTACGTGTTATGTATAAAGTTCTTGACTACAACCTTAGAACATAAACTACGTTTCTGTTCTAAGACTACAACTCAAAGTAGACTCATATCGCCTAAGAGTATGGTGTACTCTGAGCATATCGCGCGCCCTCTGAATAATGATTCGCTTCGCTTGGTTAGAGCCATAGATTAGACATTATAACTTTTAGAGCCATGCACAGAATTATAAATACCTACTTAGTATAGAGACATGGGCATGGTATGGTTCATTAGTTCAATCCCTCGATATATTATTATTTATACTCTTTGGTTCAATCTTCATTACTGCTTGCTGTCATGTCGGCTGTAACAAGCATAGAGGTATAAGAAAGAATAGAAGAGGGGAGCCCAGGCTCTCATACAAGTGGAAATGTGGCCTCGCTAGAAAGAGAGAGGAGATGAAAGCCGGGTACCTTTCTCTCTCTATTGGCGCATATGCAGTCGCGTGCCTTCAAGAGTAGGGAAAGAGCGTCTGTTATACTTTATTTGTATTCTACGTTCTCATTGAAAAATTATGCATACTTGTTATCAGCTGATTGTTTTCAATGATAAAGGCCGCGTAGTTTCATTTAAAGCAAAGCGCGCGACTGCGCATACGGCAATAGAGAGATAAAGGTACCCGGCTTTCATCTCCTCTCTCTTTCTACTACAGCCACACTCTCAGCGCCGTCTTCCCACACTATTCATATACTTCTATGGTTACAAGTCAAAAATATACAACTGTCAAATTAACTACGTGAGTGTGTCACTTTGTATCAGTCATCGTTTTAATTTTTTCTTTCGATTTTCCTTAGCGTTTCGGAATCCTTGCTGGTGTTTTCTGAAATAAAGTTGCGAAGTACACAATATAATTATTTAGTGTTTGCGCCAATATAAAGCCTCAATGGCTTGACGAAGGGATCTTTATTCGGATTCTTGTAAGTGTTGATTAGTTTTTTTTGTCGCCTACTCCCAAATTCTGAGCGATCAATTTGATTAATTTTCGCATCCATACATTTTGCATACATTGTATTAAACAATAGTAATTGATCCTATATCCCACTCCCTTATATATTAAATACACTGCTCATTCTGGTCTTTCTGTAGTGCAACGTAATTTTTAAAGAAGCTGGAATATAATCGTTGCTACTTCTTTGTTGTAAGAACTTAGCCAGTTAGTACCTAAAATAATTATATTTATAGTCATTGGTTATAAACAACCTATCACAGTCATGTTTTTATGTGAGACCTATCTATTATTTCTTATTACAGTAAGTAAGTAAGTACCTATAGCTATAGCTACCTATAAATGATAATAGTTAGGTCATGAAGATTGTTGGATATTATATTTATTTGTCTTCATACCCGGTTCCTGGGGGTGGACAGAGGCAAACCAATTATTATCAAGCTTCTATCAAGCTTTGGTAACATAATGCTGGGTAGATTGATGCTGAAATTCTTTAACTGCAGTTAGAAACATTAATACTACTAATTATTAATAATTATGAATTTATATTATTTATTTTTAATTACATTAGCCAGCATGTAGTTATTTCAATTGATATTCATAATAGACTAGCTGTGCCCCGCGACTCCGTCCGCGTTCTGTAGAATTTTTTCCTGAATTTTCTTTGCTATAAACCTCACGGAGCCCGAGACCTTTCCAACGAATGCAAAACCGTGGAAATCGGTTCGTGCGTTCTGGAGTTATAGCGTCAGGAAGGAAAACTCGACTTATTTTTATATAGTAGATGTGAGATGAGCATACCAACTACACAAAGAGCAACTTATAGTGTGCCTACAGTAAATTATTATTATTTCCCCACTAGTAACAGTTAAATTCTTCTGTTTAAGATAATTTAAGACTAAGTTGACCTAAGCACACTTCATGGGTTAGAAGAGGGGTTCCACTCAATATTCAAAATGAGTAAGATGTCGAAGAACAAACTGAATTTGACCCTGCCACCGGGGTCAATCGACACAGCACCGGCCACAACACCGTCTAACATGACGCCCCAGTTGAAGTCCGCTACAGCTACTGAGTAAGTTTAATCTGATTGCTGGCAATAGGCTTGTGTCCTTAACCTTGTGGCTTGTTGTTACATAACCCAATTTTTCGTGCATTTTGCATTCATTTCATTTTACATTCAAAAGGTATTTTGCGCCAGGACCTAAGATTTAACTCCGTCTTCTGCAACCAAACCATAATGTAAATTATTTGATAATCAAATATAATGATCTTGGTGCTAATTCCTTTAAAAAATATGTATAATACGACATGTTAACATGTGATTTGAGTATTTTTTTATTTGTAGACGCCAGGGCCTTGCTGGGAAGTCGAAGACCAGTATCGAAGCTCTGACCGAGAGGTTAGAGCAGATAGAGATGGATGACACCCAGCGGCGCAGGATCGAAGTGTTCCTCTGCCAGAAGGAGAAGATTGGAGAGCTGAGTGATGATGACTTTGAAAAGCTCGGAGAGTTGGGTAAGTGAGCCCATTATTTAAATTAAATCCAAAAGCATAACAGAGTGGACCCCAAGATTTAACACAAAAAGAAAAAGAGGAAGACAACACAAGAGATGTGTGGATGATATAAAAAAGAGGTAGGTACCCGGCCTGGTTGTTGGCCAAGAATGGTCAACGACCGGAAACTATGGAAGGAGTTGAAGGAAGCCTATGTGTCTTCATTCAGGATACGCTGATTAAGGAAACAACCACTAAGTATATAAAAACTATGATAGTTTTAATTTATTCTTTTGACATTTTTGTACATTTATTTTAGTCAGTTATAAAGGCTATTTTTTTTTTATTACAAATTAAGTAGATGAGATGTGAAGTTTTTCGGAACTACCTTTCTAGAAGGCGTAGTGTAGGGTGGCCCCCCTCAAGGTGTAGTCCCGGGAAGTTGGTTGGTGCGAGTGTCGGAAGACTAAATACAATGTTTGCAAGTTATTTGGGGAGGCATAAGCCCAGCAGTGGACGTCTTCCAGCTGATGGTAGAAGTTTTACGTTTGGTGTCATAAAATATGATGTCACCAAAGCCAAAGAGCTTATTTTATTTTGACCCATGTGTGAGCACTTGTGAATGTCATTTCTACATTTTTTTTCTCTTATTTCTACAATGTGATTATTACGAAAATTTGACTGAGAAGACCCAGTAACAATCTCTGGGGGCTTGTGCTTTTTAATAAATAATCTGTCATAATAGTAATTCTCTTTATTTTTTTACTGAATGTAACATGTGTTCCATATCGACTCAAATTTTTGGCCCGGTTCACCTCTCACACCTCTTTGTAATGCTATTTGTAGGCCAAGGCAACGGCGGCGTAGTAATGAAAGTCCGCCACAAGTCCACCGGCCTGATCATGGCCCGGAAGCTGATCCATCTGGAAGTGAAGCCGGCCATCAAGAAGCAGATTATAAGAGAGCTCAAAGTACTGCACGAATGCAACTTCGCGCATATAGTCGGATTCTATGGCGCGTTCTACAGCGACGGAGAGATATCGATTTGCATGGAGTATATGGATGGGGGTTCCCTTGATCTTATCTTGAAGAAGGCTGGAAGGATTCCTGAATCTATTCTAGGTGAGTTCAAACATAAAATGCGTCTTCTATTAGGCTGGGCGCTTGCTATCAATAACTTTGACCACCTTTGTCTTTGAGACCATCTTAGAGCCTTGATTTAGCATATTATAGACACTATTATTATCTGTATAAAGCTAGTTTTATATTGGCTTTCATTAAGTTGGATGTAAAATTAAGCAATTCAAATAACATTCCAATTGGCATTGACATGACATTCCTGAATTAATGGTATCTTAATGTGCTTGCAATCTTAATGTACAATGGTGTTCTTGTAAAATGCAGACAACAGACTAGTATTTCTTCTTTTAATCACATGAAACACTATGCTAAGCAGATATGTGTGTGGTAATGGTAAAAATATTTAAAGTGTAAACCAAGAGGATATGACTACCGGCTGAGTCATTGTACTGGATTCTCATGTTCTATGAAATGTGTACTTACCTGACAACTATGTAAGAGACACATAAATGAGCGACCTACCTACCTAATTAGTTAATTTGATTCCTCTACTCTTTCAGTACATTTTATTAAAATCTTAATTGCTTGGAAATTGAATTATTTATTATCATATGAAATTTCATAATAAGATCATGTAGTTATCTACTTGGCATTATTTTATCTACTACTAGCGGCCCGTCCCGGCTTCGCACGGGTACATTGCGGTTACATTATTCGAGTTTTAGTAAGGATCCCTAATTTTTTTGAAAATATATTATAGCCTATGTCACCCGGGGATAGTATAGCTTCCCAACAGTGAAATAATTTTGTCAAATCGGTTCAGTAGTTTCGGAGCCTATTCATTACAATCAAACAAACAAAGTTTTCCTCTTTATAATATTAGTATTGTAGGTAGACTGAATAATGAAAACTAAAAGTGATGTGGGTAGACTGAATAAAGACAACCAAAAGTGATTATATAAGGCAATACGAGCGCGTCAACCGTCAGTATTGGCCGGCACTTTGTGCGGAGCGGACCTCGTGTCAAATTACGTTCGGGTCCTATTATTGTTAAAGCTTTGATTGTTGATGTTTTGATAATTTGTGTAAAAGATTGATATTCAGTTTAGATTAATCACCATGTGTATATTTTTTTAAGTAAAACCATTTCTGGTACCTTATATCAGTAGTAGGATAAAGAACTAAAAAACCCACAGTAACGTTAAAATTGCACTAAAAGTCTGTAAATTTGTAGTCCCGTTGTAGACCGTTAACTTCCGAATTTGAATGTTGTTTTGTTTATGATTAATGCTTACTTCGTTTTTGTTATTTGGTGTGTGTTTAATTACGGATCGAAACGGTCATAATGAAACATACGAGGACGCCTAGTCCACGCAGGCTTCTTTTTAGGAGTGATTCGAGTAATCAAGTTCAACATACTTCTCGAACTTCTCGCGACCACAGTGACGACAGATCGGATCGCAATCCGAAAGATAGACGTCCTACTTTGCGAGATGGCTTGCATTTCCGAGATCAACGTGATGTGTCGGGCGTTGGTGTTGCTGTGCGTGTGCGGGGACCCTGCGAACTAAGTCACTATATACGCAACAATCGAGCGTCGCGCGATTCGGGATCGACGGTGTGGTCATCAGCGGCACACGGCAAATCTGGATGACAGTGACTGTCACGAGTATGTATGAAGCAGAATCTGGTGACTCGAACCATGTTTATCTGGTGCACGGATTCTATAAAGAGTAATTACACGCGGTACGTGTTACAGCGTGTGTAAGACAGTAAATACAGGTGCGTGTGATATTTATATTCCGATTGGAGGGTGGACAATACTAGCTGTTGGCTGCTATCTGATTGTTTTACTGTTGTGCTGGCATGATTTTCTGGACTCTGTCCTAAAATCGCCCACTGTCATTTTCCAATTGATTTAAGAAAAAAAGGTCCGAGTCAGTTTGTTGATTAGAGTAATGTCAGACCGGGCAGACCGTCGCAGCCGCCACGGTAACCGATATCAGCGGGCTCATGGATAACAAGATCGTTCTCCAGATGATGCGTTGTGGAGCACAATGAAGGCGATCTTGGTTGGACTTTCAGTGTTGGAGGAGCGATCTGCGACTCGGTCGCTAGTACGGCTGGTACATGTCAAATCATCATCGCCAAAGCGTGGCCCTCGTCAAGAAAACACCGCGGACACCTCCGCTGGTATTGCCAAGTCGGCGCCAGGCATGTTCGCTGACTGCACTGACACGAGCGGTGGCCATCACTGACGTGGTCGGCATCACCTGTTATTCCGGTGCAAAACACACCGCAGACGTTTTGTGCGTCACTGATCTTCACGGCAACCCGGGCAGATCACGTGCTACCAGCACAGCACGCGCCTCTAGGACCAACCTTGAAGTGGGAGGTCAGCTAAGCGCTTTCAACGTCCTTGCTATCGACGGGCGCAGTATGCATCGTGGAGGCGATTCATTCAGGGAGATTGGCTTCAGAGTTAAGCGGTCCACCCTGATGAGTGCAGGGAGATTGGCTTCAGACTTAAGCGCTCTGCCCTGATGAGTTCAGGGAGATTGGCTTCAGACTTAAGCGGTCTGCTTTAAGAGTTTATAGAGACTGGCTGATAAGGTCACAAGACAAGCGGTCTGCTCTGAGAGTTCAGAGAGACTGGAGAGAGTAAAAGACATGTCATAGTGTTGACACGGCTAGGTCTGGTAGCTTAGAGATATCGACGTCAAGCGATAACAACTCTGGTAAATTCTGCTCTTTTGCAAACGAAGCATTTGGGACTACCAAAGGATATGGTCAGGTACGGCCGAGCTCGGGAGAAATTCATGCTCGGATTAAATCTCTAAACCCACCAATGCAAGTGAGGTCCGCCAGCTACCAGGACTAGCAAAGTACTTTTGCTGGTACATCGCAGGGCAACCGCCTGCATCGCAAAATTACTGAGGAAAGGTGAAGCTTTCTTATGGAGCACTGTACAGGACACTGTTCGTATTTATGTCATACATAGCTTAACCAACGAACCTGTTTTAGCAATTTTTGACCCACTAGACTTCACACTGATGCTATGGGACCTTTACTGGAAACCAACGGATATAAATACCTGTTCAAGTCATAAATGCGTTGTCTAAGTGCTATCTGCTGTACACCTGTACAGGCAGGATGCCAAGGAGTTGAAACGCGTCTTTTTAAGCTCAATTTTATTGATTGGTACACCTTCCACAATGGTATGTGACCATGGCAGGATGTTTTAAAGTTCTATGTTCCAGAAAGTCATACGTGGTCCTAACAAGGTCATATGCGCACAGCCGCATCATTGCTACGAGCTGGAACTGCTCGCTGGGTCGTACGGCAACAGAACTCAAGCGGCCACCGGGCACATGGTGCTGTGGCGTGGAGAGTGGATGCCGGATGCTTGCTCAGCATCTACGAGAGTGCTGTGCAAGGTCACATGCCTCGCGGCGGTTCGACGGGTTACTAACATGACGTCCGGTATATTGTGTAGCATGCGCTTGGTGAGTCCTCTGCTATATTCATAACTACAACAAACGATTAATTTGTTTGGTTGTTCTGATACTGGATGCGTTTTCATACAACAAGCTATTTAAGTTGCTTGGTTGTTCTGACGCCGGACACTTGCAGAGCCGTTTTGGGGACGGTTAGTGAGTGTTAGTGAACGAATACCGTTGAATGAGTCGCTCATCACTGTGGGAGTGAACATTTAGCAGGGTTCGGGTCACTCGTAAATAGCGGAAGCTATGTTACTCCTTTTTGTAAATGGCTACCGTTGGATGAGTCACGCGGTGAATAAATCAGCGTGTTCCATGTTACTTGTAAATGGCGTAAGCTATGTTACTCCTTTTTGTAAATGGCTACCGTTGGATGAGTCACGCGGTGAATAAATCAGCGTGTTCCATGTTACTTGTAAATTGCGTAAGCTATGTTACTCCTTTTTGTAAATGGATAGCGTTGGCTGTGCGTCAACGTGTTCCATGTTACTTGTGAACGGCATCAGCTGTGTCACTTAAGGTTTATGAACATGAATGGCTAATTTCGCTAGGTCACTGAAATTTCATGAAGGTCAATAACTTTAGTTGGTTTTGTCACATGGCTCATGTTGCCATAGTTGCACGGTCATAAATAACTAATTTGAGTTATATCACAAAGGCAGCATATCAATACCTATGCACCTTTACAACTTTTGACGAGTGTGTCACTAATGATAACAGTCCGGAATTGAATCATTCGGAATATACTCAATTTTTTATTCTTACTGATTTTATTTTTCAGTCTTACAACTCATGTTTATTATTTCCTTTTATTTTTCATGCTTGGATGTTCGGACGCCGGATGCGTTTTCATCCTCTTTTTTTTCGACGGTGATGAGTGACGTCATGCACAAGTTTGGGCCTCTGGCGTTGCGAAGAATCGTCGAGGGAGTACAACCTCCTCTTCCCTCGACGTGAAAGCTTTTCGCGTTGCGAAGAGTCATCGAGGGAGTACAAGCTCCTTTCCCCTCGATCTGAAAGCTTTTCGCGTTGCGAAGAGTCATCGAGGGAGTACAAGCTCCTTTCCCCTCGATGTGAAAGCTTTTCGCGTTGCGAAGAGTCATCGAGGGAGTACAAGCTCCTTTCCCCTCGATGTGAAAGCTTTTCGCGTTGCGAAGAGTCATCGAGGGAGTACAAGCTCCTTTCCCCTCGATGTGAAAGCTTTTCGCGTTGCGAAGAGTCATCGAGGGAGTACAAGCTCCTTTCCCCTCGATGTGAAAGCTTTTCGCGTTGCGAAGAGTCATCGAGGGAGTACAAGCTCCTTTCCCCTCGATGTGAAAGCTTTCCGTATGGAGAGTCACTGGGGGGTTTCATGCGCCTTGCCCCCTGGTGTAGATTTAGTATTTCCTCGGTAGGGGCCCATACCGAGGAACCTGTGGAATTTTTACATTACTTTGAGTTAATGTAAAAGTTCGTTTTGTTTGTTTATTTTAAGTACTTCACTTTTATAACAACCTCTAACAAACTAACCTTGTAACCGCCTGTAACCAGCGACATGGAGTCTAGAAATAACTTGAACTTTTATTTCATATATCGATGACGATATTAATGACGAATGCTTGCATCCCAACCCAGGAATGATGGACTCCAATGAGGCTGGGCCATCCCTAGCACCAGACGAGACAGCTGGGCCTCCCCCAGCACCTGAAAAGACAACTGGACCTCAACCACGTTCGATGCCAATGTCCTCGAAAGAAAAATAACTCAACGAGGGTGTTATCGAAGTACCGGCCCCACCACTGAAATCACTTCCCCGGTTGATTCCTACATCCTCGGACGACGACGACTAGGCCTGTCGGGACGCCAGGATGTCAGGAGAGGCCGTGTAGGTAGACTGAATAATGAAAACTAAAAGTGATGTGGGTAGACTGAATAAAGACAACCAAAAGTGATTATATAAGGCAATACGAGCGCGTCAACCGTCAGTATTGGCCGGGACTTTGTGCGGAGCGGACCTCGTGTCAAATTACGTTCGGGTCCTATTATTGTTAAAGCTTTGATTGTTGATGTTTTGATAATTTGTGTAAAAGATTGATATTCAGTTTAGATTAATCACCATGTGTATATTTTTTTAAGTAAAACCATTTCTGGTACCTTATAGTATGATAACAGCGACATTATTTTTTCATTACATTTGTATTTAAATCCAATTTTTTTGTAAACTGATGCCGATTCTATTAATTTAGTTATTGCCAACTTTTATTAGGATTGTATCAAGTTAACCGTTTTTAATAAAAACTAAATGTAATGATTGTGCAGCATCAGAACGTTATTATCAGAACCAATTACAAAAATCTGTTGTAACAACAACTATCCATACCCTAGTTTTAGACGAAACATTCACATGAAACATACACTACAAACACACGAAACATTTAAACCGATTTATCAAGCATATTGTTTGTGTTCTATGCTGTCAAAAAATACAAAATGTTTCTCTAGTTCAAACTTACCGTAATATACTTATATTACGGTTTATTATGTAATAAATAAGTAATTCTCGGTAATCTCAAAAGGCAACACACTGGAACTATTATATTAATATTGATATCTACTACCCTTTGCAATTATTAACTATATAAGCAACTGGCGATTTGAAAAATATATATATAACAAAATGTTAAAAAAGACCACTGAGTTTTTTGCCGGATCTTCTCAGTCGAGTTCGCATTCCGATCCGGTTTTAGATATAAAAAAAATGTAAAATTGACAATTTGTAAGAGCCCCTGTAGATCTAAACAAAATAAACGCTTTGAATTTGAGAGTCTGAAGTAGACCTATTTACCATGTTTTTTGAATGGTAAATATATTTATGAATATTTTTCCCCTTTTCCAAGGTACCATAACATCGGCAGTCCTGAAAGGTCTCAGCTATTTGCGCGACAAGCACGCGATCATGCACCGCGACGTGAAGCCGTCCAACATCCTCGTGAACAGCAACGGCGAGATTAAGATATGCGACTTCGGCGTCTCCGGACAGCTGATAGACTCTATGGCCAATTCGTTCGTGGGCACTAGGAGTTATATGTCTGTGAGTATTGTTTACTTGAGAGAGTCATCATCCCTTTGTTCAACTGCAAGGCTGTATTCTATGTTTGATTTAAACACTCCTCCTCCTCCTCATCAGCCTATAATAGTCCACTGCTGGATATAGGCCTCCCCTAATGAGCGCCATAGCGCCCTGTCTTCAGCTTGCTGCATAATTTAAACAATTAATGAGTTTCCAGATTAGTGCAAGAAAGATCTCGAACAGCAAGTCTAGCAAGTTAGCCAAGACAAGACACCATGGTTATGTCGCTCTGAGACGCTCCCTCCCTTTAATAAATGATAGGAGTGAAGAGATACAATCATTTTGTCTTATAATAGCTTGGCTAGTGTTAATTTGACTGGACTAAATTATCAAAATATATCTGATTTGCTTTGTTCCTTATAATATTCTATTGAAATTAGCTTGCGATTGACCTTGTATTAGCTGCTTTTCGTTGATTATATGAAGCGACCACCAGCTGCTCTCTACTAGTTGAAACAAAAAGGGTATACTATTTTATTTGCAACTTTACTTTGTAAATCTAAAACTATCGGCTTTGTGGGACAGTTGAAGTACTAAAGGTTTTGTAGACTTATGAAATCTGTCAACAGCTGTATCCCTATAACACCTTTTGTTTTTCAAGTTTCCTCCAAAGCTGATAGATAGCTTTAGAATTAGAAAGTTAAGTTTCGAAAAAAAAGTATACCCTTTCTGTTTCAACCTGCATATTAAGTTAGTGGGATGTGAGACTACTAGACTGGAGTCCCACTAGAGGTCGCCGAAGGCCTATAGAAAAGTTGGCGGATATTTCATAAATTCTAAATATTAATATGCATATCCCTGAAAATAATAAAAGCCTTTATTCCATAAGTATAGTACAGAAACTAAAATCAATGTTGGTTAGCATCGATAACTGATTCGTCTTTTCGCCTAGCTTGTCCTGAGACAAAGGGAGATGCCTTTGATAGTCGTATTAAGCTTGTGATAATCATGATAACTTGACAATTTGTTCCAGCCGGAGCGGCTGCAAGGCACGCACTACTCCGTGCAGTCAGACATCTGGTCGCTAGGGCTGTCGCTGGTTGAGATGGCAATCGGAATGTACCCGATCCCTCCGCCCGACGCGAAGACCCTTGCGGCCATATTCGGAGGGCAGAACGAAGACCATTCTCCGGGGCAGGTCAGTGTCGGCATCTGTTTTTTTTATGGTACTACTAAGGTTCTAGACCCCACTCACGCTCGCATCATCTGTGTCATCATTGGACACCATTGCTGGTCCGGTGGGAGTATGTGAGTATGGCCTTTTGCTTAGGGAGACCTACTGCGAAAACTTGAATCTATTATTAATATCCTTCTGTCTGAATTTTGGTTACGACGGCACTGGTCCACTCTCTTACCTCAATCTCACTGTCCGACAGCACGGCAATCTGAGAAAATTGAAGAAAAATCAGACGTAAGGTCGATAAATTTACGTGCTCTGACTTTGACGGTTTTACTATGTGGTTCTCCGGGCTCCGTCTAAGATATTATTTTCGTATGAGCTCTTTCTATACATATATTATATTTTCATCCCTTTACCTTGCGTTTTGTATCGCGTAATCAGTTATTATTTTTGCTTTGCTCGCATTCCATTTCCATAGCTACCAATTGGACGTAGTTTTGCAAACTGGATACCAAGCCACACATAGTTCTGCGAGCTGAAACTAACCTACAACCACTCATACTAGGGTTAGATTTCGTCTGCAGCAGTACATGTGGGTTGATTCCATTCTGAAAAACGATATAAATAATAATATAATAATCTATACAAATAAATAAAATTGGAGTGTCTGTTTGTAATATAAAAATAACACCTTTTCACTAAATGCATATGAAAGTACATACGACACCTATAGCAAAAACGCGATTTAAAACATTTTTGTCTGTCTGTCTGTCTGTCTGTGTGTTTGTTCCGGGTAATCTCCGAAACGGCTGGACCGATTTTAACGGGACTTTCACTGGCAGATAGCTGATGTTATAGGAAGTAACTTAGGCTACTTTAATTTTAGAAAAACCATTAGGGTTCCGCGTAAAAAAATAAAAACACATGAAATCAAAGAGTATCTCCGAAACGGGTGGACCGATTTTCACGGGACACAAAATGAAAAAAAAATGAAAAAATGGTTCCTGTCGTGCGGGCTCAAAACGCGGGAGCGGGCTTTTTTGTTAAGTTAAATTCCACGCGGACGAAGTCGCGGGCTCAGCTAGTAATAAATATCGCCAGACTGACACACCAACTGTATGGTCCCAAACTAAGCAAAGCTACGTATCGTACAATGGACGGGGGCGATCCCAGTCTCACTCACGACGGCGACGGTAATCGAACCCGCAAGCACCCGGTGTAGTGAGACGAGCGGCCTACGCTCAAACCACTGCGCCAAGCGGTCGTCTAAATAATAAAAAATATCCAATTGTGTATGACCGCAGGCGCCCAACTCGCCCCGTCCGATGGCGATATTCGAACTGCTGGACTACATAGTGAACGAGCCGCCGCCCAAGCTGCCCGCCGGGATCTTCACCGACGACTTCAAGGACTTCGTGGATAGGTGCCTCAAGAAGAACCCCGACGAGAGGGCCGACTTGAAGACATTGATGGTGAGATAACACTGGAAAACAGATTGATTAATTAATATCACACCAGATAAACTCCAATAGTCAATACTGGTTAGAAGAGCCGAGGTTTCGGGGTCGATCCGCAGCCGGCCATTAAACTGTTAGACCAATCTTAGCACAAGCATTTGAAAAATAAATTATCCTGGTAACTAAAAAAGTGATATCATTTTTGTTTTAATTCCGTAAATTGTTTAATGTTGGTGGAATGGTAAAGTGATGTAACTCGATTTTTCGGGGTCTTTAATAAAAGGGCTGATGCCTAGCAGAAGGAATTTAGCTTGATGCATTAAACAATTGAAAATATATTTAACTTGACACTGGCTTAATGCGAACAGTGAGCCATAGTGAAAGAAAAAATAAATGATTAGTGTTATCTTCAATCAGTGCGTCCTACAAGTCATGACCTACGGAGCCGAGACGTGGACACTCACGGTAGGGCTGGTCCACCAGTTTAAGGTCGCTCAGCGAGCTATGGAGAGAGCTATGCTCGGAGTTTCTCTGAAGGATAGGTTCGCAATGAATACATCCGACAGAGAACCAAAGTTATCGACATAGCTCAAAGAATTAGCAAGCTGAAGTGGCAGTGGGCTGGCCATATCTCACGAAGAACCGACAACCGCTGGGGTAAACGTGTTCTTGAGTGGAGACCTCGACTCGGCAAGCGTAGTGTAAGACGCTCTCCGACCAGGTGGGATGACGATCTGCGAAAGACTGCAGGCAGATGCTGGATGCGGCAAGCTGAAGACAGGGCGCTATGGCGCTCATTAGAGGAGGCCTATGTCCAGCAGTGGACAAGCATAGGCTGATGATGATAGTGTTATCTGTGTCCGCAGAACCACGAGTGGATCCGCAAGGCGGACGCGGAGCGGGCGGACATCGCGGGCTGGGTGTGCAAGACCATGGACCTGATGCCCTCCACGCCTAATTCTAACGTGTCTCCTTTTTCTTCATAAGCTGCAAGAAGTGCATACTTTCATCAGCGAAAAAGGGTTCGTACTCGTATATTAACTAGATCTTTTCATGTCTTAATGTAAACGCCCTACATTACGCTAACTACATTGAAATCGCGATACATCGCAAACCAAAGGTCTGTCATTGCGATACTGTATACTGCTGTGATATAAATCGTGATAGTTGTGATATTGCTGATGGCGAATCACTACCATTACCGTTCGGCTCTCTAGCCAAACGTTTACTCTCGAACCACAGACTACGCGAAAATATGTAGTTTCCCACATCTCACTGTATTTCTGCAAAGTGAAACCAACCTACACATACTCGCAATATGGTTGCTTTTGGTTTGCAAATTTAACCCTTCCAGGGATCCGAGCGCTCTCTGCCCCAAGCGTCGCAACATTTCGGAAGAATGGACTTTTCTTTTTTCGTACCGATCAGTACGTTTTTTTACAAGAATCGATACTAAAACATAGACTGACATAATTGATTTATGAAACCCTATTATCGTTGACGTGTTACTAAACAAAGCAAATATACAACCAATTGCCGCTCGCGTCTTATACACACCCGTAGGGGAACGCGACACTTGGAGCATGCACATATTTTACACCCACTTAAGTGCTCGCGACACTCTAGGGGTTAAAGCGTATGTTGTGTTGCATGCAGGTCAAAACATTTCCCAAGAGAAAGCGGGCGACACAATCAGCGAGGACGCCGGCGCCGAGGAGTAGCCTGCCACAGCCGGAGGACGGGTCAGTATGTCAACTCTAGCCATTAACCATTGCATACCCGGCACCCACACGAGACAGCCATGCGACACATCATTACACAACTGTGCTATTATATACTAGGCGAGACGTGATCACCTTGTGTACCTACTTGCCGACCTACATACAATGTATATTTATTTGTATATAGCCAGACGAACACACCTACTGTATGGTCCCCAACTAAGCAACGCTTGTACTATGGGTACCGTACAATGGACTGGGAGCGATCCCAGTGACACCCAAACCTGGGCAAATTACAAAAAAACATTTCCAAAATCAATAATTGTTTATCTATGTGTTATGTATTTGGTGTTTTTAAACGTTAAATTGTTCGATGTTTTAGTTTTAAACGATTGAGTATCTTTATGGAATTGGTCTGTCAATTTGTCTTGTCTGTGTAATGCAATTGGGTTCAAATTAATTGGTATTATTATATATGTTACTGTTGTAGTGTTGGTACCAAATGAGAATGGCTAATAATACCCAGGTAATCACGTCTCATTAAAATTGAAAAATTCATGTGTAAACATTTTAGAAATTCTCCAGGAGACATCCTGTCATCGAATAACAAAATTCAAAATTTAAAATTTAATTTATAGAATTGGCTAAGGTAATAAAAAAAAATTAGTAGGGATTTTTTGAGAAATAATGTGTTACGCTACACTACGAAGTCGCTTCCATGTTGTTTGAAGCGGCCGTCGACACAGTAGGCCTTTAAAAAAAAATGAAGGTGTGACTGTTTCGATGGCCGCGTATTGAGGGTATTGAACTTTCCCTCTCATATACGGGATATATGATTGCGAGAAAGTTGAATAAAATTGATGTGTGTACTGTAACCAAATAGCACGGTGTCTGATAGATAGGGGTATAATACTAAAACATAGTGCATTCGTGGACGAACTAATCGAGGTTTTATAACGAAAAAAAAAACCGACAACTAATCGATAAATGGTCATGTAGAGTTGATTTCACTAGTCGCAAGTCGAATGTTAGTAGTGTTTTGACATATTTTTCTTTGCTGAAAGTGCGTAATTCATGTCAGCTGGTACCTGGTATTTGAATAGATTTGAGCGCGGCTCGTTCGGGCCGCGCTCAGAGTGTTGGAATACTCAAACGGCCACGCGCCGCGCGGCCGTGGGACTGTTCCAAAACTCAACTGTGGCTCTAATTCTTTTGGTACGCAAACCAAACCTGACTTAACTGGGTGTACTACTGTCCTTATCATCGCCGTAATGCGTGAGCGGGACATGACTACTCTCAGTTGTGTCATATTTAGTTTGTTCTCAATTGTAATGTCAAAAGAATTAGCGCCAGTATCATCTTTATAATCTGTAAAATAGAATGCATTTTTTAGAGATTACACGAGAGAATAAATAAAATAAAAAAATAAAAACGAAAAAATAAAATACGTAGCGTATGTTTTTTCTATAATTGACGTGATGCACTTTTCCCCCGTTTGGTTTGTTGTGTTATTCGCTTCGTTTTAGTATGTCCGCCTTTTGTTTACCCGCCCTGTCCCAAGCACGTAGTTAGTGTAGATAGTTACACGATATGAAGCTGTTCGCTAATGCGATGCGTTTGCGCTGCTGAATGATGAGTGACTGTGTTGACACTGTTGTTTTGAATTTTGAACAAAATTGAATTTAATATATTATATTTTTTATAAAGTTAAAGCTATTTTGATTCGGTTGTTTATGCAGTTTTGCGCTCACAAAGGCCGATATTTAATTGCACAGCTTAGTTCCGAGCCACTTTTGTTCCCTCGCGTGTTTGCCGCATGTTCTTCGCTTGGTGGCCGCTATTAATTTGCCCGGTTTTGCTATTATATACAAATGGTCGTCATAATACGATTGTGTATAGTGCGTTCCAGCGTTCTGTGAAGTGTTTTGCCTTTATTACATATACCCAGCATTTATCGGTTTTTAACTGTCACTATTTAATTAGATAATTTACGGTGTTTCATGATGCCGCTGACATAAGTAGGAATAATTAAAAAAAAAAGAAAAATAATAAAAAAAAACTTTTTTTTTTGTATAAATGGGCTACTCGTGATATTGATTATTTAGGTTTTTGAAAGTGTTTATAATAATTTGTGTAATTGTGCTAGGTTAAGTCATAATGTTTAATTATTATAGACATGTATTCAAGAAACAAAATATTATGTGAAGTGAGACCTCATTCTTAAATGATATGACGTCAATTACATCCTCATTCCGAAGTAAACACCCCAGTGATGTGTAATTATTATACTTAGGTATTACTCGAGGAGAAACAATAATCCCTTCAATCTAATTAAACTATAAAGTACTAGCTGTGCCCCGCGACTTCATCCGCGTAGAATTGGATTATTGGGTTAAAAAGTATCCTATATGTTAATCCCGGTTATAATCTATCTGTGTTCCAAATTTCATCCAAATCCGTTCAGTAGTTTTTGCGTGAAGGAGTAACAAACATACATACATACATACATCCACACTCACAAACTTTCGCATTTATAATATTATTAGTAGGATATTGTTCTATATTGTAAATGTTTATTTGTTTAGGACTGAGGTTTCTCTTGTATAAAATCGTATTTTTTTTATTTTTTTTATCGATAATATTACGCTATGAAACTGGTATATAGGTTTTCGTAATGTAAACCATATTGTTACATATAAAAAAAACATTATTCAATTAACGAAAAACTTTAACTAGCACATGTGTATGAACAAACTTTTAGAACTCGCAAATATGACCCTAATCACTTAATGTATATCTTTGTCAACGATATTACAGGTAGATAGTCTTTGATCTGTGCAATCAAAACACCAATAAAGTATCTAAGGTCCGTATAAATAAATCGATCCCAACACTGATAGGTAGCGATCTTTTGACATGGCATTTTGTACTGGTATGACATAAGAATGACGTTTCCAAGATCGCTCTCAGACTTGAGATCGATTTATTAAACCGGGCCTAATAGTCATAAGTGATATTGTTTTAAGATTGATCTATAGAGTTAAAAATATTTTTTTATTATTTAAATTGACGATAACGCTTCTATTATCGAAGACGCTTTTATTTTGTTATAATATTAACGTTTGGTTAATTTTGTATGCACATGTTTTTAAAGTTAAAAGTCACGTTTGATCTCTGAGATAAGTGTTCTGTTAGTCGAGAGCGAATAATCGACTAAAATAAAGCTTAGTCGATTTTCCGCCGACAACTAATGGTATCTTAATATTTCATATCTACATGAATGTAAAATCCAGTTATTTTAAACTAAGCTTCTTCGTTAGATATTATCTGTAGGTAGATAGGTACTTATGTACAAATAAATGTTAATGAAAACCCCCGGTTGTTTAAATTGATCGCCCAAATTAGTCTAAAGTAGGGTCGCTGAGCACGAAGAATTTCGTACAATGACCTGTTTTACCTGTCTCTGTCACTCCCGCGTAAATCTAAAACGTCTCGCTCACACAGTTGCCGTGAACTGCGTGTGAACGGCACCTGTATGAGCGAGACGTATTAGATTTACGCGGGAGTGACAGAGACAGGTAAAAACAGGTAATTGTACGTAATTCTTCGTGCTCAGCAACCCAGCTTTAGTTTTATGTCTGCAATTAATTCGTTCAAAAACGTTACAGCTAAAATTGTAATTACAATGAGTTGGTATTAGAGCAGAAGACGGTCCCTATGACCATTAAAATATGGACATTTAGGCTAAAGCGCCCATCTAGCCCGCGAAGTTCAAATTTTTTGAGATTTTTTGGAATTTTTTCAAAATCTAACAATAATAGAAGGCACATTTTGTAATTCGCGAAAAAGACCGTGTGCAGTGCATTTATTAATATATCCAACTTACTCTAAAACATTTCAAGAACGATAGCTATCCAGATAATTTGGCATTTTTTGTATATTTAGTGATTTACTATCGTATAGTATCATATCCACCGTGATAATATTTAGAGTAAAATAAATGTATTAATAAACGCACTGCATACTGTGTTTTTCGCAAATCACAAAATGTTGTCTTAAATGTTTTCAGATTTTGGATAAACTATAAAATACTCGAAAATTTTGAATTTCGCGGGCTAGACAGGCGCCTTCACCTTAAAATGAAATATGCAAAGTTGAATCGCTAAGTGGTTGTACCCGGTGAGACTTCTTGCCCTTCATTATAAATGTGCGTAAATATTGTTTCTGCGCGGGTGCTACGCGGCCTTTTGTCGGCCCTCATTAAGAAGCCATTACGAGTTGGAGCTTAGCATAGACTTTCTGTTTGAAAAATGTTTGTTTTATGGAAATCGTTACTTCGGCAAATTGGGGTACAGTTAGTGGGCAATTTGGCGTATGTTCTTTCGAAGGAGGCAGCCATTTTCAAACTGTTCGTAATAATTTTCGAATGGTTAATTACAAAATATGCAAAAAAAAGTTTCTACCTTCTATGATGATTTATGATTTCTGTGTAATTTCTATTGTTTTGCTGTGAACAAATTGACTATAATAGATACCATTTTTTTATTCCTTAGTATGTGTAATGATATAACGATGGGGAATTTTTATTGCATAATTATTATATAAAGTAAGTAAGAATGTGTGACGATTACAAGTAGTGAAATAATTTTCAAAATAAATTTTAAATTTTCAAAACTACAGAGCAGCTAACCTAGTGAAGACTAACTTAATAAATGAGTTGTTAAAGGAAACTTTAATAGCGTAGGTAGGTATTGTATAATCGTATTTATTTAATGTTTCCGAACGCATGTTTCACAATAATGTCAAATATTAATTGTTAGGTAAGAACTTGTTAATTAATAAATAATAATAATTTCCATTTCGAATTCGGCTTCTATCCAAATCCTTAGCTTTATTTATTATTATTATTTAATTTTATTTGCTAAAAATCGAACATTGTTATCTACCCACTTCGAAGCTCTACCTAGAGTCATGGTCAGGCGTAAAGTTTCACAAGGTTTTCACGGCGAGCTGACAACTTTGTGCGGGACTTGTGGCGCCGTACAGTTGCGTACGCCGTCGAACTTTGACATTAGACCCACTGTACAAAGTTGGTGAGATTCATTAGTAAGTAATTATGTAAAGACTAGCTGTGCCCACCAACTTCGTCCGCGTAGTATTTAACTTAACAAAAATTTCGGGCTTATCGGGATAAAAAGTATTCTATGTGTTAATCCCGGTTATAAACTATCTGTGTTCCAAATTTCATCCAAATCCGTTCAGTAGTTTTTTCCTGAAAGAGTAACAGACATTTACACTCACAAACATTCGCATTTATATAATATTATGAAGTCGCTTATGATAGAACAAATTAATCCTACATATTAGTAGGAGCGACTTTAAGTTCAAGTCATTCATTTGCGAGTAACAAAGTACCAAATTAATGGCTTAAAGTAAAAGAAAGTGTTAAATTAGCTTATTTTTCTTCACAAGTTAGTTGTTTATGATGAAACTGGCCGTTGGTATGTTACTACTTTGAGAACCGCTTGGCTAAGTGGTGCCTAGGCTGCTCGGCTCTCTGCACCGGTGGTTGTGGGTTCGATTCCCGTCTGAGTAAATTTTCATAATGGCCTTTACGTAATTAGCCCTTTTTTGATGGAAAACCCTTTATGGAGCCCCTTCCGCCTCGGGGGAGTCGGGAGGAGTATGTGGGATACCCCGCGCCACGAAAGTGAAGGTATACCCACTAAAAACAAATAGTGTGTCGCCCTCCGCCATGATCGGGGCGCCACGGGATTGGTCCTGGTCTGGGTGTCTCTGGTATCGACTCCAGACCATTTTACAGTACCCATGTACAGGTGTTGCTTAGGTACAGGTTGATGTGTTAGTCTGTCTTCATATTGATTTAATATTCTACTATAATATGAAGCTAACCAATTAGTGATTAGGGGAGGTCTATATCCAGCAGTGAACGACTTCCAGCTTATGGATGAAAGCCCTGACTACCGAGTCCTTGTTAGTTTGAATTCAATTATCAGTACTTAGTAAGTACGTAGGTAAGTATACCACAGCCAACGAGAAGCTATACGGAAATGGGTATTTTTATTGATTTACTAGCAGAGCCCGCGACTTCGTCCGCGTGGAATTTTACTTAACAAAAGCCCGCTCCCAATCTTTCTATAAATCTTTCTAAGAATCAGTATTTAGCGTTGAAGAACTTACGTACTAGGACAGATATTACTATTCTCCGCGCGGATAAGGGAAATGCGACGGTAATAATGGATACGTCAGATTACAATGCAAAAATTGTAGAACTTCTATCGGATGAAACAACATATAAAAAGGTCAAAACAGACCCAACTACAAACGTGTTAAAAACAACTACCGATCAATTAAAGAAACACTCCGACGCATTGAATCTAGACGTCAAATCATTGATACCTTCGTGCGCAAAACCACCTAAGCTGTATGGGTTACCTAAAATACACAAGCCCGAGGCCTCGCTGCGTCCCATTGTAAGCCAGATTGACACACCAACATACAGTCTGGCCCAGCACGTAGCGAAGGTGCTCTCACTACTAAGAGGACACACAAGAGCACATACAAAGGATTCATATCATTTTGTCAGTGAGATTAATCTACATCTTGCAGACAATGAAACTATGGTCAGTTTTGATGTTCAGTCTTTGTTTACCTGTATACCTGTAGCAGACTGCATCACAATAGTATCAAAGAAGCTAGCAGAGAACAACATGCCGGAGGAATATGCTGAACTATTAAAACATTGCCTTACATCTGGGTATCTGTTGTGGAATGAACAGTTCTACAAGCAAGTAGATGGTGTAGCGATGGGCTCCCCTGTTTCTCCCGTTGTCGCCGATATATTCATGGAAGACTTTGAGGAGACAGCCCTTCGCACTTCACCTGTGACCCCAAGATTCTACAAGCGGTACGTAGACGATACTTTCACAATATTACCATCTGACAAAATAACAGCATTTCTCGACCATCTTAACTCTATACACTCTAAAATCAAATTTACAATGGAGTTAGAGGCCAACAACACTCTAGCATTCTTAGATGTTTTACTCGTAGTAATCCGTAATCCTGATAACACCTTAGGCCACACCGTGTATAGGAAAAAGACCCATACTGATAGGTAACTAAACGGTGAATCTCCCACCATCCAACACAGTTAGCTACCGTGGGTAAATCTTTGTTTCAGAGAGCACAAGGGATCTGTGATGAGCAACACCTGGCTGCCGAGATCCATCACGTCAAGCAAGTATTGCATTACAACAAGCTTCGGATCCCGCGCCGCCATCACATTGACCGAGTGAAACCAGCCACAGTCGAGCGTCTACCTGCTGTACTACCATATATAAGAGGTGTCACAGACAAGATTGGCTACATCTTGAAACGGGCTTCAAACAAAACTTACTTCAAACCACCCAAGAAGATTAGTCAGTTCTTACCACCTGTCAAGTGTCACATTCCTCTACAAGATGCAGGGGTATACAAACTCGATTGTGAATGTGGGCTCTCCTACATAGGGCAAACTAAAAGATCAGTAAAACCCGCGTAAAAGAACACATAGCTGACGTGAAACACCGGCGCTCCACGAAGTCTGCAATCTGTGAACATGTACAGGACCGCACCCGCCATTATATCAGATTTGATAAACCACAGATCCTCGCAAAAGAACACCGATTCCGACCAAGGATGGTACGTGAGGCCATTGAAATTAAAAAACATCCTAATTTCAATAGGGAAGATGGCTGGGTGCTACCACCAACTTGGGATCCAGTAATTAATATAATTAAATCCAAAACCAAGCGTACCATTGCAAGACCTCAAGACAACGTAAGCACTTTCTGCGTGGATCGGACCGCAAACACCAACAAAATTTTGAGGGTACCCAGTTTTTAACTATGACATCAGGACGTCTAACACCTCAGTCCCCCGTGACCACGGTTGCTGTAAAGCAACCGAAACGTCGGGAACATAAAAAGTAAATAAACGCGATATAATCCGTAAAAATAGATTTATTTCAATGTGTAGTATTCGCGTAAATATAAGAAAACAATATGTATAGATGTATAGATTCTTGATAATTTTTTTCCTTGCATTTAGCTTTAACATTGCGGTTTCTGGCGAATTTATAAAATGGCCGCCCGAATTTTAGCGAGTTTAGCGGTGACCGACTTGAACTCATTTTTTATTACCATTCCATATCACCTTTGGGCGTGGTACCAAGGTATATAGAGTAAACACACTGAACATAGTAATGAAAATATACATTATATGGTAAGAAGGGTGTTGATTGCTAGTCAGGAGATCAAAGACTAGTTTGGTTGGGTTATGGGAGCATGTGACGGGAAAACGCCGTCGTGGAAGTAGGTCAATCGATATGCCATAACCGAAGGTGATTATAATAACAATAAGACCGAGCCGGAACTCTCCCTATCACAGTCTGTATGACTAGGGTGCTTTATTTTTCTCACAAACATGAGGTAGGCGAATTTGATTTATGAACATTGATCTGTTTGTAGCTTAACACGGTATTCATGATTTTTACGTTATTATATTTTATGTTATTGTTAATTATTATTGTACACTGACGGTACCTCTCCTGGGCACGGGCCTCCCCTCAACACGAGGGGGATATTCCTAGGCATACCTACATATTAGTGATGTAACGAATGTTGGATTTTTGACATTCGCGAATGCGAATGCGAATGCGAATATTTGGCTTCAATATTCGCGAATGCGAATGCGAATGCGAATGTTGACTTTCAAATAAGAAACCCTAAATCGAAAATTTTTAAAAAATGTTTATATAAAAAAATAATTTAAACGACTTTTTAAATTACAAAAGAGCTGACAATTTTCCAACGGTTAATCGATTTTTGTGAAACATAGCTAAGAACACTCTCGATCAGTACACCTTTCTAAAAAAGAAACAAAATTAAAATTGGATCATATGTTTGCTCGCTACGATGCCACAGACAGACACACAAATACACATGTTAAACTTATAACACGCCTATTTCTCGGAGATTAATAAAGAGCGCAAAATGTTAGACTGGATTGACATTTCGTGTCGGCCAAACATAGCCGAACCCATAGGTTGAAAGAACGAAGTTAGTCACATAAGGTGAATCCGAAGAGATTTGTTTTGATTTGAGGGTAGTTTAGTATTATTTCATTAATCAAATTTATTTTATATTCAAATTTTATTGAGTTAATATTTTAATTAGACTAACAAGAGCAATAGAGAAAGATCCTATTTATAATTTAGTTGCCTACCTCAAGACAGGTAATTTTTTTTTATTCAAATATAAAGAAATAAGTGCATTATGTCCAAGTGAGCTAAGTTACGATCGAGGCTGGTTTGCAGCCAGAGACTAACTCGAGGGCTGTGCTGTGATGGAGCCAAGGTGTGTAATTAACAATGCTCGCGCGTTTAATACGACATTTTACAACTTACTTGCGAGCAAAAATATTTAGAATATTACAATCTTAATTGAAAAAATCACAATTCACGAATTTTTTTTAAGACCTAGAGAATTGCAGGATGAATGAAAAATAAAACAACATGGCGCGCCGTAAGTTTTTAGGGTTCCGTAGTCAAACTCGGAACCCTTATAGTTTCGGCATGTCCGTCTGCAATTACAGTAATTTTATACAGAGACTATTAGGGCTAAAGTACTGCAAACTAGCCAAAAAATTGAGTTTATGTACCGCTAAAAAAGTGTTTTAAAATTATGAATGGAAAGTGTACCTCCCGTACTTAAGAAAGGGGAGTAAAAAAAATGTTTACACATCCCCTCGTTTGAGGTATTGTTCAGTAAGTATTTTAAAATTATTTGAAGGTTTCTTTGACATTTTTTCAATATTAATTCCCGTTTACGAAATATTGAGCTTTATTGTGGCCTATTTTACTCAAGTAGCAAGATTCATCCTTTAAATTAGAACCACATTATAAATGGTTTATTATAGGAAATAAATAGTTATTTACTATTCAAAATTAATATAAGTAATAAAAAAAAACTAAATTGAGTCTCAAACCACGCATCACTGATTGTGCACCCAGTCTAATCACAACTTAATTATTTGAATTAAATCCTTATAAGAATTTTCATCAGTCCAAAAAGAAAATAAAAGATTATGTCACTTTTGCTGAAGATGTCAATGATGCCGGTTTAATAAATTTAGTTACAGAATTTCTTACTATTTTATTTAAAAAGGTGACTAATAGTTAATTAATTTAGCAGAAATTAATAGGTTACGTGAACCGCCGTATTTGATGTTTCATGTCAATAAAAAAAACATCGCTTTTATTTTATGAGTTCCGTAGTGGCAGGATGTCTACGGAACTCTAGAGTATATTTATCTAGTTATATTCATCTATGGGTCTGGCAAAGCCGGTAACAATTATTATATTATTTGCAATATAATAAATCGAATGTTTATAATATTATGTTTTATTTACAATGAAATTTAATGTGAAAGAAATTTATTTAAATAGTTAATGTATATTGTAGCTAACATCGTTTATTTATTTTTAGGATAACTCTTTTCTAAGATTTAAATAATGTAAAGTCAATAGCACTAGTGCGTAATAAGCTGCTTTATGAACCTAAAAGCGGTGCAATAAGGGCCACCCTATGAGCAATTTTGTTAAAATAATATATAATTCTTACTAGTTGTTAACATTCCATATCCATCTAAAGATAATTTCCTTTTTGTTTTTCAAAAACATTCGCCAAACATTCGCATAGATTCTTGCGAATGCGAATGCGAATGCGAATGTCTAAAAATATGCGAATATTCGCGAATGCGAATGCGAATGCGAATATTCGTTACATCACTACTACATATACCTAGGCATTTTATTTTATGGAACACCATAATACTTACTTACCTGTTTATTTCGTTTCCACAGCTGTTTAAATGATTCTAGCGATTCTAGCTTGATCTTCCTATAGTAGATATGTGTCGAATAAAGTTTTATTTATATAGATTGATGGGTCGGTCGTCCGCGAGTTGTACAATTTCCTTCCCCGAGGTAATCCTGAATAAGTTATCGACGTTCTGTTCGAGAACACCTTAAAAGTGAATTAGGCCCGGATTAAAGATCCGATCTGCGGAAATGTGAGGCTGGGGGGCGCAGAGAGCCTCCCCGGATAACCGGGACAGCTATCTGTCCGGGCCGGGCGCGCCGAGTAATCCGGCGACTCTTTATTTTTTGTCAGTGGAACGAAAAAGCTGCGCTTTGAAAAAGTTCGCGTTGAAATCCTGTCAGAAACAATAAGGGAGCGGCGTTGGCTCGCTGTTTGAATTTCGGATTTTTGCATTTGAACACGGCGAAAATGAATTCGTCACGAGATATAGGTAGTCATAAAAAAAAGCTTATTCATAAAGTTGGTTCCAAACCGAAAACTCAACTTTCAGTCCGTGCTACTCCCCGAGTGTCCATATTGTGGTTATCTAATGTCTGTATATCATTTTGGGCATGATTTTACAGGATATTAAGGACAAAAGTGCGAAAGAATAATTTAGGCAGTTTGTGGTTAACAGATTATGTATGCCTTTGAATATTTGTCACCATTCTCTAGTTGAAGTCTTAGAACACATGAAACATGCCCTATATTTCACAATATTTTGTAGCATGCTTTAAAATAATGTGAACTGTATTTACGAGCAGCAGCTACCAATATTCAAGAAAAAGTTTATGTTTTTTTTGTATATTAGAGGTTCTCGTGTTCGCATTTGGATCCAATTTTTATATTACCTATTTAATTTTATGCCCGATACTCATCTACTTTGAATTAAGTATCCTGTTCCTGTAAATCGAATGAAGTACCACTACTACTACTATGTAGAGATCATTCTGTTACTGGAATTTTATTTTTTCACACAAAAGAGACAGACTCCAATTTCACAGATAGAGCTTTAATTATACTAACCGTTAACACCTAATTATACTTATCTATCTACTAATTACCCTTTCAAAGCTTAAATGTGTTATACCAAAGTTCGCTCGCAGATATCCGCACAGTGTAAAGTCATAAGAAACAAACTTGCCTCTTGCCGCAAACCCAGAGCTCACAGTCTAGCGGGAATCAAAAAGGAAACTAGTTTGAAAGTTTTAGAATTTCGGTTTATCTACATACTTCTTTGCGTAGACGCCTGTGGAAATGATACTCTATATTCTATTTATTACTACTAAAAGAATGTACCTACTTAAGTACTTACCATTTAAATTATATACTTTTACTTTTATTTTTACAGTAAACAAGCCTGGCGCACTTACTTTAGGTAGACGCTAGGTATGTTGCCATGTTAGAAAAGATAAGAGTTAAGCGATAGAAAGATATAGGTACCCTTGTAAGTTTACATAATGTAAGGCATGCAGCGCTGTGTGAGCTGAATTGCACTTTATTGTGTGCAATAAAGCCAGCGTGTGTGCTACGACTCTTGGTGAGCCAAGAGTCGTTATTTATTTAATTGTCCGTTCGGAGAGCATCTTCAGACCTATTTAGGTAGGTAATATTATCGTTGTGGTAAGTAATGAAAAAATGCATAAATTACCCGCATTAGATAAATCATCAAAGATTTTTTCCCTTTGAATCCAGACCTTAATTTATTCCGTCCCGTTACTTATCTTTGAGCAATTAACAAAGTTTTTTATATGAAACCGCAGTTGGTGTGCAAACGCGCCGGTCCCTCGTTAACCTCGCTTCGTCATCGGTTCGTTTAACTGTCCGTTACAGGGAATTATTTGAACGTTAATTCTAAGGGAGAATATCTTGCCTCCCTATTTCGGAGGTCCAAGGGTTGAATTGCGGCATTAAGGAGGTGTCATAGCTGCTTGGAATTATTTGTGCTGTCCTGTTTGAGGGCTTCAAGGTGCGACGTAAAATTTGTTTAAACTGGATTGGACCATTATGCCAGTAAAATAGGTTTCTTACCTTTACTTGCAGTTTTGCCATAATTTGCAAAGAGTATCCACATAGTTTTATGTTCAGTCGCATCAGCCACCAATCAAGCATCAGTCAAGCATCAGTCGGGCGTCAATCGAGCATCAGTCAGGCATCAGTTGGTCATCAGTCAAGCGTAAGTCGGTCGTCAGTCGCAACAGCCACCAGTCAAGCATCAGTCAAGCACCAGTCAAGCACCAGTCAAGCATCAGTCAAGCATCAGTCGAGTATCAGTCAGGTATCAGTCAAGCGTCAGTCATGCATCAGTCGCATCAGCCACCAGTCAAGCACGCCGCAAGCACCGTCGTGCTGGGTAAGAGCTATGCCAGCACGCCGCAAACATCTTCGTGCTGGGTAAGAGTTGTGCCAGCACGACGTCGTGCTGGGTAAAGCTGTACCAGCACGCCACAAGCATCTTCGGGCGGGTTATGAGCTGAGCCAGCACGCCGTCGAGCTGGGTAAAGCTGTGCCGGCACGCCGTCGTGCTGGGTAAAGCTGTGCCAGCACACCGTCGTGCTGGGTAATGCTGTGTCAGCACGACGTCGTGCTGGGTAAAGCTATGCCAGCATGACGTCGTGCTGGGTAATTTTATGCCAGCATGCCGTGTGCTGGGTAAAGCTGTGGCAGCATGCCGTCGTGCTGGGTAAGAGTTGTGCCAGTATGCCGTCGTGCTGGGTAAGAGCTGTGCCAGCACGCCGTCGTGCTGGGTAATGCTGTGTCAGCACGCCGTCGTGCTGGGTAAAGCTGTGCCAGCATGCCGTCGTGCTGGGTAATTTTGTGCCAGCATGCCGTGTGCTGGGTAAAGCTGTGGCAGCATGCCGTCGTGCTGGGTAAGAGCTGTGCCAGTATGCCGTCGTGCTGGGTAAAGCTGTGCCAGTATGCCGTCGTGCTGGGTAAGAGCTACGCCAGCACGCCATCGTGCTGGGTAAGAGCTGTGCCAGTATGCCGTCGTGCTGGGTAAAGCTGTGCCAGCATGCCGTCGTGCTGGGTAAAAGTTGTGCCAGCATGCCGTCGTGCTGGGTAAGAGCTGTACAAGCATGTTGTCGTGCTAGGTAAAGCTGTGCCAGCACGCGGTCGTGCTGGGTAATGCTGTGCCAGCATGCTGTCGTGCTGGGTAAAGATGTGCCATCATGCCGCTGACACCGTCGTGCTGTCGCGGATTCTCTTAGAAAATTGAAGAAAAGTATCTCCCTAATTAACAATTAATTTTAGAAAGTAATATTTTCGTTGTCTTTACGCTTCTCATTTGTCTTGGTCGATACTTGTTATTATTATATTAAGTGGCCAAAACTTGGAAATACTTTTCTTTAGTCGCAGCAAAGCGTCCGCCTGACTTCATTACCAACAAGTGAAAATTTCAAAGTTAATTAAGTATGTATCTTTGCCGTTCTAAATTAATTAATTCTTAAAATTGAACGCAGTGAATGTAATTTTTTTGGTTATAATATGTACATTATTCAGAGTTATATTTAACAATATCACGTCCGCATTATAAACCTTTGTTACTTTAACTGCTAAAAACCGAAAGAATACATCGCAGAACAGGCACTGGTTCACTGCATTTGCAAAGAAAAGAAAAAACATGTCGTCGTCGGCGTCTTGTGCGCTCTGACACTGAAATTGGAAATATTGGAACCACCTTTTTATATGGTCGACGTGATTGGAGTGACGACAAGCTTTACCTAACATTCGTTCTCGTTTTTACACATTTTTATTTTCACGTGCGCCATTCATAGAATTCGAGATGATCAACAAACACTAGTTTTATTTTCTACTTGATGTTCAGTCTCTGATAATAAACTCACAAGCCGATCTCTCTGTTTCTCAGTGAAAAGCATAAGTATAAAGTATATTTTTTTATTAAGTAAGCTACCGTTGCCCTACTGTTGTTCGTAGTATGGCTACGAGCTACGATGTAGCACACTGCTACGCCGTAGCACGAATACGGTAAGAAAAAAGCTTAGGATCTTCTTTTTACATAGTCGTGAAACGTGTATGTAACCAGCTGTAGCACGGCCCACGAGAAGCGATGCGATAAAGGTAGTAATAATGTTCGAATTCAAAACGGTCACCGCCGGGCTCGCCAGCCACCATTTTATACAATACTAGCTGTGCCCGCGACTTCGTCGGCGTGGAATTTAATTGACAAAGTTTCATACAAACTTTCATCCCCTATTTTATCAACTTGGGGGTAGAATTAATAAAAATCCTTTCTTAGCGGATGCCTACGTCATAACATCTACCTACATGCCAAATTTCAGCCCGATCCGTCCAGTGGTTTGGGCTGTGCGTTGATAAATCACTATGTCAGTCACCTTTGAGTTATATATAGATTACAAGTTATAACATTTGCTAATTAGTCCAATAAATCTAACAACTATCAAAATTAGGTATTTAATGATAAATCTATCTCAAGTCTAAGAGCGTTCTTGAGTACGCTTTTGACATGTCATTTTGTACTGGTATAACATAAGAATGATATTTCCAAGATCAGTCTCAGACTTGAGATCGATTTATTAATACGGACTTTGATATGTAGAACCATAACATACTTTCTCTTAAACACTACATAAGTAAAAAAAGAACAGTGACAGGATGCAAGGTTAGCTAATAAAACAAATTTAAGTTTTTTTTTTCATCTACGCTGACATTCTGTGAGCCCGTATACGAGCTGGTAGTCAATTGGCTCTGCCATCGTTAACACGAAAATGGTGCTTGTATATTTATGAAATGCAAATATTTAAAACACTGTTACCGAGGCTGGCTAGCTTTATTTCACGTCCGAATTTAAGTTAATGCTCTGGGGCTTTTGAAGCGAAATTATGTAATGGCCGCGTGTGGTGGGCATGTCAATTAAAGTAATTGGCCGAAATAAAGCCTTTTGTAATGAGAGTACGTACGTTTTTTTATATAACAAAGTTACAAACAAGTTTACGACCCGCATGTTGTTAAGCTGTTAATATCGTAGCCTATTAGATGCTTGCAATCTATATATATATATAACTCAAAGGTGACTGACTGACTGACTGACTGACATAGTGATTTATCAACGCACAGCCCAAACCACTGGAGGGATCGGGCTGAAATTTGGCATGCAGGTAGATGTTATGACGTAGGCATCTGCTAAGAAAGGATTTTGATGAATTCTACCCCCAGGGGGATAAAATAGGGGATGAAAGTTTGTTAAGTTAAACTCCACGCGGACAAAGTCGCGGGCTCAGCTAGTACATAATATAAGTGCATAATTGCTTGACATTGCATAAAATATTGTTGAAAATTATGTGTGTACGCTTGTACATAGTTATTGCGGCGTGAAAAATGTAAACCGACAAACGGTAGTAAGTAAGTTAAAGATCATAAATACATATTTATATTTTGTCGAAGCATTTTTCTGTGTTCTATTAGGTACCAGATTTCTCTAAGATTTACATGGAACAATTTTAATCAGATACTTATTTACCCACAGCACATAAATTATTTTACCTAAACTAAATACTAGCTTTAATATTTGTATATTAAAATGAAAACGATAGGCATATACCTAGTAGGTACTAAACTCGTGACATTCCCTCACGCTTGGAAGGTCTTCATCTCTGGTTATTGGAAAATTCCACACAAAACGATCCAACGCCGATGCTTCCAATACATTTGAGCAATGTTACTCGAATATTATATCTATGTAGGCAATAGTTATGCTCCATTTTTGTTTAATTCCACTAGTTTTTACCTACGAGCCCACCCGATGAATTTATTTGTAACCTCAATCCCGGCAATATTTTTAAATATTAACTCATAAATACCAGTTAGTTTTTGTCATATTATAAAATGAGTAAATAAATTATAAAAAAAATATAAATTAAACAAATATAAAATAAATAATATTGTAATATTCGCTATTAAATTCTGCTTAAACCACTCAGTTATGACGTCATAGCCTTTTAACGCCTGCATTTTAGCGAAAATTGAAGTTATTTTGAAAATTACTTCACCCGCAGTCATCTAAAACAAACCTTAGGTCCTAATTATGCAGTAAAAATCATTTAGTCATCAGTCCGTTAAAATTTCACGAAAATCCCATTTTTTAATTTCATAAAACACGAGTGGGGCACGCTTTTAAATTTAAATTACATTATTTTAAGAACTCTTATAGATTTTATACATGATGACGTGTTTCTATCTCTGAGCTTAGCAGATAATGGGTCTAAACGAACTTAGATCAATGGTCTGAAAGGGATAACATTAGCTCATTTCACACCCTACTATATATACTTCACACACACCTATATACTTCAACACTATATATACTTCACACTATATATACTTCACACCCTACTATACCCTACCTTTACTTTACTTACATAATGTTATAGAAATAATTGGCACACAAACTTACAGACCGGTCACTTTGATAAAGATTTTATTGTACAATTTATGTGTCGATACTAAATTGTATTGTGTGACGTGTAGGTCGGTAATAATAATTCTTTTATTCAAGCGGGCGTATCATTTCTATAAGTGCGAAAGAGATTTATAGTGCTGGTAAAAGAATTGTATTTAATTTATTGCTAAAAGGATCGAGGTTGCCAAATACGTCTCTTGGTATGAAATAATATATTGCTTTTTTATATTGCAAGATAGATAAAATATAATTGGTTTTGAAAGAATGTTATTGGTTTTTTGCATTCATAGATACCGTATTCTAACATAGCACCAAAAAGAAAGAAAAAGACCACGGCGAACGAGAAGCGATATAATGTTCGAGTTCAAGTCGGTCGCCGCCTAGCTCGCCAACATTCGGGCAGAGATTTTATAAATTCTTAAATAATTTTGATTTACTTAAAAACAACTAATTTAATAAAATAATCTACTCATATTCGTATTGCTTCTCGTTGGACGTGTTACTTGGTAAGTTTTTAAAATGGAGCATTAATTTAATTATATCTATTAATTTAGTATACTGCAGTTTAGAGTTCTAATATACGTTTTATTAAAGGTTTTATTAGATACGTTTTATGGTTTTAATCAACAACGTTTACGAGCGTTCTAAGGGTAGGCATAAATGGAGTAACTCACTTTGCATGCAGTGGCAACCCCAATATTTTATATGTCATAAAGTCTCTGTTGCTATATTTATAATATTACATTTAAGCTATGTTATGCAAAAGTTATGTCTTTTATACTTTGTCTAATTATATTTTTTATTTGACTGACCTTTTTTTAATAGTACATTGTTACACGAGTGGTGAAAGTGACTTATTTAGTCCCGAGACGGGGTTTGGCGCCCGAGCGTAGCGAGGGCGCTAAAAGTTCGAGGGACAAAATAAGTCTTTCACCCGAGGTAAACACTGTGCTTTTCATTACGAATACAAGGAAAGTAAAAATAAAAACAGGAATTGGCTAAAGAAATAATACAAGGAAGTATGAACAATACTCTACAACTCGAAAAAAAGAATAAAGATCGGATTGCCGCGTATTTTGTTTTTTTTTCGTTGGCCGGCCAACTTCATTATTTAGCCATTATTTTTCATCTTTAAATATTTTGCCCAAATCTATGTTATTTTAACGAAATTGTTGAAACTAATTATAATTAAGTCATTTAAAAATATATATATTTTAATTAATACTTAACTTTATGTTATTTCAATTTTACATCGTGCTGTAATTGAGTGACTAGAAAAAGTTTGAACATGGTTCCATAGAAATGTGAAAATGGAACTAGTTTTTTTTTATAATTTGACAGCTGTCAGTTGAAAGCGATTCTCCCGGGCCGGAAAAGTATTACTTTCAACCCGCTCCTCAGGCAACTTCAGACCTACTTTCAGAGTATGAGTAATGAAAAGATTATTAACTTACTAGTTGTTGCCCGCGACTTCGTCCGCGTAGACTTAAGTAAAGTATTCTATGTGTTAATCCCGGTTATAAACTATCTGTGTTCCAAATTTCATCCAAATCCGTTCAGTAGTTTTTGCCTGAAAGAGTAACAAACATCCACACTCACAAACTTTCGCGTGTATAATATTAGTAGGATTTGCATGATATTATAATTACGTAAGAAAGTAAAAGTTGTACATTGGTACTTCCTCGGAATCTTATTTTCGTGTCAATGGCTCTACAAGTCAAGTCAAAGTCAAATCGTTTATTTTGTTTAGGCTTACGGAACACTTATAAAGTCACAAATTTTTCTCAAGTCTACATTCGGATCGGAACGCGAACTCGACTGAGAACAAGTTAAGTTTATACCTTGCAACCCAGCACAGCTTACTTGTAACCCAGTAAGCTGTGATAGCGGATTGGTTAAAGCACGCGTCTTGCGGGCACCAGGTTTTGGGTTCAAACCCCGGCTCGCACCTCTGGATTTTTCGAAATCTATGTGCGAATCATAATTTCTATATGATTATCATTTGCTTACGGTGAAGGAAAACATCGTGAGGAAACCTGCATGTCTAAAAAGATCTAACCAATTTTTGAAAGACATGTGAAATTCGCCAACCCGCACTGGGCCAGCGTGGTGGATTATGGCCTGAATACCCCTCGTGTTGAGGGGAGGCCCGTGCCCAGGAGTGGGACGTCAAAAGGGGTATTTTTAACCCCCGACGAAAAAAGAGGGGTGTTATAAGTTTAACATGTGTATCTGTGTGTCTGTGTATCTGTGTATCTGTGTATCTGTGTGTCTGTCTGTGGCAACGTAGCGCCCAAGCTAATGAACCGATTTCAATTTTGTTTCTTTTGTTAGATAGGTATTCTGATCGAGAGTGTTCTTAGCTATGTTTCATGAAAATCGGTTCAGCCGTTTGAAGATCATCAGATCGTTTGAAGGTAAAAAAGCCACATTCGCGGCCAAAACGAACTTCCACGGCTCGAATCCGTTCGAAATTTGGGCTCATTGGAATAATATCTTTGCATCACTTGAGAACGGCTGAAACGATTTCGCTTTATTATATTTTTAAATGATCGTAATAGTCTGATCTACATTTTACAATTTTATAAATTTGAATAGTTTCCCGGATTCTGGAAAAAAATGATATTTTATCAATTTTTATATGAGATTTGTGTATGAACTAAAGACGTTCCATAAGTCAAGTTTCAAATGATGGATACGCGCATGCGTTAAATTTAGTTTATTTTGTTAATGGTCATGGAATATTACGCAATAATAATTCTAGAGGGCGCTGCTCCGCCATTGAGAAAAAATACAGAAAAACAAATCTAATTTAAAATATTTTAAGCGTTGTTGAAAATTCTTCCCCTGGGCTGCTCCCGTCCACCTCAACCAGAGTTATTACATCAAATTCAATCATAATTGATAATCTTTTACTAGAAATTAAACCTCCGTGGCATCAATATTTATTTTTTTAGATTCGTTGTCTATTCTAATGTCAATGATTATAATGTCATAACAAGATAATGTCTCATACTTTTACACAGATTTTCTGTTGACTATTGTACATTGCATTAGTTATCTTAGATTGTAAATAAGGAAGCCAAAACGACTGATGTAAATGGCGCTTTCATAATCTGGCATCGAAACTAGTTGTACCAAATGAATTTGCGAGATGAGCTATGAATACTGAGCTACGGGAGCTACGCAAATCTCGCTCACTTATTTATTTGGAAGAACTTCTAGGCAAAGTTTACATTTGATGAAAAGGTCGTCGCATCGGGGGTTTTTAAATTTTCAATTTAGAGTTATTTTTAACCCTGTATGTTAAAAAAAATTAAATCAACATTAATGGTGTGAGTATGTAGACTAATTAAACGGCGTGGAATACATTACTATAGGCCTGTGGGTATATCAATAAGCGACCGTGTTTACTGTCCGCACACTGGGCGCCACTGCCCGGAGAGCCGGAAGCGTTGATGGTGGGAGTTGACGCGCGGAAATAGCGTCACCACCCGCGGCATGACGTCATGAGGCACAATGTCCTTACGGCTAGGTATGATGTTGTTAGAGTAACCACTTAAATGTACATGAGCCGTAAGTAGATTTATTTAGATATTGATATACGAGGTCTGTTCAAAAAGTATCGCGACTTTTGTATTTTTTCAAAAAGTATTTATTTATTTAAAAGTATATTTAGTCTCCTTCAAAGTAATCCCCATCGGATATAATGCACTTGTGCCTAAGTTTTTTCCAATCCTCGAAACACTTAAAAAAACATTTTTCGTGATCTTGTTCAGCTCCTCCTTTGATGCTGTCTTTATCTCCTTAATCGTGGCGTAGCGTCGTCTTTCACGGGCTTCTTCAGTTTTGGGAACAGGAAAAGGTCACAGGGGCCTCTGGACCTTCTGGAGCACATTTGGGTTGTCACTGTTAAATTGAGCAATTTTGGCACGAATTTCGCGGCGACCCGACTCATTGAGGAGATACAGACGGCATCGAAGGAAGAGCTGAACAAGATCACGAAAAATGTTTTTTTTAAGTGCTTCGAGGATTGGAATAAACGTTGGCACAAGTGCATTATATCCGAGGGGATTACTTTGAAGGAGACAAAATAGATATTCATGAATAAACATATACTTTTAGAAAAAATACAAAATTCGCGATACTTTTTGAACACACCTCGTATTAGGTAATGCAATGGTAGAGCCAATCTGTAGTCGGTTGACTACCTATAGCTCATTTTGGCAGTCTCGACCAGGGTAAAGGATTGAGTGAGACCACCGGAAGCCTAAACACTTCTCCTTTCCCTTCCCTTTAAATAAAAAAAAAAAAAATATTTTCTTTCTTAAATAATATGGCTTACCCAGTTAGAAATAGGTATTTCGCCAGTGTCAAGTACTAAACAGCTTTTACAAACACATTTTAATAACGAAACAAAACAAAAACGTTACCGTTCACTTTGGGAAACCAAAATGGAGGCCTTAAAATGTATTCTGTCCCACTTCCTTTTTGGTCGGTAACGAGCGGACAAGCCTTTGGTATTGCAAGCAGCCAGACTATGGTAACGACTTAATATCAGTCGGGTTGAGCGCTTGTTTAGCGACTTTGTCGTATAAAAAAAGGTATCTAAGAATGTTTATGTTTTGTATTTCTGTTCAATGTTCCTATTAGGTATTATTATGGTGTGTCATGAACAGTACAGACCTTATTATATTATGGAAGATGCCGATAATTCTGCTGTCGTCAAAACACGACGGCGTCGTAGCTTGTTAAGTTTAGTTTAGTTTGCCTACCAACAGAATTTGCACACATTTGTTACACGCTACCTATCTATATCTAAAGCCAGATAATCTGCCGGCACCCCAACGAATTCCATTCTCTTATTATCCGCGTCCATTCCGCATTGTCTGAAATAGCCGGCGCACAGCCGTGTGCAACCACTAATTGCCTTTACACTACAGCGCCACGAATTACGTTCAAGCCGGAATTACCGACAATTTTCGGGTATTTTATTCGTAGGGGATACGAATTATAAGGGTTTTGAATTAGGAATCGTTATGTATGTGTGTGTGCTATGCACAACAATAGTATGACAGTGAATGGAACGTCGTAAGAACTGTCAGAAGTGTCAAAGACAATAAACGTCAGTTTGTAACCGGCCGCCTTGCGTTTCATTACTCTCCCGTACACGCCTATTTAATACATAATTATTTTATTGGTAGAGTACCTATAAAAATCGCCTTGCGATTCACTAGATCAGTATCTGATTGATGAACTGGACGCTCTCTCACTTAGGGACTAGGTTTTCGCAGCTCCCTATTGAAACTGTCCTGTAGAATATTTTTACGATAATCGTCTATGAGGGTGCCCGTCTACTTGATTGAAGCGATCCTATTGGTCGAAGCGAGCGGGCTAGCTAGCTCAGCCAGCCCGCCCGGCTCAAGTGGACGAGCATCCGAGGGTCATTTTCTATAAACGTATACGAGGCATGCCTTTTAAGTTCTGTCGTTTCCATAATTCCCGGCAATTTTGAATTTGGAACTGTTCTATATTCGAATGTGTTTAAATTTCGAATCTCAAAACAGTTGAATGTATTAGGATTAATGTTATTGTTTAATCACAGCGTCGATTAGAATCTGTCAGGTTACGTACGAAAATGAATCTTTCTAAGGAAAATGTTCGTGCAATAATTTTCTACAACTTTAGAAGAGGCCTGACACGGCTTCAGTGTTTTGAAGAGCTAATATCTGTGTTCAGGGATGAAGCCCCATGTCTGCGGACTGTCGAACGCTGGTATTTAGAATTCCAGCGTGGACATACTAGTGTTAGTGACAAATCTCGCGAAGGTCGCCCAAAATCTGCATTCACTGAAGATAACATCATTGGAGTGAGACAACTAATTCTCGAAGATCGTCATGTGACGTATCGAGAGATAGAGGCTCTATTAGGCATCTCAGGGACAACCATTCAGAAGATCTTGCAAGAAGCGCTTGGTGTAAGAAAGCTAGTTTGCCGTTGGATACCGCATCTGCTTTCCGACGATCACAAGGCGGCCCGCGTCAGATGGTGTAAGAAAACTCTGCAAAGGTTCAACCGAGGAGAGTCAAATCACGTCTACGACATCATCAGTGGTGACGAATCTTGGATCTATGCCTACGATCCTGATTCCAAACAACAATCTACAATCTGGGTCTTTCAAGACGAGCCAAAGCCGACTAAAGTTGTTCGTTCTCGAAGCACTTCAAAGAAGATGGTGGCCACGTTCGTTAGAAAAACCGGCCATGTTGCGACTATTGCACTTGATGATCGTAGAACGGTTAACGCAGAGTGGTATACCACAGTTTGTTTACCACAAGTCATCGCCGAACTTCGAAAATCTAACTCAAAGCGACGCATCATCCTGCACCACGACAATGCAAGTTCAGACAGCGCTCGTCAAACGATTGAGTATTTGAAGCAGGAAAAAGTAGAAATTCTTGACCATCCTCCATACAGTCCTGACCTAAGCCCTAACGATTTTTTTACATTTCCTAAAATTAAGAAAAGTCTTCGTGGTCAAAGGTTCCAGTCCAGTGAAGAAGCAGTCGACGCTTTCAAGTCAGCCATTTTGAACACCCCCACTTTAGAGTGGAATAAATGTTATAATAACTGGTTTGAGCGAATGGAAAAGTATATTAAGCTACGTGGTGAATACTTTGAAAAACAATAAAAAGTACTATAAGGTTCTAGTTGTGTTTTTTCTTCAAACGACAAAACTTAAAAGGCATCCCTCGTACCTACAATATTACTATTTTTTTCTTACGTTGGCCTAACTATAGAGTAACAGTGTGAATACCTGTCAGCAATGTCGGTAGCTCTAGCTAGAGCATTCGTAATGATACCGAGGCCCGTATTAATAAATCGATCTCAAGTCTGAGAGCGATCTTGAGTACGCTTTTGACATACAATTTTGTACTAGTATGACATAAGAATTACATTTCCAAGATCTCTTTCAGACTTGAGATAGATTAATTAATACGGGTCCTAGACATTTTAATCATGATGAGGATGCCTATATCATAAATAAATCTGTGATATAGTAAGCCATATGCACTAATTAATAGAGTTCAATTAATGTAATACATTTGAACGGTAAATGGAACCCGTAGGATGATATAATTAATTTCACTCTGAATAGATACATTCGCTTTGAGCTGTGCATCACTGAATATGGTCATTGAATTTGCTAGATATTGATATGTACTGGGAATAGTTCAGTTAGGAGTATACAGGGTGAAATTGTATTCAAGGGCCAAATCGATACGAGAGGTTCAGTAACTGCAACAACATTATAAAATGTGTAATATTTATTTCTTGATTTCATTAGTTCCTCTATCGCACTCTTCAAGGCATTCTTGGAATTCAAGTAACTCTGTATAATCACTGCGTTTATATATGACATCAATGATGGCGATTCTCTTTCCAACCTTGCGATAATTTAATTTATATTTGTAATGACAGTGACAGAAGTGAAGTTGTAGTATAAAGACAAACACGTCCAAAAGAACGTGTTATAAACCACAAGTATGTAGTTGTACATACTACGTTACGGTATGTTGATGAGATATTGGACATGTATTAGTTGATAAGTAAATGTATTATACTAGTATATAAGGGGTTGGTGTATGCTATGTAAGAGATTAATAATTAAGAATATACGAGAGACTACACAACATGTAAAGGTGTTTATTAACCCCCGACAAAAAAAGGGGGGTTATATGTTTAACATGTGTGTTTGTGTATCTGTGTGTCTGTCTGTGGCATCGTAGCGCCCAAGCGGATGAACCGATTTCGATTTTATTTGTTTTACAGATAGGTATTCCGATCGAGTGTGTTCTTAGCTATGTGTCATGAAAATCTGTTCAGCCGACTAAAAATTATTAGCTCTTTTGTAGTTTAAAAAGTCGTCACATCGAAAGTTTTCTAAATTATCAATTTTAGTTATATTAACTACCACCACCGAACCCTCTACTATTGCATGACATAATGTCAGCGCAGTCTATTCTTATACGTATAGCGACATCTGGCGAAATTAATTTTATTCGTCCCCTTTAAAAATAAATAAGCAGGTGTCTATCAATAGTTCCCGCATTTATCTTCAGCACGGCCCACGATCTGGTAATAAACAAATAGAGCGAATACATCAAGTTAAGCCTACGCCGTTTGTCCTGGACCGAAGCCAGCCTGTAATGAGAGGCTTAGGCCGATGGCCCGCATACCTAGGATTAGGCCTAGACCGACACTAAGGTGAATGATGTTTCTTGAGACCTCGATCCCGAAAGACGTCTAGGCACCATTTTCTTATATTATCTTACATATTATGTAGGTTTGATAATGATATACTCTACCAAAATTTGAAGGTATACTGACAGCGAATTTCGCCTCTGCCAACACTGTTTTCGATGTAGGTACACACTATACGAGTACACGAATATGTTCTAGTTTACGGATTATGCTTATAAGGTTGATTTAGCGAACAGTTTGCGAGTGATAGTAGTGGATAGTTCGGATTATGATAAAATCGGGATCCGATGGATTTTAATCATTAATTGTAACGTTAAGGTACATTAGATACGATTCGATACATTAGGTATCATTAGGATCGACTGCTTATCTGCCGTATCGTTTGCGAGACTGCTATATTTTTTTAAAAGTAGAGATATAATGTGCATTATCTCACATAGTGCCCGTGAACTTTATCTCGGATTTTTTCTTGTAATTATTAACTACGTGCGTACTGATTCATGCCTCAACCCACTTCTTGCCCTGCCAGCGAGACACCAGTAAATATTTTTTTCTATTTATGACCAATATTTAATTGATGATAAATTATTGTAATAATGACAGAGCGGATGTGGAAATATAGATTTGCTGCGTCTAGATATCGCGAGGAAGAGATAGTAAACGGCGTAAGTTTGACGACGTAGACGTAACGTCATCCGGAACAAAGCATTAGCTACGCGCGGTTGTTAGGTATGTGTTGACGCTCCCACATTTAGTTTCCATGGTCTCATTGGCAAACGTAGATTATGCTGTTTCGTATTTAACTGTGGTCCAAATAAGCATCAAAATATACATTAAGGTACCAGGAGTACAGAAGGCATGAGGATATATTATTTACCGATAAATTAATTTAAAACGTGATTGTCCTCCCATCCTCGTCGGTTACACAATTTAGGACGGTCCCGCATTCCCGGCTTAGTTCCCAACCGCACCCCCTATATAACACTTGACCCATTAAACGGTCCCCACCTACTACATAGTGCTTACTAGCGGTAGTTCGTTAACAGTAATGGCCAGTGTTGGACAAAGATTGCGTGTCGGATGGCACGGGCCGCGGCAAATTGTACTTAGTTGACAGTAATGCGGTATAAATAATATAAATTGTTTTTACATCCTTTTTAGTTAGTAGGCATTTAAGGTCCATATTTATAGATCGATTGCAAGTCTGAGAGCAGTCTTGAGTATGCTTTTGACATAAATATCATCTTCTATTATTATGACATAAGAATGACATTTCCAAGATCGCTCTCAGACTGCGGGTCTAAAAGTCGAGTCCTCTTGACTTAGAAATGTACCTACTGTTTTTGTTTTACTATACACAAAGTTTTCCAATTCGTTCCATTTTTTTTATGTATAAAAAATATTTTATATTATCAAAATAAGGGCTTATTCTTCATATCTATCACTTTGGAATATATCAATTTGAGAATGTTTCACAATCTTTTTATATGAAATTGCAGTGTGCGAGTGTCCGTAATTCTCCTTCAAAACGGCTTGACCAATTATGTTTTTTTTGTTGTATGTATAGGGTCACGTGGATTATTATTTATTATAGTTAGACCCAGTAGGTGGCGCTGTCGTCGACATCCAAAAAATACGCTAGTGAAAGTACACCAGCAGGCAAAAGCCAGTATTTTTGTTTGTATTAAAATATTACTAGCAATATTACCACGTCATATCAGTGCTCGTAGATGTTCCTACAGTTAGGAACAGATCTCAAAGAACCTTTCGCTCTTTGATTAAACAGTGTTCTATTTCGGTACCAACATCCCACTAACATTTTGAATGTTTCCGTGGCTGAATACCTACTCAAAGCAATTTCGTTATTGGCAGTGGGGCATTGATGTTGGAAGACGTTTCGCTTCGGGACCATAACATTCTTTGAACGAAACCCTGGAATATTTATGTTGTTGGTAAAATTGGTGGAAAAATGGATTTGTGTGTGGCCAAAATGACATCCATTTTTACATACCTTTTGACAGATTCGCACCAGAGTCAGCACCCGAATACGGAAAAAAATGTATGGAAGTAAGGTTTTGCCGTATGAATGACGCCCTTTTAAATTTTTTTTTATAAACGCTGCTTACGGTTAAGGAAATCATCGTGAGGAAACCTGCATGTCTTAGAAGATCTAACCAATTTTCGAAACACATGTGAAATCCGCAAACCCGCACTGAACCAGCGTGGTGGATTATGGCCTGAATCCACTCGTGTTGAGGGGAGGCCCGTGCCCAGGAGTGGGATGTTAATAGGGCTAAATTATTTTTATATAAACAAATTATACTTCGCGATTATAAATCGTTTGCGCACCTTTTCCAGAAATAATGCATAGGATAAATATTTGAAACATTCCTCTTCGAGTTTCATTCCGTTTCGGTCGGTTTCCGTGCAAAGTTTCCATAATGATAGTCGTAAAATTTTAAAGGGTGGAAGAGACCTATAGTAGATAACGGCGGCTAGGTTAGTTGCCTCTAAATAGTCTGGGTACCACACCTAAAACAACCTTACAACATGTAATAACTTTATATTAGTGCGTTAGTGCGTTGTGCACTATATTTTTTGTATTATTTCTGTTTGGGTAGCCCAAGTTGTGTGTAAAACTGGGTATGAGGAGGCTTTGGCTGAAAATCAGCGCTGGAGGAGATCTCGTTCCCCTCCAGCACATGCTGAGCCAAATGCCTTTCGGTACAGCTCACACTGTAGGAAATGCAGCTTTCTTACCTTATGTCTATCTATTTTACTTCTTTTATAATTATGTGCTGTTGTTCTTTTCTTATGTGTGTACTGCTGTGCTGAATAAAAGTTTTTTTTCATTATTATTATGGTAGCGCCAAGCTGAAGTCCAATTGACTACATCCCATATATAGGCTGGCTAGACCGGGGTAGTACCACACCCTCACGGAAGATCGGCGTAGAGTAGCTGTAATGGGTTAGAGATCCGGAGGGCCCAATTAGGAACACCTCTTCCTTTGAAGTCGGATGAAAATATAAATAGACTAGTTGTGCCCGCGACTTCGTCCGCGTGGAATTTAATTGTCAAAGTTTCATACAACCTTTCATCCCCTATTTTATCTGCTTGGGGGTAAAATTAATCAAAATCCTTTCTTAGCAGATGCTTACGTCATAACATCTACCTGCATGTCAAATTTCAGCCCGATCCGTCCAGTGGTTTGGGCCGTGCGTTGATAGATCACTATGTCAGTCAGTCAGTCAGTCACCTTTGAGTTATATATATTTAGATGTATTTACGTTTTGAGACCATTTTACGTGTACATTACACACTAATTGATACAAAGCTTTGATGTAGGTTTTATTGAAGCAGGACGGCTGACAGTTTAAACAACAAGTAGGTTCGAGTTATAATACTGCCGATTTAATTGCAACTCTATTACAAGTCTTGTAAGAGCCCTATTTCTCTGATTAATCCACTTTTTTGCGATCAAACAGTGTTCCTTTCAGAAGGATCAACTGGTAAGCGCGTGGGTGTATCACTAAACCCTAATGTTGTTTATTTAGGGATTTCACAGGCCTTGGTTACTAGTCCTTAGGCAATAGAAAGTTTTACTAGGAACTTATAACAAATTTCCGTCAGTAGTTTCAGCTTATAAATAATTAAAAAGGTATATTTACAAGGTCTATCCAACCCCCCTACAGAGCAAGTTGTTTATCTTAGGATGGGCACGTGCGAGCAATGCAATTGGTACTGAAAGCATAGGCTACGGTAACCGCTTATCATCAGGTTGACCGTACGCCGACTTTGTTGAGTAAAAGGTATGTCCGTAGGTTTCATAAGTATGCTCAATCCTTAACCTAATCCACAAGATCAATCGAACGGTACCTACTTAAACATTTGCGTTGCTTACCTAACTCTTAAGTAACATTATTCAAAAAACTGATCAAATTTAAAATTCCATGAGCTTTCGCTTCTGAGATTTACCTGTTTACTTTAAGAGGCCAAGGTCCGGCTTAAATTAAAAAGCCCAAGCAACAAGAAAAGTTAATTATTCATTGAGAAAACGTCCACCGTTAACGTTCCATTAAACTTTGTATTTTTAAAGTCGGCAATCAAGCATAGGACCTGCCTCATATTAAGCAGTTTTTTTTGTGACTGCACCAGACAGCACCAGAGTGCACAGTCTGCCGCTTCTCCCCTGACCTGATCAGGGACCTTGGTTTTGTAATATTTTTTTTATGCATATCTTTATTTTTATATTTCATTATAGCATTTCTAGCATCTCTCATCATCATCATCATCATCATCTGCCTTACCTTTTCCCATTATCTGGTCGGCGCAGTATGTCTTTTCCTTCCATTCATCGCGCTTTCCTGTCATACTCACATCCACTCCAACCTCGTTCATATCACTCTTGATACAATCCATCCATCTTTTCTTTGGCCTTCCCCTCGCACTGTATCCATCCACATTCATATTCATCACTCTTCTAGTCACATGCCAAATTTCAGCCCGATCCGTCCAGTGGTTTGGGCTGTGCGTTGATAGATCACTATGTCAGTCAGTCAGTTAGTCACCTTTGAGTTATATATATATAGATTAGGTAGGTTTCTATAATCACTCTTTTTAAGTGCAGTTTAACTATCTCCATTTTGCCTTAGTAATAATTATGATGGCAGTACCTTATACTTACCTACGTATCTTTGACTTTACCTGTGGCCAGACTTGTTCACGCTTGCTTTTTCTAGAAAAATACACAGAAATTTTAAATTTCTAAATAAGTGGAACGAAAAATGTCAAAACATTTTAGCGAAATATAAAAACGTCTTATCTTGAACACTTAGGTGAACTCTCTTCATCAGGTTAAAAGGTATCTAGTAGACAACAGGTTTTTATACAGCGTTTGCGAAGAGGGGCTCATTTCGCGCTCCAAACAAACCATAAATCTTCAAAATAATTCGAGAGTAAATTGCCTGCTATCTAGATTATGAATCGTTTATTTAATTATCCTTTTTCCTTGGGAAATAACCGGCGGAGTCTGAAAAGGGCTGATATTTGGTGGATATTTTTTATTTAAATAAAAAACGCGCGATATTTTTCCTAGAGGGAAAATTTCCAAATTACTTGTTTCAGTAGGCAATTTAATCTCTAGAGATTACTTGAATAATATAAACAATTTTAGACTTTTGGTTAGTACCTAATTATGTATAAAAACTCTACCTATATATATGTGGGTGACTCTACTTTCTTTATTTATTTTTTTATAAATTCAGGTAACAAGCGTACGACCCGTCGGATGTTAAGCTGCTACCCTAGCTATACATCTGTATAGGCTAGGGTAGCAGCTACTATTGCAAGCATCTGTATTGCAAGCATCTGCTTGCAATACTAAAGGTATTGCTCGCACGTTACCAATCTGAAAGGGGGTGGGAAGGAGTCATAAGGAGTCATGTAGTGTAAACTCCACATTAGAATGCTTTAGCCGCAGCGGGTCAACAACTGTTTGACGGACTACCCTCTTTTCTTATGACTATTTGTATTATTGCATTATTTAGTGTTTTATGCTATATTTTTTGTTTTAGTTTTTGTCTCTGTTACTGCTAAATTGGACACCTATAGATTATTACTGTGTTATTTTATTTAACTAACTTATTACTACTAGTTCTCGTAAGTGATTTACTCTCTGTAATCTTAGAGAAATAAAGAAATTCTTCCCGTTAATTGGGATAGAGGGCGGTGAATGGGGGCTTCCGGCTCATCGTACGAATCGCAGCTATAATAGTTACTTTACGCTGATCTTCCAAAAGCTAGCCCGTATATGACCTGTAGTCTATTGGTTACATCATGGCTCTCACTTTTAATTTTATGTAGAGTAGGCAAATTATAACATTGTGAAAGTTGTAACCGTCTGCAATCCATGGCCGCCTTTATTATAAACTATCTGTGCCCCGCGACTTTATCCGCGTAGTATTTTAACTTAGCAAAAATTTCGGGATTATCGGGTTAAAAAGTATCCTATATGTTAATCCCGGTTATAATATATCTGTGTTCCAAATTTCATCTAAATCCGTTCAGTAGTTTTTGCGTGAAGGAGTAACAAACATACATACATCCACACTCACAAACTTTCGCATTTATAATATTAGTAGGATAATGACCACAAAAAATATTCGAAACATTTTTTGTTGTTTGGTAGAGCTGGTTAGTAGCGAATGATTAATCAAAGGTCAGCTGTTAGAAATAAACCCGTTAGATTTATCTTTGAATAAATAAATATCGCCAGACAGACACCAACTGTACGGTCCCAAACTAAGCAAAGCTTGTACTAAGGGTACCATACAATGGATTGGGGGCGATCCCAGTGACACCCAGACCTGGGTAAATTACGAAAAGGCCATTTCCGAAATTTGCCCCGGCGGGAATTGAACCCGCAACCACCATGTGCAGTGACCCGAGCGGCCTACGCTCGAACCACTGCGCCAAGCGGTCGTCACTGGTAGGTTTTATTTTTAAGGATTGCTAGAAATGTGAGTTCATCACATTACTAGTAGTCCCGTAAATCCCTCGAGCTAAGATAATGCTTGTGTCAGGGCCCACGTCAATAGTTTAATGGCCAGGATGAGAATCGAACCCGAAACCTCTCAGATACGATGGCCACCCCTCTAACCACTAGGCTATTGACATCGTATTTAGCATTTACTGAGGCATCGTTCAAAATATCGCGCTTTATTACGAGTATAATATCAGTAAGACCTTCTACACGAAGCTAGTAAACTTGGTTTAATATAAACTTTTATACGTAATGGCGTCCGTCGGTTGTTTGTTTAGGTTTTCGTGGTAGACAAGCAGTAACGTTTCATTTTACAATTCATTTTCTATGTCAGGATTGTATTACTTATAGGTACTCTCCAAAAGGACTTCAATAAAGCCAGCTATCGCCAAAACATGAAACCCGACCCTGTCCTAAATATTATAAATACCTAAGGCGGCAGACACATTGAAGTAATAGCGCGACGCTCTGCGAAATTTGAATTTTGAAATCTGTGAACATGATCTATGACATGACAGTGAGTAAACGCTTTCGGATAATATTTTTAATCTCTGTCGTTATGAAATAACCCCAAAGACATCTGAAATACCAATAATATAATAAGTGATAAAATAATTATACAAAGTAAGTGAAAACTGGTAGAAGGTATCGCATTAGTAATTATTGTGATTTGTACACTGGTACAAATAGTACTGGTACTGGTAATTTTACGTCACTGGTTGATAGAATACTCACACTGGTGAGTATTCTTTTAACCAGTGACGTAAAATTCTACCAATGAGAATTATCCATTATGACGTGACAGGAAAATAACGTGATTTTGTAGTGATGCTATTGGTCAATATTTTTTCCGCTACCTCGCACAGCTTTCATGAACATGTAGCCTTATGAGTGACAATAAAAATACTCGTGAATCAGTGATAGTGCGAGGCGGCCGGGACGGAGCTGGCTCTCTTTATTATTATTTCCCTGGGCGCGGTATTGCGGAACTGATAAGATTTTCTATAAATACTTCTCACCCATTTATATTTAACCATGGTACTTATTTTTAATTAACTGTGAAATGTGGAATCACATTTGGAGAGGGTTTAATAGTGGGTCGGTACGTTACTGGACGGGGATTCAATGGGAAAAGTAAATTACAGGGATATGTGATGGCATTTACAAATGTTAAACATGAATGAATTATTATGTAAGAGACTGAGTAAGGAAAGAGCAGGTCGCTTTATAAATATTATGTTAATTTGAACTGAAGGAAATATTGAAATACGCCCAGCATCCATTTGTTTTAGAATTTATGGTAAGTAGATATCTCAATATTAAATATCTTTAAAAATATTTTCAAGCGTTTATCTTCTTTGCAAGATAAATAACAGACGATATTTTAAAAATGTTAACGGGAAAGCTCTTTGCAGATCTCAAAACTTTCTCTCTAGTCACGATGAGATGGTTTAGATAAGCTCACGTACGATCACGTATCTATTTTAAAATATAAATAGTGTAATAACAATTTTAAAGCGATAAAAATTGTGTTATATAAGTAAGTTCTCAATACCTATCAAATTACCTAACCTATTTGTAATTACGTATTCGTATAAGTTGAAATTGAAATTGTTCTACCATTCTCTCAACAGCCTGAGGGCATAAAATATAATACACAGGGTTTTCGATCAGGTTTCAATAATAAAGTAACTATAAAAAACAAAAAGTATTATTACAAAAGTTACAAAGGTTAAAAATATCTCCATCGTCCGTACATTGAACTAAAACTTGATTGATTCCACTAATAGTAATATCAATAAGCATCTCTACAATAATGAAAACTAAAATTTATAAAACTCTATTAAATCAATGGAGAGTTTATTATTTATTTCTCCACACTCAATAAACGTGCAACAAAAAATTACCGGTAATCCAAAAGTTTCCGAAAATTGACACAAAAGTATTGGATTTTTTAACACTCCGCTGCTAAAACATTTCGCTTTGGAGGTTTTTAATTTGTTGCTTGTTACCGAAATTGTCACGGCCTCCTCCATCCGAGAGATGATGAAATTTTAATTTCATTAGATGGAAATCTGTCGGGGCGAAACTGTTACGTGATGTACCCGTGCAATATAAAATGTATCTCTGTTCGTTGTGAATATCTGCTCAGCTTTACATAGCAGGTTAGAATTACAGAGCAAATAGAGAAGTAAATTACTTTAACTGGACTGTAGTTATGACAAGTTTAATTGAATTTAAATTGGTTATTCAATCGTCTTCTATTAGGTATCGAATCTACTTCCTATTCTGATTTCAGTATTTTCAAATTATTATATATTTCTACTTACAACAAAATCGACGAGCCCCGTCTGATATTGAGCAGTTACTGTAGCCTATAGATGCTTGCGATATAGCAAAGGCATTGCTCACACGTTGACGACTTTGATGGGAGTGGGACAGAGGGGGGGGGAAGGGAAGGGGGAGTTAGGCTTCCGGCTTTCCCTGTCATCGTACGAAACACAGCTATTATAATAATAATTTACTATAGTTATTATAGCTAAGTAGCAAGATTGCAAGATTGCGTATATATAAAACTGTAAGATTAAAAGCCTTCCAATGTATAACTAGCTTTATCAATTGTTAACATTTTTTAAATGTTCTGCAACAATAAATATAACTTGTAATCCCGTTATAATGGTCGAAATTCGACCATAATTTATTCAAATTTTAATTTTAAACGTCATCCGGTTTTATTGTCAAAGACTATTTGATACTGGCACGCAGAATGCACTTTGGAAGTCCCGCCCTCCAAAAACTGTCACCGTTTGTCAGTCAGACAGTCAGTCAGTGTGGTAGTTACAAATGTGTGTATTTCAATTAATGGTAGTGTGTGTAATATTTATTTATTGATTTTAATGTATTTTATTTATTATCCTACTAATATTATAAATGCGAAAGTTTGTGAGTGTGGATGTATGTATGTTTGTTACTCCTTCACGCAAAAACTACTGAACGGATTTGGATGAAATTTGGAACACAGATAGATTATAACCGGGATTAACATATAGGATACTTTTTAACCCAATAATCCAATACTACGCGGATGAAGTCGCGGGGCACAGCTAGTTTAAAATAAAAATGTTAGCATTCTGCACTTCTTTTCTATATAAACTATACGTGTGCCAAATTCCATACTCCTCCGACCGCGCAATTTTCGTATTAAGCGGTTTAATGTTTTTCCTTCACAAATTAATACATAGATATATACGTCCATTTAAAGTTATAGCTACCTATTCATGGTAATTACGACAATCATTCTACAGCCATAAGGCAGATAACTTAATGGGTGCACCCTCAGTAGAAACAGGTGTCGTTTAGAAGAATAGCAAATTAGCAAAAAGGACGGCCGTGACCAAATTGCCGGTAAGTCGCGCCGTTACACCTTACGCCCATATTTTACTGGGCACACCCCTGCGTCCGTCGTAAAGGGAATTAATGAAATCCCGCCCCGCGCTCTATAAGGTAAGCCGACTAATTATGTTATGGCTTTTGCAATTAATTACAAAGGAACATAAAAAAATGGTTACTATAGGTGATTCCTATTATCTAACCTATGTATTAATCTGTAAGTAACTGAAAATTGTAACAATTGTTATTCGCCTAGCTATCTAATTTGTTCTTCTATTCTTCTTACATAATTGTATTCTTTGGTAAGGATAAAATTTTTCTGAAAATTAAACATCACTATTTGCAAATGTCTGTAACTTATAATAATGGTCCCTAAAACACCATTGTGTTCTTCGACACTGGAAGAGATAAAATCCACACCATTTGAGGAATTTCCTCTCTTCTGAAGTCTTTCCATTGTACTTACTAAAACATGGATTTCTTTATAAGGCAAGTCTATAGGTCTCTTCTTAAAGACCGGCACCGCGTCTGAACAGTTACCACGTATTATCAGGTGCACCAGTTGCCAGTAAGTCTACCTATGAAATAACGACGGAAACAAAATGGCGATTTATATAGTAGGTCCCTTAAGAGTATATGTTCAGTGAATCGCGCGGTCTCGGCGACCGCCCATTTATTTTATTTACGCGTCCCCCATTAGCTGTCGCCTTATGTCCTCAGAACATGCTATTACCCATCTAATGTTCCCTCATTCTGAAAATTGTATTGACTCCAGATATATATAGGCGGCATATATATTATATTACTCACTCATTCTTATTCGGGTCGAAATTAATTCGGGGTAAGTTTCTTAAGAAACAAGGTGATAAAATCTTGGTTACTCTAATTGCCTTCTCATTGTGCAACAAGTGTGATTTCTTGTTGTTTGAATGGTTGTTCTTACGTCATAAATAAATATAATCCATACTCTACTTAGGTACCTAAATATATTTAAGAAACAAAATAAGAATGGATTTCTAAAACTAACTAAGAGAACCTATCTCTTAGTTAGTTTGTGTTTTTAAATCAATGTTAATGATACCAAAGTTAATCAAGTATTGATTAAAGTTCAATTAAAGCGAATAACATGGCTTTTATCCTGTTATTACGTAAGGACCGCTTTACAGGTCAAGAGTTCACGTGTTGTGTAGTTTGTGCGGTTGAAACTAAACCCGGATCACGTCTTAGAGCGTGGTCCCGGCCGTCCCGAAACCATGTAACCGAGGGAATCGGGTATAACTTCCCGGAGTTATAACCGGCAGTCACGTTTGAACTCGCCGACTGATTAATGATCAGGTAAATACTGCTGAGTATGTTTTAGGTAAGTACTGAAGAATTGTACTACTTACGGTACTTTAAGTATTGGTTTCCAGAATATAATATTTATTATTATTTGTTAAGTCAATAAAATACCAAAAATCGTGTTAAATTAAGTTAAGCAGTGATAGCCGAGTGGTTAAGCACGCGTCTTGCGGGCACCAGGTCTTGGGTTCAAACTCTGGCTCGCACCTTTGGGTTTTTCGGAATCTATGTGCGAATTAATTTTTATATATGATTATCACTTGCTTACGGTGAAGGAACACATCGTGAGGAAATCAACATGGCTTAGAAAATGTAACCAATTTTCGAAAGACATGTGAAATCCGCCAACCCGCACTGGGCCGGCGTGGTGGATTACGACCTGAATCCTCCCCGTAGTGAGAGCAGGCCCATGCCCAGGAGTAGGACGTTTCAAACTAATCGTTATGATTATAATTTATTTAATAATTAATTTATTAAATCGCATGCTTTTTTGTTATTTATATTTAAGTATGTGTAAAATTTCAATATTTATTTTTGATGTTCTTTTTAATTAATATGAAATAGTAGTGTTAATTTTATATACCTAATTGCCTAATAAAAACGTTTACTTAAACAAATATATATTAATAAAATTGAATATATTTAGTTGTATTATGAATCATTTGTTATGAGTTCTTTTCACAATTTCATACCAAACTGATTCCAAGGAGATTAGACCTTTAAACGAAAATCTCAATAATTGTTACTGCCGTAAAAGTTGTATGTATCCAACCCAATTTGGAGTTTAAATGTTAATTAAACAATGCGCATATTAAAATCGATCGCACTTTATAACGATTAAGCTTGCTTGATACGATCATTCATCAACGTATTGTGAAAGTTTCGGGCGATTCGGACCCAAAACTAAACTAGCAGAGTACAGTATACCTATTCCGCGTGGCCACTGATTTACGTGTAAATTAAAGGAGAAAATATGGAAATTAGATGGACCGCAGGCGCTGTGTGACCTACATCTGTCCCCAGCTACGAGTCTAGTTTATACTCGTTAATTGCTTTAGGAAATTATGTATGTTCATGAATTAAAACAATATGAACTTTCTATGTAAAAGTAGGTCTGCCTCCTACACAATTTCATTAATCGAAATACTTGATATCTCAATTTTGAAATACTGGCCAAGAGCATGTGAACAGCCACGTACAATGTTGGGTTCTGTAGCCATTTCAACAACGAAAACTAGTTATGCCGATTATCATAAAAATGTAAGACGTGTCGGAATTAATTGCGTAAAAATCGATTTAATATTTAAAAGAAATCTCGAAAACGGAATTTATGAAAATAAAATATTGCATGAAAACACCGCTCTATTTGAAAATACCTTTTCAATGATACCCTATATGATGGCAACCACAAAAAAATATCCCCTCTTTCCATGTTCGGGGAGATACCACAAAAAAAGTAATATTGCTACATTTCATATTTTTGGAAATGAGATCTATGCTTAAGGTATATTTGTACGAAACTTCGTAAACTTCCGACAAAAACTGTAGAAATTATGGTACTGTGAAAGACTGGGACGGACGGTCAGACGGACTAGATGGTCTTATAAGGGTTCCTCGTAGGGAATACGGAACCCTAAAAAGGACTTTTCTTGATATCTTGTGTCCAGCACACTTTAGTGTGGACTTTTGAAATACATAGAATAATCATTATGTTTTAGTATCATTTTTTGTGTCGTAAATAGCATGGGAGAAAGACTCCTCTTATCAGACCGCATATTTTTCGTTGTCTAACTGGTCATAAGGTATCTTACTATCTACTGAACCAAGGGTTTGATACAGTCGCAAGCGAAAGTGATTCATGGTTAGGACAGTCTATAAACACTTCGCGCTCGACTGTCGTGACGTGACCACTTTGGGTCATTCGTTTTATTCACGCCTCTTCATTTCCATTAGTGAGTGACGGCCATGGTAAAATCTTCCGATTGTCCCGGATTAGGTATACGGGAATGCTTTTGTGTTAGGATTAAACATTTCCACGTATGAACATCGAAATATTACTTAGCTGTGATTAATTTACTTAACTATTACATATTCTATAATATTTTTACAATATTATTTCTACATAAATTTTCCAATCAGTTGTCTGGTTAGGAATTTCGCTAGAAATTGTTACGCAGGTAGGTATCTAGTTATGTTGTTTTCAGAATTGTTTGTTTTGCAACAGTCCCATAAGTCAAATACGCGTATTTAATATTTGTGCTCGAATTAAATTCACGTCAATGGTTGAATGGACTGATTCAAACCTTACGGTCAGCCCCTCTAACCACTAAGCTATGGTAGGTTTCACTTTAATTAAATTAGATAAGTAAGTACCTAAATTGGATATTACAAAAAGCACATAGTGTGTTCTTTCGTTCTAGGTTCAAATAATATGAACAAGTACGACATTTTATTTACGTATACAGGTTGAAACAGAAAGGGTATACTTTAAAAAAAAAACTGAACTTTGTAATTCTAAAACTATCAGCTTTGGAGGAAACTTGAAAAATAAAAGGTGCTACAGGGATACAGCTGTTGACAGATTCCACAAGACTACAAAACTTTTAGTACTTCAACTGTCCCACAAAGCCGATAGTTTTAGATTTACAAGGTAAAGTTGCAAAAAAAATTGCATACTCTTTATGTTTCACCTAGTATAAAAGTGGTCGAGGTATCCCCTTTCTCCCCACATGAATATTCCTCTATAACCAGCTCGTTGTGCTGTAAAGATAGAGTTATAAATCACACTGGTTGGGACGCAGATAATGAGGAAACATGCGCCGCAAGGGCGAGGCGCCAAGCGTGCGGTGGCCATGCAATCACACCACACTTGGACATTCCTGTTTTTGATATAAGTCACAGTCCCGATTCCCATTTGCTGTAAGCACGTTAAAAGCTATCCTATTAATTTTACTGACCCAAAGGCCTCGTGATGATATACCTAGGCAGGTAGAAAATTTTAATTTTTAAAACACTTCCTCTTAAGTAGTCGGTTCAGCAGCAGTGTCATCAACTGGAGGACTGTCTCATTTTCTTATATATCTCCGTCTCTCTCCCGTTGTGGAGTTCTCAACATGTGTTATGAGATTGATGAAATTTCATGAGTGATGAAATTTACACCGCATACCTACCTGTGTTTCCACCATAGCTTGTCGATGTGGTATTCCTACTCGGTTGGCATATCGGGAACTCGCACGGCGGGATGCGTTTCCGTCGAGTTACATGTCCATGGCCTGTGAAATACGGTTGGTTATTACATGACTCACATTTATTTTCTAAAGTCCACAACACCATTCAATCTTATGATATTTTATGAACCAGGTGTCCCCGCGGCTCCGCCTCTGGTACTCAGATAAAAAGCAGCCTTATAACATCAGCTATCTGTCAGTGAATGTCCCGTCAAAATCGGTCGAGCCGTTTCGGAGATTAGCCGGAACAAACAGACATATTTTTTAAAAATAGAAGTACCCTTTTATGCTCATATACGTAATAAAGTAAAAATCGGTTATTTTAATATTACAAACAAACGCTTTAATTTTATTTATTTGTATGGATAACACCACTTACAGTGTTACAAAGGGCCTTTACAGGGCCATTTAATATACATGTATTGCAGGGTTTTAATGAAATACCATCTCGATTATTCGAGTGTTATTCCATATTGGATTTTTCAAGCGGGAATTTGGTTGGCCTTTATTGTTGTAGTCGAGACCTTCCGGTTGTCTACGCAACCGGAAGTTAAGCAGTAATTTATCGGTAAAGTAGATGTTCCATCCTTCTTTGTTCTATCATGCATAATTCAGGTTGAGATACGGCATATAACTTATGTCACGGTAGGATAGTGCAATGCCATTAATCAGCAATTGTATCATTATCTGAATAGCATATAATTTACTAATAGCCACAAATCTAATGTCATCAGTTATCTGGTCATTCTATGATTAATTACCTAAATGGAGTTCCGGTGAATTAGTCGCCTATAATCAAAGATAAGGTATTTAAGATTTCAGAACAGGGAATCCTAATAACACTGCACGTACTGCAGTAAAAGTAGCTATAATAGCTGCGTCTCATAGGAAACGCCAGTCACTGGAAACGAAAGTCACTGGGTTCTCCCCTTCTCTCTATCGTACGATACAAGCATAGGTCAGGAGTGATACACTTAGCAAAGATAATCGAAATATCGTGTCATTCGTATTGTCGAATCTATACATCTATACAAATAAATAAAATTGGAGTGTCTGTTTGTAATATCAAAATAACACCTTTTCACTAAATGCATATGAAAGTACATACGACACCTATAGCAAAAACGCGATTTAAAAATGTTTTGTCTGTCTGTCTGTCTGTCTCCAAAACGGCTGGACCGATTTTGACGGAACTTTCACTGGCAGATAGCTGATGTAATAGGGAGTAACTTAGGCTACTTTAATTTTTGAAAAACGATTAGGGTTCCGCGTAAAAAAATAAAAACACATGAAATCAAAGAGTATTTCCGAAACGGCTGGACCGATTTTGACGGGACTTTCACTGGTAGATAGCTGATGTTATAAGCAGTAACTTAGGCTACTTTTATTATAGAAAAACAAAATTAAAAAATGGGTCCTGGCGCGCGTGCTCAGAACGCGGGAGCGGGCTTTTTTGTTAAGTTAAATTCCACGCGGACGAAGTCGCGGGCTCAGCTAGTCCTACTCTAAATTCCATCTTTTTTGCCGTCGTATCGATTACTGAACCAACAATACAACATTATCGTTCGCTCAGACGATATACGACGGCAAAAAATATGGAATTTAGAGTAGGATTCCAAAATACGACTGTCACGATATATCGAATATCGTTGCTAAGAGTAGCACCCCTGTTTGGGACCATACATTCGTGTGTTATTCTGGCGATATTCATTTGTCCATGAGAAGTATACCATATAGAAAGGTAGTCAACTGAAACTTTCAACCGCGCTGTGTTTCTGATTACCTGGTATTGTGTATCCAATAGGTCGTAATAGGACCATAATTCCACAGCAGTGTTGCCAGACCGTACGATAATTATGGGGGCGTACGATAAATAATTTGACCATCGGTACGATGTATGATAGCGGGTAAATAAATTATATAAAACGCACGATAATTTGAGCAACGCTGTAAAGCAAAAGATATTTTGTCATCAGGAAAAATTAAACAACAACAAGTCTCTCTTTGCGTCCCTCACTCGTATGTATACCTACGCGTGATGTTTTTTCATTTTTCCTTTTTCCTTGGTGCTGTCGGAAGTTGAGAAGCCAAAATATGATGCTGTACGATAATGTTCTTGAAAAACGATAATTCTGACGATGACTTATCATAATTACAACTTTTCGATCTGGCAACACTGTTCCGCAGCCACCAGGGTAATTGCTCGAGAACAATTAGCTGGCTAGCGGATATCGGGTCAATTTCAATAACTGCGATAGTAAACTACTAGTACTTATATTATACATAGTATTGTTTTAAGCTAATTTAGATGTACAGTCGACAGATTGGAATCGTGGCCAGAAAGCAGTATCAATTCGGTGGCAATAAGATTGAATTTATCTTAAATGATGACTAGGTTATGAACTATTATGGACAGTGACCGTTTTAACGGTATATCGCGTAGATAGTCAGTTCAGTTTTATCGACCGTACTAAAATAGGTCTGACATGTAAATTACATGTCTGAAATACATCGTAAAAAGTTTGATTTAACATCAAAATTCTCGAATGACTTTGTAATGGTAATTAAAGTGATTTCAAACTTTTAATGATGTGTGTACTTCAAGCCAAGTTCCTTCGAGGGTAGCACAGAACAAAAGTACTCCTATCGCAAGGGTATGTAATCCTGCCTAACTAACATACGTACCTATATGCTTACTTCACCTTTACAGACATTTCTATTAACTTTCGTTTTGACCCAGAACCAAATATTCTGATCTAATCTAACTTATTGCTATGTTTATCCATAAACTATATTTATATTATCTGACGCCTCTATTAATTATAGTATTATAATAATACATCTCCGGCACCTTCTGACGTCATGTCCGCTGGCGGTGACGTTATTTCCGTTCTTCTATTTCCGTGATGAACATTTCCGGCGCTTTGGGACGATGCCGCCACTTCTCATCAATATAACGTTTCCACTGCATAAAATGACATATTATTTAATGTAGTGTAGGAAGTATTTGAACTTATATTCAGGAAATTTATTCAAAGCCTTTAAAGGTGATGAGTTTTGTATAATTGCGTATATATTTCGTGATTAGAACGTAGGTTGACCCTTTCCACTCTTATTGTTTTAAGATTTGAATATGCCTCTTGCGTTATGTTCGTCTTCTTCTTTCTTTAAAAATGTGGCCCACCCAAGTTAATAGGTATTTCGCCAGTGCCAAGTAACAAATAGCAATAACAAACACAATTGATAACAATACAATACAAAAATGTTACAGTCCACTTTGGAAAACCAAAATGGAGGCCGCGTTATCCTACTAATATTATTAATGCGAAAGTTTGTGAGTGTGGATGTATGTATGTATGTATGTATGTATGTATGTGTGTATGTATGTTTGTTACTCCTTCACGCAAAAACTATTGAACGGATTTGGATGAAATTTGGAACACAGATAGATTATAACCGGGATAGACATATAGGATACTTTTTAACCCAATAATCCAATACTACGCGGATGAAGTCGCGGGGCATAGCTAGTGTTCAATATTTCCTCAACGTTTCGATGTTGATTTTGCGAATCACGCGGCCCGAGAGCCGTCAGCCGCGTCGAACCAGGAACGTGACAGCCCTGACATCACACCTCACGTTACGTCACTCTTGTAACGAAGAACATGTGACAGATCGATAGATTGGTACCGAACAAGAACGATAATAGGAACTAGTAATGTTATAGACTGTCATTGCTACAAAGAAAAAAACTGAGAGCCGCCATAAGTACGCTTTTGACATTGAAGTTTTTACTGGTATGGCATAAGAAATACATTTCCAAGATTGCTCTCAGACTTGAGATCGATTTATTAATCGCCTTAGTTTATTATTTATAGTGATGACGACATCTCGTTTGATCGGTTTTGATCATAAATAAATTCTGTGCAGATTAAATTTGACACAAACAAAAAGTAATATCGCCAATTGAATAAAAAAACAGAGCGCGGCATGAACGCGGGTACCTACGTAAGGCAACATGACACAAAACAATTAAAAACATTGTAGAATATGAGACATTTTTCAATGTTATATTCTTTCACTTAGACAGTGTATAGGTACGCCATCAATTCTTAAGTGTAAAATATATATTTGTTAATTTAACATATACCTTTTAAAAAAAATAAGTTACTATGTGGGTAATTAAGAAATCTTTTAATGTTATATTTCGTAAATAATTTTTTTTCGCTTTTTAGATATTAGGTAAAAGTGGTAAGAAAAAAAGTATGCCACCGTTTTAGGACGCAAATAAAAAAATCATCGCGGTTACACCCGGGCTAACAAACCTCGTACGATTAGAAACGTGATCTATCTCGCTCTGATGGCGCGGGCAGCGACAAGTTCGTATATTATTTCCTGTTGCTATATCGCAGTTTGCTGTCTATGAGGCTATGTTTTGACAGTTTTGTGATAAGGGAAAAGTAGCTATTAATTTTAGAGTACCTTTAATTGGAATTGGAATTGTTGTAATAGAGCAAGGTACCAATATTTTCCCAGGTGGCGGCTTAGCCTGCCTTTTTCTAAGATTTTCATGGCATCAAGAAATTAAAAAACTAAATCCATACATTATTATATTATTATATTATTATTATTTATATTACATAGACGGCAAACAAGTGTACGATCTGCCTGATGTTAAGCAGTTATCGTAGCCTATAGATACTTGCAATACCAAATTCATTGCTCGCACGGTGCCAATTTGAAGGGGAGTGGGACCGAGGGAGGAGAATTATAGAGGAGGTTAGGCTATCTCTCCCACTCATCGTACGAAACACAGCTATAATAGCAATTTTTCGCCGATCTTTTGTGAGAGGGTGGTACTACCCCGGTCGAACCAGCCCTTATATGTATATGCTGCAGATAATCGATCACAGGTTGACTCTACCACCATATAAGTACTTTATTATAATCGAAAAACAAATTATACCTATACAGCCTGGCGCTACCATGGCGACTTTAATTTAACACACAGGTAGGGCTAGTTGTCAATAATCATAATAGTAATAAAAAAAAAGAAAAGTCCATAAATAGAAAAAATAAAATTTTCAAACGAAATAGATACTAAATAAAGTAATCAAATTGGCATCACCCTTGAAATCCGATTCATTCAGCTACTCTTACGCTCTTACCTACTACTCGCAGCGAGGCGAGCTAATAGTATTATTATTATTCCTAATAGTATTTATTTTAAGTTTTAATTTCATTGCAGAAATGTTATTATCCGTGACCTCGGCAGGTGACCTCTGCGCTAGAGTTATTTACTTACAAGCTTATCTAATATGGTATTTCACAAAATGTTGAATAATTCAATGAATAATAATGTTTAATAAAATTTAAATATCTCGAAAATCAGACAATGCGAAGCCTGATACGTGTGTTAATTTACGGTCGTCATGGTAGCGCCAGGCTGTATACTCTGTTATATATTACGTGTCTACAACATGTGTGATATGTCGTATCAAGTGAAGCGTCAATCGATATGCTCATAGCTCGTCACCACGTTCCTTCACGCGACGTACATCGAACATCTTCGTCTCACTGGTTATTAGAAAATTCCACACGAAGCGATGGAACACGGCCCGGCTACACACTCACATTCAAAAGACTGAACATCATGCGCGTATTCGAATATTAACGCTATGACTTTGATTTATATTTGTTATTTTTCTAGGCTTATTATATAATTTCACTGCAGTGATAGCCGGTTGGTTAAGCACGCGTCTTACGGGCACCAGGTCCTGGGTTAAAACGCCGGCTCGCACCTCTGGGTTTTTCGAAATCTATGTGCGAATCATAATTTCTATAATGATTATCACTTTCTTACGGTGAAGTATAATAGCTTGCGGAAACCCGCATGTCTTAGAAAATCCAATAAATTTTCGAAAGAGGTGAAATCTGCCCTGGGCCAGCGTGGTGGTTACGGCCTGAATCTCCCTTGTAGTGAGAGGAGGCCCGTGCCTAGGAGTGTCCAATAGAATTAAATAGGTAGGTATCTAATGGATTGTCAATTTTAGATCCAAAGTAAAATACTCAATTAAAGCTTAGAGCGGACATATAATATTCAACATAAATACATCGCGTTATATCTCGTTAGATACCTGAAAGTTACAGTTTGAAACAATAAAACTACCTACAACGTCGGGACGTTACAATTTCAAGTTAAGCTAGTATTGAGTAAGACTGTTTCGAGCGACAAACTTGCACGTTTACTTTTCAATTGCATTGTTTCTAGAAACAAAACTTTGTTTCACGTCTAATATACTACGACGGGCTACGAGTTGCTACGACACGCGTAGCTTGTAGCACACCGCTACGATACATAAAACCGCTTTCAAACTCGGGTTTATTGACACTGAAATGAAAATTCTCACGCGGAATAGCAGCGGTTTTGCAATAGTGGTAGGTCGTATAATATTATACTATGAAATTTCGGAGTGTACTCACTTTAAATTTTAGAATTTGATGCAAAATGTGGTAAGTATAGCGTTGTCATAGATATTATAATAGACTGCATTTACGAATAGAAGTAAAATATTATTAACTGTTTAGATGCGGATTTACATCGCAACAGTCTGGCAACGTTGTTGTATAATCAGTTCAGAGCGAGAAAAGTGACAAATATCAGAGTTCGGACGCTGTTTTCATCAAAATCAGGTCTGATTTCGTATTTGGCCATCCACGCCCACTTGAAAAATTTACCCTGTATTATGTAAAAAAATATAAATCTATTCATTTTTCACCTACGACCAAACCAACCCAACACGTCATCATAAAGTTATATTTTACGCGTATTTTACATCGGTAGTAAATCCCGCCCATCATCATAAGGTTACAATGTCGTAAAATTCTATCAGAACTATCGCGAAGTGGCGGGTTATTACCTGGCGTAAAAAATATCGTAAATCTGTGATAATGTAGTTATATGTGTATCTTTATACGTGCCTGTAAGAAACTAATCATGCAGGTACTTGTTTAGTAAGTTACTATAAACAGTGACGTATCTCAATTTTGACAGTTACAAATATCATATGACTCGGATACTTATATTATTACAAGATCCGGTCTAAGAAATATATACCCTCATCTGTTATTTATCTATACAAATAAATAAAATTGGAGTGTCTGTTTGTAATATCAAAATAACACCTTTTCACTAAGTGCATATCAAAGTACATACGACACCTATAACAAAAACGCGATTTTTTTTTTTTTTGTCTGTCTTTCTGTCTGTCTGTCTGTCTGTGTGTTTGTTCCGGGTAATCTCAGAAACGGCTGGACCGATTTTGATGGGATTTTCACTGGCAGATAGCTGATGATAAAAGGAGTAACTTAGGCTACTTTAATTTTGGAAAAAACAAAATTAAAAAAATGAATACTGTCGCGCGGGCTCAGAACGCGGGAGCGGGCTTTTTTGTTAAGTTAAATTCCACGCGGACGAAGTCGCGGGCTCTGCTAGTTAGTGATAAGAAATAAATGATGGATAATATTCACATTAACACATTGCGAATAGGTTGTCTAGTTAAATTGCGCCCGAATGCGAGTGGTGAGAGTGACAAAGGTGCGTTCCGCGCGCAACTTCATGTGACAGACAATGATATAGCAAGTTTTTATTGATGAAGATTTTTCTCATCCTACTAATATTATAAACTAGCTGTACCACGCGACTTCATCCGCGTAGTATTGGATTAAAAAGTATCCTATATGTTAATCCGGTTATAATCTATCTGTGTTCCAAATTTCATCCAAATCCGTTCAGCAGTTTTTGCGTGAAGGAGTAACAAACATACATACATACATACATACATACATACATCCACACTCACAAACTTTCGCATTTATAATATTAGTAGGATGCGAAAGTTTGTGAGTGTGGATGTATGTTTGTTACTCTTTCACGCAAAAACTACTGAACGGATTTGGATGAAATTTGGAACACAGATAGTTTATAACCGGGATTAACATATAGGATACTTTTTATCCCATTGAAATAAAACTATTTTTCGGATTTTATTGCGTTTATTAACTTTATGTTCACGACGTTTCGGTTGCTTTACAGCAGCCATGGTCACGGGGGGACTGAGGTGTTAGACGTCCTGATGTTATAGTTAGTAACTGGGTACCCTCATATTTAGTTGTTATTTGCGGTCCGATCCGCGCAGAAAGTGCTCACAGTGTCTCGAGGTCTTGCAATGGTACACTTGGTTTTGGATTTAATTATATTAATTACTGGATCCCAAGTTGGTGGTAGCACCCAGCCATCTTCCCTATTGAAATTAGGATGTTTTTTAATTTCAATGGCCTCACGTATCATCCTTGGTCGGAATCGGTGTTCTTTTGCGAGGATCTGTGGTTTATCAAATCTGATATAATGGCGGGTGCGGTCCTGTACATGTTCACAGATTGCAGACTTCGTGGAGCGTCGGTGTTTCACGTCAGCTATATGTTCTTTTACGCGGGTTTTTACTGATCTTTTAGTTTGCCCTATGTAGGAGAGCCCACATTCACAGTCGAGTTTGTATACCCCTGCATCTTGTAGAGGAATGTGACACTTGACAGGTGGTAAGAACTGACTAATCTTCTTTGGTGGCTTGAAATAAGTTTTGATTGAAGCACGTTTCAAGATGTAGCCAATCTTGTCTGTGACACCTCTTATATATGGTAGTACAGCAGGTAGACGCTCGACTGTGGCTGGTTTCACTCGGTCACTGTGATGGCGGCGGGGGATCCGAAGCTTGTTGTCATGCATAACTTGCTTGACATGATGGATCTCGGCAGCCAGGTGTTGCTCATCACAGATCCCTTGTGCTCTCTGAAACAAAGATTTACCCACGGTAGCTAACTGTGTTGGATGGTGGTGAGAATCACCACTATCACCACCAGGTACTGAAACGGTGATTCTCACCACCATCCAACACAGTTAGCTACCGTGGGTAAATCTTTGTTTCAGAGAGCACAAGGGATCTGTGATGAGCAACACCTGGCTGCCGAGATCCATCATGTCAAGCAAGTATTGCATGACAACAAGCTTCGGATCCCCCGCCGCCATCACAGTGACCGAGTGAAACCAGCCACAGTCGAGCATCTACCTGCTGTACTACCATATATAAGAGGTGTCACAGACAAGATTGGCTACATCTTGAAACGTGCTTCAATCAAAACTTATTTCAAGCCACCAAAGAAGATTAGTCAGTTCTTACCACCTGTCAAGTGTCACATTCCTCTACAAGATGCAGGGGTATACAAACTCGACTGTGAATGTGGGCTCTCCTACATAGGGCAAACTAAAAGATCAGTAAAAACCCGCGTAAAAGAACATATAGCTGACGTGAAACACCGACGCTCCACGAAGTCTGCAATCTGTGAACATGTACAGGACCGCACCCGCCATTATATCAGATTTGTTAAACCACAGATCCTCGCAAAAGAACACCGATTCCGACCAAGGATGATACGTGAGGCCATTGAAATTAAAAAACATCCTAATTTCAATAGGGAAGATGGCTGGGTGCTACCACCAACTTGGGATCCAGTAATTAATATAATTAAATCCAAAACCAAGTGTACCATTGCAAGACCTCGAGACACTGTGAGCACTTTCTGCGTGGATCGGACCGCAAACAACAACTAAATATGAGGGTACCCAGTTACTAACTATAACATCAGGACGTCTAACACCTCAGTCCCCCCGTGACCATGGCTGCTGTAAAGCAACCGAAACGTCGGGAACATAAAGTTAATAAACGCAATAAAATCCGAAAAATAGTTTTATTCGCGTAAATGTAAGAAAACTTTTTATCCCGATAATGCCGATTTTTTTGTTAAGTTAAATACTACGCGGACGAAGTCGCGGGCATAAACTAGTTACATATAATAGCATATTCATTATTAACATCAATTATAAAAGCAGGCAAACTTACGTTACCAATTTTGTTGGGTTTAATCTTTTAACTAGTGTACGTTTTTTTAAAATAACTGGTGAGGGAAACAGATTAAATAAATGTAATAAAAAATGTAACTATTTAATATTATTCGGTCGCAATTTAACTAGACAACCTATGTGCAATGTGTTAAAGTGACTATTATCTATAATTTATTTCTTATCACTAATAAATAACTGAGGGTATATATTTCTTAGACCGTATCTTAAACCATATGTTTTTACCCGGCCTCCCATATTGTTTTGAAACGGCCATGAATCGACCTCTGTTGTCCTTTGTATGCGAATGTTACAATTTAGTATTTTCCTTCTTGCTTTGCCATTTCCATCCCTCCCTTGACCCCTTATATAGTGGAAAGTCGGGTAACAAGAACAAATTGTCCTCTACGGTCAAGTGTTCGGACAGTTTTACTCGTAACTTATCCGCCAAGGGCTGAGAATGCATCGCAACCCTTATAGAGAGACCTTCGCTATTTCAACTTATACACAACTTGGTCCGTTATAAGTGTTGTTATGGGAAATTCTTTGGGGACAGTTTAATACGGAGCTTTCCTTATTATTTGTTCAAAACCTAATAAGAAAGAAATTCGAGAGCGCCATGTGGTGTCAGAGTATTAAAACATAATATGTTTACCTACTGAAAAAAAAGTAAAGTAAATGGTCATTGTAGCTTATTAATATAATTTTTGTCTAAACGTTTTGTAATTACACAATATGTATTTATGAAAACACTAGCTGTGCCCACCGACTTCGTCCGCGTAGTATTTAACTTAACAAAACTTCGGGATTATCGGGATAAAAGTATGCTATGTGTTAATCCCGGTTATAAACTATCTGTGTTCCAAATTTCATCTAAATCCGTTCATTAGTTTTTGCGTGAAGGAGTAACAGACATACATCCACACTCACAAACTTTCGCATTTATAATATAAGTAGGATACCTTAAACTTTTCTGCAGTTACAAAACATAAAAATACTAAAGGAATACCTACTTGGATATACAAAAATGTTTTTTTTTTATTTTTGTTTCTCAGTGTTTATTTTAAGGAAGAATATCCTGCGGTAAATGGCAAAAGAGTAATGAGTTAAGGATGCTGTAGCCCAACTTCCTTGACACGACATTGCGCCTTCAGATAGACTCGGTCCCTATTACCTTATATAATGTTATTTTATCCATTGGAGCCTAATTGTTAACGGTCCTTTCGGGGAAAAGTAAGGCAATAACTTGTATTTGATTACTAATTAGTATTTCAAAACTGGACACAACACAAGGCTAGCGCTGGCTTGTTACCAACACGACCTTTCAATTAAATTAGTAGATAAACCTTCCCAGAATCAAATAAAATACATGGAGAGTTCCTACAATTTATTCTAGACTTCGTTTAACACAGGCGTGGGTGTAGGTCACAAATACATTCGTGACAATTAAATAAATAGAAGTTCTTATTTTGAGTACAAAATGGTTCCGAAATGTTTATTTGTATTATATTTCGTAATAAAAAAACGAACAAAAACCTTTAACCTTTTAATCTTTTTTGCACAACTTTTATGCGGATGGTAGATGTATATATATCATAATATTAAGCATTTATGAAGGTTCTATTAAAATATCGTGCATTATTAAATTAACACCGAGTAAGTAGGAATACCTATTTTGAGAAATATATATTTTCTATTAGTTAACAATTAATCAAAAACACGGCAAAACCCATACATTAGAATCTTTCACAGCCGTAGTTATTTGATTTTGGTATTGTCTAAATACCCACTTGTAGCATTACCATAAGGTTTATGTCAAACTAGTTGAGCCCGCGACTTCGTCCGCGTGGAATTTAACTTAACAAAAAAGCCCGCCCCCGCGTACTGAGCCCGCGCGACAGGACCCATTTTTTAAATTTAGTTTTTCTAAAATAAAATTAGCATTAGTTACTGCTTATAATATCAGCTATCTAGCAGTGAAAGTCCCGTCAAAATTGGACCACCCGTTTCGGAGATACTCTTTGATTTCATTTGTTTTTAATTTTTTTACGCGAACCCCTAATTGTTTTTCTAAAATTAAAGTAGCCTAAGTTAGACCTTATACCATCAGCTAACTGCCAGTGAAAATCCCGTCAAAATAGGTCCAGCCGTTTCGGAGATTACCCGGAACATACACACAGACAGACAGACAGACAGACAGACAAACAAAAATGTTTTAAATCGCGTTTTTGCTATAGGTGTCGTATGTGCTTTCATATGCATTTAGTGAAAAGGTGTTATTTTGATATTACAAACAGACACTCCAATTTTATTTATTTGTATAGATGTAAGTGGATACGATATACGCTTCATATTTGTTTATATACAAAAGTATAATATGCTTTGATAAAAGAATCCTTTATCAAAGATAATAAATGATGTTTAAAGGAAATAAGCGAGCGGGCGTTTAATTAACATTATTGTAAGAGTAACGAAGCCAGATAAGTTTTTAATTTAAATATTCCTCCATCTCGTTTCCAAATATTTTTTCTTCCTTAGGTAATGAATTGGTCATTAAGCAAGTAGGCACCGTGGAACATGAAAATTTATTCCGCCCGTATTTTTATTTAATTTTCCCCGAGATGCTTGAGAAAAAGAGGGAATAAGGATGTCCACGGTATTTTTATGATGATAAAACAACAGTGCTAGTTTAATACATGTACCTACATAATACAATTCAAAACATGGCACGCTTTTAAGGTGAAGGCGCCTGTCTAGCCCGCGAATTCAATTTTTTTGAGTTCTTTTAGAAATTTTTCAAAATCTGACAATAATAAAAGACAAATTTTGTAATTCGCGAAAAAGACCGTGTGCAGTGCATTTATTAATACATTTATTTTACTCTAAATATTATCACGGTGGATATGATACTAGTAAATCACTAAATATACTAATATTGCCAGATTATCTGGATAGCTGTCGTTCTTGAAATGTTTTAGAGTAAGTTGGATATATTAATAAATGCACTGCACACGGTCTTTTTCGCGAATTACAAAATTTGTCTTTTATTATTGTCAGATTTTGAAAAATTTCTAAAAGAACTCAAAAAATTTGAACTTCGCAGGCTAGATGGGCGCTTTAGCCTTAAACGACACCTTTGTCGCTGTATAGCTGCGTTTCGTACGATAAGTGAGATAGCTGGAAGCCCAATCTCCTCTCCCTTCCTCTGTCCCACCCCTCGTCAGATCGGCAACGTGCGAGCAATACCTTTGGTATATCTTAACATCAAGCGGTTCGTACGCTAGTTTGTCGAATTTGTTATATATAAAAAAAGTACTTATTATTAGCGTTTTTTGTATTGAGAAAATATTTTGTTGTTGAACGATGAAAATTATTACAAACACCGGATATAGGAAGTTCGCATTATAGTTCGCACTAGAACATAATACAATACAAGGTGACACATAATGGGTATACTTTTTTTTTCAAAACTTAACTTCGTAATTCTAAAACCATCAGCTTTGGAGGGAACTTGAAAAACAAAAGGTGTTATAGGAATACAGCTGTTGACCAATTTCACAAGTCTACAAAACCTTTAGTACTTCAACTGTCCCACAAAGCCGATAGTTTGAGATTTACAAAGTTAAGTTGCAAAAAAATAGTATACCCATTTTGTATCACCCAGTATAAGGAAAAGGTTAGCGGAAATGGTGTGAGGTCCGCATCTTGTTTATATTCCTCGGCATTATTTGGCTTCTAATATTTCGCTAGTCGCTCCAGCGCCTCCACCATGATTGGCAGTTAAGGCATAATTAAATTCAACTCATTTAGGAGTTGTCAGACACCCGTCAGGTTAAGTCGGGCAGGACTATTATAGTTGGTTTCAAAGGACTAAATACTCAATGTTTTATTTTAACACTATTTTATTTTAATGGTTACTGAGGTAATCTGCAGCTGATTGACTACATCTAATATACAAGCCGGCTCGATCGGCATAAACAAAGGCTTTGCGATAAACAAAGAATTTACAATATAAATTTTTAAAGATTCTAACTAAGGTGATTTTACCTATCGAAATGTGGAAGAAATCTTCAATTGCATAGGTTCAATTGTATGTATGTAGACGAAGATTAACATAACAGCATCCAAACCTCAATTGTTACGCGAACACATATAAGAGAGACGACTTGTAAAACTCTTACAAAACTGAGAGGCCCCGGTACTCCTCCGGCATACAAACGATGCAATAAAACACAGTTTAGCGTGTATATTGCATTTCAGGAACAATCGTTAGAAGCACGTGCGCGAGTAATGCCGACAAAAGCGAGAACCAGCTCGCCCTACATTTAGTTACTTATATTTTATTTTTAAATGTAATAAAAAACATTATTCGCTGAAAAAATTAACGAACATTTAAATAACATTTCATTATCATTGAATAAATATTTGCTATAATTACAAAACACAAAGTTTCATGTACTAAAATAATTCTAGGCACTACAACAATAACATAGTGCTGAATTAATATATTATGATATAAAAATAATTGTGAGTTGGGTCTAGACTTTTATGTAATGAGGGCGAAAAATGTCGCTGGGCGGCGCCACTTTGGCGTGGGCGTTGTATTGACACTGACAGAAGTGAAGTGACAGATGATGGCAGGCCAGTCCAATCTAGTGACATCTGGTGAGCTAAAATGTTTTGCCCTAATCAGTGGGTAGTAGGTGCATCGAGTCAGAAGTGCACTGTTAAAAGAATTTTCGGAAACGCCTAAAAAAACTATATTTATTTACAGGGTCAAGTTTTATTGAACTTGAATTTAAAATTTACAAGGACACGATTTAATTGGGGCAAGTGTCACCGACGGAGGATAGAATCGAACCGAACTTATTACAACTGAAAACCCTAGTGAGCAATCAAAACGCTGTCTCTGCAAATTAGAATATAGACTTAGTATTTCTATATATTATATTCACTATATATAACAGCCCGAACAATATGAAATGGATCGGTCAATTGATATTGATCTTCATGAAAGCCAAAGAGAATACAATACTACGTAAGAATGAAAGCCAGACTGTTTATATCTATTATTTTTTTTTATAAATGTTCTCTACATTATAGTAGTCATAATGCCAGTTCCAAATGAGAATCATCTCTAAATTAAACCGTATTTTACGTTAATTAGGTATTTGTTTTTAAAACAAAATTAAACTCCAACTCCCTGCTTGCTGCTTTAAACACCAATTTTAATTTAAAATTCAAAGCGTTGTTTAGAAGCAGTCATTCCTTTTACTAGTTTTAATCTCAGCAGGCGATGCGGTCGAGCCGTTTCGCGGAATCTAATTTACTTTTCGGCTTTTGCACCCGCAGTAGGACGTTGAAATAACAAGATGAGGCGGGCAATACGTAAATTAAAATGTTTTTTGCTGTGTAAATGAGAAATTCGTTGTAGGAGAAAGCATAAACTTGAGTATAAAGGAGTAAAGTAATGAGTAAAAAGGATTTTTTGTAGTGTCTCGGTCGGTACGCAAACATACCAGTTTTACATGAATACAATTGTAAGTTTTTGTATCAAGATCGATAACGTAGTCCAAGATCAATCTACCTATGTAGGTACTCTTAGCGGCTATTTAACCCGACACTGATAATTTCCATTATTTTTACATTATACCTGTCAACATAAATTCATAGACTAAACGGTGTCAGCTTTTTCGTGTGAATGACCGCTTTAGCAATAGATCGCAGTACAGTATCGCAAAACATTATTATCTGTATTTTATAGGGATGTCAACAATGAGAGAGATCTCAACTCTTAATGAATGATGAAATGAAATAGATAACCCCAAAGAAGTTTTCTAAGAGAAGAAATGTATTGAACGTATTGAAACGTCTAGCACTTATTTGCCAAACCCAACATTTATCAGATTGGCAAAGAAATCGAATGAATGGGCATAAAGATCGTATCAGTTCGGGATAATATATTATACGCAATGTAAATGTAATAAATTCATCGGAGACGCATGACATTGGGTGAGTTATAGGCGGGACTGTAAGCAAATCGGAACGTTGGGTGTATGGCTGGTTTGTAATCTCACAAATGGAACCACACACACTTCTGCAAACTAAAACCAACCTAGAACCACTAGCACAAGGTTGGTATTGGTCTACAGCAGTGCATGTGGGTTGATTTTGTTTTGCAAAACGATATCCATATAGGATTAGACACGTAAGTATATGTAAATAAGTATATGTATATTTGGTAATATTGAGCGTGTTTTCTAACGAAATTAGATTAGGTGGATTCTAGAAATCAGTTCTCTATCTAAGAACATATTCATTAGGAATTTAAATTATTCATAATATGAACTATTATAATTGTAAAATATTAACAATATTTTCCAAATCATTTTGTAAATTGATTAGTTTTAGTGCGCGGAGCTGCCGTCTTTTTTTTTTTTTGAATTGACTATGTTGTTGGCCAGAGTGGCCATAACAACTTCACCCGGACAGAGGGCGAGCGCAAGTGCGCTCCAGCCAGAGGGGCAGGGGGGCAGCTAGCTCAAGGGCGCCACAAGGGAATGCCGTCTGTCCAAAGTACTTACTGCCTTTGTAGCTCTCCAGTGTAGGTCCAGTCAGTTATTGGAATCGTCAAACTGTATTTGTTTGCAAGTTTTCTACAGCGATGACGATTATGATAATAATTGTAAATATGTGTTTCTGATTCGTCAATCTCTAAGTAGTTCTGCTGATGGAAGTAGTCCTACGGGTGATTGCACCTAATTGGTCACATTGGAAATACGAAATTCAAAACGCAAATCTCGTATTTTCACGCTTGGCTGCATTTCAATACACTTGAACCACCAACAAAAGGCTTGTGGCTCGCTCGGTTCAAACGCTCATAACTAATAATACACCGTTGACGGCTATCTCCGCTCTCACGTCACAAAAGGAGGCATCCGGGCCGGAGTTATAAACCATTTGCTGGAAATCCTTAAGCTTACATAGATGTTTAGCAAGATGAATTGACACGAGTTCTAATTAGCAAGACTACATTTAACCAGGAAAGCACTAAACGTATTATCTATACATTTTGTACACTTTGTTGAGTATATGCACCGTTATTGTGTGGGTACAACTATATAAGCCTTATAATGTACTACTTACACGGTAAAGTATCCAGGAATCTAGGGATTGGTCTCAAATCTGAGAACCGCGTCTAAGACAGTTGCAACCGATTGACCGACCAATAATATCAGTATCAGCTATATTCGAACTCTATTTTCGCAGTCGGCTCACAGTCCTTTTGCAGCAAAGACTTATTTCTTTTTTACACTTTATGGAAATAAACTCTTCTGAAAAGATACGACCTTACGCATAATGACCACTACTGCACAAATAAAAAAGCATTCATACGGTTGCAATCGGTAATACAGACATGGTGTCGATAAAAAACAAATTTTCAAAGTATTTACGATTTTTTTTAAAAAATAAGCCGTCTCCGTATACTGTAGGCCGGTGTTTTTTAACAATTTGCCTCATCATTCAGAATAATGGGCGCGGACAGGCTTTCAGCTCAGCCGCACTGTCCCACGTGTGAATTGAAGAAACTTGTCCACGTACGGTTTTTATCCGGACTAACTTTATTCGGATCAACTTTATCCGGATGGACCAACGCTAATTGTGTTCGGGCGAGGAATGTTTGGTAACGAGTTTATATTGAAATGGAGACGCACAAGGAATATTTTCTAAAATTGTATAAAGGCAACATGAGTTTGCTCGGTTTACTATACTTAGATAGTTGGATGTTATTTTAATAACACATTGTAATAAGGTTGTGGCATTTTGGCAACCCTACCTATCTTTATATTTACATATAAATATGAATCTCTATTTCCTTGGTCATCGCGCGTGAACGGATGGAACGATTTCGCTAATTATTTTTTTGTTGTGTTTATTATTGTCAGCAGAAGTTTCTTATGAAAGAAACAATGAGAAAGTTGAGCAGAACATTTCGGATTCAATATTCAAAGTAAAGACAGGAAAACGTCTGTCGGGTCAGCTAGTATAATATAAAATTCCGGAGGTGTCTGTTCGTAATTTTTATCCTCTTAAACGGCTTGACCGATATTGATGTTTTTTTGGTACTTTTGGGATTACCTGAATTGTTCTCAGCTATTGTTGAACCCGTTAGGTGGCGCTGTTGTCAACGATAAGAAAATAAAATCAGCACTAACGAACATGCGGGTAGAAGATAGTTTGATATTAATAAATGACGATAGTTTACATTACCTTAGTATTTTATATTACACAGGTCAGCTCTATATGAGATAATTCTAGCTATAGGAGGTCTTGTTTCTCATGTTTACGCGAATACTATACATTGAAATAAAACTATTATTAACTATTAAACTATTATTTCAATAGGGAAGATGGCTGGGTGCTACCACCAACTTGGGATCCAGTAATTAATATAATTAAATCCAAAACCAAGTGTACCATTGCAGGACCTCGAGACACTGTGAGCACTTTCTGCGTGGATCGGACCGCAAACAGCAACTAAATATGAGGGTACCCAGTTATTAACTATGACATCAGGACGTCTAACACGTCAGTCCCCCCGTGACCATGGCTGCATTAAAGCAACCGAAACTTCGGGAACATAAAAAAGTAAATAAACGCGATAAAATCCGTATAATAGTTTTATTTCAATGTATAGGAGGTTTGCCTCTATGAGGTCTATTTGTTATGGCAATATCTGAAGTTACGAGTCTGTGTATTCAATTTAAAGATTATGTGTCAACTAACGTAGTCACTTCCATTTAATCAATTTATTTATGTACAGCTTTTTATAGGCAATAAAACCTTGGCAATGTTTCTGTGTAACTAAAGTTGTTTGTATGTTGGTATTTCTTGTAAAAAATTGTCTAGACAAAGCAATTTATTATAATAGAATCGATTTGGCAAGTAAATTGGTAAGGTACTTACATACTGAATTAAATTTGATAATGGTTTTGTAACCGTTACACAAACTAAACTTGAACAACCATCTGTATAGCCGTCCTATTCGTGGTTGTAACGTAAGAGCAGGACATAAATATTCTGTGATGCGAAATATAGTTTATACCACGGCCACCAAGAGGCGATACGGTACTTACTGAATAGATTATTTTACTATTTTTTTTGAAACGATTAATATTAAAATTACTACGTTTTTAATTGATGACATCAGTAGATATTGCCATTAATTTGTATCTTCCGGATGGTTGTTAAGCTTAGGAACTGTAACGAATAATAGTAATAAACACACCATCACACCGGTTTATTTTGAGGAGAAAGGCAGAGATTTACTACAAGGCATCAAATTTAGCCGATGGTCTTTTGGTCTCGATGTAATAGGAGGTAATAGGCGGCGAGCTTACTATCATTATACCAGGCACAATTTCCCTCAATTCGAGGGGGAGTCAGGACATAGTTGGTGAACTTCACACGTCTTTCGGAAAACGTACAGGTTTCATCACAATTCATTATTCCGCTAACATAACAACACTTGAGACGTGAATTGTCCGAGGCAGGCGCGGAAGTGTGGCTCGGCAAATTATTCATGAGCTCCGGTCTTTATCAACTATTCACGATCCTGGTTAAAGGCACAGCTTCATGGTGAAGTGACTTAACACCTTTTTTGGACAGGTTATAAGCAGTAAATAAATAAATATCGCCAGACTGTCACACCAACTGGATGGTCCTAAACTGAGCAACGCTTGTACTGTTGGTACTGTAAAATGGACTGGGGTTGATCCCAGTTACAGCCAGACCTGGGCAAATTACGATATGACCATTTCTAAAATTTTCCCCGGTGGGAATCGAACCCTGGTTGCGGGTTCAGTGCATCACTACACCACTAGTGGCCTACGCTCGCACCACTGCGCCAAGCGGTCGTCAGTAGTATGTTTATTCTAATCAAAAGTCTATGATCTACATTATAGATCTACATCTCTGGCTCAGTAGCCATACAAGAGCTAGCTTTCAGATATACCTATTCCTAAATATATTTTCTAACCTTCAAAATCGAGAGAGTTACATTTTTTTAATATCTAATATACTCGTACCTAATGAATTTGCCTTTATTGATAAACAACTGAGTGTAGTACATACTATATTCACTGAATATAAGGTTTCTATACCTATGGGTAGGTATTTATAAAATAGATAAGTGTTTCTGCCGCAGTGAAATGTAGCAAAAAATAAAATAGTCTACGCATTTTTGTTGACATGCGGAAAATGGTTATCCGGGCGTAATTAATAGTTGCGTAAAATAAAACAACGGGTCACTGGTCGCATCGCTCTGTGGTCGCCGCCATCCCAGTGTGGTCGCACAAACGTCAGTTTGTCGCTCCCGTATGCGAAGCGAAATGGACGGATAGTAAATGAATTGGGAACCCAATTGACGCCATTGGGTTTCGTCCATTTATTTGTGGGCAATATTTATGTCAATGTTCGGTAATTTAAAATTAAATTCTACAATTGTCGCGTTTCTGATTGCGGCGAATAAATTGTACGGAACCTTTTTGCGGGTTCATTATGGGTGTAATTTTATAACATTGTAGCATTTTAAAATTAATTTATCGGGCACAATTATACCGTCAGTGTTGACAATTAGGTACTTATAATTATAATTATTATGGTACAGGTACAGTCAACAACAAAACTAGCTTGGTATATGAAATGTCCAGAAGAATCACATTGCTAACACGTCATAATAGCCGAATATCTCTAAAACAAACGTATACTCACAATATTTTGTATAGTAATCGTAATCATGTTGTCATGACGTGAAAAATATATGTGTTTTTTTTTCTACTTTTCAAATACCAAATGTTTTTGATGTTGACTGTATTTAAAGGAACCTTATAAATTTCTTACTAACCTTTTACGTATTTACTTCTTGCATCTTCATAGTATATTGAGTGCCCTTTTTTCTAAAATCTGTAGGTATTTGATGGGAAACAAGATTATTCATTACATCTCACACACATTTCACACCACACAAACATACTACATACCCACTCAAACTCACTACATATTCTATAACAGTTACTTTTAGACAACACTAATTGTACTAAACTCAAGATACAGGCTGCCCTGCGCGCCTAGTTTGAGTTCCAATGATTATTATATTATGTGATTTATTGGAATAAATTTTTATATCTTTTTTATGCAATAGAACATACCTTTGAAATCTTTGATAAAGGAAGGAATGGATACAGTACTTCATACTTCATTATTATTCAAATGAGATCTCGCGGCAATGACAGTGTGTGTAAAGCGCGCCGGCGCGCGGGGCCCGGTGTCAAAACTGTGCAAAACGACGTCAAAACTATGGATACGCCTCATGATTTCAAGTCAATTACATAATAATATTATAACGTGGCGGGTTGTATTCAAAATACCGTTTTCGTAAGAAAATAAGTATTAAGCAAATATGGAAATACTTTTTATTATTTTATCAGTCCACAAAAAATACATTAAATGTAAATACATGAGATTAAAAAAACTGGGAATTAAAAATTAAATTAGACATTTAATTATAAGTGGCACGATGTCCTTATGATGTGTACAGTGTTCAGTTAAACAGTATTAGAGAAGCAGCCTGGTAAAACATCCATTGTACGGTACCAAGTATGATATCGGTACATAGCACAAGTTAGTTTGGGACCATAGTTGGTGTGTCAGTCTGGCGATATTATAGCAGGTGCAGTATTGAGCATCACCACCGATTACTCAAATATAAACCAATACATATATTTAACCAGTTTTCTTTAACATCCGGTGGCCTTTGTTACTTGTGTAAAAATCCGATTCATCAAAATATAATGAACAAATACAGTTACGTTTTGTTGGTCTCCAATCGGGTGCTCTCTTAAAAAGTATGTCATTAGTCCATTTTTCACGCCTATACTAGGTGATACAAAATGGGTATACTATTTTTTTTGCAACTTAACTTTGTAAATCTCAAACTATCGGCTTTGTGGGACAGTTGAAGTACTAAAGGTTTTGTAGACTTGTGAAATCGGTCAACAGCTGTATTCCTATAACACCTTTTGTTTTTCAAGTTCCATCCAAAGCTGATGGTTTTAGAATTACAAAGTTAAGTTTTGAAAAAAAAAGTATACCCATTATGTGTCACCTTGTAGATTGAGGAAATCTATGGGAAAATGTTAAATTCACTGTCGTATCTCAAATTAAATGTCTTAAATTGCGCTGATAATAAAAAAACTTTTCTTGATTTTCGAGTTTAAACTGTCGAGAAAAGTACCCAAAAAAATATATTGTCATCGAATCGAAGCGACATTGAACATGTGTTAAGAAAGCAAAGATAGAGGAATATACGACGACCCTTAGGTAAGCGACTATATTGGACGACTGTGCGACTGCTATGTGAATTGGAAGTTTTATGTGTAACAAATGTTACTGTACCTACTAGTGCGTATAAGTTACGTTTGTGGAGAGCGCAATAAACCGTTTTCTACGAAAACGGCATTTTAATACGAAACAATATAATTTTATAGAAGTCGTATCCACATTATCCAACTACATAGAATGTACGAAAATATAAATTTTACTTTTTCTTGTAAAATATTGTATTTCAAGGGGGACTCACTGATAAAATGAAATGCCATTCGCTTTCATATGCTTCCAGTTGTCACTTTTACATGTTTTAATGATGCAAAACGGTATATTTTCAATATTTTACGCCGCGTTTGTGACAGCTCTTGTGTCAATGGTCCATTGCAGACTAGCGGGCGACTGCGCGAATTTTGAATGAAACGTATTTTTTGGTGGAACACAACGTGTACTAACATGCGGTATCCTAAAGTATTAAATCGGTTAAAAAAGGAAGGATATTTACTATTATGAAATTAGAAATTATTCGCCTACAATACAAGCACTACCTATTACAGCGAAATGCGTTAATTGCCTTAAAGCTTAGCCTATTTTCCGGCTTAAAAGCACAACTAGCCAGCCAGCGGCGGCGGCCTTCAGGAACATCACAAGAGTTCTGTGATAATTATTGCGAGCGGAATACTCAGCCCGGGGGTACAGCGGACGCGGTACAGTGCGAAATTGTGCATAATAATTCTACTATTGAGGGAAGTATTATTTAAATATAAACTGTAACTGCAAAGAGATACAGTTCAATTTGGAGCGGTCTATTCTTAATGGTCGACATGTTCTTGAATCATTACTTATGTTATGTTGAACTATGGTGTTTATGAAGTATATACAGGTTGAAACAGAAGGGTATACTTTTTTTTCAAAACTTAACTTTGTAATTCTAAATCTATCAGCTTTGGAGGGAACTTGAAAAACAAAAGGCGTTACAGGGATACACCTGTTGACATATTTCATAAGTCTACAAAACCTTTAGTACTTCAACTGTCCCACAAAGCCGATAGTTTTAGATTTACAAAGTTAAGTTGCAAAAAAAATAGTATACCCTTTTTGTTTCACCTAGTATATACTAGGCTTTTATAGTTCTTGATGCATTTATATTTCATCTTTACTAGACTTACATAAATTTCATGTTCCTTGTATGTAGGTATTATGCTTTATGTGCGATGGTAGAGCCATGCTGTAGACAATTGACTACTGCTCATATACGGGGTCGTTGGACCGGGGTAGTACCACCCCCTCACAGTATCTATTTAGCTGCGTATTGTACGATGAGACGGAGATTCGAAAGCCCAACCCCTCTCCCTATTACTCCCCGTTAGGCCGATAGCGTGCGAGCAATACCTTCGGAGTTGCAAGCATTTATAAACTGCGATAAGTGCTTAACATCGGACCGGCCGTACACTTGTTGGTGACTTAGTTAAGTATATAAAAACAAATTAAAGTAACAAAAGGCAAACAGCATATATCTGACTTTTTAACTGCAAGCATCACAGGCACAAATATTTCATTTTTATAATCCACACGGTTTCAGACACTTATAAATTTCGGAACAACTCGCGACGCCATGATTGGTAACCTGTTTATACTCACAGCGTAGATGTTTGATTTAGATATTGCGTTTGGAAGTGTTCAATGGCGTGTGTTGACCGAAAGCATATTGTGAAAATTACTACCTATACCTTGGGATGTTGAAAAAGTGCAAATCTGCAAATCTATACGTATTTCTTCGCTCGAATTGGGTGGCTCGTTGCGCGTCATATCATCTGAGCCAAGCCCATAATAATTAGTAGTTCCTTGCTCAAACGGCGTTCAGTCTAATTTATGATAATAAATAGAAAAACACAATCGCATTGCAAGCAATCATCCTCAGAGACTAACGAAAATCTTAGATCGTAGTAGGTATAGATATAACAAAACTTACAGCTGCGTAGCGAATTAAATCGAATCGGTTGATCATAAAAGCACGCCCGGTGCAACGGTGGATCGTAGCAAAGCTCACAGCTACGCCGTAGCACTCGCCGTTTCATATTATATTTACTACGAGTGCTACGGAAATGGAAACATCCATTGCCATCAATAGTATCCATCATTTTATGACAGGTAGGTAGGTAGGTAGGTAAATAAAATAAAAAATAAATATCGCCAACACTGTTTGGTCTGATAAACCAACTGTATGGTCCCAAACTAAGCAAAGTTTGTACTATGGGTACCATACAATGAATTTGAATGAATCCCAGTGACACCCAACCCAGGGCAAATTACGAAAAGGCCATTTCCGAAATTTACCCCAGCGGGAATCAAACCCGGACTGGTCGAATCGAACCCGTTTATCACCGAACTCCGAGAAAAAAGTTTAAACCAATAACAGTATCATCCTCATATTTCATTAAGATACCAGATATAGTATTTTAGCCGTATTGAAGCAACTAAGCGCTGAAGGCAGAAAAAAGTATTTTTTTATCAAATCGACCTACTAATGTCGTCAACAGAACAGCCAACTATGCTCAAAATAGTCTGAGCTCTTTCCAAATTAAGTGGAACGATGAGATTTAAGGCGGAGGCTGCGATGATCCGAGATGTAGCGCTGAGATAGAGCACGTGGCCGCGCGGTGACTAAGTGTCGGCTTGGAGGCCTGCCATAGCTATTGTCTAGTCATATCACTAAGCATTTCGATAATATTTAAGTGTACATAATATATTACATTTGATTGGGAATTTATGAAAATAATAAGTGGCTAATACTTATACATATTTTGTTATAATTGTTATATAATTGTTTATTCTCTTTACTGTTCTAAAGCAACACTCGCTTACGCCCATAGATCCCGATACCAACAGACGTAACCATCTTATTGCAAACTCAATTTCCCTAAAATCAAGCTTCAGCCATAATTTTTTCTGCTTTCTCGGTCCATTTTTATACAATAATACTCATCGTACCTTACACATCCATGAAATGACTCATTATACATGCAAAAAACCCTGTGTGAATGGCTCCTTCAATTATCTTATGAATATACAGAAAATTTACTTCACCCATTAATATAACACACTATTGTTATTACCCATTATCATTAATTTTATTGATTCATTTAATTATATAACTTAATTTATATTAGTTATCATTTCTTATAATATGAAACCTGTACTACATCTTGATGGAAGCCAGCACTCATAGCACAGTTTAATACTATTATGAGTGCTGGCTGCAACCTTTAGATACGGCTTATTGTTTGAAAAGTAAATAAATATTATTATTATTATTATTATAATGGTAGCGTGGTTCCCAAAACAATCACACGTTTATTTATATTTTTCAGATTTCATTTGAATGGATAATACACGGATTTACCCTTTCAGCCGCCATGGCAACTGTGATTCGCAACCAGTTGCGAAAAAGGATTTTATTTACAAGGACGCAAGAAAAATGGATAAAACTAAATATAGAAAACTCTATCATGCTTGTTCAAATAATCATTTATGAATGAATTGTGTACAAAATATTTTACCACACATAAAAGGCATTTACTTATTAAGACTCAATACTTAATACGTTCAGAGAATCACGAATTTATAGATTTACTAGCTGTGCCCCGCGACTTCATCCGCGTAGTATTTTAACTTAGCAAAAATTTCGGGATTATCGGTTTAAAACGTATCCTATATGTTAATCCCGGTTATAATCTATCTGTGTTCCAAATTTCATCCAAATCCGTTCAGTAGTTTTTGCGTGAAGGAGTAACAAACATACATACATACATACATCCACACTCACAAACTTTCGCATTTATAATATTAGTAGGATGTTATTTTTATCCCAACCGTAGGTACACGTCTAAAGGAAAAATTATATCATATTAATTAACCAACAAAAGGATGATTTAATTCCTAGCATCCTGATAAAAGGACCGCCGTTCATCGGCGACGGTGAAAGTAATCCGTTTACCGAAAGTCCATTAGCCGGTAAATTAGTTTTAATGTGCAGCCAGATTTTGTTACCTTGTTGTTATGAAACTGACGCTCGCGAACAACCTATTTATTTTGTATATATATAGTAAGGTAGGATTAATGATAGGGCTGGCATATCATAGATACGTCCAAGGAGGTGTGATGCCATGTTTTAGTTAGGTTTTTTTTTGTAAGCCTAAAGGGAAATGGGACTGGAGGGGAATGAGTTTGGTCTTTCAGTTCTCTTATTAATCGTACGAAACGCAGCTTTAATATTTATTTTATACCGACTCAAATATACCATAAAACAATATAAAAACCGGTCTGGTTTATATAATTTTATAGGATATTTAGATTGCACATTATTTTTAATTTATTAACATTGTTGAAGGGTTTAAGTAACTGTGTTATGAACATATTAGGCCCTTATTAATACATCGTTCTCAAGTCTGGGAGTGAACTTGAGGACGCGATTGACATGTCATTTTGTACCGGGATGACGCTAGGATGAGATTTCCACGATCGCTCTCAGATTTGAGATCAATTTATTAATACCGGCCTACATTTATTGTATCTATACAAATAAATAAAATTGGAGTGTCTGTTTGTAATATCAAAATAACACCTTTTCACTAAATGCATATGAAAGTACATACGACACCTATAGCAAAAATGCGATTTAATTTTTTTTTGTCTGTCTGTCTGTCTGTCTGTGTGTTTGTTCCGGGTAATCCGAAACGGCTGGACCGATTTTTACGGGACTTTCACTGGCAGATAGCTGATGTTATAAGGAGTAACTTAGGATTTTATTTTAGAAAAAAACAAAATGAAAAAAATTAAAAAATGGGTCCTGTCGTGCGGGCTCAGAACGCGGGAGCGGGCTTTTTTGTTAAGTTAAATTCCACGCGGACGAAGTCGCGGGCTCAGCTAGTCCTCTATAAAAAGGATTGCATTATTTGCCATCTTTGTGTCTCTATCCAATACCAGACTATAGTAACAATAAGCTGCAATAGAATTTAAAGAGCGCCGTCGCAATAACAGTTATACGGCAGGTGGGAGCAAACATCGTTGCAACTAATGAAATAGCCGCGCCCTGCAAATAGCCGGGCGTTGGCTTACCCACGTATCGGCACGTAACACATTCAGATGGTAGTTGCCAGATCGGCTAATGTATTCTCTGGAATGTCCAAAGGAAACTGGTCTTATGAAAGTAAGTATGTAAGGTGGGTATTGAAAAGAGTAACCATTGAGTTTCTGGCCGGATCTTCTCAGTGGAAGCAGCATTCCGAACCGTCGGTAGATTCTGACTATTCATAAATGCTTTGTTGGCTTACGTGAATAAAAACAATTTCGAGTTTGAGTTGAGTTTGGGTATTACTTTGCTAGTTATTTACAATATAATAATATAACAAACCCTTTTTACCTCTATTCAGAATGTAAAATTTATGTTTCCTCAGCTTTCGTATTTAAAAAATTATTGGACGTACTGATGTTTAATTTCTAAATAACTGTTTAGGATATTATTAGGTAACAATATTTATTGTTTAAAATGTAATTAAAATATTGAACGTTGAATTACTTACATTAAAAAAGTCGTGCCAAGATTGTTTACTAAATGCGACGTAAATAAGTAAAGAAAATTAAAGTGTAACACCATCAACCGATAAAAATGTATTAAAAGATGTGTATAGGTGAATCAAAAGAGGTATGATAGGATTTGATCATATCTAAAGACTGGTATAAGGTCACTAACTTCGTTCTACTAACTACGTCTTGGAGGACCACGGGTGCTACTCTTAGCAACAATAATCGATATATCGTTGCTAAGAGTAGCACACCAGGACAGACACTCCGTATAAATATTCCTTACCAATCTTTCCTTACATTCATAAATCATTGACAATGCTAAAAATATGTGCACTATACTTGTTTGGATAAGACAAATCAACTTCACGATGTATTTCACTTGTGACAATAAAATAGTGGACACCTATATTCGTGTATCGGAAGATGAATTGTCCACAAAGTTTTGCATTAACATAAATTTGCTCTACATAATACAAGTAAGGGCTGTGTTTCATCTATACAAATAAATAAAATTGGAGTGTCTGTTTGTAATATCAAAATAACACCTTTTCACTAAATGCATATGAAAGTACATACGACACCTATAGCAAAAACACGATTTAAAAAAATCTTGTCTGTCTGTCTGTCTGTGTGTTTGTTCCGGGTAATCTCCGAAACGGCTGGACCGATTTTGGCGGGATTTTCACTGGCAGATAGCTGATGTTTTAAGGTGTAACTTAGGCTACTTTTATTTTAGAAAACAACATTTAAAAAATGGGTTCTGTCGCGCGGGCTCAGAACGCTGGAGCGGGCTTTTTTGTTAAGTTAAATTCCGTGCGGACTAAGTCGCGGGCTCAGCTAGTTGCGTAAATATTTACAATGTTTCGTCCAGTGCAAGATGAGACCCGAATCCATTATAATTGTTTGGAGGGAGAGTTATATCTATATGGATAATACTTTCTTGTATGAGTAATAATATTTTTACATTCGGGTAGAGAAAGTGTGGCGTGTAGTTTATTGTATGTACGGTTGTTAAATATTTATGTTGAACTACAATACTAAAGTATTGCTCCATATTAGGTTTGGTCAGGTTATTCTTGGAATATATACAATATAAATATTTTTAGGAATAATGAGTCTAGGTTACATTTATGGACAATTAGTCAAATTATTATTTTTCTCTATTTATAGTTTTAAGAGTAGTTAAGTATTTGCGAATGCATTGTTAATGTAAATTATTGTATTTTAAAGCGCCATGTTTATAAGTTTTAACTGTAAAATTACTATTGTCATATTTAGTATGCCAGATACCTCTATAAATAAGCATACCTACATGCTATTATAGCATATACCAAAGCATCTCTAGGGACTCTACACATATTTATAAGCAAGAGGATAATTTACATGTACCCATTGTGGTAAACAAAGTAATGTTTGAAACAAGTAATGAGCAAAGCAAGAGGATCATCAAATATTATCACGCGCGATTCGGTTGCAAAGACATTTCGAAAATACCAATTACTTTGACACAGAATAATACCTCACCGAACAGTTTGAGATAGAGCTCACCTTTCTTGTCTAGAATTGCTGTGTGGACCTCTTTTCACTCTATTGGTATCGTGTACTTAGAAATCGCGAAACAAAAGGTAGCAGTAAGTACTCTAGTATGTTTGTAACAAGAACGCAGCAGTAACGTCTAGGAACTCTACACAAGGTTGTCGGGATATTTGGCAGTTACTTGCTCGCTATTGTTTACTCAAAATAACAAAAACAGATCCAATAATATGATATCACTTATAGCTGGTGGCTGTAGGTGTGCAGGAGATAAAGTGTAGGTATATACTCAGCGATGGTTGCAAAATGATATCTAAGCGTAGATAGAGCAGCGTAGCGTTAATAAATAACTTTACAGCAATTATGTTTCAATATAAAATAGCATGAACGCGGGCTCGTTTACCACCATTTCATTTGAAGCCTCGTTCATGATTTTTTGTACTTATTCTAATATATACCTTACTAGCTGTGCCCGCGACTTCGTCCGCGTTGAATTTAATTTAACAAAAAATATTTGTCTAGTTCGCAGAGTTTACGGAAAGTATTTTTTTAATTAAAGTAGCTCACGTTACTTCTTATAACATAAGCTATCCGCCAGTGAAAGTCCCGTCAAAGTCGGTCTGGCCAGTACTTTAAATACCAGAAGTGATAAAAGTATTTATTTTGATTTAAGGATTAATTTGTTACTACCAAATGTACATCCTAATAGTAAGTCGTAGTAGTATAATAGGTAATAAGACTCGGCCACCAGCTATTTCAAAATAAATTATCAATTTTCATTGTATTTAAGGTTCAATATTTTGGCGATAATGGCTTGCACATAAAAAAACACGAAAATCTCACAGCATCGCCCTCGTGGTTTTCGATAATTGTCCCACGGGAACATAGTATCGGCATATAAAATATCCCATGTTTTAATCCAGGTTTTGAACTATCTGTATTCCAAATTTCATCCAAATCCGTTCAGTAGGATCGATAATTGTCCCACGGGAGTATACAGTATAAAAAGTATTCGGAATAAAAAGTATCCCATGTTTTAATACAGGTTTTGAACTGTCTGGTTTCCAAATTTCATCCAAATCCGTTCAGTAGGATCGATAATTGTCCCACGGGAACATACTATCGGCATAAAAAGTATTCGGGATAAAAAGTATCCCATGTTTCAGTAAAAGTTCAGTAAAAGTATCCCATGTTTTAAGCCAGGTTTTGAACTATATGTGTTCCACATTTCATCCAAATCCGTTCAGTAGGATCGATAATTGTCCCACGGGAGCATACGTGATAAAAAGTATTCGGGATAAAAGGTATCCCATGTTTTAATACAGGTTTTGAACTATCTGGTTTCCAAATTTCATCCAAATCCGTTCAGTATGATCGATAATTGTTCCACGGGAACATACTATCGGGATAAAAAGTATTCTGGATAAAAAGTATACCATGTTTTAATACAGGTTTAGAACTATCTTGTTTCCAAATTTCATCCAAATCCGTTCAGTAGGATCGATAATTGTCCCACGGGAGCATACGTGTAAAAAAGTATTCGGGATAAATAGTATCCCATGTTTTAATACAGGTTTTGAACTATCTGGTTTCCAAATTTCATCCAAATCCGTTCAGTATGATCGATAATTGTCCCACGGGAACATACTATCGGGATAAAAAGTATTCGGGATAAAAAGTATACCATGTTTTAATACAGGTTTTGATCTATCTGGTTTCCAAATTTCATCCAAATCCGTTCAGTAGGATCGATAATTGTCCCACGGGAACATGCTATCGGGATAAAAAGTATCCCATGTTTTAATACAGGTTTAGAACTATCTGGTTTCCAAATTTCATCCAAATCCGTTCAGTAGGATCGATAATTGTCCCACGGGAACATACTATCAGGATACAAAGTATTCGTGATAAAGAGTATCCTATGTTGTAATACAGGTTTTGAACTATCTGGTTTCCAAATTTCATCCAAATCCGTTCAGTAGGATCGATAATTGTCCCACGGGAACATACTATCGGGACAAAAAGTATCCCATGTTTTAATCCAGGTTTTGAACTTTTTGTGTTCCAAATTTCATCCAAATCCGTTCAGCAGGATCGATAATTGTCCCACGGGAGCATACTGGATTAAAAGTATTCGGTATAAAAAGTATCCCATGTTTTAATACAGGTTTAGAACTAACTGGTTTCCAAATTTCATCCAAATCCGTTTAGTAGGATCGATAATTGTCCCACGGGAACATACAATCGGGATAAAACGTATCCCATGTTTTAATCCAGGTTTCGAACTATCTGTGTTCCAAATTTCATCCAAATCCGTTCAGAAGGATGGATAATTGTCCCACGGGAACATACTATCGGGATAAAAAGTATTCGGGATAAAAAGTATCCCATGTTTTAATACAGGTTTAGAACTATCTGGTTTCCAAATTTCATCCAAATCCGTTCAGCAGGATGGATAATTGTCCCACGGGAACATACTATCGGGATAAAAAGTATTCGAGATAAAAAGTATCCCATATTTTAATACAGGTTTAGAACTATCTGGTTTCCAAATTTCATCCAAATCCGTTCAGTATGATCGATAATTGTTCCACGGGAACATACTATCGGGATAAAAAGTATTCTGGATAAAAAGTATACCATGTTTTAATACAGGTTTAGAACTATCTTGTTTCCAAATTTCATCCAAATCCGTTCAGTAGGATCCATAATTGTCCCACGGGAGCATACGGGATAAAATTATTCGGGATAAAAAGTAGCCTATGTCCTTTCTCAGGCTCTAGACTATCTGTGTATCAAATTTCATTGAAATCGGTTAAGTAGTTTTGGTGTGAAAGAGCGACAGACAGACAGACAGACAGACAGACAGAGTTACTTTCGCATTTATAATATTAGTAAGGATTATGATGAAGTTATTTAAAATTTATCATACTCTCGCTACTTTTCTGGGCTGGTAATAATATTTAACCTTTAGTCATTATTCTGAGAATATTATCCAAAGAGAAATTAATAAATGTTGACTGTTATTGAATGAACCAGTGATAGCCGATTGGTAAAGCGCGCGTTTTGCGGGTACCAGGTCCTGGATTCATACCCCGGCTCGCACCTCTGGGTTTCTTGAAATCTTTGTGCGGATTATAATTTATATTATGATTATCATTTGCTTACGGTGAAGGAACACATCGTGAAGAAATCTAAATGTCTTAGGAAATCTAAACAATTTTCACAAGACATGTGAATCCGCCAACCCGCACTGGGCCAGCATGGTGGATTATGGTCTGAATCCCTCTCGTAGTGAGGGGAGGCCCGTACCCAGGAGTGGGACTTTAAAGGGGCTAAATTATTATTTTAGTTATTGAATAAATCGTGGTTACAACTTTAACCCATATTAATTTATGTAGGTACCTTCTTACCTTGTAATTCTCCACTGGTACCGTTTCTGTTCAGGAAATTGAAATCCAGATGGCTGTCAGGTGTATACGTGTCGTTGCCAGCGACCTGCTCTTAACAAATATCCGTAATATCCACGTATTCGTGACTAGAGCGGAGCTGCGTTCACGAGAATATTTTTATACACACCTACCTACTTACTGCATTTCCTCTGTATAAAACTAAAGAAATATGTGAAAAGTAATTTGTACCTATTTCTTGAGAATCTATTATTCCTTGGCGAAAAGGAACGGTGCTATAATTGATTAGAATGCAGGCGACAACATAATTATTTTATAAATAACCCTCCATGTGTATATATATTAAAATAAATAATAAATAATGATGCCAGACTGACACACTAACTGTACGGTCCCAAACTAAGCAACACTTGTACTATGGGTACAGTACAATGGACTGGGAGCCATCCCAGTGACACCCAGACCAGGCCAAATTACGAAAAGGCTGTTTCCAAAATTTGCCCCAGCGGGAATCGAATCCGCAACTGCCATATTGTGTAGTGAGCCGAGCCGCCTACGTTCGAACCACTGCGCCAAGCGGTCGTCATTTTGACCGTAATATCTCACTAAAATACTTTTCCCCTTAATACAATTCTGAACATAGTGTAGGTAAGTAAGAAATCCGTTGCCTCAGCAATTCCTAGAACTTACTTTTACAAGAAATAAGATTTGTGTTGAAACAACGAGCAAATACGTTCAGACATGTTTTTACCATCCACTATTCAATTCTGTTGTTGCGTTATTCAATAACTGTCACCGTCACTAACATACAATATTATGTAGTAGTGTGAAAACCAGGTCGGGAGATAAAATCGCGGAATACAAAATGAATAGAATGGACAGTGGCTTTCACAAAAAGGCGATTATATTTTCACAGTTAAAAGAATTATCAGTATCACGGAATTGACTTTTGGCGCCTATGCTTGATTCAGAAACTTAGGGCCTGATTCTGAATCACCGAATAAGGTTTATTCACTAATTAAATTTTATGTATTAACATTTTTTCCACTGAATATCTTAAATTTTCCTGTATTTTCAAAATTTGACAACAAGACAACAAGAAAACATGTTTTCAAACAAAAGCAAACAACATTTAAGTATGCTTTAAGCGTTCTTCTTTTTAAAACAGTGTGTGTAACTTCACTCAATCAGCGACAAAGCATTGTTTTGTAACCTAAATCTAACGAAAGGCAAAACGACCTTGCGATAGTACATGATACGTAGAAAATAAAGTCTAGCAAGGGAATGCGATGACTCGCAAAACAACAAAAGTATCTTTTTCGTGGCTCGTTACACATCCACTTGCCTTAAAGCTATTATAATGTTGATGTTACTTGTATGACAGGGTGTACCCTTCATTATAACCTTAATCTTTGCTCGTTTTAAAAGCCCTTGGATTTTTTTTATCATTATCTTATTTATTTATTTTTTGGTTTTATTAATATTATTCGAATTCAAGATATTATAATTATTCGTGACTTTATGTTCATTTTGAAATGTTATTTTAAAAATAGACTCCTGTCATTAGAAATGACCAACCACGGTATTTTGTTTCTTTATTATCAGTCAATGGTGGAGACCCTAGTTGCAGCCAATTGACCACAATTGGCTGGCAGGACCTGGGTAGTACTACCCTTTCACAGTAGATCAACGAAAAGTAGCTATTGTTGCTGGATTTCGTACGATCAGTGAGAGAGCCGTAAAACCTTTCTCCTCCCTATGTACCATTCCCCTTCAGCAGGTACGCAACTTGCGAGCAATGCGTTTGTTGTTGCAAACAACTATAACTACTTACGATCAGGCGGATTGTACTCTTGTTTGCTGACTTAGTAATATTAAATACATATAAAAAAAACAAGTGAGGGGGAATTTGCCCGTTATAATGGAACTAGCTGTGCCCCGCGACTTCATCCGCGTAGTATTGGATTATCGGGTTAAAAAGTATTCTATATGTTAATCCCGGTTATAATCTATCTGTGTTCCAAATTTCATCCAAATCCGTTCAGTAGTTTTTGCGTGAAGGAGTAACAAACATACATACATACATACATACATACATACATACATACATCCACACTCACAAACTTTCGCATTTATAATATTAGTAGGATTAGGCTCGCCCCCTGTTACATTGGGACCGAAAACCACCATCAGCGAAATGTGGGTGACCGTATAGTATATTCCTGCGTGCCCTTTCGGCGAACTAATGCGTGATAGTGCAATATTATTATTATTATTGTAAAGTAATAAAATAGTTATCATATAATTTCCACTTTAAAAACTAAACAACAATTCATTAAAAAAAAATTGCTGCAACAGTATAGATAAAAATAATTATCTCTTGTCTAGACAGAGTCCAGTGAACTGTCCTCAAGGCTCCGTTGACACTGCAGTGTGATATTATAAGGCTTGAGCCCGTGAGAGCACTTGATTAGAGATGTCGTTTCATTATAGATGTAATCGTATACTCTTGAGCTTTGACGAAAGTGATCATCCTGTGTTAGAAGAATGTTTTTATTAAAATTTGTTTTGTTTCGATGTCTGAGTTGATTTTGATGTCTGTGTTCAGAGTGTGATGGTATCTGTTTCTTTACTTTATAAAAGCTTACGTTTCAAGTTCTTGAGATAAAAATGAATGGCTAAAGGTATTGTCATCTTATGTGCTAAACATATTTATTACATGGATAGATACACACAAACTTAATTACTACATTAATAAAATAAAATAAATGTCGCCAAACGAACACACTGTATGGTCCCAAACTAAGCAACGCTTAAACTATGGGTGCCGTACAATGGACTGGGGCCCCAATGAGCCCAGACCATAGAAAATTACGAAAAGGAAAATCCCAAAATTTTACCTGCGAATTGAACCCGCAACCACTCGTTGCAGCGCGCAGAGCGGCCTACGCTTAAAACTATTCCAAATGGTCGTGTAGGTTATGATCTAATCAGTACGAATAACTATTTTATACTTTGGTTATCCTTAATCAACGAAATAATAATAATAATCTCAAATTATTAAAATTGATTTGTCCGTAAATATACTTAATTAATATCGACGGTTAGTGTAAGGAAAGCCTATTGTATTGGCTATAAGAAACGGGAATAAATGGAAGGGCTAGGTATTTATTACAAACATATGTAGCCAAGTTATTACAAGGATAAGTCCAGTGATTGCTAAAGAGACATCTTGTTTCTTCTCCATTACGCGTGTGTAAACAGTAACTGCTATTGAGATGTAAGCATGTAGTATTGTGAGTACTTTCTTTATTATCATCTGTTTTATCGTGTATAGGGATTGGATATATGTTCACATAGAGTATATACAACTTACTATAGTCTGGAGTTCGTTGACCCCATCTGTGTGCTTAATAACATTGGAAGATATAGTATTTTTCCTTTACCTATTATTGCACCAACCCGTTGTGTCGCTTCCACGTTTCAAAATAAGGGAGGAAACACCCAGAGAAAGATAAATATTATCTGGCGTAGATCGCATCAAAAAGCGGAGACCAATCTAAGGTCAAATAAATACTTAAACGGAACTCAAATTTAGTGGCTGGTTAGTTTTGACGAGCTATGCAAAGAGTGAAAGACGTACAACGACTACGACTGTAACTCATTATTATTTTGGCTTCAAGACCCGACTCATATTAAATTATACACAGTTCAGAATCAAAGGAATATAATCAGATTCTGTCTGGTTTCTTAAACAATCGTTTATTATACATCTAGCAACAAACGCCGTAAACACTTTGAAAGAAGATCAGATTTTCATATAATTATAAACACCCTTGCTGAATAGGCACCAAACAATTATTCCGAGAATATCAAAACCTTCAGAATAATATTTCACAAACTCGGGTAATAGACGTAACTTAATCTACACCGATGATAAAATCTTAATGGAGAAAGTTCGCTTTGTTGTCGGTCTGTACAACTGGACTCGGAACATAATAATAAAAGCAATGGGGTTAGTACGATGGTACGAATGGAACACAGGGAACAAGTATTGCCGACTGGTCTTATTAAATTATTAAATAATAAATATCGCTAGACTGATACACCAACTAAGCAACACTTGTACTATGAGCACCGTACAATGGACTGGGGGCGATCCCAGTGACACCCAGAACAGTGCAAATTGCGAAAAGTCCATTTCTGAAATTTGCCCTAGCGGAAATCGGACCCGCAACCACCATGTGCAGTGAGCCGAGCGGCCTACGCTCGAACCGCGCCAAGCGGTCGTCAAATTCAATGGGAATTCCTGATGATTCTTGAAATTTTATTATTTCACCCTAGTAGAGCCCAATTTAGCCTTTTGACTACACCTCATAGACGGGCTAGCTCAATCAGTGTGGAACCACCACCTCTCACAGTCGATCGGCATAAAGTTTGCGCACGGTGGGGGAGAGAGGTAGAGCCCAACTCCCTTCCCCTCTCTCCCACTCCCCTATACGTATGCAACGTCTGAGAAATGCCTTTGATATTCCACGCATAGTATAGGCTACGGTTAATGCTTACCATCAGGCGGGTCAAACGCTTGCTAGGCGTCTTTGTTGTACAAACAATAATAATTAATGGCTTAAAATATTTTTTATAAAAATCTTTTACCATTATTTTATTTTTTATATTTCGTGTTTTTCTCAGCAAGCCCTTTCATTTGATACCCATACTGTGGTAGTGCAGAAAAAATAACTAGTCCGCCATCTTGGATGATCCGCCATATTGGAATTAGAACGACGTCACATAGCTAAGCATGCATTGTCATCCAAAATAAGCGAGTATACCAAATTTCAGCTCAATCGGTTAAAGATAACTTGATTTAAAATTATGTTGCTAGATTCCACCCGGACAAACATACATTGCAAGTTAAATAAAAGCTTGTAAAAAACGTGTCAATTAACTTTAACACGTATTAACTTTAATACGTGTTAAAGTTAATTGATGATGACCACATGGTAATGATCTTCCTTTTTATCCTTTTATTTATTAACGTATTCAATTTATTTGCAATAAAGAGTACCTATCTTCTACTATATAAAAATAAGTCGGGTTTTCCTTCCTGACGCTATAACTCCTGAACGCACGAACCGATTTCCACGGTTTTGCATTCGTTGGAAAGGTCTCGTGCTCCGTGAGGTTTATAGCAAAGAAAATTCTGGAAAAATTTCAACAGAACGCGGACGGAGTCGCGGGGCACAGCTAGTATCTTTATAAATATTAACCACGAGCTTATGTCTAGGTAATGGTAGTTAATATCTAGGGAAACACTGTCAGCTTATATTACATAAGCTTCTTGAACCGACTTACGTAACAACGTTGGTACTTATAACATAATAATAACCTAAGTAAGAAGCTAGTGTTTAGTGTTGCCAGGGCCCTAACCACGCTAGCTACTCAAATCGTAATAGAAAGGCAAAAGCTAGCGATTGCGTTTCAAACGCTCCGCTTTTGACGTTTTGCTAAGGACATTGCTATGGTATGGTGTCAGCAAAACGTCAAAAGCGGAGCATTTGAAACGTAATCGCTAGCTTTTATTTATTTATTTATTTATGTTCAGGCATCGTAGGCCCATAGATAAATACCTTATAAACTAACATGCATATTAATAATAACTAAACCAGCTTTTGCCTTTCTATTACGATTTGAGTAGCTAGCGTGGTTAGGGCCCAGGCGTAGGTACCTACTAATTTTCCAGTAGATCCTGTCATTTTCCGAGAAAGCTACTGATCCATAGATTTTTTCACTACAAGCTGCTGTTTTTTTCTAATCCGTAACGCCTTTATATAACCTTTAATTTAATGGTCAACAACCTGGGTAGCAAGTAACCAAAACACCAAGAATTAGGGATTAAATTTTATTACTATTTTACCATAAAACCTTAATTTTAGTTATAAAATACTGTACTTATTTTTCCAATATTCCTCCATACATCAAATGACTTTGAAAATTGAATCTGGCAACATTGGTATTATACTTCAACATTCGACAGGCACTCAGGTATTCCCTACGGCGGAGAAGCTCTCGTGCTCAGTGCTGATGTAAACAATTGATTAATTAATTAGAAATGGTCTTACCATTAGCTATGCATGTATTGCGAGCGATTTCATTAATATATATATTGCTTTAAGGTGTGTTGTAATATTTCTTGGGTCGATGTTTATAACTAAATGTAAATAAAATACTACCATTTCATTCGATTTTTGATTTTTTCGTCTGCATTTTCGCGATTTAACATTGAATTAACATTGTTGTTTATTTACACTTATAGTCTGTACCTACCGTAAAGAATATAAATAGGTAGATATAAAGCTAGTTAAATTATAAATGTTATCAATAGAAACCTTAGAATACTAGCAAACATCAACTAACTTGTTGCGTTGACTTGTCAGTTAAACATTAACAAACGTTTATTCAACCAAAGAAACTTGTTCACTGTAGAAAATGTTTAACAGAACTAAAAACTGGCCGCTTAACAATGCGTGTTGCGTGAAATATTCCCTGAGAATTTCCCACAACCTTTTCTTGTGATAAAATACGTTCTGAAAATTCTAGTTTTGTAATGAAAGCATAATTTCTAGAGCCAAGTACAAATTAGTGGGTGCGAGGTGGCGCGGTTTGCGCGCTGCGAGAGAGTTCGGTTTAAGTTTTAAATTTAAAACGTGCACGTCGTGTTCACATTCCACGTTAACAATATACTTGTTTACTTGCAAATAAATAAGATAAACTAGATGGTAAAACAATTTAATATAAAAGTTGTTACAATTTCATCCTGTATTACATAAGTAAAAGGAAAAATTATGAATATATTACTTAGGAAAAGTTATAGGCTCGCCCCATATTACGTTGGGACTAGCGTTGCCTAACTATCGATAGTTGACCTCGAAAACTAGTCATTATTTCGATAGGGCTATCGATAGTATTGCCATGTTACAATAGTATCGATAAGTTGGTATCACTATTATAGTATTTTAATGAAATCAATATAGACATAGGTATCCATATTATCGATAGTATTGATAGTTTTGTCACATGTAATACTATCAATAGTCCTTTCGATATTAGGACTAGTCTTTTAATTCACGATGATATTGCAATAATATCGATAGTCAATCAATAGCTAGGCTAATTGGGACCGATCCACCATTGGCAAAATATGGGTGGACGCAGTACATCACTACCAACTCCTTCAGGGAATACATGAGGGAAGGTGTATAGGGATTCCTCTTTGTTGTAAAAATCTTAGAGACCATCATAAGGTGACACGAGTTAAGGTCCTATTCATGAAAAAAGTATTACAGAGCCGCATTTCTGAGCTACCTAGAAATAAGACCTATATACCTAGCATTTATGAAAACAATCAGAGAAGGGAAGATAGAAGGCAAGATGGGAAGAGGAAGACCTAGGAGAAGCTATTTTGACCAAGTGAAGGAAAAAGTGAAAGTCGTGTCGTATCAAATGGTCAAGGAACTGGGAGAAAATCGCAGTGAATGGAAAAAACTCCACCGACAAGAGCATCGCTCTTAAGTTGATGATGATGATGATACCTAGCAATAACAATACTTTGTTGTAGAGCAATTTAAGTACAAAATAATGTAATAAAATGTAGCTACCTCAGAAATGCAGCCACTTTTAGAATTGCTAGTCACTACACGTAATACCATTAAGGCTAAGTCTATCGGGATCTCAATTGAAAGTTGGCCAACAAGGCATTGGTATTTATGTAACGGTTACGTTTAGGAGTTCCATTTTGTAGGTAATCGAATTATCTAAGATGATACCATCTTAAAACATTAGGTATATTTGAAAACGTATTGTTTGCCAAATACTTATTATTTATTTATATGAAAAAGATGACATATTCCATAAATGATAAGAAAAAAATTTGCTCGCCATAAGATCATCAGAAAAATAAATCAATTTTCTTTTTAATAATATTATTTGACATCTATCATGTTTTTTTTCTGCTTAAATGGACTGTATATTTTCTGCCCTATATTTTATATAAAAATAAAAATCTTTTGACAGTTTAACTTTTTTCTAATTTCACTCAGAGTTATGAAATAATAACAGAATGTATTTTCTTATATGTATTCAAATATTTACAGCGGCTTTGTTATTTGCAAGATAACTAGACGTATATAGCACACAAGATTTTCTTTCTGAAAATCCTACTTAAGTAAGTTCATTATATGTATGCAAAATTCTCGTTGAAAATTCGTTGCATTCCAACTCACGAAGGTCTCATGTGGCTACGTCACGTTCACCACAAATGCGGATTCGCATAAGAAAATACATTATCTGTCCAATATTCTTGTAACTACTGTATAGTACTCGCTTTTGTAGTTAAATCTTCTATATCTATAATGGTATCTAATAAGGGTAGGTATCCTCCGTAGGTAGGTTAACCTATAACCTGCAGTACTGAAATTAAAGAAAAGCGCTGTCTCCCTTCAGCAATCCTTTATTGCACGCCTTCTTAAAGCCTCATAAATATTTGAATCAAAATTCAAATTCCCTTTGAATTTAGAATTAAGTTAATATAAATTAATTTCATTCACCAAGTTTTTCTTTCAGAAGTAGGTATTCGGAATTTAACTTGGTACCTACGTAACTTTTTAAATTACACGCGAAATTAACTTAGCGAAATAAATTGTTTTAGGTACTCATTTTAATAATAAGTCAACCGTTCTTTGATAGGTTTGTTAACTTACAAGATTTGAATTTAAATAGTTGAAGTCAGTTCATTGTAGAGTTTATCTACCTAAATGTAAGAATAGATGGTGGTATTAGAAATAAATTCGTTTTGTGGTAAGTCTTTAAGGAGTTAAACGTTTCCTACAAATTCGGAGACAATTTTTTGAATCCAGTTATCTATAAAGGTAAATAAAAATAATGTTTATTTATTTTTTTCTTTGCCCCGCAGGTAGGTATGCGTTTTTATACCATTCATCCGATTACGATAATTTACGCGATAATTTACGCGAAGCAGCTGACACCGTTGAATTTATACGTTTTTGACAGATAATGACCGTGACATTTGGTACTTACCTACAGTAATAGGATGCTTAGAAATTATCGGTTCCGAGTAAACCGTGTGAATGACTGCTTTAATGAATTGAAGATGTGAGTAGGTACCTACATATGAATGACTACCCATGATGAAACTCCAAATAGTGAAAATGGAAGATCTTATTTCAAAAGACTGGAACGAAACACATCAGAAGCTTTTCCGCCATGTTTCATCACCAAAAACCACATTTGAGTCTTAATAAGATCGCTATACATTAAACGAAAATTACCTGAAACCTACTCGGCGGTAAGGCAATGAAATCCGGCCCCATAAGTGGGAGACACGACAGCCGTTTAATCCCGACACACAATGAAGATTACTTCAAAGTGCGAGTCCATTGATCGAGCTTCCTTATAAAGCTGAGATCAGAAGGTACCCAATAAGGAGTGATTTGAAAGACCGTGATATCTATTTCCATGCGTCATCGGAAATATCATACTCGCTGTCAAAAATACGCAGTTTTTTCACCGTAGTATTATTTGTCTTTAGATCCTATCCATCCTAAGGTTGCCTGGTAGAGATCACTTTTAGTGATAAGGCCGCCCATTTTCCACTTTCTGTGTAAATTATGTAATTATTTGTAAATTCTTGTTTTCTAGTGGTGGATTAATAAAGAGTTATCTATCTATCTATCTATCTATAGTCTAGTTTTTTTGTTTTATATTTATATAGTGTTTTATAGGCACGATTGCTTTCGTACTACGACCATCGAGAAGCGATACGAAAGTGTAATATAATTCAAATAATTTATTTTCAATTTCAAAGCGGTCAACGCCGCCGCGCACCGAACTCGCGAACATTTGGGCGGCATTTATACATTTCTGTGTGAAAATGAATGAAGGCGAAATGTTAAAACAACTGGGGACTTTAATAAAAATAATCTATAATTTTTTGAATAATTTCATTTTATAAATTTACAAGTTTATGCAAGATATAGTGTGGAACCAGGTCTCAGTAACAGTTTGAATAATGCGCCGCTGAGAACCTAACGGGAAGATACAAAAATATAGCGAATTAATGTAAATAGCTAGAGCTACCGTTACCGTCTTCCGCTAGTATAATCAGTTCATTTCATAAAGACGCGTGAACTATTGCAAATTGACCTTTACGCTAGTGTCATAAGAGTCACATGAAATGAACGAACTATAGATATAATGCCGGTAACGCTTGCTTTGGATTGTGTAATATTTTAAAGACAATTAAAAAATGCTTTGTAAAGTAAGCAGGTAAGTACCTAATTCTAAAGTTATAAAGGCTGTACACTGAGCTCACAGCGTCTGCCAGTACATTATCGTTTGCCGGCTCAAGCGAGAATATCCAGTCTAGTGTGGTTATTTAGTGCGAACAAGATAAACGGACGCCGCGGCTGCCACACACACGCCACACATGTTATGGCGGTGACATACTTGAGCTGAACCACGTGCAATACAACGAGTTTTAATTTGGTGCGTCCACATTTATCGAGCAGCCGCGCGAAGCTTGTTTTGTCTCGCCCCAGACGACGTTATATCTAGGTGGTCAGATATCAAACTGGGGCCTAACTTTTTTAAGGCTAAAGCGCCCATCTAGCCCGCGAAGTTCAAATTTTTTGAGGTTTTTTAGAATTTTTTCAAAATCTGACAATAATAAAAGGCACATTTTGTAATTCGCGAAAAAGACCGTGTGCAGTGCATTTATTAATATATCCAACTTACTCTAAAACATTTCAAGAACGACAGCTATCCAGATGATCTGGCAATTTTTGTATATTTAGTGATTTACTAGAATCATATCCACTGTGATAATATTTAGAGTAAAATAAATGTATTAATAAACGCACTGCATACTGTGTTTGTCGCAAATCACAAAATGTTGTCTTAAATGTTTTCAGATTTTGGATAAACTATAAAAATAGGTACTCGAAAATTTTGAATTTTGCGGGCTAGGCAGGCGCCTTCACCTTAACCGCTGGCATCTCGATCGACTCACAATACGTCAAAATTGACATATCGCGTATGTGAATTACGTCATTTTTGACAGATTTGACGTATTGCATGTAGTTAGGGGTTGACGAATATTCCACTTCCTCCTACAATTCCTCATTTTAAATGTAATTCATGAGGAAGTAGTAACATCATTATGTTCTTGCAAAATTATATTATATACTAGCTGTGCCCCGCGACTTCATCCGCGTAGTATTGGATTATTAGGTTAAAAAGTATCCTATATGTTAATCCCGGTTATAATCTATCTGTGTTCCAAATTTCATCCAAATCCGTTCAGTAGTTTTTGCGTGAAGGAGTAACAAACATACAAACATACATACATACATCCACACTCACAAACTTTCGCATTTATAATATTAGTAGGAAATATGTTACTAACTTCGTCTTACGCCATTTTATCTTGTTGGACGCAGCATATTTGTTTATTTGTGGACATATTTTTCTTGCCCTATTTCATTCAGTCGGTAACCTAAGTACTTTTTTTCCTCTTCCGCTCCTTCATCCGCTTCTTTATCTTCATTATCACATCTTCATCCTCTTGCTCTCGCATGGTGCCAAAACATCCGAAAAACTGGGAAAATGTTTGAATATGCATATATTCTGCTGGTAGTTCGATTCTTGTTTGCTGCCTTCCTTAGGACAGGGAATATTGAATACGTAAACTATTGTCACTCACGCCACATTGGTACCTTATCCGAAGAATAGATTTAGATTTATTTTGTTCAACATATTTATTATTTTAGCTGTTTTTGAAGTCACAAAATGTGATTACAATTTTTTTTTCAAAGTACGTATGCCTGTTTTCCGAATTTGTTACATAATATCAAATCTTTACTAGGTACCTAAGTAGAAGAACAGGCAACTTTTCCATTATTGTTTTAGATCCGTAAAGGCCATTGCTTCCAATAATGCCTCTTAATACGAGCGAATGTTCGACACGAGACCTATTTACGAGGAATCGAACTCATATCCCTAGTGTTTTCGGAAATCAACACCCCTATTCCGTTTAATGGCGGTTGTTTTGTTTAGAAATAACTACTTTGCGCGAAGTAATGTTAGGGATTTAGGGTATATTTAGCTACTTTCTTTTATGACCCTGGTTTGGTAACAAATAAAGATGTTATGTTTTAGTTTTTTCACTAGTTACTGGTAGATTCTCAACCTCATACATACATAATTATAAATTTGCACTTTTAAGTATTTACTTTATTATCAACATACGAGTATACAAATACGTACGCTTATATGTAAAGCAAGAATTTTCTTCACATCACAGTTCTAACTGAGATGAGGGACCACTAATCCATAAAATAACTACGCAATGAGGAATAAAATACGTCGGCAAATGATCTCCTATTACAACAATGATTTATGTAATGGCCTCGTATTCATGAATTATTTCCTCTACCTACTTAAGTAAAAAAAGTTTTGTCAAAGTACTAAAATAGACAGTTATGGCTGATAGTTCCTACAAAATTACTTGATAGTTTTTTCCTCAGTGTGTATACTTTTAGTGGCACATAAAGAAAATATTACTTGCCTAAAATTACGCCACATACTCCATCCCTTAAATGTAATAATATGCTAATAGAATACATTATCGTGTCATGTAATAAATATTCCCTAACATGTGGTTACCATAAGCTTTTCGAATTTCCCAGCGTGTTAGCAGGGCTGTCCAAAATAAGACACCTAATTAAAACGTGATTGAAGCAGGCTGAATCTCAGAACTAATTAAATTCACGTCTAGATCTTATATAGACCTTTATAACGTGAGAAATTAATTTTGCTTCTACATACTCTGAAACTATATTTATGAAGGTCGCCTGGCGAATGGGGGTAGGTAATCCAGTTAAAGTCCATCCATAAGTTTTTCAGATTTCCATTCCGACCGTCGATCGCCGATCGATCATCGATCGAGGGTTGCACTATGTAGCAACTAGGTTGAACGTCGAACCATCTTATTCTACCGTCTACTGATGGTCGATTGAGTGGTGTGATAACACCCTAAGTACTTAACATAAACCTTTCAGCCGTTTATATCCCTGTGTAATCTTATATATAAAATTCTCGTGTCACAATGTTAGCTACCATACTCCTCCGAAAACGCTCGACCAATTTTCATGAAATTTTGTGTGCATATCGGATATGTCTGAGAATCGGCTACTATCTATTTTTCATACCCCTAAAAGTTAAGGGTGGGACACATTCCACGCGGACGGAGTCACGGGGCACAGCTAGTTTCCATGTATTTTAATAGATATTACCTACTAAATCTGAGGTGATAATCTGACAAAAAAGACTACTTACCGTAATTCCGTTTTAGATTTCTTAAAAATGGACAACCCTATTTCCTACAATCTGTTGCCAATTTTATGTTCCCTTTTGTTAGTGCTCTAATCACATTTGTATGAGACAACAGATATTGCTCTGTTTGATTGATTTAAGATTATCCAGATTTGACGACCGCTTGGCGTAGTGGCTCGAGCGTAGGCCGCTCGGCTCACTGCATCGTGTGGTTGCGGGTTAGATTCCCGTCAGGTTAAATTTTGGAAATGGCCTTTTCATAATTTTCCCTAGTCTGGGTGTCACTGGGATCGCCCCCAGTCCATTGTACGGTACCCATAGTACAAGCGTTGCTTAGTTTGGGACCATACAGTTGGTGTGCTCGGCTGGCGATATTTATTTATTTTTATTTATACAATTTGTTGTACCGGTCTCCACTAGGCTTTCTTGCAAACCACTGATATCATTGGATACTTCGATTGATCACCTTCATTTAGACAAAGGATATTTTATTCGGGCTTTTCCCGTTTCATCATTGTCATGTTTATGATTCATCTTCATTTGAGATACCTTACCTTGATTCATTTGACGAGGAACTGCCCTCCTTCAACTATATTATAGTACCTGACAACAACGAACGAACAATGACCCGTTTAGATATAACAATCGAAATATAAACGGTCCAAGTTTATTGGATAACTTATTTTATGGATAAGTATTTCGCACCCATCTTAATGCTTTTCAGGTTTCAAATGCTGTGATTTGTAGTTACTGTTAGATAGTGAATGATGTGTACACGAACCGGAAACGGATGGGTGCGCAAACGCCTTAATGTAAGTCCGCTCTACTTCACATAAGGACAAACTTTTCTTTACTAATGAATAACATTTAAAAGCGTGAATAGCCTAGTGGTTAATGGTGTCGCCCCGGTAGCTGTGAGGTTCCGGGTTCGATCCCCAACCTGGCCGTTAATCTATTGACGAGACCCCACTCCTAACACAAGTAATAGCTTACCAATAATACTCACATTGCTAGTAAGCTTTTTGAAAAAAAAAATGGAAATGCATAACATGATGCTGCTGAAATCACTTTCGATATCAATATAATCACAAGCGAAAACCAAGAGAACATGAATATAAAAGCAATATCTGATCCCGGAAGTTCGAGCGGTCCGGACAGGCTGACAATCAAATGCATTATTCATTCACTTCGCCAACCGCTCAATAATTAATTAATTAATTCTTTCATCGGTACCCATTTACTTGGTAATTTTAATTTCCCTATATTTTTCTTCTTTGCTATATTAGTCTTGGATATATGATAAAAGAGCATTTAATTTACCTTGTTCATTTTTTTTAAACATGGATAAATTAATCAGATGATCATATTATAGAACTAAAAACGTAAACGCACAATAACAGACTCACACTAAGGACCTTATAATAACAATTAAATACAGATTATGAAACTAATTTGAATAAGATTACTTATTTATTTATTTGTATGGCATTCTTACAATTGTTCACAATATATTAAAATTAAAATTACTACGCGTCAGGCATTTTTAACCGACTTCCAAAAATGGAGGTTCTATATTCGTATGTATGTATTGTTTTTTATCATCTATTTACATACGCTTCAAGGTACCAGGTTCACATAAAGCTAACATGTGAGTAAACTGCAGCATAGTGTATTTTTAGCCGACTTCAAAAAGGAGGTAGTTCTATGTTCGACAGTATAAATTTTTTTGGTGTTATGCTCACCGATTTCTCCATCAATTGTGCACTGATTTTGTTTTTATCTGACTTCAGGTGAATAAAACTATAAGGTTAAGTAAGGCTGCTAATCATTTCTAGCTTTTTAGTGCACCCAGGTTTTTTTGAAGTCAGTTACATTATTTTTATATTAAAATATTTTCTGTACTGCAATCTATCCCGTAAGTATGTATATATTCTCATTTGCTATTCCACGTAGCATACCGCTCATAAAAGTTTATACAAACTCTCCGTTGAGTGACTCTGCTCTATGCACTATGTAAATAATAAAACGAGTAGCTTGTAGAGAATATACTGGGGAATGACTCTCTCGACTGTATTACAGTTTAACTATATCGTTATAAAAATGTATTAAACCTACATTTAGTAAATTTATTACAGAGAAACGGTGAAATAGTCGCCGAAGTTTTCAATTTAGCTACTTATTATTTTTTCTACCGACAGAAAAATGATTCATTTGATGCCAACATGTTGAACGTTGATAATTTTGAAATGAAGCCTCTGTAGTCACAATCGACCACTATTATTAATACCAGCCCAAATTAACTTGAATTTCGATGCTAAGTATCTATATTTTATACTTTTGGTACCGAAAATTTAATCTTAGATAGAAAGTTCATCACAATTATTGTTGATAATACCAAGTCCCGTAATTATGTTATTAATAAATCTAAGTCTAGGCTGAGAGCGATCTTGAAAATGGCATTGTTATGTCATGCCAGTAAAAAAATATATGTCATAAGTGTACGTACGATCGCTTTAGGCTTGAGATAGATTTATTAATATAGGCCTTAATACTCCGGATTAAGGGTTAAAAGTAATTAATGCCTTTATATTGAACATCAATAATACAAAACAAGCTTCTGAATGTTTATCGTTTTACGTCTAAACCCTCGTTTTAGTGACGTATTATCTTATTTAGAGCAATGAAAAAAAATAGAGACAGCTACATAAATCAATAGTAGTATTTCGCCAATGTAAACGAGGGGTAAGGTCTCTACCACTTAACTCTACATAATTAAATTAAGTTTATTGGACTGTAGAAAGGCCAACTAGGCTAGCTAACGCGGCGTCTTCAAACACAAACAAGTGGGATCAACTGCCGCGAAAGGCCCTTTGTGTGGCGCCTCGCCCAATTAGCATAAAGGCCGGACAAGAGGCCAGTCGCGCTGCTGCAAACAATTCACGTAAAGTTCAAGCACTATTTTAAATATGTTGTACTATGTGGGTTTGATAGGAAAGTATTACATAGATATGGGCTTTATTTATAGGTATTTAGTAGGTACCTAACTTAGTCACTGTGAGTGGACAGTATTTTATGAAGGGCGGTTTGGTTATTAAGAGTAGAAAAAAAATCATATCACTACAACCGTTTTCCACTATAGGTAGGTACACAGAGAAAAAAAATCGTCAAAAAAAAAGTTTTTTTTCGTTCATTTTATTATTATTTTTCTATACGTTATTTATTAAAAACAATTTATGAATACGAGGTATTACATAAATATTTGCTGTAATTACAGAACATTTAATAAACAACACTATGAACTACAAAAATCATTTGCTGTCGCATTTACTTATAAATAAACAAAAGAGTAAAAGTTTTCCAATAAAGATCAATAGCATCAAAAGTTACTTTGTAAACTTGTGAAGGCACAGCAGTTAAACAGCTCATTTTACATATAAGGTTAGTTTCAGTGTAAAAGTTCATTTTAGCGCTTTTCCCAGGAATTCCTGAAAAGTTACGTGAAAGTTTTCAAATACAGTACAAGTCAACGCAGCAGCTTTTTTATTATGAACGGTAAATATTTTACTTCTCTTTGCGTGAACACTAAAAACTCGTGATACACGAAAGTTCTTCGTCGTTTAAAAATGTGCCTGAATTATGTCAGAATTTTTACTTATTCTTTCCTTAACCGCTCAGGGATCGGGTAACGGTAATTAAAAGTGGGCGTGCACTGGCCGTGCTCGTCCTCTAGGACGAGGCGATCCTTGGGGGGTTAAAATAGGTTTTTTTGTCAATGCAAACGGGTGATTTAATCGTCCTTTTGCATTAACAAAAGTTTAGCACCTATTCGTGTTGTTGTGTGTATTTTGTTCAGTCAAAAAATAAAGACAACATCAAAAATCGTTGAAAACTAAGTCTTAAATTTATTATATTAGTCCATTGTCAACTGTATCTTGCTGTTATATAATTATGTAGTTTATCAAATAAGGAAAGTAAACCACATGTGACATTGTAGGTATGCCTAGATATCAGGCTTCGTAAATTACAATTATTTTAATTATTATAAAAAAATGCATTATTTGCACCCCTATTTGCAATATTTTAATTCAGCCAATAAAATAATTTGTCAAGTAAACACATGTTTGGCGACCCGAAGTACAAAGGCTATGTCAATAAACGGTCGGTGTTTTACCGATAGACCAACAAACGGGCGTGTCCAATGAACCCGTTCAATCGGAACTTTTATCGAGTGCGCGCAATATCAATTACTCGAAACATTAGCTTTATTGGACTACCCGAAAATAGTGTTTATTTTTTCGGGTGGCCAATTGCCGTGAGGTATTTTTACGTGAATTTAATTGATTGGAAATGAGTTATGTGCTAGACGCAATCAGAATAAATGTCATACAATTTCCATGAGTATCTAAAAGAGCAGTGATAGCCTGTTGGTTAAGCATGCGTCTTGCACCAGGGCCTGGGTTGAAACCCAGGCTCGCACCTCTTGGTTTTTCAAAATCTATCGAATCATAATTTATATATTATTACTAGCTGTGCCCCGCAACTCCGTCCGCGTGGAATGTCAACCACCCTTAACATTTAGGGGTATAAAAAATAGATAGTAGCCAATTCTCAGACCTACCCGATATGCACACAAAATTTCATGAAAATCGGTCGAGCCGTTTCGGAGGATTAACTAACATTGTGACACGAGAATTTTATATATAATATGATTAACACTTACTTACGGTGAAGGAAAACATCGTGAAGAAACCTGCATGTCTTAGAAAATCTAACCAATTTTCGAAAGATATGTGAAATCCACCAACCCAAACTGGGGCAGCGTGGTGGATTACGGGCTGAATCCCCCTTGTAGTGAGAGGAGGCCCATGCCCAGGAGTGGGACGTCAAAGGTGGATTTTATTATTATTGTAACAGGTAATATTATGCAAATAATTACGATTTAATTAACACTCTAATTTTAAATATTCCACTGATTTCAGTCGACATAAACAGCGTGTTCAACATTAATCTATCGAAGTTTTTTATTACTCGTAGGTACTATTAAAATGTCTTGGCACGAGTCTCGAGAAAAACCTCAGTGCAAGAATTTACGAGGAATTTATATTACCTGAGGCTCACTCGGAACTCGTTAAAGGTAGCGACGATGGCTTAAAATATATTTACATTTCTTAGCAATACCACCTCTAAGCCGAAAAATGGTGTACCTGACGAAATAACATTTTGATTTAATCGGCCCAAACGAAAATCTTCCTAAACTTATTTGCTTATAGGTATGAAATTTCCACGGATATTATGTACCTATCGCGTTATAATACGTTTTCAATATTGCATCACCACAAATAACGGGTGATGCCCCATCCTTGTGTCATAGGGGAATTTAATTAAGAAACTTACATAGCCAGTATTTTTTTATAGCTAGTAATTGGAAACAAATCCTACTAATATTATAAATGCGAAAGTTTGTGAGTGTGGATGCATGTTTGTTACTCTTTCAAGCCAAAACGATTGAACAGATTTGGATGAAATTTTGAACACAGATAGTTTATAACCTGGATTAACACATAGGATACTTTTTATCCCGATAATCTCGAAATTTTGAAAAGTTAAATACTACGCGGACGAAGTCGCGGGCATAAACTAGTCATACTAATATTATAAAGAGGAAAACTTTGTTCGTTTGATTGTTATGAATAGGCTCCGATACTACTGAACCGATTTGAAAAATTCTTTCACTGTTGGGAAGCTACACTATCCCCGGGTGACATAGGCTATATTTTTTTTTTTTTTAATTAGGGATCCTTACTAAAACTCCAATAATGTAACCGTAATGTACCCGTGCGAAGCCGGGGCCGGCCGCTAGTATTTAATAAAGTACAAAAAATATCTGGAAAATTCCAAATAGGTCTGTTACCTTCTTACGAAGTCTTTGTTTATACATGACCAACTTTATGTCCCATCGCGCCCGCATAGGATTTGAAAAAATATTGCTTATATTTAACTCCAGAACATTGAGAGCTCTGCACCAAATTTAGTTTAAAGTCGTTTATTTATTTACATGATCCTCAGTTAAACTTAAATTTAAAACCACTTTTTTATTTCTACACCATAAACTCCACTTGTTTTACTACAGCACACGCGCTTGCCGATTTATTTATCTAAAAAAATCGACTTTTACTACCTAGGTTAATATATGCTTCAAAAGCATGTATATTCGGCTGCCTTATTTAAGAAGATTATTAAAACGGTAAATGTTATCCCCGCGTAAGCTACTACATACACTAAGCCCTGTTTTAAAAGCACAATTTCCCTTAACCCACTTAGACTTGTACACAGTCATACAAGGAAACGGTAGCTGAAAACATGGTTGAGCAAGGGGCTAAATAGGCGGCTCTTTTTTTTCTGTCATATACCTTTTTAAATGTAGTATGATGTTGTAAATGATGAGTTTTAGCAAATTTTGATTGCAAATATCCTTAGAACTATTTAATATCAATTATGCATTGGTACTTATGAGTTAGTAAAACGCACAAATACGCGGAATATTAAGAATTTAAGAATACGGTAAACTTATGAAGAAAACAACATTCGGGGTAAGTACCTACAGAGTAAAAGTGGTGAAACGTGAGTACGAGAAAAAATCGTACAAACGGGGTGCTACTCTTAGCAACGATAATCGATATATCGTGACATTCGTATTTTCGAATCCTACTCTAAATTCCATATATTTTGCCATCGTATATCGTCTGAATGAACGATAATTTTGTATTGTTTGTTCAGTAATCGATAAGAGGCTAAAAAAGATAGAATTTAGAGTACGATTCTACAATACGAATGTCACGATATATCGATTATCGTTGCTAAGAGTAGCACCCCTGAGTAGAGCCCGCTTTTTTAACGCGGTAAGGACCTCTCTACCGTGTATTTTATAAGGGAGTTGCGCTCATCTCGGGGTCATTTGTCCACGTAATTGCAGACTCTTTGCTCTTCTCGGCGACGCGACAGACGGCTTGTTTTAAAGGGGGAGCTTTATCCACCACCCCTGATTTCAGGGGCGCCTATTACCACCCGACGAAAACGGGTAATAATAAATAGGTGTAATTTGTTCGTAGTTTTAGTCCTCCGAAAAAGAGGACTCGTTAAATTCTGAGCGATATACTTTATCAAAGGAAAAACAAGGATTATTACCTACGTGTAAAGTATAAATTACTTGTGACCGTTAGATAAACGAAATCAGGCTGCTTCAGTGTCTTATTTCGTTTTCAGAACAATTTTTCTCTCCGTCAGGCCGTAGGTCATTTCATCTGTGGGGGATGAATTGATGGATCAGTCAGCAATAAACGAAAATTAGGCTCCTTATTTCGTTCTCAGAACTCTTTTTCTCTCCGTCAGGCATCCGGTCGTTTTGTCACGTGTCCACTTTTTTTTTTTTTTCTAGCTATCTGAGTTTATCGCAATACTGGTATTCCCGTTGAGGGCGGCCGCTGTTACCATTAGACTATTGCCGCTTATAATTATTATTAAATGAAACGTTTATCACATTTTACTGTTAATTTTTTATTTTTGGATTATTATTTAATAAAATTAGGTTGTACAAATGGCTTGAGTTAAAGTACAAGATCAAGTCTACATTTCAGTACATTTCTGCGACAACCCTGAACACCCATACATCGTAATCATCGCTCTTTACAACAACAAAAAATTAAGTCCATTACCCATAAACTCCACTCAAGCGTCTCCGCATATAGCCTCGTAAATAAGCGCGTCTCCAAAAATTACTGTAACAAATATTTTTTGCCGTCCAAATTGTCCCTTTTGAGGAAGATGAAGGGCCCATTACGCGTTCACTTCGCTCCTTTTGTTATAATGACGTTGCTTCAGAGTTTGTAAGTGACACCGGCCGGGCAGCACCTCGCCCATTATGTACAACAGTCAAGGTGACACCTATAAATATTGTTATATGAGTTATATTGCCAAGTTTTAGATTTACTCTGAGAGCGCTAAAACAAAAACAAACCCCATTAAAGCCGTTTGATAGCCGTGTTATAGGATTCCGTAATGGTTGAGACGTTAAAATGTTTGTGGTGCAATCATAGATATAACGACTTTATGTAATAACATGCTGTGTTATTACAAAAAAAGGTATACACGTGATAAATACGAGTTACCTCAAAATTTACAAGGATAATTCGTCGAAGCATAAATTTCTAAAAGGTATTTGGTTACACATTGTAATAACAGTATTTATCTAAGTTTACGGTTAGTATACACATTATAATCGCGATTGGATCATAAAAGTAGAGTAAATTTAATAGCTTTGTAACAAACATGAAAATCATTTTATCTCGTTTCATTTTTTGGAATGGAACAACAACTCCGAAATCTATACATATAAATAAAATTGGAGTGTCTGTTTGTAATATCAAAATAACACCTCTTCACTAAATGCACATGGAAGTACATACGACACCTATAGCAAAAACGCGATAAAAAATTTTTTGTATGTCTGTCTGTCTGTCTGTCTGTCTGTGTGTTTGTTCCGGGTAATCTCCGAAACGGCTGGACCGATTTTGACGGGACTTTCACTGGCAGATAGCTGATGTAATAGGGAGTAACTTAGGCTACTTTATTTTTTGAAAAACAATTAGGGTTCCGCGTAAAAAAATAAAAACACATGAAATCAAAGAGTGTCTCCGAAACGGGTGGACCGATTTTGACGGGACTCTCACTGGTAGATAGCTGATGTTATAAGCAGTAACTTAGGGACTTTTATTTTAGAAAAAACAAAATTAAAAAAAATGAAAAAATCGGTTCTGTCGTGCGGGCTCAGAACGCGGGAACGGGCTTTTTGTTAAGTTAAATTCCACGCGGACGAAGTCGCGGGCTCAGCTAGTAAATTATAATTTTAAGGAGTCCATCGTGCGTGTTTTACGTGTGTTTGTGTGAGGTCAAACCAGTCATTATACATAGGAGGTATATTTTAAAATTAAAATCAATAAGATAATAACAATAATCACCGACCACCGCAATTATTTAGACGACCGCTTGGCGCAGTGGTTCGAGCGTAGGCCGCTCGGCTAACTGCACATGGTGGTTGCGAGTTCGATTCCCGCCGGGGCAAATTTCGGGAATTGCCTGTTCGTAATTTGCCCAGGTCTGGGTGTCACTGGGATCGCCCCCAGTCCATTTACGGTACCAATAGTACAAGCATTGCTTAGTTTGGGACCATACAGTTGGTGTTCGTCTGGCGATATTTATTATCAGTGTATCCGTCCGTCCGAAATGTCATTCTAATGTCCGATAAAGTCCGATTCCAGTACAAAACTATTAGCGTACTCAGAGACGTGCCAGTTTCCTTCACTATGAACGGGCGGGCCCAGAGACAAATAAATTAAATTATAACCTCCATTTCCAAACTAACGTACCCAAATTACTTACTACACACTAAACATCGCGGAACAATATATCACAAATTAAATTAAAGCAATTCAACAGACCCAATGTTCACCGGAGCTTCATCATAGTAACAATAACTCTAATAATATCACTTGTCTAATAACAGTGGAGTAACACGCGGCTAATTATAATGTATTTTGAACCGTGAAGCTGTCATTAGTCGGCACCCACGTAGCCTGATACGTACGGGGCTAAACACGCACTAAATATACATACACAAGAAAATGGTGCGTCGATATTTTTCCCTTTCATAAAAGTACGAGTCAATCTTTATCATACCACTACCCGTGGCCTATCGATGCTTGCGATACCAACGGCTATGCTCGCACGTTGGCAACCTGAAGGGTAGTAGGACAGAAGTAGGGTAAGGGAGAGGGGTTGGGTTTTCGGCTCATTGTACAAAACGCAGCTATAATAGCTACTTTACACTGATCTGTGAGAGAGTGGACTATTCCGGCCGAGTCAGCCCCTATATGAGCTATAGTCATTTGGCTACAAACTAGAGCTATAGTCATTTGGCTACAGACTACAGCTATAGTCATTTGGCTACAGACTAGAGCTATAGTCATTTTGCTACAGACTAGAGCTATAGTCATTTGGCTACAGACTAGAGCTATAGTAATTTTGCTACAGACTAGAGCTATAGTCATTTGGCTACAGACTAGAGCTATAGTCATTTTGCTACAGACTAGAGCTATAGTCATTTGGCTACAGACTAGAGCTATAGTCATTTGGCTACAGACTAGCTCTACCACCATACCATATTGTCTCTATCTCCTTCGAGTTAAAAGTTTTTTTATTAAAAAATAATACCAGCGATGTGGGGGTTTATTGCGTAGGTATACATTACTAGAAAGTACCATTAGCCCTTCCAACTAAACTATTAAATAATAAATGCTTGGTGGTCTGGATGGGGATCCAAATCGAAACCTCTTAATTTTAAGCAAGCCGTTATTGATATACCTATGCACAAAATATTACATTAGATATGTCTTCTAAGCCATAATAGGTTTAATAAGTATACTTCAGGCACGTATAGGAACATCAATTACCTATCTAAATTTCTTTGATGTCTGGAAATAGAATTTGCGAAGAGACTATAAAGGAATACCTACAGAAATCAATGTAATCGAATCTCAGAATAGACAGCCGTCAGACGCGGTTTCGTTAATTTAAGTCGTAAGCAAACCGAATCAATTTAATTTAATCATGGACGACATTTACAGAACTGAAAATATCTGAAATAGGATTTATGAGACTTAGCATCTAAATATACATAATAAAAACGATCTCCATTTTTTATCTTCGGTACCTAACACACAACTTTTAAATTATATTTTATTGAGCTGAGTAGGTAAACAGAAATTGCAATTTAAGCAAAGCCAAACATATCCGAATGAGTTTTACAACACAACCGAATATCGACATTATATGGATTATCGAAAATTGGCGTTGAGCTGAAAACCGTATAGCGCTGACCTAGACAAAATATGCTCTATGCATCCCATTCACTCTAATACAAAGTTATGTATCTCGTAATGCATGTATCTCGTTTCCACCGCTTTACAAATGTTAAAATCGCCTCTGAGTTGACCAAAGAAAAAAAATATTCCTCTATATATAAGCTCAGTAGTATTCTAAAACTCTCGCTTTATTTTAGCGTACCTACAATATATACGTGTGTAGAGTGTGTGAAACTTATTTAATATTCATCCTGCGTGATGTCTAGATTCCAACTAAAATTAAACTCACCTATAGGAATTCGAACATTGTATTAATAAAAAAGAATGCAGAACAGATTCTAAAATTACGAAAGATATATTGTTTTCTTATGTTTACGCGAATACTACACATTGAAATAAAACTATTTTTCGGATTTTATCGCGTTTATTAACTTTATGTTCCCGACGTTTATTATTAATATAATTAAATCCAAAACCAAGTGTACCATTGCAAAACCTCGAGACACTGTGAGCACTTTCTGCGTGGATCGGACCGCAAAGAACAACTAAATATGAGGGTACCCAGTTGCTAACTATGACATCAGGACGTCTAACACCTCAGTCCCCCCGTGACCATGGCTGCTGTAAAGCAACCGAAACGTCGGGAACATAAAGTTAATAAACGCGATAAAATCCGAAAAATAGTTTTATTTCAATTACGAAAGATATTTAGGAATGAGGTGCAGGATGAATGATATGTCTAGATATACCTACGGTTTTTTTTGTATAACAAAATCGTCAAACAAGCGTACGACCCGCCAGATGTTAAGCAGTTAACGTAGCCTATAGATGGTTGCAATACCAAAGGCATAGCTCGCACATTGCCGACATGAAGGGGAGTGGGCCAGAAGGGAATATAGGATGGGTTAGCTTCCAACTCTCTCAATTATGGTGCGAAACGCAGCTGTAATTGCTGCTTAACGCTGATTTGTTGAGAAGATGAATGTGACATCTTGGTATCTATAATTTATTTATTAACAAAATAGTCAAGGTATTAAAATGTTTCAAGATTTAGTACCGAAGTTAACAACTTCAGCTTACAAAATAACTGGTGCACGTAACATGCAACTAATGGTATGAGCAATTTGGCTAATTCATTATGTAAAATTTGCATAGTATGCGGAAGACTGTTCCAGTACTAGGAAGGTATCTATCGTAGAAGTTCCTAGAGTTAGTTTATGTAATTATAAAATAAACGACTCTAGACTTTACACGCCTTCATACTCTCATGAAGGCGTTACTATACAAATAATTACGTTTCGAATGAAGCAATTACTATATAAGCAACTGGCGATTAAAAAAAAAATATAACAAAATGTTAAAAGACAAGCCCGCTGAGTTTATTGCCGGATCTTCTCAGTCGAGGTCGCGTTCCGATCTGGTTGTAGTAGACATAAGAAAAAAAATGTATAATTGGCAATTTTTAAGTGCCCCCAGTAGGCTTATAAAATATATATATACGCTTTGAATTTGAATTTGAACTATTATACTATTATTATATTATACTATTATATTATTGGTCATCACATGGAAGTAATTCTATTTGTCTATAATAAAATAATCATGGTAAAATTGACATTTTTATTCTTTGGAAAACCCTTTATAGGTCCCCTTCCGTCACGGGGGTGGCGGGAGGGTATGTGGGAGTCCCGAAGAGGGCGCAGGCATAGCCACTATAAAACAACGGTGCACCATCCTCCGCCTTGCAATGGTGCGTCACGGGTCCTCGTTGACATGCACCGCGACGCCCCGGCGGATGGTAAAACTGATCAAACAGAGCTTTTTGAAGCAAAGCTTCTACAGGACGTTCGGGGCATTCGGCTAGCTTGCCGCGCGTGCACTAAATCGACAGCAGTGACGTAGCGTTACCCGATGAAGTCAGAGCTGCGGCTCCTTACGCTTTTTACTATTTAATTTGTCCTGAAGGTTATAACCTAGGTCAGTAATTTATTTTTTTCTAAAAATGTAGGACGTTTTATTCACTATTATTATCTATGTTTGCGGAATCAATTTTAGTATTTAGCTCCAAAATCAGCATCAACCATAAACTTGTACGATAAAAATCCGATTTCATAAAGATAACGTTACAAATGTTCTAAGGCGTTTCAGAATTATTAAATGAAAAAGGATTTGAGTTTATAAGGTTTGATCCACCCTGAAATCGCATATGTGAAAAGGTTCTTCAGCACCGATATGAGAACAGACAAATGCTTGGAAGTACTTCGACCCAATCTAAAGTTGGGTGGCACGCCGCGAGTTATGTACTCGCTCAGGTTGTTGGTCTAAAGTAAAAGCGTTAACTCAACCTGAAGTTTCAGCGACCAGTCTCTGTTGAGGCGACAGACATGTGAAACATTGTGTTATAAATTTCCGATATTGTGTTTTTGTTTGGTTGCTCTGATAGCCGATAAGTTAAGCACGCGTCTTGCGGGGCACAAGGCCCTGCGTTCAAACCCCCGCTCGCACATATGAGGGAAAATATCGCAGGGAAACCTGCATTCCTTAGAAATCTAACCAGTTTTCGAAAGACATGTGAAATCCGCCAACCTGCTCTGGGCAAGCGTGGTGGATTATAGCCTGAATCCCTCTCATATTGAGTGGAGGCTCGTACCCAAGAGCGCAACTGCAAAAGAGCTTACCATTTTTTTTCATTTTTATTTAACAGTAAGTATAATGGTTGGAATGAAAGAATTACGGTTAGCATTTATGGGGAGGTTTTGTAATGTCATTATTACTGATAATGTCTGGCCCGCTATACTCTCTTCGACCAAGGATTTCAACGTGAATTTCTAACCTTCTCTGTATTATTTACTATTTGATAATTTTTGACGACTGCTTGGCGCAGTGGTTTGAGCGTAGGCCGCTCGGCTCACTGCACCGGGTGGTTGCGGGTTGGATTCCCGGCAGAATAAATTTCGGAAATGGCCTTTTCGTAATTTGCCCTGGTCTGGGTGTCACTGGGATTGCACTCAGTCCATTGTACGATACCCATAGTATAAGCGTTGCTTAGTTTGGGTCCATGCAGTTGGTTTGTTCCACTGGCAATATTATTATTATTATGACAATATATATTTTGCATTTAGAAATACGTGGTTAAAAATCTAGTTAATACAAGCGTTGCTTAGCTTGGAGATCAAACAGTTGGTGTGTAACTGGTGATATTTATTTATTATAGTAAAATGTGTGAAAATACTTCTACGTCAGGTAACGCCCTACATCTGAATACTGTACAATAAACATAAGAAGACAAACTCATTTCACCGAGGAGTACGCATGTAATATACGAAACATTCCCAAATAAATTCCATCTCCCAGACACGACCGCGACACTCGTGAGATATTAAGCCACGTTGCGTTATTCTATTTTCCTTGATAACACAATCGGCGGTACAGTCACCGTGACAAGCGTTACGTACAGTCACCGCCACAAGTTACTTGCTTGTCCCTTGCGGCTGTGTCGAGTTAGGGTGAGGCCACGAAACTGGAAAACACTTGCTAAGATAGTAAGCTGTGTAAGCAAGAGATGGTATTGAAAGTGTTACGTCTTCATTAAGTGTATAATTATTCGAGTCTTACGCAAGGTAAAGTGCTTGATGGAACTGCATTAGGTCAGAACCAAAGTTATTGCTTGACTATGACGTATACAGAGATGACGTAGAGAGGAACGACTCATAATCTATTTAGAGTTTTTTTTACTTTCTTCGATAATGGAATCCGAAATCAATCGAAATGTATTTTTATATTCAAGCAGGGAGTGTTATATAATACACATAGCGAGTGAACAGTACAGCACAGCTGTTGGGTCTCATGGCCTCTCAGTTAGGGATGAAATATGAATCCTCTGCGGACGTGCCCCCAAATCACCCTGAATATTGGGTCTCAGCAGACTGCCTACATATATCACGCCGTTATTTATTTGCGGTATCGTCGCTTTAGAAACATTAGTTCCTATTCGAAGTTCCAAGTTTGTACGCAACATTTTGTGCAACACTTTCCAAAAGTTGTTATCTAATCTTTGGACAGGCGTCTACGAGTTTGTTCTTGTACATTAGATTTACATGTTATTGTGTGTTTTCCTTATTGCGGTTGAGCGAAAATAGCTGAAGTTTTGTTTATTTGAAAATTGGATTGTCCCATATTTGGTTGTGACCTAGTTTGGCTTATTTAATTAAATTTTATTACATACGCATACGAAGGTAGGTACATTATAACTTACGTATTTTATCATAATATAATTTTAAATCGGTACTCAAATATGTAAAACTATGAAATAGAACAAAATTAAGACAGCATAGGTCGTCAAGAACTAAATTATTAAATGCGACGCTTTTAAATTTCGCTTCCAAAATGGAACAAAAAAACATAGAACGAAAGAAAAAGTGCCAAAATAATATTATTTTTTATTTCATAATCCTGAAGAATTACTCTGAAGCTTGGAGCGACGCATAATATTTCAATAAACGTCTCGCTAAATCTACCCTGAATAATATTTCATCGCTACGAAACTTTTTTTTTAATACGACACTCTCATTACTTTATTACGAGTTTTTTTTGAAACCCTCCTGAATGCCAGTGACGATATTAAAAATTTAAGTTTTATTAAAGGGGTGTTTCAGGTTTTCAATTTTTTTGACGTGCTACGTGTTAATACTGTAAATGAGTCTTACCGAGGATTAACTAACCAACCGACTACACACAAATTAGAAATGCATTTGTTACTTGAATATAAAAATAATATAAAAACGAAATCATCTTATTATGCCCTGCAGGCTTCACATATATGTAATGGGCTTCGAAGAACATATTTTGATCTTGCATTTTCTTTGTTAATATTCCACATATTCGTATTTTTGATTTCGTTTCGCCAATTTCGTTCTATCTTTACAGACGTAATGATACAAAGGAATACTTTCTAACGTTGATTGCAGATAATATCGCGAAATAGAACATGTCTACGTAAATGAATTGCTTGTGCAGTCAATAGAGATAAAAGTTTTAAACAGGTTTTTTATTTCGGATTATGAGTTTATTCATTGTAGTGCCCATGGTATATATAAGCTTTTCTTTTAATATGAGGATACTATTTTATATACCTGAAAATAAAAATAAAAATATTAAGTCCTTGACTTAAGAACGCTGTCCATTAGACATTCTAAATTTATGGTCTGGGCGAACGAATTAATACCAAGAAAATTGGATGTTTAACTAATTCGGCTATATACCCATGGATTATTTATAAGTAGATTTAAAATTATGTCCAATGGTTGTCTTTGACTAAGGTGTCCAATCTATTAATAGAGTCGTCTTGAACGAATTTCATGGTAAGGTAAATTAAATTATATCTTCAGGATAGACGGACAGAAACATTAATCAATTCCGTCATTTATTGGCCGGCCCACAACATAGTCAGTTATTGTCGGAGGCGTGACGTTGACATTTATTAAATAACAAAACAATAGGGTTTCGGCGAAACGTGTCGAGACGATTTCACCGGAAATATTTGGAGATATAAACAGATTATGTGCGTAAGTGTACCCATAGAATGCTCCATATAAATGCCCGAATGTTTTTGACCAGTGGGCCGCACCAGTAAGGCGATTGCGTTGTGACAGCAATCAAATCCCGTTAAATATAAGACGGTTGCCACGTCATAAAATCGAAAACATGTATAGAAATCGCCGCCGCATCGGTATCGCCTTACCTGGGCCCTAATCACGCTAGCTACTCAAATCGTAATAGAAAGGCAAAAGCGACCATACCATATCAATGGTGTCAGCAAAACGTCAAAAGTGGAGCGTTTGAAACGCAATCGCTAGCTTTTGCCTTTCTATTACGATTTGAGTAGCTAGCGTGGTAAGGGGCCAGTACAGCCGCGACCTCATTGTTACTATTCCAATAAGCTTTAATTGATTATATTTAGGAGCGTACTGTAATGGCAAAGAAAACACACACGCACAGATCACAAAATATATATATTTTGCCTCGCTGCGCAAGTTTAATGATTGATTAGTATTGATTTGGGTAGTTCATTGGATACCTGGATCTAGTTTAAGAAATTTAGATTGAAGTATACCCATTAAAATAGATTAAAATAAAGTAATTCAGACAGTTGAAGCGCTACTCGTTGAATTACTGTAGACGATGTTGAATTTAAAGGATTGTTCAGCTTTTAAAAGCACTATTGAATACTGAAATTGACGGGTTTCAAATTAATTGGCTAGATCGAATATCTAAAGAGAATATTTTAATTAAAATTATCTAGAACCATAAACGAGTAAGCCATTTTTAAGTTACTAATGAGCCAACCCATTTAAAAAGTATTATCCCAATTGATGGTCTACTGTTGAACACGGGCCTCCCCTCAATACAAGGGGGTTCAAGCCAATACGAAGTCCTATGCAGATTGAACGAGGACAAGTCTATCAAAAAGTGGACAGGTTCCGTTTACGACATTTTTCCTTATCGTATAGTGAGTGATAATAAGGACTGAGCAAGAGATAGGAAACACCACTTTACTACGATGGCTTGAAAGTTTAAAGTTGATAAACACATTGTCCTGGCAATAAAAACTAATTTTCGGCTACAGAAAATATTACTTGAGTACACATAGATATAAAGTTTTATTTTCCATGTAAGTATCTACCACACAAATATTGAATTATTATTTTATTTTATCACTCGTATTGTCACATAACACCTGTGTACACGCATACCTCAGCCAAATTGTTTTCCTTGTCCTGTGCTGAATCATTACTTATCCAGGATAAAATATTATCGGTACTTATCTATGATATATGCGCGTCTTGTACGACTTCTCTCACAACAAGGGATATATGGAAAAATATAATAAAAAATAGGTAGGTACTCTTGAATGCCTCCATTTCAGTAATTGAAATTTATTTGACTGTCAAACGTCTTGCTTGTAGGCTACCTATATATTCCTTACGATGCGCAATAAGTAAACAATCTTGGTATGCCTTTTAAATGTTTCAATCGATACAAATAAATAAAATTGGAGTGTCTGTTTGTAATATCAAAATCACACCTTTTCACTTAGTGCATATGAAAGTACATACGACACCTATAACAAAAACGCGATTTAAAACATTTTTGTCTGTCTGTCTGTCTGTGTGTTTGTTCCGGGTAATCTCCGAAACGGCTGGACCGATTTTGGCGGGACTTTCACTCGCAGATAGCTGATGTTATAAGGAGTAACTTAGGCTACTTTAATTTTAGAAAAACAATTAGGGTTCCGCGTAAAAAAAAACACATGAAATCAAAGAGTATCTCCGAAATGGCTGGACCGATTTTGGCGGGACTTTCACTGGTAGATAGCTGATGTTATATGCAGTAATTTAGGCTACTTTTATTTTAGAAAAACAAAATTTTAAAAATGGGTCCTGTCGCGCGGGCTCAGAACGCGGGAGCGGGCTGTTTTGTTAAGTTAAATTCCACGCGGACGAAGTCGCGGGCTCAGCTAGTTTAATATATAAAATTCTCGTGTCGTGGTGTTTGTTGCCAAACTCCTTCGAAATAGCTCGACCGATTTTCATGAAATTTTGTGTGTACATCGGGTAGGTCTGAGAATCGGTCAACATCAATTTTTCATACCCTTAAATGTTAAGGGTGGTCCATCCCTTAATTTTTTTTTATGACAAAATTTTAGACAGGACCACGTCTGTTCGGGTCATCTAGTTTTTATATAGAATAACTAGTTTCCCAAATGCCATTAGTTTAAAAAATGCTAATACTTATGTTTAATTATTATTAGAACGTCTTGTAATAATTTTGAAAGACGAATGATATTAAAAGACTTAATAAATAAATAAATATCGCCAGACGAACACACCAACTGTATGGTACCAAACTAAGCAACGCTTGTACTATGGGTACCGTACAATGGACTGGGGGCGATCCCACTTGCTAAGATTGTTAACTAAATCCGAAACTTAATGAAAAATACACTGTAGTTTATTTCATTAGTCGACATGAAATGTAAAAAATTACGTCAGCTTTCAGCAATTTAATCTTCAGCTCAAACGGTGCATGAAAAAAGTATATATTTATGGGTAACTAGACCCTGGTTACCCAATGATGTGTTATTACCCCATATTACAGCCTCAATTTTTGCCTAGTCATGTTGACTCCGGGCCGTTGATAAATGGCGCGTCCCCGACACAGACGGTTTGAGTGATGGCCATACTTCTTACGATGCAAACTTTCAGTTGAAGCTGTAATTTATTTACTGGTTTTTCACTCCACCTATGATTTGGAAGGCTGCCATTTACCGACAACCAACTACCAACAAAGGAATAGGAAACTGCTTTACCTACGCGAAAATAAACCTTATTTCGGAAAAAAAAAAAATGTTATATTCCCTGGTCTGGGATTAAAATTGCCCCTAGTCCATCCATGGTATTGTCCATATATTAGAGCGTTGATGTTATTTATTAAGTTTAGATTCCATTTAACACTGTGTAGTATTAGTAAAATCAATCGTTCTGTTGTATTAATGAAAGGAAAACAGTTGGTAGATTTGTAATAAGTCCCGTTATGTTATTAATTAATTCAATAATAATTCCAGGAACAAGCAAATTATAATTGAATGTTTTTCCTCTCATAGAAATGTCTAAGGTAGAGTCTGTAGTTGGAATTGCGGCCTAATAATATCAATGTATGCCGAAAACGCCATCTGATTCCTTATTCACACGAACAATTTAAATAAATTTCACACCGAATTACATCGTCATTGTTTTGGGACGACAGGCAAAGCCCTATTATACATATATTCAACAATTTTATCGACAAATTATTCTGGATATCGAATAGTGAATGCCGCAATGCCGATGAAAAAGCACTCGTAAAATTGGTCCTTAATGCCTCATCTTTACACCCCTTTTTCCACACCCCCTCTGTCTCACCGACAGGTCTAAGAAAATTTGCCTATTTTCATATGCTGTTCCGTAGATAGGTACAATATTTTTTTATTCATGTAAAACACTAAATTATGTACCTACTTTCGAACGGTCTAGCAGATACTTATCAACCCACTGCTGATTTGAAATTTGGCTAGTAGACGAGAACTACGTGGAAGGGTCTTATTGAAAATAAATATTCAGAATATGAATTAAAATTCTGAAAACAGGTTCCAACAACGTTTAGTCGCAATTCCACATACACATGTATATATTATGGAAGTTTTCATAAAAATGGCAATAATGTCCAAAGGAATAAGGAAAACACATATTATTTCTCCAACTCTATATTAAGGTATTTTTCTTTTACGTTACTAAGCTATGAGGTAAATATTTAATGCGACCCTATCTTGTCACAGGTAAGTAAATGTAGAAAGCTTGACCCTTTTATCAGAGAAGCAGAAAATAAAATTAACACCGCCCTTTTGTTTGCTAGTTAAAATTATACGATTTAACTGTTAATCCTTTGAGGTGTCCCTAGCTTAAGACCTCTCGGGGCTCAGGTCGACAAAGGTAGAATTTAATGTAGCAATGGATGAATCCGACCGTACACATTTTGGTGATTGTAATTACAATTTATGTTAATCATAGTTTATATTTGCCTTTGGCTGGAACGTACAATACCTACTTCTTGACGCTAACCCTTAGTAATAAACGTGGATTAGCAGTTGTGTAGTTACATCAAACTTTGTCTTCTTCTTTCGAACGTCAAGTTACTGATGACAGAAATAGATTAGTCGGTGTGTACCAATTCGTCTGCTAAACAGGGGGCAACGCTTGTACTATGGGTACCGTACAATGAACTGGGGGCGATCCCAGTGACACCTAGACCAGCCTACCGTTCTGGCCGGTTACCATAGCCTATAGATGCTTGCAATAAGGAAGGCATTAGTCCCAAGTTGCCGATCACAAAAGTAGTCGAACAGTGAGAGAAGAAAGGAGATTGGGCTTCTGGATCTCCCACTTATCCGCCGAAATGCAGCTATAATAGCTACTTTACGCCGTTACTCTGTGAGTGGGTGATACTACCCCATTCAAGCCAGCCCGTATACATAAGCAGTAATCAATTGGGTACAGCTTGGCTCTACCACCGTTACGCGATCAATATACTCTAATCTATCTATATATATATATAACTCAAAGGTGACTGACTGACTGACTGACTGACATAGTGATCTATCAACGCACAGCCCAAACCACTGGACGGATCGGGCTAAAATTTGGCATGCAGGGAGATGTTATGACGTAGGCATCCGCTAAGAAAGGATTTTGATCAATTCTATCCCCAAGGGGATAAAATAGGGGATGAAAGTTTGTATGAAACTTTGTCAATTAAATTCCACGTGGACGAAGTCGCGGGCACAGCTAGTTAGAGATAAACATAACTGATAACTAAGTAAAGTTTATCACAGCACAGACCAGACATTACCAGGGATCATACAAGGTTATGGCAGCCTTCCAAGTCCGAAGCAGTTCGTCGCTCATCTAACCCGGGGTATCAGCTCGGCGTCTCGGCTCAATGCAGCCTCCGCTCTTAATAAGATAATGTCACATAATAGAAGCTGAAAGAAATTGAAAGTCCTATTATGGGGTAAGGTCGCTAAAGGACAAGTGGCCCATAGAATCTTTACATTCTTACCCTCACTACTACAAACAACTTGAGGCGCTACTCTTTTAACCGCTCGCATTTCGGTCGACTCACACTCGCATCTAAATACGTTACGTTTGACAGATTTTCTATAGGAAAACTGTCAAAACTGACTTTTTGATGCTCACCCAGATTGGATAGAAACTCTATTGGGAGACGGATTTACAAAAATACATTTAGATGTCGATCTGCCTCATTTCTTCGCTTTAAATAGTGAATCATTCACTGCGATTTTTAAAATGGTAGGATGTTAAAACTTAGTACCTACACTAAAATGTAGAGCTTCTTCTTACTTACTAACGTAGATATTTTATTTTTTAAATATTCTTAATAACCGACGGTTGCTCTTTTGAGTGTTGTAATGAAGCTGATTAACACAATACTAGGAGTAATATTGTGCAAGCTTAATACATGCAGAATTTTAGAATTCCCGTGTAACCTCGCTCATTTGTAGCGGCAAATAGGTGCGGTTATAGCCGCCGTGCTGGCACGTGGCGGCTTCGCGTCCGCACGCCGCACAGGCATCCCGCACACGCGCTACTTTCCCATCACTAATTAAATAATTGACATTTTTAATTTTGCGCTACTTTAGCATCACTAATTATTGACAATTTCCTTTTGTGCAGCATTCAACATCACTAATTATGGGCACACCTATTAAATTTTTACAACTGTTTTTGAACAGCACTACTCTCAATCTCTTTATGCGATGTCGTAACAGATAAATAAGTTCATCCACCATTGACACTAATACGATTCCTAATTATTGCGAAAAACGTGGAAATCCAAAAGCTATTAAGCTGTTGGAAATGACTTTGATCAACCTTTTGAAATAATTATGTATACATCAAAACTTAATCATATCGAAATAAATACTATTCCCTTAAAATTAACGTAAGCGCTCGCGCTATTGCGCGGTTTCCATTCGCTGAAATGCTAAAATATTAGCGGTTTTACCAAAAATAAATGAGCCGCAAAATAGCTTTGTTTTCCATTATGCTTTATTTTGTTTGTGTCGGGACATTCACATTAAAACTAGCCTTTGCCGCAGCTTCTCTGGCATAGACTTTATTTACTTGACCTGTCGACACCAGCGCCACATATCAAGCCTAACTGTAGCCAAACCCCATCTGGGTGATCCCATAAGTATACAAAAAAAACCATCAAAATCAGTCAAGTTGTTTAGGAAAAGAAAAATTACAAACACAGGAACTTCGGAATTTTATATCTTCTTTCTATATATATATAAATGAATTGCTGTTCGTTAGTCTCGCTAAAACTCGAGAACGGCTGGACCAATTTGGCTAATTTTGTTCTTGAATTATTTGTGGAAGTTCAGAGAAGGTTTAAAAGGTGAATAAATATGAAAGTCCACGCGGACGAAGTCGCGGGCACAGCTAGTTAAAGATAAAATTAAAATGTTGTTGAATAGCTGTGTTTGCCTGTTTATCTTTTTGAACGACTTTTCTCAACATCTGATGTGTTATTTAAACATTCAGGCGGGCAATAAAAACAAGCATTACCAACCTACATTTATTTTTGTACGAGTTTTTTTTTTGTAATGAAAAAATAAATATTATTATGATTAACAATGTCTTTGCACATTTTACATTTTAATTGTTGTTAAAATTCTGAACGATTTTATTCAAGTCATGATATTGTAAAAAATATATATTTTTTTTCTTAAAAAGCATAACGACACTACCTATGTTCTTAAATTTTACCCGACAAGGCAAAGCTTAGGGATAGTTAGATTTTAGTGCTATTATTTGCACCCTTACCTCGAAACCTAGTGCTTTGTTCTTAAAATATGGTTATTTTAACTATCAGCAACCCTCTCGGGGTACTACGACTCTAGACTACCACTTAACATCAGGTGTGGTTACTCTTTTATATCGTATTTCTGCATACATTTCGGATTATCTAGAAAAATATATTCCTCTCGGATACCGGTAGGTAGGTACATCACCGTAAGCATTTACTAAAGCGCCATGAGGAATATCGTGTATTACTAAAATAAGACCTTATAGGTATTACTAGCTGAGCCCGCGACTTCGTCCGCGTGGAATTTAACTTAACAAAAAAGCCCACTCCCGCGTTCTGAGCCCGCACGACAGAACCCATTTTTTCATTGTTTTTAAATTTAGTTTTTCTAAAATAAAAGTAGCCTAAGTTACTGCTTATAATATCAGCTATCTCCCAGTGAAAGTCCCGTCAAAATTGGTCCACCCGTTTCGGAGATTACCCGGAACAAACACACAGACAGACAGGCAGACAGACAGACAGACAGACAGACAATTTTTTTTTAAATCGCGTTTTTGCTATAGGTTTCGTATATACTTTCATATGCATTTAGTGAAAAGGTGGTATTTTGATATTACAAACAGACACTCCAATTTTATTTATTTGTATAGATAGATGACTATCTAATTTCACTATGAGTATGTAAAACGAACACGAAGTTTCTTTATAAAATGTCCGGACACAAGTAGGTATAACAAAAAATCACGCCACGTGTAATTTTAAAGGAATGTCTGAACTTTTGCGAGAACGAAGTATGAAAGCGGACATGCTTTTGATCTTTATATGTGAATTTGTTCATATTTTGTTATCATTAACATCCTATCTTTGTATTTTTTTACATTTTAATAGTTAATGTAATTCATCACTGACCGTGCTAATTGTTTACATAAATAAATGTAGGTAAGTAGGTACTGCCAATTTGGACTATTCAAGAGCAACAAGTTTGATCGACGGTGTCATGTGTATCGTAATTAGTGCATTGGAGGCTAGCTCGGTTCCTCTAGCGAAGGATAATGTTCCTAGTTTAAATACAAAATGTAAATTTTAAGAGAGATGTCGCATAGGCCGTGGGGCAATCGACCTGAGGCCATATCATAAATATACATATACTAGGACAGTATTATTATGAACATCCATGAAAGTACCAGGCAGTTTATTTCACGGCTTTAAAAAGGCTATTTTTTTGTTTCGTACTTTTTCATTACCAAATTCAATCTGGACAGTTTAGTAACTGCCAGAATTGTGATTTTGTCTTCGTTGTTTACTCAAAAACAATATTAATTTATATGTTACTGCAATAATGATAAAGTTATTTATACCTACAAAAATGGTCAGTATTTAAGTACCTAATATTAAAATAAACAAAGTGATTTCTATCGATGTATTGAATATCGGTGAACATAAATCTCCACAGTATGAAGACAACCGTGAATCCACTGGGATTTAGTGGATTGTGGTTGGCCTTCTGGAAGATTGCCTCATGTTGTGCACCGTCTACACAGTCTCTTGAGATGTTACATTGATTCCATTACAATACATGATTAAACATGGGTATCACGGAACGTATTTAGAACAGTGACAGGTTGCTATACGGTGGTTAATATATAATAATGTAGGCTATATGTAGTGAAAGCAGACTACGGAAAACTAAATAAGGAACAGGTTAGGAATAAGATTTTTCGAAGTTAAGTCGGTGCCAATTAAGTATGTTTACCTACAAGGGGCAATCTTAACATTATCTATTAATAATACTGTGGTAAAGTGGGTATTATCTTATTTAACAAGCAATTAATATATCTATCTATTTCCTGCTTCTAAACGGCACTATCGATAACCCCTCCACTTTGTCGCGATGTTCTTTAATCACCACGGGTCGGTTGCGGCGTGCGCACGCGCGGCGGCTGCTCGCGGCGCCGCCGGTGCGCACGCGAACCGCGCAATTTGCCCCAACTGCCCAAGCCGTCAATTTAATCAACGCCTTAATTGCTCAGCAACCAGACATTGACATTTTCCATACAAAGTTGAATGTATTTATTAAAAAATGTATAAGCTTCTTGAGCGAGCAGTAGTAATTAATTATTCTCCTGTAATTTAGCTTGTTGTGCGTCTTGGCTAAGCTGTAAGCGCAACAAGCATCTGATAATAAATAAATAAATAAATAAATCTACCTCGTGAATTCTACTACTATTCCATTATTCTACTAAAAGAGGACTGTACTCTCGATTTAACACGATTTCGATTTGAGCAAACTAATTTCAGGTTTTGCGCTATTTCATTTACACGTTGTATTGTATTGTATCATACCAATGAAATCATTTTCGAGTTCGTTTATAGGTAGTCACCTACTTACTGATAAACAAAATAGAAACCGTTATCTACGTTTCATTTAGTTTAATTATGTGTACATCGCGAACAAAATACCATCTGAAACCTTCGATTCAATTGGACGCTAGCTTTTCAGAGGAAATGCGATTGGTAGTAGTATACACAAAAGGCTCCAATGCTGTGTGCATTAGAGGAATTGGTTGACGGGCAGAGCAGTGTCCGCTTTCAGTGCCGGCCAGTTAAATGATTAGGTAGGTACCTAGCTAATACGATAGATCGACAGATTGTTTTAGGTGTTCAGTAAGGTAAACTTGGTTAAGTAGGTTAGTTGTTTTTTTTTTAATTTAATGGAAACGACTAGTTTTTTTTATAAGTAGTTTTTTCTAGTCCGCCATATACTCCCACCACTGTAAGTTGAGCGTTAAAAACTGCTGCGGTGCGGTAACGCTACTGACGCTTAGCACGGATAGAGTTTAGTCGAGATCAGTTTATTTGCCAAAAAAATAAGCACAAAATGTCCATAAATTTATTAATGTAAGTGCATATATTTTGACTAATGGCCAATTAGTAGATATAGTGGGGCCACGGGCGAATAAACAGAACTGATGTATTAACCACGTAATGTACGTGACGCCTCGTAATAGTTCACGTATCGCAGTACATTAGCCCGCTGTATCAATGTTAATGTTGCCGGATTGTCGACAGATTAAGGGGAGTGATATTAATGATACTTAAGGTGAAGGCGCCTGTCTAGCCCGCGAAGTTCAAATTTTTTGAGTTCTTTTGGAATTTTTTCAAAATCAGACAATAATAAAAGACAAATTTTGTAATTCGCGAAAAAGACCGTGCGCAGTGCATTTACGAGTATTAATACATTTATTTTTCTCTAAATATTATCACGGTGGATATGATACTAGTAAATCACTAAATATACTAAAATTGCCAGATTATCTGGATAGCTGTCGTTCTTGAAATGTTTTAGAGTAAGTTGGATATATTAATAAATGCACTGCACACGGTATTTTTCGCGAATTACAAAATGTGTCTTTTATTATTGTCAGATTTTGAAAACATCTAAAAGAACTCAAAAAATTTGAACTTCGCGGGCTAGATGGGCGCTTTAGCCTTAAGATAGTGGTAGAGCTAAGCTGGCCAAGTGACTATATCTCATATATGGGCTGGCTTGACAGATTCGGTACCACACTCTCAGAGAAGATCGGCGTACAGTAACTATTATAGCTGCGATTCGAACTATGAATGAAAGAACCGGAAGCTCAACCCCCCCTGTCCATTCACCTGCCTCTGTCCCACTTTCCTTTAGGTAGGCAACGAGCGAGCAATGCCTTTGGTATTGCAAGCATCTGTAGGCTACGATAACTGCTTAACATCAGGCGGGTCGTACGCTTGTATGCCGACTTTATATATGAAAACTAGCTGACCCGGAAACGTTGTTCTGTCATATAAATTATTAATACGTATGAAATATACTTTATGACCTATTCTCAGACCTATCGAATATAAGTACACAACAAAATTTCATAAAAATCGGTCAAGCCGTTTCGGAGGAGTTTGGTTACAAACACTGTAACACGAGAATTTTATATAATTAGCCCTTGAATGTCCCAGTATTGGGCATATGTGTTCCGTTAAAACGAGTGATGCAGGCGAGGTATAAAAAAAATCTAACAGCTTAAACTATAGCTAGTTTTCAGTGTTATGTGATTGAAAATTATATCCTAACGTGACTATAATTAAATCATTATCTTTGCATAATGTTTAAAACTTGTAAGAGCTTCTTCTTCATCTATTCCTAATGACTGAGGGTCGTGAGCACCATGAACAGACTTCTAGGTTTCTCCAGGTATAGCAACACTGAGCTTATCTCATCGCACGTAAGAGCTACAGGTACAATTAGTAACATAAAGCAATAAGCATTTTTGACAACCTATTTGGTCTTGGTCCGCTAGGAGTTCAATGACAGACCAATGTTACCACAAAATTCATAATTCTACACTCCAAATTCCGGCCTAAAATTGAAGCATCACACCGGCATAAACCAAGATCAATATAATGAACTAGGCAACTTCCCATTTGGTAGTGTGCCAGATCTCCTGCCACTCGTGTGCTCTGCCTAATTCTGTTTGAATGACACTAACATGGTCCGTATCGGACACTGATTTGAATCACAATGAAGTAAGTTACGTACATTGAGACGGCTTGCAGTGGCGGAGACGGTCTCGGGCCCCTTTGCTCTGATCCTCACTGGGACCCTTTTTTTTTTTTTTTTTGTTCTCGGGGGGGAAAATCCTCATGGATACCCGGCCACGCGGGGGCGTGGCGCGGGTTATGCCGGACTCTTACCGGCTAAAAACCCCCCCGGCACTCCCGCCTCGTCTATGAGGAGGAGGACTAGGGAACTGGCAGAGCCTTTACGTCTAGTCCCCCTCCGACGACCGCCCGCCTTTACAGCGGGCCCTTCACGCCCCTCCCTGCGGGGAGGGGCCCGGGAATGACCGCGAGTGCTCGGCCATTCCCGCCCGACGTCGGTGGTGAATAGTGCGGTGCGGGAGAAGGCGCCCCCGCGCCTGACTCCCGCTATTCACCACCAGGAGGGAGATGACGATCGTATAGTCGCCTTCTCCCTCCTCTCCTTCGCCTACGGAGCGGCGCTGCAAGAGGGTCGTCCTCCCGCGCACGCTCCGCTGCCTCCTTCTGCGACATCACTTCCTCGCAGAAGGAGGCAAGCGCTGCCCAGGCCTCCTCGCCCCCCAGCATGGCGCTGACCACGCTGGGAAGCGACAGATCCTGCCCAACCACCGCTATGAGACTGCGGCGCAGCTCGGACCAGGCGGGGCACACCTCGAGGGTGTGCTGTGCCGTGTCCTCCGGCGCGCCACAATCATGGCACGCCGGGGTTTCCTCCCTCCGAATCCGGTGCAGGTGAGATCCGAAGCATCCGTGGCCGGATAACACCTGCACCAGACGGAAAGAGAGAAAACCGTGGGACCGCTCGAGCCAGTCTTGGAGTACTGGCCCGAGCGCGTCCAGTGTTCGACGGCCAAAGGCGGCGGTGGCGAGGTCCTCAGTCCAATGGTGGACTATAGCTGCCCTCGCCTCTCGCCGGACGGCCTCCCGCTCTTCCACGGCGGGGTGCTCCCCGAGCACCTTCCGCCGCGCCGTCCACTCGTAAACTCTGGCAAGCACCCACGCCTCGAGCTCCCAAGGAGGGGTGCCGGCCACAGCGCACGCCGCCGCAAAGCCTACCGAGCGGTAGGCCCTCGCCACCCGGAGTGCAATGACCCTTTGGGGCCTGCGAATGGCGGTGGCGTTCTCCCTCCTGTGGAGGGAGTCCGCCCAGATGGGGGCCCCGTAGAGAGCCATACTCTTCAAGATGCCGGCATACAAATACCGGCATCGCGCCTTAGGCCCTCCCAGGTTCGGGAGGAGCCACGAGAGGGCATCCGCAGCCTTCAGCAGGCGGGTCGACAGCGCGCTGAAGTGTGGGCCGAAGCGCCACCTGCTGTCGAGTACCAGGCCCAGATATTTCATCTGGGCCCTGACTCCGATCGTGACGCCCTCCACAACAATGTGGGCGTCAGGAGGGGTGCGCTGCCGAGGCCCGTGGAAGAACACGGCCTCGGTCTTGTTCAGCGCCACCTTTAGTCCTAGGCGGCGGATCCTTCCTGAGACCAAGGATCCGCCAGCCGAGGCCAGATTGGCCGCCTCCCTGTAGTCCCTCCCCCGGGCCGTGAGAAGAGTGTCATCCGCATAGCAGATGACACTCGTGCCACGAAGGAGGGTTCCCCGCAGGAGCCAATCGAATCCGATGTTCCACAGCAGGGGTCCTAGGACCGACCCCTGTGGGACACCGGACTCTGCGCCATACCGCCTAACTGTGGCCGTCTTGTCTACGAGGAGGACAGCTCGGTCCTCCAAGTAACTGGCCAGGAGTTGGCGCAAGTACTGAGGCACTCCGTGGTACCGGAGTGCCTCCAAGATTGTCGAGTGGGGGACGGAGTTGAAGGCGTTAGCTATATCAAATGACACAGCCAACACTCCGTCCCCTGCCTCCACTGCCTCCCTCACTTGGCCCTTGAGCAGGGCCAACGCATCTATCGTCGAACGCCCCCTCCGGAAACCGAATTGGGCGTCCGACAGGTCCGGCCCCACCAGCCGCAGGAGGCCATTTAGCCGGGCGGCGACGATCCCCTCGAACAATTTACCGACCTCATCGAGCAGAACGATGGGCCGGTATGCCGAGGGGGAGTCCGCCGGGCGTCCCTCCTTTCGGAGGAGGCATAGCTGCCCCTCCTTCCAGAGTTTCGGGAACCTCCCAGTCGTGAAGCACGCGCTGAAGAGGTCCCGAAACCTCTCCTCCATCTTGGAGGCGGCGATGGCCACCACCCGTGCGGGCACCCCGTCCGGCCCAGGGGCGGTCTTCTTCGCGCGGAGGCGAAGAGTGCCCGCGCGAAATTCCTCCACCGTGACAGGGGGGACTTCCTCCTCCGGCGGAGCCGCCTCCCGCGGGGGGTCCATCACTGGTGGGGTGAAGTCGGTCCTGCACGGAAACAGGGACCGGACCACCCCGTCCAGCAATGCCGGCTCGAGGGTCTCCGTCAGTGGGGGACCAAAGGGGCGCAGTTTATTCCGCGCCGCCTTATACGGTCTCCCGTACGGATCCCTGTCGAGACCCTCCAGCATCTCGGCTCTCGCCGAATCGTCGGCGGCGCACATTGCCGACCTGAGGACCGTCTTCGCCTCAACATACACGGCGTAGAGGCGGTCCTCATTGGCCGGGTCTCGGGGGCGGCGCCGTCGACTCCGCGTGTAGGCCCTTCTGGCCGCCACGCAGGCGGCCCGGAGCCCCGCCAGTTCCTCCGACCACCAATAAACGGCGCGACGGGGGGCAGGGCGGCGAGACCGAGGCATGCTAGAGTTGCACACCTCGGTCAGAGACCCCCTCAGCTGGACCGCTGCGGCGTCCACGTCCAGAACTCTAGGAGAAGGCGTGAGCCAGTCCTGGAGGAACGCCGCCTCCTCAGCGGCCTCCCTGTCCAAGCGGGTGAGAGCCCATCGTGGAAAGGGGGATTGGCCCGAGCGGACCATCCCCCGAGGGCTCTGGGTGGAGATGTCGAACCGCACATATCGGTGGTCCGACATAGTCTCCACCATCTCCACCCGCCAGTTCACGATGCGGGCGGCTAGAACGGGGGTGGCAAACGAGACGTCGACCACTGACCCTCCCCGTTGCCGCACACACGTGTGGACTGTCCCTCGGTTTAGGAGGGACACACCGGTCGAGGCCGCCCAAAATTCGACGGCACGGCCCCTGACGTTGCAAGAGGCGGCCGGGTTACCCCAGGCCGCCGACTTGGCGTTCAGGTCGCCCAATACGGCGACCTGGCGCGGCGCCGCCCTCCCGACCACTGCGGTGAGGATTTCGAGGAAATTCTCGAAATCCGACAGAGGGCGGTTTGGCGAGAAATAGACCCCCACCAGGGCTATATTTCCCCACGCGGCGGCCACGTATCCCGGTCCCCTCTCTAAGAGCGAGAGGGGAGGGGAGTCTGTGGAAGGCCGCGACACCAATGCCACCAAGCCGTCCCGATCACCTAGCCAACGACCAGGGACCGAGTACGGCTCGGCAACCACCGCCACGTCCACCAACCACTCAGCCATCGTCTGCATCAGCAGATCCTGGGCTGCTCTGCAGTGGTTGGTGTTCGCCTGGAGGATGCGATGTTCGACTCTATCCATCAATGGACATCGCACCCCCTTCCTCCACGGCCGCCGAAATTTCAGGAACGGCGGTAGCAGCGGCAGGCTGGGTCGGTGCCTGCGCTTTGCCCTTCTTAGGGGGAGGATTGCAGTTCCTCCCCTTCATCACGTGGCCCGCCGGGCGGCCACTGGCAGCGCACACCGCGCAGTGCGGCGTGGCGGCCTTGCAGGAGGCGGACTTGTGCCCGTCCTTGCCGCAGCGGTAGCAGCTGTCCGTCCTATCTACCTTGGACGGACAGAGGGCCCGGGTGTGTCCAACTCCAAAGCACTTGTAGCAGCGCAGAGGCTGATCTACAAGTGCCTTGACTGCACCCGAGCTGAAGCCGACGGTTTAGGTTAGGTTAGGTTAGAACAGTGACCAAAACGCGCGAGCCGAACGAGCGAAGCGAGCGTGCCGCGGCAGCGGGCGGCGAAGCGCCAGAATCTGAATGTGTCATTAGGTTATGTTAGTTCCCAGCTATGGAGCCAGGACTTAGACGAATTTTCGAGATTATTTTTTTTCGTTTTGATCACTGTTCTAACCTAACCTAAACCTACACCTAACCTAACCTAAGTCATAGCGCCCCTAAGGCTACACAATGACCATTTTTACTAAACGTTTTGTATTTACAGCAAATAATTTTTGAATATGCGGCCTAGATAAATATTTGCTGTAATTACAAAACATTTGTTCAAGAATCATTTAAAGTCGTGATTTTTATTTTGTTGAAACGAATGATTACCCACTTTATGTTAATGAATAGCCAATCAGAACCATTCACGTAATAATCAATAACCCTTTAAGTCTTATTTGAAGTTCAATAAATGAAATAGGAATTTAGGTCCAGGCAAACTTGTACCCTAGTCCCACCATGTCGAATGAATTCTAAGGACATTATGTACGTTGAATGAGAATGAGTGAAGGCTACGTAGGTTCGTCAACAAGGTTTATTATTTAGAGAACTAGCCTTGATTCTGTGTGTTATCGAATTATTTTGAGTTCACAAACAGGCTTTTATTTTAGGTAGTTATTAATTTAATTATATACCTATACACGTAAGTGTTTAAACCAAAAAAAATGTAATAATAAGACATTATTACAAATTCTTTGGTTTGAACATTATTTCATACCTAATACTGTGAAGAAAGGGTTTGAGTGATTTTAAGAGATATTTTAACAGCTATTATGTCGTTGTTAGTAAATTGAGGGCACCTTCGATTACAGCATTTGAAAAATTGGAATATGAAATATGATACATTGAGGCGAATATTGTCCGCCATACAGGTATAATTTTATACACCTAAATAATAGGTAAGTATAACAAAAAAAAACAACCGAATTGAGAACCTCCTCCTTTTTGAAGTCGGTTAATAAATCCCGTTTATTTTTGAACCCCACGTGAAACACTGTACATAATACCTTAGTAATAAGAACGCCCTTTCTTCACATTTAAACTGACCGCGACTTTGTATTAACTCGAAACATCACCTACAAATTTGATTATTAATTAGAGTTCAAGTTTTAATAAGACATTATTACAAATTCTTTGGTTTAAACATTATTTCACACCTAATAATGTGAAGAAAGGGTTTGAGTCATTTTAAGAGATATTTTAACAGCTATTATGTCGTTGTTAGTAAATTGAGGGCACCTTCGATTTCAGCATTTGAAAAATTGAAAGTGATGATATAAATACTTATTAATTTTATAATTATTATATTTTAGCCAATTTTAATTAATTTATTAGATTTAATTTTTATTTATACTGAATGGATTTTATATTATATAATTTTATTTTACTTGTTGTAACATGACTCTCAGCACGGTTTGGGAAACTGTGAGTGCTGGACTAATAAATAAATAAATAAATTAGCATTTTTTTATTTCAAATATTAACAAATTGGGAAAATTAGTGCACGACCAGCTCGATGTTTCCACTGTAAAATACGATATAAAACGGTACGTAGTAAAACAATACGATAGAATACGAGAGGTACATTTTAAATTTCGATTTGAAGATACCTAATATAAAAACGTCAAAGGAAGCAACGCACCATCGATATAACACTTCATAGTGATGTCCAAATAAGGTAATGTATCGAGTAATCGACATAGCGTGCACTCGATAAAACTCTCCGATTTCTCGTCAGTTCCATTGGTTACGGTTCGACCATTTATTTGTTTTATCGGCAACATATGCATGGTTTATTAACGAACTCAGTTTAATTGGGGAGGCAAACAAAACGTGTGTTTGATTTTGTCATTAATATTGACGATATAAACATTGATTATTAGAATATCGAATGGAATGCCCACTATGTAAAATGGTGACATAATATTCGTTTTCGTAGAACCAAAATCATGACTCTATTAATTCATTCATTTTTGTATTTATACATTTATTGTTGACTTCTAGATTCATAAGTACAGTCAAGGGCAAAGATATGTATAGAAGTATTGTTATTAAAAATATGCAGTCATAATTAGATGCACAAAATTGTACTCATCCAAATGATCATAAATATGTACACATTACTCAACCCATAAATATGTACACTTAGCAAGCAATAATTTTGTATATGTCATTATTTACAGATATTTTCATAAACCAACCCACAATAGAATGTCCGATGTCCGTCAAACCTGAAAATTATATTTTCAAAATATTTTTAGAATGTATTTGTCAGTAACAGTATCTAATGGCCAGTAATCAATATGATTCGATATTATCAATAAATTGTCTTACCTACGTATAGGAAGACTCTTTACAATTAAGTCAGCCACTTTCCCACTTGGAAATGAAGGATTACCGCACGTCTGATCGCCTTTAATGATGTATATATATTTATGAATTTTATGGTGTTTCTAAATTTATGCGTTAATAGATGAGGACGTAATATTGCACCTTTTGGTGTTCCCTAATTTATGCTCTCACTGATGACGCCATTTTTTGAGATTTTGTGGTGTATACATAACTTTGCCCTTGACTGTACCTATACCTTAAAGTATTATACTTTAAGGCGAATATTGCCCGACATACAGGTATCATTTTATACACTTACTTAATAGGTATAACAAAAAAAATACAACCGATTTGAGAACCTCCTCCTTTTGAAGTCGGTTAAAAAAGATTCCGTTTATTTTTGTACCCCACGTGAGAACACTGTAAGTACATAAACCCTTAGTAATAAGAGCGCCATTTCTTCACGTTTAAATTGACCGCGACGTTGTATTAACTCGGAACATTACCTACAAATTTGATTTTCAATCAGAGTTCAAGTTTTACACGAAAGATCTATTTCTTTTGTTGTAGCAAAATAACAAACGCGCTATCGAGAATCGAACAATGATTATTGCAAGAAACCTTTATTAAGAGTAACGATGACTCGATAGCATTTGGGTCAACGCTTTTTGTGTTTAATGGGACGATAGTCGATAGATAATATTGTTGTTCGAACACTCGAATACCAATATAAATATAGTAGAGTGCTATTGATGGTAAACAAATATATTTTTATATATCTCGTTAAAACTAATAGAGTTACCGACCAGCGTCCCATCATTGTTTGTGGTTCAGCTATATTATAAAAAGAGCTGATAATAACAAAGTCAATAGCCTGGTGGTTAGAGGGGTCGTCCTCGTAGCTGAGAGGTTCCGGGTTCGATCCCCATCCTGGCCATTAAACTATTGACGTGAGCCCACTCCTAGCACAAGCATTAACTTAGTTGGAGGGGCTAAATGGAATACTAGTAATGTGACAAACACACATTGCTAGTAATCTTTAAAGAAACAAAAACAAAGTCGGAAAACAAGTGTATTACCCGCCTCATGTTAAGCAGTTACCTTATCTCATACAATACTAATGCAATACTAATGGCATAGCTCGCACTTTGCCAACCTGAAGGGCAGCGAGATAGAGGTAGGGGAAGAGGGAGATTTGGCTTCCCGCTGTCTCACTTATCGTACAAAAGGCAGCTATAATAGTAACATTACACTGTTTTTCTGTGTAAGGGAGGTACTACCCCGGTTGAGGCAACACGTATGTAAGCTGTACTCAATTGGCTACAGCTTGGCTCTATCACTGTAAAAAAGGTAAAGTTACGTTAGCTTCTACTCATAAACTATATGATTGATTTTGAATAATTTTTATTTTTGTACTCATGGGGTCATTTTACTTAGGGGATGGTACTTACTTAGCTATACATACCCGGGGTGCTATAAGTGGCACTGTTGTTGTCAAAAAATACGCTAGTGAAACTGCCAGAAAGAGCTAGTATCTTTATATAAGCGTCATATGTAATTTTTTATACCTTTTTCTTTGCACGAAAAACTCCTCAAATTTATTTAATGTAATGTTTGCTCGCTCTACACCGAATGATATCGCGAAAATGTGCTCCAGCACATTTGTCAAAGGCTTAATAATCATAATGGTAATCCCGGACATGTGTCTGGTCGGCCGGCTCACGGGAGAGCCGTGAACACGGAGAGTTAAGCCGGGAAGAAAAATCTCACGTTCACTCTCTCCGTTCAGTATGTCAGAGCAAATCTACATCGTGAGTCATATAATTATTATGACTGGTTCATTTTAGATAAATATATGGATAAGTATACTGTTTATTTACATTACTTGAATGAGGTCCATACATAATGCTATTGTTAGATGTAGAATAACAAATTGTATTGCAGTTACACTACTATAACAAATAATAAAATACTATGTACCTAGTACATTAGACAAGACCGTTTACATTTAAAGTTAAATAAAAGTTAATCCAAGATCTGAACTTTTGACATCCAACTCGTGTACTCTTAAGTTATTAAGATCCAAGTTAACATAAGTTTTTGTCTCCGTAGGATGGGTAAAAGCAACGAAACCTTCATGTCAGTTTGTGAAATCTTGAAATATAAAGTTTTCAAAAGTAACTTAAGTACTTTAATTTCAAAACTTTATTGTCACCAAACTATGACACCTTGTGACTTTCTGAATATTAAATGTCAAGAGATAACTATTCATCTAATTTTAAAGTTATAATTTAGCCCTTTTGACGTCCCACTCCTGGGCACGGGCCGCCCCTCAACACGAGGGGGATTCAGGCCATAATCCACCAAGCTGGCCCAGTGCGGGTTGGCGGATTTCACATGTCTTTCGAAAATTGGTTAGATCTTCTAAGACATGCAGGTTTCCTCACGATGTTTTCCTTCACCGTAAGCAAGTGATAATCATATAGAAATTTCGTACATAGATTTCGAAAAATCCAGAGGTGCGAGCCGGGATTTGAACCCAAGACCTGGTGCCCGCAAGACGCGTGCTTAACCAATCGGCTTTCACAGCAATTTTAAAGTAAAGATTATTTAAGGCTTGACGTCAACTTGATGCGTCCAGTCGAGGCGAAATGGCCTCCTGTAACGGCGCGCGAGCCAAGCTGTAGCGAATTGACTACAGCTTATATACAAGCTGGATCGATCTGGTAGTACCACCCTCGCACGGAAGATCAGCGTAAAGTAACAATTATACCTAGCAGCGGTTCGCACGATGAAAGATATCGCTCAGCTGAGATCCCAAAACGTGATGAGATTAGTTTTGATGCCATTGTCTTTTGTAAATAGGTGACCCAATTTCAGGGCCGCGACATAAATAGCTTTCGCGGGAGGTTATAATACATTTAACGTTATTTTGTAATACACTTGAGAGTAATTATTCATTAAAAGTTATAATGAAGGGGAACAAAGGAGAACTTATTAATTTAACTCGGCCTTCGGAACAGACACAGCCTAAGTATGCATGGAAAATAAAAATTACGACAGCAAATGATTTTGTAGAGCCTTGTTATCTTTTTTTTAGTAATTTATAACCGACTTCCAAAAAGAGGAGGTTCTATGTTCGCCTGTATGTATCTTTTCATGTATGTTCTACTATCTTTACACTACTTTAGGTAGTCCTTACTAAGGGAACTATCCCTAATTACGTGAATTGGCACCAACTCTAATAAATTAAAGAAATTACAAGGTGCCTAGTTATTTCTAGCTCTTTAATGCACCCATTTTTTTTAACTCGGTTTAATTTTTTTATTTAAATATTTTTATTACTAAACCTTTGGTAATTACAGCAAAGATTTGATACCCCGTATTAGTAAATTATTTACTGTACTCACAAGTCTTTTCATAAAGTATCTTATCCACGTACTAGAAAATTATGAGTTTTGCCATGAATACAACAGTAAGTAACCAACGCAAAGTAAAAAACGTACTATACTGGTAACACAATAATGAAATTTCCAAGAATTGGTTGTGTGTTTACATTAGAATTTCAATATTCTGCTGTAAAGTGGTACCTAGGGGGATATTATTATTGACGGAAAGTTTTCGATGTCGGAAACGAGAACTCCCTTCTTTCTTTTACAAATAAGTAAGAAGAAGAATGAAAGCTGTGGTTTTTGGAACAGAAACTTAATTTTCCGTCGATTGTGAATACCCCGCTGGTGTATGAAGTATGATGCATTGAAAACACAAAGGTTTACTTACCATCGACACAGTTTCCATCTAAACGCCACTCTAAACGATACGACAGTTAGTCCGTAATCGACGTTGAGCGACCGCGCCTCGCATGAATGAACGCTGCACTACTTTTTGTGTAAACCAACACTTAGCATAAGGTACATAAACACACATTGTAATTTTTTTTTTTTTTTTTTTTGAATTGACTATATGTTGTTGGCCAGAGTGGCCATAACAACTTCACCGGGACAGAGGGCGAGCGCAAGTGCGCTCCAGCCAGAGGGGCAGGGGGGCAGCTAGCTCAAGGGCGCCACAAGGGACACGACCTCGGCTTGGGCCGCTGCCAGGAGAGGTGGCGAGGGTAAATCTACCACCGGATCGGAACGCGACCTCGACTGAGAAGATCCGGCAAGAAACTCAGCGGGCTTGTCGGGTGCCAAGGTGCGTCTAGGTAAGTAGACGCACCTTCTAGCGGAAGCGGGGGTTCGTCGACCTCGCCGGCGAGGTCGGTGTCTGGTGGGGAGTGTGCGTGTGTCGTTCTCCTCGTCATCTGAGTCTAGGAGAGCGGTGAGTGGGTCGGGGGGGTCCAGCAACACATGCCGCGGCCTGCGGCGGCATGCAACTGGCGCGTGTGTAGGTGCATAATCGGCGGCGGCGACGATTAAGGCATTGGTGTGTTCAGAAGCCTTCTTGAAATAGCGTTCGGACGCTATTTTGAAGTGCTTCTGGATAGAATCGAGGCGTAAGTCAGAATGAAGGTCTACGTTCCTTACGAACCACGGGGCTCCGACGGCTTGGCGAAGGAAGCGGGACTGAATGGCCTGGAGGCGACTAATGTGCGAGTTGGCCGCGTGAGCGAACACAACGCTCGCATAAGACATGATAGGGCGTATGCAAGCTTTGTATAGTGTCACCTTATTTCTAAGGGACATTTTACTCCGCTTGCATAAAAGATAATGAAGGCGACCGAGCACAAAGGCGGCTCGATTGCGGACGTTTCTAATGTGAGGACCGAAGGTCATGGAGCCATCGAGAGTGACCCCGAGATATTTAACTGATTTGGACCAAGGGATAGGCTGCTTGTACAAAGAGACAGTACCTAAGTTGGAGCGAGTGTGGCGTTTGGAGGGGCGTCGAGAGGTGGTCCTGGCAAAAAGCACGGCTGCGCTTTTGTCCGGGTTCACCTCTATTCGCCATTTCCTAAACCACTCTCCGAGAGAATTGACAGCGCGTTGGAGAACGCGTGTGATTTGAGCCTTGTTACGATGGGAGAAATAAAGCGCGGTATCATCCGCGTAAAGGGCAAGTTGCACATTGTTCGTGCGGGGAATGTCATTGGTGTACAGACTGTACAAGAGGGGGGAGAGCACGGAGCCCTGAGGGACTCCTGCCCTGATGGGGTGGGGTGAGGAGAGCGTGCCCTCGACTCGATATCGAAAGGTACGGTTTGACAAGAAGTCTCGTAAGATGAGCACGAGACTGTCCGGCACGCCTAAGAGGTAAAGCTTGTAAATCAAGCCGTTGTGCCAGACTTTGTCAAACGCCTTAGCGACGTCAAAGAAGAGAGCTCCCGTGGATAGGGGGCGACCGGGGGAGGAGTTGAGACCTTTGAGAACGTACTCCGTGATGCGGTGTACTTGGTGTACACAAGAGTGGCCGGCCCGAAAGCCGAACTGCTCGTCTATGAGAAGATGATTTGAAAAGATATACTCTTTGAGTCTTGCTAATAGCAGGCGCTCATAGAGTTTGGCAATGGCCTTGAGGAGGCTAAAGGGACGGTAGCTCGCAGGGACGTTGCGGGGCTTACCGGGTTTATGAATGCCGATGACTATTGCCTCCTTCCACGCATTGGGAAAGATGCAGTTCGTCATAGCGGCATTGAAAATAGCTACTAAGAGACAGATAAGTTGAGCGGGTAAGAGTTTGAGAACTCTGTTGCTAATGCCGTCAGAGCCCGGGGCCTTTTTGGGATTGAGACCTTTAATCAAGTCCTTCACCTCGGATTCGGTTACCGGTTTGAGAGTGGTAGTGAGGGGTAAGGAAACCCTGCGCTCGACTTCCCTATCAACGAGTTCCAGGTGGTCGGGATCAGAGGATTGGGTGCTAGGGGAGCACTGGTTCTCGAGAGCGGAGGCTAGAAGCTCGGCCTTTTCGTCGTCATCGAAAGCAGGGGGGTCACCTGAAGGGCGTAATAGGGGTGGCATTGTGACAATGGAGTCGGACTTTAAGGCTCTCGCCAGCTTCCAGTAAGCTAGATGCGATGGAGAGATTCCTTCGAGAAGGTCACCCCACCGCGCGTTCCTAAGCTCGGCGATGCGACGCTTTACATCACGCTGTAAAGCGCGCATGCGAACACGGTTAGCTTCGGTGGGGTAAGAATCGTAAGCTCTGATGGAGGCATTCTTAGCTCGGACCAGTTCTTTGATATCGTCCGGCAGGACGAAGCGGTGCGAGTCACCTACCTCGACCTGCTTAGACGAGTGGCTGATGGCCGACTGGAGATGGTTGGAGAAGGCATCTACAGCCTGAGACGTGTCCTGAGGGGACGTGAGGGGTTCAGGGATGTTAGCGAGGTGTGGAGAAGAGACATCCGCTAAGGAAGTACTTAGCTTTTGCCAATCCATCACAGAACGCGTGGTCGGTTGAGATGGAGGGGGAGGTCCGAGCTGCATGAGAACGGGACGATGGTCGGAGTCGAGCTCTTGGAGAACTTCCAAGGAGCGCAACCGTAAGGTTATGCCCTTGAGGAGGGCAATGTCTAGGACATCAGGGCGATGTGCTAGGTTGTTCGGGAAGTGAGTGGGGTGCATGGGGGCGATGACGTCAAAGTCGAGCTGATCGACTAGGGCGTCAAGACGCCTCCCATTAGGGGTGGTAAGGAGACTATTCCACCTGACATGCTTGCAGTTGAAGTCGCCAGCCAGTATGACTGCGCTTCCCAGATCAAGGAGTGCTTCGATGTCACTCCTAAGCAGAAGCTTGTTAGGTGGAAGGTAGATGGAGGCTATGACCACGGCAGGATGGCCAGTGAGGGAAAGACGACAGACCGAGGCTTCTATGTTCGTGAGCGCAGGGGGGTCGAGGGGGATGCAGTGGAGGGACCTCCTGTAATAAATGGCAGTCCCACCCCCGCGGGCTGTGAGCCTGTCATTCCTTACAAGATTATAGTTTGCGATTTTGGGATCGCGACGGGACGGCTTAAGCAGGGTCTCCTGCACCAGCAAGAGATCAACCTGATGATCCCGAAGGAATTCACCAACCTGATCCCTCTGCTGGGAAAGGCCGAAAGCGTTGAAAAACGCTAGGGATAGGTGATGGGGTTTGGTCCGTTGAATGTGTAAATCCATTACGGGTGCAAGAGGGAGTCAAAAATGGAGAGGGAGTCGTACACATCCATGTACGACTCGATGACGCCAATCCTCTCAAAGGGATTGGTGACGTTACGGAGGTGGTGCGCTAGTGAGCGAATTCGGTCAACGTTGACGACGTTGAAAAATTCGTTCACCAGCGCGAAGTCGCTAGCCAAGTTGGTGGCGGTAGTAGGCGCAGAGGGCGTGGGGCGAGGGCGGGGGGCAGCAGGGCGCGCAGGGGCAGTCTGCACCGGGAGGGAGGCGGTGGCCGTGTATGGGAGCGGTTTGCTCCATACATTGGCGCGTGGGGATGGGCGCGCTGGGAGCGCAGGCTTTAGCGCTGAGGGCGCGGGGGCGGGGGGTGCTGAGGGCAGACAGGGGCGGGGCGCAGAGGGCGCAGTGGAGATCGGTGCGAAACACACCGGGGGAGGCGCAGAGAGCATAGAGGGCTGAGAAGCAGCCCGTGCAGACGCTCGAGGGCGTCCACGCCTCGCCACCCCGCTGCTCCCCTTTGGGGCCTTGGGGCAACCGCGATAATTCGCGGTATGTCCCTGAGTCCCGCAGAGGACACAGCTTGGCGGTTCGGTCGCGGTCTCCTTCGAGCGCGAGCACCCACTAGTGGGATGGTCACCGATGCATTTGACGCATCGGGGACGGGCGTTACAATTACGGGCAGAGTGCCCGTAAAGTTGGCAGTTGTGGCACTGCGTGGGAGTGCCACTTTTGTGTGGGGCCTCAATAGAGAGCCCTGAAATAAAGCAGACGGCCTTTAAATTAAAGATTTTCCGACCTTCGTCGGAGCGGTCCAGCACGACCAGGACCATGTCATATGGCTCCCGGGTGCGGGCCTTGTACATCCGGTGCACCTCGTGCACCGGGAGGGACTGCGACTTAAGGTCGCACTTGATGAGCTCGGTATCGAGCTCCTTAGGGAGGCCGCGGATGACGGCACGAAGTACGCGCTCCTCTTCGAGCGCGTAAGTGTGATATGGGATTTTATTATCCCTTAGAAATTTGGATAGGGCGCGGTGAGAGTCCGAGGTCTGCACCTTGACCATTATTCCCTGCGAGGTGGACCTCGCAGAGAGAAAGTGGATATGACGCTCATGAAGCGCCTTGGAAATTTGCTCCCAGGCGCTCTTGTCATGGATGACAAGAGGGGGGGGCGGGGGTGACTTGCGCGCGGGGCGCGGGGAGGGCGAGGCCCGCTGCGAGGCAGACGGGCTATTGCCAGATTGGCGGAGGGTAGGGGACGCGGGGGTAGGGGAGGGGGCAGGGGACCCCAGGGAGGGAGCAGCTTTGCTCACCTTAGGGGGAGGGAGGTCGCGCTGTTTGCGCGCCCTCTTGTTGCCAACAAGAATGAAATCATCCTCCGATGAGGATGAGGCGGGAAGGGGGGAGGAGGGGGGGGCAAGGGCCTCCACCTCCATGTCGATCTCCAACTGAACGTCGGAGTCGCACTCGGAGGGAGGGGTAGGGGCAAGAGGGGAGTAGGGAGGCGAGGAGTCGGGGGACGCGGGGCGGTCCGCGGCATGTCGGCGGGCTAGGGTATCCAGCAGGGCTGGACACTGCGCCTTGACTAAGACGAGGAGCTCTCGAAAGAGCTCCTCGGTGAAGTTACAAGTTAGGTCCATAGTGGACCTAAGTGGTGAGAGCGTCCCGCCCCACCTGCCGGCAGGGAGGGGTAGGGTGTGTACCTAGGTGTGACCTAGACCTATGGTGTCCCTTTACCTATGTGCAATGGCAAAGGTTGTGTAGGGTGAGTACCTAACTACGCCTACCGGCGTACCTAAGCACCTAACTGTGTCTAACAGCCCCGGGGCAGAGGTACGTAGCCAATAAATCGACTGCGCACCAAACAGCACCCAGAGAATGGGAGTAGGGATAGGGTAGGGTGGGCGTGAGCTACCTGGCGTCGACTAGGGGAGACCCCAAGGCCGGTGGTGCCAGGCCCAACCAAGTTTGCCTACCCCAGGAGGGGACGGCGAGCGCTTGGGTCACGCTCCCTATCCACTTGTTGCCACCGTTAGGTATTCCCGTGGATAGGTGCAAAACTTGACGGAAAAATAATTTCTGTCGAAAGAAACAGTGATTGTCGTGAAAACGACAGTTCAAGCGGAGCGCACGGGGCGAGGTGGGCGGAGGCGGCAAGGGGCCGCGAGCGGGTGGCGGCCGGCGCCGTGGCGCGGCGGCGCGCGCGGCGAAGTGGGGGCGACTGCGGCTGAAAAACACACAACACACAAACAAGGATTAAACCCAGGCAAAATGTGTTTAGCCTGCCGTAAAAACAACAGACTAAAACACAAGATACGAGGAAAAAAGCCCTGAGATGGCGGAGCGTCGAGCGAGTGCGAGCGCGTGATGCGGTGAGGCGGACTGGCGCGGAGCGTGCGTCGCTGACGGCGGCCGGATCGGGACTCCACACATTGTAAAGGAAGATGGAGTTCTCATACTCGTGATCATTTTTCTTTAAAACAAATCACTAATACCCTTTGATAAAGGAAGAAGAAATGACAAGAAATTAATTTTAGGAGATCCTGGTATAATTTTTAATTTTGTTCACTAAATATTTTGTATTTTATTACAGCAAAGATTTATTTAATGCCTCGTATTCTTGATAATTATTAACGATAAAAAACAATAGCATATCAATAACTTATTATAATTTTACCTACTTACCATTAAATATGAATTATAAAATGTCCAATTATATAATATATTTTTTGTGTAGTGTCATTTATAGGAATCTTTAATGTGCACATAGGTTTACAGAATGCAGGTGATGGTGGGAACTGAAGCAGCAACGAAACGTTCCCGTTTGTCGCCATTATTGTTTCACCATTCGCGTGAAATGTGTGCACTAAACTCAATGTTTCAAATATTCCCAAAAAAGAGAACGACCTACACAAATTTGCTATAGTATTGAAGCAAACCTTCTACGGGTATACGGACGTTCGGGGCGCCCGCCGCGCGGTTAATCTATCCGTGCTGAGCGTCAGTAGCGTTACACGATATATATAGGTATACAGAGTGGCAGTTGCGGCGCCCTTCGCTTTATACTACAAAGCTTTGCTTCTTTTGGGCGTCCCTAGACGGCACTGTTTTTTTTTTCTCAGTGAAGAGAACTCAACTAAATTAAGTTCATAGCAACTGAATAAAATAGAATCGACTACAACAATTACGTTTGCGCGCACAAAAACACTGTGCAAAGGAAGATTAGTGTGAGGTTAGTAGTTTAAACTGTTGTCATTCTAGTTCAGTAATTGGATCGAGTGTGTACTCTAAACTAAATTACCCGTCTATGTCGCGCGCGATAGTTTCGAGACCGCCACACCACACGATCAAACCCTATTCGATGTTTTATACAATTTATTGCATTCAACCTTTGTGTCTGAGACAGGGAATCGAATAAGTAACCAAAGACCGATCTCTAGTCTGAGAGCGATCTTGAATAGGCTTTTGACATGTCATTGACCGCTTGGTGCAGTGGTTCGAGCGTAAGCCGCTCGGCTCACAGCACCGGGTGGTTGCGGGTTCGATTCCCTGGTCTGGGTGTCACTGGGATCGCCCCCAGTCCATTGTACGGTAACCATAGTACAAGCTTTGCTTAGTTTGGGACCATACAGTTGGTGTGTTTGTCTGGCGATACTTATTACTTATTATTATACTTATTTTGTACTGATATAACATAAAAGTGATAGTTCTAAGATCGCTCTCAGACTTGAGATCGATTTATTAAATGCGGGCCTGATTATCAGGGTTAACCATATAGTACGTAATGTAGTTGGAACCACTGGTTTTTGTTATTTTTTCCGGTTTTGGTAGTCGCATAAACGAAAAGCCTTAATAAAAAATCACAAAACGAATATGTTAGCAGTCCATTGGCCGACAACAATGTCAGGGGTCAAGGATTAACGGAACTACCGATATTTGGAACGAAGGTTTACCGATGAAATGGAAATATATAAAATCAGCAGACTTGGAGTCCAGATGATCTATCTATTCTTCAGTGATTTGCCTTCAGAAGGTCTGAAAGTCAATGTAACATTATTTATCTTGTAAAAGAAGGAACTTACATACTCGTTCGCGAAAATGCTGTCTTTGGGTCCTCCAAAAATTTAAATTCCAATCCACTGCTGTAGAACAAAACCAACCTTGTGTTAGTGGAACTAGGTTAGTTTCAGTTTGCAGAAGTGTGTGTGGGTAGGTTCCATTTTGCAAAACTACGTCCAAGTGGATTATAGGGTTCAAAATCGTATCGGAAATTGTAAGAAGGTACCTAAATGTCTTCACCACAATTACCCGCTCTATGTGAACCGTTCTTGAGATGCTAAAGGCGATAAACGTTTCGTACTGAGAACTTCAGCAGAACTATTACGACTAAACTTTGGTGTAATTTTAATTATCCTGCAGGTTATCTGGACAAAAAGGGTTCGCCACTGGTGGTGTTGATTTAGTTTGATTTTCATTTTGTTATCGCCTCTTGAAAATGTATATTCTATCCCCCCGCGTAATGAAACATATCCTCATACAAAAATTAATTTCTTCACTGTTTTAAATGTTTTTTTTTTTTTTTGTGTTCATGTGGTTTGATTACTTTGGTATAATTGCGCTTTTATCATAAAAATACAGTTTTCTATGATTACTAGCAAAAAAGTCTGATAGGATAGTATTCAGTATTCGTAACTAATTCACGAGAAAAAAACAGTGATAGCCGATTGGTTACACACGCGTCTTGCGCGCACCAGGTCCTACGTTCAAACTCCGGCTCGCACCTTTGGATTTTTAAAAATTTATGTGCGAATAATAATTTATATAATACAAGTTTATGCCCGCGACTTCGTCCGCGTAGTATTTAACTTTACAAAAAAATCGGGATTATCGGGATAAAAACTATCCTATGTGTTAATCCTGGTTATAAACTATCTGTGTTCCAAATTTCATCTAAATCCGTTCTGTAGTTTTCGCGTGAAAGAGTAACAAACATACATACATCCACACTCACAAACTTTCGCATTTCTAATATTAGTAGGATGATTATCACTCGCTTACGGTGAAGGAAAACATAGTGAGGAAACCTGAATGTCCTACAATCTAACCAATTTTCGAAAGACATGTGAAATCCGCCACAACCCGCACTGAGCCAGCGTGGTGTATTACGGCCTGAATCCCCCTCGTAGTGAGGGGAGGCCCGTGCCGAGGAGTAGGACGTCAAAAGGGCTAAATTATTATTCTTTTATTGTCACGAGACCTCTCAGCAGATGTTACCCGGACATTTTTGGGAAGCTTCACAGAATAGTCGTACTGGAGTGAGTTCAAAGCGATTCAAATTGTACCGGGTGGGGGCAACGGTCAGACGAAACTCAGAAGCTGGATGGCACACTTCACGCAACGTGCTGCTGACTGAGCAATTACTCACTAACCATTGAGACCGAACACCGCTCGCTACACAGAAACTACAATTTGTTGAACGAGATAATTCCTTACAGTTTGCTGTTAATTACTCCATCTATATCTATCTATATATATAAAACTGAATCTCTATTTCCTTGGTCATCGCATCACGCGTGAACGGATGTAACGATTTCGCTAATTCTTTTTTGTTGTGTTTATTATTGTCAGGAGAAGGTTCTTATGAAAGAAAAAAAAAGAAAGTTGAGCGGAACAATTCGAATTCAATAATCAAAGTTAAGGCTAAAGCGCCCAACTAGCCCGCGAAGTTCAAATTTTTTGAGGTTTTTTATATTTAGTGATTTACTAGTATCATATCCACCGTGATAATATTTAGAGTAAAGTAAATGTATTAATAAACGCACTGCATACTGTGTTTGTCGCAAATCACAAAATGTTATCTTAAATGTTTTCAGATTTTGGATAAACTATAAAAATACTCGAAAATTTTGAATTTCGCGGTCTAGACATGCGCCTTCGCCTTAAGACAGGACAACGTCCGTCGGGTCAGCTAGTAAAATATAATTATAGCCAGACTAACATACTAATTGTATGGTTCCAAGTTTCCAACAAGCTAAGCAACGCTTGTACTAGATGCTTACTATACGTACTATGACTGGGGGCGATTCTAGTCACACCCCGATCAGGTCAAACTACGAAAAGGCTATTTACGAAATTTTCCTTCACAGGAATCGAAGCCGTAACTTGTGCGAACCATTACGCCAAGCAGTCGTAAATAGCTTGTATCAAAGCTTTATCTATCACTGATCAATATAAAGTCAAGAAAATTAGCAATGAGTTTATTCATGACTAGCGGCCCGCCCCGGCTTCGCACGGGTACATTGCGGTTATATTATTCGAGTTTTAGTAAGGATCCCTAATTTTTTTGAAAATATTTTATACCCGGGGATAGTGTAGCTTCCCAACAGTGAAAGAATTTTTCAAATCGGTTCAGTAGTTTCGGAGCCTATTCATTACAATCAAACAAACAAAGTTTTCCTCTTTGTAATATTAGTATGATTTTGCTCTTTGACTTCACAAGGATCTCATCAGTGGCTTGTAATTTGTAGAGTATGATTTTAGGACAACAGAGCAAATTGTTCGATGGCAAAATTAAAGGGGAATGTACCGATTGAATAATATGAATAAGTCAAGGAAATAATGAATTGAGGGATCAATTAATACATGATAGAAAGACTCAGTGGACCAATGAATAATGCATTCAATTATCAATTCAATTCGCTTCTTACTTTCTGCTGTTAATTTCTTCATCTGCCTTACCTTTTCCCTGCTTTTAATTTCTTAAAAGATCGATAAGTTTTTTTGTAGTCTATAAAAATAAATAAATCACTTGCCTTCTCAAATTTTCTCAATAAGTTAACATATAATAGCAAAGAATTATTTGTATTCGTTATAAATACTTAATAATGTTAACCTCTACCTAGTAACCACTTTTATATTTTTCAGAACGATCTGTGGTTTTTTCCCCCTCCCCATTTACCACCTAAACTGCTTATTGTAAAAAAGAATAAGCAATAGAACCAGAGAATGTCCTCGTCCCCTAAAAACTCGGCCGCAATTAATTGCGGGAAGGTTTCTCGGGATGAAGATGAATTATAATCATGACAATGACGAATGGCTGCCCGAGTGAATGTCACATTTTCATTAAAGTTAGTAATCAATCGAGATATCCAATGTTCTACCGTCTACGGGACTTATGGATAGACTTATAGGCGCTCCAAAAATTGCTAAATCCACTCCTTGCTGTGCTCAGTCTTGTAATCCATAAATAAAATAAATATAGTCAGACTGACACACCAATTGTATAGTCCCAAACTAAGCAATGCCTGTACTATGGGTATCGTACAATGGTCTGGGGGCGATCCCAGTGACATTCAAAGCATTACGAAAAGGCCATTTCCGAAATTGGTCCCAGCGGGAATCGAATCAACCACCATGTGCAGTGAGCCGAGCGGCCTACGCTCGAACCACTGCGCCAAGTTGTCGTCGAAAACAAAACAATTTGTTTGTTAATGGGTGTATTCTCGAAAAATCTAGTATTGTTTTACTTTTTGATTTTCAAGTTTATAGGTATTTTTTGCCAGATCTAAACCAATATACTGAATGATATGTGGGATGTTGGTTAATATCTTTATATGCAGTATTCGACGATTCTGGGAATGTTCTCAACCAGATGCACCCATCATCGTGGAAATTTATGTCACTCAGGAATGACGTAGATAGCTTTCTATATGAATTTTCGGGATCGGATCAGTAGTTTCAGAGATTGTCTGCTATAAATATGCTTCCATATTTACAAACAATTTTACTTCTTCATTATAATATAGTATAGATGTATTGAGTATCTACTTAAGTAAGTATTGAGGTTTTTCCGAGAATCAGTCAGCAGTGTCTCGTTATTAAGTCGAGTCTAGCTTAACAGTAGCCAGAAGCCACGAATTAATTAAACATTAATTACTTAAACACCCTATTGTCTTCATTGTCTTTGTTCAGGGAAGTGTTCATCTGCAATTAATCCCTTTGCCCATTTATAAAGCCGATTCCTTTGATATAAGTTTTGTATTTAGTTTTTTTTTAAAATAACAATGTAAGTATAGGTTAATAAAGACATATCATGTTAATTTCAAAATAATTGTTCTATTTTTTATTGATTACAGTTATATTTTATTTTAGTATTTTGATATTTATGCTAACATTTGTTGTCTATCTAAATTTATGCACCAAATGAATGCATCAACTGTAGATATGATCCCAAACTAAGCAATGCTTATATTATGGCTACCATAAAACGGCATGTCAATTATTAAAGGACCATTTCTAAAACATGTCTTAATTCAGAATTAAACCTAAATTTGATTGGATTTAGAAATGTTAACCAAAGTACCTACTGCCAAAGTCTAATTAATTATTATTATCCTCCATTAACACAGAGTACTAATATATTCTGTGCCATTACACAAAGCCTATTCAATCAGCACAGTACCGAGTGATACATGCATTATCTATGTAATTCGATAATGTCGTAAACAAGTTGTACATAGCCTCTTATCACGTCTCAGTCTAGAAGGGGGTTGAAGACAGGCATTATTGAGACTTAGGCGAATCGAGAATGATTATTAACCACGAGTAATTTCTAGTAGTCTCTTGTACCTTTGATTTTTTGAGGTTTTTATTCTATAATATAAGCATTATTATATCTTTATTGTATTGATGTGACGTATGTAAATTAGGTAACTACTTATGTTTAAATCAGTAGCTTTATTACTGTATAGTTTATAATATTTATATCAAATGAAAATCACCATCAATATAACAATAACAACAAAAAAAGTTTACGAAATTTGTTGATCCATTTGGGCTCGAGTAGGTAAATACCAAGGGGCACTGTCGCAACGTTTGGAATTTACAACAATTTATAAATATTTAATGTAGTCAAAAAGTAAAGACAACAGAATAATGTTGTCTCTGTTAATAATGTCAAAATAAAATACGACTATATAATGATTCATAAATTGCAAGAAGGATGATCAAGAAGCTGATATATAACACAAGATGCACTTTATTGACAGGAACATAAAAACTAAAATAAGATAAACTTAGAATAACTATTTAAAACACTATATTTCCCTTTGCAACATAATTTACATTGTTGTATCAAAGTAAAACTCTTCTTCCAAATGGAGAGCTAAAATCAAAGGAAACATAAATCGTTGGATCCGATCAAGATTAGCCATAAGCCTCTCTCTCAACATATATCGGGCCGAGTCCAACTAGAGTGGATTGCATTTGCGATTCGTCGCACCTCTACGTCCTCATGTGTAGGATTAATGGGAAACTGTCCCATTTCAGTGTGCCTTCAAAGCTGGTGATTGCTTGTTTTGTATGCTTTCTATCGGTAATAGTAGAATTAACAAAGTTATTGTTAAAAGTATGTTTGACTTATAATAGGTTAACTTCACACAAAGTGAATTTTTCAAGTGGGCGGAAATGGTCTAATCCTAAAGAATAGCGAAATGTACTGCAAAGAGTATTGATCCAACTTTGAAGATCATCTAAACGCCATCATTGATTTTTTGAAAAAACAATCTTCCTGGCCAGGATTTAAGCAAGTAGATTTTGAAGAAATAGCACACACTGTATAAATACTACACACCTTTCGATGGTTTCGCTAATAAGGATTAAATTCTGTGAAGTAATGACACAATATGGCAAACTGAAAGAAAGATCCCTTTTCTAGAAAAATATTTATTGTTTGTTTAAAATCATATATTATCATAAATATTAACAAATAATAAAATATTCCTTTCAAAATAATGTTGAAAAAATAATAATAAGTAGCTACTCTACATTTGTACAGTAGGTGTAAGTATTCTCACTCGACACGAAGGTAATTCAAAGCCATCAAGCAATCCTTGACCCAATTCTCAAATAAATCTCAAACCTCAGGATTCAAAGAAGTTTTTTTCCCCAAAGCTATTTAAATAGTCCCACATTGTTACGCCTCCCGGCTCCGCTCGTGGCGCGATACGGACGCAATTTACATTAATTCGCAATATTTTTGTTAGTCGTCGGAGTGGTCGTAATCCACGCGGCATTATGCAAACAGTCCGTGTTGCCCTGATTCTAAACCGTTTGCCAATTTAACTAGCAAACATAACGGCTATTGCCAATTGCTATTGATTGGGATGGAGCTTGTAATGGATATAAAGTGGTCGTTTATTGCGTTGTTCATTTGGTTTAATTAATGTTATCGTAATTCATGCTTTCCTTCGTTAGCACTTACGGAATGTTTATACCGAATCATTTTATTACCTCTAGAGGTTCTAAGTATATAAGAACTTAATTTAATTTAACAGATACATATAGAATTTGCTATGTTAAATAAAAACAGTTAAGTTATTTTTAATTTTTAAGTTTGCAACAATATCGCATTGGGTCTAGCCTGTAAAGATATTTTCATTACTCATACTCTGAAAGTAGGTCTGAAGTTGCCTGAGGAGCGGGTTGAAAGTAATACTTTTCCGGCCCGGGAGAATCGCTTTCAACTGACAGCTGTCAAATTATAAAAAAAACTAGTTTCATTTTCACATTTCTATGGAACCATGTTCAAACTTTTTCTACAGTCACTCAATTACAGCACGATGTAAAATTGAAATAACATAAAGTTGAGTATTAAATAAAGAATATATACTTTTAAATGACTTAATTATAATTTAGTTTCAACAATTTCTTTAAAATAACAGATTTGGTCAAAATATTTAAAAATGAAAATTAAAAATACTGGCTAAATAATGAAGTTGGCCGGCCAACGAAAAAAAAACAAATTAGGCGGCAATCCGATCTTTTTTTTTTCGAGTTGTAGAGTATTGTTCATGCTTCCTTGTATTATTTCTCTAGCCAATTCCTGTTTTTATTTTTACTTTCCTTGTATTCGTAATGAAAAGCACAGTGTTTACCTCGGGTGAAAGACTTATTTTGTCCCTCGAACTATTAGCGCCCTCGCTACGCTCGGGCGCCAAACCCCGTCTCGGGAAAAATAAGTCACTTTCACCACTCGTGTAACAATGTACTATTGTATGTATTGAGAAAATAAATAAATAAATTTGCATAGCGACGTAGTAATTGCTAAAATGATGTGCCTACCTAAAAAATCTGATGTTTACCATGTAATATTTTCTGTTGGTAGGTAGGTAACGAGTGACCGATCAGATATGTTTGTTTTGTAGTAGATATGTTGGTAGGTATTCCGTGGGGTTTTCTGGTAGCTTTTATTAAGGCATGCGTAATATCGCGCATTACTTATTAAAATAAAATATTAATAAGAATATTACCTTGGGGGAGGCCTATGTCCAGCAGTGAGATGGAATGGAATGAATTAAAATAAGACCTTATATATTACACATCAAAGTTCATATTTTGATGTCCCTTCTAATAATATTCAACGTTTTGTATGTTGCTCCTTTCAGGGAGTAAAGCATGATGACATTTTATTGAGACTCGTTGAAATATCAAACTCAAAATGTGAATTTATTTCCAACAATCACCTTATACTTTAATACTTTTTTTTCTCTTTGAACTCTACATACACGTTTTATCTAAAACGTATTGCGGGAAATCGCATTAAAATGTCGTTAGTAGCTGTTGGAAGTTATTGATGCGATTTTTTAAGTCTGCAGGTGCAAGGTCGTTCCCTCCTAATGATCGCCGTTAGGCTAACAAAATAGCACGATATTTTTGGAAATTTAACCCTTAGGGAAAATGACCTGTTGTGAAAATTTTGGGAGAGGGTCATTTTGGAAAGAGGTTTAAATATTTTCGAATCGTAGTAATTTTGGGAAAGTGACCATATGTGTAAAGTTGTCAATTTGGGAGTGTAGGAATTTAAAAGTACTTAAGTATATACATGAAAAAGTCCACATGATTGGCAGTTAAGCTTTCAGTAAGGTGAATGAGGTTTATAGAAAATCTGATAATTCAATTCTGAAGATTTGAGTAAAAATATTTGGAGGGGTACTAATAAGTCTGTCAATTGGACCTGATACTCTCCGAATAAAATAAGAGACACGGGCGACCGGCCATTTGACGAAACTAAATGGATTCCTTACTTTGACTACGGAACCCTAAAAATTTAGGTGTTTTAACAAATCGGAATAAGCCGATCTAAAAGTTTTCTAATATAAGTATGTTCTTTATATACTTAATAAAATGCCGGTGTCCGTTTGTTTGTAATACTTCTCCTCCCAACCGTCTTGACCGATTTTGATGTTTTATTAGTACTTATAGGTTCTCAGTGATGGTTCTTAGCTATAGTTGGACCCGATAGATGGCACTGTTGTCGATAACCAGAAAATAAAATCTACGCTAGATAAGAAATAAAAAAAATCGCTAAACGCACCAACTGTATGGTCCCAAACTAAGCAACGCTGGTACTATGGGTACCGTACAATGGACTGGGGGGCATTTCCGAAATTTGCCCCGGCGGGAATCGAACCCGCAACCACCATGTCCAGTGAGCCGAGCGCCCTACGCTCGAACCACTGCGCCAAGCGGTTGGCAAAAGGTGGTTTTACTATATTATTTTATTGGTACTTCTTTAAGGTTGAACTGTAAATAAAGCCAATATTAATGGATCAGTTATCGAGCTCATACGCATCGGAGGGCTCAGTTCCTATACACAATAGCTGTAGGTAATTTAGGTCAGCTCGGACGGGGTAACTGATATTAATTATTACACGAACCAGGTATTTCGGTATGAGCCTAACTAATATTATAAATGGTAAAGATGAAAATATTTATGTCTTTGTTATATAAATATTACTAGCAATGTGAGTTGAGTTTATCACATTACTAGTATTCCCGCTAGCCCCTCCAGCGAAGCTAATGCTTGTGTTAGGAGTGGACCCACGTCAATAGTTTAATGGCCAGGATGGGAATCGAAGCTTGAACCTCTCGGCTACGAGGGCGGTCCCTCTAACCATAAGGCTATTGACACCTAATTTGCCTTTGTTGTAAGTAGTACTGTTATTTAGGGTTATATAATATAATAATAATACAAAAAATTAAGAGCGGAAACATTCGTCAAAAAACTAAACTCACCGATGCTCTCAGGCACGCACTCTTACTTAAGTGGAGATGGGCCGGACACATCTCACGATACCCAGACAGAAGATGGACCATTGAAGCCACACGATGGAAAGGACCAATGGGGAAAAGGAATGTTGGCCGACAATTACGACGGTGGGCTGATGACATAACACACGTCGCAGGAAACGACTGGATAAAGTCAGGCAAGGACAGGGAGTCATGGAAAAGGATGGAGGAGGCCTTTACCCAAACAGGGGTCCAAATCTCTTAAATAATACTAACAGTAATTATAAGTAACCTTCTTAAATTTAAGCAACAACTTACTAACAACATTGTAATATAAATCGAAGTGAGATTTGGAATAAATGGCTTTATTGTTATTATATTATTATTAATATAATCTATACATTCTATACAAATAAATAAAATTGGAGTGTCTGTTTGTAATATCAAAATAACACCTTTTCAATAAGTGCATATCAAAGTACATACGACACCTATAGCAAAAACGCGACTGTCTGTCTGTCTGTGTGTTTGTTCCGGGTAGTCTCCGAAACGGCTGGACCGATTTTGACGGGACTTTCACTGGCAGATAGCTGATGATAAAAGGAGTAACTTAGGCTACTTTAATTTTGGAAAAACAATTAGGGTTCCGCAAAAAAAAACAAAAAACACATGAAATCAAAGAGTATATCCGAAACGGGTGGACCGATTTTGACGGGACTTTCACTGGTAGGTAGCTGATGTTATAAGCAGTAACTTAGGCTACATTTTATTTTAGAAAAACAAAATTAAAAAAAATTAGTCCTGTCGCGCGGGCTCAGAACGCGGAACGGGCTTTTTTGTTAAGTTAAATTCCACGCGGACGAAGTCGCGGGCTCAGCTAGTAATGTAAATAAAAAACCCAACGACCCGCCTTATGTTGAGCCTTTACCGTAGCCTATAGATGATGTATATACTAGATGCTTACATTACCAAAGGCATTGCTCGCACGTTGCCGACCTCAAGGGGAGTGGGACAGAGGGACAGGTAGGGAGAGTGGGGAGGTTTGATACGAGCTTTTATGAACTGTGGTCAATTGGTTACAGCTTGGCTCTACCACCGTTTACTGTACGACTCGTGTTACTATATTTTTTTAGCAGCCTATTGTATGTCCCACTACTGGGCAAAGGCCTCCCCTTTTTTACGCCACAGGTCCAATCCACAATCTTCGGCATGTTGTGGCCACGATTTACCCTCAGAGGTGTTCAAATCGTCGCACCATCTTCGCCTTGGTCTGCCACGACGTCGGTGACCATCTTTGGGCGTCCAGGTATTAATACGATTTGCCCACCTTTGCGGATCCATTCGTGGCACGTGGCCGGCCCCACTTCAGCTTTGCTGTTTTCTCGCCCACGTCACTTTACTTTACTGTTACTTTACGGATGTAAAAATAATACGCAATGAAATAGTACATTGTTACACGAGTGGTGAAAGTGACTTATTTTTCCCGAGACGGGGTTTGGCGCCCGAGCGTAGCGAGGGCGCTAATAGTTCGAGGGACAAAATAAGTCTTTCACCCGAGGTAAACACTGTGCTTTTCATTACGAATACAAGGAAAGTAAAAATAAAAGCAGGAATTGGCTAAAGAAATAATACAAGGAAGCATGAACAATACTCTACAACTCGAAAAAAAAAAGATCGGATTGCCGCCTATTTTGTTTTTTTTTCGTTGGCCAACTTCATTATTTAGCCAGTATTTTTAATTTTCATTTTTAAATATTTTGACCAAATCTATGTTATTTTAAAGAAATTGTTGAAACTAAATTATAATTAAGTCATTTAAAAGTATATATTATTTAATTAATACTCAACTTTATGTTATTTCAATTTTACATCGTGCTGTAATTGAGTGACTGTAGAAAAAGTTTGAACATGGTTCCATAGAAATGGAACTAGTTTTTTTTTTATAATTTGACAGCTGTCAGTTGAAAGTGATTCTCCCGGGCCAGAAAAGTATTACTTTCAACCCGCTCCTCAGGCAACTTCAGACCTACTTTCAGTGTATGAGTAATGAAATTTATATTTTTGAACACGAAGCAAACACAAAGTAGAGATTTATTAGTATTGTCACATTCCCGCGCGTGGAAAGAAAGTAACCGTACTGTCTAGTACGTCGCTTATTGTGTCTGTCACGGAAAACTACACAAAGAAAATGTGATTTTATGCAAACCAATGTGGTAGCGGATATTAAAAATGTTAAGGAAATATCAACTGAGGAACTTCGTATTTGTATTTGTATCCAAGGAAATACGTTCAAAAATGTTTGCTGCCGCCATTTGTTTTCAAAATGTTCATTATTATCATCCATCAAAATCAGATGCCCAGTTTGCTTGTATATACTTAGGTTTAAACAATAGGTTCTTTCAAAATCCTTTTCTCCCACTCAAGCATTTGTTGGAATGAAAGCTTTCTATTAGGCGTAAGTAACCCGAACCAATTAATGTTCACGCTCTGTTGCGTACTCACAGTATTGGTCGGAAATCCTTAATCCAGTGAAATTTTGGTAGGTAATAGTGTTGCTGTGAAAACAGTTTTTTAGAATTCATCGATAAGGAAAAGTAGGTACTTAATCTATCTTCTATCTAATATAAAAACTAATGTTTGTCTGTATGTCCCTTATAGAATCGTAAACTATGCATTTGATCATGTCATGATCTTCAGCAAAGTGTTGTGCATGAGCCCACAAAGGTTTCTGAGTTGGTACGACTAATCTTTGACAGCGTAGCAACGCGCGCAGGGTATCTACAGCTAGTATTAAATAAAAATGAATCTCTATTTCCTTGGTCATCGCATCACGCGTGAACGGATGGTACGATTTTGTTAATTATTTCTTTGTTGTGTTTATTGTTGTAAGGAGAAGGTTCTTATGAAAGAAAAAAATAAGAAAGTTCAACGGAACACTTCGAATTCAATATTCAAAGTTAAGACAGGACAACGTCTGTCGGGTTAGCTAGTAGTTTATATAGGTACCTACCTAATAATAATAAATACCTACTAATAAACATGTCGTCAGCTACAATTACTCGATTTTTACTACTTCAGTCGCTTAGGTTCCTATGCAGATAACAATTTTGTAAATATTATGGTAACAAATAAAATAAGATAGTTACAAGGTCTATTATTAAAAATGTTAGGAAAAATAAATCTAATATTGTAATTAAGTACATTACTATAAAAATCTACCCATTTAACGTTATGTTTCTGGGCACGGGCCTCGCCTTAATACGAGAGGGATTCATACTTACGGGCCATAAGCAATGCTTGTACTATGGGTACCGTACAATGTACTGGGGGCGATCCCAGTGACCAGAGAAAATTACGAAAAGGCTATTTCCGAAATTTACCCTGACGGGAATCGAACCCGCAACCACCCGATGCAGTGAGCCGAGCGGCCTACGCCAAGCGGTCGTCGACAGTGCGAGTTGATGGATTTCATACGTCTTTCATAAATTGGGTACATTACTATCTGGGTTTTAACATCGACTATTCTATAAGTTAGCAGTAATAACTTGGATGTTTTGGAACGAAGAAGTTTATTATATAGCCGCTCTCCCCATCACAATCGCTATTATAAGCGATCACATCGCCCAGCCCTATTCAGGCAGCGGGCGGGCCGTTATAATAAATAACGCGAGCTTCCGGTCCGAGTCAATTAGCGACGCTTGTTTAAGGCAGTTCGCGTTTAAAAAATATAACAGGTTCTATAGGCAGGTACTGGGCTTTTCGCAATTGCTACCAACTTCTGCGGGATATGGCGGAGCAAACTTTTTTGGGTAATGAATAAAAGGTTTCAAATTCATCAAACTGTAGGAAAATGTTTGGGTCCGAGTTTTTTTTTTGTGTTCTTAAAAAAAAAAAAAGAATCTATCAAAATATAATGGGATTTTGTATTTCGTGGATTTCGGATAGCTATATTTTTTATATTTCAGATGTAATAAAGCTTCTTTTGTTGACTCCTATTTTTAAGTAAATCAAGATAAACATTATCTAAACCTTCTAATATTCATTTTAATGGCGTTGTTTTTTAAATGAGTGTTTTATTTCAGCGACGCGGATTTAGATCACAAATAATACATAATAGTTGTTTCAACTGATGAAGTGGGGTGATACCAGCGATACCAGCTGTTAAACAATACTTAATGTTATTAAAAAAAAAAGCTGTGATAGCCGATTGTTTAAATCACGCGTCTTGCGGGCCACCAGGTGTTGGGTTCAAACCCCTGCTCGCACCTCTGGATTTTTCGAAATCTATGTGCGAATCATCATTTCTGCGATTATCACTTGCTTACGGTGAATGAAAACATCGTGAGGAAACCTGCATGTCTCAGAAGATCTAACCAATTTTCGAAAGACATGTGAAATCTGCCAATCCGCACTGGGCCAGCGTGGTGGACTATGGCCTGAATCCCACTCGTGTTGAGGGGAAGCCTGTGCCCAGGAGTGGGACGTCAAAAGGGTTAAATTATTATTATTATAATGTTAATATGTCAAATACATTTTCAACTTATCATTTTTATATGTGAAGTCTCAAAATAAGCAGCGCATATTTTTTATTTCACTTTATGTTTTCCTTTCTTGATGAGACGGTTGTATAACTTGCCACACTTATGAAATGTCAGAACTCCACGGAATAAACAAATACCATTACCTACAGGTCGGTAGATACTTGGTGTCTTATAGTGATTTGTTACCATCATATGGATAATAAGTTGTGTAATAAAATGTAATAAGCAGCACCCTACTGCAGTGCGACGCGCAATATTGCATTGAGAGCCAACTGTTACGAAATTTATGCGCCAGGAACGCAGATAAATGAGTTTATGAGGATCTTGCTGTTCCTCGCGATAGTTATGAACACGAAGGTACCATACCTACACAGTAAAGTACACAATTATCATACTAATATTATAAAGAGGAAAACATTGTTTGTTTGATTGTAATGAATAGGCTCCGAAACTATTGAACCGATTTGAAAAATTCTTTCACTGTTGGGAAGCTACACTATCCCCGGGTGACATAGGCTATATTATATTTTTTTTAAATTAGGGATCCTTACTAAAACTCCAATAATGTAACCGTAATGTACCCGTGCGAAGCCGGGGCGGGCCGCTAGTACACAAATATAAATGTTCTTATGTTTTATTAGGAGGACACGTGCTTATCAAAGGGCGTAAGTATTTGATTGCGGCGTAACATTCCGAACACTAATGGCATTTCTCGGAATTCATGTCTATTAATCGAAACTTGTCCAATATCGAATGGGAAATTTCCTATTTCATTGAATTCGTATTTCACAAATTGAAATATCTCGTATTTCTCCATTCGCAATTCGCCCCAAATCCTATAATCGTCTAGTATTTTCCTCACGTTTTCGTTGCCAAGGGAAAATTGAAAATCGGAATAATTATTTCAATAAAACACATTTATACGGCACCTCCGTTTTTCCGGGACTGTTGTTAAGTGAAGCGAAAACTGATAACTAAAAAGTGGGGAAACACACTTGGCAAGCGAGCCAAGCATTAATGTGTGTAGATACCGACCGAGGGAATGTTATCTGAATCAATTTTTTTAAATATTTTCGTATAAAAGATTCGTTGGGTAGGCAGAATTCGTCTCACAAAACAAATACATTGTCATTTTAATTCGTTGAATGTCACACCAAAATAAAACAAAAGAATATCTAATGCCTTATGCATCCATGTGTGAGCATTCGGCATGGGATTGATTATTATTAAAAAATGTTAGTGAAAGATTTTACAATAAAATAATATTTTATAAAAAACCCCAAGAGTTAAATGGGTACATTACCTAAATGTGAACACATTGCGCGCTTTATTCTAGAATAACAGCTTAGGTACCAAACTTTACCAATTCAAAGATGAAACAACCAGAGATAGCACAGATATCTGATCAAACAAATCAACAACACCCGGATAGCAGTTACTAAGTGCGCCGACTCAGTTCGAAGCTGATACAACGCTTTTGTTGATCCAATCACAAGTTGTATCTACGTGGGATAAGGCGGGTACCGCCTGTGTGTATAGGTTCAATATTAGATTTATGTCAGGACCTAGAACTGTACTATACTGGCCATTGTTAGTTATCAAATGCACGAGTTGAAAACACGCCTTTGAGCGTCCTAAAAAGGGCCGAATCCTAACATACCTATTATAAAAGGACAGTTATAGCAGCCACGCCAGCCACCGATTGTTTAATATACTGTTAACAGATGTTTCATGCTTTAACGGTGCGTGAGTGTGTTGGGGTACTCGATCTTAAGTATTGTTTAGAATAACAAGTTATTTGTAATAAATACTTAGGTACCTAAATCAAGAAAATATCGCTAACCTACCTATGTAGGTATATGTATACCAATTACTGTTTGGCCCCAGACTACCTTCGTACATAAAACCGTAGCGGACGACCGCTTGGCGCAGTGGTTCGAGCTTAGGCCGCTCGGCTCACTGCATACGGTGGTTGCGGGTTCGATTCCCGCCGGGGCAAATTTCGGAAATGGCCTTTCGTAATTTTCCCCGGTCTGGGTGTCACTGGGATCGCCCCCAGTCCATTGTACGGTACCCATAGTACAAGCGTTGCTTAGTTTGGGACCGTACAGTTGGGGTGTCTGTCTGGCGATATTTATTTATTTATTATTTATTACATAACAATTTCCATACGTTTGTTTTTCTATTGTTATTGAGCATACGGGTGACTACTCGTACCTCTAAATTTTGTGTAATGTAAGACAAAAAACTGGCAAGAAAAGAACTGTGATCGTGTGCTAAGCGCTTTTTATAAGAATTTATTAGCACTTTTATGTTGAATGAGCATAAAGATATAGGAATAGATAAACCTTGAATGTGTCCCATACATTTATAATTCTGTAAATCTGAAATACTCGTACAACAGCGCATTCCACCGCTCAATGGCGCTTACCAGATAGCTATACCAGACCAGCGAATGTTCCCTTTTGTTCTGACATCAATTCAATATTCATTTTTACGAGAGACAACACGAACCTATTGTTTGCGTTCCATTAATGTGATTGTTTTAATAATATTTCATATTTAATTGCGGAAATGCGACGCTCGGATGCGAATCGAAATTTAATTATGCTGACATCTCTTATTTATTTTCGTGATTGTTATTATGACACAGCCTCGCGTAGAGAGCATGTAGGTATCAACTAGTAATTTTTAGTTCGATAAAACATGTACCTACCTATGAAAATTTAATTACCCATTGGAGCACCTCATCTTCTTGAAACTTACGATAGATGGCGCTGAATGCGACGGTTCGATACATTTTACAAATCTTCGTAGAAAACCTGTATCACGATATTAGAGTTCGCAAGCATCGTGACATATATACAGGATTATGACAACAACATTGGGGCATAGCGACCGCCGCGCAAAGTATAACACCCGCCTGGCTCGAAGATCTTCCCTTTCCGCTAAAGTAGGTACCTACCGAAATATCTATTCCAACATCTAAAAGGAAGAAGGAAGAAGAAGACGGAAGTCTAAAAGGAAGCAAAAGTTGCATGAATGTCGTACAATAAAAAAAAACAAAGCTTTTTCCATTTCAGTTTCTGTAAGGTACCTATCTACCTCTAAAGTTCTACCTGAAAAAACCTTTCACACGCAACAAGAACGATATTCGAAATCTTGTATGCAAACGGGTGGGGGTACCTTTCCCGACTTTCAAACTCGAGTTAAATGTGAAAATATCTCGATAGCAAGAGATTGGATAGCTGTTTATTCTCCCCAGCGGGCCACTCAATAGTCTCTTAAAGGCATAAAAGCCTCGGGCTTTATAAAAAGGCTTTAAGGTAGACTCACACGGCTTGTTTTATAACTCAACCTCGGCTAAACGTAGTGGACAAACATAAACATCGTTTACGTCGTAAAGGCTTTGGAGCTGAATATAAAATATGTGGCCCTATGTTCGGATTACTACATAACCTATCTATTCAGGTAGCTTTTGCATTATCACTATGGAAAGTTCAAAGAGATGTAGAGGGTATGAAACTTTATAGGGGACTATTGTTCCATAATATACCTACCAACTTAATACGAAAGTAGTTCAACTGTGAAAAAGTAACATTTTCGATTTTGTCAATAACTCAGATTTGAAATAGATTCATTAATACGACATGCCTTAGACACTTGTGTAACTGCCTCCTAAATATCACTGTTAAGAGAATTATAATCGTGTATCTTTTTCTATATACATGGTGTTTGAAAAGTGGAAAATAATGTAGGTACATATACGGCAGCTGATATATAGATGCCCATTGAAGACAGACTTTATGTAAATGTCATAATTTTTTTAGTTACGAGACCTTCGAATATTTGTTACTACTTTGGCTTAGAAAACAATGTATACTGCATTTATGGGTAGCAACCACCAATATTCATGAAAAAGTTTATAAAAATGTTGTATAGTGCAAGAGATATTACAATATTTTGCCGCGAAAATTATTTGAAGAAGTCAGTTCGAATTTCGATCAAATATTTATACCATTGATTTTTTTACCCGATACCTAATGATCCTAACCTCGTAATATTTAGAACTTTTGAAACAGCCTGTAGGTAGATGTCGACGATTGAAAGCTCAACTTTGATGGACGACCACCATGAATGAGTAGGAGAGTATGAGTAGGTGAATATGATTTTACGAGGAAAAGGAATCAGGTCACGGGTTTTTAGAGCGTAAGGGAGCCCTGACTGTGATCCCCTATCGATTATTGACGTTTAATGAGACGGAAGTGACGCGTGGATCCGATCTAATTATCCGGTGTCACTGATGCGTGTTCGAATGTGTGTGGGTAATTATATTGAGTTATACAGGGTCCAATAATTTAATGGCCAAATTGATATTATGAGAAGCTTACTGACTGCAATATAATCTTAAGAATAATAATTATATATAAAATATAACTTAGCCCTTTTGACGTCCCACTCCTGGGCACGGGCCTCCCCTCAACACGAGGGGGATTCGGGCCATAATCCACCACGCTGGCCCAGTTCGGGTTGGCGGATTTCACATGTCTTTCGAAAATTGGTTAGATCTTCTAAGACATGCAGGTATCCTCACGATGATTTCCTTCACCGTAAGCAAGTGATAATCATATAGAAATTATGATTTTGAAAAATCCATAGGTGCGAGCCGGGGTTTGAACCCAAGACCTGGTGCCCGCAAGACGCGTGCTTTAACCAATCGGCTATCAAGCTGTATAGCAATATAATCATGAATTGACAAATCAAAATTCATCTAGTTGGTACACGTTTTTAAGGTGTCCTTTTTATTCATTCATAAACTGAAAATATATAAATAACGACAAACCTAATATTATATCACAGGGCTTCGTTCATATAATTACTCATTGATGTGCTCTAATTCTGCTTTGGTATACAAAGAATCACTGATCGAAATTTGGCCAATGAGTTTGATTTCATATGTAGGTGGACAATGAGATTGTTACCTAGTGTATTATTAATTATTTTGTATACCTATTGCGCAGAATGAAGCTAGTGTCACACGAAATTGGAAACAATTTGAAAAAAGTAAACGAAAATTTAATTCACTTTCTTACCTGCTTATATTTGCTGGAATACTGATAAGACAGCCGCTGCAGTCAGGAACGTACAACACACATAAACCAACTCTAGCACTAACACATAAACACAGAACAAATAAATCAAATTACTGGTAAGCACACTTTTGTGTTAAGATATTATTTCAAACAAAGTTTTGCATCGATCGCCTAATTAGTCCACCGTATTTCTGTTTGAGAGGTTCCGAGGTAAGTATTCTTTCTTGTGCCAGAATAATTAAGGTTCATTATGACTGAATTACACTCAACGCCCGAGGCAACTGAAGTTTAGCAACTTATAACATTTAATTTTCAAATGTAGGTAGGCGTACAAAAATAAAATAAATACCCACCTATTTTTTATATCCTACTAATATTATAAATGCGAAAGTTTGTGAGTGTGGATGTATGTATGTTTGTTACTCCTTCACGCAAAAACTACTGAACGGATTTGGATGAAATTTGGAACACAGATAGATTATAACCGGGATTAACATATAGGATACTTTTTAACCCGATAATCCCAATTATTTTGCTAAGTTAAAATACTACGCGGATGAAGTCGCGGGGCACAGCTAGTAAATAGATAAAAGTGTACTGTTTTACCCACATTTTGAATACACACATGACAAAAAGTTTGTATATTAAGTTTTATTCGACAAATTGTGAAGTTATCATAAACTTTATGTAATGTTAACCGTTAACGTACATAGGGACGAGAATTCCAAATCTAAACTTTTGTATGTACGTATGACACTTTAAAGTTATAATGGGATCATTTGGGTTTACTCGCTTACAATAGACGTAATATCGATGTAGGGGATGGCTACATAGCTACCATATAAGGGCAAGGGGAGCAGATATTATTTTTTCCCCTCTTGTGTAATTATTTACATCGGATGGATCTTGAGCCACCTTCATCCGTGACAAACAGGGGTGACTCGTATAGTGGTGCCAAATGTTGCTAAAAGTAGAGAAATCTTCGAGTATTGCTTTGGGAACATTTGTTACTTATACAGAATGTTTCAAATCCGAAATAATGCTTACATTTTGTTTAACAAATGATTGTATTTTACACCAATAATCGTGTAACTTTAAGGCTAAAGCGCCCATCTAGCCCGCGAAGTTCAAATTTTTTGAGGTTTTTTAGAAATTTTTAAAATCTGACAATAATAAAAGGCACATTTTGTAATTCGCGAAGAAGACCGTGTGCAGTGCATTTATTAATATATCCAACTTACTCTAAAACATTTCAAGAACGACAGCTATCCAGATAATCTGGCAATTTTTGTATATTTAGTGATTTGCTAGTATCATATCCACCGTGATAATATTTAGAGTAAAATAAATTGTGGTTTTCGCAAATGACACAAATGTTGTCTTAAATGTTTTCAGATTTTGGATAAACTATAAAAATACTCGAAAATTTTTAATTTCGCGGGCTAGACAGGCGCCTTCACCTTAACATTTAACAACCTGAGGGAGAGGGAAGGGATAGGAAGGGGCTGGGCTTCCAGCTCCCTCACTCATCGTACGAAATGCACCTAATATTACTTTGCACCGATCTTTTGTGAGAAGGTGGTACTACCCCGGTCGATTAAGGTATGTATATTAACCGTATATGATCTGTAGTCAATCGGCTATACCTTGGCTCTACCACCAAAATGTGTGAACTTCACAATGTCTAATTACTTTTTGCTTTCCTCGGAGATAAATCTAAGACCTCTCGTATTTCTGTGGTTACTTTATGCCGTCAATATTGCCGATTCATCAATGCGTCCTACATTCCAATTTTCCCTATAGAAAGGATTCACTCACTCACCTTACTACTTTCCCTTGCCTTTAATCCACTCAACCCGTGAGATGCTGAAAACAACCTATTATTGCCGACGGAAGTTTTCAGGGGCTATCTACGTCTTCATATTGAATACAATAGGTGTTAGTGCGTGAAAACGCCTTTGTTACGGGCCTGTGGGTAGCATGGTTTATCAATAAGATGGAATACGTAAAACACTTATAAAATGGAACGGATGTAAATTTCATTTTATTACAATTTTATTCCTAAAAGATAAATTTTCTTATCATTGGCACGTCTAAATGGTTATAATAATTCACCTAGCCCCTTATTAATAAATCGATCACAAGTCTGTGAGCGATCTTGAGTATGCTTTTGACATGTCGTTTTGTACTGTTACGAATAAGAATGACATTTCCAATATCGCTCTCAGACTTGAGATCAATTTATTAATACGGGCCTAAGTATAAGCTTAATTTATCGACTGAGGCACTAACACACCTTCTCAACCATCATTATTTTTCTGGAGTATATTTTAGAAGGATACAAATAATTAAGCCTCGGTCTTTAAGCAGCGCGGTAATATAATCTTCTGAACTAGATCAGTACCATACTAAGGTAGGTACTTACTTTCAAACAAAAAACTTTACGAGTACCTCTACATAATATAACGCAGTAGGCACCTATAGATAGGGCATCGCTGCAACACAATTTAATATCGAAAATGACCCCTCCATTTCGCACTAATACTATTGATTTTATTGCACGTCTTGGTTTCGATAGCCCCCGGCTCTACCCCGCATCACAAAAGGGTATTTTAGCGATACTTGTTCGCTATTCTTATTACCCAATACATTAGCTTTATTGATCGCTCTAGCACGCCCTCGTTCGGAGGGATCACCTCAATAATAGCTATTGATGAGGGCACGTTGGCGGGCTTACGCGTTGTTTGATTCTCTATATAATCAAATCTATACAAATAAATAAAATTGGAGTGTCTGTTTGTAATATCAAAATAACACCTTTTCACTAAATGCATATGAAAGTACATACGACACCTATATCAAAAACGCGATTTAAAAAAAAAATGTCTGTCTGTCTGTCTGTGTGTTTGTTCCGGGTAATCTCCGAAACGGCTGGACCCATTTTGACGGGACTTTCACTGGCAGATAGCTGTTGTAATAGGGAGTAACTTAGGCTACTTTAATGTTTGAAAAACAATTAGGGTTCCGCGTAAAAAAATAAAAACACATGAAATCAAAGAGTATCTCCGAAACGGCGGGACCGATTTTGACGGGACTTTCAGTGAAATAAAAAATGAAGAAATGGGTCCTGTCGCGCGGGCTCAGAACGCGGGAGCGGGCTTTTTTGTTAAGTTAAATTCCACGCGGACGAAGTCGCGGGCTCAGCTAGTAATCTATATAATCAAAAGGGAATAATACTTATTTTTTATATAGCAAAATCAACAAACAAGCGTGCTACCCGCCTGATGTTAAAGAGGTTAGTGTAGCCTATAGATGCTGGCAATACCTACCAAAGGCTTTGCTCGCACGTTGCTCACCTGAACGGGAGTGGAAAAGGAGAGGAAGAGACCAACCCCCCGGTCTTGCGGGTCCCTCACTTATAAAGTTCGTAATAATTCATCTTGTATTTATAATGTTCTTGAGATCAGATTTTTTAAATTGCAAGATAAAATATTGGAATAAGAAGTTATTGAATTTTGATCAAATTTGTATACCATTTCATTTTCAAGCCCCCAAAGTAGGTACTATTTTGGACGTTTGAAACACCTGTATACTGGGTCTTCACGATTGTATTAGCTTCATGTGACAGGGTCAGAGTCTGACAGGCATATTGATAATTGTCACCAACGCCTAGTTTACCTAAATGTTACACATATTCCAGCTGAAAGAGTGATCAAAAACCTCATGCATACTTACCTATTACCTACCATCATGTATAATATAATAAAATCAAATTGGTACTTATAATATTATAATAAAACACCCAACAAAAATAGGAACTCGTTTATTTACATATAAAATTATTTACATAGCACCGAAACTGGGTCGGCACGCACACACTATACAAACATAATGGCATCTTGAGCAAATACACCTAAATTGTTAATATTATGCGATTATTGTGACGTCACGGAGAACCTAACTAATAATATCCGTCAAACAAAAAAATGAGTCTAAGAAAAAATCTAAAAAAATAAAGTCTACGTAGAAGTTACCCTAATTAAAGATAATCTTGAATGTCCGTTGTGAAGCTTAATCACGTATCCCTCAATTAAATCACCCTCAATAGGAGGTTGCTACAAACTACTAGATCTAAGTTGAGTGTTATTTCTACATGGAATGTTTCACAATACCCTTAACAAATGGACCCTCAATTCGGAAATAGGTAGAAGAAAACTTAAAATAACAAAAGTAAGTAAATGATCGCCGTTGTTCAAGAACTCGAAGAGATAGTCTCAGTTTGTAGGAACAGAATTAATAGCACTTCAAGAGTTTGTGTCAGCTCTTTGGATTAATTTCAAAATTATGACGTTTGTACGATTTACTTTCGTGTCTTAATCTAATACTTAGTTATATACCGAACTATAATATCGTGGAAATTGTGACAGTCGATTCTTTAATATCACAAAACGAGCCCTGCATTCCTTCGAACGTAAACCTATTCACTAACATCCAGTGGGGTAAGTACGAGTTTTGAACATTACCGATCGAATCATCCATACGTTCACCAGTAAAAATGCTCGTTTCTGTTTGGGACCCTGCTGTGAAATGTATGGACAGATTTGATCACTTGATTGATAAGTATTTGATGTCAACAAAACTTGTACTAAGCCCTTATTGATCAATCAACTATAATACTTGCGCGGAAAGAGAACGGTTGCTATAAATTCAGATCGTCCTCAGATTCACTGTCACTGTGATCCTTTAGCGCTTTGTGGATTTCGTTCTCAATTTCCAAAGCGCTCTGTTGCTTATCGTCCATAGCCAGCTTATTGTAAGCCACGTTGCTATAGTAATGGCCACCACAGCAGTATCGTTTGAGAGCACACGACAGGAGAACGTACACCGCTATCGAACTGACTACGAACAATGCCACAACAATGCCGATTTTGAGACCATTTCGTCTATTAGTGTCGTTTATTTCCGACAGAATGTCGCTCGAATAGCAATATATTTTTGGTTCAGTGACGGTCAAGTTAATGAGCTGTGCGTCGTCTAAGCAAGACAAACATTGACTGCCATGAGGGCCCGAACACGTGGCACACGTGTAATGGCACAGGAGGCACGTGAGAGGGATTTTAGTCTCATTAGCTAAGGGTTCCATGTCTAGAGCTTCCAAGGCAGTCGGCTGGAGTGTGTTGCTCTCCTGCAAGTTTTGTCGCTTCATGACAGTGCCCTCGGAAAAGTAAGTGAGGTTACGCCTTCTTGAGCTTCGTTCCATAGTTATTTCGCTCGCATACGTACCGTTCGGACAACGCTCGAAGCATCGTCCGGTGTACAAATGTAAGCCCTTCGCGCATTCTAGTGGAAGAGAGAACAAATATACTTTATTATATGTATGTAAACGAGAGAGACAGTCCTTCACCACCCAGCACCTGCTCCAGCGTCCATGCAGCCTGCGGTCTCTTGGTGTCAAATGATGTCGATACGCGTCGGAGGGCGCGCCGCCGTGTCAGTTCACAAAGGGATGCGAGATTCGGAAATTAGGAAAGGGCCACATAGAATCTTGTCACTGATCTCAGATAATTTTGTTCGTCTATTGGAAAGGTTGTCATCAACGAAAACAAACAAATGTTATATAGGACATGCAAGGAAGACGTGCACAAAATTAAATGAAATCAGACAGAAAATAAAATAAACGATAAATTAGTGAGAAGGAACATTTAACAGATATTGTGCTGGGGTGTATTAGACACATGAAACAAAGAAGCGTGCACAGCGGGGTGTTTGAATAAGCAAGCTCCAAAGCGAAGCGAAACATGCACTAATCAAATGTAACAAATACAAGTAATTATATACAATACTTCAAAGTAACACAGTTTGTTTTCCTATGACAAAACGGAATGCGACTAACTGCTATTTAACCGTAAACAAATCATAATCAGAGACAAGACTCAAGTACAAAACATGACAAAATGAAAACCTGTGTAAATTTTGTAATAAAAGTTCGTTTTTATTCCCTTTCACATTAGGTTCAATATATACAAATTATGCTTCAACATTTACATTAATAGATACAGTTCATTGGGTCGCTACTTAACTTCATTCTCGGTGAACAATTTTACACAACAAAAACTATTATAAAAGTGAGCTTTTGGTGATTCCTAGTACATCGAAGGATAGTTAAAGACACGGACAAACATTCAATTTCATTTACAAGCAATGGACAATTACTTCAAATAATAGAAGATGATGACTGCAAATTTATTGTTAAGATCGTAACAATGATTTAACTACCAGTCGACGAAAAACCATAATCGATCAGTCGTTTTTAATTTACAGGTTCGTGAGCAAATTTGTACAAGTCTCCAAATTTATTTATATCGATACATATCTACTTATTTACAATTTTATAGTAATTATTTTCTACATGGATTGGCAATCTTCGCTATGATCACAACCACAATATGCAATTATGTTAGACCTACGAGTTATGTCCGAATACATGAAAACAACTACCGTAATATAATTTGTCTATCGTAGCATATACTTCACAAAACGGCTCTAGCATTTCCAGCGATTTCACTAGTGACTGTTATTTGGGTACGTCACTTGAAACATCGCAAAAAGCGCTTCATTCTATAACTGCCTTCGTTTCTGTAGTAATATAATAATAATTGTCCACTATTAATAATAAAATTAGCAGCTTAAGCGTAGCTGTGGCAAATGTATTATGCTCTTATTAGATTACATTTGAAAAATCAAAAATCAACCCCTTAGAGTGAGTATCCACTTGGCCATAGGTTCTATACCAATGGGATTACTACATTACCTGTCAACTTGAACAAAACTGAGTACAGCGAGAAAATGAAGCGATCCTATTGGTCAAAGCCATCGAGCCCGCTTCATTTTGGCTCATGGTCGCGTTTATTAGATGTTCTTTCTAAATTCAAAATTTTACTGACTAGTATCTCTTTCTTTAGAGGTGTGTAATGTAGCATAGACCTATACATTTGAATGTCAAACCCAGACAACTTAATGTTTTGAACATCGTTTGTCAAACGCAGAGATCAGAATATTTTCTTAACTATCCTCAAAAAAGTATTATGCTACGATAAACAAATAAGTAACTACAAACAAAGAAAATCCGACCACGGAACTTATTGTAACAGATATGTATGCCTGTTCCAGCGAACGTATAGGGCGATATTATTTCTTTTTCAAATTAAAATCACAGCCGGTACGGTCAGCAGAAGTCGCTAAATAAATCTTAGACAAAAAAATATTGCTGCTTATACGTTGCCGACATTTAATAATTAATTAAATTTTGTTTACTTATTAGCTGCTCCTTGCAAACAATTAACTGTTATGCAGTATGGAATTCAAAAATGTATTCTATTCAAAAAGTAGGTACTGTTGCTGACCGTACAATTTGTAGTAAGTATACTAGAAAATATTGCCGAAAACATGCCGCCAAATAAGTCTGAATATAATTCAGGTTAATATAAATTTACTATAATTATTATGCTCATTATATTATCTAAAAATAAATAAATTAGGTTATAAAACACAAAGTTACAGCTAAATGCGCCAAAATTTGGTATCGTTTTCATAGTTTAACGTATCAGTACGGTTTTGAAGTAGGGTGGCAGTCCACTTGGCTGTGCTATGAAGCGGGCCCGCCCGGTTCGACCAATGGGATTGCTTCATTTTCTGCCAACTTCAACTAAGCGTGAGTGAAGCTGAGCATTTGAAGCGATGCTATTGGTCGAAGCGGGCGGGCCGGCTTCATAGAACAGCCAAGTGAACGGCCACCCTTAGACTGATGTCTGTTCACATAGAGCGATTTGGATCAAATTACAAACAAAGATACAGATTTAAAATTAAGTTTCATTTCGATTCTCGAACATGGTTAAGTATTTTAAGTACCGAAATTCAAATGATATAGCAACGCATCCTAATTAACTTTAAATACTAAGTACGTATCTAGTTTTAAAGAAATATCGAACTTAACTCGCTCACACCGATGTTATAGGCTACACGCGGTAGCTTCTTTGCCAAATTAAAAACAAACATTATTTACTTATACATTGGGCACATTTTCCAAAAAATACGCAAGATTATCCAACACGCTGTCGCGTAAGAAATAAAAATATGCAGGTATTTTGCCAGAGATACCTAATCTTTATTTATATATTGTACAGAGTACATTTTCTATTATACGCAGGTATTTCACACGCATTGTATTGTTGGAGCCTTGAGGCCGTATTACGATTTTATAATAATTAATTGTGATGTTATAATAAGTTGAGTTGGATATTTAATCATGTCCGATTACTTTTTTTATAGCAATAACACGCACCGGAGTCTATCTGCCTGGCATTATTATATACGAAATTATTGGGGACTGCCATTGGCCGTTATTTAGCCAGAGGGTGGCTGTGATGGCGGACTGCGACTATGGGACCCATTAATATAAATTCTTGGAAAAGATTTCCGTGCTTGTATCGTGGCGGAAAGACCTCCATCGTATTGCAGACTTTTTATTGCCAAATACTCGGCAATCTCTGGCGATCCCGCGCCACTATCATGTTTTCACATACCTATATTTAGGGAAATAGTGTTCGCACTTTCATGTTTCCTAATAGCTTTTGAACATCCAATAAGAACGAGTTGGAGTCACTTCCGGTACTAAATAGGCCTAGTTTTGACAATATTTTCATGCGCCGTAGACAAACCCAGACGATATATCTCATCAAATTCGTGGATAACTACCTACAATGAAGAGGTTTCGCAAAATCTAAGCAATGACCACACATTCTCGACACACGCGGCAATAATCGTGAATAAATGGACGATATCAACTGGATATCGTAATTTTAACATTATTTATACGTAATTGCACTTGTTCACTAGCTCCTCATTATAATTTTGCCAATAAACTGTGGGATTTTTAATAAAAAACCATGACATTATACTAATCTACTTCTGGCGGTCAATTTGCGAAGGACTTTATCACACTGGGAAATATGAAGCTGTAAAGTCCAAAAGTCGTGCAAATAAACATTGAAAATGGCCGAGAGAGCAATTTGAAGTGTCTCATAGAACGTTCCCTCGAAATCTGAATCTCTTTTGAACTTTACAAAGTATCTTACGACATTTATTTGCGAGACTGTTAACTACTCGAAATACTCACAATTATTAAACTGTACAGAATCCTTAAGTACGAAGGCTAGGTACAAGATGCGTCAGTACACTAACTATTGGCTAATCAATGAAGGACTGCCCATTTACATTTGAAAACTATTTTAGAATCAACATGTAAAAATATTGATGCTACCTTCTTAAAAATAAACAATGTTATCCAATAATTCACCAATCAGATTTTAATTGTTGGTTTGACTTCATGAATTTAATTTAATTGTTGACTAATTAAACGCTAATTCTGAGCAAAATATTTTCACAATTAAATTAACAGTAGTCGCTGCAAAAGCTCGAGGCTTGTGTCGCAGGAAGCAAAATGATGTATTATTGCATAACATCGTTCAATTCTCACATTGCGATTCGGACAGCGGTATAAAGACTTAAATTAAAAAAATATCAATAATAACAGCTTGTACTTATATATAACCCGGTAAATTTAACTAAAATCACATAGGCCGCAGCGCAGCAAGTACTAGGGGCCCAGAGCGGTAATGGCAGTGTTTGTTAGGCGTCGCAAGCAGGGGGCGCGCGGGGGCCTGGCGCTTTCGTGTGTCGCCCGCCTCACATCTAACCTTACACTAGCAGTTAGTGCGCGATTACTTAGTCTATTAGGCTGTCCGCGTTGCGTGGATTGTGGCAAACGCAACGCTTCGGCCGTCGAGAACAACAGGAGGATGAAGAGGCACAAACCTAGGCAGTGGGGCGACTGTGGCGCGAGGATGGCGCAACCTGACGCGTTGCCGGTGTACTGGCCCGCGCCGCCGGCGTCGCCCACCTCGGGGGGACTGTCTTCCCTTATCTAGAAACGAACGATCTCATTTTATAAACGAGTGAAACGTGAAAATGGTTTTTGTGATGAACAAAACTTGTTTTAGATATGGCCATTCCAACAAAACATTGCGGTGATATTACAAAAAAGTTAATAAGTTTATAGCAAAAAAATGATTGTTGCATTTCTTTTGATTCAGTCACGAATGCATAAAATCGACATTAAAACAAAAGGGATTGGCCATACTATATGTACACATTTATTCAAAGTGTTCTCTAATAAGTTCGCTAAAATACTTAAGTAGTTCAAATTTATAGAAACATAAATTAAAAGTTAATTAACGGACTTAAATTACCTAAGCTAAAACGTTTTTAGTAAACAGAAAGGTTAATTATTCAATGTCTAGAGTTAAATAACTATTCGCAAATGTTTTAATTAGCATTTAACTAACCGTTAACCTAATGGTAGTAAACACAGAACATCATTATCATGATTAGGTACAAAGGTACGAGTTAACAAAATGTTGTAAAAGTTAATTAATATTTAGGAGCATGACGATATTTTAATCAATTTTTACGTAATTTAGCAAAATAAGGATAATCTAAAAGTAGTAAGTATTACATACAACAATTGATCTACTGTCTAAATACATTATTTGGATACAATGATTAATATAGATTTAGAGGGACCATTGTTCGTACCATTTCCAGATGGGAGCTTCTTAATTTTCCGAATGACGATAAAATTTAGGTCGATTGATCAACAATTGATAAAATTTAAATGGATTATACAAAGTGTATTAGTTTCCTTAGAATATAATTTAGGTAATTGGGCACGCGATGAATCTGTGGAATAAGATTTAGAATAATTATAAAATAATTATTATAACGATTGAAGTGGTCTCTACAGACTTACAAACTTATCTTCGTTTATAGGATGCCAAGGGGTCACCCAGTCGCTTAAAATTTCGACGCTAACATCAAAAACTATTATATTACACTAAAAAGTGTTTCCATGATAGGAATTAAATTGATAATTGGCCCGTTTCTTTTACCAGTTAATATATATAAAGGCCAAAAATCCAAATTAAAATGACCTGAGTTCATGATTCAAATGTTGAATAGGTACCTGATAAACGAATTCGTACATGTCTCCGGGTATGACCTAAGCGACGTGACGAAAACGCCACAAGCGGAATCCATATTTCCATCTACAAAAGGAGTAATACCATATCCAACGCGACACGTAAAGACAGACGCAAAGGAATCCAGTTATATTATATTATTGAGAATGTTCCATTTATCGGTAAATTGATGCTGGTTATGTCATGACAAGGGTTCATATTAGAGTTGCCAGATGCTCGAAATTGTTTTTGGGACTTGTGTTAAAAGTAAACAACACCTAAAGTGTTGATACAAAAAAAATAACCCGATAAGTTTCTTGAACAAAAATAAATATTTTACAACAAAGTGCCTTACCTACTTAAGTATTATTATTTATTCTTATTAATTGAATAATTCAAATCTCTGGGCTCTCTAACATTTGGGCGGCCATTTTATAATTAAAACTAATCATTGAATAAAATAATCTATTCATTTTGGTATCGCTTCTCATATAATATGGCAAAATAATTCCCTTAAAACGAAAAAATCGAAGAACTTATCCATACTTTTTGAATCCATGTATTTTTTTATAAAATTTAGAAAAATATATCTCATATTATATAATAGTAACTGTAGCTGAAAACACTCGACGGTTTCCCAGTTCTTGGATACGACATGTATCACTTTGAGAGTTACTGAGCGTTATGTGGCTGTCACTGGCGGTAATCTCACATATAACTCATCCACATCCACATGGTTGGAAAATGTAACGCCTTTGTTTGAGGCGTGGAAATGAGGAAATAAGATTGTATTCCCGAAATTTATAAAATCACATTAGTTAAGTATACATTAATATAATAATATTTTTCGGATCGGCCAACAAGCCGAATCCGTAAAATATTATTAAATAATGAATAAGTCAATTTTAATTTATTAGGAATGTCATGGTTCATATGCCTATTTAATAAGTCACCATTAGTCTGTATGTTCATTGTTCACAAAACTACAAAGCCTGTTCCCTAACAAATGCTCCAGACAATGTTCACAGGTGTTTTAAGCAACATCGATACGCATGATCATTGTCTACTGTGTATATATCCGCTTTGGAAACACATAGTTTATTCAGTGTAGGTATACAATAAACTCGATAAGGTCAATGATTTATGTAAATAATAGAACCAATAAAACAGCAACCCAATTATAAAATAAAAAAAAACATTTACACGAACATGGAACCTCCTCCTTTTTTGAAGTCGGTATATTACTTTTGTACCCTTGCGTTTATGGGCACAGTACCTACCTAACTACTGAAAAACATCAGAAATTCACTGAAAAACTTTAGACTCGTTTCCTATAATTTATTTAACAATTTTTTTATTTGTATTTTCCTTTATATAGCTTTAATGTTTATTTTCTATAGGTAAATAAGGTAAACAAACTAATCTTTACCGTATGTGAGGGCCAGTTGACTTGTATCTCGTCGTCTAACGCGTTCTGTTTCACCTCCTCGATGGGCGCTGGTTCGTTAGCCTCGTTCCAGGTCGAGAACACTGACCCTCGCTCCAAGGAGTTGGTCTGCGGAGACACGTCGTACTCTTGGGGGGGCGTCTCCGTGCCGTAGAATATCATCTCCCATTGCATCAACGGACCGGCTGCGTAAATATTGACACTTAAATAAGTAGGCAAGCATATGAAACATGTTTAATTTTGTAAGTTTGTGAGAAATCCATAAAAATACGATCGTTGATAGGGGATAAGACGATAGGAATAAGAAAAAAAGAGGTAATATAATTTTTTTTTTAAATAATTGTTTGGGACTTTAAAAAGTGTTAAAATTTAACATAAAAAGCGTGATTATACTTTAGCACAGACGATACTGAAAAATCCAAAACCTAATCAACTCAAAACAACTAATACTCGTACAACAGCTAGAAATAACACAAAATTCACACAAACAACATCAACTATTAGTACTGTTAATTGCACAGCTGAAAAGAAAATCGAATTTGAAAACTGTTTCATTAAATTAAACTACGGCCATGAAACAAAATTAAACAATGCAAACACACTACATGCAAACAGCGGCGGAGTCCGGAACAAAGGCAAAATCGACGTGCAGGTTCAAACTAGGCGGCGGCCAAATAAACGCTCTCGGCAAAACGAATCGACGGACACGATAGGTACATGCACAGTGCTGCTAGGTACCGTTTGCCTGCAGCGGCGCGGGATATATGCGCTGGATTTTCGGATACTGCTCGAATAAGCTCGACATCTTGCGGCCGCGGGCGTCCGCCAACGGATCCGTCAGGTCCCCTCGCAAGTTGAGGCTCAAATCCGCCGACGTCGATGTGGTCAGAGCAGTCGTGCTTTCAATGGGAGACCGCGTCGCCGGACGACTCTGTTTCGACTTTTGCGAGTTCCTATTCGGATTCTTTGAGTTTTTATTCTTCTTCCTCTTAACTAGGCCGACGGTGTATGTGGGGGCGATGGGGACGGGCTTCCCTCTGTTATTTTTACGACCGGCCTGCACCGCGACGGGCCGCGATGCGTTCCCCCTGTTGCGTATAATTGGATTCCGGAACGGTATCGGATCGTTTTTAGCGGCAGGTATGCTCGTTCCGTATAAAGTTAAAGACCAGTCCTGCAACGTAGCTCGGCCTACGATATAGAAACCCAAACACAAAAATGTTAAACATCGCACCAGTTGTTGATAAAGTCTCTTTAATTGGTGAACAAATAGCTGTGAAAGTTTTCAAGCGCGGTCGAAATCCTTTTGACGTTTTCAGTCTGCCGAGTTTTGTGACAAGTCATTCGTTATGGTCGTAAAAAATGGCGTAAAGTTTGCGGATGATATTGCGAGTTCTTTTTTTGTTATTTACGAGTCATTAAACAAATGGGGGTAATTACGAGTGGCTTACCCATATAGCGTCCGTCGTTGGTAACTTCGAGCTGCCAGCCGCCCAGCGGCGACTCGCCCCACATGTGCACGGACATGAAAGGCCACGAACTGAAGCCGAGACGAGAGGAGTCGTGCGGCCTGTCGGATAATTAACTGTCTAATTACACTCAACTATACGGGCAGCGCGCTAGTTAGCGTCTTGTGTTGCCTACTAATATTCCTGAATATATGGTGTTTCAAAAGTTTGATTGTATAACAACAAGCAAGTGGTCATTCACACCGTTAACGTTAGACGTCAAACACGGACATTATTTTTCAAAAATGTGTAAACAGAATAGTGCCGTTATTCGTGTGAATGACCGCTAAATACGAAGTAAGTATATCCTACTTATTAAATTTGTGTGTCTAAGTATTAATATCTAAGTAATCGATCTCAAGTCTGAAAGTGATCTTGAAAATGTCATTCTTATATCATACCAGTACAAAATGTCTAGGTACTTTCGACTTGAGATAGTTAAAAAAAAAAAATCGCCAGACAGACACACCAACTATATGATCCCAAACTAAGCAACACTTGTACTATAGGTACCGTACAATGGACTGGAGGCGATCCCAGTGACACTCAGATCAAGGCAAATTCGGAAAAGGTTATTTCCGAAATTTGCCCCGGCGGGAATCGAACCCGCAACCACCATGTGTAGTGAGCCGAGCGGCCTACGCTCGAACCACAGCGCCAAGCGGTCGTCAATGCGGGTATAGATTTATAAATACGTGTCTAGTTGTAAGCTCCACCATTATATTATGCATCGCATATCCCAGATGCAAGGCACGCGAATGCAAACATTAACATTTATTTCCATGTCCGTTTATTGTGCATTTCTCGCAGTCACGTTGTTATGTGTCACGTCACTATACATCATGCAATAGTTTGAGAGCCGTGAAACGGTAACAGTAACACAAAGGAATATTTGTTCGATTTCAAAAGCGAATGGGAACAAATAAAAAGGTTGCACATCCCATATACTTATTGTGTGGAAACTATGTTTGCACCAGTTAATACCCATGTAGGAGGTATATTACGATTCTATTCTTCCATGTTACGATTTTAAAAATATTTTTTTTCAAACCTTGATTAATTATAAAATAGATAAGTAGTTGGCTGGCAAAAATGCTAGACATTAATTTTGAGGACTCTATAAGTTAAGAAAAATTAATTTAGTTTGTCTCCATTACAAAGGTTGTGTTTCAATGATGTTAATGAGGACTTCGATATATTTGAGCTTGGCACTCCAAGTCGTAGACTTTTAATTTTAAAAGTCCACGCCTGCGTTAAAAAAAACATCCTTTTAAAACTATATTAGTGCTGATACTTTTTGTACGCAAACTAAACTTAAACTAATTGCATTGTCACCGTATAAGCAAGACAGTAGGTATTTTAGATGTGTTAAATTTAGTTTTGTCGTTATTTTATGGAATTGGAATTGGCATCGTCGTGCCACTGCTGGGCAAAGGTTTTTTTAACCCTACCTACGCATGAATAATACGAACGAATTATGACAAGGTAACCTTGTGTTAATTTATTTAGGGAACATTTCAGAACAAAACATATTTACGGCAAATTTTTTGCAATCATTATCTCGCATTACTATTTTTATTCAAAGATGGAACTAAATTAATAACACTATTTTATTTTAGTTAAGGTGCCTCGCTCTCTGAAGTGGCATGGCGTGATTTTGAATAGGTAGAGTCGAGACGCAGGCAGCTATGCGTATTTTCATTACAATAGCAACATAACACACGAAACGAAATATCACCGCGATGCGAAGCTGCCTCCTTGACTCTATTAGATGAGCGCATTACCTATTCCTAAAGAAAACGGAGACGTGACACAACGCTTGAGTGCCCGCGCCTTGACGCCACCACCTCGACTGTAGAGCGTGTAAACGAGGCCCCTTATGCGGGCGTAAATACCACATACCTGGGTGTGAGCAGTGTCACCTTAGTACCAGCCGGGGAAGTCAGTTCAATTCGAAGGTCACCCCTCCTTGCGGCACTCAAAGAGATCCGGGCCTGCACGTGCTCTAAATAGTTAACTCCGGGACACGCCACGACGTCCAACTATAGACAAAATAACATGTGTATACATACTTTGTGATATAAGAATTTGAACTCTAATATCCGCGAAACAAAGTTTTTACGTACAACACAAAAAATACATAGTTAAAGTATATTTCACATAGGCAGTCTCGCGGAAAAATACGGAACTAAATTGTACAAAGTGTATTGCCCATATGATAAAACACAGTTGAAGAGACGTTCTGAAAATTTTAATGAACAAATTATCCCTAATAATGTACCTAATTATGTAAATGGAATGATAAATGTCTGAGTAGTGAAAAATGGCCACTATCCCGAACTTGAACTGATGATACTTTTGATTTAAAATTCATAATTATTGCATTCTCTATCTGTCAAAGACTGCGACTGAAAAATCTACAACACTGTACGTAGTTACGTACAAGTCTACATATATTCGTAATTAAGTAACAAAGTTACTCCAACTTAATAACGTTCCAAGTTGATTTACTGAGTGTAATATTCAGTGGACTTCGTAATGAATGTAGCACACAGATACTGGGGCCGTGTGTGTGAGGCTTTCCCGGCTCCATTAGCATAAACTGGCGGACGCCGATAGCGATACTAAAAGGCGAGTGCATAATATTACTACTTATTCCAAGCTCTCGCGTTTACAATCGTTCATAGTGATTTGGGTTTGCTCGTAAATATTCGTCTTTATGAGCAAAATTTCCGTCTTCCACAATTCCTTGGTAAATATATTTGAATATGAGACACTTATAGAGTTCGTTTTGGGTTGTATACAGGATAACTATTCCAGTGTATTTGATTATAAATTATATTCCATTTTGTATGCTGGCATAATTATTTAACAAAGAATATCTTCGAAATATAATGGCCATTTGTCATCACTGTCTCTTACGTATGAAACTTACTGTTTGTTATCATGAAAACACATACAAAGTATTTCTAGTTATCGGTGATACACACGGTTATACCGGCACGGCTAACTTCTATACTGTACCAACATCTATAGATAGAACGATCTCGTCTTCCACGTGTCAATGACCGCTGAGTTTTTTTCTTATAGGTACCTACCACCGGAAGCACTGAGAACGCCGCTGGTTGAGACATTTTCTTACATATTCACACTTTGATTCATCCTACTTCTCTATAGTACCTACCTACTTCTTGTAATATTACTAGGCTTTCAGCAACTAACCGGTATGGAAACAGTAGACCTTGGCGGCACCGCTCTGTTCTTGGGTAAAGGCGCGGCGAGCTCGCATCTCCTCTGCGGAGGCACAGTGCGCCAAGTCTTCGCGAGCCGCACCATGCCAGCCGCATCAAGCAGCCCGTAGCCGAAGGAATGCGATACATTGCGACCGACGCCGTTCATCTGCCACTCTCCGCCTAGGCCGAGACGTTCGGGGCGGGCTGTCCGGACCACTGTTAGTAATAAAGAACAATTAGGGTGTGCATCCAAAACGCAGTGTTATGTTGTAACATATTAATGAATACGCATCCTAATAATGTTCGTGAAGCGTTTGAAATTCATTTTAATCTTAATAATAAATGGGCCTTTTATTGACCCACGTACTGATAGGCATGGATTTCTCTCAGTACGAGTGGGATCCAGGCCATAATCCACCACGCTGGTCCAACGTGGGTTGGTAGATTTCACATGTCTTTCGATAATTGGTTACATTTTCTCAGACATGTTGGTTTCCTCCCGGTGTTTTCCTTCAACACAAGTGATAATCATATTGAAATTATGATTCGCATATAGATTTGGAAAAATCAAGAGGTGCGAGCCGAGGTTTGATCCCAGGACCTGGTGAATCAATCAGACCAATCAGTTACAGCTATATATATATACTTATCAAAAAGTTAGCCATTCTACTGTTATATTATTCATATTTAACAATAGTATCATATTACCTAATAATTCGCTTCACTTAGTTTCTATACTTAATTAGAAGCGACGAAAAAACACGTTTATTAATATGGCCGTAAGGGTGAATATAGAAGAATTCAAATACGTATCAACCTTTTGTGTCGGAATTTGAATGGCATTCAGTCATGAGCCCGTTCCGTTCCTTTCATTCGACAGAAATCTCAACTAACGACATTGAATACTTCCGAACCAGATCATATTTGAACTTCACAAGATTAATTTTCTACTTACATGAGGAGATGGCAGCAGGATATGTTATTCAGAAAGTCTTTGAAGCGAAATTGAAATCTGGCTCCGTATAAAATGCTTTAACTAAAAGTATATTTATTTTACACCCGGGTAACAATGGATTAGGTCCTAATCGTTATTCAATATGCTAATAAGACACCTAAGAAATTATTTGAGTTTGAGTAAGGTAAGTAGGTTTGTCCGGACATGTACCAAAATGGACGCCAATTTGACCCAATTTTTGTAACACCGAATTATTCTACAAAATAGATATAAATATATAAATATCGCCAGACGAACACACTAACTGTATGGTCCCAAACTAAGCAACGCTTGTACTATGGGTACCGAACAATGGACTGGGGGCGATCCCAGTGACACCCAGACCAGGAAAAATTACGAAAAGGCCATTTCCGAAATTTACCCTGACGGGAATCGAACCAGCAACCACCCGATGCAGTGAGCCGAGCGGCCTACGCTCGAACCACTGCGCCAAGCGGTCGTAATAATACTAAATCACACGCAAAATGACCTACTCTAAGTTTGGTGTATATCCGCACACGCCATTAGTTTAATGTCGTCACAGTTCCAGTTTTATTATTTTTACAGGCCATTTTCTCAGATAGTTTATGTTAGGACTTATATTTCGGTGAAATATAACCACCCGCCAATTGTTCAAACAATCCAGGGGTGCTACTCTTAGCAACGATAATCGATGCATCGTGATATTCGTATTGTCGAATCTTACTCTAAATTACATATTTTGCCGTAGTGTCGATTACTGAACAAACAATTCAAAACTCTCGTTCATTCAAAAGATATAAGACGCCAAAAAAGATGGAATTTAGAGTAGGATTTGACAATACGAATGCCACAATCTATCGATTATCGCTGCTAAGAGTAGCACCCCAGGCTCGCGACATGACCATAACTTAATACAAAGAATAAGTTATTTTTTAAACAGTAAGAATCAGTTTTTTAAAACATCTATATATATATAACTCAAAGGTGACTGACTGACTGACTGACTGACTGACATAGTGATCTATCAACGCACAGCCCAAACCTCTGGACGGATCGGGCTGAAATTTGGCATGCAGGTAGATGTTATGACGTAGGCATCCGCTAAGAAAGGATTTTGATTAATTCTACCCCCAAGGGGATGAAAGTTTGTATGAAACTTTCTCAATTAAATTCCACGCGGACGAAGTCGCGGGCATAGATAGTCTACTTATAAGATAGTAAAAATAATTAAGTGCACGGTCAGAATAGCCAAGACAACAGACGGAATTGAAACTAAGTTCTCTATCTTCAATCATAAGATTGAGGTTTTTTTGACCAACAGAATATCTACTTATTCTCCATATCATCACAGAATAGTCTTACCAATATGCTGCATGTCTCTCCACGTGAGGTCCTTGTTGGCTTGCAGCGCGAGCGCACAGATGCCGGCCGCCAGCGGGGCCGACGCAGAGGTGCCAGTGTGACTCGCAGTGCACGAGTGGTGAAGATCTGTAGTTATCACCTGGTGGAATAGAAAAGCCTTAGAAAATCAGCTATCTGTCGGTGAAAGTCCCGTCAAAATCGGTACAGCCGTTTAGGAGATCAGCAGGTACAAACGATAGACAGACACGGACGGACAAAATTTTTAAATATTGTTTTTTTTTCTAAGTAAAAATCTGTTATTTTGACATTACAAACAGACACTTCAATTTTATTTATTTATTTATAGTGATAATATTGGTTGGCTCGTGGGTATAATAATGATATATACCTAAATAAACAAGTGTTTATCATGCCAGGTATCAACTGCCTACCAACATCGCATGAAAAAAGTAGGTAGGTAGGTAGTAATGAAAAATAAAGCGGCGTCCTTAATTGTGAACATCCAGCGTAATCCAAGCACTTATTTGCATCTCATTTGTAAGCAACAACCGGTCATCGTAATTTGTAGGCCGCCCAGTAAATCCCATGTAACAGCTGACCCCCGCGGACCTGTCAGGTATGGCAACACAAGCGGCGATATTAATTTGCATGATTCCATTAAGATCAAACTAGTAGAAAATCAGAGTGTATGAACATTGATAGAAGTTCATTTTGACTGGTTACTTTCTGTTTCGTAAAATATTCATCCACAAAATACAAAGGCTTTGTTTTCTTATATATACTTACTTCATTAATATCTTTGTCAAAGATTCGTAGCAGTTTGTGTCAAATATTTCTACTTGAAAAAAAAAGGAATTTATACTTGAAAAGCAGTGATAGCCGATTGGTTAAAGCACGCGTCTTGCGGGCACCAGGTCTTGGGTTCAAACCCCGGCTCACACCTCTGGATTTTTCGAAATCTATGTGCGAATCATAATTTCTATATATGATTATCACCTGCTTACGGTGAAGGAAAACATAGTGAGGAAACCTGCATGTCTTAGAAGATCCAACCAATTTTCGAAAGACATGTGAAATGCCCGCTAACCCGCATTGGGCCAGCGTGGTGGATTATGGCCTGAATCCCCCTCATGTTGAGGGGAGGCCCATGCCCAGCGGTGGGACGTCAAAAGGGCTAAATTATTATAAATTATTATTATTATTTCTACTTACTTAGCAATGTATACCTACTAGTATTACCGTTAGCCTCACTAGCTAAGCTAACGCTTATGTTAAAATTGAGCTTAATAGTTTTAACGGCTAGAATGGGGATGGAACCTGGAACCTCTCAGCTACGAAGGCGACCATTCTAACTAATAGAATGACTCTTCACAATTTTGCATTAATTCAGTACAAAATTTGTGGAAGTATAAACATATGTGGTGACCATTATTCCAATTATTTGGTGGTTTTATGGTGTTATAGCCGAGCTGTAGCCAATTAGTCAGCTGTAGGCATAGCTCATATAGCTCATGCCTCGACCGGTATGATATCAACCTCTCAGAGAAGATTGACGTAAAGTAGCTATAATAGCTGCACTATAAAATTAGTGAGATAGCTGGAAGCCCAACCACCTATCTTACCCCTTCCCTATTGGTATTATTGCAAGCGGTGGGTTCTACGCTTACTTTCCGACTATCTTTATATATAAAACTCAAAGGTGACTGACTGACATAGTGATCTATCAACGCACAGCCCAAACCACTGGACGGATCGGGCTGAAATTTGGCATGCAGGTAGATGTTATGACGTAGGCATCCGCTAAGAAAGGATTTTGATTAATTCTACCCCCAAGGGGATAAAATAGGGGATGAAAGTTTGTATGAAACTTTGTCAATTTGAAACCGAGCGGGCTGAGACTTTGCATGCATAAAGCTACTATGACGTAGACATCCCCTAAGAAAGGATTTGATTAATTCCATCCCCAAGGGGATAAAATAGGGCATGAAAGTTTGTATGAAACTTTGTCAATTTTAAACCGAGCGGGCTGAGACTTTGCATGCATAAAGCTACTGTGACGTAGACATCCCCTAAGAAAGGATCAAACCTCCACGCGGACGAAGTCGCGGGCTCAGCTAGTTTTATATAAAAAAACAATGACGTTACGATTTCATTCTATAGATAAAGGCGGAATGCCCTCACTGTGGTCGGAATTAATCTGACGATCAATGATCCCGTACTTGATGTGTCACCCGGTGATATCATCTGATATCATCAGAGTCACATCGGTTATAATAAATTGCTCATGCATCTGTCACGGGACCGACTCCTTGCCGGACCGCCTCAATTTAACTATAAACATACCCAATTTAGAAATATAAGAACAGATTGGTGAGAAATATTCTAAATGATGGACATGGGGAACCACAAAGTTTTACCAATTAGAAGCATAGGGCTATATAATAATAATACTTAATAATTTAGCCCTTTTGACGTCCCACTACTGGGCACAGGTCTCTCCTCACTGCGAGGGGGGTGCAGGCCGTAATCCACCACACTGACCCAGTGCGGGTTGGCGAATTTCACATGTCTATCGAAAATTGTTTAGATTTTCTAAGACCATGCAGGTTTCCTCACGATATTTTTCCTTCACCGTAAGCAAGTGATTATCATAATAGAAATTGTGATTCGCACATAGATTGCTAAAAACCCAGAGGAGCGAGCTGGGGTTTGAACCCAGAACCTGATGCTCGCAAGCCACGTGCTTAATCAATCGGCTTTCTCTGCTGCTATAATAAAGTTTTAACTGTAGAGATAGAGCCATTGTCCGCAAATATTGCTCAGTTCATTTGACGGTCCATGAGGTTAATTTACTTAGTTACTATAATTGATAGAAACACTAAGAATTGGTCCCGACCATATAGTACCGAATGAAATACAGTATCTATAGAAACCCGGCAATAGTACATTGTTACACGAGTGGTGAAAGTGACTTATTTAGTCCCGAGACGGGGTTTGGCGCCCGAGCGTAGCGAGGGCGCTAATAGTTCGAGGGACAAAATAAGTCTTTCACCCGAGGTAAACACTGTGCTTTTCATTACGAATACAAGGAAAGTAAAAATAAAAACAGGAATTGGCTAAAGAAATAATACAAGGAAGTATAAACAATACTCTACAACTCGAAAAAAAAAAAAGATCGGATTGCCGCCAATTTTTTTTTTTTTTCGTTGGCTGGCCAACTTCATTATTTAGCCATTATTTTTCATTTTCATCTTTAAATATTTTGCCCAAATCTATGTTATTTTAAATAAATTGTTGAAACTAAATTATAATTAAGTCATTTAAAAATATATATTCTTTAATTAATACTTAACTTTATGATATTTCAATTTTACATCGTGCTGTAATTGAGTGACTGTAGAAAAAGTTTGAACATGGTTCCATAGAAATGTGAAAATGGAACTAGTTTTTTTTAATAATTTGACAGCTGTCAGTTGAAAGCGATCCTCCCGGGCCGGAAAAGTATTACTTTCAACCCGCTCCTCAGGGACTTCAGACCTACTTTCAGAGTATGAGTAATGAAAATACTTTTATCTTGTCTCGATCTGACCCAAAAAAGTCGACAGTGACTTTTACGATATCATTGTCAGTCCACATCTGCTTACTATCCGCTGATTCGATACAAACTCATTTTACCAACTTCCTCTTTATTCCGGAATTATCGACAACATCTCTATATATAGGTGTATACTAAACTCATAAATCAGGCATATATACCGGATGAACAAAAGGATTAAGTGTCCAATAGAAATGTGTTTTACATACCACAGTTTAATTTTTATTTTTGAAATAGCAACGGATTAACTTGCAAACAGCCTCTGCTTACTTATTCCGGCAACAACATTATCATGTTAACTTTATAACAAAGGAATATTTTTATTTTAGCTACAAAATACAGTCGCCTTTATACATGAGATATTCTATTTTTTACCGAATTGATTCAGACGTGCGTGTGATGAATTTACGTTGCGTATTGTAAACGTTTTTGATATTCCTACTTTAACAATGTCTTAATTATTTTCATTATTATTCAAATAATAATCGTTTGGAGTATCAAAAATTCGCACCGAAATATGTATCTGTTTTTTGATAGCGGACAATACAAATGACAACATGTTTGGATGTAGTATTGTAATAATAAAGGAAAGAGAGTCATGACGCTTTTTTATGGCAAACTGTTATTTAATAGTGTATTCTCGTGTTTATCGGAACGAGATCAATTTGCAGTATTGGCCCGTGACGGGTCAGTTGTTCTGACTGCTTTTGTTTTTTATTTATTGGTTGCTTCACTATTTACTGAAGTATTTTTATTAAAGAATAATTTTATTGTATATATGGAAAGCCACACGTACCTACTTAGTTTAGATGACAAAGCTCTTTGAGAACAATCTCAGGCAGATACTGGCATTAAAGATCTGACAATTCGAATCAAATCTTTTGTTTTGTCTAAGATAAGGTTCCCAGGCAATTTTAGGGAGCTTTTCTCAATACAGGTACTTACTCACACACACTCATCGGAAAAGTACTAACTTATAAAATTGATTACACTTGAGAATACTTCTGAGCCGTATAGTTTATCAATTTGTAATTTCGTTTAACCCGAAAGTTTCTGCAAATTTAATGGAGTGGGTGCTCTTTGTATTGTGTATAACTAGGGTTGCCACCCTAACTGTATTCAATAGTAGAATAATATATTTGGGCAGCGAACAAAGCATATATTTTTTTTATATTATACGTAGCCGACTCTACAATATCTTCATGGACATAAACTGGGCTTCCCAGAAAAGAGAGAAAAGCTCAGGTATCTTAAGTTAATCCAAAAAAAATCTCGGATTACAATTTCCAGTATGAGTTCATTACTATATTCGCTTGAGAAAAAGGTGGCAACCCTATAACAAACGCGGGAAATACTATCTATATTAATGTTACATGTAGGCATGAGACAACCCTTTAATTTAAATCCAAAGGACATAATTTTATTCCCCCAACGTCCGGCGCTAAAAGGGCAAAGGATCCTCTTGTAGAACCAAACTGGGATGGACATAACTACTTTAGAATTATCGCTGGACCAGCCCGAATAGGTAAAAAGCTACAACCCTTGATGTCAGATAATAATAGCGAGCTTCTTTTAGAAGCAGAACGAAAGCAAATGAACAGAACTGTAGTTTTATTTGTGTTACAGTAGTGAGCTAAAATAACCATAATGTAAGTATGTTTCAAATAAGAAGAATCAAAGTAAAGTCCTGTTTCGTCTTTACCACTTAACTGCGGAAACTATTATGATTATATTGTTGAAGTAACGTGACGTATATCCACCGGTTTATATGTATTATTCAGTAGGATGTTCCAATTTTAGTGTTCAATTGATTTTATGCGTTCGTACGTTGAATGAAAGTACCGGAAGACCAACCACGCCTTTCCCTTCCTTATGTCTTATTCCCCTTCAGGTCTGCAACGTGCGAGAACTACCTTTGGTACTACATGCATCTAAAGGGTACTATAACTGCTTAATATCACGCTAGTCGTACGCTTGTTTTGCGAGATTGTCATATTAAATACCATATTTGACTTCCAATACCTCCTTGATTTACTAGCAACTGAGGTTATCCCACATAACTTAAAAACGCCATTAGCTGCAAATACTCGCGCTAGCAGGAAGTTGACATCAATTTGTTCAGATGTAAGAATCTTCTGCTCATTAAATGACCTTCGATCGGCCACTGGTGGTTATCTATATATTAATACGTGAAGCAAAAACTTTCTAACGCTTTTTAGGAAAATTGCGCGGACGGAGTTGTATGGAATTTGGCACACTTATAGTTTATATAGAGAAGGAGTGCAGAATGCTAATATTTGTATATTATAATAATTAGGAATACATTAAAATCTATTAATAAAACATTACACACACAACCATGAATTGGCACACACACATTCGTGCCTTCCACACCGACTGACTGTCTGACTGACAAACGGTGACAGTTTTTGGAGGGCCGGATTTCCATAGTGCATTCTGCGTGCCAACATCAATCATAGTCTTTGACAATAAAACCTTAACGTCTTTGACGTTAAAAAATAAAATTTAAATGAATTATGGTCGAATTTCGACCATTATAACGGGAATACTAGTAATTTTTAATGTTCCACCTTTGAATCCCCGCTGAAACGATACATATTCGAACCAAACCAAACCATTACCCTACATTGTCCTCACACCTCTAATTATACCTATTGTACACATAATTTAAAAAAGACAAAAGTAAAGATGTATCCATGGAGTTTCTTGCATGTTCTTCTCCATAGGATATTTTTTTGGAACATGCACCTAGCTCTTGACTTTTTAAAAGTGCCAGTTAATCTGGCCCATTTGAAATAAAAATTATTTGAATTTGAATTTGAACCACTCACCTGCTTATCGTTAATGGCACCGCTGCTGTAAGTCGCAGCCAACGTAGAGCTACACTTCTCGGAGTACCAAGGCACTTCCCCCCGCTCCGTCGCCGAGGATATGGAGAGCGTCCATATGGAGTTGGTGTACCCGTCGCAGTTACAGTTGTCGTGTTCCCTGCCGCCGTTGCCTGAAGCCCACACGAATATGGACCCCTTGCCGTTTCGACCCTGGGAAAATGGACATTTGATATTCAAATCGTTTATTATGTTTAGGCCTACGGGGGCACTTACAAATTGTCAATTTTACATTTTTTTCTTATATCTACAACCGGATCGGAACGCAACCTCGACTCGAGAAGATCCGGCAAGAAACTCAGCGGGCTTGTCTTATTACATTTTGTTATATTAGTTTTTTGTAAAATCGTTAGTTGCTTATCATTAGATCATTAAAGCGGTTTTGACTCGTATGTTCCTCTTCTGCTTATCGTATGAGCTAGTGGCTATCTTATTAGAACCAGCGATGGCAAACCTTTATGGATCAACATGCCAATTTGTTCTAAAGAATTTGTTCATGAGCCCATAGTCGCGCCGTGATAAAAAAATATTTTTTTATGTAGTAATATAAAACAAAAAACATCAAGCCAATTAAAACTTTTCAAAGATAACAAATGAAACACAAACTTAAAGTCGTTAAATGTACGTAGAACATGGAATTATTAATTAGGTACCTTGAAAAAATCAAAAGAATAATTAGGGCCTTACAATTGTAATGAACTTGTTCTCAATTTAATTATTTGTATTTTCTTTTTCGGTTCTATCTTTTATTGGTAAGCATAGTCCGTCACAAAAAAACTTGCTGGAATCCTTTACCAACCACGCCGACTATAACATGACAAAATGTTATGACAGTTAGGTTATGTGTCACAGGTGTCTATAGTTTTTTGACAAACTATAGCTGTATTGGACGTAGTTTTGCAAAATGGAACCAACCCACACACTTCTGCAAACTGAAACCAACCTAGAGCCACTAACATAAGGTTGGTTTTGGTCTGCAGCAGTGCATATGGGTTGATTCCGTTCTGCAAAGCTATATCCTATTATACTCTCGCTTGTAATCCATAATTAATGGCGATACAAGTGGTCCTCGGCAGACATTCCACTCAGCAATAACCCGGGACGAATTAGCGGGCCCGGAATGATTGATGGCTAAACGGTCACAGACGTCGGGTACACTGCTATCGTAGACAGAGATGAGCACAATTGGACATGATTTAATGAAGCCTAGGTTAGTCTAGGTTTGGAGCATGCCCATTGACGACCGCTTGGCGCAGTGGTTCGAGCATAGGCCGCTCGGCTCACTGCACATTGTGCTTGCGGGTTCGATTCCCGCCAGGGCAAATTTCGGAAATGGCCTTTTCGTAATTTGCCCAGGTTTGGGTGTCACTGGGATCGCCCCCAGTCCATTGTACGGTACCCATAGTACAAGCTTTGCTTAGTTTGGGACCGTACAGTTGGTGTGTCTGTCTGGCGATATTTATTTATTTATTAATGACGAATATAATCTATCCTTAGGAGTCGTCCACTGCTGAGCAGTCTTCACCAGAGCCTTTCACAAAATCCTTTGACATTGTGCGAAACTTCACATGTTACATGAACCACCTATTTTAAAAAAAAGTTTAGCTTTAATAATCAAATTACAGAGGTATCCGAGTTAATTCAAATATCACTTAAATTTATTTAAATAAGCAAAAAATCCATTCGCTCCGGAAAATCTTGCCTGATCAGCGTTGTCAGTAGGTACATCTAACACCGTCAAATCTAAAACTAGCTGATAGCGAGATAAACAAGACCAACACACTATAAGTACTAGCATTAAGACTCATAATAAAAAACAGCGAATAATGTGCCCTCAGATTATAAAAAGTTGCTTCAAAGCTACGTGCACATAATTTAAAATGTTATTTTACCTCTCAGTTATGTTACACATCCGGTTTAAACTCAAAACCGCAGGGCGATTAAAAGCCTAAGCTCGACTCCATATTTTAAAGGATTTTTTTTGTGGCGCGATTCTCTTCAAGTATAATTTGATTATTTCTATGTTGTATACTTACACAGTCACTATTATGTAATACTTTGCGGATATAGTCTATGCTGAGTGGTTCGCTGCCAGCACCTCGCTTTGTTAATTACTATCAGTTAATTAAGGAAAACCTGTTATAGGCTTTATTTTTAAATAATCTCCTATTATGTACAGACTTTTTGTGATGCTGTTGGTTTTCTTTTCAAATAAATAAAATAAAAAAGCCGTTTAGTAAGGGAAACAACGTAACGTTTAAGCGCAACGAAAACTTGACCATATAGTGTGGGTAGAGAAAATAATTGCGTAATTAAAGGAATTGTTCCAGCCAAGTGTCGACGGTAGCTGCGCACCCTTCACTAACTTAGTTACTAACTCGTCGATGTACACTGTAAAATGAAACACAACCTTGCGTGCATCGGTATAGATCTCAATATCATTTGATATGGAGGAACAGTGACAAATTAAAGTTGGAAATTTAACACAGGCGCTGTTGTGACTTTTCATTAAGTCGTAGGATGAGTGTGGGTTGAGTGAATATTCTAGGTGAATACAGCTACTCGACGGCTCGTTAGTCTAGTATGTCGTGTCCTACTTCCTAGAGTCTGATTGTGGTGATCCTACTTGGTTTAATTGTTCTAGTACTTATTCCGAGCTTTAGCGGTCATTTACACGAAGAAGACACTATTCTATCTACACATTTATGACAGTTAAAGACCGTATTTTAAATCTGGACACAGTATAATGTATGGAAATTAGGTATTTTTATTATTTATAAACATTTTTCTGTATCCAAATGTATCCTGATAATTTATCTGTGACCACTAAAACTTAACAATTTCGCTTTTTCTCAGAAATTGAATGGTAAAATGTTGTCATCTTCATTCTAATGTTAATTATCTGTCGTTATTTCAAAATCTTTGCAATAATTGTATTCTCTCAGACAGTGGTGTGAGTGTGTGAGCCAAGTATCTTTAGAAAAATAACTTTAAACTGCAATCCGAGTAAAACTATCTCATTAGTGTGCCACAGGCCACAGATCAAATGGCAATAGACTCACTTACTTTTACTTCTGTTTCGCTTTATAGCCAAGACCCCATAACTCATAATTTTCACATAATTAATAATAAATTACCCACAAACCTGTGTAAAATATCACAGATCAAAGGCAGCATGTTATGCTCTACCTAACAATATTACATTCAACAAAATCCAAACATTCGTGTTTTATGAACTGTGAAAATAAATAAAACGAAACTTCAATCTAATAATACCGCAGTGTGCGCAAGCATTTTAGTTCCCGACAGCTTGTAATTGGAAACAGACTTAGTCGGTGTCACATGACTTTATTTTTACAGATATTGGATTATGTGCAGACTTCATTATGTTAGGGTAGGGCCACAGGAGATATAGACAAGACGTGTGTACATCTTGACAGTCTAATTTAATATAAGTAATGAAATATTTCAGTGAGCATAGTTTATTCGACTGTTAAAAGGCGAATTGACTCAAGCGCCATTTTGGTAATTTTACAGGAGAGCGATTTAAAGAAAAAAAAAACAGAAAAAATTCATTGCTCTTAAAGTATGCGTTTAATTCAATAATCAGTGAAAGTCAATAAAACTGTGTCTAAGGCTCTTCAATGTTATATATATTTCATTCATTTTTGAGTATTATTTACCGAGTTAGATGTCGCTTGAGTCAAAACGTACTATTTTCTGTTCAAGGCAAAGTGATTCAAGTTCAGGAAAAGTCAGTACCAGATCAGGGTAGAAAGATTTATATGCCATACTTATATCCTATCGTTCAAGGCAAAATGACTGAAATCACAAGGAATCACGTAATGGATCGAGTAAAAATGATATATGTAGAAGACTCATGAAAAATAGATCACGATAAAAGAATTTAACAGCTAAAGCATCTTATTCTAGGAACGGGTAAAATGACTTATTGTACAACCTTAATCTTAAACAAATAACTTCAGTACATAGAAAACGATGTAACTTTGGGGATTATGGACTTTAAGCTGTCGTGTTCATAGTAGACATTTTTACCAAATCACTAAAAAAATATAAAATAATGGATATAAGATTTTATAATAATCTTAGGCTAATGTGCGTTGGTAGTAAGGTTTCCAAAACATAGAATTTACCCAGTTTACTCGACCCAGAAAAACTTATACTTAATACTTGAAATCTTTGTGGGTACACATGTGTTTACATATGTGATCTAAGTGAAACTTACTAAAAAAGCAGCGGGCACTTGCTCACCGCTGCCACACCTTTTACTTTTTGGGCATTAATAGATATATTAACAGAAGGCAAAATGGAGAAGGCTATGGTGCAGTTAGCGATAGAGTACTCAGTTTTAAACTAAGAGCTAGTAAAGCTAAATATAATTCAGATCTATGCCCCATCAGCATAATAACTGACGAGGTTATACCCTTAAGAGATATGTATAATCTTGGGTGATTTCAACGCAAAAATAGGAGAAAATTCCCACAAACTTAAGTGCGTAGGAAAATGGGCTTGAGACTCGCCACGAAGGTAGATTGTTTAGTACAATTTGTAACTGAGAATGATTTGGTATATTTCAACACCATACACGAAGGTTATAACATAATTAGACATCATCAGAATGGTAACTTTTTCACCCAGATCGAGTACATTTTAATTGAAATCGATGGAAAACATGTATAAAAAAATTCAACACACTTTCTGGAGCCGTGGATCAGCTCACAGTATCTAGATCTCTTGAAAAACAGAGAAGAAATGTAGTCACAGGCTTGATGAGAGACCGACCAAAAATTTTAATAAAGAATACCATCTCAAGGTCTAAGGCCACTAATGAAACACGCAAGTAATAACAATGAATGACTGATATGACTAAAAAAACTGAGCTATCGAGAACGAGAATGGCAAAGATTTATCAAAACTTAATGAAATCTATGAGAAGATTTACTGCCAATTCCATTTCGAGGACTGATGGTTGCGAAACTTTGATACTGCAATTTTGGAGCCTGATATTCTCAAGTTGGAAGTATACGGTGCTATCAAACATTTAAATAGGTAATGGGAGCTTTAGGAAAACACGGCATCCATATTTTTCACACCATCTACAACAAGATATTTCAAGACAAACAGTTTTCATTCCCTTGCACAAAAATAACGAAAGAATGCAGCAATTACCGCCTTATTACACTTATACTTATCCTACGCAAGCAAAATTATATTACTTATTCTCAATGACCAGCTATCTGACAAAATAAATTGTGCTGGACCAAGCTGGATTAGACAAGGGAAAGGGAACTTAAGAATAATTTCTCGTAGTTCCTCAGATCATTGAGAAGGCCTGACAATTTAACAAGCTGACTTATATTTGTTTTGATGTCTTTACAAAAGCGTTTGGCGCTGTGAAATGAATTCTAACTCTAAGATATCTATATGAAGGAGGAACAGCTTCAATACAGGCAGATGACGTCCAATCGTCGACAGCTTCCATTCTAGTGCAGGTGTTCAGGTGTTGGCGAGGGATGTGCCGCTCTTGTTTATCGCATCCTCCGAACAACAGTTACAAACTCAGATTGCAAACTATGATGTGGTCCTGTCTGATATTATACCTTAGCACTTTAATATCGTCAGTAGTGGCTGCATAGATGAAGTGAAAACAGCCAAAAACTAGAACAGCAATGGAGAAGCTAGAGAAAATATGGAGAAACAGACATGTCACTAAAGCCTTTAACTTATGTTCGCCATATTCCTTTGCGCTGCAGAGACGTGGATGCTGCATAATATAGACACTCTATAGATTTGGTACTGGAGAAAAATGCTGTGAGCATGATCGACCTGTGTTCCCTAGTTGGAATATTACGTACTTGGAATGAAGCAGCGTCAGCTACAGTCCTAACTCACATTCTAAAATTCTTCAGAGACATCTCAAAACAGGAACATGACTCATAGATAAGATAGAGGGCATCAGGCCACGCGTATGGTCCAACATGCAAAAAACTGCAAATCATGCTTCGGCGGGACCCTTGCATGAATTCACTGTTCGCCGCTAAATTACTGGATTGAACCGCCTACGAAGGAACACGTTCTTTGATTAGGTGTGTGCTTCAAGGGTACCGGCAAAAGATTTGAGTAGATTGATACGACACATTAAAATACAGCCCTAGAAATTGGCCATGATTTAATGAGCTCCATTTATTTATTCTTACTATAAAAAGATAGGTTTAAGTGTCATAGCATTGATTTGACGTATGTTTCAAACAACAAAGTTTTGGAAAAGGAATCATATATAAACGCATCAAATGCATGATTTACAGAATTTGAAGAGGGGAAAATTGATTGAAGCGATATGAAACAACTGTATTGGTTCAGAGAAGAAAAGCTTAAGTTACATAGTCTTCCGAATTAGTTTAAGGTAAAACGACTGAAGCAACATCGCTATGTATATAAATTCAGAGTAAAATGATTCAAGTGACGTACGTAAATGCACCTGATCAAAGTAAAATGCTTTAAAGTTTAGCATTATTAATTGTAAATCAGGTAAAAAAGATTGAAAAGGCTAATATTAGAAAAAATAATCAAGGCGAAAAGGCTCAAGTAAGAAATAAATAAATTTATGGGTCATTTAAACAGACTTAAATACCCACCTTTAAAAAAACCTTGTTTTTTATGTCGGTTAAAACCGCGACTTCAGAAATGATACCCAAATTTAGAATGGAATGAAGCGCCAAAAAATTGCTCCGATTTGCATGAAACCCGGCTTAAAAGACGCAGAAAAATTCGCTGATTCCAACGATATATATAACTCATTTTCGCCCAAAGTGGCGTTTAAGTCAATTCGCCTTTTAACAGTCGATATATTTTACTAAGGTATACAGAGCCACTCATCGGGAATGCACAACTTCGTTAGGTAGGTATCTCTGTCTCAGTTTCTACTTTAACCTTAATTCAGATAAAGGTAAAAATAAATGAAAGATTAATCGGTGGTAGAGTCTTGGCTCTCAGCTCAGTCAGTTGTCTACAACTTGCTGTAGCCAACTGATTACAGCTCATATACAGTCAGGCTCGACCGAGGTAGTACAACCCTCTCACAGGATAGATTTCTGCGTTTTGTACGACGAGAGAGAGCGGGAAACCCAGCCCTCCACTCTCATCCTCCCTGTATCCACTACTAGCCGGCACAGCCATTGCTATTACAAGCATCTATTAGGCCACGGTAACTGCTTAACATCAGGCGGACAGGGACTTTTGTTACATTAAAAAAAAAGAAAAGGATGACGCATGTAGCTTCTTCTTTCATTGACATATCTACTCGTATATATATATACTAGCTGTGCCCCGCGACTTCATCCGCGTAGTATTTTAACTTAGCAAAAAATTCGGGATTATCGGCTTAAAAATGCTATATGTTGTTAATCCCGGTTATAATCTATCTGTGTTCCAAATTTCATCCAAATCCGTTCAGTAGTTTTTGCGTGAAGGAGTAACAAACATACATACATCCACACTCACAAACTTTCGCATTTATAATATTAGTAGGATAAAGGTGAATATCTATTTTCTTTGGTCATCGCATCACGCGTGAACGGATGGAACGATTTCGCTAATTCTTTGATTGTTGTGTTTATTATTGTCAGGAGAAGGTTCTTATGAAATAAAAAAAATAATAAACTTGATCGGAACAATTCGAATTCAATAATCAAAGGTAAGACAGGACAGCGTCTGTCGGGTCAGCTAGTCATCACTACATATTATAAAACAAAGCCGCTTCCCGCTGTCTGTCCCTATGTATGCTTAGATCTTTAAAACTACGCAACGGATTTTGATGCGGTTGTTTTTAATAGATATAGTAATCAAGAGGAAGGTTTATATGTATAATACATGCAAATTTAGGAGAAACACTGATATTTTTAGAGCCGTGCGAAGCCGGGGCGTTTCGCTAGTCTACAATAAATTACTTTATAAGTACCTTAGTAACACCTTCAATGAAGGCTCTAGTGGCCAGCTCCCCTGGCCCATCGACTGTCTTGCCGTCGTCGTCGGGACCCCACGACGCGCTGTAGATGTCCACATGCTGGGGGTTCAGGCTCAGCGAGCGGGCTTCCACCGCGTCTGTGACGTCTCCGTCTAACATGCGCACCCCTGGAAGATAACAATAATTTAGAAAAAGGAAAATTGAGACAACTGATTGTATTCATATAAAGTTTTTCTTTTCGAATAAGGCAACACCACTGTCAAGAGATGTTTCTCTTCGTCTTATAGGCCGGAGATAGCTAGTTTCATTGCACAAGTTGGCTGGTCTTTCATTTAATCCTCACTCGTATCAAAATTTTACTTCAAATACGTATACATAAATTTATCCTCAAGGTAAGAAATTTCAGGATAATGCAGGAAGCAAAAACGTCTTTAGAAAAATCCGGCTCACAGATGTGCCTCTGAATATTATTAAAATTTGCATTTAAACATTTTCCTTGAGCATTCATTAGACAACAACATTTTTGGTACACGAAAAATATATGAGCCACAAGTACTCTTATAAGGGTTCCTAGTAGGGACTATGGAACCCTAAAACATTACTATTAACCTTCATTACGTAAGTACCTACTTAAGTAGAAAAGCGTAGCGACGTCACCTATAACCTCAATTCAAATGAATTCGATTAAACTGTACTCTAGTGTTATAAATCTCTGTCTAAACTTATCTGAGAGATCTTGTTGTGTCATGATCGGATTTCTACAAGTGAAATTTCCACTTACAAATAAACAAAGCCAGAATATTCCGAGGACATCTCAGCTTTGTAAGACGATACGCGCTACAGATTGTATTAAAGATATTAAAGGCATCGCATGAAACCTTTTTGAATCATCTGGTTTATTTTCAATTCTTTGGGTAAGTAGGTAGTTACATATTATACTTATTTTACATTATATATTTACCCTACATTTTGAAATAATTTCAGCTATACAGTAAACTAAGTACCTACCTATAAATACATACCTTTATAAAAAAAAAAACTTAAGCTAATAACGAGTTTGTTATTGGTTTGATACTTAAAACAAGGGATAACTTAAACTTTATCAATATTTCACCGATATGCTTAATTTAAATTATGTGCAATGTAGGTAAGTATTTTTTATAATTTACAAAGTAAGTAATCATAAACTTTGTACAATTTGTATTTTACTTTTTCATACGTAGGATAGTAGTGTAAAAAAGTCCTCGTCTACACCAATTCCCTCGACCATCAATTTATTGTTGGGCAACTTGCGAGCATAATTTGTATTAATTTGGACTTCTTATAATTTCTCTTTATTTTTTGTAAATCGGCAAACAAAAGAAAATTCGCGTCTATACTACACCCATTCCTGCAACAAATGTTGTTGGTCCCAACAATAACATTGTTGGGCCACTTGCGAGTATAATTTGAACTAATTTGGAGTTCCGTGCATGTCATCCCGTATAATTTATTATTCAGCTAATCCCTCGGGATGTTTGAAACGCCCGATGTAATGGTGTAAAGCGATCTCATCTTGAAACTTCCGTAATCTCGAGTTTATCAGATAACACAAAATCTTGGAATTTAATTTCGCTTTTGTTTGCGTGAAGAAATTGATTTATAAGTAGATTTTTTCGGCGAGTCTGTCTTTGTAAGCGACACGCGGCGGAAACATAATTTAATAACTTTATTGTAGGTAGTCGTACCTCAGAGAGGTTTTTAATGAAAATTATGTCACGTTAAATAATTTTGGAGTGTGAGTGATTGCCGTTCGTAATTAAGATGAGGTGAGAGTTCTGTTTACAGTATAGGAAGGACAAAATTTCCACATCTCTTCAAATTTGTCGCGTAAGCTATTTCAAAATCAATTCTCTATGAGTTTTGGTGCAATCCCAAGACAGACTAGATTCGTGAATTATACTTTTTTTTTGCGTCCTGTGGAATTTGCACTAAGTTAATTTATGTTTGTTTTTCTTCAAAAAAACTTACAGTTTCCAACATATCAAGCGTTCTAAGCTCCATTTGAATAATATCCTTGATACTACTAACTACGTTGATAAACTAACTCGTACGGTAAGCGCAAAATATAACTTAAGTACCAGTTTCCAAGTATCTGTATTAGTTAAAGAGGATAGCAATGTAAGCTGCAAATATGTACTCAAATGTAAGCACCAAGTTCGCACAAGTTACATGTGTAGGTACGTTCTGTAATATTCTAGACAAGTCTCAAGAAGTTGTTTCATATTAAATATTGCTCGGCGTTCGTCAGAACACGTAAATAATTTACTATTTTATCTTCCTTTTAAACTTTACCATATAATAAAACCTTTTGGGAAAAAAAATGTAACAATGTCGGTAAACAAGATGAGGAACTGTCTGATGTTAAGCAGTTAACGTAACTTATAGATGCTTGCAATACCAAAGGCATTGCTCGCACGTTGCCTACCTGAAGGGCACTGGGATAGAGGAATAGAAAGGCGTAAATGGGGTTGGGTTTCCAGCTCTGTCACTCAACGTACAATGGACTGGGGGCGATCCCAGTGACACCCAGACCAGGGCAAATTACGAAAAGACCATCTCCGAAATTTGCTCTGATGGGAATGGCAGGAGTTTACTTTAAGCCTATCTTATGTAAGTGGGTGATACAATTTAGGTCGTGATATTAAGACTATAGAGTACCTATTCATTAATAGTAAATAAACAATTTTGTTCATCCACAATTTAAATTCTCCTTCCATCCCTGTGATGGTAAATGGCTCATAGCAAAGTTCACAATTTCTTATTTGCGCGAACAGCCAACTAGCCCGCATCATAACTGGCAATACTTATAAAAAACACGATCAAAACTTACGACGTCACATAAAAACATGCATACGCAGTAATCGTAAACTTGAAAATACTCCTTTGTTTTCTTTCTGTACATTGTGATGTACTTAATTTGGCGAATTTCATTCAGACTTTTGTTTATGAACAGTTTCTTCGGCGTAATATTATGAGTATATTTTATGTAGTACTAGGTGAGCCCGCGACTTCGTCCGCGTGGAATTTAACTTAACAAAAAAGCCCGCTCCCGCGATCTGAGCCCGCGCGACAGGTCCCATTTTCTTAATTTAGTTTTTCTAAAATAATATTAGCCTAATTTACTGCTTATAACATCAGCTATCTACCAGTGAAAGTCCCGTCAAAATCGGTCCAGCCGTTTCGGAGATACTCTTTGATTTCATGTGTTTTTATTTTTTTACGCGGAACCCTAATTGTTTTTTCTAAAATTAAAGTAACCTAAGTTACTCCCTAAAACATCAGCTATCTCCCAGTGAAAGTCCCGTCAAAATCGGTCCAGCCGTTTCGGATATTACCCGGAACAAACACACAGACAAGACAGACAGACAGACAGACAGACAGACAGACAGACAGACAGACAGACAGACAGACAGACAGACAGACAGACAGACAGACAGACAGACAGACAGACAGACAGACAGACAGACAGACAGACAGATAGACAGACAGACAGACAGACAGACAAAAAAAAATTAAATCGCGTTTTTGCTATAGGTGTCGTATGTACTTTTATATGCATTTAGTGAAAAGGTGTTATTTTGTTTTTACAAACAGGCACTCCAATTTTATTTATTTGTATAGGTAATAGATAAATAACGATTATAAGTAGTTACTTAGTAGCTATGTTGACTCTCGAATTCGTTACCAAGACCCACTTATATGTAGCTGGAAACCATTAGAACTACATCGTCTACGTATAAAAGTTGTCATAATATTTTTCTGGCCTTAGCATATTCACAAATAACATTACCCTACACTATCTCTCGTATTGTGAAAAATAGTATAAAATTATGATGCGCACATAGATTTCGAAAAACCTAGAGGTGCGATCAGGGGTTTGAATCCAGAATCTTGTGCCCACGAGACGCGTTCTCAACCAATCGGCTATCACTGCTATACTTATATCAAAATAATTATGAAAGAGTTGGTCCTTGTCTAAATTTCTAATAATAGACATGAGAGTGGAAGTCATCGTCAAGGTCTATGTACAACAGTATACAAATCCTGACAGATGATGTTACAGACTAACAGGACTGCACCACCAACTTCATTACCAACATCCTCGTCCAGCTCTTCTCAACATAAAAAAAAACATTACTATCTTGTATTGTTTTCTTATATTTACGCGAATACTACACATTGAAATAAAACTATTTTATGGATTCTATCGCGTTTATTTACTTTAAAAAACATCCTAATTTCAATAGGGAAGATGGCTGGGTGCTACCACCAACTTGGGATCCAGTAATTAATATAATTAAATCCAAAACCAAGCGTACCATTGCAAGACCTCGAGACACCGTGAGCACTTTCTGCGTGGATCGGACCGCAAACAACAACTAAATATGAGGGTACCCAGTTATTAGCTATCACATCGGGACGTTTAACACCTCATTCCCCCCGTGACCATGGTGTAAGGCAGCCGAAACGTCGGGAACATAAAAAAGTAAATAGACGCGTTAGAATCCGTAAAATAGTTTTATTTCAATTACTATCTCGTTCTTACCTCCAACACTAGCACCGTAGGCGACGCCGACAGCACACAGCGAGTTGTTGGCCGTGGCGGCCACCTCCCCCGCGCACCGCGTCCCGTGCCGGTTGGAATCGATCATGTCGTACCGAGGCTGGGGGTCGGAGTCATGAGAGTTCACGTCGTACGACGCTTGTGGATCCTGGACAAAACATTTGCATTTACACAACATACAGGATGATTAAAATTCAATAGTCCTCAAAATTAAAATGTAGGTGCATATTATACGGTAACTGATACGTAGATGCCTAGTGAAGACATACTTGGAATATTTGTCACAACTTTGCGGCCTTAGAAGACATCCAATAGCTAAGAAAACAGTGTAAACTGCATTGGGAGTAGCATCCACTAACGGCGGATTCACACGCCGACGTCGCGCATTTCACGAACGCGCGTTTACGGCGCGAGCGAAAATGCACAAAAAGGTTTGACTGGCTGCGATTGCATCTCGTTTAAAGCGCGTTGAAAAATATACTGTGTGAAGCGGCCCCAATATTAAAAAAATGTTTTTTATAACTGTTTTTTCTATCTACTTAAGATACTTAGAAAAATCTTGTTTAATTACATTATTGTATTCCCCGAATATACTAGGTGAAACAGAAAGGGTATACTATTTTTTTTGCAACTTAACTTTGTAAATCTAAAACTATCGGCTTTGTGGGACAGTTGAAGTACTGAAGGTTTTGTATACTTGTGAAATCTGTCAACAGCTGTATTCCTATAACACCTTTAGTTTTTCAATTTTCTTCCAAAGCTGATAGTTTTAGAATTACAAAGTTAAGTTTTGGAAAAAAAAGTATACCCTTTCTGTTTCAACCTGTATAGGTAGTGGGTAGTGCACTGTAGTGCACACATTATGCCCATGTTATTTTGGTCCCAATATAATAGGGGATGACCTTATTGTCGTTCAATAATGCCAACAATTCTACAACGCACCCCGTTCCTCTTTAACCGCCGCGGCCCAACCGCGGCCCAATTACCCATTTTTTTAACCGAACCAACATTGGAATTAAAGCCGCTACGCACGGCCGAGATGAATCGTGTAATTTGAAACTCCGCTTTTGTTCCGCGCGCTGATATCACTCGACTCACGGAAATGTGGATCCACCGGTGTATTACTTACTCCCGTTCTGATTTCATCGGTGTTTTTTCAAACACACTGTATGTTCTGCAGAGAACGTAGCCGATAAAACACTATAGATTCCGTCTGTTTCTTGGCCTCAATGGCTTTAGCCATGCAACGAGGAAATTCCGCTAGAATATTGGGCACGCATACGCATAGATTTTGTACATTTTAACCGACTTCTTAATAATATACTACGATTTGTAAAAGTTACACCTATTAATACATGGTGTAAATACTTTTTGTTCATAAATGTACTAAAAACATTATTATCCGTTTACACACTTTACTTGCTGACAGTACATCGTGAAACTACAGCGTTTATTTCCTCGAAGATTTGTGTAATGACAAAGGCAGGCATTATTGTTCGGCGTCATGGCACGTATTAGACGAGTACAAAGAAAATTAATCCGGCCATTGTGTAAATGTCCTACGCATGTGATGCGAGTTGTCGATTTCGCTGACGTAAACAGTTGGATCAACAATACGTCATATCGCACGTGTCTTTCTTTTAGTACAGTTAGCAAAAGTGCTGACATTTTGTTTTAAAATTTGTTGTGAACGATTCTAATACCTAATAATAATGAATAGATATCACCAGACGAATACACCAAATGAATGGTCCCAAACTAACCAACGTTTGTACTATTGGTACCGTATAATGGACTGGGGGCCATGCCAGTGATGCCCAGACCAGGGCAAATTACGAAAAGGCTATTTCCGAAATTTACCCTGACGGGAATCGAACCCGCAACCACCCAGTGTAGTGAGCTAGGCTAGGCCTACGCTCGAACCACTGCGCTAAGCGGTCGCCGAACGAGTATTTTAAAAATATTTCATGGTAGGTAATTATTATTACATATTTCCATTGTCGCACGCCCATAGATCGCACTTTCTACTATTTGCACTCACAATCGCATTGACTTGCCAAAAGGCAAATATCTAAAACTGTTTTATTTTTTATAAACCAGTCAGAGGTCCGATCAAACATGTATTACACCATACAGTAAGAACAAAAGCGGCAAAATATATAAAAAGGTCACAAAGTTTAACTTACATAATTACCCAATAAGTCAGGGTGGTCGGTCTCGAGGCCGTCGTCCAGGATGGTGACCACGACGCCTCGCCCCGTGATGCCTTCCCGCCACGCCGGGATCACGTTCATGTCCAAACCGCCACCGCGATTCTGAACAAAGAGAACCATTTTATAATGACGCAAGCAGACAACATATTCTTTCAACATCGGCAAACTGATTTAGGTACTCGGGTAAATTTGGTCATTTTAGGTACAGCATGTATTTCAGCTTTTTGTACTAACTAAAGCGAGCAAAGGCACAGATTGAATACTGATAAATCTATCTCAAGTCTGAGACCGATCTTGGAAATGTCATTCTCATGTCATACCGGTACAAAATGAGTTGTCAATAACATACTTAAGATCGCTCTCAGACTTGAGATCGATTTATTAGTACGGGCCTTGGAGTAGGATCCAGGAGTAAAAAATCTATATACGTGAAATATTTGGTCAACTTTGTCTGACATAGTCTACGTACAACCACCATATTATTATCTTTGGGAGATAATCAAAGACGCTGCATGAATCTGCACCAACCATGTTTATTTATAAAATTCCGGTGTTCGTGTCTTCGTAGGTAATTTTTCTCTTAAACGGCTTCAGCGATTTTGATGTTTTTTTTAACATATCAGATCACCTGGGTGGTAGGTGGCGAAGTTGTCAATATCCAGAAAAAGCTAATAATTTCATAAAAATGCGAATTGATGGCACCACTACATCGTCACCTAGCTCTAGCAATGATTTCATAAAACAACTCTTATCAGTTCACAGTTAATGCTTTAAAACAAATCAACAAAAATCTTTTAATATAACGTGAGCCCGCTAACGATCCAAAGGTAACAATCCACGCGTAAATTAAAATTAATCACTGTATTTCATGAATCAGAAAAGTATGAAAACCAATTACTCAACTCCTATCCGTATCATGGATGTTTTTAATTTAAAAAATGTAGCTTAAACGAATTTTGCAAATGTATTCCCAATGACGGGCGGCAAAACGAAATGAAATATCAGCCACAACATCGACGCGATCGCTGGAAATATGTATTGATGGATAGTATCAGAGATACAACAGATTGGTTTTTGTATCACTACAGCCAGTCTCGTGACCAGCCGCCCAGCAAAAAACCGATAAGCGAAGCCAAATTACAAGTCATTTCAAGCGTACAGTTTGGGAAATAACAATCTGGTGTTTTACCTAAAAAAATGTTGAGGCACAAAATATATAGGTACTTCAACAGAAACACAAAAAATCCCCAAATTGATTATTTCTTTGACTCCAATTTGTGATTCGATAATACTTGAACTTAATGTACTTACACCAAAACATCTTTATTACGCCAAGTCGGGAAACTTTCTCCTAATCAACATTTAGGTAAATTTCACGCGATAGGTACGTTAATAAAATTCGAATTTTTGGCATCCAACACCCCGTCAATATTTAAGAAGAGCGTTATAAACTTCGCCCGAAGAAAATTAAACTTCTCTTTAGGTTCGGTGGAATCGGTGAAGGAAAACAAAACGAGGCGAAATGAGTGTTTACCGTGTAACTTTATAGCTTCTTCATAATTTACGGCTCAGCATTTATGGTTTTCATTGGAAATGAACGACGCCTTTGAAAGTAAGTAAATCTAATTGAATTTGTTGTCGAGATTTTTCATAAAGAAAGCTCTCTTGTTCGTATGAAGTTTGTATCGCCTTCTTTGAATGTTATGGATGATTAGATTCGTAATACAATTAACTCTCAGTTTTGCTTCTCGCACTGTTTCTAGTACAATATTTGTTTTGTTACCGTCTGCTGTCTGGCCTCGTTCAAGCACGCGCCATTTTGCTAAGGTAATTGTAGATAATTGCGAACTACAAGTGGAACGCACCATCTCTTCTAACTGCTATTTTCATGTTTTTATTCACTCGACGGCTCTTACCGTTCCATCACACAATACGAGCTTGCAGCTTGCAATACCAAAGGCATTGTTCTAAGGCGTTTGTTCCTTTTTGTCTATATACTTACCAAATACCACATGTGAGGCCACTTGGGGTCGTTCAGTTGAAACTTTGAGTCTGCGGATCGCGGCCGGCTCTTCACCCGTGACGGCAACTCTCGCTTGGAGCCCGTGTCCCGCTTCGAAGCCGACGACGGCGCGGGCGCATCAGGGGACGCCGTTTCAGCTGTTAGAAAACAATTTGTATAATGATAAAACTCATAGATCATGGATAGTGTTCTTGGTATAAATAGGCCTAGTACTTATAGGGCCGGTACCGGGTTCGATCCCCATCCTGGCCATTAAACTATTGACGTGGGCCCACTCCTAACACAAGCATTAGCTTAGCTGGAGGGGCTAGCGGGAATACTAGTAATGTGATAAACTCACAATTCTAGAAATGATTAAAAAAGTGTTCCTATTTGTTTGTTCCAAGTAAATTATTTCATTTTCCTGAATCACTGAGAACGGGTGAGAATCCTAGAGTCTTGAAACACAGGGCTACCGTATTTTAGGCTCCAGTCCACTCCAAACAAAAACACTCTAAATCTATTCTGCTTATAATATAGCATAATTATGTGGTGGAAAATAAATAAATGTTTTTATTTCAATATCCTTTTCTCACCTGTAGTAGAGTATTGTAACTGAAAGTCCCTCTTCTGGCGCGAGAGCGCGCGCTGTTGCCGCGCCCAGCGCACGCGCGTATCCCCCTCCAGCTTGTCGTGGTGCTCGTGAGCAGCCGACAGAGATCGCTTCGCTATCGAGTGGTGATGGAAGTGGTAGTGGTTGTCGAATATCTGTGGGAGAAGAAGAAGAATTGGTTATTTTTTTATTTTCTTTTGTGTAGGAACTCCTGATGAACCCCTGATTAATGAAAGAAATTACATGGTCCCTAGTTTTTTCTGGCTTTTAGTGCACCCAGGTTGTTTTAAGTCGGTTTATTTTTTTATTAAAATATTTTTGTTTCCTATGTGTACCAGTTTCTCATATTCTGGTTAGTCAGTCAGTGGTAATAAAAGAAACAATACTACGCTTGAATTCTCCGAAAAGGTTGGCGATCGACGTGCACCTCTGCACTGTAGTACATACAACCACATTTCGTCCAAAGGTATTTTGGTTCCAATGTAATAGAGACAGTTATTAATAACAATATCTTTTTTTCAACCAAAATTCCCACAAAATAAGCATCGTAACAATATTGTTCCCATTTTCCCCAAAAATTCAGACAATTAACTCAAAATTCGATAATTTACTCAAATTACAGGCTAATTTTAATGATAACCCAATTTCAATTCTTTGTGTTGAACCATGGTATTTACAAAAGCCACCATGTGACCTTTCGTCGGCAAAACAAACGCTGCATTAATTTCAAATGTGTCTTAATTAAAGTGTAATTTTATTGTCAATTTAATTAAATATAGACATCCAATTACGTACGATTTTATGTACCTATATATATTTTGGTCACAATTCGCAAAGTGAAGTGCCAACAGTATACAATGCGCCTCGATAATTTAATATTATTTATATAATGAATAAATGTTAAATAATGCATAAAATTCATCCTTACTAATATTATAAATGTGAAAGTAACTCTGTCTGTCTGTCTGTCTGTCACGCTTTCACGCCAAAAGTACTTAACCGATTTAAATGAAATTGGTACACAGATAGGCTACTTTTTCATGCGAAAAAAGGGTTTTAAGGGGTTGAAAGGGGGGGATGAAAAGTTGTGGTATCGTCATTTTTAGAACTAGAAGCTTGAAACTTATTTTTACTCAGTTTATTCGATATTAATAAATATGACATTCAAACATTATAAAAGTTTTACCCTCAAGGGTGTATAATAATTGGCCTAAATATGTAAAAATGCTACCCAAAGACGCTATTCCCCGCGGACGAAGTCGTGGGCACAGCTAGTTATTTATAATATCGATATCGATGTTAACGTGTCCATTCATTCGCTTCTTGCTGTGCCGAGCGCGTTTACGCAGGCTGATTTGATTATGTATGGATGAATGATCGCTCACTTTAAGATAAACGACTCATTATTATACATTAAATGATCTCGCGTTGAAAATGAGTTCTATTCTCAGTAGACGTTAGCATATATCATGCCTTTTAGCCTGGTTTATTCAGGCGTCTGACAACGTATCTGAAGTCAATAGGTTTGCTGTCATAATATAATTTCAACATAAAGTATTACTTGTTTAATTATATCGGTGAAATTTGACTAACAATAGCCCTGTCTATCCAAAAAAAAAAACTATGGGCGCATTGATTTGTTACTCAAGGCACTGCTTACTAATGAAAATTACAAAAATTCTGTTCAAAATATAGCTATTGAACCTGCTAACACTCGATCGCCAAACAGCCTACGTTCTACGGCTACGACCAAACCACTGGTCTAAGTATCGTATTCGTCTCAATTATTAGCTTTATTACGATTTGCAATGCATAATAATAATAAAAACTTAGCCTTTCTGACCTCCTCTGACTACGAGGGGAATTCAGGCCGTAATCCACCACGCTGACCCAGTGCGGGTTGGCGGATTTCACATGACTTTCGATAGTTGGTTAGATTTCCTAAGACATGCAGGTTTCCTCATGATGGTTTCCTTCAAGGTTAAGTAAGTGATATATATATATATATATATATATATTACTTACTATAGGTAATATATATATAGGAATCACTTACTTACGATAAGTAAGTGATACCTAATCATATTGAAATGATTATTCGCACATAGATTTCAAAAAACCCAGAGGTACGAGCCGGGGTTTGAACCCAAGACTTTGTGCACGCAACATCTGTGCTTAACCAATCGGCTATCACTGCTGCTTAATCCTACTATAATATTATAAATGCGAAAGTTTGTGAGTGTGGATGTATGTTTGTTACTCTTTCGCAAAAACTACTAAACGGATTTGGATGAAAATTGGAACACAGATAGTTTATAACTGGGATTAACACATAGGATACTTTTTATCCCGATAATCCCGAATTTTTTGTTAAGTTTGATTCTACGCGGACGAAGTCGCGGGCACAAGCTAGTAAATCATAATACTTATAATCTATGAGTTATAATGAGTAGGTAAATCAAATTCGGTTATATAAGTAAACGCTTGATAGTTGAGAAATCAATTTAATATTTTTCGTTTCCATTGCAATAAAGTTGAAATTGGTTTAAAAGTTTCAATTATATTTCGTGGCGACCGGAGCGTCACATTGTCCGGTGACCCAGCGGACGGGTGCGCTCGAGCGTGATATAGTTGTATGGAATTCGAATCGTGGAGGTACTACTCTATAAACGCACCAATAGAATAAGTATTCGTGGTATACCGAAAACCGGAGGTTGTTTACGGTTTTATTATCTACTAGCAACCCGCCCTGGCTTCGCATGGCTATTTTGTATCAGTGTGTCTCTACTATATTATGCATGTCCTCGTATTATACATATAAACCTTCCTATTGAATCACTCTATCTATTAAAAAAACCACATCAAAATCCGTTGCGTAGTTTTAAAGATATAAGCATAAATAGGGACAGACAGACCGCGGGAAGCGACTTTGTTTTATACTATGTAGTGATTCAAGCACTAAACGCTGAAAAAAATATATTTAATCTGACCTCTAAAAACTCAAGGATGTTATATTTTGACATGAAATTATTTGGACGGATATTTATAGAATTTTTATTAGGAACTCTCAAATTATTGTCCTATGTTCCATACTTTAGAAGTTAACACACCAAATATGTGACCAAATTAAACAGTTTCCAACTTTACATAAAAAGTCCCACTCTTTCCATACAATTTTCCAGCGTTTTCCATATTTTACTCGCTCGGCTCGGCGCGTAACATTTATGAAAAGACGGTGAACGTCTCTAGAGTGCGGGCCCCGTGAAATGAAAAAAACATTTAAAAAACGGCCGGTGTTTGTCTAGCTTAAACTTTTTAAAATTTGAGTTTTTTACAAAAAAAATATATTTAATTGTCTGGTTTATACTATTATTTTTTCCTTCGCACTGGATACCGGTGATTTCTTTTGCTATAACTTATTTTGTGTGACTAGCCCGCTTGATCTGCACTTCCCGGTTTAAAAGTTACATAACGGGCTTGTTCATAAACAATACACCTCTATATAAAGTTTGACATTTCTCAATACCCTGTGAGACCTCATTACAATGTTTAACATAGATACATAAGAAACACACTAATCTTTATACATCTGATTTTGGTTTCCGTGTGTTCGTAATTTCTTTCGTCCTAAACGGCTTGATTAATTTTGATGAACTTTTTTAAAAAGATGGTTCTTATCCTGGATGGTTCTTAGCTATAGTTGGACCCGGCAGATGGCGCTGTTGTCGACATCCAGGATATGCATGCGAAACTACGGGCAAAGCTAGTGTTGATATATACAAAATATAAATGTCAAACTCTTAAGTCTTCTTCTTTCTTTAAAAATATGGCCCACCCAAGTTAATAGCTATTTCGCCAGTGTCAAGTAACAAATAGCAATAACAAATACAATTAATAACAATATAATACAAAAATGTGACCGTCCACTTTGGAAAACAAAAAGGGAGCCAAACTCTTAAGCAGTTTACACGTGACGGGAAACCGGAAAAACACAGACACAAAACATTTTTGAGCGAAAAGCTACTTGGTTCAAAATAAGAAAATGTTATTACAAAGAATTTTATAGTATAATCCAGCATTCCCATAAGACGTTTTGGCACATCCAGCGTTCCGCGCGACGAACATAATCTTCTTATATTAAAACCATAACCGCATTGCGACGTCATGCTGTTATGTATTTGAATTTTATTACACATTACCGAAATTGAGCGATGATATGTTCCGTGGAATTACTTTCATAAACATTTTATTAGTCCCTTTATGTTAATACACCAATATTGTAGGGACCGCAAAAGTGCGTACCTACTTAATGGAATAGTAGGTAGACTTGTCAGAAATATTAAAGCGATCTCAAGTCTGAGAGTGGTCTTGAGTATGCTTTTGACATGTCATTTTGTACTGGAATGACATATGAATAACAGTTCCAAGATCACTCTCAGACTTGAGATCGATCTATTAATTACGGGCCTAAGTAAGTATTAGATAAAGTAAATAGTTGAGATATATGTACTTAATTGTTTGTTTCAATATACCTAGGTATACACCTCAATATACTAAGTTAATTGTTGTTACTTTCGAACCACTCCCACCCCGTAATAAGAAAAAAATAGAAAATGAATCAGACTCATTATCTACTTGAGACACTAATAAAAAGATGACGTAAGACTCCAGGCTCTTTTTCAGACAAAACACAACTTCAATCGTCAAAGTAAACAATAAATAGCAAACGTTAATACTAAGTAAAAATGTGAATTAAGGCTAAAGCGCCCATCTAGCCCGCGAAGTGCAAATATTTTGAGGTTTTTTGGAAATTTTTCAAAATCTGACAATAATAAAAGGCACATTTTGTAATTCACGACAAAGACCGTGTGCAGTGCATTTATTAATATATCCAACTTACTCTAAAACATTTCAAGAACGTCAGCTATCCCGATAATCTGGCAAGTTTTGTATATTTAGTGATTTACTAGTATCATATCCACCGTGATAATATTTAGAGTAAAATAAATGTATTAATAAACGCACTGCATACTGTGTTTGTCGCAAACCACAAAATGTTGTCTTAAATGTTTTCAGATTTTGGATAAACTATAAAAATACTCGAAAATTTTGAATTTCGCGGGCTAGACAGGCGCCTTCACCTTAAGTACGCATCATTTGAGCACATGATACACGTTCGTTGCCACAGGCAAAACTGAAATAGGTCGGCGACCGTCAACCATATTTGATTATTCAATTAATTTTAAAAGTTTATTATGCTCTCGTGGCGGCGCGCGTTTTTAGAGCGCCACCCGCGGGACAGCTACCCAAGTATTCTGTTAGCCATAAATATTTTTGGCATGCGAATGGATTTTTGGCGTTGTGAAGTTTTTTTCACTGAAAAATTAAATTCGATTGAAGCCACCGTAGGTAATTCGTCGGGGATGATCTAACACTCTTTGTTCTTTCAGATGCATCAAAGTGCTAGCTGGTGTGCTAATTATGGAGAATATCCCACGAAAAAAGGAAAATAGCAACGGCTACAGCACAATACAATCTCGAGAAATTTCGCCCGGGTTAGTATACCTCGCAGAACATACCTGTATCGTAAACAAACCGGGATCGGCGGCCCGACGGCACAAACCCTGTGCGATTATACTTAGAAAACTACTCACCTGGTTCGAGTGTGGTGTAAATATCTAGGTTATAGGGTCACCTACAGTCCGTCTAGTCTAGATGGGGGAAGGGGCCCCTAAAGAGGAGTCAAAATACGCTTAAAACAAAAGGGAACAATACGGGGGTTCAAGATTACTATATCCTGGTCCAGTGACCCCAACGTCCACCATCCACCGCGTGGCGGCCTCCAGCAGGTACTACCACCGCGTGTGACGTGTCACCAAAACACCTTAACAACGTCTTAAATTGTCCGTAACGCACTCGCGAGCTACGCGCATCAAAACCCGTGAAACGTTCAATATGACCACTAATAAGCGCGGGCGCAGTAGCCAAAATTATTCGAGAAAAGTGCACGATGTAATTAGGAACGATACCGGCCACCGGTCAACTAGCACTGGTATGCAGCGGCGAAACAGGTCGACCGTTTAAAATAATTACAAATGTAGGGTGGATTTTAAATTAATCTACCTCCAACATAAAATTGTTAGCTGCAGGTTTTCTATTCTGAACAGTCCCCCGCCCCAGTCAGGCGTAACCTGGCTGAGTCCAAAGCCAGAGGATCGGGAAAACTTAACCTAATCTAAGCCACTGGCAAGCGCGACAAGCCTGCCACGGCTCTCTTTAGGACAGAATCACCCACCAGGACCTCGGCAACCCGCGGCGTACCATCCGCGCCTGGGAATAATCTCAGTATCCTGCCACGTCTCCAGGACAAGGGAGGCATATTCATTTCCTTAATTAGGACGAGGTCACCAATCTTAGGTGGGTCTGTCTTGTCAGACCAACGGACACGCTGCTGCAACAAATGCAGATATTCTAAATTAAAACGCTTCCAAAAACTTTGCGAGAGCTGTTGTAGAAGTTCAAACCGGGACAACCGATGAACCGGAGTGTCTACAAATGGGTACTCCGGAAGCGAGGTGAGCGGACCACCAATCAAGAAATGACCTGGGGTTAAAACCTCTAGGTCATTTGGGTCCGAAGACACGGGGCAGAGTGGCCTCGAATTGAGCACAGCTTCAATTTTACAGAATACTGTAGATAATTCCTCAAAGGTGAGGACAGTTTCACCTACCACCCGACGAAGATGGGTCTTCGACACCTTCACCACCGCTTCAAAAATACCTCCCCAAGAAGGATAGGCGGGAGGGCTGAACTGCCAGGATATACCACGTCGAGAAAGATTATGGCTTATAGAGGCCTGATTTTCAGACAAGAAACTATAAACTTCCGACAAATACCGATCGCTCCCCTTATAGTTTGTACCGCAGTCAGACCTAATCAAGCTCGGTAACCCGCGACGACTGACGAACCTGGACAAACAAGCGATGAAAGCCTCGGTGCTAAGGGCAGAAACAACTTCCAAATGTACGGCCTTAGTGACAAGGCAAACGAAAACGCACAAGTAGGCCTTAACCACCCTAGCATTCCGGACCGACGAGACCTTAATTGAGAATGGACCCGCAAAATCCGTACCCACGCCAGAGAAAGGCCTAGATGCCCTCACCCGATCTGGAGGCAGATCCCCCATCATAGGTTGTTTAATTCCAGCATTGAGCCTATAACAAGGAATACAACGGAATATTACACTTCGAATAGCTCGCCTGGCCGACAAAATCCAAAACTCCCTGTGGAGGATGGCCAAGAGCGTATTCATCCCAGCGTGAGCGTTTTTCACGTGGCGATCCGTTATAATAAGGGTCGCAAGGGAACCTTCTTTTGGGAGTAGCAGAGGGTGTCGAGCTTCATACGCTAACTTGGAGTTGCGAAGCCGACCTCCCACTCGCAGCAATCCCTTCTCGTCAATAAAGGGGTTCAACCGAGCAACAGCACCCTTCAACTTGGCGCGGCCTCCCTGCAACGCGGAAAGGACTGTTGTAAACTCCCCAACTTGGACGAATCGCACCCAAAATAAGAGCGCTTCCTGTCTTTCTTCTGGTGATAGAACCGGAGATAAGACTCTTTGAGTAGGATGACGAAGATTGTGGACAAACCGCTTGACCCATCCAGTCACACCTAGCAGTTTGTCTAAGGTGCTAAACCTATGTAGCAGGGAATCCAAATCCTGCGGCGACTCCTTCACTACGGCGAGCGCCCGCAGCCCTGGTAAAGGTTCCACAAGCTCGATAGCAGAATGAGGCCAGCTGCATTCCGGCTGACATAGCCAGGCTGGTCCCCACCATAAATAATGGTCCAACAAAATCGTAGAATCACAGCCACGGGACGCGCAATCTGCGGGGTTCCATTCTCCGGGCACATGTCGCCAAATCAACGAGGTGGCAGAGTTCTGTATTTGAGACACTCGATTTGCCACAAAAACCTCTAACGCGTGAACAGATGCTCGCAACCATGAGAGGACAATCTGACTATCAGTCCACGCAAACACCTTCTCAATGTCTACAGTGTGCCCTAAGGTAGACATCAAATGATTAAGAAGGCGAGTCAGAAGAGCAGCTCCCGACAATTCTAATTTAGGAATGGTGAGCCGTGAACGAACAGGGGCAACCTTGCTCTTCGCCATAACCAACTTCACTGTCACACCTCCTACATGGCTCACAGTACGAATGTATACTGCAGCAGCATAACCACATTCCGAGGCATCACAGAAGCCATGCAGTGTCACCTTACATTTCCCAAGGGGTAACAAAGGCCTATCCAATTTAATTGAATGAATGTCCGGGAGCGACTTAACAAACCTAGTCCAGGATACCAACAAATCTCCAATGAGTGGGGCATCCCAAGTTAATCCTTCTAACCAAAGCCTCTGGAGAAAGCATTTCGCCCAAAACACAACGGGAGACAACCAACCATTCGGGTCAAAGATCCGTGCCACTGCAGAGAGTACCAACCGTTTGGTCCACGCTCTAGAGACGTCTAACTCTTGCACGCGAAATGTGAAGACATCAGGTATAGGCTGATACTGCACCCCTAGGACAGCTACCGCGTCAGGATTGTTGACATTCTGGAAGATCAGGGGATCTTGTTGGTGCTCTGCCGGTACCCCAGCAAGAACAGCTTGTGAGTTGGACAACCACTTCCTCAACTCATATCCACCAGCCCTCAGAAGACCAATCAGCTCGTTACGTAGCACCAGCGCCTCTTCTTCAGTAGCAGCACCAGTACAAATGTCATCCATATACGCATCGCTAGAGAGGACAGCGGCTGCTCTGGGAAAACTCAACCGTTCGCGCTCAGCTAATTCCAATAACGTGCGAATCGCTATAAAAGGGCTACTTCTTAGCCCGTACGTATTAGTATGCAACTCAAAGACCGTGACTGGCTTGGACACATCTTCTCGCCACAATATGAGTTGATAACGACGGTCATCCGGGTGGATAATAGTCTGACGAAACATCATTTTAATATCCGCAACAAAAACGACCTGATGTCGCCGAAAGTTCGTTAGAATATCGGAAATATCCCGCTGGAGTTTAGGTCCCGAATGGAGACACTGATTAAGCGACACTCCGTTTGAGGTAGGTGCGGAACCATCAAAAACCACTCGAATTTTCCCTGCCTTAAACACCGCGTGGTGAGGAATAAAGTAGTGTTCCTGCGTACGCCAATTACATTTAGTAACAGACATATGTCCCAATTCAACATACTCCCGCATGAATTCAATATACTTCTGTCGAAATTCCGTGTCCCGCTTCATACGTCTCTCCATGGAAGCTAACCTCTTGTCAGCTAGCATCCTGGAGTGACCGAGACGGGGCCGGGACGGCAAGAATGGTAACCTCGTGACAAAACGACCAGAACAGAGACGACCTGTATTATTTTGGAAAAATGATTCACATTCTACATGCTCTGGGTTGTCACGAGAAGCGGTAGGTGGCTCTTCAACTTCCCAAAACCGCTGGACCGCTTCAGCGAGTGAGAGTCCTACCTGCAAATTACCATTCTCCCCGGAAGGAGGAGGAACAGATACTGCTGGGCCCATAATAATATCACCGAGGTCAGTCGGGACGGCGACTAGACCACCAGACTGGAGTAACTTTCCGTTACCCAACTGCAACAGCCCTAACACGTCCGCACCAAGTAATAGGTCAACAGGCCCCGGAACGTGGAAGTCTGGATCAGCCAGAGACAGTCCCGATGTCAAACCAACGACCTGCGATGGTAACGAGACAAGTGGATGTCGACCTATAATGTTTGCCATAACAATAGCGGAGGTTAAAATCAACGGACGAGAAGATCGGAGAGGAAAGAAAGAGAGTGAGACTTGTCCCACTATAGCAGACACCCTTACTTCACCAATACCTCTAATGTAATCTGCGCCAGGATCCACACGCAGCCGTAAACGCTCTACTAACCGAGTTGACGCGATGCACCCCTGGGAACCCGAGTCTAACATCGCGCGCACCGTTACATACTCACCACGAGGGGAGCCGACGCGAACTTGAGCGGTGGGCAATAGAACCGTCAAAACAGAGGGGGCAGACGCGAGTGGAGGGTTGCGTGAGAGTCAATAATCTGACTGATTGTTTTCTTGATAGTAGGTTGTAGGATGGTCCCAATACTGGTTTGCTGGAGGTTGACCGTAAGCGCGCGGAACACCCGTGGTCACAAAAACCTGATCCAGACGAGGCCGATCTGCATAGGGCAGTGGTAAACTACAACTACCACGGCGTTCTTGATCTACAGCTGCATGCGTCATCAAGGGAGGAGAGCAAATACCCCCGCCCGTGGCGAGCTGTGATTGACATGGAGGGGTACAAGGGGTACAAGGGGTACAAGTGGTACGAGGCGTACCAGGAGGGGTTCGCTTCCTATTAAGTCGACCGGAGCGGCTACTACTTGGAGGCGGACCCATCTGAGCGGCCCCTGTCCATTGGCCATCAGCTCCCATCGCATCTCTTGCAGCAACAGCCATCGGCACCGGATCCGCCGGACCAGGCGATCCGTTTCGATTGCCGCACAGAAGAAGATGATGCTTCCCTCCACACTGGCCGCAGGGTCGGGCCGACTGACACTGAGACGCAAAGTGGTTGCCCAGGCAACCATAACACCAGTTCCGCTGACGAGCAATATTTCGCCGAGCCTGCCAACGCAATTGCCGGAATTTCGGACAGGACGTAACACCGTGACCGGAATCCCTACAATATACACATCGGGCAGTCTCCTGTGGGGAAGAAGCCGCGTTGTATACCCGAGTCTCACGATACCGGTCGGGTTGACGCCGATCCGTACGCGCCGGCGCCTGTTGCACTCGTACCCTAGAACTAACTTCGGTAGGTCCGGGCAGGGGGACATTCTCCACACGACGACACTCATCCTCTAAGAACGTGACTAATTCGTCAAACTGGGGGAGGTGAGTGGACGAGTCCCCACCATACTCCTGTTCAAACCTGTTCCGTAGCTCATGGGGAAGCTTCGCCAAAACAATGTGTAATAAAATATAGGACCACGTTAACACTGGCAAATCTAAACCCTTTAACCCATTAAAGGCGACTAACAAAGGATTAAGAAGTCGCATCCTCAAAGTTTGAGTCGTGATGATTTTAGGTAAGCCCAAAATCGTGGACACGTGACTGTCCGCTAAACGCCGAATATTTTGGTACCGTCGCATAAGCAGGTCGCGAGCGATGTCGTAATTGCCATCGATAAGTTCCAAATGTTGGACCAGCCCCTTGGCTTCACCGGTAAGAGAGGCCATTAAATAGGCCAATTTTTGGGCCGGAGTCAAATCCTTACGAGTGTGGACTAGACTGTCATACAAATTATTAAAGGCCACCCACTGACCCAAATCTCCACTAAAATGGGGTAAGTCCAACTTTGGCAACCTACTGATGAGTGCGGGCGAAGCGTCTCCATCTGACCGTATAATAGTGTCAACAGACGATGAGGCCTTCAAAATACCTGCTGCTTGCCGTAACTGGTCCGCTAAGTCATCAGCTTGATTAACATCAGCGTTAATTTTATTCATCACCTCTGGCTCTAAACTCAATTCCAACAATGCGCGGTAAGCTTCATACAACTCGGCTAACTGAGCGTCCAACGAGTCATACCGCGACAATAAAGCCTGTACACGATCTTTACGCGATATATTTAAAACGGCCGAACCGAGCCACCGCAGCACGCCGGCTATCCGAGCGGTGTGTTTACTGGCCATATTCAAACAATATGTAAACACTAGAATAATTATTATATAATACAGGTAAGTCACAGTTTACCACAAAGTGTAATTGAATATGACCAACAAGAAAGTAAACAGCTTAACCGGTTTATTATCGAACATTAATATTAATAAACACTAATCTGAATAAAAGACAATGTAAACAAAGGACGCTCATTAGTGACTCGACCGAGGCAATGCTATCTACCACACTACAGGTAACTAGAATCGCACAACCGTAAATTATTACCGATAGGTGTCGTGGCTGTTTCCGCTTCCCATAAAACGGAAAAAACCACGCTCTGCTACCAAATTTTGTATCGTAAACAAACCGGGATCGGCGGCCCGACGGCACAAACCCTGTGCGATTATACTTAGAAAACTACTCACCTGGTTCGAGTGTGGTGTAAATATCTAGGTTATAGGGTCACCTACAGTCCGTCTAGTCTAGATGGGGGAAGGGGCCCCTAAAGAGGAGTCAAAATACGCTTAAAACAAAAGGGAACAATACGGGGGTTCAAGATTACTATATCCTGGTCCAGTGACCCCAACGTCCACCATCCACCGCGTGGCGGCCTCCAGCAGGTACTACCACCGCGTGTGACGTGTCACCAAAACACCTTAACAACGTCTTAAATTGTCCGTAACGCACTCGCGAGCTACGCGCATCAAAACCCGTGAAACGTTCAATATGACCACTAATAAGCGCGGGCGCAGTAGCCAAAATTATTCGAGAAAAGTGCACGATGTAATTAGGAACGATACCGGCCACCGGTCAACTAGCACTGGTATGCAGCGGCGAAACAGGTCGACCGTTTAAAATAATTACAAATGTAGGGTGGATTTTAAATTAATCTACCTCCAACATAAAATTGTTAGCTGCAGGTTTTCTATTCTGAACAATACCATACCTGTGTTTCGTTCGTATAAGCTAGAGACCGCAAGCCCCCCTAAACCTCACTCTGTCCCACTCCCTTTCAGCTGGCAACGTGTGAGCAACGCCTTTGGTATTGCAAGCATAGGCTACGGTAACTACTTTAAATCAGGCAGGTCACACGCTTATTTGCCGGCTTTGTTGTGAAGAAAACAACTGCATTGTTCAAACCTCCTATAAAACTCACTAAAACGCAGTACGCGAGAACAAAACGATATCTTTCTAAAGAACGGTCAACTAAGCACAAGTCGAGAGCCGCCCGCGGCCGCCCATTTACGAGCCTCACGTGCAATAAAGGGGATACCATACAACTAGCGAGGGCAATACAATATGCAGGCTCTTGTCTCATTCACTTGAGAATTCTGAAGGTATAACGGAGCTTGTAACAAAGCACTTCATAGTTGGAAGCGTTGTAGTTTTTATATGAATTAAATATGTTTTGTTGCAGAGATAGCACGCGTCTTGGGGTATCAAGGTTCGCAATCTTAATTTCAATAATGATTTATCACTTGCTTACGGTGAAGGAAAACATCCTGAGGAAACCTGCATTTCATTAAAAATCAAAACAATTTTCGAAGGACACTAAAAATCCATAACCCGCACTGGGTCAGCGTGGTGGATTGTGGTCTGAATCCCCCTCTTATTGAGGAGAGACCTGTGCCCAGGAATGGGACGATTGTTATTATTATTTTTGTTAAAGTTTTCATGTTTCCTACAGAAGTCAAATAAGATCGTATGTATTCATTAAATCATGTGACTATATAAATAGGTTCTTTAGTATTGGGATTTATTTCGTACAAAAAAAGCGAGAGCAGGTGCATTTTTTTATTTCAAAGACATATTAAAGCTTCTATGAAAATTCAAAATACTGTTTAATTTATTTCAAATGCTAATAATTGTAGGTCCACTACAGTATACTTCTAAAGTTACAGGAAATACAGGCTTCATGGAATATTTTCGTTTAGCTAAACGATGAAAAGGTTTGCCTTTTGTCTTAGTTTTTGCAAAGGATAAAAGGGTGCGCGGATGCTGTGTGCATCCAGGCCAGAGAAGACGTTTTGCCCTGAGGGCACATCGTGACCTGAGCCGGTACCCGCTCTCTGAAGGGCTAGGGAATAACGTTTTATGTTAAGTGGCGGACTAAACAGTTGTTAGAATGGTAACTTGTTAATTCCTAATACTAACATTTACCGCTTATCTCCCGCTTTTCACCGGAGGGAAGTGGATATTTTTTCTTCCAACTCCTCTTATTATTTCTTCGATTAAATTCGTGCGAGTTCCAAGACAATTTAACTTTTCCGCGGGACTCGTCGAGGGTCAAACCTCGACGTCATTATTGGTCACCATTGTCGATCCTGGTTTACAGGAGTTACAGTGGTGCGAGTGTGGGGCGGGACCAGTACTATTACTTATATATTATACTAGCTGAGCCCGCGACTTCGTCCGCGTGGATTTAACTTAACAAAAAAGCCCGCTCCTGCGTTCTGAACCCGCGCGACAGGACTCATTTATTCATTGTTTTTCTAAAATGAAAGTCCCGTCAAAATCGGTCCAGCCGTTTCGGAGATAACCCGGAACAAACATACAGACAGACAGACAGACAGACAGACAGACAGACAAAAAAAAATTAAATCGCGTTTTTGCTATAGGTGTCGTTTGTACTTTCATATGCATTTAGCGAAAAGGTGTTATTTTGATATTACAAACAGACACTCCAATTTTATTTATTTGTATAGATTTGTGTAGGTAATTCGAACTAGATAGATATTTGAGTCGGTTCACGGTGGTAGAGCTATACTATAGCCAGTTGACTACACAGCTCATATACGCGCTGGCTCGATCGGGGTAGTACCACCCTCCCACAGAAGGTTTTTTTCTATGGTTATTAAGTTCACTGTGCTAGCTAATTACTATAAATAAATCTTCCGTTTCATTCTAAAACCTTATAAAATCGAGTCCAGTCTCTACATTTTGCTGTTTTTGCATTTTGAGCCTGAAATCATGTATTGCCTATATTGTATTACCTGAACAAAATTACACTTCAGAATGTAAGGATAGTGTTTTCCTTCTTTCCAGCGTACACTATCTGTTTTATAATATATGTCATAGACTTAGATAAACATAATACAAACACAGAAAAGAAAAACAAATTCCATTAAATACATTTGGTAGCAATAATGGGAGACAGAGCTGGAATTTAATTTGTATTTTTCAAATCCGAAAAGCAAAACAAAACTATTCCGTTAAATTTGATTTTTTACTAAAAAGCATTTCTGGATCACCTGCTTCCACATTTCAGTTTTTTGCAATCAATTCAAGCTTTTCCACACTCGATCTTTTTATTTATTTTTCATTTACAATCGGAACGTATAGCCGGATACCGGTATTCAGTCGTGTTTCTCGTTTCGAATCCAACCAGTAAATTGTCAAGTGCGTACTTCGGCCGTCCGCAATACCGTATACCTTATAGTTGTAACAATAAAGTTCAATTTTATTAACGATTTGGTTTGTATTTCACGTAAAATTATATCGCAGGCCTTCGGGGGACCTGAAATATCCGACACCAGCTTGTACTATAAGCAATAGATTCCAAAATAACAAGCTAAATTAAAATAGTTTTATTTCAATGTGTAGTATTCGCGTAAATATAAGAAAACAATAAGCTAAATTAGGTTAAGCAAGCTTTTGGAACGATAGAGACTTGAAAATAGACGCTACCTATAATAAAGACGAGGGATAAGCTAATTAATTTAAACTTGTAGGTTTGATATGGCTCTACCTAAAAATAGAAGAACTATATAAATATATCACACGTAGAGCCGTTTCTCGTAGCGGAAATGCATGCGAAGTTGTGAGCTCTACAGTTGCATTGCAAATGATACGCCCGCGATATCCATTTCCGCACATTCCTACTTTATGTGATGCTGTGCGAAGCTTTTAGAGTACCTATGCCTCTGAAGACTACAAGAAGACTCGAATAACGTTAAAGATGAATGTAGATATCAGAGTGACATCTCCATTTGATGCTGTCATTTACACAAAAAAATATAAACATTTTTGCAAGCACAAAGAGTAACAAAAAAAATAAAAACTTGAAAGACAGACGGACAATAAAGTGATCCTATAAGGGTTCCGTTTTTTTCCTCTTAAGGTCCGGAACCCTAATAAACAATATTTAAATAAAACATAAGCAGTAGACATTATTATTAATAAGCTCGGTAGTTTAAAAAAAAAACTTGGATTTTTTTTTCCGGCACATGAAACAGTTGGATTTTAGTGATAATTAGCATGGTGATAGCTTTCAGCGGGATACTCAATATAATAGAATCCTGAGAGAACGAAGTCGCGAATAAGGAGCATCTACTTAAATACACAAATATACGATGACAAATAAAGAAAATGTATATTTTCAATCGACTGACATCACAGTCGATAAACACTCATTCTTTTTCTCTCATTTCCCCATTGTACAGATGAAATACAAATTTCCACAGGATGTTTCAAAATAAAACCGGGAGCTCTCGACAAATATTGGTCATAGAATTAAATGTTTAAATTTTTTATCGAAATTTTTACAAAGTATTTTTGAATGTTGATTACTGCTAGTCGTAAATATAGTTACAGTTGACAATATTTTCTAGGTCATCAAATGTATTCTAACACGAAGGTTCGTGACAAATATTCAAAGGACCGTAACGCAGACAATAATTATGTAAATATGTAATACCAGTGAAATAAAACGATTTTTACGGATTATATCGCGTTTATTTACTTTTTATGTTCCCGACGTTTCGACCTCAAGACCTCAAGACACAGTGAGCACTTTCTGCGTGGATCGGACCGCAAACACCAACTAAATTTTGAGGGTACCCAGTTTTTAACTATGACATCAGGACGTCTAACACCTCAGTCCCCCCGTGACCACGGTTGCTGCAAAGCAACCGAAACGTCGGGAACATAAAAAGTAAATAAACGCGATATAATCCGTAAAAATAGTTTTATTTCAATGTGTAGTATTCGCGTAAATATAAGAAAACAATATATGTAATACCAACTACCGTATTTTGTAAGTAGTACTTCGGACTTTTTAAGCATCCTGTATAGAGAAACAGGTACACTGGTAAATAAAGAGGACGCGAGGGATCTCGAGTATCAGACCATCTGTCTTCGCCGCAACCTTCTCCCAAGGGAGGCTTCCCAGCTCAAAGTTTAGGCTATTTTCCTTTTGTATTTACTGACTGTTTGGAAAAGTTTCGAGGTTTGTTCCGCTGAGACATTATGCGTGGGTATAAATCCTATCACAAAGACGACTTTTCAATTTGCTTCTTTTATTTTCGGGACTTCGAAGATTTTTTTTTAACTAAGAATTTCATTTATGTAGGTATAATATTTGTTTTGCAATAATTAAATTATTTTTTAATTAATTATTGTTATTTCAATGTTGCACGATATTTTGCGTGACGCCTTAGTAAATGCTAAAGATGACCTGTCAATAAAACATCTAATTGGTTTCTTTCTTACGTTTGAAATGACTCGCTCGCAAACAACAGAAAACATTTATGCCATCTAATTTTTTTGTGGTAAGAACATTATCTTCAGAATGCAATAAACCCTTACTGTGAAAAAAAAACCGTGATTAATTCTACTAAAAGCGTCTCTACAGAATACGTGTGGTCTCTCCTAATATAAATTTAATTAATTAAAAACGTGAACAGTAAAAAATAAACTGAAACATTCATAATCCCTCCTTCCGGTACGCGGTATGGAGGTAGCGTGCGTCCAGTTACCATGGCAACCATAGGGTTGCCTCCACCCCCCCAAACACCGTTACCGTAAATATTCCAGCCCTCCTGCAACTTCTGAACGCGGGGCTTGCAGACTTTGTTAGTTAACGTGAAGGCGTGACAGAAAAACTTTGGGGTGTAACTGAGCGTTCAATTATTTACACGCTTAGGAAAACGACTTAACATGATCTTGAGAAACGAACTTTATGTATGTTTGAGAGATTGGAAGCTAAAGTGTACACCCGCCTGACCTCTCAGCGTTGTGGGTCAGATGATAGCGAGTTTGATTCCCGTGCAAACCAATTGGGTATTGGTCGTTTGGTGATATACAGTGTACTAGAGTCGTACCCAGTCCATTTTATTATGTCCATGTTAAAGTATAGGCGGTCATACACACGGGTGACCCGACACTGATTATTTGTGTACATTTGAATGTGTCCGAGTGACAAGTAGGTACGGTCCTTATCTGACAATTTTTTTTAGGAAAACGGTAATCTTTTTACGTGTCAATGACTGTTACCAACATAGTTTAGGATTATATTCGTTTGGTTACTGCGATTACTAAATGTTAATTAAAAAAATAATAATGTGAAAAGAAAATTACTTAATTTATTTATTGGTTTACTAAATTTTCTCAAAGATTTATGTAGACCCTGGGCCCTAACCACGCTAGCTACTCAAATCGTAATAGAAAAGCAAACGCTCGCGATTACGTTTCAAACGCTCCGCTTTTGTCGTTTTGCTGGCACCATACCATATCAATGTCAGTAGAAATCGTGAAGCTCGTGTCAGCAAAGCGTCAAAAGCGGAGCGTTTGAAACGTAATCGCGAGCGTTTGCTTTTCTATTACGATTTGAGTAGCTAGCGTGGTTAGGGCCCTGTTGGACCGTTATTAATACATCAAATAATCTGCAGCATTATTGAGTTTTCAGCGGACCGGACGGCGTCGCAAGCTTCAAAGGCAGCTCACCAAAAGAAACATTAGCTCTTTGTCTCAAAGAACGCCTCGCCAGTTGCGAGTCGGCGAAAATACAAGTTTTGTAAAAGAGAAAAAGTCGGAAACGACTCGCGTCCGTTGCCATGACATCAAAACTGGGACTTATGTTATTGAACGCAAGATACCCACTCAGAGCTACACCTACGGAACAAGTGATGGAGACACCTGTCTGCTTCCTAGATTCGACAAACTTAATTGTGGGATAGCAGATGCTATTTACAATTTGTAAGGCCCGTAGATCTAAACAAAACAAACGCTTTGACTTTGACTTAGACATTGGTAAGGTTATTGAAATTGCATAATTCACTAATGTCACATAGAAGGAAGGGGGAAGATATTTCAGTTAAGACCACCACCAGACTAAGTTGATTCAAGTCAGTATTAAAAAAAAAACAAGCAATCGCAATTATTATCTACGCAAAAACCTACTCAAACAACCCAATTTCTCAAAACAAAGGTTCCAAATACGAAATGTCTTATCAATTTCGGAAAGAACCAACATTTGTTTTGGAAAAGCAAATACCTATTATTACAAAAGAAAATTGCAAGAAAAACACCGTCTTGATAATTTATCCATTCCGCACAGCCGACCCTCCGCAATCATTATAAATTAAACTGAGTAAATTACTTGGCGCGGCGGCAACTTAAATCTCGACTGACTTAAATAAAATTTTACAATTTTGATTACTTTTAAATAGGATTTTAAAGCTGTGATAGCCGATTGGTTAAAGCATGCGTCTTGCGGGCACCAGGTCTTGGGTTCAAACCCCGGCTCGCACCTCTGGATTTTTCGAAATCTATGTGCGAATCATAATTTCTATATGATTATCACTTGCTTACGGTGAAGGAAAACATCGTGAGGAAACCTGCATATCTTAAAAGATCTAACCAATTTTCGAAAGACATGTGAAATCCACCAACCCGCACTAGGCCAGCGTGGTGGATTATGGATCTGAATCCCCCTCGTGTTGAGGGTCGGCCCGTGCCCAGGAGTGGGACGTCAAAAGGGCTAAAATTATTATTTTTTATTTTTAGGATTTTTTAATTAATTTCATTTTCAAATATATTTTTTGTAATTAATTAAAAAGTTAAATGCATTATGTCTGTAACAGAATCAATAATTTCAATTCTAAACATGGCAACTATTCATGGCAATAATTTGACTAACAGTAAGTATAACGAGGTAATATTTTCTTCGTATTACATAGCTTTCAGACAAACGGCTTATGTTTACCAAAGCGTTAGAGCCCCGGTAGCATGAATTTACCGAAGTTACGCCATAAATAATGATATTATTTTGTTCGTAAGTTACTTACATCTACTATATAAAAACAAGTCGGGTTTTCCTTCCTGACGCTATAACTCCAGAACGCACTAACCGATTTCCACGGTTTTGCATTCGTTGGAAAGGTCTCGGGCTCCGTGAGGTTTATAGCAAAGAAAATTCAGGAAAAATTTCAACAGAACGCGGACGGAGTCGCGGGGCACAGCTAGTAAACAAATAAATAAAATTGGAGTGTCTGTTTGTAATATCAAAATAACACCTTTTCACTAAATGCATATGAAAGTACATACGACACCTATAGCAAAAACGCGATTTAAAAATGTTTTGTCTGTCTGTCTGTGTGTTTGTTCCGGGTAATCTCCGAAACGGCTGGACCGATTTTGACGGGACTTTCACTGGCAGATAGCTGATGTAATAGGGAGTAACTTAGGCTACTTTAATTTTTGAAAAACAATTAGGGTTCCGCGTAAGAAAATAAAAACACATGCAATCAAAGAGTATTTCCGAAACGGCTGGATCGATTTTGACGGGACTTTCACTGGTCGATAGCTGATGTTATAATTAGTAACTTAGGCTACTTTTATTTTGGAAAAACAAAATTTAAAAAAATTGATTTTGTCGCGCGGGCTCAGAACGCGGGAGCGGGCTTTTTTGTTAAATGAAATTCCACGCGGACGAAGTCGCGGGCTCAGCTAGTCATTTATAAAAAACTTATTTATGATTACCGTGGTTATTTATTGCAAATCATCTCATGCAGGCCTAACATAACCGATTGTTATAAGTCATACATATATATAAGTACTACGGAAAAAGAGACAGACAGAGAGAGATAGCGACCTCTTTTGACATAATTTTTGAAGTCTTGTCTTGGCTGAAGTGCTGCTTCTGCTTATTTATGTCGAGAATACAACGTATGTATGACAGACAATATAGTATATTATGTAAAATAAAAAATATAAGTAGTATCGCTAGACGAACACACCAACTGTACGGTCTCACACTAAGCAAAGCTTGTACTATGGGTACCATACAATAGACTGGGGGTGATCCCAGTGGCACCCAGACCAGGGATATTTACCCTGACCGGAATCGAACCCGCAATTACCCATTGCAGTGAGCCGAGCGGCCTACGCTCGAACCGCTGCGCCAAACGGTCGTCTATTCCCGCAGAACATTTATTCCTATAAAAGTACAATACAAGTTTCCTCAGTAAAATATGACCGAGTTATTTATTCTCCCGGGAACGCCGGCCGTGGTCTACCAATGACGGTATTGATGTAAAAGTGGGCTCCTTTGGGACTTTCAATTGATACCTGGAGTTTCAAAGCTCCATTTCTGAGATTTATTGTTTTTCTTCCTTGGGGCTAAGTTGTGAGAGGATGGAAGTAAGAGCTAAAACCGTGTTTGGCGTATTGTTTACTAGCTGTGCCCCGCGACTTCATCTGCGTAGTATTGGATTATTGGGTTAAAAAGTATCCTATATGTTAATCCCGGTTATAATCTATCTGTGTTCCAAATTTCATCCAAATCCGTTCAGTAGTTTTTGCGTGAAGGAGTAACAAACAAACATACATACATACATACATACATACGAGTACATCCACACTCACAAACTTTCGCATTTATAATATTAGTAGGAAACAAAACTAAAATTGAAAATTTAGAAAACCTTCGATGCGACGACTTTTTAAACTACAAATGAGCTGATAATTTTCAAACGGCTGACCCTTTTTCATGAAACATAGCTAAGAACACTCTCAATCAGCATACCTATCTAACAAAAAAAACAAAATTAAAATCGGATCATCCGCTTGGGCGCTACGATGCCACAGACAGACACACAGATACAGAGACACACAAATACACATGTTAAACTTATAACACCCCTCTTTTTTTGTCGGGGGTTAAAAATTAAACCTAATTTACTGATGAGTAGTCAATCATTTCGCATGATACCTACGCTCTTCCCCATAAGGAGTGTGCCTTTGAATAGCCTTCGAATAACAAACTGCACGTATCAGATAACCAATGAAGTTTCAATGAAGTCCCAAAAATTGCGCCAGAAATTATTCCAGGTGGGATATTCAAAGCTGACGGAAAATTTTCAATATTCTGATATAATTAGAAGAAGGATGGAAGCAGTCTTTTCCGACACGGAAACCTTCCGTCGATTGTAAATGCTCCTCCAGATTCTGTTTACTTGTTTTGTTGGCAGTGGCACATTGAAAAGGAACGCTCAATGGGATGATCTAAACGATTTGAAAAATAACATTGCTAACCTTTAGGATCAGATAGTTTGTTTACAAAACAAAATTTCCTTCGTATCAAATTATCCGCTAGTCACAATAGCCATTGAACCAAAATGACCGCAGCTGAGAACGGTCTGGGAGCAAATCGTTTAAGCAAATCGGATTTAGTAAAAAGTGGTGTTTAGATATTTCTTACGTTGGGGTTTTCAAAAAAAAATAATCTCATTTCGCCAAATATGAGAAATACTTTTTGACAGTAGCCAAATTTATTGGACTAGGCATGTGCATCGATAAATATAATTCCACGTGTTGTAATATTTATAATACATAACCTACTAATATTATAAATGCGAAAGTTTGTGAGTGTAGATGTATGTTTGTTACTCCTTCACGCAAAAACTACTGAACGGATTTAGATGAAATTTGGAACACAGATAGTTTATAACCTGGATTAACACATAGAATACTTTACTTAAGTCTACGCGGACGAAGTCGCAGGCAGACATTAGTAAGTTCATAATTGTTTGACTTTTCGTACAAAGTTATTGCGGCGTCAAAATTGAGAAACGTCAAATGGTATTTCTTAGATTTAAAGCACTGTAAGTAACCTTGTTCACATGACGTAACATTATACCAAATTATCACGTGTCTCTATTTTCTCACGAAGGGTTAATAAACATAAAATACATAAGTCTCTAAAATAGAAACTGCAGTCTTCGCAGAGAATATAGCGAACTGAGGTATTAATAACAGAAAATAGTGCTAGAGCTCGTTCATCATGCAGTATCGAACAAAGCATGATTCCCTTGAAAGCTTTACACAATATGAATAAATTCCATGAAAAATACTCCACCTGAAAGCGATACGGATGAATAGAGCCTTTGTTGTGCTTAAGATGTGTGGATAAATCTTATTTCTAACTCCGTTTCTAAGTATATGAACACAATAGGTGTTACTTTGTTATTTTGCGAAACTTTTAGCTTTAAAAACTGCTAAGCGAATTTACGAAAGTCATCCAAAAACTGTTGGTGATTTTATTTATCGTTTTGATTCGCTTTTCGCATTAAGTCGGTATCAAGTAAAATAATAATAACTAGCTGTGCCCCGCGACTTCATCCACGTAGTATTGGATTATTGGGTTAAAAAGTATCCTATATGTTAATCCCGGTTATAATCTATCTGTGTTCCAAATTTCATCCAAATCCGTTCAGTACTTTTTGCGTGAAGGAGTAACAAACATACATACATACATACATACATACATACATCCGCACTCACAAACTTTCGCATTTATAATATTAGTAGGATAGGCCTTCCTAATAAACCCTTCTAAACGCGATCAGTAGAGTGGCTGATTTTATTACTAATAAACAGAATGAAGAGCAAGCAATAACAAATCTCAACGCGCCCACTCAAATTCATTGGAACTCAAATAAGAACCGAACAAACGCAGTGTAGCGAAAACGTGCGCTATGGTAGAAGGCGAGGCTTTTAAACTTCCCCCCTTCCCACTTCAACTCCCCCTAACACCAGCTGATCTCCCCCCTCTTAGCAGACGGCGTGGCGCTACCCCGCAGTATATTTTGTTTCCCGATGCATCGGTTTACTTGAGTCTTTAATTAACGACTACGGTTTCCTGGGGGCTGATTTATATCAGTATGTGTCAATAGAACGGGGCCAGTGTATTCAGTGACCTAATTCACGACAAGTAGGTACCTACCTACTAGGTATGAAACTACAGTAAACTATGAGATCTACAGATCTAGGTATACTCATTACTTGTTTCAATTCAACCTTTGTTTACCACAATGGGTACATCTGAATAACCACCAACTTAGACCAGCTTGGCCAAAATTACTTCCCTTGATACCCCCAGATATAGGTTTACAAGAGTTACAAAGAGAGCGAGTTTGTAATAAATAAACCAAATCCCTAGAAAAGAAGCAACATATTAAAAACGTACCAGGTCCAACTACACCTCAGAAGTACGAACATTTACGTCGAAAATACACCGGTCAAGCCGTTCAGGAGGAAAATAATTATAAACATACGCACACTAGAATTTTATGTTTAAATAAATAGTTGTATATTGTTTTCTTATATTTACGAGAATACTACACATTGAAATAAAACTATAACCACTAACCGCTAACAACAACTTAATATGAGGGTACCCAGTTGTTAACTATGACATCAGGACGTCTAACACCTCAGTCCCCCCGTGACCATGGTTGCTGTAAAGCAGCCGAAACGTCGGGAAAATAACAAACTAAATAAACGCGATAAAATCCGTAAAATAGTTTTATTTCAATAAATAGTTGTATTCAATATAATTTTATGAATATTATGGGCCAACATAGTACTTATATTTTATAGTATCCACACCGGATGCCATAACGCTTAACATAAACATAAAACCAATAAAACCGCTTTATTAAAAGAATTTATGATAAATCATTTTTAATATCACAATACCTAATCTTTTTTAAGCAGTGGAATGTAATAAAACCAGTGATAAAAAGGTTAAATGAGAAAAGTGTACTCCATCTTATGGTTTACTATGACAAATAAAATCTAAAGACTGATATAACTTTGTTTCTTAGAACATTCAGTGAATGTTTGAGAATTTATTCCTAATTAATCTGTTCCCATTGAATGTAAATACATACTTAATTAACACATCTAATATTATATTTAAACATAATTACCCACGTAATATTACCCGTAATTTAAACAACGAGATAACATTCTTACCTAAGGCGTTACGGAGAAAATCACTCTAATACCACGGTTATGCGAGCATAGATCTTGTGTAGGTATGCTGTTATTTTGACAAGGTTATCTAAAACGTGACGAATTTCACGCAGTACTGCGTATCCTACTAATATTATAAATGCGAAAGTTTGTGAGTGTGGATGTATGTATCTATGTATGTATGTATGTTTGTTACTCCTTCACGCAAAAACTACTGAACGGATTTGGATGAAATTTGGAATACAGATAGATTATAACCGGGATTAACATATAGGATACTTTTTAACCCAATAATCCAATACTAAGCGGATGAAGTCGCGGGGCACAGCTAGTAAGGTATAATTCCGTGAACCGTTGATTTTTTGCGTTGAAAATACCTATGAAAGTAAAAATTACTTGTTGTTTCAGAGTCGATGGATAATGGAGCTTTTATTACGCTATTCGACACTGTGTTTGCTTATCTAGGCGAGGCTTAATTGTTAAGTTGATATTGATAAGCTGGATGCAGTATTTGGACATATAAATAAAAAGCCTCACGCAACACACACACATCGTATAGCGCTAAGTTTAGTACAGCTTGTATTATGGATGCAATGGACTGGTCACGAGGGACGATCCCAGTAACACCCAGATCAGGGCAGACAACGAAAAGGCCATTTCGGAAATCTACAACAACAGGAATAAAACTCGCAACCGTTGTCAAAATCATACAAGAGTATAATATAAGCTATAGTATAATACAATCCCTTCAACTAACACGGCGTCATTTAAGGCGTGACAGAAAATTATATTCCTCCAAGAAGGTCGCTAGCCTTAGAATTGAGGACATACAAAGCAGGCACGATTTCGTTTCTAATAGTGAAAGAGCAAGAGATAAAAAGCTACGATTGTAATATATCAGCGGCCATTGGCCTTTGAACATAAGCTAGGTAGGGCATGTGCACTACAGACGTTTTAACTACATTAGCGCGATGCAGATCCCGGGGGGAAGGGGGAGAAGGGGAAGACAGCAATTTCCTTTATCAAAATATCGCACGAGGATCCAGTGTTTGCTAGAAGTACGTACAAACATGTCGCTTTGAACGTAATATTCTCTCGCTGGATGCATGCGGGTAAATATTTCATGTTTATACGTCAAACACCGGAATAGCCTTATAAACGTTTGTGAATGTTTTTATTTATTCCTTCTTCTGTGTTGATATTTTTCATTTATCAGAGAAAATGTTACGTAGGCACCTAGGTACCTATTTGCTACCTACCTACCCATCTACTTATTGATGGTGGTATAAAGTTCGTTATGTTTGATTCCTCTTCAAAATTAAACTCTCACTCTCTTATTTTAGTTGGTCCACCCTCCACTAGATTTCGAAGGTTACTATTTTTACTGTTGCCATCTCGGGATTTGGCTTATTTTGCAAGAAGTATTTTTTGGTAGAATTATGTTATCCGAGTCTCCAGTTGTCTGCATTTTTACTAGACATCCGGATTTATTTTATTACGCGTGACTTTGCGACTTGGCTAGTTTATGCAAGCAGTGTTTATTGGTGGGATCATGTTAGTCGGGGGGTGCTATTCATAGTTAACGTAAAGTTTCCGTGTCGGAAACGACAGCTGCCATCATTCCTCTAGTTCATTCGTAAAAGATTTTCCGTCAACTGTGAATTTCCTTCCGGGTCTCTATGCAGCTTTGGTTGTCCGCATTATTATTAAATACCTATTAAAAATCCGGGTGTATTATCAGTGCGGGACCAACTATAATGGTTCGGGTGGTGGTAAATATAACGGCGGCGAGGGCAGACCGCTGGGTTTTAGGGGGTAGTCTGGACCAAGGTCAGGAGCCCCTCATAACCGTCCGAGACCGAAGGGTCTCGGACGGTTTACGTAAATGCATTTCCCAGCGCAAACAAAAAAAGGTGGTGGTAGATAAGCCACGTACTAATTTTTTGTAGATCCCGCTAGTCACTTCTAGTCCCCGTTAGTTCGCTTGCGGATCTGTATTTTAGCACCTCGGCCACTCGTCCATACGTGGTTCGCTCGTTAGAAGTGTACCGTGAATATTAGAACGATGGTTCGTGGTAGTGGAAATTCACGGAAAACCTATTGATGGATGTACTTTATTGTTTGTACAACGTTTAGTATTCTGATTTGTGAGACACTTTGTATAAGTTAAAGTCAACAAATAAACAATTGTAAGTCTTCAAAGTTTGGACCTATTAACATGATGCTAAGTCAACCAATGGTGGGATTAATTATATTTAAAATAGGCCAACGTAAAGCGATACGATATGGCAATCATGTTTGAGTTCAATTCGGTCACCGCCGAGCTCGCCATCATTCGGGCAGCCATTTTATAAATTCTTACCTATGTAACGGAAACCGTTACTTTAATAAATATTAACGAAGGCGTAATGTTGAAAAATTAATAATTTACCAAAATTATATTACATGGAGTGACTAATTTCCTTATCTTTAACATAAGTGTTACACATACAAATATAATAAAAACTAATAATTTAGCCCTTTTGACGTCCCACTCCTGGGCACGGGCCTCCCCTCAAAATGAGGGGGATTCAGGCCAAAATCCACCACGCTGGCCCAGTGCGGGTTGGCGGATTTCACGTATCTTTCGAAAATTGGTTGGATCTTCTAAGACATGCAGGTTTCCTCACGTAGTTTTCCTTCACCGTAAGCAAGTGATAATCATATAGAAATTATGATTCGCACATAGATTTCGAAAAATCCAGAGGTGCGAGCCGGGGTTTGAACCCAAACACATACAAAATTGTTTTATTTTTTAAAGACACTAAGAAAATCAGAGGTACCCATAGCGAGATCACAGTAGCGTTGACTCGACCCTGTGACCATAAAACAAAACCCTTTACAACACTTATTTGGACTGAAAATATACATTAAGAGTCCATTAATTTAACGACTACGGAGTTAATAAAATTCACGTACTCCGTCCGGTTAAATGTGCGCATAAAACATCGCCGCCCCTGGGCCAATGCGAAAGACCGCTTTAGGAAGAAAACAACGAACATTTGTTACTTTTGAACCCGACTTAGAGGTTAAAAGGCGCAATACGAAGATGCCCGGGAGCATCGATCTATATTTATCTTTCTTATTTTTTGTTTGTACCTAATTAACGATTAATTTATGTTTAGTTTTTTTTATTACAAATTCCGATCTGATGTTAAGCAATTACCGTAGCCTGTACATGCGTGCAATGCCAAAGGCATTGTTCGCCCGTTGCCTGAAAGGGATTCGAATAGAGTGAAGGAAAGGGAAGTGGGATTGGACTTCCGGCTCTCTAAATCTTCGTATGAAACGCAGCTATAATAGGTAATTTATGCGGATCTTCTGTGAGTTGGTGGTACAATTGGCTAAAGGCGCTATAGATTGATATATGACTAGGAGCGCATAAAATTTAAGAGTTTCTGAGAAACGAAACTGCGCTACGGAATGTGCCCGGCTATAGAGTTTAAAATAGCAGCAAAAAGTTATCGAATATTTTCTTCTAATTAATGGAGTGTTTCAAAATCTCGTCCTATATTTAATTCGTTAAATTTATTAGCTTTCGAGTTATTAATATTCCGTGATGCGCCACTTTCTGTTTAATATAAAATAAATTCAACCATAAATCCTGGTGATGCTGACATTAAAATAAAAAAAAACAACTTAAAATAATTTGGGTCACAAACAAAATTTTATAATAATCTTTATAGTAAATAAGTCATATTTTCCCGTATTTCAGATAATACTAAAACAACAGTAACTTAACACGTATCTTCTAAAGTATTAGCGTATTTCCGATAATTGGTAAGTATCCGCCGCCTATATTCAGTCGAATTACTTAATTCATTCGACAAATATCGATAAATAAAGGCTTTACCGACACATGCGGACAATACGCAATGGCCTCTTTGCCAAAGTAGAAACAAACATTCCTAACTTCTGGCACATATTTAAAAAAAAACTCAGTAATTTCCAATGCACGGAAAAGCCGCAAATCCGCAGTTTATTTTTGTCAGAGACACTTGAATACGTGATGAAAGTCAAAGTCAAATTTAAAGCGTTTATTTTGTATAGGCCTACGGGGGGCACTTACAAATTGTCATTTTTTATTTTTTTCTTATATCTACAACCGGATCGGAACCTCGACTGAGAAGATCCGGCGACTGAGAAGATCTGTCTAGTCCAATTTCACTAGTAAAATATTACTTAGCCACCACCACTTACCACCTTTGATAAAATAATAATTAGCACGCGTTTATATCTTGTTCAACTTTTTGCAAAATTACAACTTACCTTTATTTATAAAGCACAGCATAAATGTTTATGAATTATTTGCAGCAACGGACAATTATCCGCTGCTTCAAATAATTCGCACGTATTTTCCGTACGTGTCGGTGGAAGCCACTCTAGCAGGTGAAGAACCGACCAGGCCGTTAGAAAAAAATTCAATAATAGAACTGATTATTCAGGAGTTTTCATAACCCCTCGCCCTATGGTCGCCCTCATCGGGGTCATCCCCGTCATCTCACTACTGTCTCCTGAGTCAGCTCAGGAGACAGATGACCTGACAGTCTTATGGAATAGACGTGGCTGGAAATTGCCCTGGACAGAGCAGTGTAAAAGAAAAAAGAGGAGTCCTTTGTCCAGGAGTGGGACAGAGACAGTCATAGAGACATTGATAAGTAGGTGACATACTATAGCTGCTCAGTTGATGTTTAAAAGTTAAGTATATATTTTTTAAATTTATATTTCTGGGAATATGCGGTTTAAAAAATTACATTATTCATTATATACGTCAATAGAGAAAAAAAAAACACAAACACCCCTATTTAAGGCTAAAGCGCCCATCTAGCACGCGAAGTTCAAATATTTTGAGGTTTTTTAGAAATTTTTCAAAATTTGACAATAATAAAAGGCACATTTTGTAATTCGCGAAAAAGACCGTGTGCAGTGCATTTATTAATATATTTAACTTACTCTAAAACATTTCAAGAACGACAGCTATCCAGATAATCTGGCAATTTTTGTATATTTATTGATTTGCTAGTATCATATCCACCGTGATAATATTTAGAGTAAAATAAATGTATTAATAAACGCACTGCATACTGTGTTTTTCGCAAATCATAAAATGTTTTCTTAAATGTTTTCAGATTTTGGATAAACTATAAAAATACTCGAAAATTTTGAATTTCGCGGGCTAGACAGGCGCCTTCACCTTAATAAACGTAGTTTAGCGGTTGTACCTACAGTTAGATCATGCTTTGTCTTCTTCGTTCGATTGTTACATTACTGATGATGATGTTTATTAAGGGGTAGGACTCTGTGGTCGTCGCAAACGGTTCCAATACGTGTGCTAATCTATGACGACATTCAATTGTTTTCAGTATAAAAAATGTCTAAAATATGTTGACATAAATACCTATCTCTACTACCCTAAAACATTTTAAAAATGTCCATTACATTGAACAACTGAACACACAAACCGGCGATCCCTGCTTCTATTACGGGACACTTTCACGGGATATGTTAATGATTATAATATTTCTCCAAATCTGAATACGTTAGGCTTCATTACCATAGAAATAAGGGTGAATTTACGTAAAATATTTACGTGATACTTTTACTAAGAGCTATAGTCGTAATGAACTCGGTAACTAAACTGGAACGAAATGGCACTGAAAAGACATCGGTATTAGGACGGATAGCAACGAAAGTAAGTAATCTAGATTTTAAAATGTATATCAAGAATAATATGATGCACATGGTGGTTGCGGGTTCGATTCCCGCCGGGGTAAATTTCGGAAATGGCCTTTTCGCAATTTTCCCAGGTTCTGGGTGTCACTGGGATCGCCCCCAGTCCATTGTACGGTACCCATAGTACAAGCGTTGCTTAGTTTGGGACCATACAGTTGGTGTGGTGTCAGTCTGGTGATATTTATTTACTTATTATTATGTATATTAAGTACCATTTATTTAGGTTACCATTACAAAAGATCGAGTTTACGAAGCAAACCCGGAGAGTCTCTTGAAGGAGGAACCTATATTCGGTGTGATAAGCTTAACGGACTTAAGATGATGATGTTAATATACCTACATCAGAAATTAGTTAGATAATGACAAATTAAAAATTTATACAGCACTTTTTTTCTGAAAAAATATTAATAATGATATAATAATAAATGGAATTGAATGTACCTACATGAATTACGTGGGTTGAATAGGCTCCTAATAATTATAAATTTTCAAAATGTAATATATTTAATTTATGTTAGAATTTTGGAATTTGTATTACACTTTTGCTGCTGTCTGTACCCGAGTGGAAATTCGAGCTATTTGTATGTTACGCGGCTGTCAAAAGCATTCCTATTTACGGAAATAATTACTTTCTCGCGTAAGCTTACAAGATTATAATACCGCTGGGATTTTAGCCACGTTTAAAGTAAAGTATTTAAATCTAAGTAGGCTTTACAGGATTGAGTTCATTCTCATTTGAAATGCATAAGAAAGCAGTAGCGTGCAATTGATGAAAATTATTTGAAACAAAAATTACCTAATCTATTATGACTTAATTTAGAGGTCGATTTCTGTTTAGGTTCATACCAATTTGTGATACTCCCATTCATTTCTAATATGCCTTCAGACATCAGGAATTAGTTTGTTTTAACTACTTAGTAGTAAGGCTCTCTGGTTGGTGGTAGAAACAGAATCTGAGAACTCTTTCGACTTTTCATTTAATGGTGTTGGTTGACCGAATCCGAACCACAAAGAGAAAATAAATATTCTCTGAGGTTTCTAAACTTTTTCCAGTAGATATTCCCTTGTGTTGCTCGTCCTTCGGCAACTGCCAATAGATTGCTTTATAGAATTTATATTGTAACTAGCTGTGCCCCGCGACTCAGTCCGCGTGGAATGTGGACCACCCTAACATTTAGGTGTATGAAAAATAGATAGTAGCCGATTCTCAGACCTACCCGATATGCACACAAAATTTCATGAAAATCGGTCGAGCCGTTTCGGAGGAGTATGGTAGCTAACATTGTAACGCGAAAATTGTATATAAGATAATAGCAAATGCTTGTATATTAGACCAATTCAGACCTGCGTTCTAATCGACATGGTAACGAACTGAAAACACCTCTGAGATTCATAATTCATAGTGATCATTACAATGTATAATCTAGGGCGCGAAAGGTCGAGGCCGGGGGAAATGCTAATGCTATTAATACTGTTGTAAATTATTCTACGGGAGCTTGGCACGCTATGTGCTATTAGCGTGTATTATTATGATCTACTAGCTGTGCCCCGCGACTTCATCCGCGTAGTATTGGATTATTGGGTTAAAAAGTATCCTATATGTTAATCCCGGTTATAATCTATCTGAGTTCCAAATTTCATCCAAATCCGTTCAGTAGTTTTTGCGTGAAGGAGTAACAAACATACATACATACATACATACATACATACATACATACATACATACATACATACATACATACATACATACATACATCCAAACTCACAAACTTTCGCATTTATAATATTAGTAGGATGTGTATTATTATGTATTCAAGGAAGTATTCGCAAGAGCATAAACCTAACATGACACAAATTAAAAAAAAAGTTAAAAAAACTAAATTAATTGGTCCACATAAGTTTGTAAGTTAATCTATTATTTTGATATCTGTTAACCATGAAATCGACGTTAGCTTTGCCATATCCTACTAATATTATAAATGCGAAAGTTTGTGAGTGTGTATGTATGTATGTATGTTCGTTACTCCTTCACGCAAAAACTACTGAACGGATTTGGATGAAATTTGGAACACAGATAGATTATAACCGGGATTAACATATAGGATACTTTTTAACCCAATAATCCAATACTACGCGGATTAAGTCGCGGGGCACAGCTAGTAAACTATATTTCCAAGTCACCAAACCGTATGGATCTCCCAAAATAGTTCATAGTATAGCGCGACCCTCTTCGTATTAAATGTCGAAGGAAGAACACTTTTCTGTTTATTTTACGTATGTCAATTTCACGGTGAAGGTTTCAAGATTACTTTTACGCTCCAAGCATTAATAGATTAATAGATTAATACGGAATCTATACAAATAAATAAAATTGGAGTGTCTGTTTGTAATATCAAAATAACACCTTTTCACTAAATGCTTATGAAAGTACATACGACACCTATAGCAAAAACGCGATTTAATATTTTTTTGTCTGTCTGTGTGTTTGTTCCGGGTAATCTCCGAAACGGCTGGACCGATTTTGACGGGACTTTCACTGGCACATAGCTGATGTTATAAGGAGTAACTTAGGCTACTTTAATTTTAGAAAAACAATTAGGGTTCCGCTTAAAAAAATAAAAACACATGAAATCAAAGAGTATCTCCGAAACGGGTGGACCGATTTTGACGGGACTTTCACTGGTAGATAGCTGATGTTATAATCAGTAACTTATGCTACCTTTATTTTAGAAAAACAAAATTTTAAAAAATGGGTCCTGTCGCGCGGTCTCAGAACGCGGGAGCGGGCTTTTTTGAAAACATACTAAATTCAATATTATAGTTATCGTGCCAATAAGACCGAGAATACAACTTTATGATACAATATGAATATAGTTAAGGGACAGACACCAACTCCATGAGACTCCAGCCCAGACAGAACCAAGTTTCCTATTCTACGCGGACGAAGTCGCGGGCTCAGCTAGTATGAACAATATAGGTATTGTATTCACGGATGAAGACATTCTTCGGATTAATGAAAACGACTATTTAAAATGACGAGTGAAAACTTCTTGGAACCTATACACAAAATACAGTGTTGCGCACTCGCAAGACTCAGTAGTCTTCATGATACAATTTAATCCACAATCGTCCTCACATCTTCTGCAGACATAACCCTTCCACTAAAAGGAAAGCCACTTGTCGGCTAGGTCATTCTGATATGCCATATATTGTACCAAGTAACAATTTATTGATATGATAACAGTGTTATTATCACTGATATTGTGACAATAGTTTCTAGGTCAAACCTTTTTAAACGTGAGAATAAATGTACAGTTTAAAAATTACTGTTTTTCAGTATAGCGTGCCATTTACAAGCCGGTTCTCGCAACACTAACCCATGTTACACAGATGCTGCCGAGCGAAGCACGTCATTAAATATGCACGCCACTCGCGCCCTCTAGTGGATAACCATTGCTCCTCTCGCTGGTTCATCACGAGGGCGGAATGTAACTAGATTTTGTAGGCAGTGACCATTTTGAAACATTTTTACGTCTTATTTTTTAAACTGAGAAGGCGAATGCCGGTATATAGAGCACGCAGTAGCTATTTACAAGAACAAGGGGGTATTCACAATTGATGGAAAGTTTCCGATGTCGGAAACGACATCTTCCATCCATCGTTTACAAATTAATTAGAAGAAGGATACAAGTTGTCGCCTCCGACACGGAAACTTTCCGTTGACTGTGAATAAGACCAGCTTAGAAAAAAAAATTGGGATCGAAAGACTATATTATTTTATATGTTTTGGAACCCTACAATTCCAGCACACATATTCACATGACTACAATTTCCACTTAGCTGGGCACAATCCCTATCTAGAGTTAGGTCACACCTCACACGTTATACGTATCTGAAAATATTTGGCGTTGACGGGATGCGGGCAAATGAACGGGCACGCTTGTCAAAAGCCATTTTATGTGGCAACTAACTTGACATGTCACATCACTCATCCTTTCCAAAGTATAACTCGAAAAAGCTTTTAAATGTTGCCTTAGATAGTCGGTCAATACAGTAATGTAGGTGACTCCACATAAAATAAAACATTTTTAAAAGCTGCTCATTGAAAGGAGGGATGGATAAAATATAGTCAAGCTAACGAAGATTTCGAACTAAGATTAAGCTACTTGGAAAGAAACGTTCAATGAACCGTAGATTAAACCATGCTTGCGGGGCCATATTTCTTACGAATTTTGTGAATATGAACGTTCAAAACACAAAGGAAATAGTTATGATTATAATTAATATTTACAATAAAAAATGTTCATAATTTTGGCTCCCTGACTACGCCACCGTTTTGGAAACACAACACTAAATACATATTTTAAAAAAGTCAATTCAACACAAACATTGTCTTAACCTAATAAGCCTTCACTGCTCCAACATGTACCGATGGGTAAATTTAATCAATAATAATGATAAAAGAAGCTATGAACTTTAAAAAGTGTTTGTTTTAAAAAAAGCCCAAATTAATAATTGTCAAATACCTATAAGCCCCAGTTTTTACAATTAAAGTTTCATTGCGCGCAGAATTTGAATATGAAATATCGCTTTCTTCTGCCAAGATTAATTCATAAAGTAGGCTTTACTCGAACGGGCACAATTGCTAAACTTTTTGACAAGTTAAGCGCTTGAAATTAACGTCGCGCTAAGTTGCGCCGAAGTTTGTGCGAATTGTTTGCGAAAGCGTGATACGCGTAGACGTGTCCTTGACGGCAGAAAAAACCGAACGCATTTGCAGTTTGAGTCTTATTAGTCGCTGTCATAACCTCAATGTAGTTTTGTTTTAGTAAACATATCATTATCATGTATCCTATTTTTTCCTGTCTATCAAACTAAATTATGTATAATGTTCAACCGTACAATCCAACTTCAAATTTTTTAGATTATCTTAAAAAAAAAAAAAAAAATAGCCTCACCTAGACCTACCGACCATCAGTCACATAAAACTCTGTTGTTGGCAAAATCATCGACTACCTAACGATGAAAGCCATATTTTAAAAAAAGAAGAAGTAGAAGATATTTTTTTTATATTAATGGCCTCTTTCCATTGGGTCAAGCCCAATATGATTATGCCATTGTCGAGTAACGAATAGCAATAACAAACACAATTAATAACAATACAATACAAAAATGTGACCGTCCATTTTGGAAAACCAAAATGGACCCCCTCATTGTAGATAGGCACCTTGTCTATTAAATAAGTACCTATCATTATCTCATCATCGCTTTTTATATCCGTTTCGAATCGCTCAGGCGTTCCAACTTCTATAAATAAAACTCACCTGTACCGAGAACACTCATTTGGGTGGTTCTATCATTAAATAGATCTTGAAATATTTGTGATTGGTTCTCGCGATGGGCACATTCAATTATTAAAGTTTGCTCCAAGGCGATAGGACATATCGCATTGATTCTAAATTGTATTTTACTGCGTTTATTATACAATAACAAATCCATTGGAATAAAATTATTATGCTCAATTATACGGTTAGTAACCTTTCATTATCCTATTTTCTTAGAACAATACATTCCGACATATTGGATAGGTAAGTAAGCTCAGATCATAATAAAGACAATTACTTACAAAGGCAAATAGTAATATTTTATCCTTGTGACTTTATCCCTTTCATTATCATGGTAATAATATTAAGGTTATCATTGTAAGGTACAAAGGGTTTTATAATGAATTAAAATGTAACCTTTTATAATGAAATCGTACCTACCACTCATTGGATAAAGAAAGTCATACCAGACATTCGATTAAAAATATGGATTTTAATCGATTTGTAATCGGAAGTAAAATTTTACTATTATTTTTACATGTCCCATCTAGATTACGGTTTACATCTATTCATTTTCCACATGTCGAAGAGGGTGGGCACCCCTATGACCTACAAACGCGGTGAGCTAATGACCAGAAACAGCTTCTATAAAATATGATCCACATTCGAGAAAATCCCGACGTAAAACTGGCCACTGACTACATAATGCAAGCTGTTATCGGAGATACGTCCGCGCGCAGGATAATGAATGGACAGTTTTATGTGTGGCTATTCTGAATTTAAATATTAAACCGAATGAATACCTACACCACGTCCAACGAGAAACGATACGAAAACAAATAGATAATTTTATTAAAGTACCTTAGTAGGTACTTGTTTTTAACATTTTCCGTCCATTTCTTACACTTTCCAACAGAACAAACCACCAATTAATAAAATGGCTGCCCGAATGTTGGCGATCCCGGCGTTGACCAACGTGAACTCGTGCATTAAAAGTTATTCCTTATCGCTTATCTTTCTCTTATTTGTGTTAATTAATATGTTGCCGACAATAATGCGAAGATAAAAAATTTATTATACTTCCCTATGTATTGGTACCTGCTTAAACCTGTATTTATTTCTTAATTAAAAATAAATTATTGTTAGATCAAACTAATAGATAAATCTTCATCATGTCTTCAATATCCAACTTAACAAGTTGAATCTAGCCGTCATCACATAATATGCTGTGAAAATGTTCCGTGAAAATGCAATCTCCCTCGCTACCGCGTATAATAGGTTTAGTGGCGCATCCCAGGGGTCGCTGGCTGTCTTCCAGCGCACGATCCCAGAACCAATCACACGGATAAAGTTCAATTATTACGAGCATGCAAAATGTATTTTGATTTTCGGAAAGTAATTTCACCCTCATAAGAGAAATTGTATTTGATTGAGTTACTAGGAAGTTTGATTGGACGACGACACTGTTTGCTAGTTAAAGAAAATTAACCTTTATTGCCATCACAATTTAGCTCATGATGTTATCGAGGCTCTGTGTCCTGTGTCAATTTTTTCTGTGAAAAGTCAACAAATTTATATTGCTAAATATTTTCCATAAACCAAATTTAAAACCATCGATATGAAAATACTTACTGGCAATAAATTAAAAATACGACTATTGCCAGGCATAAATGATACGAAGTTATACAAAGTCCTCGGGTACCTAATGTTTCTTTAACACTTGACATAATAAGATAAAAGTTTATGTCAACAACCAACTATCGGCTACTGCCCCGACTGCCCCGAGCGGGTCTGTTTTATTGACCAATAAGTCTGCCAACTTGTTTTTATAGGTACAACCATCCAAATATTTATACGGACAGCGTCGGTTGCCGGGGTTATTCTGCTAATAGCCTTTAATACTTTGGTGAGACATTACGATGGAAGCCAAGCATAGGATGACAAGTGTAACATGTCCTTTTCAAGATTCTGGCTATGACCACTGTCGGTCAGGGGTGTTTCTGTGAGTCTATTTAGAAGATAATCTTTCGACGCATTTAGGAGGTTAAATGTTATTATTTGCAAACTCATTTAAGTCCGTCTATCGAACTAGGCCGCGGCCCCTTATGAGTCTTATCGTCCTCTCACAGTTTTAGTAAACACAGAGCCATAGTATAGCCCATTTTCCTCAAGTCTCGTAAGCATCCACTGGCGTCATTCCAAGAACATATCGAGCGTCTCTACCCTATAGCACAACTGCAATGAATTCTGACTCAATGCGACACAATCGTGGAACGTATTTACTTTTGAGGCGTTCAGTACTAAAATAAGAAGGTTTTATTGTCTTAATGGTTTTAGTGATTATATCAATTGGCCAACTCCAAGTAACATGGCATTCCAAAAGGATGAAGTGGTTAATGATAGACAGGACATCAAGATAGTGAGCAGGGTTGTTTAAAGATATTACTTAATTAAAAAATTAAGTACTATGGAGCATTTGTGTTGATGACAACTTTCTCAACTACGGTTACCTACCACTAAAGGTACCTATCTTCCTACATGTTATGTCCAAAAGACCTTCTATGGGTAAAGTTTGAATGAGAGAGGCGAAATCTGGTGATTTATTAGTACTAATTGCGGGGTAGTTCAATTTTCAGTGCAGTAAACACTAACAAACCTACATACCTATCGCCGAACGTGATTTGAAACGGTTCCAACGCGCCTAGTGTTGCCAAATCTGTATTTATCCCATTCAGAGTAAGCCGAATGCATATCGACCGATGCTACTGAATGGTTATTTCCATACTATTGGACCACATTGTCTGGGACTTCTTTCATTTCAAAGGAGTATTGCGCGGTTGCTTTTTTATGACGCAGCATCCAACAAAGAATAGGTCACTTTAGCACCTACCTATAGGAGTGAAGTTTGCATTATTAGTAATTAACGATGCTTGATGTATGGTAACTGTAGTATATTTTATCATTATAAACAAAATCTATACAAATAAATAAAATTGGAGTGTCTGTTTGTAATATCAAAATAACACCTTTTTACTAAATGCATACGAAAGTACATACGGTACTTATAACAAAAACGCGATTTAAAAAAAAATTGTCTGTCTGTCTGTCTGTCTGTCTGTCTGTCTGTCTGTCTGTGTGTTTGTTCCGGGTAATCTCCGAAACGGCTGGACCGATTTTGACGGGACTTTCACTGGCAGATAGCTGATGTTATAAGGAGTAACTTAGGCTACTTTAATTTTAAAAAAACAATTAGGGTTCCGTGAAAAAAAATTTAAACACATGATATCAAAGAGTATCTTCGAAACGGCTGGACCGATTTTGACGTGACTTTCACTGGTAGATAGCTGATATTATAAACAGTAACTTAGGCTACTTTTATAATAGAAAAAAATGGGTCCTGTCGCGCGGGCTCAGAGCGGGAGCGTGCTTTTTTGTTAAGTTAAATTCCACGCGGACGAAGTCGCGGGCTCAGCTAGTTTTAAAAATAAATTTAAAAAAAACCTAATTTTGTGCATGCAAAACACTTAACAGATAATTTCGTTCCTGACGGTGGTGCACACATATTTTTTTGGTACCTACTTACACACTCATTCAAATGCCAATTAACTGTCTGAACATAGCTTGTTATCTTATCAGTGTTTAACTTGCAAACGTAGCCTTCCAGGGACTGGTTCTTATCATTTGTTCTCGCATTGATGTCGTAAACGCATTAACTCGCTCATTAGTCGATAGGTATGTTAGATATCGTTTTATGGCCACTGATAATATTAATGTTTAACATCGTAATTAAAATACCAGTCATCTCTACTATTACAATACTAATTATTTTTAATAATTAGAAGGACTTAGAGTTCAGCGGTATTATTACAAAAAACGGTGATGTTTTTATAAGTATATGTAATTTAATAAGGCCCGTACTAACACATCGATCTCAAGCCTAAGAGCGATCTTGGAAATGTCATCCTAACGTCATCCCAATACAAAATGACATGTCAAACGCGTACTCAAGATCAGACTTGAGATCGATTTATTAATACAGGCCTATGTCACTTAAGTTAAGTTGTTATATGTTTCAATACAGCAAACATTATTCATAACTAGTGATAAACTATATATTATTTATATCATATTTTTTATTTATAGTAACACTAGTTCATGTTCTCAGCTTCGTATATTCTAAATATCGACAAAAGCGCCATCTACCGGTTCCAACTTTAGCTAAGTACTATTCAAGTGACACCATAAGTACATAAAAAACATCAAAATCAGTCAAGCTGTTTAGGAGAATAATTACGAACATACGCACACCGGAATTTATCAAAGTTTTCCAACATTTCTTAGCACCTATTTTGACGGAGAAGGAAATCAGAGGGGGTATTCCTAAGTTTATTACCACGGGTTACGTTGCATTGCGTAAATCTTCAAGAGTTATGATATTTTTAAAAGATATCGGACGATGTCGTGGTAAAAGAGCTGTACTACCTATATTTATAAAGAAGATTAAGTATAGCTATTCAGGCGCTGGTAAAATTTTAAAATGTGAAACAGGGTATTACCTACGTATATCCTCCATAACAATAGTAGTCACCATCATTGGACGGCGCATGTTTCCAAGTAATTACGAGTTGATAATGCTATCAGTTAGGGTCAACGCCGCGACTCCACAGTGCATGTGTAATTCATAATAATAATAAGTAGGTATTTGGAGATATCGATGCTAATTGTGTTAGGTTCAATACAATACGGCTAAACTAAAGATCGTACAACTTGAATATTGCTCTCTTGCTCGTGCACTACGACCTTGAGAAGGACGGCAATCCTAGTTTAGCATAATTATATAAGGTACTAGCTGAGCCCGCGACTTCGTCCGCGTGGAATTTAACTTAACAAAAAAGCCCGCTCCCGCGTTCTGAGCCCGCACGACGGAACATTTTTTCATTTTTTTAAATTTTGTTTTTCTAAAATAAAAGTAGTTACTGCTAAAGTAAGTAGTAATAGTTAGTGCTAAGTTACTGCTTATAACATCAGCTATCTACCAGTGAAAGTCCCGTCAAAATCGGTCCAGCCGTTTCGGAGATTACCCGGAACAAACACACAGACAGACAGACAGACAAAAAGTTTTTAAATCGCGTTTTTGCTATAGGTGTCATTTGTACTTTCATATGCATTTAGTGAAAAGGTGTTATTTTGATATTACAAACAGACACTCCAATTTTATTTATTTGTATAGATGTCTTACGTACATGATAAATACCATTCTAAAGTTGTTTACTTTAAAATTAGCGAAGTGCTAACTCGTGATCTAATACGTCGTCATAACTTATTAGTTTTAGCAAACTTTTAAAGCGAATATCTTTGCATTATTAATTCAAAGTTATTACTTGAAAAATTAAAATGTTGTACAGTCCATATAAAATAAGCTATGTACAACATTTTCCTGCTACATTAAATATGTACTTATAAAATACACTCAACACGGAAAACGTTATCAGAAAGAGACGTAGGTACACATCGTATTAGGAAATTACGGAAAAAAATACTGATAATGTTTTCATTGAATGGCGTTAGAGGAACCACTGAAATATGTTGCCATTACCTAAGTTCGAAGGTACTCTTGACGGTGAAAAATGTGTTTTACTGCGTTGGATTAAGGTGCAAATTTAACCAATCAAGTAGAGGATGACAAGGTAAACCCAAGTAAGTGACCCGGAAGCTTTTAAATTACGCCCGCTGAATATTTTATTTGACACAGACCGATGCTTCGATATTTCCGGAGCGCGTTAAATGTATGAGTTTTTTTTTTGTCTTGCAGTTCTTTTCTGGGTTGAGAAAAAAAGATAAATGTGTGTAGCTAGTACGTCAGTTAGATAAAATTACTTTTTTCCATTTGTAGTCCATGAGATTTATTTTTACACTGAGATCTTTTGAAACATACCAAATTATATCTTCTCAGCCGAGTGTACCTATGCGATATCTTCAAATCTTCAAAGTATTACCTGAAAACAACAATTATTTCCATTAATACAAAGCTCTTAGCTGGAAAGATTTGCAATGTGATTAGGTAAGTACTATATCAAATTTCGTTTTAGAATGAACAAAAGCAGAATGAAATGAAAATTATGTAGGTATGTTCAATATTAAAAAAATTGTTTACGTATATTTTGTTAACAAACCATTTAATACTTAAAAAAAACCATTACCGGAGGTCCAAATGGTAATTCAAGAAAATTTAATTAACTTATCCGTCCATTGCGCTTAGAACGTCTGAAACGTAATAATTATTCTCGTTTCCCGACTGGTTATTTCTTTTCGCCTTTTACGATCTGAACAGTCCATTAAATAATGAATAAAGTACGAGAAACCATTATGAGAAATATTAGAAATAAAGAAAATGCTGTGGCTAGCACCCATTTTTCCTAAATGTAGGTAAGTAAAATGTGGTCCTGGCAAAAAAGTATACCCTTAACGTGTCTCTAAATAATGTAATAACCATACCCATTTCGTTCCAATTCTTTTTTTACTATTTGCGGTTAAAAAGTACTTCAATCCATAAAAGCCATTCTTTTTGATAAGAATTTTAATTGAAATAAAACTATTTTTACGGATTATATCGCGTTTATTTAATTTTTATGTTCCCGACGTTTCGGTTGCTTTACAGCAACCGTGGTCACGGGGGGACTGGTGGTCCCCGTAAAAATAGTTTTATTTCAATGTGTAGTATTCGCGTAAATATAAGAAAACAAGAATTTTAATACTCCAATAGCCAAAAAGTTATATTTTATTACAACTTAAATATGATACAAAATTTATTTCGAATTCATTTGGCTTGTCCTTGCGATATCAGAGGTGAGACCTTTGTACACAAAGTCTCGTTGAATGCATAAAGTTATTCAGATCATGCTAAAGTCGGGTCTGAACTTCAACAGCATGAAAAATGAGAGCAAATTATATTAGTATGTAAAACACGAAGATCATAATAAAATATTCCTTACAGAACTATCACCTCTATATGTATCTTTTATATATATAACTCAAAGGTGACTGACTGACTGACTGACTGACTGACATAGTGATCTATCAACGCACAGCCCAAACCACTGGACGGATCGGGCTGAAATTTGGCATGCAGGTAGATGTTATGTTAAGAAAGGATTTTGATAAATTCTACCCCCAAGGGGATAAAATAGGTGATGAAAGTTTGTATGAAACTTTGTCAATTAAATTCCACGCGGACGAAGTCGCGGGCACAGCTAGTCTTCAATAAAACCTTTTACAGGCGCTCGCAAAAATCTCAAAATTAGAACAAATATTTTAAGTGAATTTTAAGGCTTAATTTGCATATCAAAATGTGATTGACGATCCCCATTTCCTATCCGCATCAGTAGACGACATCTAAATGAAATAACGCTCGGATAGCGACTCTCCCCAAGGACTCTCTTTCCTCTTGTTTCACTCGGCGCTAATGAACTGACCCAATTTATTACGAATCACAACGAACGCTGATAAACATTTTCTTTTTTGGGTCGGACGAAGGTCGACGTGTGAAGTCGGCGTAAATTTTATGACGTACCCAGCCGGTATTTCACAGACCTAGAGACCATTCAAACGATCACCGAAGATACGAATTTTCACCGGGCTCGATCGTAAACCGCTATAATGGGTCCGATATCATATATTATTATTGATCAGATTATATTTCCGTAGTGCATTTTATTAGTTTGTCAAAAACTTTACCCTAGACTCGGTTTATTAATGTAGTTTTGGAGATGAAACTTCTGAACAGCTTGCCGCAGTTACTTGATCGAAGTGACCATCCCGTCGTAGTGTCCATTCATCTGGAACTTCTGAAACTGACGATCGTGCTAAATCTAATATTGAAATTCATTTTGTAACTTCAGAACATTTCTGACATTTGGAACAGGCCCAGTTCGTTTGGGTAGTGTCCAATATACCAGAAGAGTTCCGTCGAGACAAACAATTAAGTTTCAAATAACTGTCGGCTTCTATCTTATTCACTGAATCGATATCGAAACTACATTGCATCTGCAAAAATAAAACCAACAGAGTCAAAATACAAGTGTACTGGGCCCTAACCACGCTAGATACTCAAATCGTAATAGAAAAGCAAACGCTTGCGATTAAGTTTCAAACGCTCCGCTTTTGACGTTTTGCTGGCACCATACCATATCAATTTCGGATCGTTTGAAACTTAATCGCAAGCGTTTGCTTTTCTATTACGATTTGAGTAGCTAGCGTGGTTAGGGCCCTGCAATATTGAAAATATATAGTTGCTATGCAACAGGCGTTCCATGTTGATACTAACAGTTGTTGACAATAAATTGCGCGAACACCGGGGTACCGGAAAGTTGTGAATTTGCAATCTCAAGACGATTGGCGATGTCCGGGACTAAACCAAATGGAGGACCAACTTGGGAGTAGAGTTACCCGCTCCAGAATATCAGAGTGGCGCGATGGGCTAACTTAAATAGGGGGCTATAGAACGAGCCGTGTCAACACATTTCGGGGCACCTAATAAGATTCTACCCGAGCACCGCGATGAAAGTAATTTAATTTTTTCTCATCTCCATGGATTCAGTAAGTAATCGATTTTTGAAATAGGTTTGAGGTGACCGTCTACTTCGCTGTGCCACAGTTTTAAAAACACTTTCCGGCCAAGTAAAGCTAAGCTGGGTGAAGGTCGTGGTCGTGGTTCATGGCAAAGCCAAGTGGCAGGTCACCGTTAAAGCTAGAGCTTCAACGTTTGAGAATTCCTAACCACTTATCTTATGGTGCTCAGACAGAAAGTTTGTGAAACGCTTTAATCACACGAATATCCTCATTAATTACAACGCTAGAGATTTGTGTGGCAAATTACAAACTAAAACAAAACTAGTTAAGCTGGGAACCGAACTAAACAATCTATTTGCAACTTTCTTGATTACGTTAGCTTTTGTAAGTCGGTGTCGCTAAACCCTTGCTTTGAACTACCTGGCTGTTGGTTACCGAATTCATTAAGGTGGGACACTTAAACTAAAACTTTTGGTCAAATTATACAGGGTGTCCGAAATAATAGTTAAGTTACATATAAGTACCTACAGAACAGACTATAGGTACGCTACTAATTATCATATTTTTTGAGTTACGGACTTTTGAATACTTGTCACAACTTTCGTTTTGCAGCCCCACAACACATCCACTGAAACACTTAGAAAATAGAGTAAACTGAAATAGCGAGTAGCAGCTACCAATATTCTGTAAAAATATTGTAACAATCTTGTAAAGTTGAGATTATTATACCGCAAGTATTCTTTTGGACATTTGAAACACCTTTAGTAAGGATTTCATTAATCAAAACTTAAAAAAGTTTGTCAAGTAAGATACAAATCTTCATTGAGTAGGTGCCTTACATTGAAAAGTAATAACGAGTGTTGCTAGAAGCTAAATAGAGATCACTATATTACTACCTACACACATACTTCAGCGATGGTATGAGGTCATGTCTACGCTACACTTTGCACTTTGGAGAATCCGGATATCGAAAACAGAACTTCATGATGCATTGCAGACCAAATGCTGCGCTTGCAATGAAACTGGTAACATGTAACATATCCCAAGCGGAACACTTTATTTCTAAGATAAGAGCTTTCCTCAGGGGGATTATTCACAATCGCTAAAAGTTTCCGATGTCGGATATGACAGCTTCCATTCTTCTTTTACAAATGAATTAGAAGAAGCAAGCCAGCTGTCGTTTCCGACACGGAAACTTTCCGTCGGCTGCAACACCCCTCTAGTTCTTCATTTCAATGAAATTCAAATTCCAAAGTAAAAAAAACTTATTAACAGACGAACATAGAAAACCTCAATTTTTTTTGAAGTTGGTTAAAAAAGGATAAAAGGGTTTCCAGTATAGCAACCTTAAGAAATTGTAGAGGGTGCAGTTAATATCAGCGAGTTAGTGAGGGTCTTTGGTGAGGGCGGATCGGTCCCAGCTGCTCCTGCTCTTCACACCGACGAATTGGGTCACAGTCGAGCAGAAGTTAGCGTTGCATAATTAATAGTAGCCTTCACAACGCGATCTCTTAAATCTCCGGGATATCGCTCACCATCGCTCACGCGCATAAATTAATACATTTTATTTCATAAAAAAATATATATATATAAAAAAAAATTGTCGTTACTAGTTATTATTTAATAATTTATTAAGTACCTATTTCGCATTTTTTATAAGGAAAATAATTTATGTGGGCGAGGGATCGCATAATTATTTGATGTAATTACGCAAAACGTTTAGTAAATATACAAAAAATAATACAAGGAACTAAAAAAAGCATTGCTATCGAAGTTTTTTCACAATTTCGAGCTCCTTTAATAAATCGAACTGCACTAGGCGCGTTCACATGTACCGAGTTTCGGCCCAATCGATCAATCAGTTTCAGCGCCTGCCCTTGTAAACATAAGGGTGACAGTCCATTTGACTGTGTTATGAAGCGGCCCCTTCCTCTTTGACTAAATGATCTGAGGAAATGAAGCGACTCTATTGGTGGAATCCGACGGTCCCGCTTCATAGCACAGCCAAGTGGACGGACAGCCCTCAGTTAGTAAGATCTTCGGCCTTAACAGCACTTTCCATCAGGTGATATTGAAGTCAATCGCTGACTTGACAGCTAACCTCGCAAGTCACAACAAAGACACTAGTACCTAACTTTCTTGCTCAAATTAGGAGTTATTATTCCCCTATGTTACCTTCCTGTCTGTAGTTAGTAACGTAATGTTATGCGTACGTTACCTAAGTCTGAAAACATAGCATATATTTCTAACTTTTAATGGAAATGCCGGGAAACTTTTCAAATCATTCTCGTATCAGACATTTTTACGGGATTCGGGGCTATTTTAATGCTATTACCGCCCCTTATAGGTTTACCATACTTTAGATTCCATCTTCTATAGATTATTTCTGCATGATGACTAAAAGATGTGTTCCCAACGATTGTCAGATGGAAAACTAGGTCAAAACCGTCCCTCGAGTCGGCGAATACTTAATTTCATTGCACGCTTCCCGAACCGAGAAGAGGGTTTTAATTTTTCTGAAGTTAGCCCTTCACGTCTACCCATGGCTGGCTTTTCTAAAATTGCGAACTTTGCTTTTCTAAAATTAAAATAGAAACTTAAACTAGTATGTTTATAGCCTCGTAAGAAGGTAAGTACATTATACTTATACTACACAGCCTAAAGTTTGTGCTCAAAATCACAGGCAGATCTAGGAATTAAGCTAGTAATTATTAAATAAAGTCTGCAAATAAATATTATTATTATCTAGCCGTCCGGAAACTGGATATACATGATTTAAGTAATTTAACTTCTAGCCAGGAATACTATAAGTAAGGGTTATTTTTTATGACTACCGTTTGGTCGATTTTGCAGACAAAGCCTACTTTGACAATTTATCGACCAATAATAATCGTATCACCGGACAAATAATTCTATATTAAAAGTCCGGTGACTGGACGGATAGCGACGGCCACAAATAATGACCAAAACGTGGGCCATTTAGGCCCGTATTAATAAATCGATCTCAAGTCTAAGAGCGATCTTGAGTACGCGTTTGACATGTAATTTTGTACTGGTTCCAAGATCGCTCTCAGATTTGAGATCGATTTAATAATACGGGCCTTAAAGCTTAGCTTAAGTCGGTCCACTTGCATCGCAGTCCCGTTCGACAAGGGAAGTTTAAATTGAGTTTAACACGATGACGTCATTGGCGACAGGTAGCCTGCTCCGGCCAAGTGAAGCAATATAAAGTTTATTCATCCGAGTTTCACTGGTTTGCACGAGATGGAACAAATAAGATGTTGAGAGAACTTATAGGTATTTTTTCTTAAGATAACACACAATGGCTTTCAGGAAGAAATAATAGAAGAATATATTATTAAAACAATTCATATTAATGCATACACTGAAAGGAGTCTAGATAGTCAGATACTACTTCCTACATGAATATCACAGACGGCTAAGGATTGTATTGGATAAGTTATTGATACTTAACTTAGACACTGAAATCGTACTTTAATTTTTTAAACGAATTTATTAGAGAACTCTATTCCATCTCTGTAACTAGACACTCATATCACACAACTTTACTGTTTTTATATTTTCTTCTGCAGAGAACTTGCGAACCGATCCTCGTTTGCATTTAGCAAAGCTTTGTAAATCCCATAAAAGTACATTACTAAAGATTCTTTGGGGTGTACTGTTAGGTAAAGTAGGTGCTTTAAATTACATTTATAATTATAACAACATAATTACCCGCATTTTATTCGAAATAGGACATAAAAAAATATCACAGAATTAGTCATTACAGACATCGAGAAAGCAGACAAACACACATTTTTATAACCTCTCATAATCAGGGCAAACAGTAAAAACACTAGATTCATTCATTCAATAGAAATAGGTCACGATTGACTTTACACTTCCATGCTACCTAGTGTTCGAAGAATTGATATCGACGGAAGAAAGCGGAATTATCGTGACTTGAAAAATGCAACTTTACACCAGAGCCAAAAAACTATTTCAAAAATTCATAACTAATATATTTAATGAGATAGAAAGTTGAAAATTGGTATGTATATAAATATATTAAACTAAGGCCTATCTGACACTTTTGTCTAAATTGTCGTAAAGTGTGTGTATCAAGGATTTTGCACAAGTTACGCCAATTCATGTTTCAATTTCAGGCTGAAAAATGTTGTATATTTAAAATAGAATGTATGGAAAACTTAGACAAAAATGATTTTTTAGCTACGGATTTGCTGTATATTAAATAGAAAACCTTCGATACACGTTGCATAAAGCTGTATGTCGTTTATTTTATGTATGGTATCGATAAAAAATTTAATGGTAGGAAAACGAGACCCAGACCATTCGAAGCAGTGTTTTTTTTTATACAAGAATATGGTAAAAAGTGAATTAGTTGTTATGTTACTTTTAACTGTATTATTAACAGTTAAAAGTAACATAACAACTCTTGTTTCTCTCCCTCAAACAGTAAGAGGGAGTAGGAAAATTTTCTATGATAGACAAACACTCTTGTGTTTTTATAAGTTTTGTGTTTTGTGAATTTGGGTGCGGAATATCTATACTCTATACTCGTACATATAAATAAAATTGAAGTATCTGTTTGTAATATCAAAATAACACCTTTTCACTAAATACATATGAAAGTACATACGACACCTATAACCAAAACGCGACTAAAAATTTTTTTGTCTGTCTGTCTGTCTGTCTCTCTGTCTGTCTGTCTGTGTATTTGTTCCGGGTAATCTCCGAAACGGCTGGACCGATTTTGACGGGACTTTCACTAGCAGATAGTTGATGTTTTAAGGAGTAACTTCGGCTACTTTAATTTTAGAATGACAATTGGGGTTCCGCGTAAAAAAATAAAAACACATGAAATCAAAGAGTATCTTCGAAACGGCTGGACCGATTTTGACGGGACTTTCACTGGTAGATAGCTGATGTTATAAGCAGTAACTTAGGCTACTTTTATTATAGAAAAACAAAATTTTAAAAATGGGACCTGTCGCGCGGGCTCAGTACGCGGGAGCGGGCTTTTTTGTTAAGTTAAATTCCACGCGGACGAAGTCGCGGGCTCAGCTAGTTAAATAATAAGAATTGCCGCTTCATCACCGCTTAACCGAACAAGCCCTTTTAATAAATACAGTAACATTTCAAGTTACTGTTTATTTATCTATTCGCGTTTGAGATAATCGCCGAGCGCTTCACGTAGGGCTGCCAAGAGAATATGTTGTATAATAGTATGTACTTCTATATATTTTACTTTTTCCTTATTCCATTATTCTGTACTAAATTTGTCACAGACTGTTGTGACTGTGGGTCAGTTGACAATGCACCTATGTAATTTAATGACATAAGTAAACAGTGGCTATTCCGTTTTTTTATGTACCCAAGAAAGTCTTCAAACAAGCGTGCGATCCGCCTGATATTAAGCAGTTACACAGTTACAGTTAGTTAGGAATAGAGGGAAGAGAACGGGGGGTTGTTGTTTCGGTTCTCTCACTCGTTGTACGAATCGCAGCTATAATAGCTACTTTACAACGATCTTCTGTGAGAGGCTGGTACTGCTCTGGTGAAGGCAGCCCGTATAATGAACTGTAGTAAATTGACTAAGCTTGGCCAAACCGCCGTAGAATTCCTATTATGTGACGGCTCAAGCTCAATTTATTTAGTCTTATCATATCCGATTAGACTAAACTACGATTAACGATTAGACTAGAACTAACGCAAGTGTATATACACCTTTATACAGTAAGCATGTGGATATTGAGGACCGCTTGGCGCAGTGGTTCGAGCGTAGGACGCTCGGCCCTTGACGGTTGCGGGTTCGATTGCCGCCGGGGCAATTTTCAGAAATGGCCTTTTCGTAATTTACCCAGGTCTGGGTGTAACTGGAATCGCCCCCAGTCCATTGTACGGTCCTCATAGCATAAGCGTTGCTTAGTTTGGGACCATACAGTTGGTGTGTCGGTCTGGCGAAATATATTTATTTTATTTATTTATTTTTACCTATTTAGCTAAAAATAGACATCGTTTCCTAATTCCCGAAACATTTCATCTCCTCACATAAATAAGGTAGCGTCCTTGATCTTGCGTATTTATCTTACGAAGTGGCACATCTGTTCACATCATATTATGCATGAACATAACCATTTTGGTTTGTTGATATTCTCTTCTGGTAAATTAGGGATGAGTACGATCTAAGTTATAAGGCAGTCGTAAGAAAGGTTTCCTATTAAATCAAGTCTACATAACTGATAAATTATATTAAGTCGCAAAAGTCGAGTTTTATTATAAGAACAATAACTCAGATAAAAATTGATGATTGATTATTTTTCCTCGGTATTTCAAAGATCATTGTTCGAGATTATTTGCTCACTTTCATGTTATTTATACGTCTAATCCAGAGCAGAGTATCTTAAGAAAGTTTTTATCAATCTTTGAGTCTTTGTAGACATACTTAACAAGGTCGTGAGTCCAAGTTACTCTTAATTTTGTCCATAAAGCCTATAGGGGACTGCAAACAAGCGGCTAAGTTCGCATTACGTTGGATTACATAATGTATTCTCTCAAGTCTCGAGACAATCCTATTTGCGTACCTAATAGTCAATCCCTAAAAATAAAAGGTATCAGTCCCAAAGGAGGAGAAAATGAGGTTAAAAAACAAATCCTTTTGCGGTATTAAGAACAATAGGATCTAGCTACGATCGCGTATTTTATCAGAAACTGTAATTAAATGGTAGGTACTGTAAGATATATTTTTATCTTCAGATACAGATTTGTAGATGAATGTGAGGATCTTTCGAAATACATTCTTAGAACATTACTTCACACACATGGGAGGTTGTACCCTGAGCAACAATTTACTACGGGTAGTGCACTTATCCGGGCGGACACTTATACAGACAAAATTGACCCCACAAATGAGGATGAGTGCTTGACTTATTTCCACCTATCTCTACCAGTACGGGTACGTGTAATGTGTACTAATAGAATATGAATTATCTAGACAAATAAATAAAATTGTGTGTTTGTAATGTCCAAACAGCAGCTTAATAATAAGCTAATAAGATAGCATAGCAAGCATAAAGGTAGGTACTTACTTTAAAAAAAAACAAATTTCGGTCTCTGTTTGTTCCGGCTTATCTCCGAAACGGCTGCACCGATTTTGACGGGACTATCACTGGCAGATAGCTGATGTTACAGGGAGTACTTGTAATTTGTCGAAGTATCACGCGGGTGCAACCACGGGCAACAGCTGGTTTATAATAGTAGTAATTTTTATATAGTACTAGCGACCCGCCCCGGCTTCGCGCGGCTCGAAAATTATCAGTGTTTCTCTACTATTTTATGCATGTATTATACACATAAACCTTCCTCTTGAATCACTCTATCTATTAAAAAAAACCGCATCGAAATCGATTGGGTAGTTTTAAATATCTAAGCATACATAGGGACATACAGACAGCGGGAAGCGAAATTGTTTTATACTATGTAGTGATTATAATTTTGAAAATACGTCACGCTTTGAAATATTCGTCCGCCTCCTATTTTCAGAACTCGCCGAGCAATTCTGATTGAGATTTTAATATTCAACTTTTTCAGGATTCCATATCAAAGATCTTTATGCACTGGAGTAGGTATTATAACGATTTGAGGGGAAAGTTAATAATTGAAAATTTCCTTGGTGGTGTTATTGGAAAAGTTTAGCGGTTCGATCCACAATTTCTTGATAGTGAGCGCAGCGAGACGGCTGCAAACGATACACTGGAGAAAATTGGTTTCTGAAATTATATTTTGATGAGAGTATCTAGTATTTTTAAAATTAATCGCATATCGCCTTTGAAAGTACAAAGGGTACCTAGGTGACGTAGTACCTAGTCTTATCACGGTACAATGGATTTTGCTGACTTATTCTCACTAAAATGTATTTTTGGGTGGTTTTCATATTTTATGAAGTACATAACTAAGTACTTATTTACAATTAGGAAATACTACAGTCTATTCTCAAGTATTCCAATTAGAAATCATTGCAATAATTCAAACAGTGTTACAATACTGGGGAGGCATACAAAGAAGCTTTTACCCGTAACTTCGTTTGCTTTAAAGATATGTTCTGAATGTCTACAACAACGCCACTTACCGGGTCCCACCATAACTAAGTACCATCCATGTGACCCCATAAGTACAAAAACAACATCAAAGTCAGTTAAGCCGTTTAGAAGCAGAAGAATTAAGTAGGTACGTATACACCCACACCGGAATTAAGGATATAAAAAAATAAATGGCTAACGAATCCGCAAAGGTGGGCAAACCTGGACGCCCAAAGATGGTGACGATTTAAAACTTTTGCGGGTAAAATGTGGCCACAACAAGCCTAAGATAGGGGCCTGTGGCGACAAAAAGGACAGGCCTTTGCCCAGCAGTGGAACATAAAATAGGCTACCAAAAAACAGATAATTTCTTTCAGAAATTCGAAAATTAAAATACTTACACTAGGTATTCGCAATGGTGTTAATTCAACTTGATTTATATCACAGGGTCGGGACGTCGTGGGTACCGTAATTGGGAGTCTAATCCGAGGGTCCGCGCCCCCTTTTACCTAAGCTCGGTGGAAAAATTGCACCTCACGTCAAAAATGTACCTATTTATGTAGCTATATTCTTCTCTCCCCTAAAGTACGGGGCCGGATGATAAAGAATTCGTGAAAAATTGATGCCGTACAAAGTACGCGGAATGGCAATAGGCAGTGAACGGTGAAAATGATAAATCACCATACAACGCTTTGTTTTGGTTTGTAAGTAGGTGTACCGGGAGACTGTGAGGATATTGGCATACGTTTGATAGGTACTTACCTACTTACTTACTTATCTTAGATAGATTATGATCTTACATTAAAATTCATGGAATGATAAGTATGTAAGTACCTACTTACAGGCATATATGCAGAGAGCTTATTGGAATTTTCTTGACTAATTATTGAGATTGATAAAATACCTATTTCTTTAAAAAGTGTAGTGTGTATAAATCTTTTGACGACCGCTTGGTGCAGGGGTCGAGCGTAGGCCGCTCAGCTCCCTGCACATAGTGGTTGCGGGTTCGATTCCCGCCGGGGCAAATCTTGGAAATGGCGTTTCCGTAATTTGCCCAGGTCTGGGTGGCACTGGGATCGCCCCCAGTCCATTGTACAGTACTCGTAGTAAAAGCGGTGCTTAGTTTGGGACCATACAGTTCGTGTGTCAGTCTGGCGATATTATTATTAAATATATCTGATTCTCCGCAAAGGTACGTTTCACTTTTTAAAACCAAAGTGTTGCCGAAGGTAGTAAAGAAAACGTAATAGTAGAAGCGCCCGTAGTTTAATGAAGGTGATAACACAAGACGATAATATGTCTTCGTTCAACACATTAATAACGAAACAGCAATAAAATTGGTCCGTGCGACCGTGTAAAATATCTAAGGGTACCTGTGCACACCACGTTTTTTACACGCGCCGTCGACGCGTGTTTAAGAAACGTGCTTCGACCGCGCGCTTTTATCCTACGCTTTTATCTTATTTTATCTGACTCGCGTGCGTATCGCGTCTGTGACGGCGCGTTTAAAAACGTGGTGTGCACTGGCCCTAAGAAAAGCAATAATGCTTAAATTGCTAGGATCCGAAGACGACGGTCGAGCCACGCAGGGTCCATACAAACATTTATTTTGTCATGGCAACACCTCCCGAAACAATATAGAACAGCTATAAAGAGCGTGGGGGAAGACGAGGGTGCTTCGGGCGTAATGAAAAATACCACCCCTCTACAAGAAGATGCACCTCTCTATTTAAAAAAAAAACCATTTGCGAAACATTTACAGTAATTAATACGAATCAATTTCGCAAACATCACATAGTTAAACAGGTATTAAAAATTTTCGAACGTCCGGAAAATTCGTTGCAAAATTTGCAATATTTTTTTGCTGTTTATACAAGGTGTTTTAAAAGTTCGAAATAATATTATAGGTGCATACCTACTTATATAGTAGTTGATACGCGGAAACAGATTATACGTAATTATCAAACTTTTTGAGTTATGGGATGGGCCTTTTAATAATTGTCATAACTTTTGTGCTGCACATGTAAAGGCATAGAAACTCTAGAAAACAGTGTTTACGAGTAGCTGCCACTCCTTTTCAAGAAAAAGCTTGTAATAATTTTGAATAGTAAGTATCTACTTAAGATATGACATTTCTTCCAGATTGGCGGGAAAAAAATTATTGATAAAGTTTTCGCATGTCGATAAATTTTTTATAAGGTCTCCATTTTGTAAAAACAAAATGGTCACATTTATGTATTGTATTGTTATTAATTGTGCTTGTTATTGCTATTTGTTACTCGACATTGGCAGAATCACATTGGGCCTGACCCAATGGAAAGAGGCCATTATTAATATGAAAAAAAAATATAGGTACTATTATATACTCATCCAAACCGCTTTATATTATTTCTGAATTTCGGAATACCTAAATGGAGCTACAAATCAAAAAGTCAATGAACGAAATAACAGAACTCTTTATATTATTTCTGAATTTCGGAATACCTAAATGGAGCTACAAATCAAAAAGTCAATGAACGAAATAACAGAACTCCCTTAACAGAGCATATTTCCTAAAAGTTTTTATTAACACATTTCTGTTAATTAAATGGCAACCCAGTTCGTTTCGGTCAACGCACCGCATCCAGCATCCAGTTATTTATACCGCTGCGACAACTCGGCATATCATATATCAAACCGCTGGACATCCACGATCTTTCATCAGTAAGTATAAAGTAACGACGCACTTTAAGCTGTTTACACACAGTTTATTTTAGTGAACTCCTAATGACGAAATTCCCAAAGTCGCCGTTAGGTAAACAAACTTATGGACGACTTTATAAGCGGTGTTTCTGTTCAAAATATTTACATTTCCCGCGTCATTATTTTGGTGTTGATGTTGCTGCAGTATATTTTATTATAATGTATTTATAGTAAACTCTATTTTGACGCATAGCAAAAAGTTGCAGTTGGTTGTTGTTTTTTTTTTAGTTTTACAAATAAGTATATGAAACTTCTTCATTCAAATCGCACTTAAAAGTTATTAATTTTTTTTATCAAATTTTGTGGTAAATATATCGTGCAGGTATCTAAAATATTTTCTCCAGCCTTTTGTTTTTTGTCTTTACTTTATTTCTATAATAGTCGATTTTCCTGTTATTTCCCCTAGGAAATTATCATCGTTGTGCACTATGCGTAAGTTTCTACTACATTGTGTACGTTATTAGGGCCCTTCGAGCTAAAACGGCGTGACTTGTATTTCACAGTTGACTGACATCACATTAATTGTAACATTTGCAACTTTGTCAATCACGAAACTTGTGTCAGTGTCAGTCACTGAGTGTATTCTTGGATGATTCTTGGTGATATTGCGGACTAAATTTATGACAATTAAAATTATACTGTTTATAAAGTACTGGGATAATAATGATACACTTAGTAGGTACTTAACTTCGACCTCTTTTTAGTTTGATACCAACTTATTCGAACTAAGTTAGGCTTCAAACTAAGTTTATATATCTACACGTAATCGAGGCTAAGGTTGTTAATCATCTAATTAATACAATTTCCTCGCTCGGTGAGTGGCTTCAGCCATCCCGCGGGGAAATGCGGCTAGCGTCTTGGGTACGCTTTCGCATGGACAAAATTTCGTACGTTTTCTGAATAATTTGTAGGTAGCTGTTTCAATAAAGTATCCATACTTATTTTACATTCTGTTGTAACAAATAGGAAAAGCCATATTAATACTATCCCGGAATCTTTCTCCTAATACATTTGCAAATAAAATGATGATGGTAGCTGTCATTTCTGACATTGGAAACTTTCCTTCAATTGTGAATGTTGATAACAAAACAATGATTTTCTCAGACCGGCTAGGTGTAGGTCTCGGTTCATTGTTAACTCGTAGACTTACACATAAAGGTACTAATTTCTGCTATGATAACCTGCCTTATAAATGATTAATACAAAAAATAATAATAATACAAACCCGTGATCTTTAAGGAAGCATAAATTAATATGGGTGCTTTAGTAAACAGGTACCCTAGGTTCAGTTAAATGACTGACCTCTGCGTACCTTCTCCGTAATGTTATAACCGAGATATTTCCAGGAATAGTTGTACGTACAGTTCGCGCGAAACGGTATTTAATTAATCCGTTTGCAGCAGGAAGGTGCGGAAACGAGCTCTGAATACTGAGTTGAGTTTTAATAAGGGCACTTTCAAGTCTAGATGCGTCTTCAACCAATGTCTTAACCCGTGCAAAAACAAAGCATGCTCTCCACAAAGTAGATTCTAATAAACTACACTAACCAAATTCAGTGTGTATCTTTTCATTACGTGTACTTTAGGTGTCTACAAAACGCGACTGCAGTGAATTTGACGTAACGTCGTGCTTCTCGTACGTTTCAGCCATCCTACTAATATTATAAATGCGAAAGTTTGTGAGTGTGGATGTATGTATGTTTGTTACTCCTTCACGCAAAAACTACTGAACGGATTTGGATGAAATTTGGAACACAGATAGATTATAACCGGGATTAACATATAGGATACTTTTTAACCCAATAATCCAATACTACGCGGATGAAGTTGCGGGGCACAGCTAGTACGAAATATGGCTATTCTAAATTTCAGGGTTCCAACCAAGCTGTAGCTGACTCACAACAGCTCATGTACGGACTGGCTTGACCGGGATAATAACACCCTCTGACGGATGATTGATGTAAAGTAGCTATTACGTTTCGTATGATTAGTTTGAGAGCAAATCCCCCCCTTCCCTTCCATCTATCCCACTCCCCCTCAAGTCGGCAACTTGCAAGCAATGCTATTGATATTGCGAGCATCTATAAGCAACGGCTTAATATCAGGCGGGTCGTAACCGTACTTGTCGACATTGTGAAATTTAAAACAAACAATACATGCATCTCGGTGCTAATGGAATACCAGCGGTCAGAGGACTGTTTACAGATTAGTTTTGGGTTTCTTTTAGAGGCTGTGTACCGGTCAGCAGCTTTGTGGTTAGCTGACTACGAAAATTATCCGAAATAAAAACCAATCTGTTTTAATTATATTACGCGCAACTCAACCCTTTTCCCCGTCTAGCCTTACACTGCGTTTACTCAAAATGTTCTTTTTAACTTTCCCCAAAAGGTTTCTTAACTTAAAATCAACAATATCCTAAATTACTCAAGAACTTGGAAGATTCGGGATTGTTTGAGACAACACACAAGTTACGATGGTTTGTACAAAAAAGTATTTAAGAAATTACCAGCTGTTATTATAGATAACTTTTGTTATTAACAATATTACCGAAAATAAATTGGCTTCACTATATTGAGTAGTTTTTACCCATATTTTTCCTAGCCTATCTTTCCAATGATCTTACTAGTTTAGCTAAGTACCTATGTATGCGGTCTTATTTTAATAATGCATGATATTTAGGTACCTAACCTAACAAAAAAAAATCCTGTGCGGTCGAGGGACCCCCATCAAGAACAAAATTCTCTGTCATAATATATTTTGAAAGTTTTGGTTAATATGATTGAAATAGTTTTTTTTTTGTTTTCCAAATTGGACTGTCACATTTTTCTATTGTACTGTTATTAATTGTGTTTGTTATTGATATTCATTACTCGACATTTGCAGAATCATATTGTGACCCAATGGAAAGAGGCTAAATGATTAAAATATTTAACCAGTCACTTAAACAACTCACTCACGCCATCTTGTTGATTTTTAAGACAACTTTTCACAGTGGACGTTACATAGTTTCGTATACATATAACACTTTTGGCGCTAACTGGATAATGCGCCTCATTTCACCACGATTTCAATCCGATGGGCTCTTTCCAGAAATGGAAAAATCATCTCCGTTAATTTCCATTCCAATCCACATCTCCGCCGCCCCGCTGCACTTGCTATCGGAAATAGCCAAGAGATGAGTCGGCGTGATAATTACCTTATCGCATAGAAAAGTAATCAAGAGCCCAGGTTACGAAGAATAAAAAAATTGGTTATTAATTACTTAGTTATCCCAAAAAAAATTGACAAATGCATAATTCTCGAGTAAACACTTATTATAACCTAACTTTAAATGAAAAAAAAATGTAAAATGCAGTTATCTCAAGGTTTTGTAGGTGTGTAAGGTCTGTATTGATATTATACTAAATAAAATGGTGTGAAAGAAAAAAATTAAAAGGAGCTCCATTACACCGATCGCTCCACAATTTCAAATCAAAGGAAATTGATAGGAAAACGGCTTACATCGCTTTAGCTACATAGTATCAAGCGATCGCTTTCTTATTTATTGTCCCATTAAAAAATAGTTTAACCATCTTATTTCCGAGAGCCGACGGCGGCTTTCGACGTCTAGTCTAGCAACTAAATCCCATTTGCTCCATTTCACTGCCTGTCTGATAAATTTCCGGTAATTTATCTGCAACATAATTCCTATTAAAATGTGTTGGAAACGCTTTTAATATCGTAACAAGACAAGCTGTTTTATTTTTTCTCTAGAGAATCTGAGGGAAGTTGATAGGTTTAACTTATGAGCTATATGAATAAATCGATACTTCGGGGAATATTTTGCGAATTAGTACTGCGAGTGTCTATAGGTTACGGTAACTGCTTAACATCAAGCAGGTCGTACACTTGTTTGCCGACTTTGTAAAGTGAAAAAAATTGGAAATGTGTAAACCGTCCAGTACCAGGAAAACAACGGTCGGAGAGAGGATTTGAATTATATTGACACGGAATAGAGATGGTTAGCGCGATCAAAAAGAGACTTTATACCTAGTACTAATAGGGTAACTTTGGGTGATGGTAACTATGGCTAGGTGCATTTCGACCCGACGCATCACGTCCATTGATGATTTGTTGACCGTCTCAACGTCAGGTACTTGTCTGAGAGTCCGCTGAATAACACAAATAGTATATAAACGGTACATAAAAATGCTTACAATTTTACCCACAAGAAATTCCACAAAGTTTTAAAGAGAAAGCTACAGCGAAGGCTTTTTAAATACATAAATAAAAAACAGGTGGTGTTGTGACGGCTCGCTAACGACCCTTGTGCGAGTGAGAGCCCTTGCGGGAATAGCCGGGAATTACCGCCTTTACCTCTAAACAACGCACGCGCCGCTGTTAGAATGTTCCGCCTTATGGCACATTGCTTTAAAGAATATTTTCCCTCATCAAGAAGGTATTTTGTTGGTGCAAAACTTACTGACAAGGCTTTCATTCCTAGCGCTTTCAGGGTAACATTTGGCTATTTCTAGTATATAGAAATGTAATGTTCCTTAGAACATTCAATATATATTTTTATTATGAGCTAGTATCCCTTTTAATGTAATGATAAATATTCTTTATGTACTGCATAATGCCATTATGTACTCAACGAAGTATACTACGTACCTACTACAATTATAATATAATTAATAAATTAGTTATTATTGTGACGACGAAGTAGAGACACTTTTGTGAATATGATTTTGTTTTTATTATTTTTACTTTAGTTTGAAGGATTAATACTTACTGATTTAATATTGAATAATAATTATAATTACTTTTGTAACTTTCTATGGTAATTTAAAAGCCAATAAACTTCTCGTATTAAATAAACAATTCTACAGTAAACACATTTCGGGACAGACATTGATTACGAATAAACTATACAAGGCCGAATCCCAATTGCTATTAATATCCGAATACCCTTTATTTTCATTAGGGATGGTCCACTTCTACCGGTTTGGATCTCCGCAGAGGAAATACGAATTACTGTTCCGATTTCCCGCAAATCGTAACAACACTATTTTGCTCCACTAACATCCATATTGGTAACGTTAACTGAAAATAATGACGCTATAGTACATTAAGAGAACGGACATTAAGAAGACAAGTAAAAGGGCTATCACAATTTATTAGTATAGTTACAAGCCAACACGCCCGTACAAAGCCCAATAATGACTGTGTCGACTCGAATGTAGCTAATTAATTGTTCGCAGGAAACAATCACAAAGAACTAACTAAGTTGTCTGATGAAGCCAGACAAATGAAAGTTACAAAGGTCAAACTGGGGCATAAACAAGTGACTGGACTGGACTGAACTTAGTTGGGAACTTTGTAACTCGCTACACCTAATTGCGTGTAAAATACTGATTCAGTTTATGTACTAGTGAGGTTCACAACCGACCTTTTGAACTATGCTTTTGGGACTAGTCCCTCCACACACTCCCACCACCGTAACTCCTGTAATCCAGGATCGACAACGCTGACCAATAATGACGTTGAGGTTTGACCCTCGATGAGTCCCGGGGAAAAGTTAAATTGTCTTGGAACCCGCACGAAACAAGACTGTTACAGCTGATTGAAGACCAATTGTAAGGCACCACGGATGCCTTGCAGATGATGAACTATGCTTTTGAAAGTGAACCGATTTTTTTATTAATGTAATTGTTTATTCAGATGACAGCTGCCGCAGCCAGGGTAGACCTGAGAGAAGATGACGGGATTATTTGGTCACCGTTGCGAGAAATATGTGGCCGGAAACAGTACAAAACCGTATTTTGTAGAGAATTCAAGGGGAGGCCTTTTCTCAGGAGTGGGACACACAAATAGGCTAGTAAAAAAATGTTTTTTTAGCGTTTTACTTTCATTTATTTTTCATTTGTTTCCGACACAGAAAGAACAAAAAGTAAATACTGTCAAATTTCCATTTATTAATTCAATTTTCGACAAGTATTCGTTATTCAAATGTATATAATTACATCATTTCATTTCAATATATCATTTCGCAAGCCTACTTTATTGAGAAAAACTTTTCATATTGTATTCATTGCTTCCACATAAGTCTTTACGCTAGACAACTGTAAAACCTTCGGCAACACTATAACTACATAAACATCTAACATTAAATAAAAATGTTTTACTCACACGAAACCAACTCCGAGCGTATTAATCTCTTCAGCAAAAGTATTGTAGACAGTTGCACTGAAGTTTCACTGAATTGGCTTAATCGGATTAAGTACCCTTGGGCTTGCGACACTCGAGTTTTCGATGTCTTTGTACCAGTTAGTCGCTGCAGACTTTTCTACTACGGCATTGCAGACTTTATAGGTCCAATAATATTTTATCCGTATTGGGACCTACTTTGTTGACTAAATTACGCCAAGAGGAATACCTAAAAGCGTTTCTACAAATCGTTAGGCTAAAATGATCACGTGACTTATGTCATTCGCGTAAATTAAAGTGTAAGGATTTGTAGACTAGCATGTAAACAGCTGTCTTGGCTACAGGGGCTGTTCTGTTAAGAGCGGACCGAAAAAAGAAGGTCAAAGTAAGATATATCATCATGACATTTTACTGCATCTATCTGTACTCTCGGTTAATAATATAATTTTGTTTTTTTTTTGTTTATATAGACCTCATTATACTACACTACCTAGTTCTGTTTTCTTAACTTATAGGCCCGGATTAAAATCGATCTCAGTTCTGAGAGTAATCTTGGACATGTAATTCTTATGTCATACCAGTTCACAATGACATGTCAAACGCGTACTCAAGACCGCTCTCAAACTTGAGATCGATTTATTAATACGGGCCCAAAAGTCTGTTTTTGTTATTTAAAAAAAAAACATTCTACTGTTTGTAATCATTAAACTTACACGAGACTAATCTTATAATTCTTAACCTATCGTCTTGAACAAAAGATGTTGCCAGGATATACTTAGCTGTTAAAATATTTCATAAGTCTACAACACCCTAGTTCTTTAACTTTCCCCCAAAGCCAAGAGTTTGCTATTTAAAAGTTGAAGTCACAAATTAATAGTATTGGTGCCTACTCTTTCTATTTCACCTTGTATAATTATGCAATAGATTGACGACCACTTGGCGCAGTGGTTCGAGCGTAGGCCGCTCGGCTGACTGCATATGGTGGTTGCGGGTTCGATTCCCGCCTGGGCAAATTTCGGAAATGGCCTATTCGTAATTTGCCCAGGTCTGGGTGTCACTGGAATCGCCCCCAGTCCATTGTGCGGTACCCATAGTACAAGCGTTGCTTAGTTTGGGACAATACAGTTGGTGTGTTCGTCTGGCGATATTTATTTATTTTAATAAAAAATGGCATCATATCCAATGTGGGGCAGGTAACCAACACAGTAGCAATTAAACATATGCTGGCCAGTGGTTCAGGTCGGATACAGCGCACGCGGCCAATTGACGGGAATTAAACTTATTACTTTGTTACCCACTAACCGCCTCTGTCAATTGACGATGTGGAATATCAAATGACACCCACACGAAATAATCATCACCCGTTTAGTCAACTATCTAGTGGTTTTATGTCTACGCAATAAAATTCACCCAATTCAAGTGTCTGAGACGCCTAAGACGCAATCACTCTTATTGTTTGTCTTTCAAGCCTTTCTAAATAGTTTACTGCAAGTGTTTCATCAAATCATTGCGCTAAAGTATATGAGAATTATGTATTTAGTAAGCTGACGATACTATCAGGTTTCTATAGATCGTAGCGATAGTTCACACGGTTAATCCGGCACCGATTATTCTATACATTTATATGCATCCAAATGTTACATAAGTAGGGTTTTTGTATTGTTTTTAAAGATTACTAGCAATTTGCGTTTACTAGTATTCAAGATATCCCCTCCAGCACAGCTACAGCTTGTGTTAGAAGTGTGCTCAATTTAATAGTTTAGTGGTCAGGATGGGAATCGAACCCGAAACCTCTCGGCTACGGGGGGGCCCCTCTAACCACTAGGCTATTAACGCTTATGTATATAGTATACTTATATATATACTACTAGGAAGGTACATTTCCTTTACTGAGAGTGATTAAGGTCGAGAGTCCTGAGTACAAATAATATCGAATTACTAACCCCCTGAGACCCTAAGGAGACAACGACAAATTTCATATTTATTGATAAAAATGAAAGGAAAACAGGAAAACCAAATCGCATTTGCGGTCAAAAGTATTCGCCCGCATTTTATTTTCTCCAAGACAAACGAACACCCTAGTCGCCAGTCGTAAGCGCAATATTCTCCTCAGATATAGGGGAAATAATTTGTATACCCTTGGGACGTACAAGAAGAATGGATTTATTGTAATAGAAAAACAAAAGGTCGACGATTGGAACGGGAAATTCACCAATATCACCGAAAATAACCCGAGGGTACAATTTCCTTTTGATAACAATCAACTACAATCGGGTCGAGTATGTAGGTGAGCATTTTACACCAGATATATCTGATCTGATGGAAGCAGTGATAGCCGGCATCAGGTCTTGGGTTCGAACATCGGCTCGTACCTCAGGGTTTGCCGAAATCTATGTACGAATCATACTTTCTATATGATCATCACTTGCTTATGGTGAAGAAAAACATTGCGAGGAAACCTGCATGTCTTGGAAATAAAAAAAAAATCGAAAGACCTGTGAAATCAGCACAACCCGCACTGGCCTAGCGTGGTGGATTACAACCTGAATCCCCTTCGTAGTGAGGAGAGGCCCATGTCCGGGAGTGGGACGTCAAAAAGGGCTAAATTATTATATCTCATACCGGGAGTATATTTCATATGAGGTGACCCAATTTCATTAGACCCCGAGCAAAGTCACCCTTATTAACTTGGAATGGCACCCACTTTAGTCAAGACCATCAAGATCTGATTATACCAAGCTTCAATGAATGTCGGCAAATGATAAAAGAAAAAGGCGAAATAGTTGCTATATACAAGTTCGGTAACAGTACAACCAATCAAATTAACGATCGGTCTGATAAGACAAAGGTCTACCAAACAGAGTGGTGCCAAATCTTCTTCGTACGTGGTTTTAATTACAGTTAACTTAAATCCGATATCTGGCAGGGCTTTAGACAATAGAAAGCCTAGGAAAATGCTCGCGTCGCCGGCTAAGCCTCTACTGAAGATGTAAAAGCCACTCTGTGCTTTTAATACCTTGAACGAGGTGGTTGAGCGTACAGTCGCTGAACGGGCTATGTTTACCACATCTCTGGTGAAGAAATATAATTTTCAATTTATGTTTCAGGCTATAAGATACAATTTACATTAATACCAATACTTGAGACAATTAACTATTGTAATTTATGCGAAATTATAGATTTATGTTACTGTGTTTGCATAACTATTTAATAAATTGAAAAAAAGTTTATGGAGAACGAAAGGACACGAGAAATGTGAAGGCAGATAGGTACTACGTATGTTTTATTACTTATGTTTTTTCTCACTTTGGTATGGAATATAATTTACATACAACATAACATAACCATCATAATTTTCAGGCATAAAAGCAGTTTTCCACAAAAATTATGTTGCCAAATATTTCGATAAGCTAGTCGATACCAAAAATGGCGCAGTGCCAATACGCCGCCTTCACATCTCATTGGACACAAAATTCTGGCTCTCCAGTGACGAAGAACAACCCTCGTCTGGCCGATGCCTTCGCAAATATACTAAAACAACTTTGCCGAAGAATTTAGCATATAAAACAAAAAGTCCCAAGTTATTCGGAATACGTGGCCATTCTACGTATCTGTGAAGAGTTGGGCCAAGAGTGTTCCTAAGATCGCCCGCGTAGGATTTAACGATGTCAGACTTATCGATAAGCTCACTTCCAACAAGAGTTTAACGATATAAGTATCGATGTACTCGTATGTACACGTGTTTAACTTGTAAGTAAAGAATTTTCTCTTTCAAAATATTAGATTTTCAAATCTAATAGAACAGGTAATAGAGTCAGATTTCGTCCACAGATTCCAGTGTGTATTTTTTTTAGTAAATCCATCAGATTGTATCCAATTATGATATTGATCATTGGAATATATTGCTATAGTCTTAGGTATTTGGTAAATATTCCCAACATTATTTGGTATCGAACCCTTTAGGCAAACTGACTGTCTGCACGCATTTCCAGACTGACATAAGTTAGGTACGTGATCTACTTATTGGAAACAATATGTAATTTGTTTAAGCGCTAGTAGAATCGTTTTTGTTCCGACATATATAGTTAATAGATTCCAATATCCGACGACCGCTTGGCGCAGTGGTTCGAGCGTAGGCGGCTCGGCTCACTGCACGTGATGGTTGCGGGTTCAATTCCCAATGGAGTAAATTTCTGAAATGGCCTTTTCGTAATTTACCCTGGTCTGGTTATCAATGCGTTCGCCCACAATCCATTGTATGGTACCCATAGTACAAGGGTTGCTTAGTTTGGGACCATACAGTTGTGTGCCAGTCTGGCGATATTTATTATTATAAAAGAATACAGTCATGAAAAATCTTTATTATTTCATATGACAAACAATATTGTTTTCACCACAATTGGGTGAATCCCATTGGCTTTCTAACATACCTATTTCGTATTCCCGATCTACCCTCAAGCACATATGAAGTCTTGTTTGAAGGCACTACAGGCAAGAATATTTCTTGAAAGACACCTTACATATAGGGAAAACCGTTTATTTGATCTTACGGAAAACAAAAAAATACGTGTTTGTTTTGTTTCTTTGGGTTCTTGTCTATTTTGTTTTGCGTATTTTAGGGTGTTAACCGTGTCCTTTATATTCTCAATGGTGCTATGGTTAAATAAAAGTTGTTGTATTGTCAAACAAAAGAGATCTTTCTGCTGAATAAATAGAGTAAGTGTAAGTAGTTTCTTGTTAAGTAAACGCAACTAGATAATGTAAACAGTAATTAAATTAGGTACATCTAACAACGAACAATGGTTTCATGGCCCAATCATTTGATAGACTTCGGGACTATTTAATTTAGGAAATTTACCACTAAAAATGTCCAAATAAAGAATACTGGATTGATGCTATTTCGTAGGTATTACTTTTGCTGGGTTCACTTACTAGTTGTTCGCGCTCCATCTGACTTATTATTTTCATCTGAGTCCTATATCCTTACACAGTAAACTCCATGTTAATTAACCAACGAGTATAAAAATAATGAGACTATACAAAAACATCGCATATACGCAGCTATTCTGCACTACATCAATAAAAGCAGTACGTCCCGTGCAGCCCAGTGGGCCACAAGGTCACACGGAAGTAGTCCATTTGCGAGTAGTGTCACCAACTTTTAAGGCAAAAAATATTGGAACGTTGCCCACTACACGCTCCCAACACTGTGTAGCGTGGAATATCTATACATTGTGCGCGCAAGAACGTGATAGATAAGCAGTCTATCACGTATTTCGTCTCGCTTTATTTATCTGTACTAATATATAAAGTGAAAAATCACGATTGACTGACTCATCAACGCTGATCCGAGGCCACTGTAGACAGAAACACGAAATTTTGACAGAATTCATATTATTTTATGACCGAGGCAAATACAAAAGGATTAAGAAATTTGAAATTTTATACCGAGTAAAAAATGTATAAACCCTATTATAAAATACTTTGATTACCTTGGCTAGAGTATTCCATAATATCTCCAAACGTCTCACCGTAACAGAACGGTTGGTAACTCTATTAGCAAGTGACATTCAATTGCTGTTAACCTTCAATACACTCACCGGACTGTAAACCTGGCGTATCAGGAAGATTAACTTGATATGATGCCCTTTTAAATTCAATCGTACCTGTAACAAAAAGACTAGAGTTATGCATTGTTTTTGAGCTGTAAATGTCATGTTGTTGTTACAGAGTTGATATTAATGGAAAGTTTCCAGCGACTGGATTGGATGCGTGGCTTTGTAGACAGTGGTAGTGTGAGTCTGATGGCGACTATACTGAATGTATTGCCGTGCTTTTCATGTGAACAGGACATACAATTGAACATATTTTTTTAAAGTGTAAGTATAAACAGGACATAAAATTGTTAGACGTTTCAAATTTGGATTTACAATGGTTTTACAGCAGATTGTAATCATGTAAAATATCTAAGTATACAAGCATGAGCAATAGTTGTCGATATTCAATTTTTATTTTAAACTTATCGTATTTATAAAACTTCTTCTTTAATAAAAATGCTTGTAAGTAGTATGCACATTGCGTCACAAGAACGCTACGAAGGCGTCCGATCAATGAAGCGGTGAAAAGTAAATTCCTATTAAGTAGAAACTTTCTTCAGAGCTGGTACAAACTTCCTTAAGAACGCCGTATTAAAAGGACCGATTCAGCGAATTCAATTACGGTTGCATTAATAGTTCCCGACCTTTATCAGAGGGAAGTAAAGAGTCTATTAAAGTGTTTGCCTACTCACACTAGGTAGTGGTGAAGATTAGCGACGAAAATTATTGATTTCGGACTGGGGATACACCATACACATTTAAGGTGAAGGCGCCTGTCTAGCCCGCGAAATTCAAAATTTTCGAGTATTTTTATAGTTTATCCAAAATCTGAAAACATTTAAGACAACATTTTGTGATTTGCGAAAAACACAGTATGCAGTGCGTTTATTAATACATTTATTTTACTCTAAATATTATCACGGTGGATATGATACTAGTGAATCACTAAATATACAAAAATAGCCAGATTATCTGGATAGCTGTCGTTCTTGAAATGTTTTAGAGTGAGTTGGATATATTAATAAATGCACTGCACACGGTCTTATTCGCGAATTACAAAATTTGTCTTTTATTATTGTCAGATTTTGAAAAATTTCTAAAAGAACTCAAAAAATTTGAACTTCGCGGGTTAGATGGGCGCTTTAGCCTTAACAAAATACATTTGTCATGTATGAGACCTAAGAATATCCTTGCTCTCTTAAAATGGGTAGGCCTTTACATTTTTTTTAATAACATCTCCGATTATTTTTATCAAAAATCTCGCTAATTGTTGTTCTCATCACGATGTCTGGTTCTTATGACAAGGCGTGGAAGCATTACTCTGAATATGATTAGATTTTTCGCCGATGAGTTTTGAGATTGAGGATTACGTTAAGACCACAAACGTCTTTACATTTCTCCATGGTACTATATAAAGAAAGAATCAGTACCTATTTACATAATGTTTTCCTCTTTCTACAGGGAGGTAAACGCTTTTCGTTTGGAACACTTCCAATAATTTATCTCCAAAATCTATTGATAGTGTCTCAATGTTTATTCGCAAGCAAGCTTTCCACTTGCAATGCTTACTTTATCTTCTGAAAGACTGCAAAAGTCTGTGAGAATGAAGCCAACGAGATCTGAGGCCTTACCCGGTGGTATTAAGGTATGGCAAAGGATAAATATTATGTATAACGATAAAAAATATAACAAGATTTTAAAATGGAACAGGAATCAAGGAACATAATTTGATTTGGTATTGATTACTGACAAAGAACTTTGATTACAATTGAAGGACTGAATTACAAATTGAATTTACGCGCTGGAGGTATGTATAATCATTTGATTCCAAGAAAGAAGTCTGATGATATATTTTTGTTGAAATATGAACGCATCCCCATGACATATGTTATCTATGGTTGTCTATTCTGTTCGGTTGTTGTACACTACTTATATAGATATAATAAATAAGCTTGTCAGACTGCAATATCGTTCTGTCTATTAATTTATATTCCAACAGTTTTAGGTCTAGCTATTCCATATACTAATACTAGTTTTCATCAGGTTATGGGCCCAGACGCCCGATTAGTTTTCGATTAGGGACAGTATTTAGTTATTTTTGTGTGAAAAGTAAATTTAAGGTTATAACCTCAATCGGTATCTGTCACACTTTTCTCGCTCTTTAGGTTTCCTTTTTCAGCAAAACTTCAAAATAATATAACAACGAGAATTAAAAGCAAAAATGTCTTCAAGTACCAATTTATTTAACATTGAAAAGTTGAAAGGCCGCGAAAATTATGCCACGTGGAGTTTTGCCGTCAAGACCTATCTAGAGCACGAGGACCTATGGAAATGTATAGAAAACGATAAAGAAAACACCTTTACAAAAGGCGATGACACCAAAGCCAGGACGAAAATTGTGTTATTGGTAGATCCTATCAATTATATTCACATTCAAGAGGCGAAAACTTCCAAAGAGGTTTGGCTTAACTTGCGAAAGGCTTTTGATGACTCAGGCTTGACAAGGAAGGTGGGTTTGCTACGTGAGCTTATTAACACAGATCTAGAAGGATGTGGAAGTGTTGAAAATTATGTTAATAAGGTAATTACTTGTGCGCACAAGCTCAGGAACATTGGGTTTCAAGTTGATGATGAGTGGTTGGGTACGCTCCTCTTAGCAGGGCTTCCAGATTCATATAAACCCATGATAATGGCAATGGAAAGCTCAGGTGTGGCCATAAGTACAGATTTAGTGAAAACAAAAATTCTGCAGGATGTCAAGGATGAAAAAGACTCGGCTGCATTTTATTCACACTACAACAAGAATAATGCAAAGGCTACTAAGCCTTCAGGCAAAGGCCCCAGATGCTTTAAGTGCAACAAATATGGACATATTGCAAAAATTTGTCGCAATAAAAGTTCAAATCAAAACACAGATTGTAACAAACCGACTAATAATTCTAATGGTTTTGTAGCTGCTTTCTCAGTTTCCTCTGTATTGGAAAGGGGCTGCTGGTGTCTTGATTCAGGAGCAGCGACCCATATGACGAACAATAAAGACTGGATTTATGATTTGAAACCGGCTTCAATTAATACAGTCACTGTTGCTGACAATAAAAATTTATCTGTGAGGGGCTGTGGTAAGGTAAATATACAAAGCTATGATGGAGAAAACAAGCAATTAATTGGCACTGTACAGGTAAATAATGTGTTATATGTCCCAGATTTAGCTGTAAATCTGCTATCAATATATCAAATAACCAAGAATAATTGCAAGGTACAATTTGATGAGAAGTGTTGCAGAATATACCAAAACTCAAAGCTAGTTATGATAGGTTATATGCAAAACGGTTTATATGTGGTTAATAATGATACTTTTGCACTACTATCGACAACTCACCTCTGGCATCAACGAATGGGCCATATAAATTACCAGAATTTACTGAAACTTAATGATTCTGTTGAAGGAATAGATGTGAAGATTAATCAAGAGAAGAATGTGACTTGCCATACTTGCTTACAAGGCAAACAAACCCGGCAACCGTTCAAGGATATTGGCACAAGGGCTTCCAGTCTTCTAGAGGTAATACATTCAGATGTATGCGGCCCAATGGAAGAAAAGTCACTTGGTGGTGCTCGATATTATGTCACATTTATCGACGATTTTTCAAGAAAGGTATTTGTCTATTTTATGCATTCTAAGTGTCAAGTACTTGATTATTTTAAAGAATTCAAGAAACTAGTTGAGAATCAGCTACAGGCCACTATAAAAATATTACGGAGTGACAATGGCAAAGAGTATGCCAATGAAGCATTTGATAAATTCTGTAAAGAATCTGGTATCAACCGACAATTTACTATACCATATTCTCCCGAGCAAAATGGAATGAGCGAGAGAATGAATCGTACATTGGTAGAACGCGCTAAATGCATGCTTATAGATGCTAAGTTGCCAAAGAAATTTTGGGCAGAGTCTGTCTCAACTGCTGCTTATGTGATTAACCGCTCACCAACCAAATCTATTAATTATAAAACACCAGAAGAAATGTGGACTGGTATGAAACCTAATTTACAACACATGAAAGTTTTTGGTTGTCCCGCTATGATGCATATACCCAAAGAAAAGCGGCTAAAGTGGGACTGTAAATCTAAGGAACTCATATTTGTAGGATACTGCCCAGAATCTAAAGGATATAGGCTATATGATATAAAGGAAGGAAAAATACTTCGAAGTAGAGATGTTGTTTTCTTGGAAGAAGATATACAGAAAAATTTTGCTTGGATGCCACTTAAAAATGAAGGAAATAATGAGAATTTAAATGAAACGGTTGGTAGTGAATCAAGCTCTTATGAAAGTACTAGCACAGTCAGGGATATTGATAGCTCTCATTTTAGTGAAGATGATACAAAGGATGAAGATTATGTTCCTGAATGCAATGTTAACCCGAGCCCACCGTCCTCTACCACTCGAAACCTAAGACCCAGAAAAGGAGGGAAAATTCCTACCTATGTGTGTCACAATATCCCAAGAAACAACTTTATTAAATGATCCTCAGACAGTAAAGGAAGCTATAAACAGTGAAAATGCACAGATGTGGAGAAATGCAATGAACTGTGAATATGAATCGCTAATAGAAAATAACACATGGACGCTCACTAAGCTACCACCAGGAAAAAGGGCAATTCCATGTAAATGGGTTTATAAAACCAAACTAAATGCTGATGGAAACATAAGCAAATATAAAGCTAGGTTGGTCATAAAAGGGTATGAACAAACTTATGGCATTGATTATGTTGATGTGTATGCTCCTGTGGTACGTCTCACCTCTATCCGGTACCTACTCGGAATGGCAGCTAGATACAAACTACACGTAGAACAGCTGGATGCAATCACAGCTTTTTTGCAAGGTGATTTAGACGTAGAGCTGTACATGACACAACCACCACTCTATGAAAATGGAGAGGATAAGGTGTGCAAACTCAATAAAAGTATATATGGCCTGAAACAAGCAAGTAGAACATGGAATCAAAGGCTGGATAATTATTTAACGAAAATTGGGTTTAAAAAATCTCAATTAGATTCCTGTGTATATTATGTACATAATGAAAGAAACATACTGTACTTAACATTGTATGTTGATGACATACTTTTGTTTTACAGTAACACAGAATTTGCTAATGTTTTCAAGACAAAAATAATGCAAGAATTTAATATGAAGGAGATGGGAAGAGCTAATTATTATATTGGTCTACGAATCACATATGATGAAAAGGGAATTTATATAGATCAAACAAAATATATAGAAGCTACATTGGATCGATTTGGAATGGAAAACTGTAAAGCGGTGGGAACACCAATGGAGACTGATCTAAAATTTTCAGATAATAATATGGCAAATCACATACCCTACCAAGAAGCAATAGGCTGTTTGCTATATATTTCACAGGGTACACGGCCAGATATTTGTTATGCAGTGAATACTCTTAGCCGTTATAATAATGCTCCAACCTTAGAACACTGGACAGCTGTGAAAAGGATTTTTAGATATCTGCAGGGAACTAAGGATTTTAATATATTATATAAATCCAATATGAAACTAGATATAACAGGGTACTGTGACTCTGATTGGGCATCATGCACTGAAGAAAGAAGGTCCTGCACTGGATATGTTTTTATGCTCCAAGGTGGTGTCATATCATGGAACTCCAAAAGGCAACAAACAATTGCTTTGTCAACCACTGAAGCAGAGTACATGGCAATTTCTGCTGCCACTCAAGAGGCTCTATGGTTGAGACAATTACACTGTGAATTGTGGCCTACTACCAAGGCTGCAATTATTACTCTATTTTGCGATAATCAAAGTGCAATTAAACTTACAGGTAATTCTGCTTATCATGCTAGAAGCAAGCATATTGATGTCCGTCACCACTATATTCGAGACAAGGTCAAGGCTGGGGAAATTCACATTGAATACATTCCGACAAGCACCATGCTGGCTGACTGCCTGACCAAGGCCCTGGGGAAACCTAAACATCACCAGTTCATCAGTGACATGGGTCTACATTCAAGAGAGGATGTTGAAATATGAACGCATCCCCATGACATATGTTATCTATGGTTGTCTATTCTGTTCGGTTGTTGTACACTACTTATATAGATATAATAAATAAGCTTGTCAGACTGCAATATCGTTCTGTCTATTAATTTATATTCCAACAGTTTTAGGTCTAGCTATTCCATATACTAATACTAGTTTTCATCAATTTTAAATAATAAAATGGTCTAACGAAATTATTTTGTTATACTTAGCAATAGGACATTAACCCCTGCGCTATGAGGTGGGGTAGGGAATGTGGGTCAGAGGTCGACAATGACACCTCGAGCCAACGTTATCAGTGACTGGGGTCTCAACCGCCCTATTCATCATTCAACGCGTACTCAATCATCAATTCAATTTCTTGATTGCTTCATATCAACATTCAACCAGAGAAGGTAGGTTTTCTTCAACGTGCCTTCTCACGGTGAGATCTGTTGACACTCAACGAATTGACTCAATAAATTGAATTGTGGTAGGTCAAAAACTCAGCTCATACGGAGTATTATGTAGTTCGTTCATTTCACGAAGTCGCGGGCTATGCCTCTTATTTGGCTGGCATATGGGTTATATTGGAATAATTCAGGCAACGTCGTGAAATGAATTGACTATACATAAATATCCATAAACAATAGTGCTTGAATTTAGAAGTAAAATTACCTCGATAGATGAATAAGAAGAACCGATATACGTAGTATAGAAGTAAGTATATTCGTTACTATATTCGAAATAAATAATTCAACAACATAGTTTCTGTACTTACCTACTGATAAAAAAACATAGCGATTTATCTCTTCTCTGAATACAAAATCCTTCGAATAAGTTGTTCATTTTGGACGATTTCTTAGTAATGTATCTAAAGATTGAAAGTTTGAATGTCATCCCCTTGAAAATTTATATAAATTGGCAGCGTCCACACATACCGAGCAGCCGCGCGGGGCAAATGCTTTTTCTCTCACCGGATAACGTTCTGTATTTCTTATTAACGTTCGTATTAATAAATCAATTTCAAGTCTTGAGTATGCTTTTGACGTGTGATTTTGTACCTGGTGTGACATAAGAAATACATTCCCAAGGTCGCTTTCAGACTTAAGAAAGATTTACTAATACGAGCGAGGTATCGCTTTTTAGCAACATCGTCATTTCAAACGTTATGCACGCATTCATTTTTATTTTGTTTTATATTATATTATTCTACTAGATTATTCACAAAATCGTCCCGTTTACCCGCTAAAGAGTAGTCTCACATGAAAACGATTGATAGTGGGAAAGGAACCCAAGATCTCATACTCGGCAAGCAACTCCTTTAACCGCCATGATATTAAAAACGTTGTTTTTCCGCTTACCACTAACGCTACTAAATTATTTTCTCAATCGACATCTTCCTCATAACAAACTATCATAAATATTTTCTCTAATTAATCATTAGCGCAAAGGAAACTAGTTTATATATAAAAGCGAGGAACACCCAGTTTCCTATAGCCATGAATTATAACAGGAACCTACGGACAAAATCGCGAGCGGGCTTCCGGGCTCGGATAGATATAGCTCAGAGGGAAGTTCGCGTGTTCTCTTCCAATATATCTGCTTCGATAAACGCAAGCCGAATTTATCGACCGGCCCGTTCGGCTAACACACGATGCAGACATTCGCAATGGGATCGTGTATAGCTGGTTTTATTTCTAACTGCTGCAGTGTAAAATATTCAATAAGCCACGTAAAGGATGCACAGGTCCACACACGCGATAATTTAAGTATCGTATTGTTTTGAATTCGACAGAATATATTATTACTTTACTTTATAACACAAAATAGTCTACCTTTGATATTCTTTCCGAACATTATCTCAACCCATTAAAAGTTAGATTATTTGTATAAGAAGGTGAGACTGTTTTTCTCTTCGTAGATATAAATTATAAATATAGATATATATTTTTCAACAATATTAAGGTATGCTACGTAGATATTTTCTTCATCTTTCACAAGATCCTTATTTATTATTCACTCGATTAATGATTATTACCACTAATTAATGTTTAACTATAAGTTAATCACTTCGAGCTTTCGTATAAATAATGCAAATTGTGTGACAATGATAAATTAATTATTTATTATATGATAAATATTTATGTAGATTTAATATTATTATGGGTATTAGCATAATTAATTTTCATTCTACTTTTTTTTTTAAATGATTATATGTTGTTGGCCAGAGTGGCCATAACAACTTCACCCGGACAGAGGGCGAGCGCAAGTGCGCTCCAGCCAGAGGAGCAGGGCGGCAGCTAGCTCAAGGGCGCCACAAGGGACACGACCTCGGCTTGGGCCGCTGCCAGGAGAGGTGGCGAGGGTAAATCTACCACCGGATCGGAACGCGACCTCGACTGAGAAGATCCGGTAAGAAACTCAGCGGGCTTGTCGGGTGCCAAGGTGCGTCTAGGTAAGTAGACGCACCTTCTAGCGGAAGCTTTTCATTCTACCTTTGTTGATGAGTATTCATTCATTGGTTGATATGCTATGATAAGCGAAGATATTACCTGGATACGATACAACCTCAATGTATCGATAATTCCATAAAGTCAGTGCTAGTGTACACAGTGTATAACTGTCCTAAACCTTAGACCTTTTAACTATGGACGAGTTTTACATGATCATTCCCCTCTGCCAAGGTATAAGACCAAGAAGGTCTAACACGTTTATAAAAACTGTTTACGGAATCGATTTTATCAAAGTCAACATCGTTTTCGCGGTGTAAGGAGCTCCGTAAAAAATGCCGATCTGTGCTGTTAACCTGTGCAAGAAAAGGTCAAACACCTATTATCTACAAAAAGACACAGTAACGTTTCATATGTAAGTGTTTTTGGTGTAATTAATCCATTTTTTCTAATAAAATAATTAAAATATAAAATGTGATAAAAATCGAAAACATTATCGATTAAACAATCGAGTACGAAATAATTGAAAAGTGTAGTATGGTATCTCGAGTTCGCCATTTTGAATAGTGCTGTGGCAGGGATAATTTATGATTGCGGACGGGTATCGATAAAATTATATTTTTTAGAGTTTTATTATATATTTGTTTTAAATTATATATAGTAAAAATATAATTACTTATTGTTATTTTTTTAACTTATCATTATTCCACTATTTTTCCTGATTTCCCAAAGATCCTCAATTAAAACCAAATGAGAAAATCTTGCAATAGAAAGAGGGGTTGGGAACCTACTCGCAGAAGTATTATTTGTTCGGTACACTTTGTTTCGTCGCAATTCCAATGTTTATCTAATAAATGACGAAAATGAGTAGATAATGCCGTACCAATATTATTTTTTAGCTGATGCCGTAAGTATTTTATTTATACTTCTACTGACATGATTCTAAAAAAATATTTCACTGAAATAATATATACGTGAAGTGTTTGTGGTGTGTGTAATATTTTGTGTAGAAATATTTGTGACTAGACTATGTAGTAGAAGTTTCACCTTGTATATTGTTGTAAAATATTATTTATTTTAAACGTTTCATTCCCACAGCGAGGGGATTTTTTTTAAAGTAATGCATAAACGATAGATCATCGTACTGTATAAAATACCATCATATACAAAATAATTCATATTTTGTATTAGATGAAGAAATGCACACATCTATGCAATACTTTTGTGATGATGAGCAAGTGAAACTATCGATATATCTAATTAGAAATATCGATATTGGTATCTCCCTATTGCACTTAGTGTCTTACACTCGTAAATTCTTGCATGTTGACGTATTTGACCGATTAGTGTGCGTAAAAGTTACTAGTGTTGAATATTTATTTAAGTGTGCATTCATAATGGCACAATTTTTTTTTTAGTAATTGTGCATCATTTCTTTGTAGTGGTTACCTCGTCCCCCCCAAAATCTGACAGAATTTTTTATTAGTAAAATGAAGCACGTCACGCCTCCTTTAGTTAACACCTCACTGTCCTAAACACGTGACATTATACACGTCATGTACATCGAAATTCTGATAAATCTAAAAGTACCCAGTATAAAAGTATTCAGCGATTCATTTTAATATCAGATGCTTTTGGCAACACAGTAGGGATTTTAAACAGCAAATCCAAAGGTAAGGACTTCGATGCCATCAATCTTGGCAATAAAAGGGGCAATGTCGTGGCATAAAATGTCCCAGGCATAACGGCAGGCAATGATAACTTAATGGTTTATTGGTGAGATAAATTATGTGCGAATGTAAGTAGCATCACAACTGATTCCAGATAGGGGTAGAAAGAAGGAGGACAAGTGGACACGAGCATTTTACCGATGGTCAAATGACACCCACATTATTTTTTTTTCTCTTTTAAATAAGTTTGGTAATGTGTACTCTTCAATCGCTTTTATTTGTAAATAATAATTAGGATGTGCAGAAAAAGCGGGCGTCCTCTAACACAGGTATATACTTATCAAGAGAGTCCCAACCTATGTAATAATTACTTGATAATAAACGTTGTTTAAAGTTTTATATCAGAGAGATACTTCTCCGACGCACGAGCCGGGGCAGCGCTGATTCAGTCCAAAAGAGAGGCTATGGTCGAAAGATTGAATTTGACCTTGCAGGCAGTCTCCGTTTGGGGCGATGCCAACCTGGTCAAGTTCAATGCTTCCAAGACCCAAGCGTGTCTGTTCTCTGCAAAACGGAGTCCATTCCAACTGACTCCGACTTTCCGGAATGTATCTGTGCCCGTGAGGGACCTTCTTGAGCTGCTCGGTGTTACACTCAGTTCTTAGCTCAATTTCGGTCCCTTTATTGAGTCCAAAGCCAAACTTGCTGCAATGAAGCTAGGCATCCTGGGGAAGGTCAGGCGGTACTTCACACCGGGACAGCTTCTAAACTTATACCAAGCTCAAGTCCGATCGTGTATGGAGTACTGCAGCCATCTCTGGGATGGTTCTGCTAAGTATCAGCTGAAGGCTCTGGACTCAATAGATAAGCGGGCAAGAAGGCTCATTGGAAGTGAAACCCTAGTGCAGGCTAAGTTGCAGAGCCTGGAACACCGACGCAGGGTTGCCAGCCTATCAGTTTTCTACAGGATACATTTCGGGGAGTGTGCGATGGAATTACACGAGTTAATTCCCCCATCTCCATTCTACCATCGGACGACAAGACGCACGGATACAATGCATCCACACACCGTGGACATTCCTTCAGTTCGTACCAAGCGTTTCGCTTCCACTTTTATTGTGCGAACTGCCAAGGAATGGAACACCTTGCCGGCGTCTTTGTTCCCGGTTGACTATAACCTGGATGTTTTCAAGTCGAGAGTGAACAGGTACCTTCTAGGCAAGTATGCACCACCGTAGACCACATCGTCACTTACCATCAGGTGAGATTGTGGTCAAATACTTGCCTATATCGAAAAAAAAAAAAAAAAAAAAATCTATTTCACTCATATTCAAACTACTTAACACTATATTGTAAGCGACAACATCTGCTGAACTGTCTACCTTCTTAAGGTTTTATCGTAAGAAAACACGATCGAAAGCGTACAGACTCTTGTCTGAAGCACCACTATTACCCACGACCCTAGAGTCGCGATGTCGTCGCGGCGTCATCGCGGTGGTGGTGGTGGTGGTGGCCGCCACTTCAACTCTAGAGCGCGCGTGTGAGATAAGTCCCTTATGTGTCTTATATCACAACGCGAAGCGTATAAATGAACATTACCTTCTATGAAAAAAAAACATTCATTGATTTTGTTTTTACGGTATGACATGGGAATCAGAAAAAAAACAACCTGGCATAAATTGATAAGGGAAATTATTACCCGAATAAAAAGCGTTTATTGTTACCACAGTATCTCAAATGAACGAATGTGACGTGTAAATGAAGCCGATTTACATATTAATTGAAAAATCCCACACGGTTTGGTTTACCGTTCATAGTCCATAAAAGAAACGATTTTGATTTCTGTTTACCCCGCTCATCGATTAGTCCGTGAAACGCTTATACCGGCGGATCGTGTTTATTTTTGATTGGGCTATTTTAATTACATCCAATTTTAGCTTAATCAACCACAGTACACGTCCTACGAAGTGGGATCCGAAATAATAAAGCGTACAGTTGGTGGTAGTGAATAGGTAACAACATTTTCTTTAAATATTGAGAAATCTGGTTTTAAGCGTCAAATATTAGGTACTACTTTATAATATTTAACGGAAGTTCCTTAGTTGTAAGAAAAATCATTCAAGAACTTTAGTCTGCAAACTAAAGTTCAATATACTGGAGAAACAGATTTTATACCATTCTATATTAATGACTTTTTTCAACAGCATTTTTATGTTATGATTTTTGAAAAGCGTTTTAATTTTTTTAAACTAAAAAAATACCTGTTTATGTAATAACTAGCGGCCCGCCCCGGCTTCGCACGGGTACATTGCTGTTACATTATTCGAGTTTTAGTAAGGATCCCTAATTTTTTTGAAAATATAATATAGCCTATGTCACCCGGGGATAGTGTAGCTTCCCAACAGTGAAAGAATTTTTCAAATCGGTTCTGTAGTTTCGGAGCCTATTCATTACAATCAAACAAACAAAGTTTTCCTCTTTATAATATTAGTATGATATGGACGTCAATTTATATAATGACCAACCTTTGAGATACATTAAATTACATCTTATTGCTAGAGTCGAATTAATTCGCAACACTTAATATTATGTTATGCAAACACCATTATGGAAATCGAGAATGTACAGGTACAGGTAAGATAAGTACTTACTAGATATTACGTAATCTATACAAATAAATAAAAGTGGAGTGTCTGTTTGTAATATCAAAATAACACCTTTTCACTAAATGCATATGAAAGTACATACGACACCTATAACAAAAACGCGATTTAAAAAAAAATGTCTGTCTGCCTGTGTGTTTGTTCCGGGTAATCTCCGAAACGGCTGGACCGATTTTGACGGGACTTTCACTGGCAGATAGCTGATGTTTTAAGGAGTAAACTTAGGCTACTTTAATTTTAGAAAAACAATTAGGGTTCCACGTAAAAAAATAAAAACACATGAAATCAAAGAGTATCTCCGAAAAGGCTGGACCGATTTTGACGGGACTTTCACTGGTAGATAGCTGTTGTTATAAGCAGTAACTTAGGCTACTTTTATGTTAGAAAAACAAAATTTTAAAAAATGGGTCCTGTCACGCGGGCTCAGAACGCGGGAGCGGGCTTTTTTGTTAAGTTAAATTCCACGCGGACGAAGTCGCGGGCTCAGCTAGTTATAATATAAGGTACTTATACACAACAGTCTACGATCCCGTTAAAGTTAATTACTTGGGCTGGAGAGAATGCAAATTAGCAAATTTTGTGATCCACTTTTGATGCACGCTTTCAAAACAAATTATCAGAACTTCTCTGGCATCACACATACGTTCTCGTTTTAATTTTGAGTGACTTATATTATACCTACAGTAAATATTGATACATTATAATTCTAATTAGTAACAGTCCATTACTAATTACTAACGATATGTAAACTGTAATTCGGAAGAGAATATGTTGGAAGTTTTTTTGGTGACGAAATTAAAAACTCTACGTTCTCAGTAAAATAAATATTTATTGCACCGGGTAGTAACGGGTTCGATTCCCGCTAGAGCAAATTTCGGAAATGGGTTTTTCGTAATTTGCCCAGGTCTGGGATCACCCCCAGTCCATTATACGGTACCCATAGTACAAGCGTTGCTTAGTCTGAGACCATACAGTTGGTGTGTCATTCTGGCGATGTTTATTTATTTATTTATCTACTATTGTAGTGTCCGCCCAAAAAGCTCCAAACTAAATTGAACTAAATTGAAAGTCGTTGTTTGTCATCTAAAATGATTATTAAAAATTCCAATCTTTGTAACTTACGATTCGCCAACAAAACAATCCGATGTTGTCTGGGTAGTTAATGAACATAGCTACCGAAGCTGACGGGGGAAGAGGGTTAGATTTTTCTTTTTACATTTCTATGAGCCACTGAACAAAGAGAAGACAGGTTTAATTTCGTGGAAAAGCTTCACAAATTGCTGTAGGATTTCCAATGAAATTTCATATTTCTAGCCTTTTTAATGCAGAAACAAAGAATTCTACGAAGTTGTTGGTTTTAATAACATCATTATAATACTAATTTAGCTGGGAATTTGGTATAAGGGATAAGATCGTCTATTGGTATCATTCTAATACACGCTAATAGAATATTTGTTGAAAGAAGTATGTCTATTTATTTTAATGAAATAAAAACTTATCAAAAATATATAAATTAATTCAATTGACGACCGCTTGGCGCAGTGGTTCGAGCGTAGGCCGCTCGGCTCACTTCATCGGGTGGTTGCGGGTTCGATTCCCGTCAGGGTAAATTTCGGAAATGGCCTTTTCATAATTTTCCCTGGTCTGGGTGTCACTGGGATCGCCCCCAGTCCATTGTACGGTACCCATAGTACAAGCGTTGCTTAGTTTGGGACCATACAGTTGGTGTGTTCGTCTGGCGATATTTATTATTTTATTTATTTATTTTGTCCGTGATAGAGCCAAGCTGTAGCCGATTGATATATCTGTGTGTCTGCCTGTAGCATCGTAGCGCCCAAGCGGATGAACCAATTATAATTTTGTTTTTTTTTGTAAGAAAGGTATTCTAATCGAGAGTGTTCTTAAATATGTTTCATGAAAATCGGTTCAGCCGTTTAAAATTAATCAGCTCTTTTGTAATTTAAAAAGTCGTCGTTTCGGGGGTTTCAAAATTTTCAATTTAGAGTTATCTAATAAAAAACCCAAATAATAATTACTTTATGTTAAATTTAAATTTATTAAATCACTAGCTGTGCCCCGCGACTTCATCCGCATAGTATTGGATTATTGGGTTAAAAAGTATCCTATATGTTAATCCCGGTTATAATCTATCTGTGTTCCAAATTTCATCCAAATCCGTTCAGTAGTTTTTGCGTGAAGGAGTAACAAACATACATACATACATACATTCATACATACATACATACATACATACATACATCCACACTCACAAACTTTCGCATTTATAATATTAGTAGGATTTTATTCCCTTCAACGAATGCATTCCGAATACGTCATTGTCCCAAATGGAAACAGAATTTGTCTTTTCCACTTAATACCAAGGGATTAAAAGTACTCACGTCCGCTTATATTTCAATTTGCTGTGCAAATACCCGTGAGCCGGTGGCATCACGTAACTCCGTAACTCGGAAAAATAAAGCATAAACACCGTACATTTCACGTGACTTTGAAAGGTAAGCCTTTTAAAAACTTCACGTAATTTTTGTGAACAAGCGAACTTATTCCGACGTGACGTAACGAACCTAATGTATGGCAAACCGTGGAAACATTATCATAACATTACACTCTCAAATTAATTGGTAGGTATGTTGGTATAAATTAAGTAATCTGATTATAACCCCAATACAGGCGTATCGGGAATTGTTATTTTTTTTCCTAATCCTTTTGCTCCACGTGGAATATTTATTTTATTAATCAACTAGCTGAGCCCGCGACTTCGTCCGCGTGGAATTTAACTTAACAAAAAAGCCCGCTCCCGCGATCTGAGCCCGCGCGAAGGACCCATTTTTTGAATTTTGTTTTTCTAAAATTAAAGTCGCCTAAATTACTCCCTAAAGCATCAGCTATCTCCCGTCAAAATCGGTCCAGCCGTTTCGGAGATTACCCGGAACAAACACACACACAGACAGACAGACAGACAGACAGACAGACAGACAGACAGACAGACAGATAGACAGACAGACAAAAAAATTTTAAATCGCGTTTTTGCTATAGGTGTCGTATGTACTTTCATATGCATTTAGTGAAAAGGTGTTATTTTGATATTACTAACAGACACTCCAATTTTATTTATTTGTATAGACTAATATTTTTAATCTATACGCATTCCGTGTTTTATAGAATTTGGAACTCAATTACCATAATTAGAGGGTTGAAAAACCGTATTCTGCTCTTTTTGCGCACAATTAATTAGAACGTTGTCGATGAGCACTTATAAAACTAGTCAGGCGCATTTCGACCTGACACATCCCGTCTAGTGTACACAGAAGACTCACCTTGTGTGTGTGTGTGTGCTTGCATTTAATAACGCACTGACTGTGTCACTGTTACCACAAAATATTCTCTAATCAAAGATTACCCTGGAGAAGTCCACAAGGTTCAGCCAAGTTTTCCTCCAAAGCCGCATTAAAGTAAACGCCAAAAGCACGTACAATTTCGCTTACAGACACATTTTGATTGCCCTGTAAACTCTGCGTCAAAAACACAGAATCGAATCAGTTATCTGTCTAGGACTATAATTGATCTGTATTATTTACACGTCTGTAGATGCCTACGTGATTACGCAAACTTGTACAGGCGCGCGCAAAATTTTATCATTCTTAATTTCTCGATATAACCAATTATTATTGTATTGTTTTATCAATCTTATAACTCATCACAAAGGCTCTGTTTAATAGAGTTAGCCCCTAAACTTATAATGTGCTTTATAAAAATGTATGGCAAGATTACTCTGATTAATTTGCTTTTCGATCTTTGCAAGTCCAATTTCTTTCAGATACAAGTATTAAACGTTTTCGGAACGCATAATTTTGTTGTAGCAGAGTTGATGTTCTATTTATTTGATCCCCATCTCAACAGAGGTTCTGTGAAATTCATTACAATAACATGCATTTTAAACACATAAATTAAACACGAAGAGAGTTTACAAAAGTAAATAAATATTCAATTCAGACTGGAAATCAACTGTGGAATGTAAAACGATATTTTACAATCAAAGTCAACGTAGATGTTGGAATTTTGTTTATCTAACAGAGGCGCTTTGAGATTCACAGAAGGAACGGCGGAACAAAGAAATTCACAAGAATTTAACTTTTATGCTTTATAATACCTGTTTTATTTCAATATATGGAATGTACGAGTTAATTATTTGCAAACTCATACAAAATCAGGCCGTTTATGTTAAAACACATTTATTTTAAAGTATGAAATTAACGAATAGGTACGGCATTAAAACACGTTTACTTCATAGTTGTAAGATTTAAACTGTTAATGATACTTTTAATAAATTATTATACAACTACCATCTCAAAGTCAATTGATTATTATTTATTTTGCGATTCAAAATTCTAATAGTTCCGCCATTATAGGGCCTGTTTTCAAATTTCGAAATAGGCACTCATATTGCCGTCCATGAAATCGAAATGCGTATAATGCTTTAGCTAGCGACTGTCCTCGACGCTCGTTCGAACTGTCAACAAGCAGTATAACTGTAACGTTTGTGTAAGGCCACTTAATCATGCATATTAAATACGTCAACCTACACACATTGCAACTGCAGTATAGTATATAACTTCCCCTTATCGCTAATGTGTACACATCTTCACCAAGGGTAAGTACCTAAAATGACCGCCTTACGTCATTCACAAACTCAAGTAATTCTCAAGACCTTTGCAAGCCCGTACTGACCACGGACAACCTGCGATCTCAGCGACGACGGACGGTTTCAAGTGCCCTCTAAAATACGAAACAGGTCAACTGTTAGGTAAATTCTGGCAACCTTAACAGACCATTGCTATCTCTATTTATGTACATATAATGCATAATTAAGAAGAGTATAAATTCTGTTCGTTGGTTCCTACTAAAGAGAATATACGTTCGAGCGTGTAAACGCGGAACATTGTCGCGAAATCACCATTTGATTCTCACGTTGCGGCGAATTTCACCCATTCCGGAATATTAGATTATGCTCTCGTTGGATAAATGACGTCATTTCGTAGGGTTGTCACCAATGGTAGAAAATTATGAATTCTGATAGTAGAAATGTCGAAACTCAAATATAATAAAAATACTGCCAATACTTATCTAATAATTTAGTGTGTGAAGCTACAAGAATAATATAAGCCAATCCTAAATGTTACAACAATATGAATAAATTGAGCAAAAGAGAAAATTCTCAGCTGCAATAAGTTCGTCAACAGCATAAGAATATAAATGTATTAATAATTGTACAATATTAATTAATAATATAATATACTTACATTTATAGGTAATTGTGTGAAAGAGAACGCACAGTACTTACCTACTAACGCAATTTAATAATTATATGCAGTTGATTTGTTCTCTTTAATTACCCCGCTTCCGCTAGAAGGTGCGTCTACTTACCTAGACGCACCTTGGCACCCGACAAGCCCGCTGAGTTTCTTGCCGGATCTTCTCAGTCGAGGTCGCGTTCCGATCCGGTGGTAGATTTACCCTCGCCACCTCTTCTGGCAGCGGCCCAAGCCGAGGTCGTATCCCTTGTGGCGCCCTTGAGCTAGCTGCCCCCCTGCCCCTCTGGCTGGAGCGGACTTGCGCTCGCCCTCTGTCCGGGTGAAGTTGTTATGGCCACTCTGGCCAACAACATATAGTCAAAGCAAAAAACAAAAAAAATGTTCTCCTTAAGTAGATTATAACTACCGAGGAACGTAAGGATAATTGGAAAACTCGGATATTTTAGATGGAAACACCGCTATCGAATTACAAATTAAGTACCGAAATATCAAGTACATTATGGTTAAAACGTTATGTTAATTTTCTAATGATGCTATAGATTACTGGCAGCTGTTTACCAGCATATAAAACTACCTTCCCCCTATTGCGCCTTTATTGTGATTACAAAAAGTATAATTTTATTTCAATGAAAAATAATTCTGCTAGAATATTTCATTGCAGTTTGATATTTCCTATGACCACAACTAAGCATCTTTGCAGGACGTATATAAATGTTGGCAAAGTCCCAAAAACATCACGTGGACACCCTGCGAAGCACAAGTATTGCAACGGGCATTGTGATACGGCGCGAGATTGGAGCGTGCGGTCCGCATCCGGACGCACACAATAGCCATTTCGATTAGTATCACGATACGATCTATGGACGGGCAGCGCCGCGCTCATTACGCATCCTGCCAACGACGTCAGCCCACCTGCCTACACGATCATCGAAATTTCTATTTAGCAACATCCGATAACGTACGTCCATTCAATTTGAACGTTTGCTTAGCGACTCTGTTCATTGATGTGAAGATATTTTAAGAGATCCCTTTGATAGTCGAACGACGAAGTGGAATGGAGCTGTTATTCAAAATAAAATATCAGCAACGAAACGTTTCGGAAAAAAGGCATGTTTTTCAATTTATAAAAAGCTACGAAAATTAATAATTGGATAGAAAAGCAACTCGAATTTCATAGAGAAACAAAATAGCTGGCAGCTGAAAAATAAAATCGAGAAGCAAACACTGCACCCAAAGAACACTAAATATTGTAGAATTGGTGTAAAGTTTAAATTTATATCGGGATCACGTGTCTGACCCCAGGCGATGTTTCACCCTACCCCAGCTTGCAATAAACCAGGGAGCCACCACCAATAAAAGTTGAACTCGTTCTCAAGTTACCTACACAAAACATTTTCGAAAATGTCTAAGAAAATTTTGTAAAAACTGTACAAATGAAATGATGTTCTGTTCCAATATCTACAAGGTATTCATTTATTTAACATGTCTCGGTGATCATTTTGTCGTTGTATCTCTGTCAGCTATCACATAGGTACCTACTAATCCTCTTGTTAAGGTGCGCCAGTACCCGTATAACTTTTAACAACGTTGCATGTAGTACAATTACCTTACGAATATGAAACAACTTTGTACAGAACATTTGAGTTCCCTGAAATAACTCAAACAATTTGGGAATATTCCTTTAAAATATTGTAGGCTCAAGTAGACACACCGCTGCCGTGTGGAAGGAAGCAAAACGTAGACAGCATTCCGCTTCAGGCTTCAGAGTTTTAAAAGTTCCTTTGATTAAACTGAGCGCCTTATAAGCCACGGTTTCCACGACAGGAGACACAAACAGTACAAAGGATGAACTTCGCTCTCAGGAATTGTTTCCTAAATAAAATCATATTCCTTAACCAAGGTTAAACGTTAATGTTAGTACCAGGCATGCCTTTTAAGTTCTGTCGTTTCCATATTTCCCGGCAATTTTGAATTTGGAACTGTTCTATATTCGAATGTGTTTAAATTTCGAATCTCAAAACAGTTGAAAGTTTTAGGATTAATGCTATTGTTTAGTCACAGCGTCGGTTAGAATCTGTCAGGTTACGTACGAAAATGAATCTTTCTAAGGAAAATGTTAGTGCAATAATTTTCTACAACTTTAGAAGAGGCCTGACACGGCTTCAGTGTTTTGAAGAGCTAACATCTGTGTTCAGTGATGAAGCCCCATGTCTGCGGACTGTCGAAAGCTGGTATTTAGAATTCCAGCGTAGACATACTAGTCTTAGTAACAAATCTCGCGAAGGACGGCCAAAATCCGCCTTCACTGAAGATAACATCATTGCTGTGAGACAACAAATTCTCGAAGATCGTCATGTGACGTATCGAGAGATAGAGGCTCTATTAGGCATCTCAGGGACAACCATTCAGAAGATCTTGCATGAAGCGCTTGGTATAAGAAAGCTAGTTTGCCGTTGGATACCGCATCTGCTTTCCGACGATCACAAGGAGGCCCGCGTCAGATGGTGTAAGAAAACTCTGCAAAGGTTCAACCAAGGAGAGTCAAATCACGTCTACGACATCATCAGTGGTGACGAATCTTGGATCTATGCCTACGATCCTGATTCCAAACAACAATCTACAATCTGGGTCTTTCAAGACGAGCCAATACCGACTAAAGTTGTTCGTTCTCGAAGCACTTCAAAGAAGGTGGTGGCCACGTTCATTGGAAAAACCGGCCATATTGCGACTATTGCACTTGAAGATCGTAGAACGGTTAAAGCACAGTGGTATACCACCGTTTGTTTACCACAAGTCATAGCCAACTTCGAAAATCTAACTCAAAGCGACGCATCATCCTGCAACACGACAACGCAATCTCACACAGCGCTCGTCAAACGATTGAGTATTTGAAGCAGGAAAAAGTAGAAATTCTTGACCATCCTCCATACAGTCCTGACCTAAGCCCTAAAGATTTATTTACATTTCCTAAAATTAAGAAAAGTCTTCGTGGTAAGGTTCCAGTCCGGTGAAAAAGCAGTCGACGCTTTCAAGTCAGCCATTTTGAACACCCCCACTTTAGAGTGGTATAAATGTTATAATAACTGGTTTGAGCGAATGGGAAAGTGTATTAAGCTACGTGGTGAATACTTTGAAAAACAATAAAAAGTACTATAAGGTTCTAGTTGTGTTTTTTTCTTCAAACGACAAAACTTAAAAGGCATCCCTCGTAGCGATATTTGTGCTCGGCAGGCACGTAATCAATTCATACGCTACATTTAAGCGTGCTTGTAAATACTTACACGTGTAATTCGGAATCAAAGGTTTTAAAATATGCCGACGCGCGCGATTCTGAGAATGGATTTGACTTCTTAGTTTGACTAGGGTTCCAAATTTAAAGGCAATTATTCCTGTGCTTGCTTAAGTTTTTGATTGACACATTAGTTGAATTCAAAGTCAAAGTCAAATCGTTGATGTTTTAGGCCTGGGTACTTAATTTACAAATGTAAAGTAATTTGCCATTTTTACTTATCTGTACAACCGGTATAGGATCAGATGTTGTGGTTCCAAATGTTATAATGTTAATGTGACATAACTTAGGTGAAAAGCGAAGTATTTTCCATGTACTTTTATTGACAGTATTTTTATTACATTTTATCTTGTATTATTTGTTTATCATAAGATATAACAACCACTTGATGAAACACAAGCGAAAGGAAATAACTCAATAAAATCAGTAGGTATGGGTATGGGGCCATCCATAAATTACGTCACACGTTAAGGGGGAGGGAGGGGGTCGACGAAGTGTGACATTGTGTGACAAGGGGGGGGAGGGGTCCCAAATTTTGTGACATGACATTTTTGGACGTTCATTTAATTGAAAAATAATTTAAATGGAAATAAAAATAATTTCGGAACCGCTGTTTTAATTTCTAAATGTAAAATTGAAAAATATGTGACATCACACTAGGTAGGGGGGGTCTTACAAATGTGAACAGCTGTGACAAGGACGGGGGAGGGGTCAAAAAATCATTAAATTCGTGTGACGTAATTTATGGATAGCACCGTAACAGTCATAAGGTACCTACAATATAAGTCACAAGTATCAAATACCAGGAATACTCGTACATCATCATAAATAATATCGCATTGAAGCGAGTTTTCCCCGCCTGATAAACAGGTCAGGTTCTTCTGCATCTATATTTAAACCAGAAGATTTCAGATCTATACCAATGCCAAGTTCTTTTCTCGTAACGTGTTTCGACTGCGGTATTTGGAGCAGTGTTCCGAAATAAGTTACTATTTCGTTGTAACTTGGCAGACATTTGCAAAATAAATTTTCATACATTTGATTCGTTTTAAGAAATTTATTATGAGTATCTTCAGAGCCAAAATTTTATGAAAAAATATTTTTCACACGTTATCACACTTGAGCCTAGATTGCATTAACTGCTCACTAATTTGTCGTCTGAAGAGTATCACAAATTAGAAAAAAAAACTTTCATGAGAGAACATCCACACCAAGAAAATGAATTAGTAGATAGATAAAATATAATTTAGTACCTAAACTTTGTGTGGAATGAGAAACTGAGAATACAATTGAATCTACTCATTTTTTTCTTGGCAGTCTCCAAGATAGGTGTGATTTTAATAGGTGTGATTGTAAATTTGTAAAATCAAGCAGAGAATTTTAGTTACTGCTACTAACACTTTTGGCATTTACCATCCGTACAGTCCCTCTAACCAAGTGGATTTGTCTACAAGCTTTCTACAAGTTGTTATCTACGCTTTGGAAACGACATAAGCTGTCGATAAATAAATCAAATGACTAACGTCATTTCCATATATTGCCTTATTTGCAGAAACGCCTTTAGGCAAATCCACTTATCTGATAGACATAAAATGAATTGAGAATTTAATTCCGCGTTTAATATTATGATTTCCTCGTCTATGTACCTATTGCGCTCATTTGCACTTGAATAGCCGCACAGTAAAGAGGGCGGACAATAGCAGATGATAATAATAGCCTAGTTTTCGCATGCAGTTCAGTATTTAATTAAATCCAGTCGCGGACCTAGTTGGCACCGGCGCAGACGCACAGAATTCCTAGTCGCGCCTCCCGACTTTTTACTCTTATGCGCTCACTAGTAGTATTCAAATCAAATTTTATGGGGTTATTTCATACATCCCAAATGCGAAATCCCTGTGATGTGTACTGGAACTGGATTTGCATGACAGACACTTTTGAGTACATGTTTTGGTCTTGGTATATTGCTGTAACTTTTAGGAAGGTGGTCATTTTGGTTAATTAGGTACCTACACTATTCGTGTAGGTACCTAATAATATATAACAGAAAGGAGGGGGACAAAACGTTTGTTAAATTGCCAAATATGTATATAGAGCATAGGAGTCTCACCGAGAGTAAAAAAACAGAACAAATAATAAATATCGCCGGACGAGCACACCAACTGTATGGTTCCAAACTAAGCAACGCTTGTACCATGGATACCGTCCAATGGACTGCGAGCGATCGCAGTTACACACAGACCAGAGAAAATCACAAAAAGGCCATTTCCGAAGTTTACCCTGACGGGAATCGAACACGCAACCACTCGGTGTAGTAAGCTGACCGGCGTACGCTCGGACCACGCTAAGCGAATGTAAAAAAATCCAAAAAAAAAATTGTGACTTGGATTTTATTCCCTTTAGGTTAAAGAGAGAGAGGTCTCCAGTTTAGCAAACTCTTGTGTTCAAAGTCGCCTCACGTTAATCGTTTAATGGCCAGGATAGGGATCGAACCCGGAACCTGTCAGCTACGAGGGCGTCCTCTCTAACCACTACGCTATTGATGCTTAAATTAAATTATACTTAATTCAGAACATAGGTATTGCACGTAACAGTAATTAACTCAATGCGGTCGTTGAACCCAGTTCCGGTTGTATTATTTTGTACATAAACAGGACAGACAAGTTTCACACTCGTGATGAGTTGCTATGGCCGTTTCGATCCAGTGAGGTGAATTTGAACTCAATACTCTCACAGTTAGTTGGGACAACCGTGATATAAAATGCCTGTACTTTTTTTCTTCGAGAGTAGACCTTATTACCTAAGGCATAGTATTTTTTTAATTAAAAAATATATGTCTCCTCGCTTAGTATTAGCGTGAGCTTGGCTTCCCTGCGCCTATGCGTACCCTACTGCATGATTGGCTATTGGCCATAAGCATGGAAATTGTGTATAGGCATTTCGAGTCCGAAATAATAATTAAATACGTAACTATAATAATTTCTGAAATACGGGTCTTTGTATGTTTGTCAAAACTTTCCTGTTGCAGCATATAACACATTAAATTGACTATAAAACTGGGTAAACCGCAGTTGCGTCTAGCGACACATAATATTCCGACAAAAGTTTGTAAAAAAATCGAATAGTTCTAATTTTTTATATATAAATAGACACTTGGTTCTAATACCCTAGCTGCTGAACAAAGACCTGGGGTCCAAATTTGTAAACCAAAAAAACTGTCAAAACTGACGTATTCATTTACGCGATACGCCACTTTTGACGTATTGCGGGCGACGGTGGTTAACAGAATTGGGCCCCAGATCTTTTCAACATACCTAGATGATTGTTAACTATTGTTAACTCGCGAGGAACAGTAAGGTTAAGATCACATTATCCGCACGCTCAATCATTTTAACAGGCACTTTCTCAAAACTGAATGCCGACGATACTCGTCAATTACTACGCTGAATGTAATCTCTCATCTCCATTTAGATAAGCAGTGCGTTGATGAGTTCATGAAATGGATGATTAAGATTATGCAGAAAAATTGTTGTAAGTACCATCCCTCCTTCTAAGCAATTTATGAATCAATATCAATTTAATTTATTTTCTTTTAGTCCGTTGACTTTAAGATAATTCTCAACATCAAAAACTTTGAGGTACAATTTTGCATATTTTACTCGTTTATCAACATTATAATAATTTACAAAACGCTTAGTACAAACGCCCTTGGATGTCTCCTTTCACCTTTCATCCCTAGGGCAGTCACTGGCGCGGGCCTGTTATCTTTAAAAGTTGAATAAATAACGCACATCGCGCCCAAGTTGTAGGCAACATGATTAAATTTTGACTTACATTAATCTGGTGACTTTGAGTATACAGGAGTTTCAAAGGCCCTAAAATATAATTGAGGTACGCATATACGGTAGCTGATTTGTAATTTTTTATTTAAGATAGACTATACTTAACTATGATATTTTCTAAGTTACAGGCGTTTGATTATTTCCTGGTCCCTCCTAATCGTGCGCTACAAGCTACATCGTCGTATAAAAGCTTCTTAACGCCTATCTTCTGTGAGAGTATATGATCTCGTATATGAGCTGTAGTGGCTACAGCTTGAGTGTAACACTCTGAAGCAGGTGAGATACTATAAAAACTCCTCGTAACAATTTCCCGCACAAATAAACTACCATAACTAACTAAACTAAACTACCATAAGTAACTACATAATTACTTCTGTTATTTATTTTATCTATACAATTAGGTATTTAATCTTTGTAATTCGTAACACAATAATATTTACCACTTAACTAATTGGGTTTAATTAGAGAATAATAGGATTAGACTGCTGTGTCTGAACTGTAGTCTGGAATTAATCCTTTAAATAAACGCGCCGCCATTTGAAACAAAGAGTAGATAACTAGTGATGAAAGAAAACAGTGGCAATTAGTTTAATGTAAGGTCAGCCTATCCAGACTTTCGCGGAACTCGTTCAAGATCGATCAATACATAAATCATTAATACATAGAACAATAAATATTGCCAGTCTAATACACCAACTGTATGCATGGTGCCAAACTAAGCGACGCTTGTTCTATGAGTACAGTACAATGGACTGGGAGCGATTCTAGTAATACCCAGACCAGAGCAAATCTCAAAAGCCTTGCCGATATTTCCTCTACGGGAATTGAACCCACAACCACCCGATGCAGTGAGCCGAGCGGCTTCAAGCGGTCGACTCGTTCATTAATATTCCTAAAGTAATCTGAATTAAATCATATGAAGAGCTAAATGTAATATTAAATACTGGTAATTTTTTAAATTTCACCCCGTGTAAAAGGTATAAAAAATACTATAACTATAATAAAAGGCCTTTCCACCCAACCATATTATTTTATTACCTAGAGAAATTGGTACTATTGCTCTACCAACTGTCAATAAACTATATAACTGCTTGCATTTTAAAACATATGGCGAGGGCACGTAACCCTTAACTGCTTTGGGTAGAGTTCGAATTCCTATGGCAATACCATTTCAATTTAGAAACCATTTAAACCATATGGTCGTCTAGACGTGATAATCGACGGAAAAAAAATTAGAATGAACTAATATTGAAACATTTAACACGATATTATTAATAGCTTTGACGACCGCTTGGCGCAGTGGTTCGAGCGTAGGCTGCTCCGTTCACTGCACATGGTGCGGGTTTGATTCTCGCCTGTGCAAATTTCGGAAATGTCCTTTTCGTAATTTTCCTAGGTCCGGGTGTCACTGGGATCCCCCCCAGCCCATTGTACGGTACCCATAGTACAAGCTGTGCTTAGTTTGGGATCATGCAGTTAGTGTGTCAGTTTGGTGATAATTTATTTTATTTATTTGCGATATTTATCTTTGTGAACCACAAAATCTTTACAGAGCATAACTGCTATAGAAATATATCGTAAAAACTTTTATTAAACACTTTTCTCCTTCAAGTACAAGTACATTTTCTTCACAAAAATTATCCGAGTCGGGACTTAACGCTTTACTGGCTCGTGTGAGACCTGCTTACGTGTTTGGCGGCCCTTAAAATTCTTCGAAATCCAGAATTTATTTGATTTCGTAAACGATATTACACTGTATGTAAGTCATAAGTGCGAGCGTATGCTGAAACGCAGGCGACGCAGTTCACGCGAATATTTTGTAACTAGCTGTGCCCCGCGACTTCATCCGCGTAGTATTGGATTATTGGTAGTATTGGGTTAAAAAGTATCCTATATGTTAATCCCGGTTATAATCTATCTGTGTTCCAAATTTCATCCAAATCCGTTCAGTAGTTTTTGCGTGAAGGAGTAACAAACATACATACATACATACATACATACATACATACATCCACACTCACAAACTTTCGCATTTATAATATAAGTAGGACGTATGATCATGTAAAGAAGTGCGGACGCTGCGATGCAGGTACGTGAAACGCAGACCTGGGGTGCTACTCTTAGCAACGATAATCGAGATATCGAGACATTTGTGGTGTCGAATCCTGCTCTAAATTCCATATTTTTTGCCGTCATACAAAAAACACAAAATTATCGTTCTTTCAGTAATCGATCCGGCGGCCAAAAAATGGAATTTATAGTAGGATACATCACTACAAATGTCACGATGTATCGATTATCGTTGCTAAGAGTAGCACCCTTTTTCCGCTCTGCGTCTTGTTGTAGTGACGGGACAGAAAGGCAACTCTAACATTTATCTAGTTGAGAAATTCTGATTATGTTTCTGTCATTTAGTTGCGTTGAAGCATACGCTCATGGCTTATGTCTGCGTCAACATGGCTTCCCTGTCAAATATGAACTTTACTGTGCTGCGTTGCCTGCATTTCAGTATACGCTCAGCCTTAAAGGATTTGAGGGTCAAGTCCGTGATTTATGACCAGCAAACGAAAGAGGTTTATCAGTGTTGTGGCAAGCGGCAAGCTGTAATCTTTGCCTACCCCTGTGGGATACTGGAGTAACGGTATGAATTATGTTATTAATCTATTCCTTGTACAGACGAAACTATGAAAGCGAGTGCTTCACTTGGACACAACACTGTGCGCGTTAACAAACTCCTTTTACCTATCATTTACACCGAAGCAATACTTAGGATTGATTTATGCTGTTGTCTCATATTTTGAGCTGGCAAAATACCTACAAAGACAGCTACATAAACCAATACAAATATTACGCCAGTGTAAACGACGGGTTAGAGTGGCCTAGATCATCCTAGTCTAGATGCGGAGAACAAACATTTGTAGTTGTCTCGCGTGAAATGTACCTACACCTACCCTAAAATACCCAGGCCTTAGCTGTTTTAATTCCGGTATGGGGCTCATAGCTATAAACCTACCTATTTGTGGTCAACAAATCGTTGTTTAACTCTTTCGTGCAGTTTACAGCTGCCATAAAGGGCGTAATTTACCGTAACGCTATTAAAATCTATTCTGGTGCGAGTCGGTGCAACTGTGGGGCCGAATGCGCCGGGATGTGTTCAGCTCAAATGAACCAGTTGTTGAAAGGCACAATAAGTATTCAGTCAGATAGTATTTGCATTTAGAGAGAGCTTACCTGCCGTCCGATAAACACAGTTTTGAGTTATAAGGTATAACACGGGACTTAATATCTCTAGAAATTGTGAACATACAGATTTAATGTTAGAGCAGTGTAAAGTAAACGATAGGAAAATAAGACCCTGATAATATGATGTTATTGAGGAAAAGTTGCGTAGTAGATATATATAAATCAAATGTTAGCAAAATGTTACTTAACAGTATTTTTAATCCCCGACGAAAAAAGTTAATCCATACAAATAAATAAAATTGGAGTGTCTGTTTGTAATATCAAAATAACACCTTTTCACTAAATGCAAGTACATACGACAACTATAGCAAATACGCGATTAAAAAATTTTTTGTCTGTCTGTATGTTTGTTCCGGGTAATCTCCGAAACGGCTCCGAAAATAGGTCCTGTTCGGCGGGCTCAGAACGCGGGAGCGGGCTTTTTTGTTAAGCTAAATTCCACGCGGACGAAGTCGCGGGCTCAGCTAGTATGTATATAAGTTTAACATGTGTATCTGTTTATCTGTCTGTGGCATCGTAGCGCCCAAGCGGATGAACTGATTTTAATTTTGTTTATTTTTTGTCAGAAAGGTATTCTGATCGAGAGTGTTCTTAGCTATGTTTAATGAAAATCGGTTCAGCCATTTGAAAATGATCAGCTCTTTTGTAGTTACAAAAGTCGTCGCTTCGGGGTTTTTCATTTTCAATTTATAGCTATAGTTATTATTCCTTCAAATCTCATTATCGTGTCAAAAAGCCAGAAACAAATAAAAAAATACCTACTGGAATTAATAAAAACTTCATGAAGTCTTTTAGTTCGACTAAAGATTTTATTAAATATGTACGAATAGGCACGGAGCCAGACAAATAATCAGCCACCTTAGAAGCGAAGAATGAATTTGAAGAAGAAACAAAATCTGGTTAGTATTTGGAACTAAAAATACAAAGCAATATTAAACCTACGCACATGGGCATAAAGGCGGAGTACCCAAGCAAGCAAGCAATCTGCTAATCAAGCAATCTGGATACATCAAAAGAGATTGTAGCATGTAGTAATCAATTATCTCTACTTAACCCCAGTTGGAGGAAGCGAGAGTGTATGTATATATATGGACATAATCATATTAAACTGAAGCCGCAGGCAGGAGTAACCTAATAATAAATAATTGCAATGGCTGATCTCATCCCAATAGAATCCCTTTGTTGTTGTAGGATGTTGTAACAACATGCCGTGTCGGCGGTATTATGTCAGACGGGGCACGCTACTTGGCATGTGTCCACGCAAGATTACCAAGCCTGTTATAGTAGAGGGTGTCGTAGAAGGGATTTCTTGATTATCTCAAGCGCGGCAGATTAACATAAGAGGGATACCTTGCACCCAGTGAGTACCTCCACCATATATGAACCCTCTATATAGTATCGCGCGTCTAGGGCAGCCAATCAGAGTAAAAATAGAACATTTAGAAAACCCCCGATGCGACGACTTTTTAAACTACAAAAGAGCTGATAATTTTCAAACGGCTGAACCGATTTCCATGAAACCTAGCTAAGAACACTCTCGATCAGAATACCTATCTAACAAAAAAAAACAAAATTGAAATCGGTTCATCCGCTTGGGCGCTACGATGCCACAGATACACAAATACAAATGCTAAACTTATAACACCCCCTTTTTTTGTCGGGGGTTAAAAATTAAATCGATAGGTAGAAATAACCGAGCGAGTCAGATTAAGGTATGGTGGGTATTAAGTAATTATACTTACATGCTGAAAAGTGTGCATTTAAATAAACTTTACATCCCCTCTGATGATCTTACCTCTTTTCCCCCCTTTTTACCATTCCGCAAAATAAAATTCCGGTGTGCGTATTTCTTCTCCTCCTAAACGGCTTGGCCGAATATAATTATGTTTCTTTTGACTCATAGGGTCATCTGGACGGTTCTTAGCTATAGTTGGACTCGGTAGGCACTATTGCCAACATACAGATAATAAAAAACTATGCTACTCATAAACTACAAAACAGTCATATTCCAAAACGCTACACTAAAAGTTAAGCTACACGGGCGTATGAAGCGATAAAAGCGACAACTAGCTCGCGACACGAAATCGCATCAGTCTTTTGTCGCTGTATCCATTTCAGCATGAATTTCGATCATACACCGTTTGTTTGCCATAGGAGAACAGGTGTTCCGAACTCGTGAGTTATTGCCCACCCGATACGTGAATAATGGGAAAGCTGGTGGCACGAACATGGCCGCTTTTTCAACAGTCCGAGCCATAACTTGTGACTAAACTTCAACATGCACACCACTTAGTTTTATTAGAACGCTTTTTACGAATTAGTAGAGATTCTTTGCGAAGGTAGAGTCGGACTGACTCATGTAAATGAATGTTTGTGTGTGTGATGTGAAGAGGTCTGCAGTTATTGGTATTTAGTGAAATAACATCACTGTTTTCAGTGACAACACTTATATTAATTGTGAACAGCACAATATAATTTAATAATTAATTAAGCACACAAAATATCGACCAGTTCGTAGGCTAGGTGAAGTGGAAGAGAGAGTGAGAAGAACGATAGGGTTGCCAATACAAATTAGTATAATGTTGTTGCGAACAAAGGTTCAATGCATGGAAAATTTATTATTATTACCGAATAGTTAATATTCCATATTATACAGTGTGTCCGAGATATTACTAGCGAAAATCAAAAGAAATCAACGTCAAGCCGGAAACGGGTGATAGAGAAAGTGGTGATTGACAGTTATGAGAAAACTATAAAAGAAAAAACTTTGTCATGTACTTTAAAATTATATCCACCTCAAAAACTCGATAAAACGAACACCCTGTGATAATCTTTCTAGTACTGTGACTGCAAATCATGAAAGTACCTACTTACATGTCAAATTTTAAAAGTACGTGACTCATTATTTTTCATAACAGTTGTTTCTCATAACGGATGAACGGATTGTTACTAACAACAGTAGATGTTTGAGAACTGTGTACTTACGGATATCCACAAGGCGAAGACGAGACCACAAAGTGATTTTTTTAATTCCTCAAGAATTTGGACATACCTGTAACGAAAACAAATAATATAAATATACGGTAAGTAAATATACCCACATCATATTTTTTGGACAACTTTATCCCCTTAGTTCCGTAAACAGAATCATAAATCGTATAGCGGAAACCAAAACGACAAATGCGAGATATAATAATAATATTTTATGTGGAAAAAATGAAAAATAGCCTGTTACGAACACCCAGTTACGGTATAATTTGTTACTTAAACCTGCTGAACAAATAATTGATAAATTGCAAAACGATAAGAAGAGACTATTGATGCAGAACATCAAGATACTATTGAGGAGATTATTGATGCACATAAGGGCCTGTGCACACCACGTTTTATAAACACGCCGTCGACAGCGCGCTTTTTCCGACAAAGGTCTACAGGCTGCGTCTGACTCGCGTGTGTATCACACCTGTATCGCTACAAACGCGCGGCGACGGCGCGTTAAAACAACGTGGTGTGCACAGGCCCTAGGTACAAATAGGCTCACACTACATACTAGATCCTTTAAACCTTTATAAAACACAACCTTTTCTTAAAACATTAATAATAATGACGAACATTTAAATAGACTGGTTATTATTTTTACGATGGTTAAGCCAAGCTGTAGCCAATTGTTTACTGGCTGGCTCTCTTACAGAAGATCCGCGTACAGTAATGAGTGAGAAAGCCGGAAGAGTAACCTACCTTCCCTTCCTTTATATCTGTTCCACACCCTTTCAGGTTGGCACCGTGCAAGCAATGCCTTTGATATTGCAGGCACTTATAACCTACGTTAATACTCAACATGAGGCGATTCGTACGCTTGTTTGCCGACTTTGTCATACTAATATTATAAAGAGGAAAACTTTGTTTGTTTGATTGTAATGAATAGGCTCCGAAACTACTGAACCTATTTGAAAAATTCTTTCACTTTTGGGAAGCTACACTATCCCTGGGTGACATAGGCTATAATATATTTTCAAAAAAATTAGGGATTCTTACTAAAATCGAATAATGTACACGAATAAAACAGCAATGTACCCATGCGAAGCCGGGGCGGGCTGCTAGTTTTATATAAAACAACACCCTAAAACAACATACACTTATATTTTTTGATCATAAGGCTTCATGCTTGACAAAAAATAAGTGCCATTTGAATTGAACAAAACACCTCGGCTACTGAATAGAAACAAATATGATGCCATTGAAACCAACGAACAAATCTATTGTTCAGAATGAACTAACTATTTACACATAAGTATTACACGAACAAACCGATAAAAACATTTCAGATAGATATTGACTCGGATATCCCTTTGAAGTCTCAATAGAGCGGTGACGGGCGCTTTTTCAACCGTCTGAATAACAATAATAAAATTACTGAGTCATAAAAAAGCGATCAAAGCATCAAGGAAGGTGGCCCCAAGATGAACGCGATACACAAAGAGTGTAAAAAAGTGCTCAGCGAGGATCGGAGGACACCATTCATCATTCCCCGACAAACGATCCACAATCGAGGCGGGCTGACGACACGGGTTGAACATTTGTATGAAGAATATCGAAGGTGTCAGCTACCGTTCGTCCTAATGCTAAAAATTATGTTATATCCGTGCCCGACACAATTCAGTAAGTCTTTTGAGAATGTGCCCTTATCAGGATCTGTGATCGCTACTAGGCCATTCTATAGTATTCATACAAGTAGAGTTCACGATGCTAAAGCTGAATTGTAGCTATTGACTTCCGCTTATATACTTGGTAGAGCAAGCATATATAGGTGACGGTAACAGCGGTAACAGTCTGAGCGCTTGTTTACCGAACGGGATATAAAAAATAGTAGTACTTAAGTAATTTGCGACCATAATTTTGATGGTTTCCCTTGCGATATTAATTACATTAAAGCCTAGACAGGCAAAACAATCTATTGGGGGTTTAGATAAGGGTTATTTTTTATAACTAACCCAAATATCCTGGGCTCACAGAACAGTACTCAAGTAAGTGGGTAGGTAAGTACCTACCTAAGTGTGTATCTTGGGTCTATTTTTTGATAACCGACAAAACGTAGCTGGCTAAAAATACATAATAACTACCATATTGAACTGGCTACGGAACCCTGCATTGCCCATGGCCCGACATGCACTTGGCAAATTTTCATTATTTACGAACAGCATTTTTTTTATAAGGAAATACGAGTTTTTGTTGTTGTTGTTTAATGATAACATCGGTGTATGAAATTCTGCTACCTTAATAATTTCCAAATGGTAAAAGTTTCCACAAACAAATTGCTACCAAGGCCACCTGTTTTGGCATATTACAATGGGCACGAACGTCTGAAACATACATCAGGGCAGAATGGACCACGTTTTGTAACAAAGGCGTAGTACGGTCTGGGCGGGCGCTCTTAACACGCGATCCTATTAATATGCAAATTAAACAAAGAAAAGGAATAGTGGAGCGCACCTGTGCCCCGGGAACATTTGTTCTTGACCTTTTTGCCTGCTCCTTACTGGAGTGAAATGACTAGGTCCATTTACCAAACAAATCATACCTACTCGTTCAAGCATTCGCTCGGAGGTTTACCTAACTACGATTGCGTCTAGGCGGCTCGATTAGGTAACGTTATTCTTTAAAAAATATATTAAAATGAAAACCGATCTCTTGAAATTTGATTTATTTCGAGATTGGTTACTGCCATTTCATAAAGTAATGCGACTTGCAACTTTAATCTGTCTCTTTTAAAGTGCAGTCTAGCTTACACAGTCAAGTTATGTTTAGTTACAGTTTCGTGAAATTTACGTCAATAATCACAAATACGATACAGAGGTATGTTAGTGACGCACCGCCAGACAGCGTGTTCTCGGAAGGATGAACAATAAAAACCGCATAAACGCAAATGCGGGCCGCGCCTATTGTCTCACATATCGTGTATCGACTCCCTACTCTACTCCCTTCGCACAGGTGGTTGCGCAAAATCATCAATCGGCCTAGATTAGAAAGGATGTAAGTTGTAAAATCGATGTTGAAATCGATTGTTTGGTGTTTGATCGCGTGATTCCGATGAGATTCTCCAAACATACCCCTGTGAATGGTTTTACAAATTACACTTAAGCAGTGTTCGAATAGAACAAATCAAAAAGTTTTCATCATAGTAACATTATACCGCTTTGAAATATGTTCATATTGTACCTAATGTAACAGGTTTTCAGATTAGAAGCTAATCCACCTAATTTGATGGCTACTTAGCTCTCTAGCTAGCCAGCTAAAACAGTTCCTTCTAAGATAGGTACCAAACAAATGTCTTTTCAACGTAATACTTACATTTATTGCGAACATTCCTTTTATCTTTGATGTAAAAAGAAATATTTAACATCGATATTAGGTCGGTACTCGTATCTACATCTCTTGCGTACATTGCTGTCATGTTTCGAATACAAAAAATGCGTCACAAATTCACTATGTCAGATTATTGCGTTCGCGGCGCTGTCGCGTTCGCTTCTGCGATTTGATTTGTTTATGGATTATCATATTCAGGTGTCAAACTAGAGAGGAATTGCTTCCGTACCAGGAAAACAGCGAACTGTATTATCGTAAATGTGAGGTGTATTTGTTTGTAGGCACCAGTAAATGTTTATACAGGTAAATTCTTTTGTGTTTGGTTATGCTCAAATATAGAGGTCATGAATTTTGGATTGGCTATTAAATCTCTATTAATTTTAAATAAACAACGTCCTTAGTGTCGCAGTTTTTTGGGAATAAACCCTGAAATCATGGAATTCGCGTTAAAAATCAGAGGTCGATTGAAGTAGGTACACAAACTAATTATTAGAACATTTAGATATTGTTAGCAAGGAAAGCAATACAAGCAAAATAAATGAAGCGGCAGCTTTAGAATTTACTAAAACGAGTAGCGCTATGGGCGGGCGCGGGCAAGACAGGTAAACGTTTGTTTTTGCCGGCAGTAGACCTCACCTGGGAACTTGTATTGTACGATTCTACATTCCCTTATACCTAAACGCCCACATCCGAGAACATATGATAAAGGTTTTGTGGACTTACGGCCAAATCCAGTATTCAATTCAAAAGTCATAATTCAGACCAATCTGGATTACGCACGAACTGTACCTTACCCTTAGCTACTTAGCCTTAGCTGCTTAGGTTCTTATACCAATATCAAATTGCGCTACGTTCAAATCAGTGCTATTAAAAGATCGCAGACCAATTCAATTCTGACAACATACCTTTTCGCGCAAATTAATAGCCAAAGTCAATCGCTCACGAACTCTGTCTTTCTGTTTGGCATCAGATAATGTTGTCTGTAGGGCGATTTAAGTCCTCCTGAATAAATGATAGTGAACAGCGGGTATTCCTAAAACTCTTTAAAAATTAAGCTGGAATTTCAAGAGGCTTATTCACCGAAAATAGCTCACTCTAATTTTTAAATTGCCTAGGTACCGCTGATGAACGGTCCACCTAATAGTAAGTGTAACCGTCGCCCAGGGCCCTAACCACGCTACCTACTCAAATCGTAATAGAAAAGCAAACGCTCGCGATTACGTTTCAAACGCTCCGCTTTTGACGTTTTGCTGACACGAGCTTCACGATTTCTACTGACATTGATATAGTATGGTGTCAGCAAAACGTCAAAAGCGGAGCGTTTGAAACGTAATCGCGAGCGTTTGCTTCTCTATTACGATTTGAGTAGCTAGCGTGGTTAGGGCCCTGGACACCTGCAACTTAAAGGCCTTCTAATATCCCTTTAGACATACCTGTTGAAGAGTAGAGTAGATATTGTATTGTAATTCAAAGGAAAGACATCAGGGTGGATCATTACTCAACTTCCGCTGCGTGCAGCTTAGACGAATAATAAGCGTTTGTTTTAGATATTCCGGATTCTACAGAGACTATTAAACACGGGGAAGCAGGGTAAATAGCTCTTTAGTCAACATAATAGTTTATGCAGTGTCCTCGGGAGGTCTATTAAGAGCAAAGTCAGTAAATCGAGATTAATTGCGACCGTAAAGTTGGGCACCCAGGATTCCCGCTGCGCCGATGGTTAGCGGGTGGCCAGCCGAAGCCGGGGCAGGTAGACCGCTGGTTAATACCGGGGGAACATGATGACTTAATAATACAACAGTGGTAGGTATATAATTTGTAAGGTATTTACTTCGAAATTCAAACTAAATAAATCAGTCGATGGTACTTTTGGCCAAAAATGTGGTAGATTGTAGATGTGTACGTCATTTCGGAGAATACTGGTAACGATAACTCACACTCTTTCTATTATTATTATTACTCATAATCTGAGGTATATAAACGATGACAAAAAAAGGAATACACATGTATTAAGGCACAAATTCTTACTTGCTTAACGTGCTTCTTAAGAGTTTATGTTCGAGGTTGAACAATAAGTACAATTATATCATTTTTTTTTTTATTCATATTTTCCTTTGTATACAAATTGCAAAGTGTAACTACCCCATTGAGACACTAACAAAAAACAATAACAATTTTTGGTACGCTTGCAAAATTTGTAATTTACTTTTTGGATGTTTCGTACATTTTTCCGGCTTAAAAAATAAAACGGCCCAAAGTACGCGCGCCGCCCGTCATCCCCTGGCGCTTATAAACAAACTGAGCATCCATTTATTTACATCTAGTAATTAGTGATGCCAATTTCCTACGGAGAAGTTACTACAGTATCGCATAAAGTTAAGTACCTTATTGGCTTATCTTGTTGCCTATAAATGCGCGTGACTGTCATGTCATGTCACTGACTCATGTTTTTGAGAATACAGTGATGGCTATGTAAATGGCACATTGTGAGTGATAAGAGTATTGAATTTTGTTGAAACCGACTAGTCGTCTGTTTATAATTTCTGTATGCGAGCGCCTCATTATGTGCATTCAGGACACTAAACATATTGTATGTACTCCCGAAATTATATATACGAGTACATATTTTTCAGCTAAACGTGCCTTCTTCATCGCCGCACACTGTAATATCCGGTTGTAATACCAAAGCTATTACAAAAAAATAGGAGGCAAATTCATTTTTTTATTTTGTTTATTTTTCGTATTCTATCGTCCCATCTCGCCATTTGGGAATTGCTTCCGTCATTAGTTGATTGCGTAGGACGGGCACAATACAAAACTGTGTCAATATCAAAAAGCATTCAAATATAAAACCATTTAGTTTGATTGTTTAATTAGAAAGAATCATGTGAGCAGGCATTTGTTCTTTCAAAAATTGCATTTCATTCGAATTTACATACACTCTTCAGACGACGTCCTTATGTTCTGTCACCTTAACAATTCCTAGAACAGTGTAAATACTTAGATCCTTACATGTGCCTCGTCAGCTCGTATCCGTCTAAGGAGCCACTTACATCCGAGACGTGCAGGATCATAACACAGTTACGTATTGCGGTGAACTAACGAAGTGTCCTCAAGTGCTGTGAAAGGACGCGAGGCAGGGCGGTGAGGTAACGGCCTTTTGAAACGGACCCGTCGAGGGTGCTCCGCTCCGGCGACGACCTCCTTCGAAAACGTATACAAACTTTGTGACGCTGGCGTTATTCGGAATATGTGTGACCATATTATAAAATAGCTGTGAAATATATTATATATATACAATGTAATATGAAATGTTGATAAAAAACACCAGATTAATAGAAACATGATTGACTTCTTTATTAATAAGTACTTTACTCTACAAAGTCGGAAAACAATATTATGACTGATTTTAGGCAGTTGCCGAAAGTTGCCGGAGCCTATGCAGATGCTAAATAAATAAATAATAAATATCGCCAGACGAACACACCAACTGTATGGTCCGAAACTAAGCAACGCTTGTACTATGGGTACCGTACACTGGAGTGGGGGCGATCCCAGTGACACCCAGACCTGGGCAAATTACGAAAGGGCCATTTTCGAAATTTACTCCAGCGGGAATCGAACCCGCAACCACCATGTTCAGTGAGCCGAGCGGCCTACGCTCGAACCACTGCGCCAAGCGGTCGTCGATGCTGGCAATGCCATTGGCATTCGAGGCAGCTCGAGGCAGATCGAGGCAGCTCGTATATAAGCTGGCTGTAGTCAATTGGCTATACCTTGGGTTTAACACCGAAAAAATTATGTGTACTTAATGCCAATGTTAGAAAAACACCAGATAACTAAGTAAAATGATTGTGGAATTAAGTATTTGAGTGTGATACCTACCAAATTACACCGAATTAATTTGTCTGAATAACGTTTCGTCGAAGCACTAATTATCTACCATTACCAAATTAATCGTGACCTTTAAACGCTGACAAATTATTAATAGAACGGCTGATATCTTTTTATAAATATTTTTTTTTAATTGGCGCGATTGACTGTTAGATCTTATAAAGGTACCTCGGCGGAACTACAAAACCCAAAAAGCTATCAATTTATTTTTAAGACATCAGCTTATAACGGATTCGGGATAGATCGTTTGCAAATTAATCTATTCTAAATGGTCTGGAATGAGGTATCCTCATTTTATTAGCATACTCATCCACTCAGCGGAATTACAAGATTTACAAGAGTTCATTAGTTGATTCGAGGTCGTCTCGAGTCTTGCAAGTCATTTAAATTCTACAGTATTTTCATACTAAGCATAATATGTTTCTTGCCGGATCTTCTCAGTCGAGGTCGCGTTCCGATCCGGTGGTACATTTACCCTCGCCACCTCTCCTGGCAGCGGCCCAAGCCGAGGTCGTGTCCCTTGTGGCGCCCTTGAGCTATTTGCCCCCCTGCCCCTCTGGCTGGAACGCACTTGCGCTCGCCCTCTGTCCGGGTGAAGTTGTTATGGCCAGTCTGGCCAACAACATATAGTCATAAAAAAAAAAAGCATAATATATATTAGACATAGAACATATCTAATGGCCTAGAAATCATCGTAAACTGGTTTAAAAAAAATTGCATACCAACTACTACGAGTAAAGATTAAAAAACATTGGCGGAAAAAATATAATTAGAAAGGTTTTCATTCATATTTTTTTTTTATTCGTGACTCGTCCATACCCTCAATAACTATTTCGGACTTTTGAAACACCCTGTCCGTACCACTGTATTCAGAAATCAGTTTACTGAATCCTTTATCTGCTTGCCAGTACACATTATGCTATTGATTTATATTGACCAATGGGGCCCTACTCTGTTAACGACTGTCGCTCGACTAGACTCACACTCAACTCGCTTTTGACAGTTTTCTCATAGAAAAACTGTCAAAACTGACGTTTTCATTTACACTATACGTCAAATAAGACGTATAGCGTAAATGAAAACGAGTCGAGTGTGAATCGATTCAACCGACAGTATATAGTTAACATAGTTGGACTGTAGGTTTCTATATTTTTGAGGAACTAGTTAGGCCCAGTCGGACCCTCGGCGCGCTATTTGATTTCCCCAGAGATTGTTTGGGAACCATGGATCCTTTCGGACTTATTACAAACCCTATCTGTCTTAAACTAAAGCTCTCTGAGGCAGAATATTTACGTTCCATATTATTTGAAGATACGAAATACCTACAAACTAATTATAGTTTTTTCCTTTTATATATATAGGTACATTATCGTCATAGAAATCAAAAGGCTAATTATTATTATTATTTGAAGAAGGGACATATTCAAAGGCGGTTTTAGACATATATTCAGAACGTCGCTCATTAACTCCCGATTTTACTTCGACAGGTTTTCATCCAATTACCAAAACGTTATCTTCTTCACTTTAGTCAGACACAAGTATGTAATTATTTCCCAGAATTTGATCTTTATTAGCGAGGCTATCGAATAAGGGGCCATCCATAAATTACGTCACACGTTAAGGGGTGGGAGGGAGTCGACGAAGTGTGACAAGGGGTGGGGAGGGGTCCCGAATTTTGTGACATCACATTTTTTTGACGTTCATTTTATTGAAAAATAATTTAAATGGAAATAAAAATAATTTCGGAACTGCTGTTTTAATTTCTAAATGTAAAATTGCAAAATATGTGACGTCACACTAGGTAGGGGGGGTCTCACAAATGTGACCAGCTGTGACAAGGACGGGGTCAAAAAATCATGAAATTCGTGTGACGTAATTTATGGATGGCCCCTAATACGGTGTGGGTGTGTTCTTCTAGTCATCTAGTAATCGCGATAAGTTTACACTTAAAGGTGGTAGAGCCAACCTGTAGCCAGCTGACTACAGCTCATACACTTATGGACTGTCTTCGCCGGGGTAGTACCACCCACTCACAGAAAATTGGCGTAGAATTATTATAAGTAGCTGAGTTTCATACAATAAGTGACAGATTAAGAAATATGAAGCCGTTTAAACCTACAATAATACGCCAATTTATTGTTCAAATGATTGTTCTTAAAATCCATCCGATCGTGATCTAAACTAAGCCTTTGCGCTTAAACGATTAATTTATCCAAAACAGAATTGCTCCGGGCTATTAATTATGTTAAAACACACGCATCGGGTTTTCGGGAACGCGACGACTAATTAAAATGTAAATGAAAACCAAGCTGAGGATACACACCATACCAAAAAGTTTGAGATGACATATTATAATCTATGTATATACTAGCTGTGCCCCGCGACTTCATCCGCGTAGTATTGGATTATTGGGTTAAAAAGTATCCTATATGTTAATCCCGGTTATAATCTATGTGTTCCAAATTTCATCCAAATCCGTTCCGTAGTTTTTGCGTGAAGGAGTAACAAACATACATACATCCACACTCACAAACTTTCGCATTTATAATATTAGTAGGATAACTCAAAGGTGACTGACTGACTGACATAGTGATCTATCAACGCACAGCCCAAACCACTGGACGGATCGGGCTGAAATTTGGCATGCAGGTAGATGTTATGACGTAGGCATCCGCTAAGAAAGGATTTTGATTAATTCTACCCCCAAGGGGATAAAATAGGGGCTGAAAGTTTGTATGAAACTTTGTGAATTAAATTCCACGCGGACGAAGTCGCGGGCACAGCTAGTATGGTCATATTTTGATATGTAAGTACTAGCTTTTGCCCCCAGGTTCGCTAGCGTATTTTGACTTCAAATATATAGCATCAATAGCCTAGTGTTTAGAGCGGCAGTCCTCGTAGCTGAGAGGTTCCGGGTTCGATCCCCATCCTTGCCATTATACCATTAATGTGAACCCACTCCTAACACAAGCATTAGATTAGTTGGAGGGGCGAAAAAAAATCTTGGTGCATTAAAAAGCTAGAAATAACTAGATAGGTAACCTTATAATTTCTTTCATTTGGAGTCGGTGTCAATTCAACTAAATAGTGGTAGGTATCTATGAAGTTGTCTTACCGTTCTGAAAACCAAGTGGCACCGAACATATAACCTCCTCCTTTTTTGAAGTAGGATAAAAAACAAAAGAATTGGTCAAGTTTAGGGGGAGAAGAATAAGAACACACAGGAATATTTTACATTAAGATAATTTAATTAATTCGTCAATACCCTGGTGAATAGAGGGGCCGTCCTCGTAGAAAAGTAAAAAAGGGATTGCTAGTAATTTAAAAAAAAAAATCCCTAGTTATCCTCTGTAAGCTAATTACAATAATCTAATAAAACTAAATAAATGATGTAAGATTTTCTGTGGTCTTTTTTGCCGTCTGAATTTAAGAGAAGTAGGTACTAAATTCTACCCATTATTCGAAACGATCCCTAACATAAAGAGTTAGGTAAGTAAATATATTAGTATACCTATTCTAATACCACCTAAATATTAAATCCAAGTTATACTATGCATAACAGATACAACAAATATTTACCAATACCATGTTTTGTTTCAAAAAATAGAGATGATATCATGTATTGTATGGAAATTTTATCACTGCAAACGTGGAGTAAACCCTTCCAACAGATTCAAAGAGAAATTATACGGGTGTCAGATCCACGCATGTTGTTTAAACTGGAATATACTGTAAACAGGATTACTGAATCTCAAGCCTACCTAATACCACAGAATAGATACCTAATACTAAACTAATACATTTAACAACATAATTCCCTGACGGCCCTAACTCACCCTCGATACCTAATCAAGTAATCACTTATTGATGGAATTTAGGCCACTAGCATACGTGAATAGGCCACCGAAGTATACGGTTGCTGAGCGACCACGAAATTCAATTACCCACCATTTGTCTAACCAAATTTCAGCTCACGCAGGGTTACCACACATCAAAATTCATCCGGGATATAATATTGTTTGGCTCTTGACATGATTTTTCGTTTATTCAATAAAATGCAGAAGGGTTTTTTATTAGTATTAGTTACAAATCCTTGTGGGTGTAAGTGTGTCAGGATTTTCGTATGTACATAAATCAATGTCCGTATTAGGATTGACATACTCGTATACATGATGTAAGGGCATCGTAACAAAAACTGATACCATGGATTCAACTCATGATTCTGGACCCCCAGAGCTGGAATTTTCCGTTGACAATTTCATGAATAATGCTCAATTATTGAGCATTTTTAAATTGATTTTAGCATGAAATCATGTTACATGTCTATCTTAAGTGATTTTACATTAAATCGATCAATAAATACAATTTAAACTCAATACGCTCGAGGGCGCATTTCATGCTAAAATTAATTTTAACATGCAGTTAAAATTTTAGCATAATTCATGAAAATATTGACGGAAAGTTCCAATTCCGTAGGGTCCAGAATCATGAGTTGAATCCGTGGTATCAGTTTTCGTTACGATGCCGCTCACACCCTGAATAGAAATAAACATAACCCTAAGCCCAGGTAAGTATGTTATAAATTATTTACTAGAACGGAACGAAAATTAATAAGAAATGGTAAATAAATAACTAATGGTTTGATGTTGTCAGCCGATGACGAATAACGATGGATATTTGGTGTTTACAAATACCTTGACTAGTTATGTACACATAGCGTCGCGCAATGTCTTCATTAGACCTAATAACAACTCACTATCTTCAGTTTTAATATTATTGTCAAGTAATATTAAAGAAGGCATAATCATAATCAATAATAATAATAAAAATGCTATATGTTATCAGATGAGTTCAGGGGTGCTACTCTTAGCAACGATAATCGATATATCGTTACATTTGTAGTGTCGATTACTGAACGAACGATACAAACTTATCGTTCATTCAGACGATATACGACGGCAAAAAATATGGAATTTAGAGTGGGACTTGACACGACAAATCTCACGATATATCGATTATCGTTGCTAAGAGTAGCACCCCTGATGACGCTTGGTCGGACTGAGGTGACGTTATGTGTCTACTTCATTGCTGTCAGTGTCAAGATTAAAACTCTTCTTCTTTCCTCAAAAATACGGCCCACCCAGTTTAATTAACCCAACCCAAATTACACTAATTCTTATATTAATACTATTAATACAAATACAAACTTATAATTAGAATTAGAGAGAGCAAGCGATTATCACATTAATACATACATAGACAGGGTCTGGCGTGAACTGTCAAGTGTCAATATCACGTCAACGTGGCGCCGCCTAGTGGCAAAACAAAAAACCTGGCTTGCATTGTTCTAAATGCAAGCTTCCAGTTTCCATACATTAATATACGATATGCAATACGTACCGCAAACAAACAATTTACTTTATTTACGTTATTCGCTGACTAATGTTAATTACTAATATTTATGGTCAGGACATGGTGACTGATAATTAAATGACATACGCTTCGTTATCACAATACCTATTAGGTGTCGTCGTATTGGTAAAACCCCAATGTGAAGTAGCTAAGTTACGCTCGCTACAGTCTAGACGAAATGTTTTTATGAAATCGTACAGCATCTCTACATGGGCCACCAGTGCAATTGACTAATAAAATATTTTACGTAGACGCCAGCGACTAGCGAACGTATAAACTTATGGTAGAGCTACAGGTCCACAGAGAGCAAATACCAAATTGCTAATTATATGGTCGAATATCGGTAGATACGCAACTACCTGTTACTTGTGCAAACTGTTATTGTACCAAAACCATAACAGTTACATTTTATAACAGTGACAAAGAATTCCAATATCACGTTTTGAATTTAGAATGCTGCGTCCCGCGCTACAACATCTGCAGTTCCACAATTATAACCGTTACAGTTTAATTCATTGGCAAACGGACTCGTAATTACAAACATCCCGTTCCAACAACTCTGTGCTTGCGGAGCACAGATAATTAATTAACGGCACCACAGGTTAAGACATAACCTGACAGGGGCTGTCGCGAACATGTGTGTGGTGATATTGAGATGAGTAATACCTAATTGTGGGTATTCCAAGAGCAAGGATATGAGAAAACTGGAAGAATATACATCAAATTGTTGCTTTTTCGAGATATTATAGAAGGAAGAAAAGTAAGGAGTTTTTATCATCATCGATTCTATCGAGAGCCTTATTAGAATGTACTGCTGCTCCAATTTGAATTTGAAAGCAAACAATATCTCGGTATTTGCGTAAGCAAACGGCGCAATATATTGTTACTAATATATTGGTTTTCTAATACTTAAGTGGGTAACGACCCTGGACGATGTTAAGCAGTTACCGTAGCCTATAGCGATACCAAAAGCATTGCTCGCATGTTCCCGACCTCAAGGTATTTAGGGCAGAGGAAGGGGAAGGGAGAAAGATTGGGCTTCTAGCTCTCCTAACCATCGTACGAAATGCAGCTACAATAGACGCTCTTTATGCTAATCTTCTGTGAGAAGGTGGTACTACCACGGTCGAGCCAGCCCGTATATGAGCAGTAGGCCATATTCCACAACGCTGGCCCAGTGTGGATTAAAGACCCTCAAACGTCTTTCAAAAGATGTCCATTACTTTATTATCGTTGCTTTATTTTTCGTTCAGAAATGTTCTTCGATCTATTATTTTTGTTAGCATGTTCGTTATTAAAACATCACCTAATTATATCGCAGAGAATAGGTATCAACGAATGAAAAGAAACGGCTATTTTTATGCGAACAATTTACGAATCGGGTCAAGAACAAACCGATTGTATGTTGTTTTTAATGGAAATTCGGGACACGGTGAAATATTTTTTTTTGCTTAAGGTGAAGGCGCCTGTCTAGCCCGCGAAGTTCAAATTTTTTGAGTTCTTTTAGAAATTTTTCAAAATCTGACAATAATAGAAGACAAATATTGTAATTCGCGAAAAAGACCATGTGCAGTGCATTTATTAATACATTTATTTTACTCTAAATATTATCACGGTGGATATGATACTAGTAAATCACTAAATATACAAAAATTGCCAGATTATCTGGATAGCTGTCGTTCTTGAAATGTTTTAGAGTAAGTTGGATATATTAATAAATGCACTGCACACGGTCTTTTTCGCGAATTACAAAATTTGTCTTTTATTATTGTCAGATTTTGAAAAATTTCTAAAAGAACTCAAAAAATTTGAACTTCGCGGGCTAGATGGGCGCTTTAGCCTTAACAAAACAATACAAATATAGCCACTGCCCACTGGTTACATGAGCAAAATTGGGGGAAAGAGTTCGACGAACTAAGCCTTTTCAAATAAAACTAGGGCGACATTCGCTTACATTATCATTCGATGTTATTTCATTTTCTCATAAACATTCTTTTGTGTCTCGCTCTGGAGGAAACCAATTTGCGTGTTCTAATCAGAAAAAAATAATAATTTCCGATGCAAATCTTAACGATCTTATCGAAAGTGACTTCCAATTAACCGCTGAGCTCAAAGTCACGAAAAATAACAACGGCTTTTAAAATTTTCCTTTTGCCTTTGTATTCTACCTTTCAAGTTAAACATTCAAGGCGGTATTTTACGGCTCGTGTCTTCGTGAACAAGTCTGAATTCAAACTTAAAGCCTGAACAAAAAGCGCCGTGAGATATTCCGTTGGAAATGCAACCAGGGGCCAAATCTGTTAAGCGTTCGAAGTCCGCTAACGATTGCTTCTCGTGTCGAGCGAGTCGAGAATTGGTCGGCACGGGTGGGCGAGCGGTTAGTGGAATACGGAAAACTGTGGTTTTGCCCGTCGAGTGCAAATCGAGCGTTATAGCAACAGTTAACAGACTTGGCCCCCTGATCTAAAGCCAAACCTTGTTATAATCACCCTTTTGTCAAACTGTCCGTCTCTACCCCTCTCCTTCCTTATCTGTTATAACAGTGTTCCAATTAAGTCCAATTTCAATACCACACAAATTCAGTTTGGATTTCATTTACTTCATATAACAGAAGTATTACTCAGTAATATATAAGATTTGGGATTTACAGATTATATTTAAGATGAAATGAGATTAATACTCTGTCCGGGCTGACAAGATCAACTTCTCATTGGTTTCATGTTCACGGTTATTTATAGTAAGTAGCTAGTAAGTAAGTAGGATATGTAAATAATATATGTCTCTAATAATACACTTTGTAATGGATAATTTAGCTCAGCTATAGAAATACCTCTACATTTTTTTAAACACCTTTTCAATGTCACCCTTCCAAATTGCTGACTTGCCGCTATATGAATAAGGTACACGATGAGTTGTACTATAATTATGTTAACCGATAACAGCCATGATTAAAAAAAATCTCATCTCGCGGTAGTACAATCCGTCCTCGCGAAGCACTGTTAACTTTAATCCAAAGTTTAATTAATTTCCAATCAGAAAATATGCAAGCTTCGTGCTTCAATTAACCTGGGCTCACACTCTCAGTATAATGAGGTGTACTGGCTGATGATGAAGACTTAAGGCCCGTAATTAATAAATCCATCTCAAGTATGAGAGCGATCTTGGAAATGTCATTTTTATGTCATATCAGTACAAAATCACATGGTAAGTTGGTATTCAAAATCGCTCTCAGATATGAGATCGATTAATTAATAACTAGCCGCATGACTCCAATGAAAATTCACGGAGCTCTAGATGATGCAATAATATTACATTTAAGTACAATTTTAAATGAATTGGTGGTACAACCAATTGTATGCATATATGATTAGCTTATTAATATAATAATATTATAATGTCAAATACTTAGAGCTAATTACTGCACAAAGTATTACGTATGAAACTTACAATGAAAACTAAATAGTTACCTACTAACGGAACTAATGTTTTTTTTATTAAATGTATCATCTATACCTATACGTAGTTTCGAACTAATTCAACGACAATTTTACCAATATTCAATGCTCAACAACTTCGCGAATTGAAAGCGAACCATTTGGAAAAACAAACAGCAAATCAAAGCATAGAAATGCCGCATTCGATCCAAATGAAACCTCGGGACTCAGTATACTGTTAAAAATGGTATAAAAATAAAATCGGAGAGGCGACCGAAGGGAAGAAATAAAGTAAGAACGAGACAGCCACGACGGGCTAAAGGAAATAAAAGAGAGAGAAGCGGATTGTTTCAAATGGGCTTATTATTATGTCGGTGTCGGACCTACCGCGAGCGCACGGAGCACTGACCAGTCTTTTTTTATGTAACTATAGATTAATTACTAGCTGGAATGATCATAGATTATTTCATATTGTTTTAAAAATCATAATAATAAATATTTGTAAGTCATCATCATCTGCTTTATTTTTTCCCATTATCTGGGGTCGGCGCAGTATGTCTTTTCCTTCCATTCATCGCGCTTTCCCGTCATTCTCACATCCACTCCAACCTCGTTCATATCACTCTTGATGATATGTCGTTCATATCAATCCATCCATCTTTTCTTGGGCCTTCCTCTCGCACTGTTTTCACCCACATTCTCATCCCTTCTCATCACGTGTTGAAACCATTCCATTCAAAACCATTCAAATAGTTGTAAGTATGTCATACTTATGATTTGTTTATCGTCTTACCTTGTGAGTCTTTTCTAGGACTTCATACTAAGCGTCTTAACTAATCTGATCCTATTATCCTGTTTCTTGTTTATTTGTCATTTATAAACCTACTAGCTTTTGCCCGGCATTTCTTGTCCGCGTGGATCTCGAAAGAATTTGCATACAAACTTCCATCCTCAATTTAACCCTTCAAGTTTTATTTTCGCGACAATATGTAACCTATGTCCTTCTCCAAGGTCAAATTCATATCTATACCAAAATTCATAGTTGGTTGATGGTTCAGCAGTTTGCGTGAAAACGTAACGAGTTACTTTTGCATTTATTTATATTAGTTCTGATAAATCTTTTTCTCACGAAAAATACTGAGTAAAATTTAACATCAATTTTATGAAGCCCTCTTAATACTTTACCTAGAATTCTTGATCATTATAAGCGGATTAGTCGCCCACTTTGTATACTTTAAAAGGTTTCTTATCAATTTTGCAAAAACAAAAAAAAACATTGAAAGGTTTTCAAATGGTCCACCTTGTAAGTACTGATTACGTTTGTAGGCAACCAACATCGAAGGCAATAATTTGTCCGTTCCCAACAGCGACCTTCATTAGGACACCGGCAGGTACAAGTTTTTTTTACTCAACCCGATGTCGGACCTCCTTATTATTGGCTCGTAATCGCCGCCCTAACATCCTAACACGACCAGCTTTTTATTACTTACATTACTAGCTACGATTGTTTCTTGTTGCCTACTGACAGTGATTAAATATAAAGTTACTGTCGATGGGAAGAACGTTGGTATTTCGACACGTAGGTAATCAAGTTTTTTTCAGAGACTCAAGATTTCTTTGCTAACAAAATGAAATATTTTTTTCTATACTTTTTATGTTCTTTCAATATGCTCTTGTTTATTGATGAAATTTTAATTATAGCATTATTGAATATACAGGTGATTCAAAATTACGATATAAAAGTTTAGGTATGTATACAGTAGATGACATTATATACATAGAAACCTAGGAAAGACAGGGTATACATAGGCAAACATCATATTTTCTGAGTTACGGCCATTTGAATATTTGATACAATTTTCGTATTATCATAGTAGAATCAAAATACTAAGTACCTACCTACTCATTTCACTCGTAAAATATGCTTATTCCGAGAAAACTCTTGTCATACTCAAATTGCAGGATAAGTCACCGTCACTAACTATAAAACGATGCCAGCAAATCTCTATGAAGGCGTGATCAATTGGAGCTTAAAAACGTTTGTCTGGCATTTATTCAACTATATCAGATCGTTAGTAGATACGATAACTGCGAGCAACATCGAATCACTTTATGCGCTGACAATTTGATCCGAATTGAACCCTGCGATACTGGGAAAGGAATATGAAAAAGGTTTATTGAACATTCGACTTCTCGTAAGACATCGTCTCGCCAGAAGGTTACCATTTTCGTTCCAAATCCTGAGCGCGCGAATGAAAACTCGTTTGCATAATATAAGACAAGCCCAGTATTGAGAGTTAACGCAAATAAATGGCTCCCTCAAGTTAAGACGACAATTTACCGGGTCAACGGAATCGAGATCAATTTGTGGTCAGCCAGACCATACCGAAAACAAAATCGCTTACTCTTTTTTGATGTACGGCTATGTACTAAAAAGGACTGTTTACATCACTCAAAGAAAATTTGTCATAAAGTTTCACTTTCCTGAAGGAATAGATAAAATTATCTTTTGGATGCGGGGATTTAGCAATTATATAGTAATTTTATTACACATTAGCTTGTTCCCGTGGCCTCGTAAGCACGTTTTCTGGATGCCGACTGCAGCGCTATCTACCGGGTCCAACTAAAATTAAGAACCATCCAGGTGACGCCATAAATACAAAAAATCATCAAAATCGGTCAAGCCGTTTAGATTACGAACACACGAACACTGGAATTTAATGATAAAAAAGATAAAAGGAATATAAATAAATGATGTACCTACCTACTAAACTCAAACTTTGAATATCTTCATAACACTTTTTATTAGCTTTTTAAATGAATCAAACTCCAAGAAAGACAATAAAGTTGCTTCCGATTCTCAATTATTATTGGACCAAGTCAGAAACTGCTTACTGCGTCATTCTTCGTTATAATAAGTATAACCCACTTCCTCTGTGAAACAAGACCGAAGTTTAACAACAAGATTTCATGAAGATTACGTAACGCGTTGGTTCTAAATCACATTTTCATTTGACACTCTCTTGTTCAAGTTAGACTGCTTATTTACTTGATAAATGGTTACCCAGATAAACTTGAATCGGGTAATAAACACATTACGTACTTACTATGTAAACTTCCACCACCTTATTGATGAGCGCGGTAATAGTTATACACTGAATGATCACTTCACCACATATTATAAAACAAAGTCGCTTCCCGCTGTCTGTATGTCCCTATGTATGCTTAGATCTTTAAAACTACGCAAGGGATTTTAATGCGGTGTTTTTTAATACATATAGTGATTCAAGAGGAAGGTCTATATGCATAATACATGCTTAATATAGAAGAGAAACACTGATAATTTTAGAGGTTTCTTGCACCCGTGCGAAGCCGGGGTGGGTCACTAGTTCTGTCATAAATAATTTGACATTCGAAAGAAGATGACAAAGCACGGTGTAACTATACAACCGCTAATCCACGTGTTAATAAGGGGGCCAAAGTCCAGAGTGGAGCCAAGCTGTAGCCGACTGACTACAGCTCACGGGCTGACTCTAACATGGTTTTAACACTCCCACAGAAGATGGACGTATAGCTATTACAGCCACGTTTCGTACGATAAGTAAGAGATCGCTCACGCTCCGTTCCCCTCTGTTCCACTCCTCTTAAGGTCGGCAACGTGCGAGCAATGCGATTGGTATTGCAAGCATCTGCAGGCAACAGTAACTGCTTAAAATCAGGCGGGTCGCAGGCTTGTGTCCCGACTGTTACAAAAAAATATATCATAAATATCATAGATACGTAATTTCAACAAAATTTAAACGCTGTTGTTTTCTAGAATTCGACAGCAAAGCGACAATGTTATTGCTTCCAGACGCGTCTGCTACAAACAAAAATAAAATAAGTAAGTAAAACTCTGAGCAAACATCCGAATGGAATCGGGGATACCTTCATTAACTGCAGGTGTGGTCGCTGTGGCCGAAGCTTTAGGTTTATTTTGTCTTTTTATGTACAAACTTTCTCCGCAAAGGTATTATGCTACCAGGTTTAAGGGTTTATGTGTGCAATTTCGATATCTACCAAATTACGTCATTTGAAAATCAAATATACCTAATCCAAAAATACAAAAAAAAACGTTACTCTGTACTTAGAAGTTAGCTGTAACTAATACAACCGTTATTTTATGTCATAATAATAATAATATCGCCAGACTGACACACCAACTGTATGGTCCCATACTAAGCTACGGTTGTACTGTGGGTAGCGTACAATGGACTGGGGGCGTTCCCAGTGACACCCAGACCTGTGAAAATTACGAAAAGGCCATTTCCGAAATTTTCCCGGAATCGAACCCGCAACACCGCCCTGTGCAGTGAGCCGAGCGGCCTACGCACGTACCACTGCGCCAAGCGGTCGTCAAAAAATGATATGAAAATTGTATCTTGATATAGAGATTGTATAATAAAAGAACAAAATCGCCAAAAATAAATGTAAGAGTTAGAACACCTACACACAACAGTGACAAACAGGTTGAACAAGAAAAATACCAAGATAGGTACACATTGTAGTGTCTGAAATTGCTTCCCCCACTTTATTGAGGCTATCAATATACGAAATTCAATAACAAAGGAAGATCCGAGGACCGCGCGGCCTTTCTGGCCACATAACATTTTAACACCATTAATCTAAATTGAAGGCCCAACTTATCTGATCGGATGCATACCCATATCAATAGTTTTTGGTAATGGATTTCCTGACATATGGAAGAACTTCGGACATAGGCACCCCACTTCCTTATTCTACGAAAGATAATCTGGCGAGCTTAATGAAGATACAATTACATTATCCAAGCAGATAAGTAGATTATTTCCTTTCTCACGTTGATTAATGATCCTATTACAATGCTAGATTAGAGTTGTTATGGTGATGCAGTGATAGCCGATTGGCTAAGCACGGACACCAGGTCCTGGGTTCAAACCTTAGCTCGCACCTCTGGGTATCTCGAAAGCTATGTGCGAATCATAATTTCTATATTATTATCACTTGCTTACGGTGAAGGACAACATCGTGAGGAAAGATGCATGACTTGGAAAACCCAAGCAATTGCAGAAAGACATGTGATATCCGCCATCCCGATCTGGGCCAGCCTGGTGGATTACAGCCTGAACCCCCCTCGTAGTGAGAGGAGGACGTGCCCAGGAGTGGGACGTTAAAAGGGCTAAATTATTTATTTTTATTATTATTGCCTAATTGTAAGTCAAATACTTGTTTCTGTACAAAAACTTGAAGATACCCGGACCCTTCCCAATTTTGGGAACTCAATCAACTTGTTTCCTGTTTAACTTCACCGCTAACAATGGATGATTCGATTTAAATTAAATTTGGGCCAACATTCCTTTGGGGAATTAAAAGAAACTTCTGGCTTGTCGCGAGTTCTTTTGTGATTCGGCGTAGCGAAGCAGTTATTTCTTAGTAGAGTTAATGCAATCGGTTCAGCGAAGCAGGGGACCGCCACTGAAGACTGTGTTTGTGGCTCGATATAAAGCCGCGGACACACAAAAGCAGATGCCCTCCTCTTGCCCCTCTCGCCCCGTCGTCGGCCCTCTTGCAAGGGAGAACGTTTAAGCCAACGACGATTGCCCCTCACAAAAGGCAACCGTGAACCGCCCGCCCTCACCCCGCATTCGACTGCAGAGTGGATCCGAAAGAAAACGAAATCTCATTCCGAACCTGCATTCATTGTTTGAGAATCTTTCACAATTGCTTTTTGGATTCTGCAATCTCTCTCAACTATTACTAGTTATATTGACGATTTGTCATCCGCCATATTCAGCTCTATTGTTGGAACTTTGCCTATAAAATGCTTCATAAGATGTGCTTGAATACACAACTAAGTATAATGTTATTTATTTCATAGTTCATTCTAATCTACTTTCAATGAAGTCTAGAAACTGATTAGGCACAAGGCGAAAGCCATTGCCGAATTCGTACGAGTATCTCAAGCTTTCTGATTAAGATACACATGCAAAAAATGTGTCAGCTTTGTTTAATGCATTATTGAAAGTTTGCCAACACTGAAATATGAACATTTATTGCTTAAAGGAAATAAAATAACACGAAAAACCATTAGTACGCTAAATCGGTCGACATGCGGTTTCTTTTGAACAACAAAGGTGATGCTACTTTCATTTATGATTCGTTCTGTTTATAATACAATGCAGTGTGATCCCAAAAAACAAATACATAAAGTCCCAAATTCAGTTCAGACATAAAACGGCAATGTTATGATATTCCGCGAGTATAAGCAACCTTAATACCCGGGAGTAATGACACCGGCATTCTAATTACCCAAACATTATTTAAATTCGGTGTGAACGACTCGCACAATAAAGGCAGTGATCCATTTCCGAAGTTCGTGTACTCGCTGTGCGGTGTCATCGGCGCCGACGCATTTTGGCAACCGGCCGACAGATCTGGTGAGTGCACGTTCCGTCCTGCCAGGCGCAGAGCGGAAGCGGGCGAGAACAATAATGAGCTTACATAAAAGAATCGTATCCTCTAGTGTTTGTTTAACGTTCATAGACAACTACTCAGGAGTGCTACTCTTAGTAACGATTATCGATATATCATGACATTTGTAGTTTCGAATCCTTCTCTAAATTCCATTTTTTTTCCATCGCATAACGTCTGAACGAACGATCATTTTGTATCGTTCGTTCAGTAATCAATGCGACGGTAAAATATATGGAAGTAGAGTAGGATTCGACAAGACAAATGTCACGATATATCGATTATCGTTGCTAAGAGTAGCACCCCTGTATTTATTTGATATATTTACAAAAGTATAACTCAAAGATACTAGACTACGGGAACATTTAATAATGAGGACTATACATTTTACCTACTGCTGTTATATCCGCTAGTGCAGACTTTGCTCCATACAGTGACGTCGCAAGCGAAAGCGAAACAACTACAAAGTACAAAGTGCTACGATTAATGTAAACAGTCCGAATGCAGAGGATGTCTTACGAAAGCGTCTCAAACTCTGAATCTAGTGCGCGACCAACTTAGATCACTCTAAACTCGGTAAACTAAAATTGTTTGCTCGCAACACTTTATCTCTTGGCATACATTTTAGTTAAAGAATGCACCATTACTGAAATATTCCTTTTATTCCAAACAAGATAATAGATATAGCACATTGCATAAGAAAGCTTTCTGGAGAATAGTCCAAATTTAACGATTATTGAAAGAATTCTGTGTGCCATAATGGCTTTTTCAAAAGAGGACGCGAATGTAGGCTATAAATTATTTTCTTTATGTTCAAAAGCTGTTCCTTCGTAAATCTACCATAATATCACCATTTACTCTAGTTTAAATAAATATCAAATATAATTTGCAGATGTGTTTGCTAAATTCCACATATAACTCCACAAATTGGAAGTCATACCTACTAATTAATTGAACCAGTTTTTCCTCCTCTGGTTAAACAATATTAGTTAATTAGTTGTTACGGCGGTTCTTTGTCGAATATTGAAATTAATGTAACAGTATTACGCCAATGAAGGTTAATTTAATAATATCGTGTTGTCCTGTTGTCCATTTACACAAATGTTGCCGAGGTATATGTATATGCAGTAGTTCATCGATTCTTAAGTAAATATTTTGCATCAGACCAGCATAGCAGGTGTAACATTTACTTCGATAAAACGGCTATCTACTTCAATCATTTGTAATCAAAAATTGAATAAGGTCCTTAACTACGAGTAGCATACATTGCTTAATGATAGGTTGGATTACAAGATAAAAAATATAATGTAAAAGTTTGTGATGAATATCCGGCAACTGAATCCTCTAAGTACATTTCTATCAACACCGATGTCCCAAATAGCTGTCATGTGGCAAATGTTAGTACATACTTACTAACGATTCTCGCATGATCGCTCAAGCAGAACAGACCATACAAAGGCGTCCATCCCGCAAGAAGGAATAATGGTGTTTCACTCCACAAAATTTCGGCAACATTACCGTCAAGATATTTTCTGAGACATCGTCGATGCCGATATGTGCTTATGACGACATGTCGCGAGCCCATTTATCTTACATTGTGACGTCACGTGACGTCTGGCATCGGCGGCACAGCTTTTTGTTATCGGAAACATGGCATCGACGGCTCTAGCTAGTGACAGCACGCCTTTGTGTCGAGGTCTCAAAGCATCTATTCTTCCTTCTCCCATCGCACTAACGTTGTGTATGTATAATAACAATTCTGGATCGGAATTGCTAAGCTATTGTTCTACGGGGTCCACGTAATATTTTGACAACACGTTGATGCAATCTTGATGACGCTATTAATTGAATATTCTAAACACCACGCTGAGTGGTCTATATTTACAAAGAATTTTAAGTCAAATAAACACACTATACGGGGATTCTCCCAATTTACTTAATAATGTAATTTGAATGAAGATTTATGTTTCATACCTTTAGTTATATCTACAGAGACGAGCATCTCTGGGATATAAAAATAGAGAGCCATAAGTAGATGAAATTCCGAATGAAGTTGTCTCTTTAAATAAATAACTCAGCTCACTTAAATTTCCTGTTTATTTTTGTCCCCCCTACGTCGCACACGGCTGCTTTCTAAACTTGGTGTTGGGAGTTTTACAGAATTAAGGCTAAAGCGCCCATGTAGCCCGCGAAGTTCAAATTTTTTGAGTTCTTTTAGAAATTTTTCAAAATCTGACAATAATAAAAGACAAATTTTGTAATTCGCGAAAAAGACCGTGTGCAGTGCATTTATTAATATATCCAACTTACTCTAAAACATTTCAAGAACGACAGCTATCCAGATAATCTGGCAATTTTTGTATATTTAGTGATTTACTAGTATCATATCCACCGTGATAATATTTAAAGTAAAATAAATGTATTAATAAATGCACTGCACACGGTCTTTTTCGCGAATTACAAAATTTGTCTTTTATTATTGTCAGATTTTGAAAAATTTCTAAAAGAACTTAAAAAATTTGAACTTCGCGGGCTAGACAGACGCCTTCACCTTAAGAATCAATGTTTTAGGGGATTCATAGAGCCAATTAATCTGGTGACTCTTGGTTTGTTGTATCTACATTCATTATTGAACTACTAAAGAACTCGACTACTACAGAAATACTTGTGCTGAAATAATCTTTCCAGTTTTTATCAAATATGCAAAACATGCGCAGTTCACAGCGCATGTGTTCAGTTAACAATTAATCTGCATGTTTAAACAAACTGTTCATGAAGACGCTAAAAGCGTATGAATTATAGCTAAGTGGGCAGCGGTATTAAATTGAACATTTCCTGAAATCTGTTGTTTTAACACGTGTGTGTATTCGCTGCAAATAACACACTAATTTTATCTCCCTGCAGCATTACCGATGCGTTTCACTGGTTTTGCGAGCGTGGTGTATAGACTTCTGGCGATTTGTTACCGTCACCTGTCAAGAGCTTGAATTATTTTTGATATTAACATCGCGGTTACCAATAGCTGAAGATCCCATTCGATTCATCAGAAATATATTTTTAGTTCTGCATTAGAGGGCTCTAAATCTTATTCATTGTTATTCATTTATTCATGTTCAGTTTTTATGGAGTGTTTGGTTTGATCCTAGGGTCGTTCGTCATTTAATTATAATACTCGAATGCCTCATTTTAAGTACACTCCCTAGTTTGTCTATAAAGGTCAGTCTAACCCGGTCAATGAAGCCATTGAGCTATCGACTCGAAACTAATTATGCTAAGCGTGGTTATAATTATTGTTAAACAAAACAATGGCAAACCAAGCCATTGGGTTTGAGTTTTAAATTTATCGCTCAAGGTTAGATCGCTAACTCGTAACCTGGCAATGACCGTTTAAACTACACTGCACCGGGAATCGCATCCGGTTCGATTTCATTGGCATCAATAGTAAATCTAGGACTGCTCATAGTCGTATTGCGTATTTGAATACGTCACTTTTGACAACATTTTGACAGTTTTTCTATAAGAAAACTGTCAAAATTGACGTATTCAGATACTCTTACGTCAGTTTTGTTATGTATTGCGAATCGAAAGTGAGTCGAGTCGAGCGACAGTCGTTAATAGAGTTGGGCCCCTGTTATTCACAATAGTGCTATTTCATTTGGCTTAGCTTTTGCTGTTCTAACTTTCAGGATCAGGACAAGATCTTCTGGTGCATCGGTTAGATATTCTAGTTCAGTTGTTTCTGTCATACAAGTATCGTAATAAAAAAGAAACATCAACAAGAACAAGTTTTGTATTGGATTTGATGATTTCCTCCAAAATAGATAATTCATCATCAAAAACTGAGATATTATCAACACCAGCGCATATTGCATCGCTCGTAATCGCTGAAATAAATCATTAAGTAACAACGTTATCTTATCTTACCTCTCCGAGATTGATGAACCCATGGTCGCTGGCAACAGCATCTGCGGCTTCTCTCCCATCCGGTATATGGACGGCCCACGTAGGTGTGTAGTGCGCAAACGCAGTCTCCAGTAATGATAAAATTAACACCAAGATGGTCGACGATAACACGGCACACCGCGCCATCGCACACACACACACACTCACCGGCTAGTACTTATCAGCATCTCACACACACTTCCCAAAGAGTTTCTTGTTTTAATCGAGTCTCAAAGTCTCTCAGTAAATTTTATACTTTATTGTAATTGCAATGTATCTGTTGATGCTGATATATCATACGACTCTATTCATGGATATGTTACTGAAAAAGATGCTAGAAGTAAACACACAAAACTAATGCCGTTCCCTAATGTGACATTAGCGTTGCGCGTCGAGACCACAACTATAAATAACATCAGTTATTTTATGACCATGAATAAAACGTTTTGACGTGGGCTGCATTTGCGATGTATTTTCGAAATTTTAATGTATTGTTTTTTTTGGGACTAATCCCGATGATACTCCCGTAAGCCAGGATCGAAAATGATGACCAATGTTGACACCAAAGTTTGCCCCTCGACGAATTAAAAAGTTAAATTGTTTTGGAACCCGCAAGAATTTAATCGAAAATTATCCACTTCCCTCCGTTGTACAGCGGGAGACAAAAATAACTGGGCTGTTATTAAGTATTTCACGTCTCCTTTTACCGCTAATTACTCATCATAAATTACAATAGATGCTGACTGTGTGATCCACTGACTTTACATAAATGCTTGCTAATAAAAATGCATGTGCAAGTAAATTACCAATCAATCGGAAATCGGTTTCCGACAAATTAAAACTTGGAGTCGGGGCTACGGCTTTGGCAATACTTCCACAATAAGTAGGTCAAGTATACATGAAGGACAGCGCCGGAGCTCGACAGAGGGTTGTCTGCCGTTCTTTATTATCGTACTGGACTACCATTAATCACAGGGCGTTTCATCGATATACTCCAACCTACTTTTCCCTGAGCATTGTTGTGCCTGACATTTGCCTTTTTCCAACATGGACGAGCTTCCTGTTCTCTTTTCAAAATTAAATTTAGAACGTAACTTGATTCATGTTTTGTTTGTTCTTCTTTTATGAGCCGTATATAGAATGGAATTGTGGTTTCTATCTGAGCTTTTGTGTTCGCCTATATTGTATCCACGTGCCATACAAAGGGTTGGTTTATTTTTGTTTATGCATTACTGACACGTGCTCTCTAGGACCCAACATTACAAGTCTGTTTCTTTAAATCTTCGACCTTTTTTATTCACTTTCAGGATAACCTTTATAAATCTGTAACTACGCTCTGTTATCGACTTCTTTTATCTTTGTGTTGGTTACCGGGGCTAACAAATTAAATCATTTCGTTAATTTAATTCGTGAAATTAAATTCTTTAGCGTTCCAAGGGCAACAATAAGGAAATGTTTGAAAGGCTCTAGAGACTTTTAAAATTGTTATTTCATTTAGTAGCTTGTAAACATATTTTATGAATTGTAGAATTAATTTATTATAAGGACTTTAAACGCTTTTGGCATCTTTACGACCTTCGGTTTATTAGTTACCCACTTACATTAAATCGCGTTTAAGAAACTGTAATACATTCGTTACATTACTGATAACCTCATTAGAATGGTGTTGCATACGCCATACGACAGTTACCATTGTGTACTTACAAACTTATTATTATCATATGTGTTATTGTAAGATGATGTCAGTTTCTTGTTTAATGTTTTGTGTTGTTTTATCATACACAAAGATGTTTATTCATCTCCGTAACAGTAAATTGGTTAATGTAAACTTATTCTACCTATATTGTCTTCGGTCATAAGAATTATAATAAGTGTAGCATAAATAATCAGTGTAATTTTAATGACTGTGAGTAATTTAATGGAACAAACCACGAAATTGCTGTGCCCTTCAATAATATAATTGGAGGAAAACAAATTGAGAATGAGCTATGAATTTCTACAATACTTCGTAATAAAATTATACTGGCGGTCACAAGTTGACCTAAAACAAAGCAGTACAAGAGCTTGGAAGTGCTAATTGTGAACGCACGCACTAACGTCAACATAGTTCATTTTCTGTTTTTAATATTAGCATTTAAAATTTAAGTAGGCCACTGGTTCAACTGCTACCAATGCGTTTACCTAGTCTGGCGGTCCTATTTACAGTTACTGACAATTATTTATCAAGCGATCGCATACCACGCTAGTTGGTGATTTGCATAGCTATTTGTTGGAAAACACACTCGGCAAGTAGCTACGATCAAGACAATCTAAAGACAAGTTATCTGCATATCTTATCTGCATCCATTGGTTCGGTATGTAAACATTCGATTTTGGTGAGTAATCGCCGCCGCAATCATTTCGCTTGCAGCCCACGTCGAAAGGCGGATGGCTCATCGATGGAATCCGATGGGGAGGACCAAGATTCCGTGGCACTTAGACAATAGTAGCCGGTGAGAGTCGGCGCCGCTGTGACGAGCGTTCACCTCTCGCATCCCGCCTCCCTGTTATCACTTTATGTTTCCTAAACGGCGTTATTCTGTCGAATTCCTCACGTGTTTATTGTCAGCAACGACCACTAGGTTACACTATGATTCACTACAGTCATTATAGGACACGGCGTAACTGTCAAATAGCGCGTGAATAATCCGTCGCCTCCGCGCGGAACACAGCCGCCACGCTCGCACACGTGATGCTGACTGGTTCGTTTGCTAGCTACTCTACTCTGCTCTTGGTCCCTCGCTCCGATTGGAGCACGAGGCGACAGCCGATTGCCAGCCGCTGTGAATTTCCACACAATTGGGGAGTTTATTTAAAATACATTAATGGGAAAACATTGGCGTAGAATTTTTAAAGTATTTTGTGTCTTAGAGCAGTTAGCTGTATCAACACGTTCTTTCTAAATAGAGAACTGGCTGCTTAGTTGATTTGGTGGAAATTTTAGAAATGAACTTTTTGTAAGTAATTTGTTTTTTTATTAGGCCTACAGTTCATTGTATGGTATGTATGTACCCATAATATCGGTACCAATGTAGCTTGACAGTAGAGATACAAGTAGAACCTACAGGTAATATACTAACCAATAAATACCTACTATATTGACCTTTCTATATCTGTGAAAATAATAACAAAAGGTAGGTAGGTACATATGAGTAGTACCTAAGTAAAATGTCGATATTTAAAAAAGAAAATAGTTTTAAGTGGCGCTCCAGTATTAGGTATCTACTAACCCATATTTATTATCTGCCCATTGTAGGTATGCCGACAGAATATTAAGTTAAGTATTCAGAATATTGGTCAAGGACGTAAACAAATAGTTATAAACGCAAATGTGTTAGGTACTTGCTCATTTTCGGAATTCTACAACTAAATAAGTATTTCATTTCATGTGCCTTTTAAGGCTGTCCATTTAATTAGTTATTTTAACAAATTACTGTTTGGACTGTTTTTATCCTGTTTCTGACCAACCCATCCTCGTTGGCCGTCGTAATGCTATGACTTACGCCTACGTAATAGGGAAATTTATATCATTTCAACACCAATTAACTATGTTAAATAACAATTAATTAGTCTTATCACGGTTCGTGTTGCTTTACAACAATTGCAAGACTTCGGTAGTAGAGCTTAGCTGTAGCCAACTGACTACAGCTCATACACGGGCTGGCCCGGGGTAGTACCACCCTCTCACGAAAGATTGGCTTAAAGTAGTTTTAATAGCTGCGTTTCGTACGGTGAGTGATAGATTCGCAAGCCAAACCCCTCCCTCTGTCTCACTCCACTTTAGGTGGGCAACGTGCTGGCGTCTATAGGCTACGTTAATTGGTCATCATAAAGCAAGTCGTCCGTACGCTTGCTTGCCGTCTTAGTTCTATAAGAAAAAGCAAGACTGCTGTAACAATTTTCTTTTGTGGTAATCATCCTATATATTTTTGTCTCCAGCTTTACATAACTGAAGTTAGTGGATAATTTTCTTCACACTCCACCTACCTATGTTTACATTCCATTAAATTGATGCGGGTTCCTATAGACAAGCTTTTCCCCGGGACCCGTCGAGGGTCAAACCTCCCATTGTCGATCTTGGCTTACAGGAGCCACAGTGGGCGTTTATGGGCGATTTAGCCCCATTTAAAAAAGATGGCAAAATTATACTGATTTCAAGATAAGTAAGTACCTAGGTAAGAACAAAACATTAATCAACTGTTAGGGTCATAAAGCTTCGTGCTATGATCTGTATTTCCACGCAGTGAAGGTATGTTTCTGCCCAGCAGTGGACAGTTAAAAGGGCTTATTGTTTTCTCATATTTACGCGAATACTCTACATTGAAATAAAACTATTATACGGATTTTATCGCGTGTATTTACTTTTTTATGTTCCCGAAGTTTCGGTTGCTTTACAGCAGCCATGGTCGCGGGGGGACTGAGGTGTTAGACGTCCTGATGTCATAGTTAATAACTGGGTACCCTCATATTTAGTTGTTGTTCACGGTCCGATCCACGCAGAAAGTGCTCACAGTATCTCGAGGTCTTGCAATGGTACACTTGGCTTTGGATTTAATTATATTAATTACTGGATCCCAAGTTGGTGGTAGCACCCAGCCATCTTCCCTATTGAAATTAGGATGTTTTTTAATTTCAATGGCCTCACGTATCATCCTTGGTCGGAATCGATATTCTTTTGCGAGGATCTGTGGTTTATCAAATCAGATATAATGGCGGGTGCGGTCCTGTACATGTTCACAGATTGCAGACTTCGTGGAGCGCCGCTGTTTCACATCAGCTATTTGGTTCTCTTCTCTATATTTATGATTATAGGTATAGCAAAAGGGATAGGTAGGAGTCAACATTAATCTTAATTTAGGATAATAAATAACAATTGAGTGGGCACTTAACTTACAAAGGGTGGTCGGTCTGGTCTACAAAGGGCGTGTAAGATTGTTTCGACCTGATCCGCTCTTGTGGCCGCCTTATTGTGACTTTGTGAAATTTGGCATGTATCAACAAAACTACGATAAAAATGAAATGTTTGTGGTTATTTCAACAATTTTGAAGCATTACAATAAAATATAGCGTTAAATTGTAACAGTAAACAGACAGTACAGAAATTGACAGTTATCTGCCTTGTGCAAAATAAATACTTATGTAATTGATTTTATTAGACTGATCTACTTTGCGGATTTTTTTAATAATTAATTAAAAATTAAGATTAATTTTATTAAGTAATTAGGTATATTTTCCTTTTAATACAATAAATACTTTTCTATTATATGGTATTCTAAATAGGACGAAATTATTAAACAGGGAAAAAATAAATAACAACTAATACTGTGTGTCTGTTTTTGTTAATCCACTTTTATTTTTAAATAATCCCAGGATTATAATTACCAAAATGAACTAGGAAAACTTACATCTGAATTTGAATACTACGCTCAAGTTTCATTATGACTATAACAGTAATCATACATTGAACAAGAAACACAATAAAGGCTCCCACATTTTAAAGCGGAATCACAAAGATAAGTGAGGCTCGAGTTTGATTTGTAAAATTAAATATTTCTCTCTAACCTACCCCTGAGGACCCTAAAACATTCAAGTGACTTGATGTTACATAACGCAAAAAGGATACCATGCTTCTCTCTCAACAAATACATTATTCTAGTTAAGATATACATAAATATTAAAACATGTCCTGAAATTTATTTGTGCTTCTCTAGTATCCGTACTCATAGGCTCCATACCATAGCTTCCATTGTTTGTCACACTTGGCTGAAAATCAGCGTTGGAGGAGTTTTCGTTCCCCTCCAGCACATGCTGAGCCAACTGCCTTTCGGTACAGCTCACACTGTAGGAAATGCAGCTTACTTACCGTAGGTCTATATATTTTACTTATCTTATAATTATGTGCTGTTCTTTCCTTATGTGTTCCCTGTGCTGATTTAATATTTTTCTTTTCATTTCATTTCATTTCACACTTCTGTAACATACTTACATAAAGATAGGATATCTACCAGGATATTCACAAATGACGGAAAGCTTCCGATGTTAGAAACGACCGTTTCCGTCTTTCTTATACATAGGTATGATTTAGAAAAAGTATGGAAGCTGTAGTTTTCGTTTCAGACTTTTTGACTCGGAAACTTTCCGTCATTGAGGATAGGTACCTCCTTAGGTATCGGACTTATTTAATGCCTCTCATATTCAGTAGGTACAATATAAACCTACTCCAATATGGTGACACCAGCGTACTTCTTCTGAGAATCACAGTCTACTCCTTTTGGCTGTGACTGTCAGAAGCAGTAGCTAACTAATCTCATTTTTAATTTGAACCTTGTCTTTATAAATTAGTTAGGTACTTTTAATAACTGTAGGTGGCGATTCTTGACTTACATTGACGTCAATATGTGATCACCCGTAACCGAGATTCATCAATTAACCATAGTTCCTTATTCTCTATGATGTATCATGTATACATACGGCAGAAATGTTTATAAATAGTAAGGTCCCTGCATTATATGGGTGACAATACGGTTCTGTAGTTTAGCAAGTCATCGCGTGTGTGCAAGCAATTAGCTGCTTTTACGACACTCGTGACAAAGTTATAACGGATTTGATGGTAACTGTGTCAGAAAGGCACACACCAGAACGTCAAGTAAATTTAGAAGACTACTACTTATGTATTATTTACTCGAAATGCTATTATATTCATACCTAATTCAAACATAAAAATAGGTTTAAAATAGGACGTAGAGGCAAGCCTGAATTTAAATTTTCATTCTCCTTGCAAATATTTCAGAATTTTATACCTATTTCTAAATATCTATAAAATTTTGTTGCTTTATGTCAAATTTACGTGCCAAACCGTATGAAACCGGACAAACGTTACAATTGTACATTAAATGAAATTGTTCACATAATTTGGCCCAGCTTAAGGCGCTGCGCAAACGTAGACACTTTTGTGTCCTTCAGATACAATCAGAGGTCAGATATCATTGAGTATTTTGTTTTCATATGACATGATTATGTTATAATCAATATGACATCAACCACCCCCCCGGGAGACATCTATACATCTATACAAATAAATAAAATTTGAGTGTCTGTTTGTAATATCAAAATAACACATTTCACTAAATGCATATGAAAGTACATACGACACCTATAGCAAAAACGCGATTTAAAAATTTTTTGTCTGTCTGTCTGTCTGTGTGTTTGTTCCGGGTAATCTCCGAAACGGCTGGACCGATTTTGACGGGACTTTCACTGGTAGATAGCTGATGTTATAAGCAGTAACTTAGGGTACTTTTATATTAGAAAAACAAAATTTAAAAAATTGGGTCCTGTCGCGCGGGCGCCGAACGCGGGAGCGGGCTTTTTTGTTAAGTTAAATTCCACGCGGACGAAGTCGCGGGCTCAGCTAGTAGACACTATTTTTGTGCAGTTGCTTTCTGAACTGAAAAACACACAAGATTAAAGTACCATTTGAAGACACAAGCAACATTTCCAAACAATTGTACGAAGCTGCCAACGACCAGTTTTTTAAACCCGACGAAAAAAAAAGGAGTTATAAGTTTAACATGTGTATCTGTGTGTCTGTCTGTGGCATCGTAGCGCCCAAGCGGATCAACTGATTTTAATTTTGTTTTTTTTGTTAGAAAGGTATTCTGATCGAGAGTGTTCTTAGCTATGTTTCATAAAATTGATTCAGCCGTTTCAAAATTGTCAGCTCTTTTGTAGTTTAAAAAGACGTCCCAACGGGGGTTTTTTAAATTTTCAATTTAAGTATAATTATTTTGCGACTGTGTCCGATTGCCAGTACCGGACACAGCAACTATAGTTTCCTGTGACGGTGTGCCGTGTAGGTAACAAAAAGCGCCTACGTTTGCGGAGCGCCTAAGATCCCACGGAAATGGAAATGCCTGGTACCAAAGGCGGACGGGCGACGCTTTCAATTCCAAGTTTAGTCGGAGTATGTGTCTGTGTGTGTGTGTGTGTGTGTGTGTGTGTAACTTCAGACAGTCGCTGATTGTACCCAAGATATATGTGCCTTTGCATGTTCCGGGATAATAATCTATCTTGCTATCGATCGCCAAAGGGTTCGCTATCGGCCTTACTTATCTTAACTTTTCGGACCCGTCATACGATAGATTCAAAATCAAGTCACGTTTTGAATAAGTGTCCTTTCTTATTCTTACGATGTCCTCTATCGGTCATAGCTACGTTCAGATGAAGTAGCTACGTCACGTACGGACGTACTTAGTAGTAGTAGTAAAGGACGGGGCCCACTAGGTGGCACGGCACCGCAAAGGCTTTGTGAGCCGTTACCGTGCCGCGCCGCCTAGTGGGCGTCGGCCTTAAGAGACGACTTTCAAAATGTTGAGAATCATATTGAATTAAAAGCCAAGAAAGGTTGACGAAAAGCGATCGCTGCGTGCAATAAGTACAATAATATATTCTTGGTTTTTTATGTCCTCAATAATTATTATCATTTTATGGTAGATATTATTTATTTATCGACATGCACTAATGAGAACCAGCTCTATCAACGTTCAATGATACTGAAACAAGAATTTTGGCATTGATTTAAATAATACTTACATAGGTACAGCAAAAACAAATAACACGAAAAGGATCTTACCACGCATATAAATTTCCAATACTCTGAATCATTGACAAAGTGCGGCCACTTTATCTTCATTCCTACGGCTACAAACCATGGCAATTGCCTGCCTATTGCTTGCCTAATGAAGATGAACTACGTAAACCGACCAGCAGTCAGAAAACAATCACTATTCAAGTAAGTATAAACTTGCGCAGTGGCAACGACCTTGAGCTTTAATTTCTTAAAAAAATGCTCGCAAAAAGTCATAGGCACAAAAAATCTTCATAGCGGACATAGGTACCATAGACAGTAGGTAATGTGTTTTTGTTTATAATAACCGTTAGGTCGATAACCGTTAGGTTCTATTTAGTTTGAAGACTGCGCATGCCAACAAGATAATAAAAACAGGAATTGGTTTTATGGCCTAAGCGTTACGACTAACGATAAATCCCATCAATAGTATCTAAACACATTGCTAGGTTTATCTGGGATGGCTGGCCTGTTGTTACAACGCCATGACTTGGATAATGCGACACATTTCCCGCACAACTTTTCAAAATAAGCCATACATTTTTTGCAAATATTTATTTTGGGATATAAAAATTTCACAGATTTCGTATTTTTCTGCGCCTGTTCAGAGGGAAGTAATTAGGTAAGTTATGGAGTATAACTTAGGGTTTTCATCTGACTTGGATAACACTGTAATTAACCCTATTTTATAAGTCCAATCACTTGTAAGGCATAGAGGACGGTGACAACAAAGTTGCATTATTCTTGATACATTTTCCGCCGCTCTGTAGACAGTAAGGTTTGTATCTTGGCCTGCATGTCTAATGCATTCACCACTGGTAACATCCTCAACTGTGCAGCAACACTTTGGCCAAAGTAATAGAATTCGTCTTCACTAGAAGTTGAGTAAACCGCTGTGGTTCTTTTGTCTATTTGTTGCGGTGCCAAATCTTCCTCTTCGAGTCGTTTCCTTTTCTCACTTTTTTTGTCGATGTTGAGTGGGTCATTCGAGTTTAATACCAGAAAACATTTTGGTGGGTCCAGAGATAGCTCTTCGGGAGTTTCGATATTTGCTTCAGAAGATGATCGTCGTACCTGGGAATAATTTGAAATAATTATAATTAAATTACTAAAAACCGAGAAGTGCGTGTCAGCCAAGCGCGCCAAGCGCCAAGTTAGACCCGACATGGCGTGGGCTAACCGCGCTATAATTTGACGCTGTATCACAACAAATAGTCACGTCAGATACCAGCAGCGTCATAGTCATACTATGTTTTCGGCTTGTGCTCCGAAAGTCGTGGATTCAAATCCCGATAGTAGACGTACACCCTTTTTCAAATAAATTAATGTGCCTGTACCACGTTCCCGAAACAGAATTCACAATCGACGGAATGTTTCCGATGCTATGCCAGGCTCCACATTAACCCGCGATTAACGCCGTGAATTCACGCCGTGATTCACAGCTTGATTCACGGCACCGTTTTGCTCTTCACGGCGTGAAAAACGGTCGCCTCAACACTCGGAAAGCTTCGCAAGAACTTGACAGTTTAGTTCGCGCGCTCAATGAGTATGGACGTCGATCTGGCTCAGGGGGGTGACAGCTTTAGTTCTAATGGTTCCGTTTTGGCGCTGCAGTCGTCAAAATACTCTGTGATACAAAGTTCTCTGTGGTCGTCAACTTTAACAGATAGGTGTATCTGTAGACAAAGTACTCTTTGATCTGTAGAGTGCGTTCCTCTAAGCGTTCATTACGATAACGCTCACTACCGCAGTTTTCCCGTTCCACTTGCTTGTGAGAGCGTTATTGTCGTGTGTAATGGATTATAGAGCGTTTTGAGCGTGGAGCGTGAAGAATACAAACAGCGAGCTAGTAAAAAGAAAGCAAAAGATTTAAGAGGTTAAGTTATAATCTATAAGCCTTAACAATAAACTTAAATAATTATTGTGTAAATCGGTTTATATTGATAATTAATTATTAAATTTTTATTACATATTTAATATTAGTGGTGTATTTAATTAATTTACGTTCAAATGTAATTTGACGACCGCTTGGCGCTGTGGTTCGAGCGTAGGCCGCTCGGCTCACTGCACATGGTGGTTGCGGGTTCGATTCCCGCCGGGGAAAATTTCGGAAATGGCCTTTTCGTAATTTGCCCGGGTCTGGGTGTCACTGGGATCGCCCCCAGTCCATTGTACGGTAACCCATAGTACAAGCTTTGCTTAGTTTGGGACCGTGCAGTTGGTATGTCAGTCTGGCGATATTTAAAAAAAAAATGTCTTTTGTGGCGGCGGCACTTGGATATTTGGTAAGAGGTCGCAATAATGCCCCAGAAAGTACTAGTTCATCCAGTTCAGATGAAGAATGGAATACGATTTTACAAAATTATGATTGTGAAAAAGTTTTACGGTCGCCATCTTTGATGCTTTGAGTTTTGAAAATACCGCTAATTTTTTCAACGATCACTTCGACCCACCTTTTTAGACGGGTCGTCGTGAGCTTCGCGTGAGCGTAAGTCATGACGTCATAAGTGTTGTTTTCACTGCGACCAAAACGACCGCGGTCGTTATGTGGAACGGCTAAAGGAGCATTTTGATTGTCGTGGGCACTTAGTGGAACGCACCCTACATATCTGTAATCTATGGTCAAGATTTACATTCTCTTTGAACTTGTCTGTCAACAACAAAGAATTCAACAATCAAAAATTGTTTTATATCCCTAATAACGATCAACTGAGGAATTTGTGTATGTGCTTCTTATTGCCAACTAATTCCCATCTTAATAATCTCTTTCAAGTAGGTACAACTGTTAAAGAACGTGTTTGTGTAAAACACTTTTATAAAATACAGTTTGACCATGACGGCTTCGATACTCCTATCTGTGCTTGTTTACTTCTGATGAAATAGCTCACGGGTGCTCACGGTGTACCTCTTGCTTCATCACGTAAGATACGAGGGATGCCTTTTAAGTTTTGTCGTTTGAAGAAAAAAACACAACTAGAACCTTATAGTACTTTTTATTGTTTTTCAAAGTATTCACCACGTAGCTTAATACACTTTTCCATTAGCTCAAACCAGTTATTATAACATTTATTCCACTCTAAAGTGGGGGTGTTCAAAATGGCTGACTTGAAAGCGTCGACTGCTTCTTCACTGGACTGAGACCTTTGACCACGAAGACTTTTCTTAATTTTAGGAAATGTAAAAAAATCGTTAGGGCTTAGGTCAGGACTGTATGGAGGATGGTCAAGAATTTCTACTTTTTCCTGCTTCAAATACTCAATCGTTTGACGAGCGCTGTGTGAACTTGCATTGTCGTGGTGCAGGATGATGCGTCGCTTTGAGTTAGATTTTCGAAGTTCGGCGATGACTTGTGGTAAACAAACTGTGGTATACCACTCTGCGTTAACCGTTCTACGATCATCAAGTGCAATAGTCGCAACATGGCCGGTTTTTCTAACGAACGTGGCCACCATCTTCTTTGAAGTGCTTCGAGAACGAACAACTTTAGTCGGCTTTGGCTCGTCTTGAAAGACCCAGATTGTAGATTGTTGTTTGGAATCAGGATCGTAGGCATAGATCCAAGATTTATCACCACTGATGATGTCGTAGACGTGATTTGACTCTCCTCGGTTGAACCTTTGCAGAGTTTTCTTACACCATCTGACGCGGGCCGCCTTGTGATCGTCGGAAAGCAGATGCGGTATCCAACGGCAAACTAGCTTTCTTACACCAAGCGCTTCATGCAAGATCTTCTGAATGGTTGTCCCTGAGATGCCTAATAGAGCCTCTATCTCCCGATACTTCACATGACGATCTTCGAGAATTAGTTGTCTCACTCCAATGATGTTATCTTCAGTGAATGCAGATTTTGGGCGACCTTCGCGAGATTTGTCACTAACACTAGTATGTCCACGCTGGAATTCTAAATACCAGCGTTCGACATTCCGCAGACATGGGGCTTCATCCCTGAATACAGATATTAGCTCTTCAAAACACTGAAGCCGTGTCAGGCCTCTTCTAAAGTTGTAGAAAATTATTGCACGAACATTTTCCTTAGAAAGATTCATTTTCGTACGTAACCTGACAGATTCTAATCGAAGCTGTGACTAAACAATAACAACATTAATACATTCAACTATTTTGAGATTCGAAATTTAAACACATTCGAATATAGAACAGTTCCAAATTCAAAATTGCCGGGAATTATGGAAACGACAGAACTTAAAAGGCATGCCTCGTAATTATATTACTATCTATATATTGCCTTAAGTAACTTATTCATACTCTGATTATCAAACAAAATATAACCAACAAAACTAAGCTAATACAAAGCTCATTTTATTTCAGATATGTCTCCTACAGGAGAACATAGTTACACCAAATCTGAGGCACATTGAATATGAACATAATTATTACAAAAGCAAGCAGGAAGCACTCGTGATAAAAAAACAAGTAGCAAGCAGTAACAAGGAAATTGTGGAAGATATCACAGATACATCAACGGTAGTGATTGGAAGTATATATAATTTTTTTTACCCTGCAATATTTTTACCATTAGGTCTTACTAATATCCTTATTGATACATTTAATAAAGACAGGAGGAAAAGTTGTTTGTTAGCTAGTTGGTAATCCTTAGAACTAATGATCTGATTCATAAAATTATTTCACTATGAGGATGCTACATTCTCCTTGAATAAATGAACCAGCCCTCCCAAACAAAACCAAGAGTAATCTTAAGATATATGTAATTTTACATGTATTGTGATGTTTATTTTTACAGAAACTGCTAACTGAACTGGATTGTAATGATGAAGTGGCGAGCCAAATGATAATGCAGAAAATGAAAATAATAAAGAAAACCAAAACATCAATAATTCATCTCTCCCTTCCTTTTCTCTGGAATGCCCAAGAGAAGAGTTGCTAGTGGATCATATAGTGATGGAAAAAAAATTAAGTCTAGCGCTCGGCATACACTGTCGGATATATTTGTAGGACAATGTAAGAAAAATAATTATGACTGAATAAAATATTGAAATCACATCAATTTTATTTGCCTCAAAAAAAACGAAAAGATCTACCCAAGTACCTACACATTTATCGACAAGATAAGAACAGCAATAGTATCGATATTCAGATTTTTTCCTCCACATCACTATTATATTCATAACTATACCCACAAATACACCCATAGAGTACCTTGTGATACACCTATCTGTCAAACTTGGTGACCACAGAGTACTTTGTATCACAGAGTATTTTGGCGACTGAAGCGCCAAAACGGAACCATTGGAACTATGTCGAAAAAGAGCTGTCGCATCTGTAGCTTGTGACATATCTCTAATCGGTGATCTGGCTGCCGCTGCTGCTGTGACGCTTTGTGCGTTATCTCTTTATAATTATACCTTAATTCAAAATAAAAAATAAAAAAAAAAAAGAAATGGAATAAAAGATGGTGGATGACTGAAATCCATCGTAACAGGACGAGGTAATCACCTATATACATTATGTCAAATAAATAATAACGCTGAATTTAATATTATTTTAATTAATTGACTTATCCTGTGTACTTACATATTTTTTTCAGCATGACTATGGAAAACAGTTGAGTGAACTAGTGGGTGAACCGTCTGGAGAGCTTAAAAAGTTTACCAGAATGTCTGAATCTGATTTTTACTACTTATTGACTCGAGTTTCACCCATGATTGCTAAGCAAGATACTCGATTCAGAGAAGCAATTCCAGCTAAAATACGGCTCGCCATTACATTGCGATTTTTGGCTTCCGGCGACATCTTCGAAAGCCTCCACTTTTTATTAAAAATTTCACCTCAGTTCATATCAAAAATTATTCCGGAAAAAAATATGTACTTACAGTATCAATTGTTTTATTGCATTTGTTGCTTTCGCCAAGGAATGACTCTATAGTTTCGTAGGCAAACCATACCGGTTTATAAATTTCGCCCGTGCCTGCGCCACTATGAATAGAATCCCTTACTTTTTTCCTGTAAGCTCTATAGCTTGATAAAAGGGAATCTTTTTTTTTCTTTATCACGGGTATCGAAATATTCATCAATTCACTAATGCGTTTCCAAGCATCATGCACTTTTCTTTTGTTTTTATGGTCCGAGTTTTTCGCCTGCCAAAGTATAGGCTCTCCTTGATAATATTCAAGGAGTGTCAACTCCAGTTCGTTGGTCCAGGTGACGCTCATTGCTCATTAAAAAATATAATTTGCTCTGAAATTAACGAAAATAAATAAAGCGCAAGACGGCACGACCATTCGACACCGCGTCCCGAGCGCTACTGCAAAGATTCACGAGTGTAACTGCCGTTAGAGGTCACGCGGCGCGAACCAAGCGCGAACCCTTTGACGCGTGACAAAAAACTGACACCGATCGGGGAACGCCGCGACGCGCGAACGCAAAGCGCTAAGCCGTGAAACCGTCTACAATTCTCGATTCGCAAGTTTCGCGGGCTTTCGCGCCGTGAATGTGGAGCCGGCAAGATAATACAAAGTACTCTGTGGTCGGAAACGACAGCTTCGATCCGTCTTTTACAAATGAATTAGACTGTTACAGTTACGAGAAATAGAAAGTGTTCTAATTTCTCTACGATATTAACCTTAAACAACACGTTCACGTTATCTTGATAAACAATAAATAATTTACATTGGTAAGCGTGGGTCATCGAAGAGTCATTGGACTCTTTCATTGGTTAATATTTTGAGAACCAATCGTTAACGGATAAGCTGAGAATTGGAATGTACTAATCGACGAAGTAGTACTACCTGTGAGCCATAGATGGCGTAAATATAATAATCTGTTTTATCATGGTGGACCAACCAATCAGATTCTGAAAAGTGTCCTACTTTCATGACGTCATTATTTCCACGTTGGAAGTTGCTTAGAAATGTCATGTTTCTTTTTATTTTGTAAACTAATGTAAATTATAAAAATGTTATAGCAAAACATTGTTTATTCTAAGTTTGTCAGTGTGCAACAAAAATATTAAACACCGCGTTTACAACTGTACAAATAAAACGATGACCTCTATCTGGATTTTGTCCTATCAAAATGACTCTACGCAATGACAATATGAACAGGTTCTTGGAATACCTTTCAAGAAATGACCAAGGGATTGACCAAGTGAATCAGAAGCTAGACAAAATGGATAATTTTCAACAGGAAGGATTAATGGTTAGTAAAAGTCGCATAATGTAACCTACTGATAAGGTATCGCAGCGAGCACTGATACTGTGAATACTATGATGAAGAATGTTATATACGAGCGGTGTGGTAGGCGAGCGGTGAAGTAATAGTGATCGCTGCGGCGAATGTCGGGCCTGGTTGAACAGCTTTCGTGAACTCACTCCCACTTTTACCGTTATACGTTCATTTCGTTTTGTGAACGGACGTAGTTCGCTCGCCGACTAGACATTCCTGTGTCTTCCGTATCTAATAAGTTAATTCCCGCTAATTAGACCGAGGGTTTCCCCTGACGAGCGCGTTATTGAGTGGTAATTTGTATATAACAGTGCGTCATAGCTAGGGCAGCCGCGCGCCGGCCGCAATCCGCGTAAACAAGTTGTAATTTGCCAGCTAGGCACCATGCGGCCGCTACCTTAGCCATATGCCGCGTAATTTATTCTAATATTCACCGGTGAACTTCCTAATTCACCATTTCAACTACTCGGATTGGACAGTGTACCTTTGTAAAGTGGTCAAACTTTCTTCAGTGATAATTTCTCATAATTTATGGTAGTTTTTTGTGAATCACCAATGTTGAATGTGTTTATGTAATATCCATGCAAACGTGAAGTGTTAACATGGATAGAAAATTAGATTTAATGTCCTTATTTGAGGTAATTTTTGGTATATTTTTTTAATATTATATTTGCATGATTTAGTTAAATCAAGGGTATAATTTTTATTTATTATTATGATGTCGCCTTCATAGTTAAGCATTTGCCCGCTATCATCACAAATATATCTGTGAGCAACTGTTATCATTAAAATTATCAGGATCTGGACTTAACAAAAATAATATATGTGATAGCAGCACAGGTTAGCATAGGAAGTCACAATAACATTTATGATAAGATCTTGCTTCCAGAACAATAATTTAATTATGTAGGTAGGTGTGTACTGCAATTGTGTTGCATGAATGTTTGGTAAAGAGAAATGTATTCCTTTCACTCGAGAGGTCTTTATGCGAGATTAAAAAATGAAAGTAATATTATTAAGTTGATGCAAAATATGGAAACAGCAACTAGCTGTGCCCCGCGACTTCATCCGTGTAGTATTGGATTATTGGGTTAAAAAGTATCCTATATGTTAATCCCTGTTATAATCTATCTGTGTTCCAAATTTCATCCAAATCCGTTCAGTAGTTTTTGCGTGAAGGAGTAACAAATATACATACATACATCCACACGTACAAACTTTCGCATTTATAATATTATATAGTAGGATATCTTAGTCATGGCTTTCATCACGCATTTCTCAACTTCAGGGTCTAATGGTATTTTAGTTACATTATCAACTTGTGAAACAATATAAATCAATACACTATTATTTTAATTCTACATGAAAAATGAGTAGATCATAGATTTTTAAATAATATACCTACCTAACATAAATTAAAAGTACTTGTGTATATTCTGGTGTTATGGCACATAAAATTAATATTTTGACCCAGGTTTCATTAAAACCAACCACCCATTAACTTTGTAAAATTATTGCACCATAACAGTTTTGTGTTGCCAATACCTTGATACTTATGGCAGGTCATGCTTAGAGTTCATACATTAGCTAGCTTAGCTTCTAGCTAAAATATTGTTTGAATTTCTTAAAAATATGTCTTTGTAAGCCATGTCCCTTAATTTATCATCATGAGCATCACTCATAAAAATAACAATGACATAATAGATCTAATTATTGTTTCATGGTACTTTGAAGTGTCATTAGACCACATTTATCTTCACTAAAGAGGATGTATAGTTTCTTAATAGGGTTAAAATTAACTAATTAACGAAGTTTTACAAATGATCCCTCATAAAGTTATGAATTAAGTACTAGGTACATTTTATAACACTTTTGTTTTCATAATAAAATCATGTATGCAATTTGATTGGTTGATTTGTAATAGTGCTTGTATTCATCAAAAAGGTAGGCTGTGGTGCATTGTATTGCAGAGCACTGAAATTTCACTAATCGTTTTTTCCGACCCAATGTGTTAGGGGCAAGCCAATTGCTACTATACCTGGCTCAATGTTGGTTGATTGGTGTTATCATTTATTTCATCAGTTTATGCAACCCTTTAAATTTCTGCATTCATACCTTTGTAGGTAGGTATAATATGTATATTTTAAATTATCAAGAAATGCTGGAATTATTTATATTATGGTGTAAACAATCACAATATTCCTTTCTTCTATGATATATAGTATAAGATATATATCAGAGAAGTCAAGATCCTAATTTCTCAAGAAACTTTTACAGACACCATCAAGTTGAAATAAGTACTGCATTAAGGTTTATCACTCTAGGTTCTTACAATGCAATAATAAGACAGACTTTCCAAGCATATTTTTTTTAGTTCATCACAAAAACATGTAGCGTGCTCTGAATCCTTTTTGAAAACCAACCTTATTTTTAGGCGGACTCGTGGCCGACGTCCGATGACCTCCTGGAGAACATATTCTCTCTGGAACAGGGGTCCCTCAACCTCCTTGAGGAGACTATGCCGGACTTCACTCTGTGCGACAATGTCTCCCAACCCTCGGAGGCCATCAGCAGCTCCTGTTCCGACAGCGGGCTGTCCAGTGACCAGGCGGAATTGTGAGTCAAGTTTTAGAACATTTTCCTATAATTGTTAAAACACCTTACAAGTCTACCACCAAAGTGACGGATTTGGTTAGTTCTTGATTCGATGCGGCTCGCAGCGCTCGCCATTTACTCCGGTGAAGCTTTATAGGTAATTTTGCGAACACTATTTTGAATAGATAACAAAAAAGTATGTACAAAATGCTTTCACAAAACAAAAATATTAATTTCCTTTGGAATTTCATCTCATCTATCTAATACAGCGGGTACAACCAAACAAAAGAAAGTCTATATAAAAGACTGGGTATTTGTGTTCCATGAGATTAAACTATAGTCCGTAAATTTACTGTTACTAGGCCAATCAGGTCACGCCGCAGTCCTAACATGCACGTTTATTGCCACGGAGCGCAATGCATAAAAGCATTCTGTCTGTTAAATGAATCATCCTCAAGCAATTCATTGACGTTGGCAGTTCCTCTTTCGATGCACATTTTATGTTATTTAAAAGTTTCATCATCTTTCGTCACTTTTTTCACTTGAATTTTTTCTTAGAGCATCATGCTCTGAATACTATTTATCAATAGTTTAGAAAGATTCAAGTCTCTTTGAATATTTTCGAAAGGCACAACGACAGTGTTCACTTTGTGATAAAAACTTTATTAACTATAAATAAGTGACAACATTATGTACCAAAAGAATATCGCATTTGCTCCTTTGGAGGCGAAAATGGAATGTGAAATAAACTTCCGAGCATTAGATCATATGGGTTGAATTAAATATTTTTTAATTCCCCGATTCCCTGCACTCTCGCGACTTTTAAAGCTTAGCTAGACCAATTAAGCCTTCACGGCCGTAGGCCTAGGGTTACCATTTACTTCTTCTCACGCTGTGATACTTTATGATTACGTCATAATGTCCTTATTGACTTTATATAAATAACTAGGTATGACTACGTGAGAATAAGACGAATAACTGCAAACCACGTCTTATAAATGCTAATGTACTTTATGGCTGAAAAACCAGCCTAGCTCAACGATATAATGAGCTAAACAGGGTTCTTAGTCATACAACGCGGGAACAGTTAAATTATGACTGAGTGAGTATATTTGCACTTTAACACGCAGATAAAGACTGGAAAACGTGGCTATTCATTTGTTTTTTTTATTTACATAATATTCATGTTAATAAGTTAACTAAACTTAACTACATGCGGGCTTATATTACAATCATACCTACTTATCCTCCGGAATTGCTGATATTCTTTATTTATTTAAAAATATGGCCCACCCAGTTTAATAGGTATTTCGCCAGTGTCAAGTAACAAATAGCAATAACAAACACATTGAATAACAATACAATACAAAATTGTGACCTTATAGACTTTGGAAAACCAATATAGAAGCCTGCTAATCTATGAACCTTTAAAAAAATATGTTTTTTTTTAACTCATGTCAAGGTAGGAACATTTAACTGTGAACACAGGAGTTGTAATTATGGTATAGATGACGTACCAATTCATAATGTAACAAGACAAGCTTACACTCAACTTGATTCATAGGCAAGGTTTTTAGAATACCAGCGCCGCCGCCCGGGACCACTTCATGCAATGTGGAACCTGTTTTTACACACTATTTTTTAACATACCTAGCTATTGGGTATGCGTAGCTGTACAGGTTATTAAACCTTTTATGGGTTGTGTATTTCGGCATTCAGAATAATATGTAAATGACCTCTTGATTTTCAATTTTCTCATGAATCCGTAGGTGTGTAATGTAGGTATCTGTTATATTTATTTAAAACCAAATTTAGTGTTTGAATGCGGTTTGATCGTAAAAACCGATCATGCCTAGACTACGTAAACTTAGTAACATTTCCTTGTAGATCATATTTCAATATTAGATATATAGAAAGGATATTTGAACAGTTCTTTCTAGATTCTCAAACGTTCTCGAAATTCTACTGCGCCCGCCATTTTATCTATCGCTTTCAATCATCGTCCCACCTAGAAGACAATGACTCTGTCCGTTGTTGATGCAATTGGTACGCGTGTGACCAATTTATTTTGGTAAAGTGTTAGTGACACTTGGTCGAACTGCTTTAAATTCTAATCAGTCACAGAAGCAGGAGACGCGCGATAAGAATACATTTTCAAATCATTTTGTTCAACAGACTAGTGGGGAATCTTTGGATATGTTGGAAATAGAATTGTTTACGCATGCGTGAGTGTCTTTAAAACTATAATAGGGAACACATAGATAACTGTGTACTTACTGCATTTTATGGAATGTTTTATCAGTTATCATAACTGTTACACGACCCTATTTCGTCATGTTATAGCCTTTATCATGTTCTTTATTTATGTACTAGCTGAGCCCGCGACTTCGTCCGCGTGGAATTTAACTTAACAAAAAAGCCCGCTCCCGCGTTCTGAGCCCGCACGACAGAACCCATTTTTTTTATTCTAAAATAAAAGTAGCCTAAGTTACTGCTTATAACATCAGCTATCTGCCAGTGAAAGTCCCGTCAAAATCTGTCCAGCCGTTTCGGAGATTACCCGGAACAAACATACAGACAGACAGACAAAAAAATTTTAAATCGCGTTTTTGCTATATGTGTCGTAAGTACTTTCATATGCATTTAGTGAAAAGGTGTTATTTTGATATTACAAACAGACACTCCAATTTTATTTATTTGTATAGATAAGTATCACCAAGCCTAATTATAAGTTCTGTGTATTTTAATAGGATCGAAATTATTTGCAATTAAACGACAGTTAAGTACCTATGTATAGCAGTTCGTCATAGTCAATCTCATTTTCATTTAAACATAATTTATATAATTTTAAAAAGTCCTTCTTTTTCGACCTTTATTAGTATTCTTGTCTCAACCATACAAAAATCCCGTTATTCTGGATCTGGCGTTGGATTTTAACAGTGTTTATCGATACATAAATTATTACAAATGTTATCATAATCAATGTTAATAAACCGAAAACAAAGTAAAAAGGGCGCACTCAATTCCACACCATGAGGTCAACGCGTGTTCGAATTACGCATTTAAATGATTCACTTATTTCAATAAAGTCAATAATAGCGAAGCCTCAAATTTACACACGCCTATGGCCTTTGAAATAAAAACCCCATTAATTGTGAACTGGTTGACAAATAGCAGGTATGTTAACAAACGATAATATTTGCCCTAATACAATAATTCTAAAATACCTATACAATGTACCCATGATCCGCTGATGCGTGGCATATTTCTTTTAACTTCATCATAACTACTTATACTTCTGAATTGATAATCTTTTTTCTAAGTATAAGCATAAGTATAATAATTAAAATTCTTGATATTATAATTTATAATAAGAAGTTGTATTTCCTGGTCGTAAACCAAGTGAGTACTTAGTAGTATCTTGTATTATAACCCTGAGTTTTTTGTAAAAATAATCCTTATTATTTACTTCATCATATAATCAAGTTGCATCCATTTTACTTCTGGCTAACTTTACATTACTTTGATAGGTAAGTATAAAGTCGTCAGCATAAACCATCCCAAGATGGTAACGCCTACTTGCATCGCCCTTTCGTTAACCTTTTCTCAGGCAGTTATCCTTTGCTCAGGGTTAAATATACTTACGTCGCAAACTTCCAGATACTACAGTTTATCACATTTCCCTGTGTATTATTTAGATTAACACAACGATAATATGGTATGGCGTAATTTACTAATGTTTTGGGGATGTTGCCAAGTGGCAAGTAAGGCTTTGATAAGAGACGTTTTAGAAATGTTCTTAGCAGTGAATCATAGTCTCCTGCATGATTCATACTCTTTAGAATGTTACCTCCTTTTCTCTCAAAAAAAACCTGACGAGCTTAGGTTGGTATTGTGGCGACAGGCTCAGTTCTTACATAAATAATAAGTTATCCGGGTGCGGATCTTTCTGTAGTGTGAACAGTTATTCAATCCTACGGGGAAGTCTTTTCAAACTCATCATCGAAACCGTACCGTTTATAGCAGAGAGTACTTTTTTTATATTTTATCCATCGAGGTTATCCCGTCATATCGGGGTTATCTTATTTGAGGCGTATGTTGTTATTACTGTAGACATTAAATTGTGCTAACTTATATAACTATTATATTAAGGATGTCACTAAACCGGTTCAAATATATTGAATGAAACAACCGGTTTCCTTTAGACGTGCGTGACTCAAAATCCTTTCACTGTCAGGTAATACCTTGGTATCGAAAAAATAAAGTTAAAAATGGCGACACAATGCCACCTTTTTGCTTCACGACACAAAACAAAGACGGTAAATTGTAACCTCTCACAATATGTTTTAGAATGCAAGTCGTGCGTAATTTTCTCTGATAAGCAGTAAAAGAATGTGTTTAGAACATGCATATTTGGTGATTTTGCATGCTTGGTTATTTCTCTATGCAGTTTATAATAGAAAGCGATTCGAGCTTAATTATATTTTTTATTGCCTATAGTAGACTTTAGTGTTGCCAATCGCTGTGTTTGTTCCCATGCTATGTAATTTTAGTTTGATGTTTTTAAATAACTTTTTTGACGTACATGTAATTTAGTAATCTCATGATTAGCCTAATTGCTGTTCACTGCTGGACATAAGCAAACTCAAAATCAAATCGGTTATGTTGTTTAAGCCTACGGGGGCATTAACAAGCTTTCCCCAATGCACGCCAATGAGGCCAGGATTCACCTCTACAAGTTGGCAGACATATTCCGCAAGCATTTATTGATTTCTATGAGGATTTATACGAGGCATGCCTTTTAAGTTCTGTCGTTTCCATAATTCCCGGCAATTTTGAATTTGGAACTGTTCTATATTCGAATGTGTTTAAATTTCGAATCTCAAAACAGTTAAATGTATTAGGATTAATGTTATTGTTTAGTCACAGCGTCGATTAGAATCTGTCAGGTTACGTACGAAAATGAATCTTTCTAAGGAAAATGTTCGTGCAATAATTTTCTACAACTTTAGAAGAGGCCTGACACGGCTTCAGTGTTTTGAAGAGCTAATATCTGTGTTCAGGGATGAAGCCCCATGTCTGCGGACTGTCGAACGCTGGTATTTAGAATTCCAGCGTGGACATACTAGTGTTAGTGACAAATCTCGCGAAGGTCGCCCAAAATCTGCATTCACTGAAGATAACATCATTGGAGTGAGACAACTAATTCTCGAAGATCGTCATGTGACGTATCGAGAGATAGAGGCTCTATTAGGCATCTCAGGGACAACCATTCAGAAGATCTTGCATGAAGCGCTTGGTGTAAGAAAGCTAGTTTGCCGTTGGATACCGCATCTGCTTTCCGACGATCACAAGGCGGCCCGCGTCAGATGGTGTAAGAAAACTCTGCAAAGGTTCAACCGAGGAGAGTCAAATCACGTCTACGACATCATCAGTGGTGACGAATCTTGGATCTATGCCTACGATCCTGATTCCAAACAACAATCTACAATCTGGGTCTTTCAAGACGAGCCAAAGCCGACTAAAGTTGTTCGTTCTCGAAGCACTTCAAAGAAGATGGTGGCCACGTTCGTTAGAAAAACCGGCCATGTTGCGACTATTGCACTTGATGATCGTAGAACGGTTAACGCAGAGTGGTATACCACAGTTTGTTTACCACAAGTCATCGCCGAACTTCGAAAATCTAACTCAAAGCGACGCATCATCCTGCACCACGACAATGCAAGTTCACACAGCGTTCGTCAAACGATTGAGTATTTGAAGCAGGAAAAAGTAGAAATTCTTGACCATCCTCCATACAGTCCTGACCTAAGCCCTAACGATTTTTTTACATTTCCTAAAATTAAGAAAAGTCTTCGTGGTCAAAGGTTCCAGTCCAGTGAAGAAGCAGTCGACGCTTTCAAGTCAGCCATTTTGAACACCCCCACTTTAGAGTGGAATAAATGTTATAATAACTGGTTTGAGCGAATGGAAAAGTGTATTAAGCTACGTGGTGAATACTTTGAAAAACAATAAAAAGTACTATAAGGTTCTAGTTGTGTTTTTTTTCTTCAAACGACAAAACTTAAAAGGCATCCCTCGTATGAGTCATACTGAATTTTGCCTCACTCATAAAATCATTTTAGTTTGATAGGCCCAGCCATTTGTCTCAGTGCATGTGTGCACTAATGTATTAGTTCTATCACGACGCACTCATTAGCGCTGTGGTCACACATATATACACTTAGATTACAACACATTACTTACAAGATTACACCTCCCCTCACCCCGCGGCTTCCCTTCAGTAAAAATAGTGGGACGCGTCTTCGTGGATCGAACTATCTATAGTAACTAGTATTCCCGTTATAATGGTCGAAATTCGACCATAATTCATTTAAATTTAAATTTTAAAAGGCATTAAGGTTTTATTGTCAAAGACGATTTGATACTGGCACGCAGAATGCAATATGGAAGTCCCGCCCTCCAAAAACTGTTACCGTTTGTCAGTCAGACAGTCAGTCGGTGTAGAGGTTACAAATGTGTGTGTGTGTCTATTCATGGTAGCGTGTGTAATGTTTTATTTATTGATTTTTATGTATTTCTAAGTATTATAATATCAAAATATTAGCATTCTGCACTTCTTCTCCATATAAACTATAGTTGTGCCAAATTTTATACTCCTCCGTCCGCGCAATTTTCGTATTAAGTGGTTGAAAGTTTTTCCTAAACGTATTGATATATAGATAATCTTTATTGTCAAATACAATAATTCTTCTTAATCCTAGAATATAGTAGGGTCTTTATATAAGTATGTATAGTATAATATAATATGGTATTAGTAGGTATATTTATTTCAGATTTCTGAAGCATAACTGTGTTAACAATTAACAATATGTTGATTAGCCCAGAATTAGAGCTATATTTAAATATCTAAACGGGTTCAATGCTAGCGCAACATCGTCTTTCTATCGCCCGTCGCGCTAATTCAATTTAGAAATATCGTTCTGATAATTTGATGGTGAATGGTGATAAAATAATGCAAAAAACGTGATGTTCATCACGTACAGTGAGAAAATTGATACTAAGCAGTTATTTTATTATATAAAGCGTATATTTCTAGAACTCTTAATATGTTTACACTGCAGGTAGTTCGTATTTTCTTAAATCAATGAGTACCTTCCTGTAAAATATTACAAGAATGTGGTCGATCAGTTTAATATACTGGTTGTTTGTTGCAGTACCGTTATCTGATGTCACCAATAATAGGTCTACATCTATTTGCGGAAAAGTAGGACAGATATGGAGTGTCGATGAAGCAATATATTATATAGTCGGTACTTTATTTGGCTGCCAGACCATTTATTTTCTCATTCAGATAAGGATGACTAGGATTTAATAGTATGATATTCTCAGATAGATTGGATTTTTAATTAGACATGTGTATTTAATTGAAATAAATTTTGATATTCTATGATTAATGTATTATGTAACCTATGATAATGTAATTGCCTACCTATGGGCCTATATTATTAGTAATGATGATTATATAGCATTATTTACTAGACACAGCACACTGTATTGGCCATGTAAAACAACATTGATTTACCATGTTTTATGCAAATAATCAAATAAATAAGTTTGATATTTGAATTTTAGAATTGTGATAAATATGGCCTTTCATCTAGATTATTGCTATTGCTGTATCAATATATATTTAATAGATTTTCCTTATATAAGTAATCAATGCAAGTATAATTATATTCATATCAAAGTCATGTTCATCCATCACTTACAAATTGTTATTTTACAGTGACTTCGAGCAGCAGCTGTCCCCGTTCCTAATCCAAAACTCCTGCGACGATGACGTCACAGATTCCGTCGGCCTCGGGCCCACGAGTCCCGGGAACGCTCAAGACGTGGTCATCCAGGACACAACGGACACGTCCAACAGCTCCAGCGAGTTGCTCGAAACCTTCGACATGTTGGATTTCGAACAGAACGTTGTTCCCGGATTCCTCAATAAAAATACATTCCAAAGCCCTGGTAAGTTGGTAAAATTTATGGCCAAACTATCTGACTCGGCAAACGTTGTTCTGCCATATAAATTATTTAAAGGTATGAAAGATAGATGTTGACCGATTCTCAGACCTACCCGATATGCACACAAAATTTCATGAAAATCGGTCGAGCCATTTCGGAGGAGTTTGGCAACAAACACCACGACACTAGAATTATATATATTAGATTACAATATAATAATAATAAAATTTAATAACTCTGTACCTATGTAGTAGCTACAAACTTATCTGATTAATCGAGGCAGAGAACCTTGGTAAACACTTCAGTTATAGTATTCACCTACCTACTTGGATTAGGAAGCGTCAATGCTATATATTATTACTTATTTTTCTGTATCTTATCTCAAGATAGTAGATAACAGGTATATTATTTACGTAATTTCTTATTTCCGTGAACACACGTTAATAAGTTAATTTATTTTCGGAGTAAGACTTTCTCTTTTTGTGAAATTAATTACATGAATAACACGCTTCATTGTACTACAGTATCTTGATAAGAAATGTCAATAGATGCCAGGAATATCATCATTTCGGTGGCTAAAACTCACGTTGTCATTATAAAATTGTCTTTGTTTTCAAATTTACCAGATTTGATACTAGTGGCACTCGTGAACTTTACGAAGTACTATTAGGTAATATTTTATCAAAATGTCGCAATAAATTTGTGCAAAATAGGTACGCAGATAGCCGGTATCTACAGTACAGACGTATGTAAATTTAATATATTTCGCACGTGGTCTTGTCTTTCGTAACACGCGTTTAATAGTATAAAACACAGTCGCTATCCGCGTCTGTCAGTTTGTCCGCTTAATGCTTCTAAACTACGCAACGGATTTTGATCGAGCTTCATTATCATTTAGAGAACTTCTACTGGAATGTTTACATGTATAAATACATTTTAATTAAATTTATTAACAGCAGAGAAAAGCCGGGGCTGGTCGCTTGTTATAGTTAAATTAATTTTAAACTCTTTTCCCGCTGTTCACGACTAACCTCTTCTGAAAGTTATCCTGTCTAAACAGGTGATTAGGCTATAGTTAGCAACACAAGCCAGTTGCTCGGTTTGGTGGAATTTAAATATCTTGAGAATACTGTTTATGGTCTTTTACTCTAACTCTCGCGCAAGTATTCCTATGATGACCTCTCCCTTTAACAGCCAAGGGAAGTTCAATGTAAAAAAGAAAGTTAAATCGATCGTATGCCCATTGTATCCAAAGCTTCGAACAAAATTGGCTATCATTAATTTATCTCCATTTATTTAAACGTTAAATGAAAATATATAATTATCTGTCTTCAATGTTTATCTTTCAACTGTGACCTTCGGATGTTTGTGGATTATCCGACTCATTCTCAATGAGACACTTGAATCAATACATTTGGACAAATAAAGAACAGAATTATAAATAATATGGCGTCGTAGCGAGAATAATGGAATTATCATCAAATGGAAGAATACCTAAAAGGATTTTTAGGAACATTCAAACTTAATTCACCCAAGAAAAATACTGAATAACAGTTCAAATTGTGATCTAGATCCTGGTTTAATAAACAACATATTTGTTTCTATAATAATAAAACATTTAGTAAGAACTAGCTGTGCCCGCGACTTCGTCCGCGTACCATTGGGTACCATTTTTAATTTTATTCACTTAGAATGTCATATTTATTTATATAGGTAGAATCAACAGCCTAAAAAATATGTTTCAAGCTTACGACGATACTTCCATACACCTATTCATCCCCCCCTTACAACCCGTTTTTCGCATTAAAAAGTAGTCTATGTCCATTCCCAGGCTCTAGAATATCTGTGTACCAAATTTCATTTAAATCGGTTCAGTAGTTCTGGCGTGAAAGCGCGACAGACAGACAGACAGACAGAGTTACTTTCGCATATCGGCTTCTTGGCATATCTATCCAATAACAATTATCAGCATTAACCATGCTCGCTTCAATTCTTCTCAGGTAAAACGAATAGAAAACGCCGTCTCTCCCAAACACCGCAAGTCGTACTTCAGCCGAAAGTCCAGAGACCGTCAGTAAAGATCCCCGTCAGTACTGCCACAACACAGAAACCGCAGCTCGTGGTGAAAGCCCAGCCACAGAAGCCGCTCAAGGTTGCCAACATTCAAGTGCTGAACCCGCAAACAAAAGTGTACTCCAAGCCCGTGGAAAGTGTTGCCCCGCAAAGGAGAGTGATACGCGTGGCGCCGATGGCTGGCAACCCCAGATCTATTCTATTGCCAGTCACGATAAAGGACATGAAGGATCTCAAATCGATAAAAATCATCAACGCTGCTGATTTGAAGAACGCATCGAATATCAAATTGGCTGCAGCTAATCTATTGTCACAGAGCAAACTGCATGATCTCAAAATGGACGCGAGGATTGACTACGAGTACGAACACAACGGCAATAACTGTGGTGAGCAATGTTTAATCAGAATAAATAAATTAATATCGCCGGACGAACAGACCAACTGTATGAACAGACCAAACCAAGCAGCGCTTGTACTATGGGTACCGTACGATGGACTGGGGGCGATCCCAGTGTCACCCAGACCTGGGCAAATTACGAAAAGGCCATTTCCAAAATGTGCCCCGGCGGGAATTGAACCCGCAACCACCATGTGCAATCGAAGCACTTGGAGTTAAGTCGCCTCGATTTGGTTGATTGAAAGCGATTGTATGAATTTAGTGGCGTAACTGGTTTGGTCGATGTGGTTCGGCTTGTTAAAATACTTTCATTGGTTGTTGCGAACGAGTTTAGGTGTCTCGTACGCAGATGACATCGTTCGAAGGCGAAAGCTAATTAATAATCTATGTATAATGTTCGACGCATTATTAATGATAATGCATTTCTAACTAAATACGTAATCTTATCTATGTGTAAAAACCGCCCCAAGGCCCTTTGTCCCTAAACTAATTAAAATTTTACCCGACATACTGATAAAGTAATAATCACCTACATTTTTCGAACAGGCTTTCAGATAATTTGACATAGATTTGCAAAATGGAACCAACCCATGCACAGTTCTGCAAACTGAAACCAACCTAAAACACTAACAAAAGGTTGGTTTTGGTCTACAGCAGTGGTTCCCAAACTTATTTTGTATACTGCCCACTTAGAGAATAAATTATTTTTTTGCGCCCCCATTTTTTCACCTACTTACTTAAAAACCACTATAACGTCAAATTAAATTAATTGATTATTGTAAGCTACACAACGACCCCATTTTTTCTGGTTCTCTTAGCGCCCCCCTTTAGGCCTGCAGCGCCCACAAGGGGGCGTTATCGCCCTCTTTGGGAAAGGATGGTCTACAGCAATGCATGTGGGTTGATTCCGTTCTGCAAAACGTTATCCAATTATTAGCTAATTAAAAATTTAAGAAAATATTCATTCATGTCCCACAAGGTATTCATAATGGCTGATAGTCCTTTATAAATGTATTTACCCGTCATTATAATAATGCACCCATAACCTACAAACCTAACTTTATGTGCCCAATCAGATGATTCAGGAAGCGAACGCAGCGAGGATGAGGACGACCACAAAGATATCATTCCCGAAGGCAAGAACGGCTACCCGCGGCTTGTCCTGACCGCCGAGGAACGAAGACTGCTGGCCAAGGAAGGCATCTCCTTACCCATGAGCTATCCACTCACCAAGAGCGAAGAGAGGGAACTCAAGAGAATCAGACGCAAGATCAGAAATAAGATCTCCGCACAGGACTCGCGCAAGCGGAAGAAGGAGTATGTTGACGGGCTTGAAGACAGGTGAGTCATTTTTTTTCCACTCATCACGAAATCTCTGAAACAACTAGACCGAGACCTATCGACTTGAAATTCGACATTTTCTTTTAGGCCTCTTAACTGCTCATTATGAAGGATTTTACACTACGCACGTGGGTACATCTAGTATATACTAGTACAGAATACATATTTACAGATTAAATAGAAATAAGTAGTAAAAATAATAATGGAAGTGCACAACGATGTATACACATACATCGCTGCAATGTATTCATGACAATGTTTCTAATGAATCCCCGAGAAGCGAGATTTGTTATGAGTTTAAATCCTTTTAAAACTTGAATTAAGTTGTCCTTTTGTGAAAACCTTAATACAGAGTAGCCGCGTCATCATAATAATAACATGGTTGGAAAATACAAGGAAACAATGGAGTTTAATATTGGCCTTCTTTTTGCAGGGTAAAACAGTGTACAGCGGATAATCAAACTCTAATTAGGAGGATAAAGATACTGCAATCCCAGAACCAGTCGTTGTCGGCTCAGCTGAAGAGATTACAGGTAATTTTACAATCATCGTGACATTGAGACGAACTATGTACTTTAGACATGTTTTTATGGTCATAGAATAAAAATGCCATAGAAGTGCAGTTATGAATATGCCCGTAAGGGACAGCAATAGTATACAGAAATACCAATACAAAGAAAGACAATCGTTTTTGAATCACTTTTACGATATTATCCATGTTAGATACACCTCAGTGATGCAAACAATCTGCAACAACCACTGAAACGAATTTATATTGTTACCAAAAAAATTTTCACTCTAACGCAAAGATTTAATATTCGTTTACTTCGTTGCCACAGTAGTCAAAACGTTTACAGCTATTCTAACTTGACCAATTTTTTTTTGACGACCGCTTGGCGCTCTGCTCACTGCACATGGTGGTTGCGGGTTCGATTCCCGCCGGGGCAAATTTCAGAAATGGCCTTTTCGTAATTTGCCCTGGTCTAGGTATCACAAGGATCGCTCCGAGTCCATTGTACGGTACCCATAGTACGAGCGTTGCTTAGTTTGGGACGATACTGTTGGTGTGTCAGTCTGGCGATATTTATTGTTTTTATTTTTTTCTTTCTCTATGAATACAGGAGTCAACGCACTTGGAGTGTGTGGCGGGCTAATTCTCATTTACAAACAAAATCAACACCCAATAATTTTGCAGAACGTGTTGACGGGCGCGGGCGGCGGGTCGGGCGGCAAGGCGGCGCAGCCGGCCACGTGCCTGCTGGTGCTGCTGCTGTCCGTGGCGCTGGTGGCGCTGCCGTCCATGCGCGAGGAGGTGCGGCCGCGCGCCGACCAGCCCGCCAGCTCGCCGGCGGTCACGCGCGCGCTGCTCTCCGCCAACAGTGAGTAGCAACGACTATAGTAATATACTGGACGACCAAACATTATAGACATAAAGACCGAAAAAAATTAAAAGTAGGTACCTAATCAGATTATAGACATAAAAACACTATTGTAACAATAATGACAAAATTTTAAAATGTGAGCATTAATATAACATAGCTGCCTAGTAGAAATAAGTTGATGACATTGAGCCCTTTGTCAATCAGTGCGAGTTTGTAAGGACTGGTCAGCTCTTCTGTTCTGGCAATATTCTGGGCCTATTACCTCATTATTTGTGATGCCTTATGCATTAACCTACATTGTCCTCACACCTTTAATTATACTTACCGTAAACGCAAACATAATTCAAAAAAGGGAAAAGAAAAAATGTATCCATGGAGTTTCTTGCATGTTCTTCTCCATAGGATTTAGTTTTGGAACATGCACTTAGCTCTTGACTTTTTAAAAGTGCCAGTTAATCTGGCCTATTTGAAATAAAAATATTTGAATTTGAATTTGCCTAATTGGCGCAGTGTCTACGCCGGAACCACTGCGCCATGCGGTCGTCAAATTTTTTTCTTATTAGGTAATTTAAATGCGTTGTGTTGTAAAAAAAAATCATTCATCACATTCATTTATCACTAACTTAAAAGAGGCGTGCGATATTTTTAGAATCGACCTTGTCATAAACCTGTTACACCCCAAGCTTCCACGTTGCATGTGTGTGAATCACACGAGGAAAATATCAGGTAGCATTGCAACATGCAATGATGATGAAATATTTACTATAACGTTTGACATCCATATCTAGACATAAATGATGCTTGTATTACAATCGCTTGTACTTTATTATGGGTTCTATAACATCGTGACATTGCGCACGATTCGATAAAAATAACTGGTACTTGGGTTATTAATGACTAGCGGCCCGCCCCGCCTTCGCACGGGTACATTACGGTTACATTATTGGAGTTTTAGTAAGGATCCCTAATTTTTTTGAAATAGGATACTAGGTGAAACAAAAAGGGTGTATGTACTATTTTTTTCAAAACTTAACTTTGTAATTCTAAAACTATCAGCTTTGGAGGAAATTTGAAAAACAAAAGGTGTTATAGGGATACAGCTGTTGACAGATTTCACGAGTCTACAAAACCTTCAGTACCTCAACTGTCCCACACAGCCGATAGTTTTAGATTTACAAAGTTGCGTAAAACATAGTACACCCTTTCTGTTTCACCTAGTATAGCCTATGTCACCCGCGGATAGTGTAGCTTCCCAACAGTGAAATATTTTTTCAAATCGGTTCAGTAGTTCCGGAGCCTATTCAATGCAACCAACAATCAAATCTTTCCTCTTTATTTTATTAGTATAGATAACACATACATTTCTATTTGGAATAAATAATTGTAACGTCTCGACCGTGACTGAGGTCAAGAGATTGTATTGTTTATGTATTTTGGTAACGAGAGTATCAATATCTAAAAGTAAACTACTGTTACCGTGTCGCCTATATTCATTGTTTTGGCTTATTTACGTAATAGTTATCTTCAATGTGAACACTTTACGTAAATCTTTTGATGTCAGAATAGTTATGGTCGGCTTGACATTTCCACTTTCTCATTGCGTCATTTCGGACTCCATGCATAGTCAACTGCACAACTACCAGTTTAATTACAATTGGGAGTTTATATAAGTTGTTACCAATTCTCGGTGCATTTCTCGAAAATATCAGTTGTTGAATTTTTTGCAATTTACAATCAATTTTTTTTCGGTTGACTATACCTCAATGTGCAATGACTATAGACGCTGAAAAACTATTTCCATTGTTACAGAAATGGCGCTCGATGAGACTGTCATTGATGACGGTGAATTCAATATGGATGAGTTGATCACATTCAACCGCGCTCATTCCGACCACGACTACCAAGTGGTCAAGAACTTGGAGACGCATAAGGCAATCGCCGGCGGGTACGTGGACCTGCCCATCGACGAGGACTGGCCGCCCAACCTGAAGAAGCGCATGAAAAAACTCGAGTTTGACTACGACGATGGCCGGGACTACCTCCCGCCCATCGTCAAAGAGAACCATTACGGGAATATCTACAAAGTCGATTCCAAACTCAAAGCGGAGAACGACAATGAAATCAATTTCAATGATAAAGGATTCTTCACCAACACTCTGATGTCCACGGGCCGCAAGCTCGGCGAACTTCTCGACGCTTTCCCACTGATTCCGGTGAAAAACGAAGACATAGTCATCGAAGAGATCTCCGATTATGACACCAGGAATATCACAGAAGTAAAGAGCTTCGTAGTCAACAGCACTTCAAATGAGTTCTAATTTAGCGCAGATTTATTATTATTTTCTATTACTTTATAATTCCTTGTTATTTCCTTTCAGATTACTATTTTATTATTATTTTACAGAGGACTATTGTATTTTTATCATTATATTGTAGTAGTTATAATGAAATGAGTAATTCCTTGGCCGGTTGGCGTTGAGTTCGAACGTTTTATTCTGAATGTTTGTCGTGTTTCATGATGAGCGTTCCCGACCAACATTGGAATTAGTTTACACATAATAATTATGTTAACGTTAGTGAGATCGCGATGAATGATTTATATTTAGATTAAGTATTATCAATAAAATTAGGTTATGTTGTCAGTTTCTTGGGAATGAAAGTTGTTGACTATTTATTTGAGAAATCAAAATTAATATATTATTAAATCAAAACAGATTTTTTTTATTTACGGAATAACTATTTCGGTATTTAGTATAAGCTATTTACTAAGCATTTTTCTCTGTTACGACTCGGTGCAATTAAATGTAGTAACTGATATATTCAGTTTTAGCTAGAATTCTTGTGTTAAGTATTTTCATTAGATAAATATGGTTTTACCTGCTTACGAATAAGTGTAACGAAGTGGACTACCTTGATGCTGTTTAAATAAATTGTGTAAGGAAATTGTTCTTTTATTATATACTAGCTGTGCCCCGCGACTTCATCCGCGTAGTATTGGATTATTGGGTTAAAAAGTATCCTATATGTTAATCCCGGTTATAATCTATCTGTGTTCCAAATTTCATCCAAATCCGTTCAGTAGTTTTTGCGTGAAGGAGTAACAAACATACATACATACATACATTCATACATACATACATACATCCACACTCACAAACTTTCGCATTTATAATATTAGTAGGACTATTTATTAGTTATTTTAACCACCCCCATATGACATTGAATAATTCCTCTTAAATGATCAAAAATATTAGCCAAATAATAAAATAATTATTATTTGTAATCCCAAAAGATAGGCTCATGCCGAAAAATGAAAACCGTAATTAAGTTTCAACTCTTACAGGTAATCATACTAATATTATAAAGAGGAAAACTTTGTTTGTTTGATTGTAATGAATAGGCTCCGAAACTACTGAACCGATTTGAAAAATTATTTCACTGTTGGGAAGCTACACTATCCCCGGGTGACATAGGCTATATTTTCAAAAAATTTAGGGATCCTTACTAAGACTTCAATAATGTAACCGCAATGTACCCGTGCGAAGCCGGGGCGGGCCGCTAGTATAATTATGGTTTTAAAGTCGACTTAGAGCGAGGTCCGGCATTAAGAGGTCGATTACCTCAACGGTTTGTCGCAATTAACCTTATTTTTAGCATTAGAACTTTTTACAAGTTAAGCCAACTGAGAAATGCATGTTAACTAGCGGGTTAACATATCAGATCCATAAACCGAGCTAATCATGTTTCCTAGTTAAACAATAAAATAAAACTATTGTCTTATAATAAGCTTTATTTAATTATGAATTAACAAATATTTTCGTAATTTTGAACAAGGTTTGTGACCTTAACTGAATACATATTGCATGTTTGCCATCATACAGAAAAATAAACGCTGAGAATTGTTTCTATGAATATGAATTTTTATTTTTTTAATACTTACTTTTACATTAAATTCAATTCAGTTTTAAAAGCATGTATAATACATAAAAGTTAATAACTATAATTCAAATATCTTCCTCGTGCGTCCACAAGCCGACCGAACATGACTTACTTAGTAAGCGAAGTTTAAAATTAAATTAACTACAGAGTAAGTGTTACCCACAAGAGCCGGCTGAGCGGCGCGCTGCCTCTCACACCATCCTACATATTTGGTGCAGCCTTCACAATAAATAATCATGTTATGTTATTTTACATAGCAGAAATTTAACTTGAAGTATGCAAGTTATTAAAAAAAAGTGCCTTACAACGTTGGGTATATAGATATTTTATTTGAATACATAATAAGTACCGAGGCGACGGTGTTTGATGTGAATGTTCGAGCAATATGCGACTCTCACGCCGTACCCCTAAGTGTTAATTTACAATGCTCCCTGCGGTGGCACGACCCAGCCACACGCCCGCTCGTCCGATTCACACCAAGCACGCGGCCCGGACCGACCTAACACAGTCATGTACACAACAAGTCAGTTATATATAAAGTTATTTACCATACGTGGAACACGACCGTTCACATCTCCAGGGCCCCCACTCTGTTAACGACTGTCAGAGAACTGTCAAAACTGACGTATGCATTTATGCGATACGTCAATCTTGACGTCTTGCGAATCGAATATGTGTCGAATCGAGTGACTGTCGTTAAAAGAGTTAAGTCCCAGATCACACGACTCACTTCGTTTACGATACCCAATCTAATTTGATTATTCTATCTAGCAAATAGAAAGTAACAATTAGGTACAATATGTATGTTATTTATCATGTTTTAAGACTTAGTTTTATTACATTCGATTATACTGCAATGATTGTACAAATATTAACGATCGAATTTAACGAGAAGAATACTTCATTTTGTTTACAATAATAATTTATCAAAAACCATTACTTATTGAATTGATTTTAAAAAAATCTTTTACATTACCGACAATATTCGCATTATCTATACTCGTCTAAAAAAAATTAAAACGACACAACAAGATGTTTTTTTTTTTGTTATAAAAAATTAAAACTTTCTTAGCCAAAATAATAACTTCTAATGCAGTGGATACAATTTTGTGATGACTACCTATCCGTGACTAATTCGAAATACCTTACAAAAATGTCAGTGCGATCAGCGCAATGCCTTAACTGTACAATCCGATACCAATTGGGTGTGGTTTTGCAGAATAGAATGAAACCACAGCAAGAAACTTCTACCAAAACCAGCTCTAGTGCAAGAGGTTGTAGGTCGGTTTCGGTTTGCAGAAGTATATATGGTATTCTGCAAATTTAATCCATTTGAAAGTCTATCCAATGAGAATAGCATCTGTGACATGCATCTTCCACAACCATCAAGTTGCAGCCGGTATTAATACATCAATCTCAACTCTAGTGAGATTGCACCACGGCCTACGGGAAGAGATACGAAAATTAATAAGATTATATTATTAAACTAGTTGGTTTAACGTTTCGGCGTTATTTTTTTTTTATTAACATTACGGTTTCCTATACAGAATTAACCACGAATTTTTACAATGACCAATGAATGTTGGCGATCCCGACAGTTGACTTGATTACCCACCATTTAGTATCGATTCTCGTTGGCCGTGGTATAGTGCAAAATTACGTCTCATGAGCTTATTCAAGTTCGCTTTTAGAGATGAGATCATCTTGAGGCTGATATTTAATAAAGTTCTCGATTCATATAAATATTATCGACACCCAATTCTGAACAAAATATTTTAACCAAGAAGATTCGAGACCAAGAAATCCTTGCATATGTCACTGACAACAAAAGGCGATGCCAATGCAGACATTAATATTAATTGCTGTAACTTAATCGGTGCAGTGAGATGTGAAAATGTCCATCTCGTTGGATAAACTACAATTGAGTAACCGTGTGGAATACTTACCTACAATAATCGGGAACATACAACATATTATGTTATCATTACGTTGGAAAAACAAGTTCGGTAATTATTATTGTTAGCACAACGCTGATTCGGATGACACTTACAAAATCTTACTTATACGCAAATCGCGCTTGTCGAAACCTTGCCGCTTCCATTCCAAGCAAAAATATACAAATGTATTTTTTTTTTCATTAAAGCTGTACAATTTATACACCATCATCATAGCGACCGCTAGCTAGACATGCGATGCCTTCACTATCTCACCTATCAGTTCAACATTAAACAATAACGAGTCAACCACCTACAAACTTGCCACCGGTAACTCAACTATAACCATTTACAGTTAAGGTATAATATTCAAGTGGAGTGGTTGACAGTTTACTCGGCTCGCACGATCGTTGTGTGGACTTACGATTACAGTCTATTTGTAATTCGACTAACTTTAATCACTGTTTTCATGGTTTGCTGTAAACATTCTAGCGGAGATTGCAGCCCCGGCCGCCGCGCCTAAACACATGACTAATAAATCCATAAGTAACAACCGTCTTTCGTGACTGCGGTACCATACTGGAAGAAAACGTAACGCTTCACGCTGACAGCGTCAAACGTCAAAATTGAAACGATATGCGGTCACTTGAAGCTGCTAGCGTAAAACTCTAATGATAAATTTGTGACCAAATAAATGTAAATTTTATTTTGACGCATCATACGTGGTATGTGTTCGTGAAAGCAGTTAACAGACGAATTAATTCGGCTGGTGCAGACGGTGCAACATGCAGAAAAACGTCGTATTTTCTCATAAAATCGCTTTTGTCTCTGTACCTACGTTATTTTTATAATACTTTGGAATGTCTGAATCGCAATTGACCACAGCTGCACGTCACGAACGATAACACTCCTTTAGTGAATATTATTATATTATTAGGCTATCCAAAAATTATATACTTCCGTCATAAGACTAATCCCGCGGTTACGAAAAAAAGTTCGCGTCATACGTCAAATATCGAAATAAATTCATGTTGTAAATTTACTGGTAAGAAAAGTGACGACTTGTGACAACCCAGACCTTTCTCCAATGGAAATATTCACAAGCTTCGCGACTGAGATGCGATCCATAGGTCGCCAATTGATAGGTATGCTACTCTATAAATTCGAGAGAGACTTATATACCGTAGTAGTCAATTTTGGGAAGATGTGCCACTCTTAGTGGCATCTATTACTGAACGAACGATACAAAATTATCGTTCGGTCAGACGTGATACGACGGCAAATATATGGAATCTAGAGTAGGCTTCGACACGACAAATGTCACGATATATCGATTTATTGTTGCTAAGAGTAGCACCCTGTTTCGACCGCCGACTACATTCGACTCTATTCCCGACTTCGTATAGTAGCATATCAATTGGCTACCTATGAGTCGCATCTCAGTGGGGTAGCTTGTGAATATCGCAGAGGGAGAAAAGCCTCAACAACTCGAGTCATACGTTATTTTATTTTGACGTTTGCCGCTGGAAGCGTGAAGCGTCCCGTTTTTTTCGATAAGCGGGGTAACGAACGAAATCGAATTGCATTAATACAAATTGACACGAGCCCTGAGCCACGTATTTTTGTACACAAGGTGAAAAGTTACATTCAGTCTTGTAGGAGTTCGCACGGACTCGACGGGGTACACCGATTCAAACAAATCACTCTTCTAACACTATTGTAATGAATTTCTATATAAATTATTGCACGCATAATAATAACATTTATGTCATCAATATTAACCAATCATTGAACGGTCACGTTGTTTGTCACAAAACAATGTATTGTAAAAGTAACTCATTACTTACATTTTACCACTTATTGCAATGGTTACTCATAAAACTAATATCGTCGGTTGAAACGTAAATGTGACTAAATTAGAGTATCTATCGGGAGAAAATAGAGACTAAGCGACATTATCGGTTGAAATAAAAGTTACTTTATAATATATTGTCGTTTAATCACTTTCCCCCAATAAAGAACGTCGCTTAGTCACCTTTACCTTTCACCCGACGATATATATAAATAAAGATAGGAAATAATGTGGCATCACTATAGGAACGGAGCCAATTTAAATAATTATTCGTTTCTCATACAAACTGAACTTAGGTAAACAATGACTAAATAAAGTTACAAGCTAAGTATTCTTACAGCAGCGGGCCGAGCGCGCAGCACTTGTTCAACATGAGATACAACTTCATAAATAAATAATCTTTTTAGCAACACTAATTATTGAGACACTTAGATCGCAATTAAAAATAAAATGTCAAAAAATTTACTACACAAAAATTACATACTTAGGGGGTACTAGGAGTTAAATAGCTGACGATTACATTTCGAATCTTCACAAGCAACTGCTCTAGCAGAGATGTGCGTTCGAAACTCGTACTAGACCCTACATAACTATATCGGTTGATATTAGTAATGTAATTAATACTCACAGGTAACTTATGAAAGGCAGTCGAATATCACAACCTGTCGGAACATACTAGTGCACAGTGCTGCACGCGACCCTCCGCGGACGAGAGACAACTCACCAACACACAAACTTACTATAGTCGCAATAATTGCTGTTACCCTTCGGCCACAAACTTGTCGCTTGCCACCGCTACAAGATCAAATGTTAGACAATATTGAACTACCACCATTAAATTAGCAGAACGGAATTCCATCAATTTAGCCAACTTCCTTTCGATACAAATTAAACAAAAAGACATTGAAATCGGTTCATTCGTCTTGGATTTATGATTCCAAAAATAAATTGGTAGACAAAGGCAACACACAAACAAACCAAACTCAACATTTCATTAGGGATTACAAATACCAAAACAATGCCGCGCAAACGCCCAAAATCTCATAGGAGTAACATACGCAACTCGCCAGTCATTATTGCTTAAGCGACAAGTTTGTTACCAAAGAGCTCCTCATTACATACGTAACAAAATCAAACTAATACACAGCAATATAGATGAACGCAAACGTACAAAAATAATTATTTCACTGCTTTATTAATAGAGACGAAGCGATATACAACTACTTGATAAGTATTTTGTTAATCTAAGTGTTGATGTAACGAGCTAATGCACAAATCTTGGGATTTGTTCGAACTATGTGCTGGAATGGACATCGTCGATGCGAGTGAATGATATTAAGAGTCTAACCACATTGACCGATGCGAAAACGGCCCAAAGTCGGATAAGAAAACCTTTGTTTTCAGATATAAACGACGCCGCGGCGTCGCTTATTGTCCTTAAGAGTTTTATTAACCCAGCTTGAGATTTTAACTTCGTTCAATTTGGGATGACTCTAATGCGGGTGACAATGAGGTAAAGTATATCTCGCGTCTCGGAAACATCACAATTTACAAGTTTCGGTGAACATTAAACGTAATTCGCTACGGACGGGAACACAAAATCAAAACTCTACCGACCGCACACGGCCTAAGCGACGCCCGTTTATATATTTGAAAACTTCATAATCTTAACGTTTAAAATTAAATTTTGTAATTACAGTGTTGACCAGGTTTTGCTCCGAGGCAATGACTATTAAATTGACACCAGTTTACAACCCGATCGAATGGCGTTCGTAAATTCGAAAGTACAGTTAATTAAAACACAGAAGCGTCAGTTACGACAAATCCCCTATACGACATTAAACAAGGGGGACTCTGCCGAACTGTTAAGTGAGAAAAACTCAAGCTAATATTCTATGTTTTAGACTGCAGTTCGTGTAACTGTTGACGAGTACTATTTGCTCACGAATTCTCAATAGTTATCACAACAGAAATCAGTACAGTGGTAAATATTGAACGCGTAGATACATTAAGAAATCTCTAGGTGAATGTTAGTCTGAACTTCATAGAGGTATACTTTGATATAGACATTTTGGGAGCACAGTCGATCGCTAACTAGAACACTGCACTTGTTATTAAGGTCGAAAATGAAACTAGAACTTATGATAGCTTCGTATAATGATAGCAGTATGGATTATTCAAAATTACAATTTGAAAAATAATAATGGATATATGTATAATCTCTTGAGTGGATATAGCATAATGATTTTTAATCGATCATTTATCGTTATCAGTAACATTTTCATATATACTTTAAACCCAGTTGCTCGGTATACTTAAATAATAGACAAACAGGTCTAAGTCACAACAACGAACTGGTCCATTTTTATTGCCTTCATTTTATAAAAAAACGCATTTACAGAAGAAAACTTTGCTTTGCCGTCGGGGTCTTCCATTGTATACCATCAAAAACACATTTCTGGAGTTTGCTTACATTTCTGTAATAAATCTAGAGCAACTGGGCGCTTAACAGCTTAGGTATACTTGCTACTTTTTGTCCCTTGATGTTGCAATTTGGTCGGGCGATGGATTTCGACGAAAAATACGCATGCTCAGTCTAAGTTTACCACCATGTATACCTACTAGTATTTTAAAGTAATCAGACGAAGGCAACAAGTTCCGTCACATCATCGCCGCCAAATCGCGCGATCACGCAAACTGACAATGCAAAGTGCGCGTCGAGTTGACGGCACGCACGGACTGCACGCAACGGATTTTGCATTTTGGATACTATCATCTCACCATCGAACTGCGTCCACTGTATCATGAGCATGATAATATAAATTTGTGAAATCCTTCGTGTGCCGTCCGCACGCATGAACTAGCGGACGCGTACATAACACCTCGACACAAAAGTAGCAGTCATGCCATTGTCCTAACATACGACGCAACGGACAGTTTGAACGGGGGCGTGGGGCGATCGGGGGGCGGTGCGGGGGAGGCGGGGGCGGGGGCGGGGGCGGGCGTGCGGGGGGCGGGGGCGGGGCCGGCGGCGCGGGGGGCGGGTCACGCGCACTCGCGTCACTTGCCCGCGCGCGCCGCGCACTTCTTCTTTTTGCGCTTGAAGAAGCAACAGCACCTGGAATACACGGATTGCCTGCATGACGATTTACAGAGTCTGTCAGGGCACGAGCTGATACTAACGTAATACTTATGAATGTGTTATACAACACTGCAGTCTGCAACACCATAGGTAACGACATGGACCAAAAGTCTAAGGTGACGCACAAAACATTACGTTTTGATTCCTTGTAGCATGAAAACTTAACTACCTACTTTCCTGCAACGGAGGAAATTGAAATAAAATCTCAATAGATCTGAATGAATTAACAATAAATATATAAAATAACAATATTTTTTTCTTTTTACTTACCTCTGTTGAAATATTTACAGCGATATTAATGGTGCGAATATGCATAGCCTACATTGCATAGCGGTAATGAATTGGGATTTAGAAAAACTAAACATTTTTATGTCGAATGTGTTTCTCATTTGAAAATTTAACGAAAAATGAGTTTAATATTTAAAAGTGAACAATTAAGTATTATTTAAATATTTTCGGACGTGAAGGTAGATTGAACTACATCACAAACTGACAGCGCATTATAAACTTACTTATTGAAATATATGATTTAACAAGTAACTGCACGCACCAAGCTATACATACATTGTCGGTATATTTTAATGTCTGTATTATAAAAAAAAAAAAAATTGCGCGAATAATGTATAGACGGGTAACAATACAATTCCTTATTAAGGTGAAGGCGCCTGTCTAGCCCGCGAAGTTCAAATTTTTTGAGTTCTTTTAGAAATTTTTCAAAATCTGACAATAATAAAAGACAAATTTTGTAATTCGCGAAAAAGACCGTGTGCAGTGCATTTATTAATACATTTATTTTACTCTAAATATTATCACGGTGGTACTATATAATACTAGTAAATCACTAAATATACAAAAATTGCCAGATTATCTGGATAGCTGTCGTTCTTGAAATGTTTTAGAGTAAGTTGGATATATTAATAAATGCACTGCACACGGTCTTTTTCGCGAATAACAAAATTTGACTTTTATTATTGTCAGATTTTGAAAAAATTCTAAAAGAACTCAAAAAATTTGAACTTCGCGGGCTAGATGGGCGCTTTAGCCTTAATTGCAAAAAGCATTGCACGAGAAGCGATACGAAAAAAAGATTGTGTTGACGATGGTAGAGCCAAGGTGTAGCCAGTTGATTACTGCTCATATACTGGGTTGTACCACCCTCCCAAAGAAGATGGACGTAACGTAGCTGATAGCTGCGTTTCGTACGATGTGTAAGAGAGCCGGAAGCCCAACCCCCCGTACATTCCCCACCCTCTGTCCCACTACCCTTCAGGTCGGCAACGTGCGAGCAATGCCTTTTGTATTTCAAGCATCTCAAGGCTAGTATAACTGCTTAACATCAGGCGGATCGTACGCTTGTTTGCGACTTTGTTATATGAAAAAATATTAGTTGTTTTTAACGTTCCACCGCCATTTTGAGTAAACATTACGGTTTTCTACATAGAATGAACTACGAATTTACAAATCGTCTGCAAGAATTTTCAAGGCGCTAGCCTTGCCAAAATTCTTGACCGACCAACCGACTTCGTGACCAACTTGAACATTACTACCATTTCGTATCGCTTCTCGTTGGCCGTGGTATTCGGTACAATTGGGCAGAGTATAATGTGGCCATAGCTAAATAAATAATGAATAAATGTCTATCGTAACATTCGTCATCTGAATGTTATTTGAATGACATGAAGTAAGTTAGTGGGTAAGCCCGGTCACCACAAAACTTATGACTTGCGATAACCACAGAATGAAAAACATAATAGAATGACTACCGCTCGCAGTTTGTTCCAAAATCAATCCGTTGTAGTATCTATTCATACATGGCTAATTATGAGAATTTTTGTTCTTTTCTATTTCTATGCCAAATAAATAGGCGGGGTGGTCTTTTTCATAGCTACACCACCTTTTAGCAGCATTGAAGCATGTTATTGTGGATTCGCTTTCCATTAATTTTCTATTCCGTGGTTTCAAGTCACTTCCACAAAAATGTTGCATGATTGGCGCAAATAATTGGTTAGTTTGGGGGATACTGGGACTAAGCCTAGGGCGATTTAACCACTTGGCGCGAGATGTACTCGATAAAGTATAAAATCACATTCAACCAACTCTCACGGACTATTGTTACACTATTCTAGCATGAAGCGCTGTCACTGTCTAAATAGTATTAGTAGGCAGCGTAACAACAACCAAGGATAAAATGTCTCGGTGCGTTGCTAGCCGGGTATATTCAAATTCAAATGGTTTATTTTGTTTAGGCCTACGGGGGCACTTACGAATTGTCAATTTTACATTTTTTTTCTTATATCTACAACCGGATCGGAACGCGACCTCGACTGAGAAGATCCGGCAAGAAACTCAGCGGGCTTGTCTTATATTATTATTTTGTTATCGTCAGTTGCTTATACGTAGGAAAGACAAGATTCCGCGTCAAGTGGTTAAACCGTCCTTGGACTAAGCTCTCTGTACGCGCACCCAAGCCGCTTATACACTAATAAAAAGTAATAAAAATGGTTTGCATACAGTTGAAACACTGACTTGGTGTCGTCCACCACATCGACCTCGTGATGCGGCTGCGTTATAGGGGTGTTGCTGTGGCCGGCGGTGGGGTCGTCGGCGCCCAGCTCGCCGTTCGTTGAACTCACCACCTTTTGAATTAAAATTAATAATAATATTATTTACTAATTCTAAAAAAAAGTTAGCTGTCACGGGACGCCCGGCAGATGTAAAACATTTGTAGTTGTTTTGTTTGTTTTGTTGTTTGTAATATGTACTAGGTGAAACAAAAAAGGTATACAATTTTTTTGCAACTTTACTTTGTAAATCGAAAACTATCGACTTTGTGGGACAGTTGAAGTGCTAAAGGTTTTGTAGACTTGTGAAATCTGTCAACAGCCGTATTCGGTTTTTCAAGTTTCCTTCAAAGCTCATAGTTTTAGAATTACAAAGTTAAGTTTTGAAAAAAAAGTATACCCTTTCTGTTTCACCCTGTATAGTATGCGCACGCACATACACAAGGGAGTCGAGAGCGATGACGTAGAGGGGGCATGACGGCATGATAGAGCGTCATGCCATATGCCGTGACGGCAAACTGGTCGATCTTACTGCCAAAGTGCGCCAATAGATGTTTCACATCAAAATCATACTTAATTAGAGGAAAAATATCCAAGTGACAACATCATAATGTGAGCATATCACAATAATCAATTGTATGGATTGATACAAATCCTTTTAATACAAGAAGGCTTGTAGGTTTTTTTATGTTTCTAATTATTCATCATGACTTCACATCTTGACATCACGTTAATGAAGTCATACATAATATCACATATTTACACAATTGTAAACTGTATACATATACGTAATTTGTGTGTAAGTGTCCATACACTTACGTAGTCATAGAGAACGTATGCTAACAACAATAGCCTGCTTTACAACTGCTCGCCTGTCTATTCTAATTTATATCTACGTTATAACATACGTCTAACATCGATCGCGATTCGTATCTACGTGTAACCTATATATCGCTTCCTACATAATGTAACCGCGACTAATGCCTTCCATTTACTACAACTCTATATTCTTGATATTTTATACATAATAAACTTGTAAAATAAATAATTATAATACTTGTACCTAATCTGTTGGTCTTGGTACAATAAAATTGGATACAGTATTGCAGAATAAATCCAACCCGCACACACTTCTGCAAACTGAAACCAACCCACATTGGCTTGCACTAGGGTTGGTTTTGATATGCAGAAGTATGTGTGGGTGTGATCCATTTTGCAAAACTTCAGGTTGAAACAGAAAGGGTATACTTATTTTTCAAAACTTAACTTTGTAATTCTAAAACTATCAGCTTTGGAGGAAACTTGAAAAACAAAAGGTGTTATAGGAATACAGCTGTTGACATATTTCACAAGTCTACAAAACCTTTAGTACTTTAACTGTCCCACAAAGCCGATAGTTTGAGATTTACAAAGTTAAGTTGCAAAAAAATAGTATACTTACCCTTTTTGTTTCACCTAGTATATCCCATGGAACCAATATGTAAAAGTATTTTATTTTGATTGAAATTAAATATGGTTTAGTAATATATATACATTCGAAATTAAGTCTTAATTGACCAACAGATAAAGCGCTATTTTATAAAGCAGTCAGTATATTTACAAAAAGCCAGAAAAAAAAATGTAAGTAGGTACTATGTGAATAAAGAAAAAAACTACAAACTATGTGCGCTGTGTTGTTGACAAACGTAAAATTAATTAGCTTTTATTTAAGAAGCGTCAAATAAAACGTGTTCGTAATAATTCATGAATGAATGTTGGCAGTGCGTCGATCGAAAGCCCAAAAACAGTTAGGCAAACACTACAGTTTCGGAATGTTAAATGAGCGAAACTTCGAATAACCTTACAGGCTCTTAAATAAGATCTATAATGGTCTAGCAGTGGAACTTACTAATAGTTGCTAATCTAGTCTAGATATTGAACCGTCATTGAATCAAATGAACATCTATGAAATTCGATTTGATTTGGAAAAAGCGAAAAGCATATCTACACGAACATCAATCAAAATAGCAGGGGCTCAGCTCTATTAACCACAGTCCTCGACTCGACTCACATTACTTCAAATCTGACGTATCGCGTAAATTAATACGTCAGTTTTGACAGTTCTTTTATAGAATAACTGTCAAAACTGTTTGACAACCGCTGGGCGCAGTGGTTTGAGCGTAGGCCGCTCGGCTCACTGCACCGGGTAGGTCCGAGTGCGATTCCCGTTGGGTTAAATTTCGGAAATGGCCTTTTCGTAATTTGCCCAGGTCTGGGTGTCACTGGGATCGCCCCCAGTCCATTGTACGGTACCCATAGTACAAGCTTTGCTTAGTTTGGGTCCATACAATTGGTGTCAGTCTGGCGATATTTATTTTGATTAAAAGTGACGTATTCAGATGCGCGATACGTTAGTTTTAAGTATTGAGAGCGACAGTAGTGGTTAATAGAGTCGGGCCCCTGGTCGCTGAATGATGTCAGGCACGTCTAGGCCAACACAGGTGAGTCGAGGCGAACAACGCATCCGTTCGTTGGCTATAGCGAGTCTCGACTTGATAGCCAGGGTGTATTAAGAATTCGATTGCAGTTGTAAATATGAAGCTACTCTCTTTTAATTTTGGTTAACCACTTAGTATATGGAATAAGTCAACTATACTAGGTCACAGAACAATAAGACATGACACCAGCTACGTCCACTATTGTATGGAAATGCAATCGTCAAAATTTCATATCGGGCTATCGTAAAGACGGCGAATTTTCATTAGTTTGTTCAAGGTCGAGCCGTGAATTTACCAATCAAAAAATGTCAGTGCGGCCATATACTAGGTGAAACAAAAAGGTTATACAATTTTTTTGCAACTTTACTTTGTAAATCTAAAACTATCGGCTTTGTGGGACATTTGAAGAACTAAAGGTTTTGTAGACTTGTGAAATCTGTCAACAGCTGTATTCCCATAACACATTTTCTTTTTCAAGTTTCCTCCAAAGCTGGTAGTTTTAGAATAAAAAAGTTAAGTTATGAAAAAAAAAGTATAACCTTTCTGTTTCAACCTGCATATGCAGAGGTAATGCATATGATAGCGAGCGAGGGGGCCCGGCTGTGCGGTGTCTTTGGCTTATTGATATGTGTAGTGGATAAATGAATACATATTATTTGAAATTGATTTATTCTCCAGGTGCAGGGGTACCTATCTCATGTAGTGCAAGCCCTCCCGTAGAGCACATAAAGCGACATGCAGACAGTCACACAAGGATTGCCGGCAAATATATTCAAAACTGACCGTGGATACCGATCCGGGAAATTTCACATACCGAAAATGTTTAGTCTTCAATAGCTAAAAAAATAATACACCAATATACATTCACATATCACGTTTAAATAACATAATATTGCGTGAAATAAAAATAGTTATAATTTAAGACCATGCAGAAGTGTGGTGTGTGTGGTACGCTTTAAATCATTACGAAACAATAACTTAGTTATACTAAATCACAGAATTCAATAGTCAAAAATTTGCGGAATATCGGGAAAACGGCGAATTTTGATTGGTGCGAGCCTTGAGGCTTCACCAATCAAAATGTCAGGTGCGGTCACACATATGCAGTGGTAATGTATACGGTAGGCGATTCGGGGTGCTCGGCTATGTGGCTTATTGGTCTGTGTACTAAATACACTGAGAAGGATTGATAGAAGGTGAATTAAACAAGATTGCTCATGATCTTAAAGATTTCGTGACAGAAATTTTACCGTTTTAACTGAGCTATGTAAAGGTATGCTCATCAAGTATAAGTACCTATTATTGTTATCTGTTTGATGTCAATGAAAGACAAACTGTATAAGGTAATGTAAAAAAATGGCAAAGAAAGATGCTTATATTGCCAAAATATATATTAGCTTAGCCTAATATTTATAGAACATTTATTAGTTCGTTGTGAACGATTGAAGATTTCTTAAAAATCATGTAAATATACATCCTCGTCCGGAATAATTATAATTATTTCGTACTCAAACCATATCATTATTGCTATCCAAAAACGCCTTAAGATTAACATTCAGTAGAATCATAATACAACAATTCAGCCTGGAAATGTGATTGATTCGCCCCTATTATATTTGAACGATAATAGAACACCGGCATTTCCACCCTTAGAGAACCACAGGCAGATTTGTACCCTATCACAAAAATCATAAGGATGATATCGAACCTGCACCGAGCCATGTCTGTCGGCGGGCGTGAGATGGCCCGTGTTCAACGGCGTGGCCTTCCCGCTGTGCGGCCAGTTGCCGGTGTTGGCCGTGCCACCGGTGCCAAAGTCTTTAGTCTTCGCCAGCGCCGCCATCTGGGGACACGGACGAGTAATCAACCACCGTACTGTGTTCCATTTTCGAAATGTAGGATATGAAGGCGTCAATAGCCTAGTGGTTAGAGGGGACGACCTCGTAGCTGAGAGGTTCCGGGTTCGATCCCAATCCTGTCCATTAAACTATTAACGTGAGCCACTCCTACTACAAGAATTAGCTTAGTTGGAGCGTCTAACGGGAAAAATTGCTGATTTTAAAAAAAAAACAAAAAAAAAGGATTAAGATAGCGTTTTGTATATCGCGACAGAAACAGGCCGAAGAAATAGATGACAGACAGCCGCCGACAGATTACGAAATATTTCCAAAGATTTTGCAGTAAATGCATTTGCAATTCTTCTTGATTATGCTTTGAGTTTCATTATTAGGGTTTAAAAGTAACTTAAATATTAACCAATATCATACCAAATTGCATTTAAATCCATTCAGTGTTCTAGTTTCTTCAGATAAAATTGATATATCGTCTACTAAAATAGTATATTAAGTTAAATGTTACACATATTTTAACTAAAAACTAAATTATAATAAATGATAAATAATTAAAATAATTTAGTTATTTACATTATTGGTTTTTAGTACAGCTACGAATTCAACAATCTAAATATAAGATTATTAATAGGTTCATGGTTCAACAAATGAGAATATATTTTTAAATAAATGTATTTAGGCACTCTCAAGTATTAATGGGAAATAGCGAACGACCATAAGCATTGTTTTCTACTATTATGTATGAAAATATAAGGTCTATTTTAATAATACACGATATTTAGCACGATTTCTTTCTAACAGCTGACCTTTGATTCAATGACGAGTGAGAGGCTTCTGGTAGGACAGTTTCCCTTTCTACTAGGGTGTCCACAGAGGTCGGTAGTGACGGGGACGGTAAAGTCCTACAGAGGGGGTATTCACAGATAACGATTTTTTTCCGATGTCGGAAACGACAACTTCCATCTTTCTTTTACAAATGAATTACAAGATGGATGGAGTTTGTCGTTTCCGTCACGGAAACTTTCCGTCGACTGTGAAAACCCCCCTGGAGCCTCTCCCTCGGCTCCCTCTACCTACAGTTCAGAAGTGTCAAAGTGTAATAGATCTTAACATACGTTAATAAAGCTCAATATCATATTAACCCAAAAATCAAGTGCGCGATCCAGTTACATATAGAAATCTTCATCATCATCATTATTTATACTGTGTACCTACCCTTGTTTTTGTTGCCTGTATCTGTCGCGGTATCCGATATGATACCTTACATTTTCTACATAACAGTATCCACAGATCCGCTAAGAGTTTCCGACCACAAAACTGTAGTAAAGGCCTCTGTGTGATAGCATTCTCAAATAAGTCCACACAAAAACCACGAGTCTGTTAGGAGGAAACTTGCGATGAGCTCCTAGTAAGCGCCAAGCGAACGGCAACAACACACGGCATCATTTAACGTATACACTTCAATAAATGCTGGTTACACGATAATTGAAAAATAGTACAAAAAAATGGCCAAGTGCATGTCAGGCCATGCACAATGCAGGGTTTCGTAGCCATTTCAATAAAGAAATGATATGTATTTTGGCTAGCTAAGTTTTGTCGGTTATCAGAATAAAACAAACCCAAAAAACAGTGTAAAATATGTGATTTTGATTTACACTTTATAAATATAGCCAGCATTATTATAGTGTAAAAAATATAATATAACTTGGCAGCACAGGGATGGTATAGACAATATAAATAAAATCAATTGGCAACACTCAACACGAATTCGTCTTTGGTAATATTTTTAGTTTGTGTCAATACTGGATAAATCTGTGGAGAGCGGCGAGGGGCTGTGGGGTGCTAACTTATAAAACAACAGCTAATTTGTAAGCGGACCAAACCTCTCTCGATATAAGCGCCGTTTCATCGTCCTCAACCAAACCAATCATATAATCACACAAATCATCCTGTACCGACAAAAAAGCAGTGTAAGTACCATAGATAATAAACCATAGATAAAGAAAAAATAAAGTGAATACGCACGTCGAGTGAAATGATACACAGGACAACACAGAAATTAAAATTGGTTGAATTATTATATTTAAATTGGTTGAATGTAAATGGGATTTTTACAATGTAATTGGATGCATTAATTGAAGTGATTTTTTTTGTAAGTAATAAGTTCAATAACCTCAATTTGCATTTGTAAAATAAATAAGTACTAGAAAAAACAATGAGAGAACACATAAGGGACTTTCATATTAAATAAATTTAGTTTTTATTACCCATACAATAGAATTTCCATTCAAAAATTTCCAAAGTGCATCACAAGCTATAAATAGGTTATACTATAGTGCACACTGAATTATAAAATATCACTATTCAAAATAAAGATCAAAATTGTTCATAAATTACATTTAGCATTCACTCGACATGTAGCTTATTTCATCGTCATAGTGTTCATATTGCAATATAGTTTAAGTAAATAATATGTGTTTCGTTTACCTTATGGAACGGTTGATGGCTGTCGCGGTTTGGTGAGGGCACAATCTCGTGGCCAGTCGGGATCGAGCCCACCGGGGTAGACTGGAATCAAATCAACCACACATTCTATTACCTGCACAGTCATAGTTTATGAAAATAAGAACTCTATACCATTACAAAAAAGTTCATATTTACAATCAATGTTCTATTTCCACTGATTCCAAAATAATTAGTTATTATAAATACATATTATATTATACACACAGCAAACGTTTTGAAAACAAAGTGAGTCGTGCTACGCCTACTAAATATCGACAATTATCATAGTTAATTACCTTCAATGACTGAGCGAGACTTAAACGCAACTGTGCTAATTCAGAAATATCTTCTTTAGATTCGGTTAAGGTAGAGGTCCATAAGGGCATATAAAGACGCATATAAGACGCAGCGCGTACGCAATAGATACGTATAGTGTTACTTTTCCATACCTGTCGTGTTTAGTAAACCCCACACGTTATCAGGTTAAAAATGTTAATTAATGATGTAAAATTGAAAATATAACATCTTATAATTATTTTAAATCACGATTTACATTGCAAAATGCCACGATTGTTTAATAAATACGCCATGTAATTAAGAATACAGTTTAGTATAAACGCAGTTCGTTTGCACGCACCTAAGAACGCGGCGGGTTTAGCGTCTAACGCGCAAAGGAATCTCTACCTTAATAAAGGAAAGTCATCAGAACTCCCAATAGTGCACTGACCTTATCAGACTTATTTCTAACGACATTCGATGGCGGAGCGTTGCGCAACAATCTCATCACATGTATATTCGGTGGCTGATGACGTCCCGCGAACATAAAGCGACAACATGCAGCATGCAACAACCCATTATATTTGAGCGAGCATAAAATATGCACAGAATACTCAGTACAATTTTGGTTGGGTAACATTGGACCAAACATATACAGCTATTTATGTGGTTGTCCCTATTTTGTGCTATCAAAAAACAGAGACAACAATATGTTTCGTGTAAATAGCGCGTCCAGTCCCAACGTAGAGTAAATCATTTGAGTATAGATTGGAAATGTTTTGTTTAGGATTATAAGTTTTCAAAATTACATACTTATTATCAGTAACTTGTATTTGGCGTATTTGACATAGTTTATGGATATAAAGCTTGTGTTGTTAACAAAAAGCATCCAAAAATCTACACAGAAACACTGAAATCAGGGAACAAAAGTTTTTTATTTAACAAATATAATAAATAATGCAACTTCTACTATTAGCCATGTTATCTAAAAACCTAACTATTTTAGTTAATTATTTAAACCCACATTCCGATATCGTACATTTGGAGAACGAAAAATGTAAAGAAAAAAAATTATCCAAAGTGTATGCGAAAGTATATTGTGTGAACATGTTAGCGTTTCTACTTTCCAATACATTTTTAATGCGTAAACAACACAAAAGTTTGAAATCGTAAGTAGTAGTCACCATCAAAATTAACAAAATAAAAATGTACCCACATGAATTAAAGTCTTAGCAACATTGAGTTTGGGTATATTTTGACTTGTATAAGTTGTGACGTTAGAAGTCGATCAACATATTCATGAAGGACCTTTATAATACATCGCGCAATGCTCAAAATAAAGACTCGTTAAAGCGAGCGTGTAGTAACAATTTGTGCGTTTCCAAGCAGTGTTATCATTCAAGATTTTTATCAACGCTTATTAAAACCAGACGTTGAACGGATAGATAAATAATTTTATCAGCATATCATAATATGACGTTCGTTGTGATGATTAAAACTTATAAAATGTTGTGTTAGTCTGATGACTAACACAATAATTTACACATTATGAATTCATAACTCATTCCGATATTCACTAGAACAATAGTAGATATTAATGCTAGCAATATACTTTAGTTAAAACTAGAGAATTGGATGTTAACAAACATTTCAATGACACGTTTTTCTAATTAAAAAAAGTGTATTGGAAGCGTATCAAGCATTATAAACAGAACATAGTGATGATAGAAAACACAATTTCCTTCAGTTTTGTAATTAAACATTCAGAAGGATTGTTTCTTCTATCATGAATACTTATTGTTAGTACAACAGTCTATAAAATTATCTACAAAACACCATTTTATAAAATAAATCTTTCATATAACACTATAGTTTAATAAGATGTGGTGGGCATTAAAAGGTCGTTTTGTAGAATAGCGTGCTGGTGTCGAGTCGATTGAAAGGAAAATAAAGGCGCACAAAAGCAAGGCCAAGCCACATTATACAGCGTCGCATCTCTGGATAGCCGAATAACATAAATTTCAAAGGTGGTATCGTTTTTTGTATCATGCAAACAAAATAAAAGTATATAAACCCTGGGAAATTTAAAAGGGATGGTTTCAAAATCAAAGCGGTCTACTTTGGTTATCATGTCAGTCAAGCTATTCTTGCTATTGCTTCTTGCGATATGTGAAATGCACAGTTAATCTATGACAATACGGTTTAATTTTAAATGTACTAACAGCAATGTGTTGGGGGGTATTACAACTAGTTTACTAGACGAGACATAATTGTTTTCTCGTGTAAAGTGCGTATCAATTATGTCACATATCAATTCGGTAGGTATTTCAAATGATAACAACTGACTCAAGTATTGATAGGAATTCATTGATAGGAATGGTATTTAGTATAGATATATGTGGAAACATTAATAAAAAAAAACATGAGTTTGATGTTATTATGATGATTACTATGAAAAATTAGAGGAATGTTAGCCTTAAGTTAACTTTTCCTGGAACAGTGTTCCTTGACGACTTCCAAAATTTAGTCCAAAGTTTTTTTAAAACAAGCAACACTACACAGTAAATGTGAATTTCTGCATGCAGTCTACAGACCAGATGTTTCGTAACCAAGGCGAAGGAACACTGCTCGAGAGAAGTATACAGTTTCATACATAAAACAGGATTCTTAAACATAATTCAGATCACAGATTGACACGCTCAAAAGATACCAAATATAAGATTTGAAAAAGGCTCACGCACTTCTAATAAACTGTAACCGTGTTGTAAGGAAAAAATTAAACAAGAATTATGTCAATTTTTGCAAGTCAATTTGACATAACTCGGGTTTATCGCGTGTTTAACTTTTCTGCAATAACACCATAACTATCGCACTATAAAATTTTAAATTAAATCCGTGAACTTATCCCACTTTTTCATGAAATTATAACTCTTGTCCTGTGCTCTGAGTTATTCTTAAGAATCCACCAAACAACCATAGAAAACATAGGGAGTATTGATATTCCATAGCTTGATAGCGGAAAGCGCGGCCTTCCTCATCCTGACCAACCACCGAGAACTGTCAGAATCTTTTCAAACATCAAATGAACAGTCAACGCTTGTATTATCCATACCATACAATAGACTGGTGACAAAACCAGTAAATTTCAAAGATATTTCTGAATATCACGCTATTCCAGGGGTCGGCAACCTGAGGCTCGCGAGCCACACGCGCGATGCGGCTCTTTGGATGTGAAGCTGCGGCTCTTTAGTTCCATACGCAAATATTAATTATTTTATAAAAAAAAAAAACTTTAAAGATCGTTCTGAATCGATTAACGAGGATTAGGCACCATTTCTATCTCTCAGCCACTTGTACTCGCTTTTCATAGATATTTTTCTTATGAATAAATAGATTAGTTTTTTTATCAAAAAACTTTATTTATGGAAGTACTATTGATTATTGGCAAGAAAAAACATTTTGTGGCTCTTACTTTGAAATTTGTAAATTGTAATTTTTTACTCATCCGATTCAAAAGGTTGCCGTACCCTGTCCTATTCAATCAGTTGTCTCATGCCTCACCCGCGTCCCACAGACAATCGGTGTGGGAAGGGAGAGCCGCGCTGACAATATTCAAGCTATAGCGAAGGTGACACATAACAAAGGCGGTGCGGGAACGAGGCTTCATGCTACGGAATTGTTTACCATGGTCTTGCCAGTCCAGTCGAACTCGCCGTCGTCGACGTAGCCGCGGCGCTCGAACAGGTCGCGGAACATCCGCCGCAGCTGGTCGTAGTCCGGCGTCTCGAAGAAGTCCAGCCGCCGCACGTAGCGCAGGTAGGTGGCCAGCTCCTCGGGGTGGCCCTCGCACAGCACCTGCCCGACCAATGTACTATACAAGGTGAAACAGAAAGGGTATACTATTTTTTTCGCAACTTTACTTTGTAAATCTATAACTAACGGCTTTGTGGGACAGTTATGATATCTGTCAACACCTTGACACCATTTGTTTTTCAAGTTTCCTCCAAAGCTGATAGTTTTAGAATTACAAAGTTAAGTTTTTAATATAAAAGTATATCCTTTCTGTTGCAACCTGTATATTCGACAAACGCTTGGCGCAGTGGTTCGAGCGTAGGCCACTCGACTCACAGCACTGGGTGGTTGCGGGGCAAATTTTGGAAATGGTCTTTTCGTAATTTGCCCAGGGCTGGGTGTCACTGGGATCGCCCCCGGTCCATTGTACGGTACCCATAGTACAAGCGTTGCTTAGTTTAGGACCGTACAGTTGGTGTGTCAGTCTGGCGATATTAATTTTATAAATTTATTGAAATGCTAGAAATGGAAAGTATTCCTATTATAAGGCCCAGAGCACAACACCTCTTTTGGATATATCTGAACTGAAATCAGGAAATAAGTAGTGTGCTCGGTAAAACCTATTCAGAATATTAGTATCAATAAGCCCAAAAAGCAGTGATAACTGATTGGTTGACCACGCGTCTTTGGGGCACAAGGTTCTGGCTTCAAATCCCGGCTCGCACCTCTGGGTTTTTCAAAATCTTTGTGCGAATCATAATTTCAAAGATTATCACTCGCGTACGGTGAAAGGAAAACTTCGTGAGGAAACCTGCATGTCTAGAATTTTTATTTATGCTGATAATTTATTCTCGCGTTAGTAACCTTATTATGTCAGCTGTACAGCTCAAGTCTAATTGCTCTAAAGTCCTCCGGATATTCAAATTTGACAATCAAGGAAAGAATATACAATATTATCCTCCCTCTACTGAGGAAATATCACTTCGGACACGAAACATTAAAATGAAGCGAGGACAGTTTACGCCAATAAACCTAGGTCTTGACCTCGTTGGTATAACAATGGACATAAACACGTTCGTACCTCGATAGGCGTCGCTCGTTTGGTGTCACCAATTTTTTGGTATCGCTCTTTAAGTGTATCAGCTTTTAAACCCTGCCAGGGTAAGGAACCACGTAAAAAATACATAAACATATGCCCTAGAGCTTCTAGGTCGTCGCGTCTTGATTGTTCTGCAAAATAAAAAGATTTTATAAGAGAGAAGGCAGTCAAGTAAATGTCCCAAATTGATATTGATTAAAAAGCCTTTATGTCAAGGGAATAACAGCTAGATTGACGCGACGCGGTTACGTCTTTCAAGCTGTTATCCTTGACATAAAGGTTTTTCTAAGCGACCTGAGCCGATTTCGAGCCAATCAATTATTATTTGACAACCCCACAATTACATATTTAGTAAAGTTCAGCATAAAACTGAAGTTGACTGATGAACGTCAAATCTATATATATATAACTCAAAGGTGACTGACTGACTGACTGACATAGTGATCTATCAACGCACAGCCCAAACCACCGGACGGATCGGGCTGAAATTTTGAATTTGAATTTTGATTAATTCTACCCCCAAGGGGATAAAATAGGGGATGAAAGTTTGTATGAAACTTTGTCAATTAAATTCCACGCGGACGAAGTCGCGGGCACAGCTAGTAATCAATAAAGTTTCATTTGAAGAAGCGGGTTCGTATACTCAACTACTAGGTGATACAAAATGGGTATACTATTTTTTTTGCAACTTAACTTTGTAAATCTCAAACTATCGGCTTTATGGGACAGTTGAAGTACTAAAGGTTTGGTAGATTTGTGAAATCGGTCAACAGCTGTATTCCTATAACACCTTTTGTTTTTCAAGTTCCCTCCAAAGCTGATGGTTTTAGAATTACAAAGTTAAGTTTTGAAAAAAAAGTATACCCATTATGTGTCACCTTGTATAAATTCTAGGAAATAAAAATCGATTCACACAGATCAGTTCACGCAGCACAGGGCAGAGCAGATTTTGCAACGTATGAACAATCACAGAGCGTACGCTGTGTACGCGTCACGCAGAAACCTGTGCGTCACCAAAGATTTCTGCGTGACGCGTGCACGTGGCGACGTTATTTATGAAAAGTGATCAGTCATTGGCATAGTTGGGGAAACTAAGTTATATCTGTGTCATTTAGCTGCGTCAACATGTCTGCGTTTCCAATTCTGTTCAATGCTGTGCTGCGTCACCCGCGGCAGAGCATACGTTTAGCCTAATAGGTAGTTACCTTTTCCTAAATGTGTGTTTATTGACATGTATCTCGCAGTCCCGGTGAGTGACTTGTGTTCCCGGTATGGGATATGTTTGTTTGTCTCTAAGTCTATATATTCTTTGGCCAAACCAAAATCTGAAATTAAGAAATTACACAGGCATTACAAAAATAAAATAATTATCAGTGTACACTTGCCTTATGTTAGAAAAAAGATTTTCTGGAGCCGTATTAATAAACCAATCTCAAGTCTGAGAGCGTTCTTAAGAACGCTTTTGATATGTTAAAGACCTGTATTAATAAATCGATCTCAAGTACGCTTTTAATATCTTAAGTCGTACCAGTGTAAAAGTTCACGTTAAGTGTACTCAAGATCGCTCGAAGGCCTGTATTAACAAATCAATCTCAAGTCTGAAAGTACGGAGTACGCTTTTGACACAATAATTTTGTACTGGTGTGATATAAGAATGACATTTCCAAAATCACCCTCAAACTTAAGATATATTTATTAATGGCAGCCTTGACTATTGGAGATGGCGAGAGATGAAATGAGATGATGATGCTATCAGATAGTAACATCAGAAAAAAGATTTCCGAGGGGCCGTATTCACAAATCGTTATATTGATAGATCTTAAAAACGCTTTTAAAATGTATTTTTTGATTCGTATGACATAAGAATGACATTTCCAAGATCGCTCTCAGATTTGATATAAATTTAATAATATCAAATCTGAGAGCGATATTTAAAATAGCGGGCCATAGTGATATTTAAAATAACGGTATCGGTCGACATCCCAGTAGCCAATAACATAATCAAAACATAATAGTGTTAAGAACATGTAGTTGTTTCCCAGTGGCAATCGTAAACCACAGAGCCTCGTTCTAATTGAGATTGTATTACCTGACTATTGTTATATCTCGTTACCTAAACTGTGACGTAGCAGTGCAAATGAGTTGAAACCGTAATGCTAGTTATTACACGAAATTGTAATGAATTGACATTAACATTGACGTTTTTAGTGAAATTTAGACCGTATTCATAAACAGTACTTGTCTAAGTAAGGTAAGTAACCTACTGTTTTGAAAGATTGACATTTGTTAGTGGGCTATTCGCCCGTACTGTGAGACCTCATAGTAATGTTTTTGAATTCGGGTATCAATTTAATATACTACGAAGGAGACATAAGGGTGGATTATGAACCTATTCCAACAGTTTTTTTCTTTTAATTTGGAAACTAGTACTATTTTGAAAATATATGTATTAAAATATAATGTTTATTATACTTTCTATTACAGACGTGAGTATAAAACAGACTCTATCACTCATGCAATAAAAGCCATATACTTTGTAAAGAATAGTTAGAATCTATCAAGACTTATACTATACGGAACTATGATGTTATCAATAAGTAAATTACATAGCATCCAAATTCAGGCATTTTTTGCTAACTCAATATAGAAGAATTAACGTAAATGACTCATGGACTTTTTTGCCATTAAACAATAATCGTGGTAATCGTGGTACAGTTGCAAACGGTAAATATTTATTTACCCATGAAGTGGGTCATTCACCCGAAATTTTATTTCACGTTTATGTAATAATAAACATACCGCAGTCGCGATAAAAGGCCTCACATTTGGGTGGTAGTAAAAATTAAAGAGAGGCCCAATCCTTTCTGTAGCATACCTACAATATTTTCTATAACAACCTCCATTAGTTTAGCTCCAAACAATTAGAGATCTGGGTTCTAAGATTGCCTCGGGCATTGAATTAAATACTCTATAGGTAGGTATTTATATACGTGTCATATAGATAATAGACCAAACTCCGCAGACCGTTTTAGATGATCAAAATAATACTTCAGTATATGCATGACGGGCAAAAAAAAGCACAGACCAATAAGCCATAGACGCTGCATAGCCTGGCATCCCTGCTCGTGTAACATACGCATTAGCACTGCATATGTATGACCGCACCTGACATATTGATTGGTCCATTCACGACTCCTTGAATGGACCAATCACAATTCGCCGTCTTTCCCGATACTTCGTCAACTTTTGACGATTGCATTCTCACACAATAATGGACGTAAGCGATGTCTTGTCTTATTGGTCTGTGCCAGTTTTTCATCGTCATTATAATAGTCAATATACACTTACCAATGATGTGAATGATTTTTTCCCGTTTAGTTGCAGTTCTACCTATTAAAAAATTCTCCGGCTTCACATCTCGGTATATGAGATGTCGCGTGTGGACATACTCGATACGATGCAACTGAAAAACATACGGGAAACGATTAACGTTATTCTATTGTTGTAAGTGTCAATTGAGATCAAACACGAATGGCACTTGACAGCGAGAACGAATTGATAACTAGATTGATCAAACGGTGATAGGATAACAGAGTACTATAATTTTCCTCGTTTCAGAGCGGAGGACGAGGCTTTTCCTACCACTGCTATAATCAAGGGTAAAATTAATCAAACAAGTACATAAGGTGTCACTTATGTTACAGAATAGGACCATGACCTCGGTATCAAAATCAATCGCGCAATCAAAATTTCATAAACCTGATACATTAGCGAGTAAGTACTGCATGGAAATCACCAATTTGCTGTTCAATAATAACCTTGGATTGATAATTTCAGATACAACAGATATTCAAACAGCAGTGATAGCCGATTGGTTAAGCACGCGTCTTGCGGGCACTAGGACCTGGGTTCAAAACCCCGGCTCGTCGTACCCTCTGGATTTTTCGAAATCTATGTGCGAATCATAATTTCTATATGATTATCACTTGCTCTCGGTGAAGGAAAACATCATGAGGAAACCTCAAACAAATTTTCGAACGACGTGAAATCCGCCAACCCTCACTGGGTTATTGTGGTGGATTACGTCCCGAATCCCCCTCGCAGTGAGGGGGAGGCTCGTACTCAGGAGTGGGACGTCAAAAGGGCTAAATTATTTATTATTATTATTTGATAATTTCAAGAGTCTATAAATACGAAGATCCCCATTCGCAGTATATACCCACGATATGGCACTGGACACTTGAACGCGAGTTCAAGTCTCATTCAAGCTAGTTTTACATATTATCATACGCATAAGTCATCGATTGAAACCGTCACGTAGTTGTTTAGCGACGTGCATAATGCAACCGTTTCGGGCTTTTCGTCGCATTGCAACGGTTGCGTCACAATGGGCTGCCAGCTAAACTGCTGTTAAACATTCATAATTCCTGAAAACGATTAATACTGATCGCTTTTACATCTTCTTCTAAACTACAATGTCAATATAAAAATTACAAAATCAGTAATCATAATATTTTGATACATTTTACCGAAGCCACTGCTACTGGTTTGCAGTAATCTGGAGAGTGGAAGAGAAAGCACCTGCTTTACATAAAACAATAATGAAACTCACCAACTGCATAGCGATCATTAACACAGTCTTTAGAGAGAACCGACGGCCGCAAAGATCGAAGAGATCCTCCAACGATGGCCCCAACAACTCCATCACCAGAGCGTTGTATTTACCGCAGGGCCCGAAGTAGTATACCTCCGGTATTCCCTCTGCCGTCGACGGCGCTAGAGGACCCACGGGAGTAAGGGGGAGGGGGGGAGGGACAAACCGCAAAACGATTTAGTATACTCACAGTCGAATCCACGAGCATTGCTCTCGCACCTGTCAGACACAATACTGCAGCCGATATGTTTTATTTGAGACGCGAGAGCATTGCTACATGTTCGAATAATTAAAAAAGAAAATGGATGCTCGGCCTGGGTCTTGCTTCATAAAAATACAAATCCACTGATAACGGCAGTCGATAATGCGTACACTGAGAAAGAAATAATAACGACAACAAACGATATTTGTTGTATTCCTCGTATCTTCCCTGAGCAAGTCCTAGTATCCCTTTTAGTATTTTATTCTAAACGTTTCGAAATTACAGCAAATAATTTGGGAATACGAGACATTACATAAATCATCGCTGTAATTTAAAAAATAAAAACGTTTTGTAAAAAAAATACTAAAAATTATGCTAGGGAACTACAAAAATCATTTGTCGTAGTTACGGATGGAGTACTGAATGGAAATTTGTAAGTCTATGGAATTTGACTGACAGAATGATGGTACGATTTGTAGTTTTATCAAACAAGGGTCCGACCTCATCAACGACCATGACCACGGCGCCCGAGCCCTCGTGTTTCAATTTGGAATATCGGCTGCGGTTTTGTGTCACCGAGACCGCCTAACTACCGGAGGCATAGATCACTGGCACTTACGAGCTGCATAGCTATCATAAGAACAGTCTTGAGCCTGAACCGTCGGCCGCAATGTACGAACAGGTCCTCGAGCGAGGGCCCTAACAACTCCATGACCATGGCGTTGTAGCGGCCGCCACATGTTCCCAGGTAGTACACTTTTGGTAGTCCCTCTGGGCAGACTTCGTGGTCAATAAATATTATTTCATTAGGACTAAGTGTCTCATTGGATCCTTACTTATAAAGCCGCTATTTCATATGAAATGGTGCCAAGTCACCGGCCCACTCCCGCTTCAAGCTTTGATTTAGATTATAATGTTTTACTCTCAAAGATTTTTAATCGCAAATAAATCCTGATTGTAACATACGCGCCCAAAGGGGGAAAATATATGTAATTTTGAAGGTAAAAAAATTGCCTCCATTTTCATAGATTGGATTCGGATTATTTTTGTACGAAATAGCAACTTGGTAAGTAAAAATAAAGTGTATTTTCTGTTGTAAAAGACAACTAAGGTAGGATTCTAGATACACTCCATACACACGCTTTATTTTTAAATCCTTTCTTTTCCTTTAAATTTCTAATACATTGTAAATTAAAAAGAAATCAATTTCTCCTCGGATCGTCTCAACCGATAAAGCAGTTTCATTATTCTCAACATTATTATGATCATAAAACTCGTACAGCTAAAACGGTACTTATATCCGTAACACCGTCGTTTCAATGATCATGATTCATCAGGTAAAATTCTTGGCCAATCGATGTTATACGAAAAACGCTATTATAGTGCGGGCGGTAGGTCTGTGTGGTGTGCCGGATTTTTTGACCGACTCTGTAGCGTTCGTGGTATCGTCATTCCGTAAGTAATTATGCATGCAATTAGGGTAACACTCACCGTGCGTGCCTAGTAACTTGTAAAATCGGTATTCTAGATGCAATTGTGGAGCCTTGGACTTCATGGGCTCCATTTTAATGGCTACATGTTCATTGTTGTAGAGATTTTTGCCTGCAAGAGAAACAACATTTAAATCATAGTTCAACATGAATATTATTAGACGACCGATTGGCGCAGTGGTTCGAGCGTAGGCCGCTCGGCTCACTGCACTTCGATGCCCCCGGGACAAATTTCGGAAATGGCCTTTACGTAATTTGCCCAGATCTGGGTGTCACTGGGATCGCCCCCAGTCCATTGTACGGTACTCATAGTACAAGTGTTGCTTAGTTTGGGACCATACAGTTGGTGTGTTCGTCTGGCGATATTTATTTATAATTTTAGTACACTTCAGTCTGGATCTTAAGTTCAACGGCCGTTCATCCTACCCCAACGTATAATACTCTCAATGATGGATGTATTGTTTGTTAAACGACAAAATTGAGAGAAATCAAGCTTGCGAAGATGAAAGACAACGCGCTGCTTTTCAACGCCCATTAACCTTTCGGCACTCGTAAACAGATTATACTCCGGATCAGTAGATATCAATCACATGCTATTTGTATATGAACGTCTATGAGAATGTGTAAACTAGATTTTATCCTATACAGCATGTTTCAATTTTCCGAAATAGTCATTCCGGCGCATATACGAGTACGGTAGCTTATATGTAGATGTCTAGAGAGTTACGGGCGTTGGAATACTTGTCACAACATCCGTATTGCAGTCTAAGAACTTATCTAATGGCATAGAATACAGTGTAAGCTGCATGACATGACCAAATTGACTGACCAAAAGTGTTGGTGTTCAATAAAAAATGTATACCATAATTCCATGTCCGATACTCATTCAAACCTGCAAGTATACATTCAGACTTTTGAACCACCTGTACAATAAATTGTGCTATAGATTCTACATGCCACTGTTATCGCCACGTCATCAACGGGACAATCTTATCGGCGTTATCATTGTTCGTAAAGATCGTCACGCCGCCGTATCTACTAGAATTAGATCTCAATAAATCAATATCTAATCGGGCGGCCGAATGAAATGGAACAATAATGTTCGGTGTTGATATAGGTAACTCAGTTGGCGTTCCACAAAAATCAAATTAAGGTAAGCCCCGCGATCAACGCCTAGTGTCGGATTAGTTTGATAGCGTGGGATACAACTTCCTCCGCCCATCATCGCTATAGGACCTGGCACACACTCGGATTTATGTACCAGAGATATGGTTTAGCGACGATTAATTTACTAATTTTGATTCCCATACCAATAGTATGCAAAATCTTTGAAATATTTATAGTAGATAAGCAAGACTATTTCATTGAACGCTTAATGCGAAACTTTAATGGAACCTTCATTAAGGCCGCTTTTTTTAGACGGCTATCACAAGTTTGATAGCGGTCTTGAGTACGATTTTGACATGTGATTTTGTACTGGTAAGACATGAAAATGGCATTTCCAAGATCTTTCTCACACTTGAGATCGGTTTATTAATAAAAACTCATTCATCCATTCTTGTCATATAAAACAAAATTGATACACTTCGAAAAACAATATCAGGACTTATTTTAATTATGCACGATATTTTGCAAGGCGCATTAGTTAATGCTAGTGTTGATGTACCTACCACAAAAAAGGTTTCTTTCTAACAGATGACCTTTGATCAAAACACTCGCTACCAACCTTCAGAAAAAAATATACCATAAGATATTATTTGTGGTAGATAATAAGAATAACGATACCTATTAAATTTCGTTAAACCAAAGGAAGAATACATCAAGTACACAATCGTTAAGCAATTCTACTAGTATCGGGCACGTGGGCACTAATAAGTGAACACGATGCTATTATTTCTAATTGCTTTCGAGATTACACTAGTTACGGTAAAATGTTAAATTGAGGAAACAATTAAATAGCCCACACAGGAAATTCTGAGGATGAGCGCCGAGTAAACTAACTTTTTGTGTGACGTTGCGTTGAGCGTACTGTGTAGTATGTACAATTTAAAATAAACGGTCCGAATAATAAATAATGTTCGTATCGGCTTAATCACCTCACGCACGTGCCCGCAATAATGATATTTTCAGTGACGCGAGGTTCAATCCAATTCCCATTCGTACGCAGCAGCCATATAATCGCGGACAATACCCCGCGAATATGAGAACCTACCGGCCTTGCAATAAGGCACAATAATGACATCTCACACGCACGGTTCAAAAAAGCGCAAACATTCTACCTTCCATTTTTGTTTCAAAGATTTCGTGATAGCTTTGAAGATATTATTGTTAGCCACGTGTGAACGACGGTTAAGGCTCATTTTAAAGAGCAGTTCCGAAAACTGACAGCGAAAGAATGACTCATAAGTCTTCCATTATTATTAGAGATCCTTTGTTGCCTCGGTAGCTTTTACCTGCTGGTTGAATATTTAAAATGTATAGTCTGTGCAAGAAATAAGGTCACAATTAGTGTAGTGAAGATGTTCCCATAATTCAATTACGCCTACTTGACTATGAGCATGAGTATTTAAGCACATGACAAATTGCTTTAGATGAATTTCGTATTTGATCCCCGCATTCGTAGAAATGTTTCCAGGAAATCAACAGAGCAGAGTTTGTTTGTAATGGAATGCTAACAGCGATTTCAGAAAGTTTTTGTAGACGTAATTGAATTGGGTCACTTGAAGTTGAGCACAGTTGTTTCCAATTTTAAAGCCTTATAAATGCAGGCAGTGAACCTTCAACTAAGTTAACAATTTTATTTAGAAGCTCACGTTTCTATAATCTCAAATCGCACAATTTCACACTCCATTACTGCTAACGCGGACAGACCAAAACATTATCTTTATGTATGACGAATTCTGTACGTAAAATCTCAATGGCGCAAATGCCCCGACGGTTGTAAAACGCAGATGTTTCACTTCCACATAAATATAAAAAGCGTTACTCAAAGAAACTATTACGAATAGTCGAAAAATGACTTTCCTCTAGCTAGAGGAATGTGTTGTTTATGTTTTCATTACGGCGATTTGGGAAACTGACAAGGGCGTTGTTGAATACTCGGTTGTAGAACACAGGGTGTGTCTAACATAGTGGCTATTAATAGCTTTACATATTTCAGTGGCCGTGCAAGTACGGTAAGACGATTGGTTGTGTAAGGCATTGGTTGTTCTAAGTTCATTAGCTGAAAGAGAACGTTAACGTGGACGTAAAACGGCGCAAGTGGCTATGTCTCAATGTTATGGCTTGGCTTTAGAGACAGGATAAAATTCCAGCGCATTTTTTGCGGTTAGAACTCGAGCCGCTCGTATCTCGTGTGACTCATCAATCATTGGCGAGGAAGAAGCAGTTGGGAGCCGATCACCTATCAGCCAATGAGTCAACGTCAGCAAACTCATTGATTTTCTTTAAGGTCATGACGTATTTCTATAATATTGCCTCACGTAAAGTGCGTTGCCCTAAGGCATTCTCGCTACCTCAAGGACGGACGGTTACCGTAGATAATGCTACCTAATCGGAACCCAATGAAATCGTCATCACAAAGTATCCGAAGTAACGATGAGAATAAAAGATTTCAAATTTGGAATATACCTACATAATCTTATCTTTTGAGTGCTCGCGTAGTATGGGAAACAGTTGGTAATGATACTGGAATCTGCCAGATCACCTACAAGAAATTATAAGCTACTAAAGTTACATAGGTATTGTATCACTCACCTAGCCTGAGTTCACCGAAATTACCGCAGCCGATCTTCTTGCCGACGCGGAAGTTGGGCCCCACCATTAGGACGCCCGAAGACGAGGTGACAGAGTGCCTCGACGTGTGCATCGCGCTGCTGCCGCCCACACCACCGCGCCCGCCCACCGCACCGGTAGCACTGCAATCGTGTATAAACACCTTTATTATTGACCTTTGACATTGTATTTATAGTTCTACAATACTTTTTTAATAGCAATTGCTTTCTTGACGGACAGAAAACGTATTTCTAACATTGTTTGTGTCCTGTTAGTCCTGTAAATGGCATGTCCATGGGTATAATGTGCGTTTATAACAGTGGTATCTACTAATCTCGAGGGCCAAAAATATAGGTAGTTACTTATGTAAAAGAGAATTTTGTTCGTTTTCGTTTACATTATCAAAGTTCTACAATACATTTCTAAAATAGAATGTAACTCATTTTCAAGTAGCTGTATGTAACAAAGTTGTCGCTTGTTGGAAACTGGTGCGTAACAGAAACACATAGGTAGGCGCTGATATACAATAATTAGTACAAAGATTTTCCGTGTGAACGGGTGCAAGAACCGTGTGTAGGCACAGTACAAATTTACGGTATCAAACGAAAGCTACTGAATTGTACATGAATACGTCAGTTTTGGCAGTTTTCATGTAGGAAAACTGTCAAAGGAGACGTATTCCGATACGCGATACGTCAGATATGACGTATTGCGAGTCGAATGTGGGTAAATCGTTAGCAGAGTCCCCTAGTTTTCCAGTGAGGGCATTACTAATAAATCGTTTACAGTAAATAATACATTTTAACATCAAATGAGAAGAAACTAAAGAGATGATTCCAACTTGGAACTTCCAAGTCATCAGATTATGAAATACAAATAACAATTCTAGTTTTATGAATGTCATAGGTACTGGAAAGCGTGATTCATAGGTACCTTTACCTATTGATTTATATTTTTTTGAATGTAAACCCTAAATTATCATCAGCTGCACTGACAATAAACTTAAAATAGAAAAAGTAATTAAATAATGATTTCCTACGATTTAAAATTAAATACTGCAAGGTGAAAAATGCAGAGATGGCCAAAAGAAGAAATAAATTTCATTCATGACATTGAATACATTATTTTATAGAAGTAAAATGCAACTGTTTTAATACAAGCATTATCTACATCCATTGATTACAAAAATCGTCGTTATCTGCTATCTATATTGACCAAACTTTTTGATATTCAAAGAATGAATTCTACTGGGTAACTAGGTATTATCTGGTCGGAATGTGTACATAAAAATAAGGCCAGGATGATAGACTTGGTGCCATCAAGGCATAAAAATTTCCTTACACAGGTCAAATTGGTATTTACTAAGTAACAAAATGCTATACTCAAATGGTGTTTACAAAAATGTTAAACACGTGATAGCTAATAAATTTGTCGTAACTTGTAGCTATCACGTGTTTGACTTTTCCTACTAATATTATAAATGCGAAAGTTTGTGAGTGTGGATGTATGTATGTATGTATGTATGTTTGTTACTCCTTCACGCAAAAACTACTGAACGGATTTGGATGAAATTTGGAACACAGATAGATTATAACCGGTATTAACATATAGGATACTTTTTAACCCAATAATCCAATACTACGCGGATGAAGTCGCGGGGCACAGCTAGTATCTAATAAACCGGAAGAGTTTTAAGTGAAGAGTTTTAGTGATTTATGCCTACGACTTAGGTAATCTTTGAACCGCCAGGAACTCCATAAAAAGAAATGTAATACGAGCCCTAAGACTGCCTTATCACGGAGATAATTCATAATAGTAGATGGATGGTGCAAGAAACAATGCAAGACCTGGTGCCTGCACGCCCACGACAAACAATGCACTAGGGAAATAAGATTTGCATTCATGTTGTGAAATGTTTAACCACATGTTTAGGCAATGCTGTTATTGACTGATGACATCCTAGCGGCTAGCTATCCCAGCTAAAATACGTTTAAATTTTCCGAAACCGTTTCAAATATCGATTCGATTAATCTATATTTATAAAAATGAATGTCTATTTCTTTGGTCATCGCATCACGCGTGAACGGTTGGAACGATTTAGCTAATTATTTTTTTGTTGTTTATTATTGTCAGGAGAAGGTTCTTATGAAAGAAAAAAATAAGAAAGTTGAACGGAACAATTCGAATTCAATATTCAAAGTTAAGACAGTATATACGTCTGTCGGGTCAGCTAGTTTAATTTAAAATACAATTAATTTACTTAACTGAAAACTAGGCAAGTTTTAAAGTGCATGAGACTATGGCCCGTATTAATAAATCGATCTCAAGTCTGAAAACGATCTTGGAAATCTCACTCTTATGTCATACCAATACGAAATGACATGTTAAATGCGTACTCAAGACTGCTCGCGGACTTGAGATGGATTTATTAATAAGGGCCTATGAGCCGTAAGTCTCCCTCCACGTATCGATCTTAATAAAACATCAAGTTACATTTAAAAACCAACATTCGTTTTTAAATGTAACTTCATGTTGATGATGCCTGGTGCTTGTTGAAGCACCAGGCGCGGCTTCACTCGTGAAGAAGCGTTGGCGCCATTTAGTTGTAATTCATTTACAACAAATACAGGGCAAATTTCAGAAATGGCCATTTCGTATCTTTGTCCAGAATGGGTTTTACTGGGATCCCTCACATGGGATGTTTACGCTTCATACCTAAAAGTGGTATGGACGCAAATTTTGTGAACTGCTGGCTGTTTACTTTGCAATCGAGCAGAACCTCAGCAACACCGGTACCTGCTATCTGACTGAATATACTCTGAGTTGAGTTACCCATGTCCAATCTCTAACATTGCTAGTCCAAGGGGAAGCATCATCAATTCATAAGCTACTTAGAAAACATAGAATACATCTATTCTTATAACTTAAATACATAATCTGGCTCATAATCTGATTAGTGTCTAGAAATGAGTACTCCATAGACATAGGTAAGCCACTGTATTGACTAGAGTCCTAGGCTATGTTTGGCAACAAGTTGATCAATTTCAGGTACATTTTTCCCCTTACTCAATTTGTTTGAATTGTATGCACTCACTATGCATACCATTCCAGTCTATGGAAAGAAATAGTTTCAAAGAATGCCATATTGATTATGATCTACAATGCATAATAAAATGTAATATAAGTAAATAATATTAAAGTAAAGGCTATAGTAATATAGTAGTATATATATCAGATAAACAAATAAACCTGAGTTTATGTGAACCAATCTTTCAAAACAATTCTCAAAAGAGCCTATAAAATTGTAAAAGTATTTAGTCAATTTCCTCAATATTACATTAAGTTACAAGACAAGTCCATGCCCTGGCAGATCTAAATGTACAACAGCTATAGTGAATCATACAAACCGTTAATGGCATTGAGTCTAAAAGTGAAAGTTACAATGCACTTCCAACCACCGAAAGCATGGAAGGAGACAATTAAGTATCTAGCCGTACAAACCACAAACAGTGTGCACTAGTATTGTATTTAAAAAAACACTTGTTTTTTTAATTACATAAACATTTTTCTTACCTGTTTTAAAGTGTAAATTTTTTTGTGTATGTGTGACCAAACAGTTGGCATTATAACCAAAAATACATTCAGATTTTTTTTATTACTTCCTAATATTATTGAAGTACCTACTTGCCTACTGATAGGTACATAGGAATGATAACACTAATGCTAGTAGGCATTTACCTACCACTGCTAGTAAGCATGACACCTCTTTTTAGGTTACAATACAATTAAGGATAAAAGTAAACAACACTAATTGTGTACTCACAATTTCCTATGCATTGTGGCATGTATTTAAATAAAAACAATGACACTCACTTTGAATATTCATTGTTAATATAAAAAAATATTAGTCACTGTGTCAAAGACAATTCACTTGTCAATTTTGAAGTACAACCAAGGCACTCTTGATTTCTAAAGAAAACTGACTAAGTTGGTCAAGTCAGTAGATTGTTACGAAATGTCACTGTTGTTTGAACTATTTGCAACATAAAACATCCAGTTTTACATCAATCTCAATATTAACAGGGGTTATATTGAAATCAATTCAAACAATAAACAATACTGTTGGCTGGACTCAGATTGTGACTGTGCTTATATGTATTGATAATTTCTGTTTTTAAGAACATGTTATCAAGTAAGTATTGTGTGAGATAGAAGATGTTTATAGTATGTGATTCATTTGCTCTCTATAAATACCTACAATGCAAATTATTAATATGAAGTGACATAATGAAGCACTGTGCATATTTCAACTTTATGTAGAGGGCATTTCTCTATACAGAACTACTACTGTCTAGTTCACTACAGATTTATTGTTATAAGTGCCTGCCTACAAGATTATATTAACCAAAACTCATATCAGTCACTTTTAGACTTTTTTATCAGCATTAAGAAGCTATTATAGCTGTGATTTGTATGAAGGGTGAAAGAGCCACAAGCCCAAATCCCCTGCATTTGGATCCCCCTATCCCACTCTCCTTCAGATCAAAAACTTTGAGAGCAATGACCATGGTAACTGCCTAACATCATGGGGCTTGTACACTTGATTGCTAACAATTGCTATATGAATGAAAAATATAACATACAGCCCAGTAATGCCTGGAGGCGAGAATCATCATAAAATTTTTAAAAAATGACTACCACCTAATTAATTAATCCTTGAAAATGTATTAGATATAGCAAACACTTTCTAGGAAGCAGATTCATTAGATAATCAGAACCAATAGGCATTTTATTAATAACATGCTTTACTACTATGAATGTTTACCGAGTTAAATAGTTAATTCAGGTTATGTGACATAAGTACCTACCTAATATAGGAATATTTTGACATTGAGTTCTTATTTATGAATTTTTTGTTAATTATTCTATAATTAGGTGTCTTATCTTGATATTTGATAGATGTGGATTATTGATTACACATTAACATGACTGAGTATCTAGGTAAGTAGGTATATCACAATGTTATCAATGTGAAAATGTATTAAAATACATATTCTGTAACACATGAAAAGTTTATTTAATGTTGCTTACCTTACTTTAGCTATTAAATAACTCCTGGGCATTTTTTTACAAATAAACAATTCAATCAAACAGACCATAATGAAGTGGCTTGACAGTGCTATCTATTTAATTGGTATGACCAGACTTAAATAATAAATAATATCATAATACAGTTAGTGAGGAAATCCACATAATATAATAAATGCAATATGTAGGAAGACTACCAATCCAACGTTTTTAAATGACTATTATAAAAGGTGTATAAATAAATCCAAATATCTGCAAGCTATAAATGAATATCTTATTTAGAATTTGTTCCAATTTTAGAAGCTATCAAAACTAACAAGTGACTGAGCTGTAAAAACTTTGTTTACATTCACACAGAATAGACAGCTAGTATGCGAGATCATTGACATGTTATTTGTAATCATGACTTTGTTTTAACACTATCCACAAATAATTATACTATGAGGTTGGTACTTATATATTGTTAGATTCATTTATTTATTTAAGTACCTGAACAACTTTACAGATATAAATCTAAGGCGTTGTACAGTGCAAAGTAATAATAATAATCATATATCTATTTACTACTTAAACATATTTAATTTAACAGCAAAACATTTGAAGATAATAATTATGTATGTTGGTAGACCTACTTACTTCAATATTTGGGATTGTTTTTTTAAGAAGTTCAGGAAATCATTAGACATAGACTTTGGCAATACATTGGATCATGTACTGTCAATGCTATACATGAAAAATAATGATAGCTGATTCATTATGGACCCACATTGCAAAAATGGGCATTCCTCATTGCATCTGTGCATAGGACCTATATTAATAAATGAATTTCAAGGGTAAGAGCAGTCTTGAGTTTACTTTTGTCACGACATTTTGTACTGGAATAACATAAGAATGATAAGAGTGACAATTCCAAGACTGCTTTCAGACTAGATACCTATTCATTAATTAGTACAAGCCTTAGGGTTCAGAACTCAATATGGGTGTTAGTGTGTTACCGTGTATGATTGCAATATGAAGCCAGGATAAAGATAATACCACACGGCCACAACTCAAATAATAGTTGCTAACGTCATGTTAGTCACCTCACAAGATAGTTATCCTGTTTGTGAATAGCACAGCACTATGATCAGCTGTCTAGCCAGACTTTATATTTCATCATATTATTACCTATTTCTTACCTACTCGTGACTTTGTTTAAAATGAATCAAATTGTAGGATAATACGGTAAACCTATGAAAGAATTGCAACAAAGGTGAGATTCTATTGTTCTACAAATTATGACACAAATATTACTGTCTAGCTCAAATATTACACACCTGATAAGGGTGGTGATAGACCTAGTTAAGCTTACTTTGTGTAACCAAAAATTAGGTCATGCTAATAAGGGAGAAATACATTGTGATGGTAGTCAATCAAAGTCTTTTGAACCTTCCCAACATTATAGCTGAACAAACATTCACGTTATATCATGTCATCGCTATTATAAAAGAGGGACAACAATATATTATCCTGTGTGAATGTTTGGTCCAGTGCAAGCGAGGAGTTTTAAGCTATAAATTATTAAAAGTATCTTACGTAGATGTTCGTTTGTCGTCACTTTGACGTTCCTTGTCCTTGGTGCTGTCTCGTTTATTCATAATACAACAGTTGTTGTGCAGGCTCTAAGCCCGGCACTCCTGCTCACTCCCAGATCCCAGCGTTTTTAGGGGCGGTGGCGCAGCCCATGTCACCAAAGCCTCGAGGAGGACGACCGGCCACGCGTCGACATTCCACAACCCAACACCAACACACTTGTCACTTTTTTTACTATTTTTTTTATGATTTTCAATACTATAACCACTGCACTGTTGTACAATTTATCTCAAAATCATTTTTGTTACACTGCGAACACAATTTGAACGTGTGTATAAAATGTTTCGGCGACACCTGACGTCTCTTTTTGGAATTCCCGAACTATCCAGCCACCCCCCGAATGGTGTTGTTTGATATTTTTAAGAAATTTCTCTCAGGAAGGCAGCGAGAGTGTATAGAGGTCGCCGTGCCAATGTTATGTTCATTGAAGAGTAACAACAAGCGAAATGGGTGCTTAGCTTCAGTCAATTACCAAAATCATCATGCAGTCGAACAATCCTCTAACGATGAAAGTTTTACGTGTTTGCCCAATTGATAATTATCGATAAAAGAAATGAATGTATTGAAAAAATGTAACAATTGACAGTTCCTTGTGAGAAGTCAACCCCAATAATTTGTCGGTCGGCACAAATCGTTTTGAAATAATTTAGATGGATTTTTAGTATTGATGTTCACAGCACTTAGATAACTCTAGATGCGACATGTACAAGCACAACACACGATTTTTAGTTAGCTATTCGTGAGATTAGTCACAATGTCGCCGAAACATCAAATGGACATTTGTTCTGATAAAAAAGTTTAGGTTTTGTAATGGCCACCAATGTTACACTTTAACACTTCTTATATTGCAATGTAAGTTATATTACTTAAAGGTCCAATCCAAAAATGAAATAAATTACACGTTTACATAAATATATTACCGACTAACAATAAAATTTCTTATTTAGAAAATATTAACTCAAAGAATAGTCACTGATTCGCCATTCGGCGCATGCGCAAACTTGTAGCACCTGTGTTGCCACAGTAATTAATAAATTAAACAAAGGTCTATTATCTGCATTAATTGCATAAAATTAAAATACGATATTACACGGAAATCACGTTCTAAGTCAATAGCGATTTTTATAATTTCTATAGTTTTACAAGACGCATATACGTAGTTTTTTTCGAATACGCCCAAAGGAAGTTAAGTGATGTTGTAATATTCTCAAATGGCAACATGCCATAAAATAATAGTAGCGTTCATATAAATTGAAACCTTTAAAGCTACATTCAGGGTAAATCTATAAAAAAACGAAATCTATGGTATGTGTCCAAATCACAGAAATAGAAATCTAAATCTGTATAAATTCAATAAAAGGCGTCCAGCCCTCTTGAACATGAAATGGACGAACCTTTTGCTTGGTCAAGAAGGACTTGAAAATATACGCTCCACATGGAATTATTAAGTAATAACAAGTACAATAAAGTTACCTTTCACATGGTTCGTCAAACTTCTTGTTTTCACTTCCAAGAAAACGTTCGTAATCTCCACAGACTTATAAACACTCACAGACTTAAAATTACTACGTAAAGTATAATCTTCTTGATCGCAACGTAACGAACGAAACTAACCCACAGTCCTACCACAGACTAAATACTTACAGTAGAGTCCTAAAAACTTTATTTGGCTTTGTAGATAAGTACCTACTCTTTGTGTGTGTCTCAAGGTTTCTTTTATAGTTTCTGTTTCTAAACTCCGCAACTTATCCTATTTGAGTGATTAAGTTTTTGGCGGGAAATCAAAAAGTGATGGAAGATGTTTTGTTTTTTTTTGCTTTTGGCTCACTTTTCGCATTTAGCCAGTGACAAGTTAAATAATATTTTCAAGTTAACCTAACCTGACACACCCATGCCAGCAACAATTACAAAAAAATAAACAATTGCACCCAAATAGGTCTTATCTTACCAAACCTAACCTAAAACACTCCCCACCACCAACCAACCCACCCCCTTATGCGTCAAGCTCATGGAGTCTCTTGGTTGGGATCTAACAATACCCCCCCCCCCCCTTCCCCAATAGGTACGGTAGGTAAGTACTTCATCAATTAAACCAAGAAATAAATTGCTTTTACGTCAATATTGATTCAATATAAGAGTTAAAAATCTCGCAAATGGCATGGCTGATAATAATATTCTATACGTTGTATGTAAACACTATTTAATTTGAAAATACCTTTTCAACGATACCCAACACAATGGGATAGCTAAAAAAAAAATTATCCCCTCTTTCCATGTTCGGGGAGGTAAGTACCTCAAGAAAAGTCGTTCTGTTACATTTTATAGTTTTGAAAGTGAGATCTAGAGTATAAGACGTATCCTGTACCAAATTTCGTCACGTCAACTTCCGTCAAAAACTGTAGAAGTTATGGCACTGGGACAGACTGGGACGGAGGAACGGACAGACAGACGGACGGACTGGATGATCTTATAAGGGTTCCTCGTAGGGACAACGGAACCCTTAAAAACGTAACAAAACCTTTCCTTATCATTACATATCGTGTATGGTTTTTCTGTGTACTGAACCTTCACACAAAGAAAATAGAATTGTATCTCCTTGGTCTCGCTGATCTTAGCTATCACTGCATCAGACAGACAACAATAATAGGTATCTACTTACCTACTATAAAATAAAGTCCGCGAGGTTACTGACCGATGTTTTATTCAAGGACAAATCAAGTTCATCATTTCATAGATATCATAAGATGTTGCGTACAGCTATACATCCTGATATACCTAAATACGTAGGTTTAATATAATTATTGTACAGTTATGAACATAGACTCTTGTGTTAGTGAGTGTACCAAGTAAAAATTACTCTTGCGCCGTCAATTCATTCCGAATTTTCCCGTATCAAATCAACAACGTTCTGTAGTCGTCTCAACTCTCAACGTTTCCGAGCCGCCGAAGCCGGATAGGATACATCACATCAGTGCGCGGGCGTGCGCGTTGCTCTCGCGACGTGTTACATTCGGAAATATAATTTTATAGTGATAATTTATTTGAAGTATACATTCGAACGTCCAGTGCTACACTTGAGGATAAGGTAAGTACCTACGAGTGTACTTAATGCACTAGATTACAGATTGCTCTGTTCTGAAAGCGTTACGCCTGCTGTATAGGTACCTACAGCAAACAATAATTTTAGTTTTTGTACAGTAGCAAGCAGCAAAGTTTATTATGTTTTGAAAGTAGGTATTTTGGTGACGTCAGTACCTACTTTGGTACCATTCACATGTATTTATGAAGGGATAGGGACATATCAGGAAGTAATTTACAATGTAAGTAAGTACCTACTACGAAGCCATAATAATAATGTTTTTGATAAGGTACCTACTTAGATAGTTCATTACGTTAGGTATAACAGGTAGAAGTAGGTACTTATTTCGTGACAACTGACAACCCGATATCAGTCAGTTAAGTTGTTATTTGTCAGTTCACTATAAAGTTAACCGTAATAACTTTGTAAATGCAATAAAACCCATAAAATCAGATGAAGGTCATTATGCAGGTAACTTGTTGCTTTATCTTTGAAATACCATAGGTACGTACGTCTAGACTAGTCTAGATTAGTGGCACTACATTTCTAAATTGCATCTAGGCCACTAAACATTACCAACTAGGTACGTTATTGAGAATATTTTTATGTCTTACCATAAAAGTCATACCTATTTACTTAAGAGTACCTAAGTGGTAAGATTGGGAAGAGTGGTAAGTACTTACCTACCTATTTATACATTTTACAAAGAAACACTAAGTAGGTAGTACTAATACAGCTACTAGACCACACTATACAGCCAGAATACAGGCACCCAACAACTAAAAGATTGAAGACCAGCCAGGTAGGTTTAATCAACACTAAAAAAAATCTACCGGAAAAAACGCTGGACGTAGGTAGGTAGCTAGGAAGGTACCTAGGTAATTCACAAAAAAAAGGTTCTTCAAAGTATTTTCCGCATTGCACCACCTCGTCATGATCATGATGAAGCAAAATCTCGCTCGGGAAATATTCGCTACATTGAACCTAACCATACGCATTATCTTCGTCTTCGGATCTGATTTGCCCAAATCAATCTCGTACCTATTTTATCTACATGTTTAACATACATTTTCTAGTGTTACCGATAAGCATGGGAAGTAACCACCTATCGTTATTTTGATTTTAGAAAGAGTTAATAAAATCAATAAATAAATATCGCCAGACTGACACACCAACTGTATGGTCCCAAACTAAGCAACGCTTGTACTATGGGTACCGTACAATGGACTGGGGGCGATCCCAGACCTGGGCAAATTACGAAAAGGCCATTTCCGAAATTTGCCCCGGCGGGAATCGAACCCGCAACCACCATGTGCAATAAGCCGAGCGGCCTACGCTAGAACCACTGCGCCAAACTGTCGTCAAATCAAATGTCAAACTGTGTCTAATTCTGGGCTCAATTTGGGTCAAGGGCGGAAGCAGATACGTATGGGTTAAGCCTTGAGCACCATAAGTCGAGTACCTACTTACCTACTGTCTACAAGAAAAACGATTCAGCTGGTAAAATTAAGTTAACTACACCTCCTCCTCCTCGCGTCGTTTTCCTCATTACTGAGGGTCGTGACTCCCGTACGATTTCCCTCCATCTGCTGCGATCCTTAGCTTCATGAAGGGCACGAATTTAACTACACAGGTTCATCATAATATACCGCCATTTAAGATAGATAGTTATTAAGTATTAAAACTATTAATACTAATTAAGAACTTATAATTAAAGATCTAAAAATAAATAAAACAATTAAGTCGGTATCTACTATGTAGCAAACTAAGTTTTTAAACATGAATTGTAATTAATAATACTACTAAATGGAATATGTTATTAATAGACTTCCTCTTCTTATGCATTTAAATGAGTGACTTAAATAAAACTAGCTAAAATATAGCAACTGGGGTGTCACTTGAAGGACCCATAAAAATGACGCTTCTTTATCTAGAGATCTCTGCTTTTCATTCATTATACTCATTTCGATTTGACCCATGGAAATTGACACTTAGACTAGGGCGCACAGACGAACAAACAGATTGACTGGACGATCCAAACATTCCACGTGGAGAACAAAGAGAATATAACTCTACGGTAGAGTGACTCTACAGACTGCGGGAACCCTAAAAACATTCCAGAACTACCTACTGTCACTTATAACTTACGAGTTTTGCTAACTCGATAGTATTTATTAAGGCTAGTAATGCAACCAAACTTTTTAACAATTCCAGAAGACTTCAATCATGACGGACAATAAGATACCAGAAGATGCGCAGAAGCAAGTGCAGCAGCTCAGGGATTGGGTCAACAGACAGGCTCATTTGCCAAAAGATCTCGGTAAGATTTATTTATTTATTTATTTATTTATTTATTAGAACGGTCAAATTAACCAATTACACTAATAATACAATACAAAGCAACAACAATTAAGTATAAACAAATTAGAAATATAAAAACGATCAGGCATCTATCTCGCAGAACTTCAAGCATACCGACATAATCTTCACCCATTCATCCGCAAACAAATCTAAACTTGCGTCTGAATCCAGGAGTTCATTAAGCGCAGTGAGGGTGCGGGGTATAGGGGGCATCGCTCGGGCAACGGTCCGGCAAGCAGGGACAGCAAAAAGCTTATGCTTCCTGACACGACCGTAATTTTCAGGAGTGAAGAGTCGAAGCAGGACACTGAGCAAATCAGGTGCATCGATCCTTCCAGAGATTATTTTGTAAGAATTTGAAATTTGGGCGAATGCTCTCCTGACTTCAAGTGAGTTAAAGCCAAGAGAGCCAAGTAGGAACTTGGTGGGGTACAGATATGGGTAGTACCCATGAATACGCTTATACAAAAATCTTAAAAAGGCTTTTTGCACTTTTTCTAGTAAAAGAGCATAAGTCCTCTCGTGAGGATTCCAGACAGACGCACTGGTTTCCAACTTGGTTCTGACCAACGCATTATATAGTGTTTGGATTACAAAGCTATTTCGAAATTGACGTACATTCCTCAGTACAAAACCTAACCTCTTGAAGGACTCTCTAGCGACTGCTGTAATATGGTCATGGAATGTTAACTTCTGGTCAAAAGTGACACCCAGATCCTTCATAGTGATTGATCTGGATATACTGGAATGATTCAGTTTATAATCAAACGTTATTGGATGCCTCTTTCGACCAAAAGTCATTACATGACATTTAGCCAAATTGAAATCCATTTTGTTTTTAACGCTCCAATTGTATACCGCATCAATGTCACGTTGAAGTGCCACACAATCGGCATCAGTTTTAACTTCGGCATACAGCTTTAGGTCATCTGCATAAAGTAAGCATTTCGCATGGCTTAAGACTGCAGGGAGATCATTTACCATCAGGATAAATAATAAGGGCCCCAGTATTGAACCTTGACTTACTCCGGAACGCGTATGATAGGGGGTGGACTCGAAGACACCTAATCTGACAAATTGCTGGCGATCGCGAAGATAGTCTGCGAAAAGGCAAAGGAGTCCACGGTCGAAGCCTATGGAGGAGAGTTTCGACAGCAAAATGTCATTATTTACCATATCGAACGCTTTCCGGAAATCAAAGTAAAGAACGTCAACTTGGGACCCGTGGTCTAGATGTGTGGAGATATAATCAACAATGGTTAAAAGGTTGCTATTGACCGACCTCTTGCTTCTGAAGCCATGCTGCTCGTTACACAAAAGGTTGGTAACCTGCGTACTTATATGCCTGTGTAGTATGCTTTCGAACACTTTGGCGGGCGAAGATAAAATCGCAATAGGACGGTATTCTTCAATGGCAGATTTATTGGAGCTTTTTGGTATTGGGGTGACCCTTGAAAGTTTCCACTGTGAAGGGTAGACACCAGTCTTTAAAGCTAGGTTGAGAATGTGGGCGAGGGGCTCGGTCATATGTTTTTTTGTAAATTTGAGGAAACTTGGAGGAATATTATCTGGACCTATGGAGCTATTTGTTTTTAATTTTTTGATACCATACAAAATGTCGTCAGGTGAAATATTAAATGTATATATATAATTATAATCGCCACAGGTATTCTGAGCGTTAATTTTTTCAATACTCAGGTGTGGAACATCAGGTAGAAAGACGCTTGAAAAATAGTCTGCAAAAGCCTCAGCAGCCTGTATTCCAGAGAAAGCATTACCGTTACGGGTTACATTTGGTTCAAACCCTCCTTTAGTGCGCATATTGGAAATGTGTTGCCAAAACTGTCGGGGATTAATTTTCAAGTCATTTTCTATGCGTCTTAGATAGCAGGCGTAGGCGTCACTTATTCTGGATTTTAAGGCCGCTCTAAGGTTTGAATACGATTTATAATCGGAATCTAAACGGGTGCGTTTCCAAATGGCGTGCAATTTAATTTTGAGACGACTGTCACTTATAATGTCGTAAGAGAACCATGTGGGATAGCGTCTGCCTGAAACTTTTAACCGACGCTTTTTGGGTATACAGGTATTAAAAATATTATAAACAGTGTCGTAGAAATGTTGGGTAGCAGTGTGTACATCAATCGATTCCATAACATTACCCCACGGATTCGCAGATAGTAAAGAAAACATTTGATCATAATCACACTTTGCAAAATTCCAATCCTTAGAAGGATCGATGTTACTCGGCTCAATATAATCTGAACAATGTCTCGCATCGACTCTTACCTCAATATCCAAAGGCGGGTGATACACGTCAGGAGGCACAATTCCATCAGTAGCAAATATTGATGATTCCCGTGTCCCTCCTCTCTCCTGGATCAGCACAACATCTAACATTCCTCCATACGAATTCACTACATCATTCCTATCAGTCAAAAAGCAATAAGATAAAAAATAAGAATAATACGTTTTCACACATAAAGAGGCACTATTTAAATTAATATCACCCAAAATTATTACAGGGCCCTTAATGTCATTAATAAAGGTTTCTACATGACAGAACCATTCCATATAATCTTCATCTCTAGAGCTCGGTTTTAAATAGACAACACATAGATAGACTGCACGACCCTGCCATAGAAAACTAGCCCACAGATCTTCACCATGGTCAGTCTCAAGCTCAGGTCGTCGGCGCAGGGATATGGGTGCACGAGCAGCTAACAAGACGCCTCCACACGGGGTACATCTGTCACGTCGCAACACGCTCCAGTCTCTTACGGTCAATTCTGCGTCCTCGACCGAGTTGTCGAGGAAAGTTTCAGTAACGGCAACCAAATTATGATCCTCTAATATTAAGTGAGTTCTCCACGTACTGAGTTTAGTTTTGAGGCCTCTAACATTTTGGTACAAAATATTTATAGAAGTGTCTTTATTGGGTGTTGGTAAGGCCACGAAAAGTCTGGGTAGGTGAAGATTTGTTCAGATTGTTCGGTGCCTTGTTAAAATTAGATCTATAGTTAATCCATGGCTTAATTCTGGCGTTTATAGGCCAAACGTCAACTGAATAGCATTTTTCAAAATATTCCACGGGAACACCAATCTTGTAAGACTTATAGTTTCCTCTTGGAGTGATCTCGTCAACGGTGCACGTGCCAGTAGGGAATAACTGACGTAGGTAGTTTTGGACTTCAACCATGTTGGACGCCATATTCCAGAGGTGAAGGTACTTACGCTCCTCAACTGCTTTTAGGGCAGTGATCGTTGGCCCGGCGGTACCATGCAGAGACATAAGACGACGAGGTTTCTTTCTTTTTACCTCTGTCCACTCTTGGGTATCATTTTGCAGTTGGGTTCCAGGTTGGGCGGATGGATCAGCACTAGGCAACTGCGGTACAGGCAAAGGTTTTGTCGGTCGTTTGGAAGCCTTTTGCTTGGGATGATGAGATCCAGTAGCTGTCACAGGATCTAGGAGGATAGTGTTGGAAGGTTCCTTCAGATGGTTAATGCTTGGACATGTGGTGCTTCTAGCATTTAAACTGGAGTCTTCGTAATATTTTAATTTGTTATTTAACAAATCTACTTGACATGCATACCTTTCAAGTTTGTTTTCACATTTTGTGATATGCGATACAGCATTATAAAGCTGGCCTTTAAGCGTCTCCATTTCCTGGCGCAAAACATGAATCTCCAATGAAAGTTCATGTACCTCATAATCATGCAGAGTTTCGTCGTTATTGATATTAGTGATTTTTGACCGAAGAGTAACATTAGGATCACGATTGGTTTCCGAAAGATCAACAGGGGTACAGCTGTTGTCACCACCTTTTTTTAGAGCACAGCGGCATTCAGGACAAACCCATATATCGGCATTATCCTTAGTCATTTTTTGCCCGCCAGTGCATAGAAGGTGGTACAGCTTATTGCAGTTAGACAATGTGCATTGCAAAGGCGCATCGTTGTCCGTAAAAACACCATAACATGCAGCACAATTCATATTAATAAATATTTTAAATATTTTATCGGCTGTCAGCCAAAGACGTCAATGGTGGAAATAAGTTATCACCAATTACTTCGGGGTCCACAGTCGGATTTAGGTGAAGCCAATATCAGGATAAAGACCTCTCCACTGCCAAGACGCACATACACTTTAAAATATTATTAATATCGTTTAAACTTTATTTACAATTACAATTCAAGGAACAACAAACTCGTCACTATGACCACCCAATTGTCATCGTTAATAGTGAATACGTACAATAATAGAATACGTACATTATAAAGTCTTTAAATATAATAATAATTGAAGTAAAACAACAAAAATAGTCAAAGTAAGTAGGTAATCTCTTATAAGATAGCCTTTGGATGAAAAGGATTCTGTTTTGTCATTATTTGTTGTAGTTAGGTACTTACGATAAAGTTAATTAACAAATGTAGTAGGTAGTCTGTCATACTTTTTACTTATAACTTGTTAGGCATCGTACTAACATTACGTTTATAATACAAGCAGTGGCGGATTTACCAGCAGGCTTAGTAGGCTTGAGCCTTAGGCGGAAGATTTTAGGGGCGGCAAATTTGGGGACAAACTGCAACAAACGGGCGGCAAAATTAATTGAACTTTTTATTTTTTAGATGATTGTAAGTGTAATAATGATTATTCAATTTACGTTGACCGAATGTTCATTGTTGTGTAAGTAGAATACATTACCCCCTTTAGAGCCTTTGATCAGCTCAGAAATATACCCAAAAACTATTGCATGTGCATTTTGAAACACATTGTTCGATTGTAAAAATAATCTAGGAACTGACCATTGTAGAGTTAAGGGCGGCCAAATTAATTAACAGCATACTTAATTCATTATTATTATTATTTATTATTTTACTTAATTATTATACTTGGGAGATGGGTTAATCCCCCACTGAATACAAGATCATCCAGTTCCTCCAGTTACAGACTACGGAACCCTGATAACTCCCACGCTCTGTGCGTCTAGCTTATTCATCCACTTATCACTCGGGTGAGCAATTCGAATAATACCTATATTGACCGAGAACATGATTTGAATTGGTTTGTTTACAACTTTACAAGACAAAGAATATTGCCATTTGGCACCTGAATTCCCCTGATAGATAGGCACAAAGCGTATCAAGTACAATGAATGGCCATCCGTGGTTTTCTAACAACAAAATTTTTCACAACTGTTGCCTATTCTCATACACTTAATTATCAGCTTTAATTCTTCGTATGTAACCCTTGTTTTGCACTGATGAAATAAAACAGTCATACAAAAACATACCTCTATAATAGGTATTTGTCTTTATTTTTTTGTTGTCGTTATAACATAGACACAACAATATGGTCAGTGCAAACCAAGGGTTAGGTTAGCCTTCAACACACTGTGCTTCGACTGAGTTATGTTTGTAGAGTCTTTTGACTCTTACTATAAGTCTATGAGGTTTATGAATGAATCTTGTATAAATAGGTACTACATTCATAACGTTTCGAGTCCGAGGGCAAAATCTATGCCTAACTTTCTTGCTTTCTTGCAAAGAATCACTCCGAAGGAATCTCGCGTCATTAAATGCTTGTAGGTATGTTTATCTAAAGATAGTTACGATTTTTTTTGTATAAAAACCTCAAACACGAGTCTTACAGCCACTTCGAATAACGACATGAATACCTACACTGTTCAGTTTTGTTGGAAATCGGACCGTGTGTATCTATCTGTAAAGGGGTTTGCGCTAGTAAACGCCCGAAGTCGCGGGCACAACTAGGCTTCTTCCTATTTAATTTGAAAAAGATAAAATGAAAAAAAGAAGATTTATGATGGTGATACCTACTAGTGATGTAACGAATATTCGCATTCGCATTCGCATTCGCGAATATTCGCATATTTTTTGACATTCGCATTCGCATTCGCATTCGCAAGAATCTATGCGAATGTTTGGCGAATGTTTTTTAAAAACAAAAATGAAATAAGTTTAGATGGATATGGAATGTTAATACAATTTTTTATTAACATTAACATTAACAATTATATATATTTTTTAAACAAACTTGCTCACAGGGTGGCCCTTATTGCACCGCTTTTAGGTTCATATAGCAGCTTATTACGCACTAGTGCTATTGAATTTACATTTTTTAAATCTTAGTAAAGAGTTATCCTAAAAATAGTAAACATTTAAAACTAAATAAACGATGTTTATTCAAATATTTTACATAAATACATTAACTATTTAAATAAATTTCTTTCACATTCAATTTAATTGTAAATAAAACATATAAACATTCGATTTATTATATTTCAAATAATATAATAATTGTTACCGGCTTTGCCAGACCTTCTGCGAAATTAATAAACAATTGGTCATCTTTTTAAATAAATAATGTAGTAAAAAATTATGTTACTAAATTTATTAAACCGGCATCATAAACATCTTCAGTATTAGTGACATAAACTTTATTTTCTTTTTGGACTAATGAAGATTCTTAAAAGGATTTTTAATTCAAATAATGAAGCTGTGATTAGACTGGGTGCACAATCAGTGGTGCGTGGTTTGAGACTCAATCCAAACTTTAGATTTTTTTAAAAATTAATTAAGTATATGGGTTTGCATAGTAAAGAACTATTTATTTCCTATAATAAACCATTTATAATGCGGTTCTAATTTAAAGGATGAATCTTGCTACTTAAGTTAAAGAAGCCACAATGACCCTCAATATTTCGTAAACGGGAATTAATATTGAAAAACTGTCATGAATCCATAAAATAATTTGAAAATACTTACTGAACAACACCTCAATCGAGGGGGTGTGTAAACATTTTTTTTTCGCTCCCCCTTCTTAAGTACGGGAGGTACAATTGAATAACTTTGCTTTCAAAATTTAAAAACAGTTTTTTAGAGGTACTGAAACTCATTTTTTTTGGTATTTTAACAGTATTTTAATAGAATTACTGAATCTGAATAAATCTGAATCTGAATAAAATTACTGTGATTGCAGACGGACGTGCCGAAACTATAAGGGTTCTGAGTTAGACTACGGAACCCTAAAAACTTACGGCGCGCCATGTTGTCTTATTTTTCATTCATCCTGCAATTCTCTAGGTCTTAAAAAAATTCGTGAATTGTTATTTTTTTTCAATTAAGATTGTACTCTAAATATTTTTTACTCGCAATTAAGTTGTAAAATGTCGTATGAAATGCGTGAGCATTGTTAATTACACACTTGGCTCCATCACAGCACAGCCCTCGCGTTAATCTCTGGCTGCAAACCAGCCTCGATCGTAACTTAGCTCACTTGCACATAATGCACTTATTTATTTATATTTGAATTTTAAAAAAATTCACAGTCTTGAGGTAGGCAACTAAATTATAAATAGGATCTTTCTCTATTGCTATTGTTAATCTAATTAAAATATTAACTCAATAAAATTTTAATATAATTAAATAAATTTGATTAATGAAATAATACTAAACTACCCTCAAATCAAAACAAATCTCTTCGAATTAACTTTATGTGACTAACTTCGTTCTTTCAACCTATGTGGGTTCGGCTATGTTCGGCCGACACGAAATGTCAATCCAATATAATATTTTGCGCGCTCTTTATTAACCCCCGAGAAATAGGCGTGTTATAAGTTTAACATGCGTATTTGTGTGTCTGTCTGTGGCATCGTAGCACCCAAACAGGTGATCCGATTATAATTTTGTTTCTTTTTTAGAAAGGTATTCTGATCGAGAGTGTTCTTAGCTGTGTCACGAAAATCGATTCAACCGTTTGAAAATTATCAGCTCTTTTGTAATTTAAAAAGTCGTCATATCGGGGATTTTTTTTAATTTTCAATTAAGAGTTTCTTTTTTGAAAGTCAATATTCGCATTCGCATTCGCATTCGCGAATGTTGAAGCCAAATATTCGCATTCGCATTCGCATTCGCGAATGTCGAAAATCCAACATTCGTTACATCACTAATACCTACATAACCAAATTAAGAATTTAGTTCCTGTTTGTTTCTGCAATATCATGCGTCTAGCATAACCAGTTATAAATACCTAGTTGTTGCTACAACATTATAATGATGTACCTACCTAATAGCTATAGCTACCCGCTTGCTAGGTATGCTCACATTTATTGTTGAATTGAAACAAAAGCGTGTTCCTACCTAATTTAAACATGTTTTTTAATGTTTTTTACCAACCTGTCTACTTAACATACATAAGTACCTAGGTAATATCTATGATTGATAATAATTATCAAGGACCACCTCCCATGCATCTATTTAGTCTTCTAATTCTTATTGTATGGGCTAGCGATCAACTATAGTATTCAGGGCACACGAAGGCCTCTGACAAGGTTTAATGACTATGATAGCTGGGACCGACAGCTTAACGCGTAGCTTAACCCCCTCCCCCTTTAAGGTAAGAATGTCAAAATTTCCAATGTCAAAATCCAGAACTCATAGGTACCTACTTGGTTATTAATTACCTTGTCCTCCTTTACCCACTAGAAATTCCTGACTAAATCACTCCCCCTAGACTAAAAGCCAGTTTGATTTCATTGGCTACGTCAAAAGCTGGGAACGCCCCAGTCAGTTGCTTGTTATAGAAAACAGAAATGTTAAGTCTATGTAGAAAACTATATGTATTCCGCAAGTCTCAATACATGGGCCAAATTTGACATGTTTATGTGAAACAGTTTTTGAGTTATGAGGGGTGAAAAGTGGCTCCAAATGGTTCGTGTAATATAACACACGGTGCGCTGCTCGCCTGTTCGCTGGAACTTGGGTGACACGCTCTCGCGCGTCTAGATCTGTTGCGGATAAAGATTTTATTTGTCATCTTAGTAGTGATAGCCGATTGGTTAAGCACGCGTCTTGCGGGCACCAGGTCCTGGGTTCAAATTCGGCTCGCACCTCTGGGTTTTCGAAATCTATGTGCGATTCATAATTTCAATATGATTATCACTCGCTTACGGTGAAGGAAAACATCGTGAGGAAACCTTCATGCCTTAGAAAATCTAACCAATTTTCGAAAGACATGTGAAATCCGCCAACCCGCACTGGGCCAGCGTGGTGGATTACGGCCTGAATCCCCCTTGCAGTGAGGGGAGGCCCGTGCCCAGGAGTGGGACGTCAAAAAAGGCTACATTATTATTATTATTTTGTCATCTTAGAGGACAAAATGCTGCTGAGGTTTCTGCACAGCTGCTACTACAACATGGAGAAGACTAAGACGACAGTGGAGCTGTTCTTCAGCATCAGAGCCTCGTGTCCGGAGCTATTAGTACACAGGGACCCACTTAAGCATCCGATGATCAAGACACTGGAAATCACGTGAGTTCATTCACCAGGGCTTCCAGCAATATAATAATATTATAATACTCTGTGGCTTCCAGTCCGCTAATCATCTATCTAATCCTTTCTTCAATGAAACACATCACATACGATGCAACTTCATCACTTTTATTGATACTTCCTTTCTTGGCTTGGCGCAGTGGTTCGAGCGTAGGCCGCTCGGCTCACTGCACATGGTGGTTGCGGGTTCGATTCCCGCCAGGGCAATTTTCGGAAATGGCCTTTTCGTAATTTGCCCAGGTCTGGGTGTCACTGGGATCGCCCCCAGTCCATTGTACGGTACCCATAGTACAAGCTTTGCTTAGTTTGGGAACGTACAGTTGGTGTGTCTGTCTGGCGATATTTATTATTTATTATTTTCGAATAACTGTTATACAATATTAATAATGTTCATAAGCACGTCTGACTTAAATGAATCCCAGCCTCATAATTCTCGTCCACAAACGCTCTCCCTATGCAACCATAAGTGCCTGAGAGAGTTCCTTTTTTGTGTACTTCCTACAATCCCAATGTGTATAAATGAGACCTCGAAGACAAAAAAAAGTTTGAATCTAAAAATAATTTTCATATTTTATGAATTATTTGAATGAGTCTTCACTCTGTAATACAATTGAACACCATTGGTATTTGGTGCTATGGGCTGGTTTAGTTGGATAGTAAACTAACCGCTAAGCCTAAACCTAATATAAGAAAACTGATTTTATGTGACAGTGTCGTACCTACCTACTACACTCGACCGGGGCCAGCCGTACATAAGCTGCAGGCAGCTCGGCTATAGCTTGATGAATATATTTGAATCTAAACTCTACAGAGAATAATCATTGGCGTTAATCTTTAGAGACAATAACATTGTATTCACAGGTGGACAATATAGGTAGGTGTAGGTAGTACCTAGGTATATATTCGACCTACTACTACTGTACATTTGATTTAGAAAGCAATAAAAAGTTCGTTTTATGTTATCGTTGATCAACTTCTGATATTAATTAGGTACCTATTTTGTTTTATTATAGAAATAACATTTTGTTATCAATGTATGTAATACCTACAAAAATGTATGAGGTTGAGCCGCCCGAATTCTGCAATCATAAAAATAATGTAGGGTTAAATATCAGAAAATGTAGTTTTGTAGGTAGGTAAGTTGTAGGTACCAAGCGTTTAAAATTTTCAACACTTTTTTTCTCACATCCGAAGGGATGTGAGAAAAAAAGTGTTGAAAATTTTAGGAAGCTAAATAATTCATACACAAAACAAGTGATGAAAGGCAATATACTGAGCTTTTTTTTTTTTTTTTATTCTCCTATTGTTTTGGGGCTTTTGTCCAATTAGGATATGCCAGCCCCATCGTACCTTATTACATTTTCAACACCTTACATTATAATTATCTTGGTGAACACTGCTGGGCGAATGTCACCAAACCACATAATTTTTTTGCAACTTCTGATTGAGGGTTTGATAAAATGGTCTGAATAAGACCTACATCCAGTTTGCTTAAATTGAATTCGCTCAGAAATGATTCTCGCTGTTCTTCATTCTTGACACAATCCATCAGCAAGTGATGAATATCTTCGAGTTTGTTACATATATTACAATTTGGGGATTCGTTTTTATTCATTAGGTATGCAAACTTTGCTGATGGATAGTGACCGGAATATACTGACCTTGAGATTGTAGGTTCGATTTACGGATCGTACAATTATACTTACCTACTTAATATCGCTAAATAAATAAATAAATATCACCAGACTGACACACCAACTGCACGGTCCTAAACTAAGCAAAGCTTGTACTATGGGTTACCGTACAATGGACTGGGGGCGATCCCAGTGACACCCCGACCCGGGCAAATTACGAAAAGGCCATTTCCGAAATTTGCCCCGGCGGGAATCGAACCCGCAACCACCATGTGCAGTGAGCCGAACGGCCTACTCTCAAACCACTGCGCCAAGCGGTCGTCGAATAATCTTATTTTAGTTTTTTTTTAATGTATACTTTACTTCCAATTCCAATTAATGTTTATGGCCCCATCGGTATACTTTACTTACTTACATACTTATTCTTACTTTGATTTCAAAAAAATATGACAGTTCACCATAGACAACCAACACAGCCGCTCTTGCTATAAAAACGTTTCCAGAAAATCTAACTAGACAGCTAATTATTACAGGATCATTACTTGTCTGAATTTCCAGCTTACTCCTAATTTGTAGCTTATTTTATATATCGACAGGTAAAAGGCGAATCGCCATTTTGGTAACTTTACAGGAGAGCGCATTAAATAAAGAATTAATAACACTAATTTAATGGGAAGTTGGATGTCTAATGCTTTTTTTAACGTTACCTATTTGAACTTTAGATAAACATGATTGTGCTTACAATAACACCTAGTTACTTGTTGTTGGTATAATTTCATCATACTTTGTTAGAAAAACAAGTTACTTCACGCACGGCTTAGCATTACTGACGTGGGTATTATGGCCGTGTATTCTAGGACGATCTCCTGGCTATAAGTAGTGTAACTGAACGGCCATTATCTTTGAATAGTCGAGGCCCTTAGCCGAAACCGGGTTATCTTAGCAATTGTCTACGTCACGAACGAGGTCAATGTCTAATTTCATTTAATAAAATGATTGAGAACTCAGTCAAGTTCAGCTGCTTATTTCTAAATAAACCCTACCTACCTTATTACAAGTGTAGAATCCCCGAAAGATTTATTACAGGGATTCCAAACAGTTTGAGCTTTAGCACGGGGCCCTCAAGTCTGCTTAATCAAATAATTTTACTATTACTCTTTACTTTATTTATTGATTTAATTTTGGTACAGAGCCGTTGACCTAATTTAAAATACGGAACCCTAAAAAGAAGGCATGACGATATAATAGTGATTTAATGGAATGAAAATTAATAAAATTAACAAACTCTGACGACCGCCTGGCGCAGTGGTTCGAGTGTAGGCCGCTCGGCTCACTGCACATGGTGGTTGCGGGTTTGATTCCCGCTGGGGTAAATTTGGGAAATGGCCTTTTCGTAATTTGCCCCGGGTGTCACTGGGATCGCCCCCAGTCCATTGTACGGTACCCATAGTACAAGCGTTGCTTAGTTTGGGACCATACAGTTGGTGTGTTCGTCTGGCGATATTATTTTATTTATTGAAACTTGGAGCCCTGCAATTATTTTGCACCAAATTATTTAGATGGTCGGGTCGATATTAATTGCTTACATGATAGAGTCGTAATGGTTCGTGTTTGCCGCAAACATGCAGTTATATAAACAAAGCAAAGGATGCAGTTCCTAAGTACCTATTAGATGTTCCGTAAAATGAGTAGAGTCACTAGTAGAACCGTTATAATTGATGAAACGCCTGTTGATTGAAGTAGGTATACCTTCCTATATCTAATAAGCGATTTCCTATATGATTTTCTTGTGAACGCAGCAAACAGTAATTATTACGACAGACGTTGTGTATGTGTAGTAGGTATATCTTGACTGTAACGTGTACCATTTATCTAAATCATCTGTCATCAATACACAATCGAAGCATTTGAATACCTCCCTCATAGGAGCAAGTAGCAACTGTTTGAGCTCGTGATGATAACTATTACACTTATCGTTTATTAATTGGCACTCCACTGGCAATTAATCATCATAAGTCAATTCGATCTTCCGTCGTCAGATAATCGAATCACCTTGACTTAAAGTATTGTATGCATCAAAATCTTAAAAAATCCAATTAAAATAGGCAACAACAGTTATTTTCAATATACAGGGCGTTTCATCCAAAAGTGCGGATTTTTTTTTTTTTTTCGAAATAGGCAAGTATTTGACCACAATCTCACCTGATGGTAAGTGACGATGTGGTCTACGGTGGTGCATACTTGCCTAGAAAGTACCTGTTCACTCTCGACTTGAAAACATCCAGGTTATAGTCAACCGGGAACAAAGACGCCGGCAAGGTGTTCCATTCCTTGGCAGTTCGCACAATAAAAGTGGAAGCGAAACGCTTGGTACGAACTGAAGGAATGTCCACGGTGTGTGGGTGCATTGTATCCGTGCGTCTTGTCGTCCGATGGTAGAATGGAGATGGGGGAATTAACTCGTGTAATTCCATCGCACACTCCCCGAAATGTATCCTGTAGAAAACTGATAGGCTGGCAACCCTGCGTCGGTGTTCCAGGCTAATAATAATTTCAGTAAATATGCAAGAGCTGATGTTATGTCAATTGTAAAGACAGACTAAAACTATCATATTTACTGGGTTGTGGGCTTTTGTATTTTTGTCAGTACTTTCGAGTATCTGCCCTGATCATATCCAGTGGTTTAGAAAATAGTGAAGACTGTATTTACTTACACGTAGCAGCCACGAATAATCAAGAAAACAAGGCTTTAAAGTTTTGAATAGAACCTACTTGAGATACTTATAGCTTTGAAACACCTTGTTCGTATATAAGTCTAAGCAATCACTTGCAACTTCCAATACACGTAAGAGTGAAGTGTCGTCACTTAATTTATATTAAACCTAATATACCTATGGCCGTATCTGAAGCTTGTGTTTTCGCATCAAACTACAAACCAATTTGAAACTTAACATTCCTTATGAGTTATGACAGTAGATTATCTTTCTGATATTCATAATTTATATTTCCAGGAACATAGGCCAATACCAAGCAGCGGGCAACAGGAGCGTGTGGATATGGCAACTAAATGACCCTGGTCTGGAGAACTATGATTACGTAAATGACTCGACGGCTTTCATATTGCTGGGAGACGCGTGGTTCCTGGAGAGCGAGGAATATGCCGAGGAAGACATCATCATCATGGACGTGAAGGACATATCGCTGAAGTTCCTTACCAAGTTAAACGTGTCCATTGCGAGGAAGATCTCGAAATATCAAGAGGTGATTAAAAATATAATATACTAGCTGAGCCCGCGACTTCGCCCGCGTGGGATTTAACTTAACAAAAAAGTCCGCTCCCGCGTTCTGAGCCCGCGCGACATGACCCATTTTTTTAAATTTTGTTTTTCTGAAATAAAAGTAGCATAAGTTACTGCTTATAACAACAGCTATCTACCAGTGAAAGTCCCGTCAAAATCGGTCCAGCCGTTTCGGAGATACTCTTTGATTTCATGTGTTTTTATTTTTTTACGCGGAACCCTAATTGTTTTTCTAAAATTAAAGTAGCCTAAGTTACTCCTTAAAACATCAGCTATCTGCCAGTGAAAGTCCCGTCAAAATCGGTCCGGCCGTTTCGGAGATTACCCGGAACAAACACACAGACAGATAGACAGACAGACAATTTTTTTTTATATCGCGTTCGTGGTATAGGTGTCGTATGTCCTTTCATATGCATTTAGTGAAAATGTGTTATTTTGATATTACAAACAGACACTCCAATTTTATTTATTTGTATAGTATAAAGCGTAGGGCGCCGCAGCTGCCACTCTGTATACCTATATATATCTTGTAACGCTGCTGACGCTTAGCACGGATAGAGTGACCGCGTGGCGAGTGCCCCGAACGTCCGTATAGAAGCTTCGCTTGTTGGGGTGTTATTGAATAATGCACGGTGTGTTGCATGGCCCCATACTTACTTAATCTTAGGATTATGTAATTTCCCCAAAAAATGTTTGATTGGTAAGGAGTGATTTCATCGGAGTTCACTTTTTGGAATGATTGTATTTTTTTATTGAAGTTAAAGTCGGCCTTCTAGTCTCATGTATAAACAAATAATCTGATATAAATAATTATATTCTAAACTTCCAGGATGCCATGCCGCTCAGGCTGAAGCAGATACATATTGTGAACTCGCCGCCAGTGATCGACAAACTGTTCTCAGTCATGAAACCCTTCCTGAAACAAGAGATCACCGATATGGTGAGTACTATCAAGTACAATGGTACCCTGCGTTAATATAACCTCGCAAGTCTCTCACCTAACTGGGGTCAAGATAGTGTGGATTAAGATTGAGATGGGAAGAAAATTTTGGGCTCTCCATATAATAATAAAAATAAATATCGCCAGACTGACACACCAACTGTTTAGTCCCAAACTAAGCAACGCTTGTACTGGAGGCGATCCCAGTGACATCCAGAACTGGGTAAATTATGGAAAGGCCATTTCCGATATTTACCCTGAGGGGAATCGAACCCGGAACCACCATGTGCAGTGAGCCGATGTCGCTTAATTCGACTGGGTGATCTGATACCGCTGCCTATGACACTATCGAGAGTATGCCTTCGAGAGGGCATTGAGTTTTTATTTACATTGTAGTCAGTACAGTAAAGTAAGCACTGAAAATATCGACGGAAAATTCAAATTCTGGGGAGCCAGAGTCATGAGTTGACTCGTTGAGTCATGAGTTGAGTCGTTTTCGTTACGACTTACACCCTGTATATATTATTGATGCGTTGTATGCAGGTCCACTTCCACACACCTAAATCGGACACACTGTATAAATATTTGAACAAAGAGGATCTTCCATCGGACTTCGGTGGCTATCTACCAAGCATGGACGTGTACATGAAGAAGACCATGAGTGTTGTTTTACAAAAGAGGTGAGTGAGTGCATTTAGTTCCATTCATTCATCAGCCAGTGATAGGGTTACCAGATGTGTTGAAAAAAACCAGGCATTTTCTTACGTTAACAAAATAAAAATATAGCAGTGATAGCCGATTGGTTAAGCAGAAGTCTTGTGGGCACACGGTCCTGGGTTCAAGACCCGACTCGCACCTAAAGGTTTTTAGAAATCTTTGTGCTCATAATAATTTCCCTGCCACTGCTTTTAATAAAGGTATATTGCCTGAGATGGCATCTTTGGATTCAGTGCAATCGCCAGATATTACACAAATTTTCATGAAAACCGGGGAATGTTTTGTCCGGATTTTCACCGATTGTAAATCGGACATCTGGCAACCCTAACCAGTGACCTCAATTATATTCGAATTTATACCTTTGACTTAATCTTGAATGGATAAACAATGCATTATATAATAGTCTTAGTAGTAACATTGAATGTATGTTAGCTTCTCCTTATTCACCGCTCAGCTTCCCTTCAACTCAAAAAGTTATCATCTATGTATATCCACCCGAAACATTTTATCATAACCTTAATAATTTTAACAAAACTAATAGGTAGCCTTATTACCAATTTCTTAGCACATGTTCATATAAGAAATAATAATAATAATAAATATTTCCAGTAAAAAGGTCACATACCTACAAAGTTCATGCAAGTTGTTAAAAAAATACCTAATTCTTAATAGATAAATAACGATGCATAGTATAAAAATGTACTCATGGCATCCACACTAGGTCAACACAAAATCTTGTCTCGTGGTAACCTGTTTTAAATAATTAAAGATTAATCTAAATTTAATTTTCAGAGAAATTCTTATGCGTGAAACCTTTTGGAAGGTGGAAAAGAAAGCGAAGAATTCAGACGACGTCGGCACGTTCAGGACACTGGACATAGATTAGCGAATATTGACTCGTAATTCTATTAATTAATTGCCGTTTGTTGTGATATGAATTATGATAAATAATGTGATTGACGATTGTTTGTGAAAATTCAACGAAGTGTACAAATGTTTGATAGGTGATAGCATATACAGGTATATATTGTAAGTGATTTGATTTATTGAATACCTACAAGGCGGGCTATGTTTAAATAAATTGGTGCCTTATGTAATGTGCATTAATAAATCGATCTCAAATCTGAGAGCAATCTTGGAAATGTCATTCTTATACTGTCATACCAGCGCAAAATGACATGTCGAAAGCGTACTTACTTAAGACCGCTCTCAGATTTGAGATTGATTTATTAATACAGGCCTAAGATGTCTATGCTTTTGTTTAATTACGTAAAACATAACCATTGAATCGCAGGGAAGATGCAGGATATTAAATTTAATAGGTGAGTTCAATTTTAAAATATACTTACCTATGCCGAATTTCACATGATCTTAAAAATACAAAATTAAAAAATATGATCTGAAATACCGATAATTTTGTTACTATGCCCATTATTAATAAATCGATCTCAAGTCTGACAGCGGCCTTAAGTACGCTTTAGAAATGTCATTTTGTACTGGTATGACATTTCCAAGATCGCTCTCAGACTTGAGATCGATTATTCGTACGGCCCTAAGTTTGACAAACTAGATAGGAAAGTATGTACCTATTAGGCTTCATTCACATTATACCTTACATAGTCGTGTTCCCGACTTATGAATGATGCCTGGATAGGGATACATACTTACCTATTAAGGTCGTATATCTAAGTTAAAAGTGTAGTAAGTAATAAATAGTATATAGATTTCCTTTTAGGTATTATATTGTTACCTATTAGTTAGGTAAAAAAATAATATTTTCTATTGACTTGGGTAATAAAAATAAAGCTGATACGTAATGTTCTGTCCGTCTTTCTATTTCCGACGCCTCAGTTCAATTGTATTCAATATTTTTTCTTTGTAACAAAATAAGGTCCCACGAACATTAGGTAGGTACCCATCTGCCATGTGGGTATTATGGGCATCGTATAACAACTTGGTGGGAGTGGGGGATACCGTGTCACGTAGATTACGAAAGGGTCATTTCAGACCAAGCAGTTGCCTAAATTAAACTGTCATAATGATGATGATCTCTCCCAATAGTTAGCCATCAATTACAAACGTTGGTACAATAAGTAGAGACGAATCCTTTAGAAGAGGTATCAACATTATTTCGAGTAGGTATAGTTGGAGCGGATTTGTTTTTATATAACAAATTCGGCAAGCAAGCATACTACCCGCCCGATGTTAAGCAGTTACCGTAACTATAAAGATGCTTGCAAAACCAAAAGACGTGCTTGTACGTTACTACATGTGACGTCACCTGTAAAAAAGGAATTAATAAATAATATACTCAAACACTCGATCGTTGTGTACCTGACTTTGTTATTTTCAATCGGTTTCTTGATTAATATTCATAAAATAAAAAATATCAATCATATGTAAAGTCATATTTTTACAAACGATAACGATTTCTTATATTACTAAGCGGTTTTCAAGGTGAGTAGGTAAGTAACGGTTTTATTTTTTTGAATTACAAAATGTTGGCCAGAGTGTCCGTAACAACTTTACCTGGGCAGTCTGAGGACAAACCCTAAGTGTGCTCCAACTAGAGGGGGGGCAGTTGGCTCAAGGGCGCCACAAGGGCCACGGCCTCGGCTCGGGCTGCTCAGTGAGACAGCGGGGATACATCAACCACCGGATCGGAACGCGACTTCTACTCAGAGAAGATCCGGCAAGGAACTCAGCGGGCGTGTCGAGTGCCGAGTTTTTTTTAAAAAGATAGAGTGATTCAAGAGGAAGTTTTATATGTATAATACATGCATAATATAGTAGAGAAACACTTTAGTATCAGCATTGCACCCGTGCGAAGTCAGGGCGTCGCTATGACATATAAGAATGGCATTGCAAAGATCGCTCTCAGACTTGAGTTCGATTTATTAAAACGGGCCTATGTAACGGTAAGCGGAAAAATAAGTAGCGATAGAGCTAAGCTGAACCCAATTGACTTAGCTCATGTACTTAGCTTGCCCGCGGGGTAGTACCGCCCTCTCACAGAAAATCGGCGTTAATTAGATATTAGGTAATAGTTGCAATTCGGATAATGAGTGTGAGAGTCGGAATCCCAAACCCTTCCCTTCCCCTGCCTCGGTCCCACTCCCACTCGTGTGAGCAATGCTTTTGGTATTACAAGCATCTATTAGTCCACGGGAACTGCTTGCTTAACATCAAGCGAATCGTACACAGTACCGATTTCCTTATAAGTTTACTAGCTCATGGCCGCGGCTTCGCCCGCGTGGTACTTCTATAAAATAAAAGTAGCCTAAGTTACGTCTTATAACACCAACTATCTGCTAGTGAATATCCCGTCAAAATCGGCACAGCCGTTTCGCTGATTATCCGGAATAAACAGACGGACAATCTTAAAAAAATAGTTTTGTGTATTATAAGATTTATAAGTATCTTATGCGGCCTCCATTTTGGTTTTCCACACTTGACGGTCACATTTCTGTTTCGCATTGTTATTAAATGTGTTTGTTATTGCTATTTGTTACTTGACACTTGCGAAATACGTATTAAATTTAAAAGAAAGAAGAAGAAGTAGCTTATATACTTTCATAATTATGAATTTAGAAAAAAGCGAGGTACGGAAATTTTCACATTACAAACATACACTTCAATGTTATTTATTTATATAGTTAAAGAAAGTACCTACTTCCGACAATTGTGGGTACATGCAGTGCACGTCTGCCGACCCTTCCGGGGCACAGGGCCTTGATGGTGTCATTTTAGTACGTTTAAGGTGAAGGCGCCTCTCTAGCCCGCGAAGTTCACATTTTTTTGAGTTCTTTTAGAAATTTTTCAAAATCTGACAATAATAAAAGACAAATTTTGTAATTCGCGAAAAAGACCGTGTGCAGTGCATTTATTTTACTCTAAATATTATCACGGTGGATATGATACTAGTAAATCACTAAATATACAAAAAATGCCAGATTATCTGGATAGCTGTCGTTCTTGAAATGTTTTAGAGTAAGTTGGATATATTAATAAATGCACTGCACACGGTCTTTTTCGCGAATTACAAAATTTGTCTTTTATTATTGTCAGATTTTGAAAAATTACTAAAAGAACTCAAAAAATTTGAACTTCGCGGGCTAGATGGGCGCTTCAGCCTTAACAACGTCTCGCTGGCACCTTATTCCGTCGTATTATTACCAAATAATGAGGTTGCTATCTCGGCACCTACACAATAAAGGTTTGTTTTGCAAAAAACGAAATCATGTTGAGTCAGCAGTTAACAGTAGCAAATCATATAAGTACAGTCAAGGGCAAATATACTAGTATTGTTATTTGTTATTTTAAATATGATATTTTATAAACCAACCCACAATAGAATGTCCGATGTCCGTCAAACCCGACAATTCTCTTTTCAAATATTTTTTTGTGTGAATTCTTCAGGAACAGTACCTATCTAAAGGCCAGTAATCAATATTACCTATTCGATATCTAAATATATATAACTCAAAGGTGACTGACTGACTGACTGACTGACATAGTGATCTATCAACGCACAGCCCAAGCCACCGGACGGATCGGGCTGAAATTTGGCATGCAGGTAGATGTTATGACGTAGGCATCCGCTAAGAAAGGATTTTGAATAATTCTACCCCCAAGGGGATAAAATAGGGGATGAAAGTTTGTATGAAACTTTGTCAATTAAATTCCACGCGGACGAAGTCGCGGGCACAGCTAGTTATCAATAAATTGTCTTACCTACGTGAAGGAAGACTCTTTACAATTGCTGGCTGGCCACTTGGAAATGAAGGATTGCCGCACGTCTGGTCGCCTTTAATTATGTATATATATTTATGAATTTTATGGTGTTTCTAAATTTATGCGTTGATAGATGAGGACATAATATTGCACCTTTCGATGTTCCCTAATTTTTGATCTCACTGATGATGCCATTTTTTGAGATTTTGTGGTGTAGGTATCTTTGCCCTTGACTGTACTTACCTACCTATTTGAAGGAACCTTTATGCTGTGGCGTTGTTTCGTCCTCAATATGTGTACTTGACTTTTAAGTAAGTTCAGTATGTTATAGGACACCGCGCGGTGTGTTCAGTTCGAGGTGGTTTATAAGATTGTTGAGGTGTTCAAATTAATCAGTTCGTTCACTAAGGTGGGTAAGATAAGTTATTGTGTTTTTAATTTGTTTTTGCGGTATATACTGAACATCAATTAACGATATAGTAAGTACGATAAATTACAATTTTAAATTAAGTAAGTAATATATGAGATTCTGGTGTTCGTAATTCTCCATGTTTCCCTTAATTAGTTTGCCATATGTCATCATTATCTCCCAGAATTTCGTCCTTATTAGCGACACTACCGAATGGTGTAATAATACAGTATGTTTTTTTTTTCCAAAACTAACGAGTTTTGGAAAAAAAAAATGAATATTGATTGGAATATTGATTTTTCAAACATCTAATGATGCATTTTTTTTACATCATAATCGGGCCCTATCCATGAGTATTTTTCGCTATTCTTCAGTTTTGGATTCAGTTCAATTCAAATCGTTTATTTTGTTTAGGCCTACGGGGGCACAATTTGTTAAGTGCCTAAACAAAATAAACGCCAATTTAGGCATCCACTTAAAAAAAACGGCCCGTATATAATTGGATGCAGGTTTGCGAACTGGAAACAATCCACACACTCTCCTGCAAACCAAACTAACCCTAGTTCAAGAAGATGTAGGTTGTATTCAGTTTGCAGAAATATATGTGGATTGATTGCATATTGCAAATTTTGGTGATCCAAAATCCAATCGCAAATTAAACCTAGCATAATAAATATACCAAATTGAATATAAAGTTCATGGCCCCACAGTCTGCTTATGATTCTGCCAACGATAAGTTAATTACATAATAGATAATTTGTCGCTAAAGTCCAGCCGTGAAATAAATACTTCTAGCGTTTCGCGGTTGCGGGTTCAAATCCCAGCACTAGTATCTACGACTACTCTCAGTACAAGTATTTACCATATAGGGGTTGAGGTAATAAACTCTCAAAAGAAAACGATCATTGCTTCCAGATGTCTCAAGTAAACGAGCAAGACGTAAAAGCCATCCGGGAATGGCTTGCCAAAGAGCCGTATTTGCCGAATGATCTCGGTAAGTGGTGACCTCGTAGCTATAAGCATATCCAGTCTATATATTATTTACGTACCTAGTACTGGGTATCACTGGGTATCATCGCCCCCAGTCCAATGTACGCTACCCATACAACTACGCAACGCTTGTACCATGGATACCGCACATTGGGGGCCATACAGTGGGTGTGTCAGTCTGGCGATATTAATATATGTATTTATTCTGTTTTTCCAGTTTTTATTTATTAGATTGGTGTTGCTTATATCCATTAACACTATGCGGTGTAATACAAATAAGTTAAACAATACCTACCTGGCTAAGTTTAAATTTAATAGCTTGGAAGTATAAACAGAAACACTTTAAAAAATAAACATACATAAAATAAACCCTGCCCGCGTGGGATGGTGCCAGTCCAAAAATACCTTAAGGTGGATACGTACGTAGAAGGTGGATATATAAGCTGGATACGTAATGTGGGAACGTATTCCTGAGTGTCCACCTAACCTAAGCCTGGTCGATTAACAGAATTTATTTTTCTTTCTAATTTTTAATTTGCTTCGACACCATAGATACAGTAAACCGTACAATAAAGGGATGGGGGGGGCGTGGAATAAAAAAAATATAAAAAAATAAGAACATTCATCCTCCCACACTTTCCTTGTAGAGGAGGCACCCTATATTTGAGTAGGTAAGTGGGTAGTGGGTACCGACATACTTTGCAGCGGTAAGTATTACCTATTAAAATTTTAACCAACTTCAAAAAAACCTGGGTACACTAAATCTAGAAGTCTAGAAATAACTAGGGACTTATAATTGATTTAATTTGGAATCGGTGTCACTGTCCTGTGGTGAACTACGTTAGTACAACTTCTTAGGTACCTATCTACATACCCCCTAATTACCTGAATTGGCACGGAGGTGCCAATTCAGGTAATTAACCCAACTACAAAAAAAGGAGGAGTCCTTTTTTTGTAGTTGGGTATAAAGTCTGCCAGTTTTTAGCCACATAGTACTCAATTAGTCCTATAGCCTGTATGATATTATAAAGTCCATCTGTAATATGTTATATCATTAATAAGTACTCGTAGATACTAATTATAACGAAACGTCAACACATTCAATTCAACAACAACATTAACAGCGTGTACTCCCGGCTCCTATCAAGCTATACATTTCCGAGCTGATCTCGAATTGTATAGGACATTCGTACATTGAGAGGTCAGCTTATCCTGGAAAGGTATCGCTTGATATGTAGCCATGCGTATAATAATTATATTAAGGCTAAAGCGCCCATCTAGCCCGCGAAGTTCAAATTTTTTGAGGTTTTTTAGATTTTTTCAAAATCTACAAATAATAAAAGGCACATTTTGTAATTCGCGAAAAAGACCGTGTGCAGTGCATTTATTAATATATCCAACTTACTCTAAAACATTTCAAGAACGACAGCTATCCAGATAATTTGGCAATTTTTGTATATTTAGTGATTTACTAGTATCATATCCACCGTGATAATATTTAGAGTAAAATAAATGTATTAATAAACGCACTGCATACTGTGTTTTTCACAAATCACAAAATGTTGTCTTAAATGTTTTCAGATTTTGGATAAACTATAAAAATACTCGAAAATTTTGAATTTCGCGGGCTAGACAGGCGCCTTCACCTTAAGTAGGTATTACAGTTTAAAACAACAGTTATAAAACTATATTGCAATGTAAGTATTATTCATAAGAAAAATAAAACGATTACGACTACCCCTAGGTACTGTCTAAGTATATGGTTTACTGGACTGTGGTACCTACCTGCGTAGTAAAGCCGTGATGTTGTTTTTAAAATTTCGAGGTTGAGGAACCGGTTACTTACATCTCAAAGTTAATAAAAACACGAACTTATAGTATTATTAAACAAAGGTTAAGGTCGCTATCCTGATTGTGAGTTGCAACGATTTGTAACATTGATGTACAGGCTACAGCCTGGTACCTACATACTTGACTACATAATAACCTAATTGTAATGTGATTTGCAAATCCTTATCCTACATTGTAGTATCAAATGTGTGTTCAATTAGGTGCATCAGTACCCGCCGCTGGGCAAAGGTCTTAGCTTCCATCGAATAGCTACTTAGTAGGAAGTATAATTAAGCAACACCTACGGAAATTCATAATTCAAGTGTATTTTTCCTTAATTATCATCCTGTAGTAAGTAATTTTTGTATGATTATTTTTTAATTGTGTAGAATAATCACTAGTTTGCTATACGAAATTAGATTTAAAAACGTTTATTAGAAAACCAATTATTTTTAATTTAAAAACGTCTAAGAATTTTTAATGTCATGAAATAAACACAGTAAAGTTGAATTATGGAGGCCAGCAACTTAAACGATGCTTCCGCACGGAACCCAATTACGCTTTTTCTCATGAAACAGGCTTCCTAATACTGTTGTAGACGCATTAAAGAACATACGCAACTAGACAAATACAACATCTCCAAGCCACTCGATAATGCACACGTATCACTGTCTTTAGCAGTGTGTCACTATACTAATAATAATAAAGAGCTACCTATATACCCTAGGCGTGGAAGTGTAGAGCATAACGCCGCGAGTAAATTCGGAGAAAGCGCTACACAACTCTCTACACACCTGAGCTGCCTACACTCGTGATACCGCTAGATGTACGATAGTAATTTTAGGGGTCCCCCTAGTGAGCGCACGGAAAAAAAAAACTGGTAACTATAACCAGAATTTGGTAGTGCATACAATTTTTTTAGTAGTATATGTGACAACTCTACACATTGTAATCGCTACTAGTCAGTTCTTGTAAAAAGTGTTTGTAGGGACAAATAATCGTTTAGTACGTACAACAAGGTGCATACTGTACGATACTATATGAATAGTTTATATTACAATATATTATTGTTAATCCTACTAGACTGATTTCCAACTACTACTAGTTTTTTGTGCCCTTTATCAAACGACTTGTTGTTAATATAATTCTGATTGTTGCATATACTATAGGAATTTGTAGCGTCTACCAATGGAAATTGTAATTGTAAAGATTCTGATTGTAGCATATACTATAGGAATTTGTAGCGTCTACCAATGGAAATTGTAATTGTAAAGATTCTGATTGTAGCATATACTATAGGAATTTGTAGCGTCTACCAATGGAAATTGTAATTGTAAAGATTCTGATTGTAGCATATACTATAGGAATTTGTAGCGTCTACCAATGGAAATTGTAATTGTAAAGATTCTGATTGTAGCATATACTATAGGAATTTGTACACTGAAAAAAGTAGTCTGTTAATCAGTCACTCAAATGTTGTTATTGCCTACACAAAAAAGTGACATGTGAACTCACAATTGACAAACAATTTATATTTGCTAGTCAAAGCTTTTGATAAAATCACATGTAACTTTTTGTGTTGGCAGTAACACCATTTGAGTAACTGATCAAAAACACTTTTTATAGTGTACACATTCCTATAAGTAGGTAGTACATGTTACTATCAGAAATTTTACAATTACAATTAACATTATTAGACGTAACAAATTCCTACAGTACAACTTAGTTTAGTATGGTGGGCAGGGTTAGTTTACAGTTGTTCTATTTCACGAAGACATTCAGTAGAACCAATCTTCGAAAGTTTAATTTTGCGGGATGGACTTCGTAAGATATAACAAACTGTTCTCACTTAATAAATAAGAAATACACAAAAAGATAAGTTAATATAAAACCAGTCTTTTATTTATTATAAAATTATCACATGCCTGGTACGGGATCCTTCAGCATTATAAAAAATAAAAAAAACAATGTATTAACAAAAAAATAACAGTTATTATATGTACCTACATCTCAATAAAACCAAACTCTGGCTAGAAGACATAATATCATTTAGGCCCAGAATGTCTAATTCGCAAAACGTCCAAAGTGTGGTGAGGCAGGTTGAGTAACATGGTATCGGCGACAGGACAGGCGCTTTGGCCTTGCGAGCGTTTCACTCCCTGGTTTCATAATACCCACCTTACCACATTTTGGACACTCTGTGATTTGGACATTTTGCGAATCGGACAAGTATGTAGCAATAAATTGAGGCAAAATTACAAAAATGTTATAGAGTTTAATGTTTAAAGATTGTTTATATATCCTTTGTACTTAATAATCAGCCTTTTATTTGGTTACAATAAAATCACATACTTACCAACTAGTACGAAATCTCACTGCATGACACTATACCTCACAAGATACGTGAATGTAAGCTGTGTGTTATTTACAGAACGTAGGTAGTAAGGAAAGGTTTTGGTGGGCGCTTCTTAGATAGATACAAATATTCTTTCGATAGAGTTAATAAAATATAATATTCTGTAATAAAACGCAACTTACATTCAAGTATCTTGTGAAGTACGGTTTTATGCAGTGGGACCCGGGGCTATACTTATGTTTTAATTATATAACATATTATGCTTAAGTACTTGTTAATCAAACAGGAGATCTCACAACAATTTTAGTCCTATTATTAGAAGTGATTGACCTAGTGTTAGGTATGTAGCAATAAATTGAGTCAAGATTATAATAACTTAAAGTATCAGTCAGTTCTACGTCGTAACAATACAGCCTTTCATCAAAAAACAATGTTTTAAATAAACTTAATTCAAAAATAACAGTTTTTGTTTCCAAAATTACGTATATATTCTCAATTAAACCAAACTCTGGCTTGAAACCATCAATTATATCTAAAGTTAGAACCATATTTCTAGAATATTTAGTCCCTTTTGTAGAAACCCAACTTGACTGAAAAATTGGCAAAGACGGCAAGTTTAAAGATTGTCTTATTTTCTGTACAGTATAATTTGTAACTTCTTTTTTTACCCCAGTTTCTAAGACATCATCCAAAGAACCTTTGAATAATGTTTCATTCAACTGCAATTGATGTTTAATACACAAAGTTTTACAGATGTTTTTTCTGTTACTAGACACATTTGCAGCCAATTTCGAGACACGGTGTTTGGCTTCATATCGCATTGACCATATTGAGACCAAAGGACCAAACTTCCTTATCATGTCATTATAATGGCATAAGAAATGAAATTTTGGAGTTAAGGATTTTTTACTGTACTCCATATATAAGCGATGGTGTTCGGAAACTAATGTTTGTAACAAATCACAAGTATCTTTATGAACAGAGTTAGATGTTACTATATCAAGTATTTTTCTTAATATTATGTACAACTCCCAAATATAATCATTGGACGGAATGAAATCTCCTACTAGTTGCCCGAAATACGTACACGTAACAGTTTCAGTTTTTTATCATCCAGAACATTTGTTGTGATTTTTTGAATAAATAGTATGTTGATTTTGTTTTTTATTTTTGCGAAAAATGAAAATATTTGCCAACAACAACGATCGGCGTCAAGATTAGACTTGAGCGTCAGCGATACGGTTTAGCGACTTCTAGCGGATTAAAAAAAAAATTTACCAATATCTAGCGGATTTTTTCTTATTACTAGGGACTTTTAATTTTGTAGAACGGCAACACTGCAGGTCGGTTCCTGCTTCTTTCATTGCACTAGCGCCGCGCATTCGATAGAAGTGTTCTGTTCGTCGTTGCCACAGAGTACCTGTCGTTGCATTGCATCTACTATTACTTCGTGTAAAGTATTATTATTTGGAGTGGTACAATTATTAGAAGCTATATTAAGTATTCGATTTGTTATTGTAACTACGGTAATTTACGGTCAATTTACAGTTTCTTTTGCCATTATATAGGTACCTACCTAGTAATCCAGATATAATAATTTTGTTAAACCTAGGTACCGAAAAGAGTTGGTTATGAGTAGGTACCTAGTTAGATATGCAACCTCCCGAAAGACTACCTACAATCACTTACCTACTTTTCTTGTTGACATAAAAGCAATAAAAAACCAAAAAGGTACCGACACTGTGTTTTAATTAATGTGCGGAAAAGATTACTTCTAGGAGATAAAGTATGTAACCAAAGAACCAAACTAACCTTTGAATACGTCAATGTAGTCGGCCATCGACCATTGCAACAGAAATGATCTCGTGTCTTCATCCATTGGGAACAAGGGATTGTAGTCTTTGTTGGGAACACTGTTTAATTTTTTAAGTAAGTAGATGCAATGCAACGACAGGTACTCTGTGGCAACGACGAACAGAACACTTCTATCGAATGCGCGGCGCTAGTGCAATGAAAGAAGCAGGAACCGACCTGCAGTGTTGCCGTTCTACAAAATTAAAAGTCCCTAGTAATAAGAAAAAATCCGCTAGATATTGGTAAATTTTTTTTTTAATCCGCTAGAAGTCGCTAAACCGTATCGCTGACGCTCAAGTCTAATCTTGACGCCGATCGTTGTTGTTGGCAAATATTTTCATTTTTCGCAAAAATAAAAAACAAAATCAACATACTATTTATTCAAAAAATCACAACAAATGTTCTGGATGATAAAAAACTGAAACTGTTACGTTTTCTAAGAATTACATAATTTACTACCTATATTTCAAAATCTAAACATATGTCAACCGGATATTCAGCATCACTGGCACTGGAAGCGGAGGCTTCTCCAATGCACTACACCAGCTACTTTGGGCATTGGTTTTTGTTTAGAAAAAGATTGTGAACGAGACAAACTTTGGGGTTGTGGCTATATTTTGTGCCAGGACGGATGTTTATGGTTGTTGAGGTGTAGTCAGGTGGTCTTAAAAAACACATAATTCTTCAAATATTTTCGGAAAAAAAGTCGCATATGCGACGGCTCAAAATTCGCTAGAAGTCTAAATCTTTTTTTGTCGCCAACTCAATTTTTTTCCCCGCTAACCACTCATGAATTCCGCTAGATCTAGCGACAAAGTCTCTAGAACGGCAACACTGCCGACCTGTCAATACTGAATACACCCCGCTACTTTACACATTGTAACCACAAACTAAGGAATGTAACTGCAATCGACTTTATTATTGCAGGAACAATGTTATTCGTAATTATTGAAATATTACAATGTTATTGTTTGCGTAAAGATCTATATTGTAATCCCTACCAGATTCCCAATTACTAGAATTGAATAGTACACATTACGATCATATTGTAGCCGTTAAACATGAAATTGTTAGCTGTACGAAAAAAATGATTAGGTGTACTAAAAACTGGTACTGGGAACGAATTTTCGTTTACTACACATTCTGGTAGTATTGTAAAATATTTTTTTTTCCGTGCGGCGAGTCACCACCTGCCGAAGATAGTTGGATGGTACTGTTATGGCAGGTGTTCGATTATTTTGCAATAGCCCAATCCCCAGTCCATCCAAACTCCATAAATAGACCCTTTTTTTCTTTTTTGGCATTGGCAATAGTTCCTGCACCTTTTGGGATCAAGTCAGGTAACTTAGATGACATAAAAATTCTCACAAAGGGCCTCCACATGTTGGAACTATGTCCCAAGGCAAGCCTTCAAATGACCGGGCAGAGCCCGTGACATTCAAAGACAGAATAATAATAACAGTCAATTAAGGAAAAATTAAATGCACCTTTGCCTACTTCCAGATGACGTCATGCTGAAGAAGTTCATATTCAGTTGCTTCTTCAGTTTAGAAAAGACCAAGAAGTGCATTGACAAGTTCTGCACTTACCGAGCAACCTTGTCTGAGGTGTACACCAAGAGAGACCCAACTGCGACCAAGATGCAACACGCATACTCTACTATGTACGTTTATAACTACTTTCATTCCTATGTGCTTATTTGAAATTACCAAAGTGTGTTTTTCTTACCTGCAAAACGCGTGTTTCACCGATCGAATATCACTGCTTCTTTTTGCACTGTCTTATTTTTCTTACCTGTCGTATTAAGTACACAACTTAGCACAGGCTTAATAAAAATACATATTTTTAATATTAAATTTTTAATAAAACTAATTTACGGATTTTATCGCGTTTATTTACTTTTTTATGTTCCCGGCGTTTCGGCTGCTTTACAGCAACCATGGTCACGGGGGGACTGAGGTGTTAGACGTCCTGATGTCATAGTTAATAACTGGGTACCCTCATATTACCGCAAACAACAACTAAATATGAGGGTATAAAAAGTAAATAGACGCGATAAAATCCGTAAAATATTTTTATTTCAATGTATAGTATTCGCGTAAATATAAGAAAACAATATTTAATTTTTAAATAGTAGTGCTCAGATAAGATAATTATGTATCTATCCGTTCCCCACCTTTCTTCAGCGCACGTGTAAGTTGTGAAATGATCTACCTTTTTAAGTATTTCCATTGTACCACAACATGGAGTTCTTCGAAAGGCAAGTCTACAGGGCCCTAACCACGCTAGCTACTCAAATCGTAATAGAAAAGCAAACGCTCATGATTACGTTTCACACAGACCATATCAATGTCAGTAGAAATAGTGAAGCTCGTGTCAGCAAAACGTCAAAAGCGGAGCCTTTGAAACGTAATCGCGAGCGTTTGCCTTTGTATTACGATTTGAGTAGCTAGCGTGGTTAGGGCCCTGGTCCCTCAAAGGCCATTAGCGATTCTGATCCCCTGAAGTTGCAGGAGTTAAGGGCGACGGATACATTCAGATGGCCTGTCTGCAAGTGTGCCTACTGAAGCAAAAAAACAAGATCCCTCTCAGCCTAGCACTTAAGGCTAAAGCGCCCACCTAGCCCGCGAAGTTCTATATTTTTGAGGTTTTTTAGATTTTTTTCAAAATCCTTCAATAATAAAAGGCACATTTTGTAATTCGCGATAAAGACCGTGTGCAGTGCATTTATTAATATATCCAACTTACTCTATAACATTTCAAGAACGACAGCTATCCAGATAATCTGGCAATTTTTGTATATTTAGTGATTTACTAGTATCATATCCACCGTGATAATATTTAGAGTAAAATAAATCTATACAAATAAATAAAATTGGAGTGTCTGTTTGTAATATCAAAATAACACCTTTTCACTAAATGCATATGAAAGTACATACGACACCTATAGCAAAAACGCGATTTAAAATTTTTTTGTCTGTCTGTCTGTCTGTCTGTCTGTGTGTTTGTTCCGGGTAATCTCCGAAACGGCTAGACCGATTTTGACGGGACTTTCACTGGTAGATAGCTGGTGTTATAAGCAGTTACTTAGACGACTTTTATTTTGGAAAATAAAAAAAAAATGCCGCCTGTCGCGCGGGCTCAGAACGCGGCTCTCCCGCTTTTTTGTTAAGTTAAATTCCACGCGGACGAAGTCGCGGGCTCAGCTAGTGTATTAATAAACGCACTGCATACTGTGTTTTTCGCAAATCATAAAATGTTGTCTAAAATGTTTTCAGATTTTGGATAAACTATAAAAAATACTCGAAAATTTTGAATTTCGCGGGCTAGACAGGCGCCTTCACCTTAACTGTTAATGTTTTGTTTTCCATATTTAATGTCCAACCAACTCTTCCCCTCCCATTGTCCCCATTCAGATCGGCAACATGCGAGCAATGCCATTGGTATTGCAAGCATCTATAGGATCCTATAATTTGCTTGACATTATTAAAGGCGTCAATAGCCTATTGGTTAAAGGGGCCGCCATCGTAGCTGTGAGAGGTGCCGGGTTCGATCCCCATCCTGACCATTAAACTATTGAAGTGAGCCGCCCACTCCTATTACAAGCATTAGCTTAGCTGGAGGGGCTAACAGTACCTATAAATATGGTAAACTCACATTGCTATTAAAAAAAAACGCTTATTTGCCAACCTGGTTATAGGTATAAAATATATTTGAACCTGTTATGTTTTGCAGAGACGTTGCGCAGTACCCCGCTGGTCCCCACGAGATTGTGATACACCAGCTCCGCGAATTTACTGATGAATTTGATTTCTACGCCGCTGTCATGTCCTTCACCGTCATCGCCGATCATTGGCTACTGAAGGAGATGGACCACCTATATGAGGGCCAAATTGTCATCCTCGACATTGGAAAATACAGCATGTTACTATTGACCAAAGTCAATATATTCTACTTTCAGAAATTTGTCGTTTCTTTATTGGTAAGAATTTGATTATAATCTCTGGATTCGGAATACCTATTATTCGGATAAGTACCTATTATTGGAATCAAGTATAATCAGCTCACGAGTTTAGGTCCAATTAGTCATATTACGATCCGTGGTGCCTTACAACTGGTCTTCAGGTAACAGTCTTGTTTCTATGGCAATCAGCCCATACCAGCTATTTTTGTCTCCCGCTTTGCACCGGAGGTAAGTGGAATTTTTTTCTTCCAAATCCTCCTATTATTCCTTTCGATTAAATTCGTGCGGGTTCCAAGACAATTTAACTTTCCCCGGGACTCGTCGAGGGTCAAACCTCGACGTCATTATTGGTCACCATTGTCGATCCTGGCTTACAGGAGTTACAGTGGTGGGAGTGTGTGGCGGGACTAGTCCCAATCTCTGGATTCGGGTCACGGCCACACTAGCCTAGTGCGGATTGGGGAACTTGATATGTCATCCAAAAAGGCGTGCAGGTTTCCTCGCGATGTTTTCCTTGACCTTTGAGCAAGTGATATTCTCAGCAGGAAATGACATTCGCACATGAACTTCGAAAATACCAGAGGTGCGACCCGTGATTTGTATATCGTGTTCCTAAGTTATCACTGCTTTTGTGTGAAAGAGGTAAGAAGAAAACCACAACCACGGGTTGATCAGTTCGTTCCTTTCAGGAAAGCATGCCGATTTGCTTGAAAGCAATCCACTTGGTGAACTGCCCGCCTATCACAGATTACCTCTATAATTTGGTGAAGTCCGCCTTGCCTGAGGAAGTTCGCAAAATGGTAAGCGACCCTATTGCTTATTCTTGGCCAATGCCCAGATGTCGGACATGAAAAGGGCTAATTATTATAACTAGTTCGTAGTGGTAAAAAAGTACTTGTAGAATACCAATGTAATGTTGTAAAATACCTATGTTTCCTAGATTGCGGGGTGGTTGCGGGTTCGATTCCTGCCGCGACAAATTTCGGTAATAGCCTTCTCGTCATGTGCTCTCGTCTGGGTATCACTGGCATCGCCCCCAGTCCATTGTAAGGTGTCCATATTACAAGCGATGCTTAGCTTAGAATCAAATACAGTTGATGTGTTATTCTGGGGATATTTATTGATTATTAATTTTTTAGATAAAATTCCACATAACCTCGGATGGTTTACATGAGTACATCGACAAACAGTATCTGCCAGAGGACTATGGCGGGGACGCTACAGTCCTGCATGAACACAGCAAAATTTGGCTGAACGAAGTACTACAACGAAGGTACTTATCTGTCTTCTTTTTCCCTATTATAAACATTCCGGTGTAATTCTTCCTCTCCTTAACAGCTGGACCAATTTTGATGATTTTTGGCACTTATGATGCCACCTAGATGGATCTTAGCTAAGTATGGATCTTAGCTAAGTATATTTGAACCCGGAAGGCGGTGCTGGAAGAAAATTAAGTCTTCGCTGTTGAAGCTACAGGCAAAAGCTATTATAAAACTGTTCACTATTACTGCGTGTAGACTTTACAAATAGGGCGATATCATTTCGTTATAAGCTTTGGGGGTCAGTTAGTCGCTGACCTCTGTGTAATATTTTAAGTGGAGCTTCTGAAACGAATTCAGACACTATACTTAGGTACCTATACCTACGTCGTTCTGTGTGCCAAGTGCGAAAATAAATACACGCTCGGCGCTTAACTCGTGTTTTTGCGAATTCTGTGTGGATGACTCATACAGAGCGCCCCAAGCGGCGTGTTTATGAATAACTTTTTAAATATCCACATATTTGAATGTTTGCTCAACAAACGCGGTTGTCCTCTCACTCCTCTGTACGGATCGTATATTACTTGAATTGGCAGTGATTTTAGAAAACACTAAAAAAGGTTCGAGTTTTCGGTTTCGAGTCTTACTGTCAGTAAAATCAGTATAGTGTAATCTCAGACTAGCGGCTCGTGTCATAAGTCGGGAAAATTCTCTAGTTATTTGTGGTTATATTTCGTTACTAATTTTCTTGCCTTCTATCTCAGAGACTTCTTCAGAAACGACAATCTATGGAAAGCAGACCTCACCAAGAAGGCGAATGCAGACAAAGAACACACTATGAATGGATCCTTCAGAACTTTAGCTATAGATTAATTATTAATTAATTGGCGCTGTTAGTTAAATACTTTAATCAATAGGTGCTAAATTTTAACTTGTAAGTCATTTTGAGAAATGATAATAAATTAAGGTTAAGACACTTTAGAAGTAAATAAGTAAGTAAGTACTAACTAATTATATGTATAATTAAATCTACATTTTTTTTTATTAAGGTTGGCAAACCTACCGGTATTAGTAGAATCTGTCGTTGCATTTTGCACCTTATCACTGTCATTTAAATCATAATACATAATAGTGATGTAACGAATGTTGGATTTTTGACATTCGCGAATGCGAATGCGAATGCGAATATTTGGCTTCAACATTCGCGAATGCGAATGCGAATGCGAATGTTGACTTTCAAATAAAAAACTTGAAAACAAAATTGAAAATTAAAAAACTTAATACAAAAATAGTAAAAAAAAATTAAACGACTTTTTAAATTACAAAAGAGCTGATAATTTTCAAACGGTTGAATCGATTTTCGTGAAACATAGCTAAGAAATCTCTCGATCAGAACACCTTTCTAAAAAAGCTACGATGCCACAGACAGACACACAAATACACATGTTATACTTATAACACGCCTATTTCTCGGAGGTTAATGAAGAGCGCGCAAAATGTTAGACTGGATTGAAATTTCGTGTCGACCAAACATAGCCGAACCCATAGGTTGAAAGAACGAAGTTAGTCACATAAAGTTAATTCGAAGAAACTTGTTTTGATTTGAGGGTAGTTTAGTATTATTTCATTAATGAAATTTATTTTATATTCAAATTTTATTGAGATAATATTTTATTTAGAGTAACAAGAGCAATATAGAAAGATCCTATTTATAATTTAGTTGCCTACCTCAAGACAGTTACATTTCTTTAAAATTCAAATATAAGTAAATAAGTGCATTATGTGCAAGTGAGCTAAGTTACGATCGAGGCTGGTTTGCAGCCAGAGACTAACACGAGGGCTGTGCTGTGATGGAGCCAAGGTGTGTAATTAACAATGCTCACGCATTTCATAGGACATTTTACAACTTACTTGCGAATAAAAATTATTTAGAATAATACAATCTTAATTGAAAAAAAATCACAATTCACGAATTATTTCTAAGACCTAGAGAATTGCAGGAACCCTTATAGTTTCGGCACGTCCGTTTGCAATCACAGTAATTTTATACAGAGACTATTAGGGCTAAAATACTGCAAACTAGCCAAAAAAAATAGTTTATGTACCGCTAAAAAACTGTTTTGAAAGCAAAGTTATTCCATTGTACCTCCCGTACTTAAGAAAGGGGAGTAAAAAAAACGTTTACACACTCCCTCGATTGAGGTATTGTTCAGTAGTATTTTAAAATTATTTTAAGGTTTCTTTGACGGTTTTTCAATATTAATTCCCGTTTACGAAATATTGTGCTTCATTGTGGACTTTTTTACTTAAGTAGCAAGATTCATCATTTAAATTAGAACCACATTATAATTATATTGGTTTATTATAGGAAATAAATAGTTATTTGCTACTATTAAAAATTAATATAAGTAATTTTTTAAAAATCTAACTGAAGTCTCAAACCACGCTCCACTGATTGTGCACCCAGTCTAATCACAACTTAATTATTTGAATTAAAAATCCTTATATGAATTTTCATCAGTCCAAAAAGAAAATAAAAGTTTATGTCACTTTTGCTGAAGATGGCTATGATAAATTTAGTAACAGAATTTCTTACTATTTTATTTTAAAAGGTGACTAATAGTTAATTAATTTCGCAGAAAGTAAGAGGTTCACGGCCGCCGTATTCGATGTTTCATATCAATAAAAAAAACATCACTTTTATTTTATGAATTCCGAAATATCGAAAAGTGGCAGGATATCTGCGGAACTCTAGAGAATGCGTAGTCCGACATGCATTTGGCTGGTTATATTTATATATGGGTCTGGCAAAGCCGGTGACAATTATTATATTAATTGAAATAAAATAAATCGAATGTTTATCATATGTTTTATTTACAATGAAATTGAATGTGAAAGAAATTTATTTAAATAGTTAATGTATTTATGTATAATATTTTAATAAACATCGTTTTTCGTTTTTTTTTAATGTTTACTATTTTTAGGATAACTCTTTACTAAGATTTAAAAAATGTAAAGTCAATAGTGCGTAATAAGCTGCTTTATGAACCTAAAAGCGGTGCAATAAGGGCCAACCTATGAGGAAGTTTGTTTAAATAATATATATGTCGGAAATTGAACGACAATATGGAAACGTTGATGCTAACTATTCTTGGTTTATATCTCAATTTATTGTCTAATGCTATAAGGAGTTCATTTGATTGTTATCTCGGCAATAAGGATTAATTTCCGGGTAGCTGTTTCCGTTTGGAAAAATAGTTTTGAATACGGAAGTGTAATAAGACACTCATTTGATGTTTGCAAAACATTGTAAATAGTTTTAAGACTATTTCTGGTGCGTAATTCGTAAAGAAATAAGTTCGGATTTGACCGTGTTTTAAAATGTCTGTTATAAACGCGGAAACGCAGGTGTCGCCATTGACTTCCGGGACGCCTGGACAAAGCCTTTGTGATAGGTCTTGCTGTGAATATTGGGACAGTTTTTCTTTAAACGTGGTCATAGCAAGACGTGTATCAAGGGACTTGTCTGTGACCGCATAGCTACTTTCTTACTAAGTTACTTAAAAGATAAAGTCTTAATAAATTGTGAACGATTCGTGAATTGTTTGACTTCATCGCCTGGAGAACCGTGTAGCGCCCATAAAAAATGGAAAGTGAAGAAGATGACCACCTGATGTCGCACCCTGCCATGCCTGACGCGACATATAATTCTTACTAGTTGTTAGCATTCCATTTTCGTCTATAGATAATTTCCTTTTTGTTTTTCAAAAACATTCGCCAAACATTCGCATAGATTCTTGCGAATGCGAATGCGAATGCGAATGTCAAAAAATATGCGAATATTCGCGAATGCGAATGCGAATGCGAATATTCGTTACATCACTAATACATACGAGGGATGCCTTTTAAGTTTTGTCGTTTGAAGAAAAAAACACAACTAGAACCTTATAGTACTTTTTATTGTTTTTCAAAGTATTCACCACGTAGCTTAATACACTTTTCCATTCGCTCAAACCAGTTATTATAACATTTATTCCACTCTAAAGTGGGGGTGTTCAAAATGGCTGACTTGAAAGCGTCGACTGCTTCTTCACTGGACTGGAACCTTTGACCACGAAGACTTTTCTTAATTTTAGGAAATGTAAAAAAATCGTTAGGGCTTAGGTCAGGACTGTATGGAGGATGGTCAAGAATTTCTACTTTTTCCTGCTTCAAATACTCAATCGTTTGACGAGCGCTGTGTGAACTTGCATTGTCGTGGTGCAGGATGATGCGTCGCTTTGAGTTAGATTTTCGAAGTTCGGCGATGACTTGTGGTAAACAAACTGTGGTATACCACTCTGCGTTAACCGTTCTACGATCATCAAGTGCAATAGTCGCAACATGGCCGGTTTTTCTAACGAACGTGGCCACCATCTTCTTTGAAGTGCTTCGAGAACGAACAACTTTAGTCGGCTTTGGCTCGTCTTGAAAGACCCAGATTGTAGATTGTTGTTTGGAATCAGGATCGTAGGCATAGATCCAAGATTCGTCACCACTGATGATGTCGTAGACGTGATTTGACTCTCCTCGGTTGAACCTTTGCAGAGTTTTCTTACACCATCTGACGCGGGCCGCCTTGTGATCGTCGGAAAGCAGATGCGGTATCCAACGGCAAACTAGCTTTCTTACACCAAGCGCTTCATGCAAGATCTTCTGAATGGTTGTCCCTGAGATGCCTAATAGTGCCTCTATCTCTCGATACGTCACATGACGATCTTCGAGAATTAGTTGTCTCACTCCAATGATGTTATCTTCAGTGAATGCAGATTTTGGGCGACCTTCGCGAGATTTGTCACTAACACTAGTATGTCCACGCTGGAATTCTAAATACCAGCGTTCGACAGTCCGCAGACATGGGGCTTCATCCCTGAACACAGATATTAGCTCTTCAAAACACTGAAGCCGTGTCAGGCCTCTTCTAAAGTTGTAGAAAATTATTGCACGAACATTTTCCTTAGAAAGATTCATTTTCGTACGTAACCTGACAGATTCTAATCGACGCTGTGACTAAACAATAACATTAATCCTAATACATTCAACTGTTTTGAGATTCGAAATTTAAACACATTCGAATATAGAACAGTTCCAAATTCAAAATTGCCGGGAATTATGGAAACGACAGAACTTAAAAGGCATGCCTCGTAATATCAATCAATCAATGAGTAGGTACCTAGCTGTAGGTGCCTTTGTGATACAAAATTAGGTATATTAACATGTAAAGATCCATTCTTATAACATTTAAATAACGCTGATAGGTAGGTACCTACTTGTCTGACAACTTTCTCCCACACGGGTTCAGGTCAAGGTAAGTTGATCAGGCGACATGCGTTATACAAAGAGCATCATTAACTTAATGACATTAAGTACATACTTACTTATGAATGCAGTGAACGGGACGAGCACACGAAATATATTGTTGCCTCTATTTTGGAAAGTACAATATAGAGACGACATTATATTATAATTCCGTGTACATATACATATATATATCTATAGCTGTACCCTGCGCGCGTTGCTACGCTGTCAAAGATTGGTTGAACCAACTCAGAAACCTTTGTGGGCTCATGCACAACACTTTGCTGAAGATCATGACATGATCAAATGCATAGTTTACGATTCTATAAAGGACATACAGACAAACATTCATTTATATATATATATATATATAGATAGATGTTTCGTTAGTGCAAACTCGTGGTTATAAAAAAGTCGATTATTATGTCCTCTAACTAAAATGCCGTTTTCCAACATCTGGTCGATTTTCACTTTTTGATGTCATTTTAATCGGAAAACAATTCTCTATCGATCTGTCGAAGCGGATTTTTTCTATCTTTAATAGTTTTTGAGATGAAAAAGGAAAAAGGCCGTTAGGCTACATTATTGCATGTGTATTTTTTTAATAATAAATAAATAATAAATATCGCCAGACGAACACACCAACTGTATGGTCCCAAACTAAGCAACGCTTGTACTATGGGTACCGTACAATGGACTGGGGGCGATCCCAGTGACACCCAGACCAGGGCAAATTACGAAAAGACCATTTCCGAAATTTACCCCGGCGGGAATCGAACCCAAACTGCAACCACCATGTGCAGTGAGCCGAGCGGCCTACGCTCGAACCACTGCGCCAAGCGGCCGGCGGTCGTTTTAGTTTTTTGGCTCCAGTGTAAAATTTGGTTTTTGCAGATAACGGTATTTTAGTTAGAAGAACTGCCGTCCTCCATTTGTAATATTTTACAATCGTACGTAACACCAATAATTACATACTACGTAACAAATGTACTAACTCTCATGCGAGCTAAATTGCTGTCGAATTTTTAAGGCGTCAATAGCCTACTGGTTAGAGCGATCGTCCTTGTAGCCGAGAGGTTCCGGGTTCTATCCCCATCCTGGCCATTAAACTATTAACGTGCGCCCATTCCAAACACTAGCATTAGCGCAGCTGGAGATGCTAACAGGAATACTAGTAGTTTGATAGACTCACAATGCTAGAACCTAATCTTTGAAAAAAAAAAGATAAATTAATCCGAATGTAGAAAATGAAAACATAGATAGGTTTTTGTTAAAGTGTGTACTTGAATCACATAAAGTATCATACAAAAGTATCACATAAATGAAACCCAATGAACAAACCGACGGTTATAACATTTCTTAACTTAAATCCTAAACGGTAACCGATTGAACGTAACGTTTTTAACTTTAAAATTAACTTAGCAGTAAATCGCGTCGAGGTAAAACTTAACATTACCATAAATATATATTATGAATTACCTCCATAATAAAAATGCTTTGTATGGTCAATTTCCTATCTATAAATTTCGGGTATTCTTTTCATAAAATAAGAAGACTACCCTATAGATTGTTTATCTGTAGCTTCTCATAGAATAACTCTAAATTGAAAATTTAAAAACCCCCGATGCGACGACTTTTTCATCAAATGTATACTTTACCTAGTTCGTCCAAATAACGCTAAAATTATATTAAATTAGTTTCTTTTCTGTATGTTTTCTCAATGGCGGAGCAGCACCCTCTAGAATTATTATTGCGTAATATTTGACACGTGACTTATGGAACGTCTTTAGTTCATACACAAATCTCATATAAAAATTGATAAAATATCATTTTTTTCCAGAATCCGGGAAACTTTTCAAATTTAAAATATTGTAAAAAGCCAGTTCAGACTATTACGATCATTTAAAAATATAATAAAGCGAAATCATTTCAGCCGTTCTCAAGTGATACAAAGATATTATTCCAATGAGCCCAAATTTCGATCGGATTCGAGCCGTGGAAGTTGGTTTTGGCCGTGAATGTGGCTTTTGCAACCTACAAAAGAGCTGATGATCTTCAAACGGCTGAACCGATTTTCATGAAACATAGCTAAGAACACTCTCGATCAGAATACCTATCTAACAAAAGAAACACAATTCAAATCGGTTCATCAGCTTGGGCGCTACGTTGCCACAGACAGACACACAGATACACATGTTAAACTTATAACACCCGTCGATTTTCGTCGGGGGTTAATGATTAAAATAAAACTTCTAAAAACAGAATTAAACAATTTTACGGATTTTATCGCGTTTATTTACTTTTTTATGTTCCCGATGTTGTATGTCCCCCCGTGACCATGGTTGCTGTAAAGCAACCGAAACGTCGGGAACATAAAAAAGTAAATAAACGCGATAAAATCCGTAAAATAGTTTTATTTCAATGTATAGTATTCGCGTAAATATAAGAAAAACATATTCTAAAAACAGAATTAAACATGATTATTTACGAAAGGTACTTAGTTATCATAAACATACTGAGTAAGCTTGTAAAAAATCCAAGAAGGTTTTAGGCGTCCATTTGAGCCGACTGGAGGGGCTGTGCTAGATTTTGACTAATGGGGTCACTACATATTCCACAGCTCATTAAAATGATCCGATCCCATCTATCTAGCCCAATCTAGCCCAGCCAGCCCGCCCGGTTCAAATGGGCCCGTACCGCGTTAGCTTCTTAAAACGCAATAGAAAATCAAACGCGAGCGTTTGCTTGTCAAACGCTTGGCCAAATATTTGGTACTCCACTCGCGTCTGATTTCCGAGTGGCTCATATACCATGGAATGCTTGGTAGTTTTTTTAATGACGATTTATATCCGCTACCGTACATCGTATACCTATAAAAACCCCCAAAATTTACATAAAAAAAGGAATTCAGTCGCAAGCTTGAAGTCAAACGCTAACAATAGCTTACGTGGTACCAAATAAATGTCAGTAGAAATCGTGTAGATCGTGTCAGCCGGTGGTTAGTGGGTTACGGCAAAACATCAAAAGCGGAGCGTTTGCTTTTCTATTGCGTTTTAAGTAGCTAACATGGTTGAGGCCCTGCACGGATCACCTTTACTTAACGGGCATATACCGCGAAGGGTTCCTAATCCAAGGCAAGTGACCGGAAGGAGCCCGGCAGCTCTCTGACCGTGTCGGCTCTATCGTCGTGGGTGCCAGAGGGCCGGAGCGCTTCGTCCACAGCCCAGCGCTGGTCGTTTGTAAGAAACCAATCCCTGGAAAGATATTATAAAGAAATAAATAAATCAATATCGCCAGACGAACACACCAGCGTCATGGTCCCAAACTAAGCAACGCTTGTACTATGGGTACCGTCCAATGGACTGGGGGCGATCCCAGTGACACCCACCACCATGTGCACCATGTGCAGTGTGCCGAGCGGCCTACGCTCGAACCACTGCGTCAAGATGTCGATCCTATGTAGATTAGGTACAGAGGGGGTCAATCGCCTCAAGGGAAGCCAGTTCCGCCAAGCTGGTCTAAATTGGTGGTCATTCAGATGTACCCATTGTGGTGAACAAAGGTGGAATTGAAACAAGTAATGAGTAAAACGCAGATTAGGTCTGTACCACTCTGTAGTGAGCAGTGATAGCTGATTGGTTACGCATGCGTCTTGCGGGCTAAGGTCCTGGGTTCAAAGCCCGGCTCGCACCGCTGGGATTTTCGAAATCTATGAGCGAATCACGCTTACGGTGAAGGAAAACATCGTGCGGAAACCTGCACGTCTCAGAAAATCTAAGAGACTTTCGAAAGAAATGTGAAATCCGCTAACCCGTATGGCCCAGCGTGGTGGATTACGGCCTGAATCCCCCTCGTAATGAGGGGATGCCCGTGCCCAGGAGTGGGAAGTCAAAAAGGCTAAATTATTATTATTTATAGATACAGAGTAAATTGTTTGTGTGCATTGAAAAGGTTTTATAATTAGGTGCTACAACGGTGCTACTAATTCATTTGTTTATTTAATGTAGTATTTTAGAAGATTATTTAATATTATGATTATTTACCGACTTTGCAGATAAAATCTTAGGGTTTATCCAGACATTTTTCGGACCAGCAAATGGATATTGGATATTCCGTATAGTCTGTCTGATTCTACTACCTGAAATAGAAGCCGTACGTAATAGCAGTATTTTACAGCTATTAGACGGATTATGAATTTTATAGAGAATAGTGTTACCTAAACAAAGAGCTTTGTTGTATACACGATGCGTGTTCATATAATTGTAAGTAAATAACAATTTTATTACACAAACAAAAAAGCAATTTAGGTAATTGTTAAACAATTAGGTACAAACAGTATATGCCGTCACGGTTATCATTTACAATAACCGTGATGGTGAATAATAATTCCAATATCAATAATAAATTGGTCCGTTATATTGGAATTATTTTTATTTAGGTGATTCATAGTGGCTAGTAAGTATATATTTTGTGTTGGTATTATTTAATTATCTATTTGGTTTGACTATTTGGACGCACTACTGCTCAACATATAAGGAAATACACGTAGGTCTTAAAGGTTTAAGATACCGCTCATATGGAGAAGACGAATATATTTTAGGTCAATGCTGTTTGTATATTGAAAATGGTGGTTACTGTACTACTTATTACGGTTGTTTATAATGTATCTGGGTATGTACAATCTGCGGTTATCTACAGTAATTATCGGAACGAACACAGATCTTCAGCCGTCAAAATATTGCGTGCGTCGTGCATTTATTGGGGTCAACAAACGGTACCAATACCATAAAAACTGCGGCTGGCGACTTCATTATGCAATAACAGTGAAGGGAAGACGCGGTTCATTTGATGCTTGCGATAAAATTGATATTTTGGGTGAAAATACACCTTGCGTGAAGGTTGACTACTTATGTGTGTTGACATATTAAATACATCGATTTCGCCCAAACACGAAGCCTTGCGGTACACCCATTTTACATTCATTTTGAGGATAATGACTGTAATCTGGTTTGGTTAGGCGAATGCTATTTTAGAGGTTAAATGGAATACCCAAATAGTTTCAACTTTAAAACGCATCCAAATGAGAAAGTTATAAAAAAATTCGGGCGGTGGTGTCAATGATAATTATTTAATTGAGTATTACCTTGTTCGCGTTAAGTAGTATGATGCTAAATAACCTAATTATTAGCTATTAGGTACATGTTTCAAAAAATATTGAAGTAAGTATACTTGCTCAGACCAATGTTACATAAGATGTAACTAAATAATTTAGATGAAATATTATAAAAAAAGAAAATATCCACCTCTTTGCTTCCATTTTCTTAATCCAATTACGTTTGATTGATTCTATGGAGCCAGCTTTGCCTCCGTATTCTGTGGGCAGTATCTCTTGTGGTATGTCATTGTATAAGGATTCAGTATTTGGCTCGTGGAATTTGATCTGAAAAAATACGTAAAACCGTTAGTAAATAACAAGATTAACAAGTAATACGCGATTAATAAATAAATAAATATTGCCAGACGAACACTGTATGGTCCCAAACTTGCAACACTTGTACTTGGGTACCGTACTGGGGCGATGCCAGAGACACCTAGACCAGGGCAATTTACGAAAAGGCCATTTCTGAAATGTACCCTGTCGGAAATCGAACCCGCAACTACTCGACGCAGTGAGCCGAGTGGCCTACGATCGGCTCACTGCGCCAAGCGGTCGTCGAAACACAATACAATTTATACCGAATAAGAATCAATGAAAACCGCCAACAATATAACAATAACAACAAAAATCTTCACAAACACAAAAGTTTAGTTCACTCTTGAAGAAAGAGAGAGTATTCAATGGAACACCTCTCAAAAAAAGATCTGTATCTCAACATACAATCTGATTATGGCTAGAAGAGCCGATTGCAGATTAAAAAAAAAAACACAAAAGTTTGGGTTCAGTAGAAAGAAACTTTTCGATCTTATCCTTAATATTTCAACCAAGTAGGTATTATACTGACCAGTTTGGCGACTTCAGTCTTCAAGAGCGGCTTGCAGATGGCGTGCAGTTTTCCGATGAATGATGGTGCGTTGATCACGTGGACTTGCTTGAGCCGGATTGGCATCGCCTCCTGAAGATCAAGGTCCATGATGAGAGATTTACATAGTACAGATTGTTGCTTCGAAACGATAGCGGTTACAAATGTTTTCATGACCGGACATCGAATATTTTAGGACTAACTCCTAACCAATATTGAACAATAAAATGTTACTTATATTTTCGCAAATAAAGTTATTTCAGTAATTTAAACATAATTCTGATAGCACTAATATAGGTTCAGAAATTGTAAATAAGTATTATTTTTTCTAATTAATAATTCAAAATATGCGCAATTCGACTTAAACTATTATTAAGCTAAAACAAGATTCAAATGAAAGTATATAAATTATTGGGTTCATCAATGACTGCAGTTATAAATCCTCTTACTTTTAGGCTCAGTCCAATAAAATTTGCAATCCAACCTTGAGATTAATTCTTTAGTCCGTTATTATTATAAATATTTCTTTAAAATGTTACAAAAGTTCCGAAAATATAAGTCCACGTATTTAGCGTGGCCTTCCATTCACAATGTGCAATATGATAAATTATGTTGACCAATTTATTATAACATCGTTAATTACGAAATGCGTCTGTGCATTCAAATATCATCTTTATATGCATGAAGGTGGTACTGGTTGCTATAGTGGAATTAAATCGTGCAACAATCCTTACTGGTAGTTATTTGGTCAAATTAAATCGAACACTAATCCCTACTGTTAGCTACTGGTGGAATTGAATCGTGCACTAAAGCCTACCGGTAGCTACCGGTGGAATTAAATCGTGCAATATTCCTTACTGGTAACTATAGATGGAATTAAATCGTGCACGAATCCCTACTGGTAGCTATTGGTGGAATTAAATCGTGCACTAATCCCTACTGGTAGCTATTGGTGGAATTAAATCGTGCACTAATCCCTACTGGTAGCTATTGGTGGAATTAAATCGTGCACTAATCCCTACTGGTAGCTATTGGTGGAATTAAATCGTGCACTAATCCCTACTGGTAGCTATAGGTGGAATTAAATCGTGCACTAATCCCTACTGGTAGCTATTGGTGGAATTAAATCGTGCACTAATCCCTACTGGTAGCTATAGGTGGAATTAAATCGTGCACTAATCCCTACTGGTAGCTTTAGGTGTTATTGAATCTTGTACTTATTGCTACCAGTAGGTACAAGTGTACTAATTCAACAGTCCACCAGGGACTGTCATATACGTATACAACCCGCATTGACATTTAAGTATAGCATTAAGTTAATTATTTTGTCCTTTACACGAGTGTTTTATGGACATAACTGGTGTCGTGACATAAATGTTGCTAACTTCGAGCTAAAATAAATTAAAGCATTAGGCAGGTAGGTCATCAATCAAAATTACAGGTTTATTTAATATGACAATCTTGGTTTATAATTACTAATAAACTATGGATATCATAAAATCAGCAATTTCATTTGTGATGTGATAACTGGTTATCAAATACACATCTTCCGACTTTTATTAACAACTTGGCTTAGAACTAAAACCAGTTTAGTTACTGGTGCCTTTTTATGGCGATATTAATAATGGGCATTATTATTATGGTCTTGAAATGAAATCGATGAAGCTGCTCAAGAATACCCAACGGTGGGTTTGTCCGCCAATATCGCAGGCTGCGATCTTTTCAGTCAACCTTTGGATGGAGAGAATTTTGTTATGTTGTCAAGATAGTAGTGAGTATTATGCTTATGTATGTGTTTATTTATACAGTTCAATGAAAAATAGATGTAAATACCTAGTTACTCAGATTTACATGGTTTAAATTATATCTCGGTGTGTAAAGTAGATACGTTGACAGTTACCTTTTTGGAAATATTGTCAGAACTAGTTTCTGCCCGCGACTTCGTCCACGTAGACTTAAGTAAAGTATTCTATGTGTTAATCCCGGTTATAAACTATCTGTGTTCCAAATTTCATCCAAATCCGTTCAGTAGTTGTAGCCTGAAATAGTAACAAACATCCACACTGACAAACTTTCGCATTTATTATATTAGTAGGATGTCGACATAAAGACAAAACGGTTGTACAGACATGCTATAGTCAATTGACTACCACTCATATACGGGCATGCTCGAGCAGAGTAGTTCCACCCTCTCACATAAGATGGGCGTAATGTAGCTATTAAGGCTGCGTTTCCTATGAAGAGTGAGGGAGCCGCAGGAACAACCCCTCCTAACTTCTCCTTCCTCTGGTCCCATTCTCTTTTAAGTCAACAATATGCAAGCATTTGGTATTGCAAGCATCTAGTTCGTAAATTGTTTGATGACTTTGTTTTATAAAAAAAAAACAAACCCGATGCTGATTTAACTGATTGTTCTGCTTAGTAAAGATACATCGCAAAATTAATTATATACGTTTATTAGACAAACAATAGTACTCAAAGTTCAAGTTCGTCATGCAGATTATCTCGATCATTAGATACCTATTCGCGATGTTTTTCATCTCCACAAGAATTTTAAACGTTTGAACGGTGTCTAATGCTTTCTGAATTAGAATATCATTTAATAAGTACCTAACACACCTACATTGTCAAAAATAATATTTATTATACAGGGTGTTAAAAAAATTCCGAATAATACTTATAAACAGACAGCCTAGATGAAGACAGACTATCATATTTTCTGGGTCTGTCTGGGCTTTGATTGAAGAACACTGGCCTATGAATATTTGTCACAACTTCTGTGTTGCGTGCAGCCTTAGCAAAAGTCATACTTGAGATACCTATGTTCCAATTTCGATCAATTTTCGATACTATTTAATTCCATACCCGATACTCATCAAAACCACTGAGTACCAATTCGGATTTAAGTAACACCCTGTATAATATTTTCTACCTACTAAGGAGTATGTCGCTTCACTAGCTAATTAAACATTACAAACCTGTGTATACATCATGTACTTCCTCAACGCAGACAAATTGATTTTGCTAATGAATTTCAGTGAAACATTAGCCGAGTCAAATATGGGTATTTCTCCGGCTGGGATGTCCTCGTCCTCAGTGAGCCTGGTGTCAGCCAGCATGAAGAACGTCTTCACAGCATCCACGAAGTCGAACAAATTCATGTCAGGGTTATTCAGCCGGTATATAAACACTTTATAGTTCTCTTTCGTCTTGATCGGGAGAGGCAGCATGTCGCTGGGAAATGAATAAGAACATTATGATAGTGGATGAAATCTAATGCAATGAAAGGACTTGGCTTTAATAACGAAAGTGATTTTCAGATATACTTAACGACATATAATTCACCCTGATAATAATAAACCCTTCCTAATGACCCACTCCTGGGCATGTGCCCCTCCTCAATACAAGGGGAATTCAGGCCATAATCCACCAGGCTGGCCCAGATTGGATTGGTAGATTACACATGTATTTCAAAAATTGGTTACCGTAAGCAAGTGATAATGATACTGGAAGTCGGTTCTGTTGGTAAAATATATTAAATTGATGTTGTTCAAAGGGTGCCCAAAATTTCGCGATCCATTAATCCATAAGTAAGTAAAGAGATTAGAAGTTATAGAGTTGGTATATGTGACATCCAATGAAGGACCTGTAGAAAATCCATAGTTCTCGTCGATTGGCATTAGCGCAATTACTCTTGGAGGAATAGCTGTAGATAAACATCTTCATGCACTACTCAGCCGTTTACGGAACAGAATTTAACAACGTGTAAAAACTTTCAGACAACCCATAATAGAAATGGTGACCTACGTGACTTCGAAGACGCGCCTGATTTCGGGGCTGCAGGGGTCCCGCTTGCAGAACAGCTCAGGCCCGGTGGAGCGTATGGTGAAGAACAGGTCGATGGTACGCTTCGCACGCTCCAGGCTGAAGCGGCAGCTCGTCAGGAAACGCAGGAGGAGAATGTCATCTGTACACATGAGGAAATTAAATATCCACCTGCTGATAGCTCACACCTCACTAAACTAGCTTTTGTAATTTTAATACCTAAATCTGCTAGTGAAATTAGTGACAATGATGTTGCCTGCTCACATTCTGTTGCTGCTCCTGAGAATGTTCACCATCCTTTATTCATTGAAAAGAGTAACCATTGAGTTTCTTGCCAGATCTTCTCAGTGGAAGCAGCATTCTGAACCGGTGATAGATTCTGACCATTAATAAATGCTTTGTTGGCTCTTACATGAATAAAAACAATTTTGAGTTGAGTTGGGCTTATTTTAAGGGTTCTTAAGTAGGCAAAATTGCATGTACAGAATCTTAAAGTCCACAAATCTTGTACAAGATCTTGTCATTCCACTGTCTAGTCTCTAGTTAGTGCCTTCAATAGCCGTAATTAATGACGATAATATATAAACAGATACTTGCGTGCAGGTAAACATGGTAGTCGGCTTTTTGCTTGTTATTTATTACAAAAAGTCCGGAAACCAGCATACGTCACTCCTGATGTTAACTAGTTACCATAACAGAGATGCTTGCTATACCATTGCTGGCTCGTTGCCAACCCAAAACGCGTAGGACATAGGGAGAAGAAGGGAGGGAGGATTGTGATTGTGTACAGGTGGTACTACCCTGATCTGGCTTGCCCGAACCTGTGCAAACTGTAGTCAATAGGTTACAGCTTCGCTCTAACATTGCAACATAGTATTGTAACTCTGCCGTTAGGTACATCGTTTTAGGATCACCATAAGGTCAACGGGTCTATTAAACAATTAGTATGATGAATGTCTAGTATGTACACACACGTCTTTCAACATTACTACTCTCGGATGTACCTACGCATACTATAAGGTACCTATATGCGACAGTTGTCACTAGTAGCTTCATAAAATTTCGTAGAGTATAGCAGTTTCCCTTTTTTATGAGAATGAAAGCATGTAGATCATCCATGATACTTTCAGTTTGTGTATCGTTCACGACATAACTGTCTTGTCAATTTTTTCATTGATAGTTTAAGTTGCTATCTATCAGTAAGTTATATTTTATTGCAGGGACCAGTAGCCCGATTCACGTAAATACACACTATCCAAAAATCGTTGGCGTTCAGAAGTCGTTCGGTTATCGTCCTATCCAAGTTAGCTATTCACGTCTTCCTTGATCGTCGATCAATAGGACGACAACTCAATAGGATCGGAGCTAAACGATTTCTCAACGACTTGAACGACTTCATTGCCATTATCATATTTATGTATTCTACCAAGTTATCAAAACACTTTTTTTACTGAAATTACAGTGATATGGGTCTTATAACTCAAGTTAATTTGATTATAAACATATAAATAGGCATTATCACGCAAATATCAATATAAATTATGTTTTTTTTTCATACACGGCAAAATATACTGAGTCCAAGGCAAAAAAAATATGAAAAAAAAGAGAACTGTCTTTGAGAACTGTCAAATGAAGTGTCAGTTAGAGATGCGCAAACAGTATCACTGAGCTGAACCGATATATATATATCTTTTCAACTCAGTGATATATATCACTCTTGTATATCAGAAGCTCACTAGTGATATAAAGATTTGTTTGAAGACTGAGCGAACTAGCGATTTGTTTTTTACAACTATAGCTATAGCTCAGAATAAGGTCATAAAATGCGAAAGCGTGCTTATTGGTTTGCCTTTCTTTTACGCAGCAACAGATCACGTATATATTACTAACAGTATTTATCTACCTAAAATATATGACAATCCGATACACTACATACCAAAACAAAATTACTATTACTCAGTTCAGTCATAACTAGGCGTAATCCGTAAGTAAAGTAACTAAAACAAAACGGTTTGAAATAATACAAGCTGTTCGGTACGGGAACACAAGGAAAAAAAAGGCGACTCAAACACACTAGATTTTTCGACCAATTTATTATTTATTGTAAATTTGGTAAATGGGTCTTAACTTGGAGGCAATCTAATGGAGAGTGCGCCTCGCATGGCGGGGTTAATCCAGCTGCGTGCGTGGAAGGGATAGGTAGGGTCGTGTAGGATGACAGTATGTTTTCATTAGGCTCTCCGCACGCGTATATATTCTAACTAGCTGAGCCCGCGACTTCGTCCGCGTGGAATTTAACTTAACAAAAAAGCCCGCTCCCGCGTTCGGAGCCCGCACGACAAAAAAATAAAGTCTCATAATATGTACTCTATTCATTTGACTTAAAGGGCGATTTTCTTTTTACGTCGTGTGCTTTCTATCTCATCTGAGCCAAAGAGCTAGTGAGCTATTTCACCTGTCTAGTTGTCTACTACATGTCAATCACCTAGTTCAGTAACTCAAATTGAAACCATATCACTAAAGATATAGAGATATAATTCGAAATCATGTGAGCTAAAGAGATTAGCTCTTTGGTACCGATATATATCTTTTTTGTCATAAGCTCGCGAGCTACACAACTCTAGTGTCAGTCAATGGTAAACAAATTGAAAATTTGTATTGTATTGTTATTTTTAATGTAATTGCTATTTGTTGACACGCGAAATACCTATTAAACTGGATGGACCATATTTTTAACGCAAGAAGAAGAAACAGTTTTGCTTTCGGCAACAAGAGTTGCTGGTGGAGTTCATGGGCAGGTACAGGGACCTAGCCTCATAAAAATAAAGTCAGTTTGGGCCCTAGTTGACTTGTTAAAACCGAAAGAAGAGTTAACAAAGTAAGTAATCTGAAATTCACTACATAGTATAAAACAAAGTCGCCTCCCGCTGTCTGTCCGTATGTATGCTTAGATCTTTAAAACTACACAACGGATCTTGATGCTGTTTTTTTTAATAGATAGAGTGTATCATGAGGAAGGTTTATATGTATAATATATGCATAATGTAGTAGAGAAACACTAATTATTTATTGCACCAGTGCGAAGCCGGGGCGGGTCGCTAGTATAATATTATAAATAAATCTAATCAATGCAAGTTATAAGTTTATTAGTAGTTAAACTGAGAAGCAGTAAATCATCAATATTTTATCTTTATATTAAAATTTATTTACTGTATTTATTACATTATTGTTACAGAAATGAAAGTGTGCACAAATTCCCAGCAGCAGTGATGAGGATTAGTTTGTGCAGCGAGCAAGGTGATTCAGCCACAGTGTCCGGAAAACTGAAACAAAACAAGAAGTTGTTAACACACTAAAGACTGATGCTATACTTCGCTGTGTGATCTCGATTATATAATTTAAAAGGCTACAATGCTAGAAATTTTTTGTCTGTTATTTACATTGTTGTTATGAGTCTAAGTTTTTTATGTTATATTATAAAGTATAATATTATTAAATACCTCAAAACGACAAAAATGCAATTTTTATTACTTTAGTTAATTATGTTTATAGCAGTGATAGCCGATTGATTAAGCACGCGTCTTGCGGGCACCAGTTCCTAGGTTCAAATCCTGGCTCGCACCTCTGGGTTCTCGAAATCTATAATGCAAATCATAATTTCTATATGGTTATCACTTGCTTATGGTGAAGGAAAACATTGTGAGCAAACCTGCATGACTTAGAAAATCTAACCAATACTCGAAAGATATGTGAAAGCCGCCAACCCACAATGGGCCAGCGTGGTGGATTACAGCCTGAATCCCCCTCGTAGTGAGGGGAGGCCCGTGCCGTTAAAAGGGCTAAATTATTATTATTATTATAGTAATGTTAGTCCACTTGTCATGTTTAGTATTTTTAATAAAAAAAAATACTTTTCCCTATTTGATTATTAAATATGTAAGTTCCTACCTTTTGATGGGTTTGTCAGTGATCCACAGCCTTTAAATGAGTGCTTGCTGGGCCAGTCTGTCTTGCTGCAACTCTATATTGCGTCCTTGAGTACCCCTAGCAGATACAACATTCATTGTTTCATCTCTGAAACTCTTCTTCATTGGTACCAGGCAGTAATGCCGATGGCAAAGATATCGTCAAGGAGACTCTGTGCAAGCACTTCAGAGAGTCAAATTGTCTTTATGAAGTCCCTTTCTAGCATTTCAAAAGCGTCCCACCGTGCACACTTCAATATATTATCCTTATCCGCTCTCTTCGACGATCTTCTCTCTCGGCTGCATCATTATTACAAATTCTTTGGCTGCATCTAACAAATATGCAAGCCCGAGACTTATTTCGAACTTTCAATCACCACACAAACAGTCTAAACACTCCCGTCATAGAAAAAAGCACCGAAATGTTCTCAAAAGCGTCGCAATTTTGTAACGTTTGCTCAACGATACTTGAATTGTGAAATTTGACATTAAGTCGTTGGCGGCCGACCTATCGAAAAATCGTTTTGTTATGTGAATATCGTTTAGCCGACGTTTTGGAACGATTCTCACCCAATGATCGTATGTGAATACGGTTCAACGATTTTTCAATAGGACGACTTCTAAATCGTTCCGATTGACAGATGTGAATACGAAAACGGTTTCAACGACTAAGTCGCAGCGACATCGCTACGGTTTTGATTACGTGAATCGGGCTACAGGGAGTCGCGGTGCATGTCAACGACAATGGTGCCTCGTTACATGGCGGAGGCTGGTGCACCGTTGGTTTATCACTATGAATATACCTGCCCCCTTTTCGGTGTAGGGACTCCAATATACCCGTCCCGCCTCCCCTGAAGGGGACCAATAAAGGGATTACCAACTAAAAAAAAACATAAAAAAGGGAGTTAGCAATTACCACATTGGTGGTAAAAGGTGGTAGAGTCAAGCTGAAGCTAATTGACTAGAGCTCATATTATAGCTGCGATTGGTTCGATGAGTGAGAGAGTAGCCCAACACCCCTCCCTTCCCCCTAGCTTCCCCCTCTGTCCCACTTCTCTTCAGGTCAGCCAATGACAAAATCGGATATTATGACAAAATCGCCACCGCAATACCGGTATTGCAAGTGTCTATGCGCTACGGTAACTGCTTAACATCAGGAGTGTTTGTGTGTTTGCCTATTTCTTCATACATAAAATACCTACCAATGTGTTAACGGGCTTGGTTTAAAATATAAAGACAATGGGAACTCTACACGACGAGACGTCACAGCCTAATGGCTTCGCCTCAAGAATACCAAATGTCCCCATTGGTGCCACTAAGATAAAAAGCAACCGACAAACCTCGGCCATGCCGTGACTGGCAATCTGCCTTCTGACGTCATAAGATGCGTTTTGAAACAAGATTGCTTCACATAAAAATTTGCATTTATAAAAATAATACAGCCTGGCGCTACCATGGCGACTTTAATTTAACACACAGGTAGGGCTAGTGGTCAATAATCATAATAGTAATAAAAAAAGAAAAGTCCATAAATAGAAAAAATAAAATTTTCGAACAAAATAATAATAATAAAGTAATCAAATTGGCATCACCCTTGAAATCCGATTCATTCAGCTACTCTTACGCTCTTACTTACAACTGGGAGCGGGGCGAGCTAATAGCATTATTATTATTTCTAATAGTATTTCTTTTTAGTTTTCTTTCATTGAAGAAATGATTTTATCCGAAAATGGTATTTCAGAAAATGTTGAATAATTTAATAAACAATAATGTTTATTAAAATTTAAATATCTCGAAAATATGAAAATGCGAAGCCTAATACGTGTGTTAATTTAAAGTCGCCATGGTAGCGCCAGGCTGTATAATGAACAGAGTTCAACGACATCGGCAGGTTATTGAATTCAAAGCGACTTTTACTTTTGTTACGAAAAAAATATTACAAGAACGCAGTCTAGAGATGGTTTGTATGATGATGTGACAGACGACAGTGTAATTTATAGATGTAGTAGGTCCATGGCGGTGAGAAGGGATCTAATTTTATAAATTCTTTATATGATACACACATTCTATAAGTGTTAAACACATTAAAAAATAAAAATAAAGTTTTCTCACGGTTATCTTACGTTATTTTTTTACTGTGTAATAAACCTGTAAATTGTTATGTGGGTATAATTTAATTGGTGTTGTACAAGATTTTAATTTGATAATAGCCAAATATTACACACCACTCTTAAAAAGCAACGTAATTAATCTTAATACTTAAATGTTTTACAAGGACGGTGTTTGAATAGTTGATCATTTCGCGCGTGTATCTTGAAACCCGCACGAATTAAATCAAAATAAATAATAGGAGGAGTTGGAAGAAGATTATACTCCTCCCTCTGTAATAGTACATTGTTGCACAAGGGGTGAATGTAAAATAAGTCTTTCACCCGAGGTAAACACTGTGTTTCTCATTACGAATACAAAGAAAGTAAAAATTTAAACAGAATTGGCTAAATAAATAATACAAGGAAGTATGAACAATACTCTACAACTCGAAAAACAAAATTAAGAACGGATTGCCGTCTATTTTGTTTTTTTTTAGGTGCGCGGCCAACTTCATTATTTAGCCAATATTTTTCATTTTCATCTTTAAATATTTTGCCCAAATCTATGTTATTTTAAAGAAATTGTTGAAACTAAATTATAATTAAGTCATTTAAATAAAATACATTATTTAATTAATACTTAACTTTATGTTATTTCAATTTTACATCGCGCTGTAATTGAGTGACTGTAGAAAAAGTTGGAACATGGTTCCATAGAAATGTGAAAATGTAATTAGTTTTTTTTTAATAATTTGACAGCTGTCAGTTGAAAGCGATTATCCCATGGGCGGAAAAGTATTACATTCAACCCGCTCAGACAACTTCAGACCTACTTTCCGAGAATGAGTAATGAAAAGTCCTTTTCGTAATTTGCCCTGGTCTGGGTGTCACTGGGATCGCCGCCAGTCCATTGTAAGGTACCCATAGTACAAGCGTTGCTTAGTTTGGGACTATACAGTTGGTGTGTCAGTCTGGCGATATTTATTTATTTATTTTAAGTTCTGCTGATATTATTTAAGACGATTAAGTAAACTCTACATATATAGGTGAATACTACCGCATCATAATAATAATACCTAACCTTTACTTAGAGCAAAGGTAGAGTCTGCATGTACCTATATTCTTTACTGCTATCATTACAAATTCACGAAGCTGGAACAGAGCAAATTAGCAAAACACTTACTGACTTCATGGGGCAAATGTGGCTGTTTGGAGAGCCAGTCCTTAATTGTGGCGAGCTCCTGGCATTCTTCTACCTCAGGCATGTTTCTGTAACAGAATGAAATAATAACTTCAATTATTTTTACATTTATTTACAAACAAAAACGTATTTGCATCTACTCTAGAAACTTATGTGCAGTTCAAGTTTGTACTTGATTAGTTCGGTGGCTTGATTCAGACTTTAGTAGATGTTTAATTAACATTTTTGATGTAATAATTAGGTACATTAAAAATAAATAATTTTAATAGACTAGTCGAGTTCAATAGTGATTATTTTGCTTATTTTCATTGGTCCGATCTGTATTTGAGTAAACACGATCAAGTAGAAACAAACCTATTATTATAAGTACCTACTATGATATCTTAAGTCCAAGGACTCGATATAACCTTTGACGGTATATTTTTTTCCTTTAATGTTATAAACTTGATTGTTATGTCGTCAGTAGAGGCGCAAATTGATAGGACAGGTTGTATGCTCGAGAGAGCACATCAATTAATATCCGGCTTCACTCAATAAGACGGTCATTGGTAACTTAATAATATGGTTGCTTACTGAAAATTGAATAAAATGTTGACCGCGGCGAGGTCTGGTTATTCCATGTATCATTGATAATATAACTCAAAGGTGAGTGACTGACTGACTGACATATAGTGATCTATCAACGCACAGCCCAAACCACTGGACGGATCGGACTGAAATTTGGCATGCAGGTAGATGTTATGACGTAGGCATCCGCTAAGAAAGGATTTTGATTAATTCTACCCCCAAGGGGATAAAATAGGGGATGAAAGTTTGTATGAAACTTTGTCAATTAAATTCCACGCGGACGAAGTCGCGGGCACAGCTAGTCATTGATAAAAATCAACCCTAAGACGTTTGTTTTTACATCACTAAGTCGGTGAATAGGCGTACAACCTGCCTGATGTTAAGCAGTTCACGTAGCCTAGAATACTACAGGCAAAGCTTACAACAAGTTGCCAACCTGCAAGGGGTATGAAACACAGCTATTATTTTCTATATTATTTTGGTTCGTAAACGTTTAATTTGATGTAAGTATGAGTAGGTATGCACATCACACTAAACTAGCTTTCTCATTTTATTTACATACCTAAATCTGAGTGAGATTTGATCATTATTTACTATTAGCTATTTAGTGGCAATGGTGTTGCCTGCTCATATTATTTTTTTATGCTGTTCCTGAGAATGTACACCATCTTTCATTCATTGAAAAGAGTAAGTTGCCATTGAGTTTCTTGCCGGCTCTTCTCAGTGGAAGCAGCATTCCGAACCGGTGGTAGATTCTGACTATTCATAAATGCTTTGTTGGCTTACATGAATAAAAACAATTTTGAATTTGAATTTGAGCTATAATACTTTACGCCGATGTTTTGTGTTTTCGAGCTAGGTAGTACAGCTAGGAGTCGCTGCGGCGATGGGCGGAGGACCTGGCGGACTCCACCTTTGGTCTTCGTACCATAGACGCAGTCCGTCCGGTCCTCGAGAGGTGGGTGGGGAGGCCTCGGGGCTCCCTGACGTTTAGGCTGGTGCAGGTGCTGACAGGACATGGGTGTTTTGGTCGGTACCTGCACCGAATAGCCAGGAGGGAGCCCACCGCCGCGTGCCATGAGTGTGGCGCGGCGGAAGACACCGCGCAACACACCCTGGAAGAGTGTGTTGCGTGGGTCGAGCAGCGCCGCATTCTGGTTGCGGCGGGCGGAAGGGACCTCTCACTGCCGAGCATAGTTCTGTCTATGCTCGACAGTGAGGGGTCCTGGGAGGCGATGGCCTCTTTCTGCGAGGACGTGATGTTGCGGAAGGAGGCCGCGGAGCGGGCCAGGGAGGAAGACCCCCTGGCAGATCCGCTCCGGCGCAGACGTGTGGGGAGGAGAAGGAGGCGCTACGATCGCCTTCTTCCTCCCCACTAGCCGAAATCAGGTGGTGGGTCGGGGGACCCACTACCTATTGCACAATTTCGGCCGTCTGGGGGATGACTGGGGTGGTACCAGGTTGTCCCCCTTTTAGCGCCTGTGGCCCGGCAAATCATTGCCGGGCCGTCCGCCGGGGCGTCTCGGAGCATTTCACATGGTCTCGGGGCGCCCTTCTGCATGGCGGAGGGTGGTACACCGTTGGTTTTTAGTGGGTATACCGCGCCCTTCAGGTGCAGGGACTCCCACATACCCCTCTCGCCTCCCCCGAGGCGTGAGGGGACCCATAAAGGGTTTTCCAACGAAAAAAAAAAAAAAAAAGGTAGTACAGCTAGGCTCTCGAAGAATATACGCGGTAAGAATATAAAGCTAGGTATAATCGAGAATCAGCCCTATGGGCGAACAATAGGTGAAACAAAAAGGGTATACTATTTTTTTTGCAACTTAACTTTGTAAATCTAAAGCTATCGGCTGTGTGGGACAGTTGAAGTACTGAAGGTTTTGTAGACTTATGAAATCTGTCAACAGCTATTTCCCTATAACTCCTTTTGTTTTTACAAATTTCCTCCAAAGCTGATAGTTTTAAAATTACAAATTTAAGTTTTGAAAAAAAAGTATTCCCTGTTAAGTTAAGTTAAGTATATTTCTGTTTCAACCTGTATAGGTAATAATTTTCTTCTAATTAATGTGGAAAAGTACAGTCATAGCGATTAACTTTATACCATACTCTCTAGCGTAAAAAGCGGAATAACAGTAAGCGACAATTTTCAAACTTTTTCTCGTATCTCAGGTGTATCTTTTGAATAACTTATGTGGCTTAGACCCTAACCACGGCATTTGTTTCAGAGGATCTGAAATTCAAACTGATTGCAGGCTTCTTGCTCGGCTCAAGGTGGTACGATAGTGTAGGAGTCAGTCAGATACCGTGCTGAACTAATTTCCGAAACCGATCTTTGTAATTTTGTCCTTATCTGTGTCACTGGGATCCCCCTAGTCTTGTATTGCAGGTAGTACATTAACTTTTGGTTACTCCATCCTCAGCCTCGCAACCACTTTAAGTCCTCACCGTCTGTTTCGAGTTAAGCCTGTTTCAAAAGTCAACGCAATCAATTTATGAAATAAGTATTTCCAATTTCACACTCACGACACGAGTATCGCAATTATCAGCAGGCAGTTCAAAGAAAATGCATTCTTAGCTGTGACGTCACAGCCCCATTGTTTCGAACATGGATGTAACAATGGCGAGCAAATATTTGTTCCTAGAGTAGGTACATTGTTATCTGTATATTTGGGCATGAACAAATTACCATACAAACTGTATAGTTGTAGCACAGACTTCTAAATACTACGCATAAAGGGTTGTAGTCTTGTAGATTTCGTTCGCACCGTAGTAGGACAACGAGAAACGAAACGAAAATGATTAGATTTTTAAATAATATTAAGTAAGTAGTATTTTTTGACGTTTCGGATTAATTTCCTTTTAACATTGCGTTTAGCTGTATCGCTTCTCGTTGGCCGTGGTATAGTACTACCACGCATAGGTGTAGTGGAGACTGGAACAAACCAAGTTCGCTAAAGACAGCTCAAGATTGATGGCACGTCTACGTCTCGGGACGTGAGGCCTCGGAGCATGACTCGAATGCCACTTACACATTACGTACCTACCTACGTTGTAGTAGATAACATAAGAAATCATCGCCATGATCCTCGCGAAACAAATAGGTACGCAGATCCAGTTTAAAAGACGCTAACATAATTTTGTCACCTATTCCTGACCGAAGTAGGGTAGTAAGGGTACATAAAAAGCTGTTTTAGGTTCCTTTAATTATTATACTGACTCAGCTAACCACGACTACAGGTACGGTCGCAAACAAAAACAATTATCTACGATTTTGGAAGGGGGTCATGTCATGACCCCTATGACCCCATCCTCTCGGACCGCAAATGAATCTACTGTCATAGACTTTATAGTACCTATGTACTAGGTACTTTAAGGACTCATGCCCACTGTGTGAGACCTTAACAATTGAGGTGAAGGCGCCTGTCTAGCCCGCGAAATTCAAAATTTTCGAGTATTTTTATAGTTTATCCAAAATCTGAAAACATTTAAGAAAACATTTTGTGATTTGCGAAAAACACAGTATGCAGTGCGTTTATTAATACATTTATTTTACTCTAAATATTATCACGGTGGATATGATACTAGTAAATCACTAAATATACAAAAATTGCCAGATTATCTGGATGGCTGTCGTTCTTGAAATGTTTTAGAGTAAGTTGGATATATTAATAAATGCACTGCACACGGTCTTTTTCGCGAATTACAAAATGTGCCTTTTATTATTGTCAGATTTTGAATAATTTCTAAAAAACCTCAAAAAATTTGAACTTCGCGGGCTAGATGGGCGCTTTAGCCTTAATGTATTTGATTACGGTCTACAACTTTTGATAGTGGCTGTACGTACCTACGTAGGTATCAATTAATAAATAAATAATAAAACGTGACTTGGTGTTAAAATACCTACAAGTTTACATAACAAAAAAATAATTAAGTATTTGAATGTTTTTTGTTATGTAAATTAAAAGTAGGTATTTACTTATTTACATCAGATACCTGTTGTATGTACTTACCTACATAATAATTTATATTTTACTTATGTGTTGTTTAAAACTATGACGACTTTTAAGTTATTTGAGTACCTACCTAGTGCTCATATTAATAGACGGGGTAGTAGGTGTTATGAGGCTAGATGTATAGATAACTCTATCAAAACGTCAACCATTTTTAGAATTAAGTTCATTAACTTAGGTACCTATAGGTATCTACTTATTTAGCTTAAATCTATTTGAGCTACGCATCACGGGCCAGACTTGAATAACTACTTACTTCTTTCATAAATCTGAAATTAAAATACTTACCTGCCTACCGATTCTACAAAGGATGTCTGTATAATTGTTGCATAATAATATAGTTTAATCGAACATTGCATGATTGATAGATTTTATTGATTTCAGACAATTCTAAAGACTCGTCGAGGCTTTGTAGGCACTTACGATCAAGTGCCTACACAGAATAAGGATCCTTCAAAAGTTAGAATACAGACAAAAAAAATGTTCTCTGACGTAATCGCTTAAAGAAGTGCCTCACCAACACCATCGCTAAGTTAGCGAGTGTAGTGCGTCAATGAATAAAAAATCCGTGGAATAAGGAAAGATTTATTAATTGCTTGCCCAACCAACACAGATTAGCTGAATAAATTTTGCGTAAAAGCAATTCTTTTGACATTAAGCTGGATAAAGTATTTGTATAACTTCTGTGTAAGCGCTTATACAGATGATATTCAAGCAATTTGGGCACAAAATATCTTGCTTCAATTTGGATAACATTTGATTAATAGCCACATAGCAGATAAATGTTCAACACACGTTACTGAATATCTTCTGCATAAATTCTGATTTTTACATCTTTTATGCAGTTGGTAATTTGTGAGTTCAGATATTCAAATTATATTCAAAATTCCAATATCAGGAGTAGTTTTATAGAGAAATAATGCAAGTAAAAAAAGTATAAGTGTCTTTTTTCATCGTGTCCAGATTGTTTTGTGTTATGGTCGTCACAATTAAATTTGGTAAGTAAATTAATTGTTTCATTCATATATTTTAAATAAGTTTAAGGTGAATTATATAAACGCATGGCAGTTTACTGTGAATTATTAATATGATTATTGTATATTTTTTGAGCGCCTCATGTTAACGCTACTATTTAAAAGGTAAACAAATGAGAAATATATTATTTAAATTATATTGTCTATATTTTTTTCAAATTTAAGTCCCGGCAAATAATGAGAATCAAATTTTGTATAACCGCTAATGTTTCCTACTCACTAAACAAAGTGTTTCATATGATAAATGTTAAGGTTTTTAAATTAAAAATGTTAGGTTAATAAAAAGAGGTTTATGTCGAACTTTAATTAATGGTGGACGGCCAATTTGAATAAAAGTGTCTGTTTCAGTGATTATTTTGCTTATTTATGCATAATAGTTCACATACGACTACACATCCAAACATTATTTAGTTTAAAGTTCAATAATTATACATTTCTCAGAGAAAGCTCATATAATTGCATAATTCAGTAATCTTATTCAGGTTGTTAGGGTTCTTTTTTATAGAAAACTATTGATTTGTAGACCTTGCTTGCTTCGCTCGCTCGGTCAACAATTTTACTAACGACCGCCCGCGGCTCCATTCTAGCCGCGTAGTTTCAAGTTATTTTCCTGTAGTAAACAATATGCCTGTCTTATTATGATATGAGTAGGCTATAGCCGTGTACTATCAGTGCAAAATATAATTATAGTTTAGATGCTACTGCACTTGTATCCCACATATATATATATAACATACACATATATATAATTATAATCGTATTTATAAATTGATCTAGCTCCTTTGTATTAATTTTAATCTACATCGAATGCTCGTCATCTACGATGGCATGGCTCTAATAGGTACTAAAATTGTATTACTTCTGAGCGAGTACTGGTTTCTTGCCTTTCTATAATTACTTATACCTAAATGTATTTATTTTACAGATTAATTATACAGAAAGTACGCCAGCAGAACATGTAGTCATTGAAGCTCAAGGTATGGACGGTGAAATTTATACAGTGATTCAAAATTCACCGGGTCGAGCAAATACACAACAACTTTCTACGGCGCAAGTATCATATGTCAATGATCAAACTACTATATCAAATGAGTTGTTTGTTGTAGTTTTGCAAAATCAAGATAAAATTATGAAAAAACTTGCAGAAATTTCAGTCCAATTAGAGGAAATAAAGGATATATTTTTTTATTAAATTCCGAGTTTTCTTCCAAATCAGTAGAACTTGAAACACTATCAAACTGTACAGTCTGTGACTGAGATGCAAAATTGTAAATTTCGTCATCTGCACCTAAAGTTGGACCCAGTCTATTCAGTTGAATCACTAATCTTGATGGTGTCGCACAATCATCGTGTACAGAACCCTCTTCAACGGTATGACTCGCACTTGACCCGGGCCTATTTGTATCAGTTGTCAAACCCTTTTCTTTTACTGCACAGATACTATTTTTTATCTTCACATACTCTCGTAAACACTTTCTTCTTATCCCTCCCGTTCTCTTTCTTTTTTCCATGAATCATTTACACCTTTGTTATTATTTTTCTAAGGAAGCATACTGTTGATGCAGCATTTATCAGTTTTGATACAAAATGGTGAAATATCCAGATATAAATATACGATATCTTCAACTAATCAGTCATTTGCTGGTTAAGATACTCACATTTGTAACTGATATTGTTTTAAGCTGAACATATAGACAATTATACGTTATAGCGCTATAAGTTAGGTAAAACAAGGAGTTTATTTTCAATTATGCAGAAGTAAACTGTGTAAAGAAGAAAGAATCTAAAATATTCAGTTTCTGATTATATTGGTATCATTCGTACACTATGCAGCTTAAATAAGAAATTATATCTAATATTCAGCGTTTTGCTGTTTAACTGCTTTGCTTAAATATGTTATACAGGACAATGCAAAAACTTCAGCTATTGTGCAGATAATAGCTGTTTCAATTACTTTTATTTGAATATCGCTTGTTTAACAGATTCTACTCTTGATTGCTATTCGGCTTGAAAAAATACCGCGGACTTTATACAGAATTTAGTAAGCTTACAACATTATTTTAATTTAAGAACTCTCTTACTCAAAATAAAGCCATAACATCAGCTGAATTACAAAAATAATAAAGCTTGACACTGATTATTGTGGTATATTTTCGCTACTATCTGGCTTATGTGTTGGCTGGGTGGCCATGTAAGTAATTACTGTCCGAAGATTAAAAGCCAGTTAAGCGACATTTTGGCCATTATTACCACAATTAATTATTGCCAAAAATCTGAATAATTGAAATCTACTCACGATAAAGAAACATGAACTTCGAACATCGCAATTGCAAAGCAAACCTATTTTACATTGAACTCAATACATAACCAAGGTTGGCGTGTATTTAAGTAGATATGTGATGTAGGTATTACTACATAGTATTCTTTGGGTTCTCATTGAAAAAAACATGAAATGACTACTTTGTTAAAAAACAGTTATAATTAGTATCCAATTATTATTACGACGGGAATCAAACCTACAACCACTCGGACAAGCGGCCTTCGCTCGAACCGACTACTAGCTAGACCAGTGTTTCCCATTAGCCGGGTCGCAAACCGGTACCGGGCCACACTGTGGTATTTGACTCGATTTTCGGACATGGTGTTTTTATTGCAGAATTAGATAATGTTATAGGTTTATAACGTTAGAGTAGAACTCCCGTGTGTCAATTTCGCTTATTTTCAGAGTTATGAATTTTTAAAAAAGACGCTCTTTTTTTCGGTGAAATTTTTTAAAAAATTACTGCTCTCAAATTATATGATTATTTAATGATTTGATTTCAGTGTATATAAGAATGTCTAAAGCTGCATTTTTTGAAGTAATTTTGGTAATTATATATGCAGTGGAACGCGAGTAATTAATTATTTTAACATTTTAATTCTTATTTTTTTACTGCTAAACTAAGCTGTAGTAGCAAATAATTTTGATACATCTAGAATATATATGCCATGAGCAATATGTATAAAAAATACCGAAAGCTAATCTCACTTGGTATAGAAGATATATTGACTTAAGTTTTTTGAAAATTTTCGGCGAAAGTTCGGATGATTTTCATCGAAAATTTTAAACAAGTTATTAACATGCAGTACTGTAAAATAAGCTTTTATTACCTATTCCTCAATTAATTCAGCACTGAGAAATTGCTGATTGTCTTCTGCCAAACCTAAGCACTCATCCAGCACCTGATTTTCAGCATCTGTTCTTGATTCTTTATTGACGTCGGTATCCATTTCTAAATGTTCTTCGTTGACGTTGCTGGCATCTAGTGGTTTTATTAAGGCTAATGCCTGCGGTGGTAGTGGTCATTTTTTCTGCCTGTTACGCATCCGTGTATTTGAAATTAGTTGGACGGACTACTCCAGAGCCCTGTTAAACAAATCGATCATAGTTGTCATGTGATTAATTTTTCGACAATGATGCTCTCGATCACGTCTCCAGAATTGATTTCTTGATTCGGCGGCTTGCTCGGATATCATGCCAATAGGTAAATCCGTAGATTTTATAATATTTGCGCCGTGGACCATTATTTTATGTATTGTGACGGGCATGGGATACCATTCGTAGTACGAGACGTATGTATATGCAAGTGCGTAAGCCTCGTGCAAGTTATTAAATTGTGTGGCAGTCAAATTACAGTAAGGGCACCGCAACTGTGAAGGTGTGCCTAGAATTGCATTCAATACCTTCCTGTCAATGGCGGCCAAATACAGTTTGCATGAAGCCTTTATTTCATGACCCTTAGAAGTTTTGGCAGTCAGGGGTTCGAGTGGCTCCTTGATGATCTGCACACTATATTAATAGTGCTGTCTAGCGGCTTGCCGACAGATGATGAAAAATTCAATCATTTCTGTAGGACACTTGCATATAAATACGTCTCGATCTACGAATGGTATCCCATACCCGTCACAATACATACAATACTGGTCCACGGCGCAAATATTATGAAATCTACGAATTTACCTATTGGCATGTTATCCGAGCAAGCTGCCAAATCAAGAAATAAATTCTGGAGACTTGATCGAGAGCATCATTGTCGAAAAATTAATCGCATGACAACTATGATCGATTTGTTTAACAGGGCTCTGGAGTCGTCCCACCAACTAATTTCAAATATACGGATGCGTAACAGGCAGAAAAAAATGACCACTACCACCGCAGGCATTAGCCTTAATAAAACCACTAGATGCCAGCAATTTAGAAATGGATACCGACGTCAATAAAGAATCAAGAACAGATGCTGAAAATCAGGTGCTGGGTGAGTGCTTAGGTTTGGCAGAAGACAATCAGCAATTTCTCAGTGCTGAATTAATTGAGGAATAGGTAATAAAAGCTTATTTTACAGTACTGCATGTTAATAACTTGTTTAAAATTTTCGATGAAAATCATCCGAACTTTCGCCGAAAATTTTCAAAAATCTTAAGTCACTGTATCTTCTATACCAAGTGAGATTAGCTTTCGGTATTTTTTATACATATTGCTCATGGCATATATATTCTAGATGTATCAAAATTATTTGCTACTACAGCTTAGTTTAGGAGTAAAAAAATAAGATTTAAAATGTTAAAATAATTAATTACTCGCGTTCCACTGCATATATAATTACCAAAATTACTTCAAAAAATGCAACTTTAGACATTCTTATATACACTGAAATCCAATCATTAAATAATCATATAATTTGAGAGCAGTAATTTTTTTAAAAAATTCACCGAAAAAAAGAGCGTCTTTTTTAAAAATTCATAACTCTGAAAATAAGTGAAATTGACACACGGGAGTTTTACTCTAACGTTATAAATCTATAATATTATCGAATTCTGCAATAAAAAGACCATGTCCGAAAATCGAGTCAAATACCACAATGCGCGGGCCATCAAAATAAAATACCGGGTCGCAACATTCCCGCCTTGTTTTCAAAATAATTAAGTGACTAAGGTCCGGTTGCTCGTACAATACAGTAAAGTAATAGTTAAAACTTAACTATTGTTAATTTTGACCTTGGTAAAAAATGTTACATCGGTTATCTTCGTATTCAGTTGCCCAAAGATCATTTTCGCGGCGGTTAAATTAGACGAGGGTTAAAAGAGTTGTCAGTGCAATTCCATTTTGGTTCCCTTAATTTTTGATGGGGAACTTTTCTTTCGGCTGCCAACACTGTATTAGCTGTCATATTGGCATTGTTTGTTCTGACTTGTGACCACAGAGTACTTTTGTTTGTGACGTTTGGGTGCAAAGAGTATTATAATATAGAGGTTTGGGTGATTCGGAAAATTAAAAATCGTTGTGGGGCTTTTAAATTAATAAAGTATTTTTGTGTGTTTAATTTTCGTAATACAGAGAGACATCCCTCAGCGTTCTATTCAGCTTCTATTTTTATGTTATTTTGTCTGTATAATATGTCTACAGCGTCATAATTTTTCTAATATCTATGTGAATGGGAAATTTATATGGAGCAGATACATGTACCTGTAACTTAAGTTCTTATTTTATGTTCTTTTTTACTTTTGTTCCTTTATTTATTTTCTCCTAAATAAATTAAAAATAAATTGAAATTAAAGAGATAGATCCGTTTTATTTAAACTTTTATATTGAATTTAAAGAGCTAATCTATCAAAATATGATGATATTAATTCACCTCTTGTACTGTCTTGATTATTTGTAGCCGTTTCATCAACAATATCCATCTCCTCGTAGGCGCTTACTAAATCAGGAGGTTGTTCCTCATTCATCTTGCGACAAATGTTATGCAAAACAGCAGTTGCAATTATTATTGCTTGCATATATTTTAAATTTGTTCTCAATTTAGATCCGATTGCTGGAAATCTTCGCTTCCAACAACCAAATGTCCTTTCAACAGCATTTCTGGTTCTAATGTGGCTTTCATTATAAAGATGTTCTCCTGATGTTGCGGGATTTGCTAATGGTGTCAAAAGAAAAGACCTCAAGGCATATCCTCTATCTCCTAATAGCCATGTATCGCCAAATTCTCCATCTTCCATTCTGCCTCTGTTGTTACTTGAATCAAATATGTGACTATCGTGACTTCCTCCGGGCCATCTTGCCACAATATTTTTGATGTAGCAATCAGCATCAGCTGTGCCGCCATCAATCTCTGAAGCGTGCTCTAAAATCCATTTCCTCCCATAGAAAATAATCAGTTTGTGGTCGCAAATTCCTCTGTCTTTGTGGGAATACTTGATCAAATATGAAATCATCATCAGAGGAACTATCTTCATTAATTAAATCCAAAACAAAACGCTCTGATCCCATTTTAATAACTGTACTCGCCAAGAAATATTAAAAATAACCTAAAATCGGTAAACGATTACTGCAATTCTACTAACGTCAAAATTTAAACGGCCCCCACCCCATCGGTTATTTTAACCGACGTCAAACCTGAGATTTAACCCCTCGTTAAAGTAACCGTTGCTTCAACAACGCTTTTTAAATTAGTCCGTCGGTTAATTTTACTATAACCATAACTTTACCCTTCATTTAACGTAACCGACTTTCGAGCAACCGGACCTAAATAGGCGATACCAAAATGTATGTAGTATTAATAAAACATTTTTCCTATTAATAAATGTGTATTATTTAACCTAATGGAACCAGCTCGAGTTTAAAAGTATTAAGTGGGACACGAAGGGGCAGTGTGAAAATAACCGGGCTATGGTAGAACAATGTTTGGGAAACACTGAGCTGGACCAACCGGTCGACAAGAAAAGAAAAGGTTTCTCAAAGTATCCGGACAAACCACTGGTATTTGCATCTCCATCGTCACACTGCACAAATGTTAAGTAGGTAGTAAGTAAGGTACCTATATTTCTCCAATTCATTATTGTGTAAACTCGAAATAACAGTATCTTCTTAGGTAGGTACCTACTTCAATAAAAATATTCCAACGCGTGACCTAGTAATCATAAGTATTGGTCAAATAATGTATTTTAGAGTAATCTAAATTGTATTATAATGACTGTTCTCGATTAAAGACGATATCGTGGGATTATCTTAGTTGTAGGCAAAATTAGGAGAGGCTCCTACGTTAAAAATAGGTACCTAATACTTTAAGCGTCTGTATATAAGGTTAAACAGCTAGGTAATTCGACATATTCCTTGCAGGGACCTTGCTTTTCACTTGACTTTGATTACCTACATCAGCACATAGTTAAGTAAGTTTGACTGGTTATTTATAGAAAAACAAACTCGTATCTCGCATTAGTAAATAAATTTTGCATAAGTATTTAGGTAGCCATATGATAATAAACATCACTTAACTATTATTTACTCATTTTAAGACTACTATCCACGTGTATGTGCATTAAATCATAATTGAAATCTATCTCAAGTGATTTTACATAAAATTAATCAATAATTACTATTTAGGACATAAACTACAATGTTCATTAAGACTCAATAGGCTCGAACGCGCATGTCATGCTAAAATCGTTTTGAAAATGCTGATAAATTTGAGACTAATTCATGAAAATATCGATGGAAAATTTCAACTCAAGGGGGGGTCCAGAATCATGAGTTGAATCCATGGTATCAGTTTTTTTATCTGTATATATGTATAGGTACCTAAAAAAATTACAAAAAAAACTTGATGTAAGTACTTAAAAGCTAGATATAACTAGAGACCCCATAATTTCTTTAAATTAGGGTAAAATATTCCCATGACTGAGTATCTGATTTACCTATGTGATTGTTTATTTTGTGGTGGATATTTTAGGCAGGAATCAGGGATATGCGGCACGATTTATACAATTTACGGGACATAGACACACACACTATTACAATATAATGCCGCCGATATTAATATATGTTTCCAGGAGTGTCCCGAAAAATGCGGGACACTTGGCCACCTTAGTTAATAGTTTTCAGTTAATAATTGGAGCCCCGAGAGAATACCTAGCTAGGTAAGTACTTACTTCCTTTTTGGAAAACAGCCTGTTATTGCAAACTAAAGCGGAAAATCTGTAATTTATAGGTAATATTTAAGTAACCGACTTCAATATCAGTCGACTTGAATTAGGTAGTTAAGTAGGTAACAGATTTTATTTTTTATAAACCTCACTGGCAGGTTTAAGTGCCTAAGTACCTAAGTATTTAGATTACAAAATTCAAATAAATAAATTAAAACTCACTTATGAAACTCCAAATAACAGGTTCAAAGTTCAAAGAAACAGACACAGCGAGTTTAAAAAAACTTTCGAAAGTTGTATTCCAATTCCAAATCGGTCGATCGGTTTTTAATTTTTAAACTGTAACGGAGCGCGGGCAAATGCTGCGGGCAGTGGCGGCCAACTGGCGGGCGAATGGCTGGGCTCGACTCGCGGGTTGTTCGAACTTCGAAATTGCTCAAATGCTACCTTTACCAGTTTATGATTTTGAAATTGACACATTTATTATTTTCCATGTATGTAGCATACCTTCTTACATAGGTAGGTATCCTACCTACCTACGTTCTATATTAATTGCGTACCACACCAACTGCAGGTAGTCAGCAACTCTTGTTGCACTAATAGGAACCGTGTAATGGCTAGGGGTGAACTTAGTGACACTGAGACGGCAAATTAACGAAGTCGAAAGTAATAAAGTCGAACCTGCAACCACCCGGTGCAGTGGGCCGAATAGCCTACGCTCATGATTGGAGCCATGTAAACGCAGTAGTATTTTTTTTATGTGACTGGTCCCGCCACACATTCCCACCACTGTAACTCCTGTAAACCAGGATCGACAATGGTGACCAATAATGACTTCGAGGTTTGACCCTCGACGAGTCCTGGGGAAAATTTAAATTGTCTTTGAACCCGCACGAATTTAATCGAAAGAAGTAATAGGAGGAGTGGAAACGTAGTGGTTACATACTCATTGATAGTAGGTAGGTATCTTGGGTACCTACTATTAGTATTGACGCAACCGGTAACCGGCTTCTGCGCAAAAAAAGCTGCGCCCATGCGAACTGGCCTACTTGAAGTACAAACTAGGTCAAGTCTGCCTTGCCTACGGATCAACTGTTCATGTTTCGATACTTTGAAAGTATGACCTATAACTAACTAATACTATAATTACTTACTTATATCAAAATAAATAATGCTTGTATTTATAACGTTTATAGGTAAGTAAGTAGGTACTTCTACAATCAAGGATTGGACAATTTTATCAAATGACTAAGAAGAAACATATCGACTGTTAAAGGCGAATTGACTCAAGCGCCATTTTGGTAATTTTACAGGAGAGCGATTTAAAGAAAATAAAAACAATTAATTGCTCAAGACTAAAGCGCCCATCTAGCCCGCGAAGTTCAAATTTTTTGAGGTTTTTTAGAAATTTTTCAAAATCTGACAATAATAAAAGGCACATTTTGTAATTCGCGACAAATACCGTGTGCAGTGCATTTATTAATATATCCAACTTACTCTAAAACATTTCAAGAACGACAGCTATCCAGGTAATCTGGCAATTTTTGTATATTTAGTGATTTACTAGTATCATATCCACCGTGATAATATTTAGAGTAAAATAAATGTATTAATAAACGCACTGCATACTGTGTTTGTCGCAAATCACAAAATGTTGTCTTAAATGTTTTCAGATTTTGGATAAACTATAAAAATACTCGAAAATTTTGAATTTCGCGGGCTAGACAGGTGCCTTCACCTTAAAGTAAGCGTTTAATTCAATAATCTGTGAAAGTCAATAAAACTGTGTCTAAGGCTCTTTAATGTTGTATATCGACTGTTAAAAGGCGAATTGACTCAAGCGCCATTTTGCTACTTTTACAGGAAAGCGATTTAAAGAAAAAAAACAGAAAAAAAATCCTTGCTCTTAAAGTATGCGTTTAATTCAATAATCAGTGAAAGTCAATAAAACTGTGTCTAAGGCTCTTTAATGTTATACGAGTATATAAATGACTGGAGTAATTTTGATGAGAACAATAATAAAAGATTTGACACTTGTGCCTTTATATTGACCAAATTATAGGCAAAACGAATAAATAAATATTATAAACTAGCTGTGCCCGCGACTTCGTCCGCGTGGAATTTAACTTAACAAAAAAATAATTTAACATTTGCGAGTCGATGTTTCGTGTTTTATATACCTACTATCGCAAAAGCCGGTTGGAGTGTAGCCTTAGGGGCGCTATGACTTAGGTTTAGGTTTAGGTTAGGTTAGGTTAGAACAGTGACCAAAACGCGCGAGCCGAGCGAGCGAAGCGAGCGTGCCGCGGCAGCGGCCGGCGAAGCGCCAGAATCCGAATGTGTCATTAGGTTATGTTAGTTCAGGGGGGCTATGGAGCCAGGACTTAGACGAATTTTCGAGATTTCTTTTTTTGTTTTTATCACTGTTCTAACCTAACCTAAACCTAAACCTAACCTACCCTAAGTCATAGCGCCCCTAAGGCTACACAATGACCCAAAAGCCCGCTTGCGCGTTTTGAGCCCGCGCGATAGGCAGCATTCGTGATCTATTTTTATTTTCTTTTTATAAATCAAGGTTACTGCTTATAACATCAGCTATCTGCTAGTGAAAATCCCGTCAAAATCGGTCCAGCCGTTTCGGAGATTACCCGGAACAAACACACAGACAGACAGACAAATAAAATTTAATCGCCTTTTTGTTATAAGTATCGTATTTACTTTCATATGCATTTAGTGAAAAGGTGTTATTTTGATATTACAAACAGACACTCCAATTTTATTTATTTGTATAGATGACACAGTCAACTTCGGATTTGGCAGTATGGACTAGTTCCTTCGCCTGTTCTAATCTACTACTACTACTATACTACTGAAATGTCGACAGTCGTCTGTCAGGCAGTCAATCAACTCAACGTCACTGTCATCTGTCACTTTTAGGTTATTTCATTTTTGTTGTTTGTATTGGAATTACCCATAATTTATTACATACATTAATGACATAATTACCAATCAAATAATTAATAATTCCTTACTATTCTTTCTAATTACTGGAAAAAATACATAGTCAAATGGTCCATCAGTTGCGGAAACACTAAAAATGTTTGCTCTTCATCTGAGACAGATGTATCGCTCATGCGATAAGGTTATCATACGAAATTTGAGGAATGCTAGGTTAGCGCCGAGAGGAGCAAACCCTGGCTTGGACAAAAGGGTAAAGGCCTTAAATATAGACGGGGTGAAGCTGAAAGAAGAAGATTTGGAGGAATTTGTCGAACAATCAGACAGTGACTTTTACAATGTAAGTGATGACCGTCGGTGTCTTCCATCCAGGCCCAATGAACTTCACACATCTTTCAAAAGTTTGATTCCAGTTTATATGGTTCCATGACCCTTTGTTCTTAACATAACTTCCTTTGTTATTTTAACTGTGGATTATTATATCACATTCCTCTACAAGATGCAGGGGTATACAAACTCGACTGTGAATGTGGGCTCTCCTACATAGGGCAAACTAAAAGATCAGTAAAAACCCGCGTAAAAGAACATATAGCTGACGTGAAACACCGGCGCTCCACGAAGTCTGCAATCTGTGAACATGTACAGGACCGCACCCGCCATTATATCAGATTTGATAAACCACAGATCCTCGCAAAAGAACACCGATTCCGACCAAGGATGATACGTGAGGCCATTGAAATTAAAAAACATCCTAATTTCAATAGGGAAGATGGCTGGGTGCTACCACCAACTTGGGATCCAGTAATTAATATAATTAAATCCAAAACCAAGTGTACCATTGCAAGACCTCGAGACACTGTGAGCACTTTCTGCGTGGATCGGACCGCAAACAACAACTAAATATGAGGGTACCCAGTTACTAACTATAACATCAGGACGTCTAACACCTCAGTCCCCCCGTGACCATGGCTGCTGTAAAGCAACCGAAACGTCGGGAACATAAAGTTAATAAACGCGATAAAATCCGAAAAATAGTTTTATTTCAATGTGTAGTATTCGCGTAAATATAAGAAAACAATATGTGGATTATTAGTATAACCTAATCCTCTGGTTCCCAATTCCAATATATTAACTGCTCTCCTTTTTTTCCTAGGTAGGTGAAGCTTACAATGAACATATGAATGAAACACTAATAGGAAAGTACGAATTGCGCCACCACATTGTTAAAGAGAAGTATTTCAAGGAGAACATGCCTAATCTTCTCACTTGGAGTGAGAAGGAACAGATTCGACACTTGGCCACCCAGGAGCCTGATGAGTGGACTCCTGAGAAGCTCGCCGAGAGCTTTCCAGTTACAGTACCAGTGGTTAAGGTAATATAATAATATTGTAATTATAGTCATCTCATTTCTCAGGCAGGTGAATTATTGCAAATTGACCCATATGCCAGTGTCATAAAGTCACAGCATGCATCTTCATGAAATGAACAAACTTTACTAAGTTTTACTTCTACTTCATGTAATAATATCCCTCATTTTGCCAGATTCATTACATTATAGTAGTTTTCTATTTATGAATTGATACTTGAAGAATGCCAATTCAAGTATGTTTGGAACAGGTATTTTTCTGGCATCCATTTCCATTTTAGAAGCCATTGGGGTCATAATCATGATTGTCACATTACAGAAATTATTAAAATATGCATGGAAACCAGCTACTGAGCAGCGCATAGCACGACACGACGCCACTGTTATGAGAAACTGGAAAGAACTTAAAGATGGCTCAATTGATATACCAGAGGACCTCAGAAAACACTTTCTAAAATTTTCTAGTAGAACTATTCCACCGTTAAACAAGAAATCAATCAAAGTCGATCTTACACTTGAAGAGAAGATGGGAGAATTTGAAAGGATTGTACAGAGATGTGCAGCAAAAGAGAGTTCTAAACCAACCAGTGAAGAAAAAGATATTGCAACAGCAGAAGACAATGAATCTCCATATGAAGCAAAAGAAAAACCAGCCAAAGTCAAAAAAGATTCTAAGGTTGTAACACTGGATGAGCTGACATCAAGAATAAAAAAACGTTTAGAAAAAGGTAACAGTGTGGACATGGCAGACAAAATTATTGTAGACACCATCAAATCTAACAAAACTATTTCCATATCTGAAGATATCACAAAGGAAGTAGAGTTATTTAGTGAAGAGAATAGTCTAACAGAGTATAAGGAAAACAAGCAAGATCCTACAGATATTATGGAGTATCCAGAACGAATAAGAATCCCAAAGAAAGCATACAAGAAGGGTGCAACTTACAAAGTAAATGATTGTTATTATGATCATGATGGCAGATTCCTGTATAGAGTTCTAGGACTGTTGAATTAGTTATAAGTATCCAATAAAACAATTTATGTTGAAGCTGTATATATTTTTTATAAAAATTATATGCATTTCATTACACATGTCAAAATAAAATTATCTTCAATTGTTAACAGAATTTGCACAAATCAAATTGCTTGTCTTACTGTGTAGCTATAAAATATGAACATGTTTATATTTGACTCGCTTACGTGGCTTCATTGTACAAGTTTATGGAACTAAAAATATGGCTTTAACATGATCACTTGAGTGTACACAAAATTCACAAATTGATTACAATAGAAATTATACACGCATACAAAATATACTCCCATCATTTGGATACAGATAAAAAGCCAAGTTAATCAGTCCTAAATTCAAGGTATTCATACATCACAAAATAAAAATCCAAAGAGTGAACAGGGTTAATTGAAAATTAATTCCTTTGGATATAACTTTAACGTTCCATGTCTTAAGTTCGCTAACAACTATGGTTAGATTTAATAAATAGTATTAATTCAAATAACACGTATTTCTTGTTAGTATCTTGAGTATTCGACATTTGTATAATCAAAAAGAATGACTGCTAAATAGATTATAGTGTTCATTATACATGTAATCAATTCACATTTCACGGACCACTTATATTGATCGCGATATAGTCACAGGTTATAACTGGTGTGCCGAATTTAATGACAATAAACAAACCTTTAAACAAGAAAATGACTTGCATAGAATTCATTAGAATTTATTTGTGAATGGCAATATGCAATACATATCAATGAATATGATTTCATCATAACTATGTTGACACATTCGTGAATACTTTTGAATTTTGGCAGTCACATTATTTACAATACGATACGTTATAAATAGATACCAGCAACATTTTGATAAGGTTCATTTTGAACCAGAAATATTTTTACAGATGACCGAAAACAGAATTAACATACAAAAACAATGTGATTAATTCACAATACTATGTGAACACACACTCTAGTCGCAAAATTCGTTAACGAATCCAACCGCATCACTCTTCACGTAATTTAGCAACAATTACTATATTGCCTTTCGTGGCTTTATACCTATTTTATACAACATTTATATACGTATGTACACACGTTGTTTTGATCACCACCGTTCCAACTAGTTATCATTAGCACCCACAAACCTAGACTAACGGATATGCCGAAACGTGAAAATTGTATAACACATATGCTAAATAGTGAGTGAAATTTCAATATAATTAAATATTGGGGCAATGTTTATGAAACTTAGGCCATGTTGGTCTACACTCTATCGTTTACAGTTTCTGGACAATCATTATTTTGAATTCATTTAGTATTAGGTATTTATTTTATTTGAATCAAGTGAATATTCATCCCGATTGGACGGGCGTTTGTAGGTAGTCACTATCGCATTTTGTATTGTTATATACAACAAACGTAAAGCAAATTCAACGAGCTATATTGCTCCAAAATAAAATGGACGGTTCCCGCTACGTGTTGTAAAAACGGAACGCACGAACTAAACTACGTAAAATATTAACTTCATCAAGTCATTTCTGCTTATACACAAAGTAAATAAAGGCGTATGTAAGTAAAAATACAACGGTCAAGTAATGTCAAAATTTAAATACCGTACTGTCGCTCAGTTATCTTCGGAGGCTGGCGAGGCTGGTGTCAGCGAATAGATAATAAGATGAGATTGTATTGAAACCCTCTGTTATATATATGACCCGCGGGCTATACAATAATTAGCCCTTTTTTATTTCCCTTCTAGGCATGGGCCTCCACTCAACGAGAGTGGGATTCAGGCCATAACTGGGGGCTATATAAGTGTGGCATAATATAAGTATGTAGGTAATGATGTCGGGCATAATCACAGACACTGCCCCATTGGTGCAACCAGTGTCGGACACTGACGACTCTGCTTCATTGTAATTATCAGTGTCTAATACATACTCAGACGATGCCCCATTGTAATTATCAGTGTCTAATACATCCTCAGACTCTGCCCCGTTGTAATGATCAGTGTCTAATACATACTCAGACTCTGCCCCATTGTAATTATCAGTGTCTAATACAAATCCCGAGTCTGCCCCATTGTAATTATCAGTGTCTAATACAAACCCCGACTCTGCCCCATTGCGATAATCAGTGATGGATACAAATCGACTCTGCCCAATGGGAGCATTCAGTGTAACCCCAATATGTCGGTTGAGAATACTTGTCGCTTATTCGTCGAGTGTTAGTCGGAGTCGCTTGAAGTAGTGTCTGCAGCACACCGCGGTGGAGCTGGGGGGCAGGTCCTGGGGCCGCGTGTCGCCGCCGAGTTGCTCCAGCGCGCGCGTGTACTCGCGCTGTAGAGCGATCATGTCTATTTCCTGTTCGTCGAGAGCTGCCATTGCGAGGAATAGGATGTCCCTGTTTATAACACAAACAATCAGCATCTGCGTTGGTTACATTACAGTCTATTTCACATAGTAATGCGTGACGTGGCGCTATTGTCGCGTGTCAGTAATAGTACAAAATAAGTCTTTCACCCGAGGTAAACACTGTGCTTTTCATTACGAATACAAGGAAAGTAAAAATAAAAACAGGAATTGGCTAAAGAAATAATACAAGGAAGTATGAACAATACTCAACAACTCGAAAAAAAAAATCGGATTGCCGCCTATTTTGATTTTTTTTCGTTGGCCGGCCAACTTCATTATTTAGCCATTATTTTTCATTTTCATCTTTAAATATTTTGCCCAAATCTATGTTATTTTAAAGAAATTGTTGAAACTAAATTATAATTAAGTCATTTAAAAATATATCTTCTTTAATTAATACTTAACTTTATGTTATTTCAATTTTACATCGTGCTGTAATTGAGTGACTGTAGAAAAAGTTTGAACATGGTTCCATAGAAATGTGAAAATTGAACTAGTTTTTTTTTTATAATTTGACAGCTGGTAGTTGAAAGCGATTCTCCCGGGCCGGAAAAGTATTACTTTCAACCCGCTCCTCAGGCAACTTCAGACCTACTTTCAGAGTATGAGTAATGAAAAATAATTTACACTACACAACGGCCAACGAGAAGCGATACGAAATGGTAATAATGTTCGAGTGCAGTGATATTTTATAACCTCAGGAGTCGGAAACTAAGTATAATGCTCATTAATAATAAATGAAGACGTAACGTTAAGAACAACAATTTGTTTTTATTTTTTAAAAAGCTTGTTCGTTGCTTTTCAACCGAATATCCTTTGTATTATGGTTGAATTTCCAGATCAAAGCAAATACGAAAATTCGGCCTTTCGACTTACCTGTAAAAGGACGGATATCGTTTGTTGGTGGACGTGTTCTCTCTCCATGTCGCGAGTTTGCGCAAAGCGTCCGTTAGATCGTTGCTTAGCAAGCCGCTGAGCACTGCCAGGGCCACGCTACAAATACAAATTATCATTAAAGTTAATTGTAGTTGATGACCTGTAGAAACCACCAGAAGAGCCCGTACATTGAAATGTACAGCGAGAGAAACCAATGATGGAGCCCTGATGCAGTTTCTCACTTTTTAAATTGGGAGTTTTGGGGAAGGGGGGGGGGGCGAAGAACCAAGAGCGAGTAAATTAAATTATACTTAAGGTTACTACTAAAGTGAAGCAGATATTTAGGGTGCCTTTCTAACAGGGTGTCCACAGGAAATGGTAGAATGATAGGGCATGGGAACTAAGAGTGAGGGACGCACTCCCACCAGAGCTATCTCCCTTGCCTCGTTTCTATCTACAGTAATTTTAATGTAAAATAGACTTTAATGTAGGTTAATAAAGTACAATATCATGTTAACAAAAATATCAAGTGTGCGATCCAATTACGTCAAGTTTAGTCGTTTTAAAGATCTAAGCATACATAGGGACAGGCAGACAGCGGGAGGCGACTTTGTTTTATACTATGCAGTGATTGCAAATTGACCCATATGCCAGTGTCATAAGAGTCACAGCGCGAGCAGTGTGGTGACGTACGTGTGCGCGACGTGCGCGTCGTCCTCGGTGAGCAGCAGCGCCTGCAGGTCGCGCGAGCGCTGGTACATGTTGCGGCGCGCGCGCCACGCGCGGTGCAGCGCCGCGCCGCTCCCGCTCCCTCCCCCACCCGCTCCCCCGCCCTCCCCCGCCCCCGCGCCCGCCCCGCCGCGGGCCAGCTCCCACGCACACACCACCCGCCAACCTTTAATACAACCACCTAATGTTATCTTGATATGAAACATCTATTGGCAGTAAGACCAGGTTGCCGTCACAAACGGCATGACGCTCTCTCATGACGTCATGCCCCTCTTTATGAAACTGACACTAACAATATATTTTCATAATTGTAGACACTGTGACAACTTAGGCATGCAACAATTTCGTTGAAAGCTCGATATAGACAATCAAATTCTTTGTTTCACGTATGTATCTACATGAATCCTGATTATGCTCAAGAAATGTACAAGATCATACGCATAACAACAAAAATCTTCAATCATGACGAGACTTGCAGTTACTTATGAAAGAAACAGTTCCGCACGCTTTTAAAGTAAATTATCTAAATAACTTGGCAGACCTATTTTTTACGCATACATTTATAAACTTACCAGACTTTTCAGACACATCAAGCGTATCTGAACTCTGGTATCTTGACTGGAAGTCCGGGCACAGTAACTCGGGCAGGTGGTTTTCAATGTTAGCGCGTTCAAGGAACCACACCAAGTTCCAATACACGATGGGATGCGATTCCACGAATCCGGGATCCGCTAGACACATATCGCCTTCCCTACCTAGAAAAGGGACCAATTTTTACAAGAAAAGTTTGGAAGTTTGATAGTTCTGTAAATGTGGATTGATTGTTGCCATACCTAATATAGATTCGAATTCTTTCCTGAGCACTAGAGGGTTTAAATAAGGCACGCTAATTGTTTCCGTTTGCGGTTGGACGGATCGCATAACCTGTAACAAAAGAAGACATATTTTTTATTGGAACTTAGTTCCTTATCGCGCGTTGTGAAAGGGGGAAATTAAGACCAAAAAATGTGTAACGACACTTTTTTCGCTATATGTGCGGCATGCGCGTGTTTCGCTGTCTGTCTCTCTCTCTCTCTCTTATAGAAAGCAAGCCAGTTATTTTCGTTTCGTCTTTCTATTTCGCATTGAACAGTGTGGTGTCGCGACTTACTTTTACTTTTACGATTTATTTTTGTTGAGTGTATACAGGTTTTTTGTACATAATAAATAATAAAAAATAATAACAATAATGAATCCCGACAGTGTTTCTGCACAAGTTCCGGATATTGCAAACATCGTTCCATCCGGGTGTCCCTTGACACCTCTCAAGTTATTTATTTACTAGCAATGTGAGTTTTAGTATTCCCGCCAGCCCGTGTCTATAGTTTAATGGCCACTAGGCTATTGACGCCTCGCCCTTATTGAGGTGACAATGTATATCTTAAGAAAACATTTTAATTTAACATTACCAAAATATTTAAGCACCACCACAGAATTTCAAAAAACACGTATTTAATGCGTCAAGTAATATAGTCAAGACGGAAGAAGCGTCAAGTAATATAGTCAAGTAGAAAGTGTTTTCGAATTCGAACTAAGCAAGTACGAAAAAGAAAGTTGTTTTCTATTTACATTATTGGTTTGATGGAGATGAGGTTTGATTGAAACACTATATAAGCTTTTACGTCATCTCGCATATTGTCAATCAAAGATAATCAAATTGAGCAGAACACAGACAGAAAACATACAACGAACCCTAAACAAATCACTAGTGGTGACAGAACAGACTAGTATGTTAGTAAGAATACTAAACACAAGTTCGAAAAATGAATTGTCACCACGTTAAGTTCGAAAAAGGAATTATGTATTTTTTTTAAAGACCTGCACAGACAACAGCGGCACGGTGGGGCGGCCGCAGGCGGTGCAGCGCGTGTTGAGGTTGGAGTCGTCCGCGGCCCAGCCCGCCATGATGTCCTCGTCGTACAGCAGCGCCAGGCACTGGTGGCACTGCGAGCACGACGACATGTGCACCACCACCCCCGCCTGCTCGCCGCCCGCCCCCGCCCCCGCACCCGCACCCGCACCCTAAAAATAATAATACACTGTATGGTCCCAAACTTAGCAACGCTTTTACTATGGATACTGTACAATGGACTGGAGGCGATCCCAGTGACACCCAGACCTGGGCAAATTACGAAAAGGCCATATCCGAAATTTTCCCCGGCGGCAATCGAACCCGCAACCACCATGTGCAGTGAGCCGAGCGGCCTACGCTCGAACCACTGCGCCCAGCGGTCGTCAAAAAGAGAGGATCTCCATATAAATACTAGTAGTGGCCAGTTCCCTCATGAGCAACTAAAGTTAAGGGATTCCACGGAGTTACGAAAACAAAATGTTAAACGACAAGCTCGCTGAATTTCTTTCCGGATCTTCTCAGTGGAGGGCACGTTCCCCACCGGTTGTGGACTTAAGGAAAAGAGTGTGAAAATTTCTCAGTGCCCCCGTAGGCCTTAACAAAATAAACGACTTGACTTTGACGCAAAAAGACGTAGGTGCGCTATTAACTAGAGCATTTGTAAAATTGCAAATTCATGCTCATTCTTCTCAATGGCAGTGCATATCCGAATCAGAAAAATAGACAAAACTATCATACGTCGTTTTATACTTCCTCATTTACTAATAAACTCTGAATATCATTCTTATGCTTCATGCACCCAGTTTTTTCGCGTCACTTTAACTATAACATCGGTCTATCCGGTTGGTTGTCAATGCACGCTGCAAAGGCTGGACAGTCCCAATACTTTGAAAGTCATTTACGACATCCTCTTATGACTTCAATGAAGCGACTGATATGGTGTTTTTAACCCCCGACAAAAAAGAGGGGTGTTATAAGTTTAACATGTGTATTTGTGTATCTGTGTGTCTGTCTGTGGCATCGTAGCGCCCAAACGGATGAACCCATTTCAATTTTGTTTTTTTTCGTTAGATAGGTAATCTGATCGAGAGTGTTCTTAGCTATGTTTCATGAAAATCGGTTCTGCCGTTTGAAAATTATCAGCTCTTTTGTAGTCTAAAAAGTCGTCGCATCGGGGGTTTTCTAAATTTTCATTTTTAGTTATGTATGGATGTGGTTTGACTTACGTTGAGTGGCGGGTACAGGTTGTCGGGCAAGTGCGACACGAGTGTGGCCAGAGAGCCGCGTTCTATCGAGTACGCGAGGTCCGCGTCGCTTGACGCGCGCCTGAAACCGACGCCTCCCACCCATTCTGTGAACGAACAATAATAATATAGATTTATAGGCCTTTGAACGTCCCACTTCTGAGCACGGCCTCCACTCAATTCGAGGGGGATTCAGGCCATAATCTACCACGCTGGCCTAGTGCGTGTTGGCGGATTTCAGAGTTTAAGAAAATTGTTTTAATTTTCTAAGACATGCAGGTTTCTTCACGGTGTTTTCCTTCACCGTAAGCGAGTGATAAAAATATTATCCATTACTCATACTCTGAAAGTAGGTCTGAAGTTGCCTGAGGAGCGGGTTGAAAGTAATACTTTTCCGGCCCGGGAGAATCGCTTTCAACTGACAGCTGTCAAATTATAAAAAAAACTAGTTCCATTTTCACATTTCTATGAAACCATCCCATATATTATAAAAAAAAAATTGGAACTATGTTCAAACTTTTTCTACAGTCACTCAATTACAGCACGATGTAAAATTCAAATAACATAAAGTTAAGTATTAATTAAAGAATATATATTTTTAAATGACTTCATTATAATTTAGTTTCAACAATTTCTTTAAAATAACATAGATTTGGGCAAAATATTTAAGGATGAAAATGAAAAATAATGGCTAAATAATGAAGTTGGCCGGCCAACGAAACGAAAACAAAATAGGTGGCAATCCGATCTTTATTTCTTTTTTCGAGTTGTAGAGCATTGTTCATACTTCCTTGTATTATTTCTTTAGCCAATTCCTGTTTTTATTTTTACTTTCCTTGTATTCGTAATGAAAAGCACAGTGTTTACCTCGGGTGAAATACTTATTTTGTCCCTAGAACTATTAGCGCCCTCGCTGCGCTCGGGCGCCAAACCCCGTCTCGGGACTAAATAAGTCACTTTAACCACTCGTGTAACAATGTACTATAAACGAACATATTAGTTAATTTTTATATTCTGTGTCAAGGAGACCAGCAGTTTTATGCTGAACGTCTAATTTGTGTGAACCCAGGTTGGATCCTCCCACCGGCTATATGCGGGAGTTGAGTGGTGACAAAAATTAAATATGTCGGAGAACCTACGATCTGACGATGGCAACACCGCCTGACAGCTGTCGAACGCAAGGATGACGTCACAATGCGCCATCTTTGGATGCGGCCGTTGGAGCGGGCGGGCAATCTAAGTTGAGAGCTCGCGCCGAGCGGACGTGTCTGTTCGACTGCTTCGAATTGATTTAAATCGATGTACCTACTTTAAAATGATAGAGTTTTGAGTTGCGCTAAAAGTGTTATTTTGCTTGAGACTACCCATTATGTCAGAAACCAATGAAAACGCGTGCCTACCGAGCCCTGCAGGACAGCTGTCTGCGACATCAGAAGATGGGATAAAGGATTCAAAAGCCCACAGTAACGTTAAAATTGAGCTAAGTCTGTTGATTTGTTATCAACAAGTAGACCGTTAACATTCGAATTTGAATGTTGATTTGCTTACGATTACTGCTTACTTCACTGTTGTTATTTAGTGTGTATTAAATTGCTGATTGAAACTGTGATAATGAAACTTATGAGGACGCCTGGTCTATGCAGGTATCTTTTAGGAGTAATTCGCGTAATTAACTTCAAGATACTTCTCGAACGTCTCGCGACTACAGTGACGACAGATCGGATCGCAATCCGAACGATAGACGTCGTACTTTGCAAGATTGCTTACGTGTATGAGATCGACGTGATTGTCACAGTACCGATGTAGCAATTGACTCGTGAACGTCTTCAAAGTAACCAAGCCAGACAAGATTACCTAGCTAATCAACAACGACGTACACTACGTCAGTTTAATGTGCTTCGTTATAAAGTGTTATCAGCCGGCAGCGGCAGTTATGCTAAAACTACGCAAGCAGGTGTGCAGTATATGGTGCCGTGGCAGGCGCCTGGCGTTGGAGTTGCTGCGCGTGTGCGGCGGCATGCGAGCTATGTCACCATATACGCTACGAGCGAGCGTCGCGCGTTTCGGGATCGACGGTGTGGTCATCAGCGACACATGGCGAATCTGGATGACAATGATGGTTACAAGTAAGCGTGAAGCAGAACCTGGTGAGTCGAACCATGTTTATCTGGTGCCACGGATTCTATAAAGAGAAATTACACGGGGTACGTATTACAGTGCGTGTAAGACAGTAAATGCAGGTGCGCGTGATATTTTTATTCTGATATGAGGGTGGACAATACCGACTGTTGTCTGCTATGAGATTGTGTTGTGTACTTAGTTTGACTTGATTAGAGGAATTTCGGACCGGACAGGCTGTCGCAACCGCTACGGTAGCCAAGATCAGCGGGCTCATAGACAACAAGATCGTTCTCCACACATGTGTTGAAGCTCAATGGAGGCGATCTTGGTTGGAGGAACAATCTGCGGCTAATTTTACCAGGTCGCTAGTACGGCTGGTACATCTCAAATCATCATCGCCCAAAGCGTGGCCCTCGTCAGGCCCACGGCAACGCTCTCTACGAGAAACACCACGGACACCTCCGCTGGTATTGCCAAGTCAGCACCAGGCATATTCGCTAACTGCACTGACGCGAGCGGTCGCCATGACCGACGCGGTCGGCATCACCTGTTATTCCAGTGCAAAACACACCGCAGGTGCCTTGTGCGTCACTGGTCTTCACGGCGACCCGGGCAGATCACGTGCTGCCAACACAGAACGCGCCTCTGGTGCCAACATCGAAGAGGGAGGTCAGCGAAGCGCTGTCAACGTCCTTGCCGTCGGCGGGTGCAGAATGTATCGTGGAAACAATTCGTTCTATCTGTGGTTTGATATGAGCACCACTTAAGTCTTACGACGGTAGGATTAAGTACTATGCGGCAAGTTTGGTCTAAGAAATGGGAATGTCCTAAGAAACCCAAGTCGGAATCTACTTCTCCGCCTCGATTTTCTGTCACCCTGAGTAGCGATAACAGCTCCGGTGGATTTTTATCTTTTGTAAACAAGGTAATTGGTACGACTGATGGATATGGTCAGTTACGGCCAAGCTCTGGAGAAATTTATGCTCTGGTTAAATCCACAAACCCACCAATGCAAGGGAGGTTCGTGGGCTGCTGGGACTTGCGGGGTACTTTCGCCGGTACATGGCAGGGTGCGTTTCTAAAACCGCCTGCATGGCAGGATTGCTGAGGAAGGCGATCGAATAGCATGGTGACTCTCACAGGAATAAAAGTGGTGTCGGTTTGTAGTACGGTGCAGGTTCCGTCTGTAGTGACCGTGAATTGTCCGAGGCTTAAAAGTTTTGTTTCGCACGGTCTATGGTGTCAAAGCGGGTGCGCCGTGCGGCCTGTGACGGGAGGCGATTTGATTCAGATAATTAACGGACTCATTGTGGGCGATTGTGTTCTCATAGAAAACGAGGTGAGGAACCGATCGAGGCTCGATCCGGGGTTCAGAGGTCCGTTCGGGATTGTAGAGGTTCTGGATAGTGATCGGTATTGCCTGAGAACTTTGAATTCTGAGAGGACATACAGGTGCCCGCGCGATGGAATGGGAGGGATTCCGAATCACAAAGTTCCGTTGGATGTCGAGCTGGATCTGGAATCTGACAATGGCATTGCTGATGATGTCTAGCCTGGTGGAAGCGTTGCGGCGCATATGAGCGTTGTGGCGCAATACGAGCGTTGGGGCGCATATGAGCGTTGTGGCGCAATACTAGCGTTGTGGCGCACATAAGCGTTGTGGCGCAATATGAGCGTTGTGGCGCGTATGAGCGTTGTGGCGCTCATGAGCGTTGTGGTGCGTGTGAGCGTTGTGGCGCAATGTGAGCGTTGTGGCGCATATGAGCGTTGTGGCGCGTATGAGCGTTGTGGCGCTCATGAGCGTTGTGGTGCGTGTGAGCGTTGTGGCGCAATGTGAGCGTTGTGGCGCATATGAGCGTTGTGGCGCAATGTGAGCGTTGTGGCGCAATGTGAGCGTTGTGGCGCATATGAGCGTTGTGGCGCATTATGAGCGTTGTGGCACGTATGAGCGTTGTGGCGCATATGAGCGTTGTGGCGCTCATGAGCGTTGTGGTGCGTATGAGCGTGGTGGCGTTTGGGCACGGTGTGGTGTGTGTGTGCGTTGTAGCGTGCATCAGAAATCTCTTGTTTCAATCTGGTGTGGTTGATATGAACCGTAGGAGCGGCGGCATGTGCAAACATGGTTACCCTTATTTGCGTTGGGGCGCAAATAAGATGAGTCGTTGGTGCGACGATATGCTTTCATGAGTACCCTTGCTCTCGTTGTAGCGAAAGCAAGATGAGCCGTCGTAGCGCCGCCGCTAATATTGTTTGTTACAGCTAACGATGATGATGAATTGTTTGTTTTGTAAGAGAGTGAGAAAGTGTCGAGTCATTGATTTGCTCAGATGTGAGGTCAGAATAGCCGAACGAAGTACTGGGTCGATGTGCGACCTTTGCGGATGCTGCACACGAGGACGTGTGAGACATCAGAGATGGCCGTGTCGGAGAACCTACGATCTGACGATGGCAACACCGCCTGACAGCTGTCGAACGCAAGGATGACGTCACAATGCGCCATCTTTGGATGCGGCCGTTGGAGCGGGCGGGCAATCTAAGTTGAGAGCTCGCGCCGAGCGGACGTGTCTGTTCGACTGCTTCGAATTGATTTAAATCGATGTACCTACTTTAAAATGATAAAGTTTTGAGTTGCGCTAAAAGTGTTATTTTGCTTGAGACTACCCATTATGTCAGAAACCAATGAAAACGCGTGCCTACCGAGCCCTGCAGGACAGCTGTCTGCGACAAATATATCATATAAGAACGAAAAGCTTGATGCGAAATCTACCGGGTTTAGTCATGGTTTGAGAGAATAAATAAATATATATCGCCAGACTGACACAGCAACTGTATGGTCCCAAACTAAGCAACGCTTGTACTATAATTGAATGAATAGGCATTTCACAAAAAATAAAGGGCCACTTACTATTGTTTGCTATTATTTTATGTTATATTTTCCATTGTTGCCTATTTGACGTGTTTCTACCAAGAGTATTAATTCATTTTATAATTTTTTCATTACTCATACTCTGAAAGTAGGTCTGAAGTTGCCTGAGGAGCGGGTTGAAAGTAATACTTTCCCGGCCCGGGAGAATCGCTTTAAACTGACAGCTGTCAAATTATAAAAAAAAAATAGTTCCATTTTCACATTTCTATGTTCAAACTCTTTCTAGTCACTCAATTACAGCACGATGTAAAATTGAAATAACATACAGTTAAGTATTAATTAAAGAATAAGTATATATTATTAAATGACTTAATTATAATTTAGTTTCAACAATTTCTTTAAAATTACATAGGTTTGGGCAAAATATTTAAAGATGAAAATGAAAAATAATGGCTAAATAATGAAGTTGGCCGGCCAACGAAAAAAAAACAAAAAGGCGGCAATCCGATCTTTATTTTTTTTTTTCGAGTCGTAGAGTATTGTTCATACTTCCTTGTATTATTTCATTAGCCAATTCCTGTTTTTATTTTTACTTTCCTTGTATTCGTAATGAAAAGCACAGTGTTTTCCTCGGGTGAAATACTTATTTTGTCCCTAGAACTATTAGCGCCCTCGCTACGCTCGGGCGCCAAACCCCGTCTCGGGGCTAAATAAGTCACTTTCACCACTCGTGTAACAATGTACTATTAAATCCAGTGCGAAAAAACTTGAGGAGACAAGACACGACGGTCACACTAACTACCCTCACTTACCATCTGGATTGATCTCCGAAGAGCCATCTGTCGAGTCGTCTTCACCCATGAGGCTGTTCAGGGCGCTCGTCGCGTTCCCGAATGCTTTCACAGGTGTAGAGTTCGCCGATATGACCTCCTTCATTTCGTCGAATTTCTTCGCCATACTCGTGGCGGCCGACTTTAGACTGCTTAAACCGCTCTGGAGAAGCTCATTCGACCGCTTCCCAGCTATACTTGTTGGACTGTAAACGTTCTGTTCTTGTGAAACATGTTCCATGAGAAATGTTTTATCAATCCCTATGCATTACACAAGACATTACACAGTCCAAACTATTTACAACACTTAACAACAAACATACTAAAAACAGTGCGTTAAAATTAATATTGTCTAAAAATAATCATGCAGAATGAAGACTTAACCTCATGTTTGAACTGGACGTAACATTTACACAAAACATGTTGTCGTCTCTACTTTTTAACAGCACAAAATAAGGACAACATCTTAAATAGGTTTCGTCAGTGCAAACCAGGGGTTAGGAATAGAGGTTAAGATGAAAGAAGTTTTGGTTACAATGGAATATTCAAAATACTATATGGAGATATGCAGTTATTGAGATGAAAGTGTATTTTTATATTGTAATTATGGGATATTTTTTTTAAATTTAATATACTTGCAAATTGTGCTTTTATTACAAAACATCGTCAAAGGGCCTTGTTTTAGGGATCAATATTTAAAATCGGAGAGTGTTCCGTTGAGGCAGCCATGCTCACCTGAAGTAATTCTCGATCATAGCCTTTCCGAGTTTCATGTTTTCCTTGCGCAACGACAGTCTGGCGGGCGAATAGCGTCTAAGAAAACAAACGGGCTAGCGTACTGTCGTGTCGAGTGGTGCATTTTATTGGAAAATAAAAAAGGAAAAAAACAGGTGTAATATCGTCAAGTAAAGTGTGTTGTTAGAAATAATAATATTTAGGTACATATATAAATAAATGTAGTGAATATTAAGACAATATTAAGAAAAATAATGTTCCAAGTTATATGAAATGTACAGTTACGATTTCTACAATCATAAAAATAAATACTTAGTGCACATTAATAAATACTATTTACAAATTAACTTTACTTGAAGATATTAAACCTAATATTGAAAGCTATAACTAAAATGTCAAAATAGCTGGCAATATGGTTATCCCATGGCACATGAAACGAAACATGCTTGATAAGATAATAAATGTCTTGTAAACAAAAAACATTACAGCATTATTTGTGACACAGCTATTTAACACTAGATTATTGTAAATATTTACATGAAATTTGTATCTTGGCGCGTGAGAATATAGTGACAACATTAAAATAAAATTTTGATTCCAATTCACGTGTCAGTACGAGTTTCGAACGTCTTAAAATACCATCAATAATATAACGAAAGAAACAATACTATAAATTTATGTTAGAAATGATCTATGGTACAATATAAAAACACACCAAGATACTAATATACGGGTTTGTTAGACTATGCAAAGTTTTTCTTTATTACTACATCAATTTGTATATCAATCATTACTAAATTATCTAGTAAGTACTAATGATATACAAATATATCTATATAACATAAAAAATTACTTGTCAGATTGTTATATTAATCAACAGTCAGGAATATTCCACAATATTACATAGGAATTTCATATTGTTCCTATCATAATCCCTTGCATAGGCAACTACCGTGACACCAACATAAATGTTCAAATGACTAAAACTGAAACTATTATTGTCAGTAAACAAAATTATATTGTTCTTACAATTAGTAATACCTGCTCACATTGAATCTATACCGATATTTTTTCTTATAATAAGTGTAACTATCGAGATTTCTCATTGGAAGCAGCAAATCACACCGGTGGTAAATCCTAAACATACATAAATGCTTTGACGGCCTTTATAATTAAAAAATAAAATTGATTTGTAGTTATTTTAAAAGAGCTGGGACTCTACACCTCTACACCTGAACGGATAAATTGGTAGCACTGTTCAAACAATTCATAAACACACCCAAATAATAAGGTTACCGCACACTTGGCCGCGCCCCATGCGCGAACAGCGCGTGAGGCTCTATCAAATGTGCGATCAACTTTACATTTCGAAAATCACTCACCCGAAACTAATCTTCAGTGTGTTCCCGAGACTAACGAGACTAGAGGACACGGTACCCGCCGGCGCCGTCTCACTTCTGTGCAGTTTCCTGGCGACGAGGAAACTATCGAGGTTATCGTGTCTCAACGGTGCGCAGCTCTAGCTATACTGGACCGTTAGCGGGCTCAATGTGAAAATGATCGGACGGAGATTGGTTGGGGGGTATTGGTAGGGCTCTTCAAAACAAACCGGGTGACCATCAAGCAGTGTTTTTAGTCCATGCTGTTCTTAAAACCTTTTGCAAAACGCCGACTCACTTTGATGCAGTTTCTCGGCAACCTGGTTAATATCGTAGAGTCGAGTTTAGATAGTGGGTAGCTATGGTTATGTGACATTGTTAGCGGGTACAATCAAAGTCGAAATTGATAGCTAGCATTTTTATACGAATCATAGGAGTAAAAACTATAAGGAAATATGAAGTTTTATCGGTTACAAATAAAACTGAATAAGCGTAAGATATTACAATCTTACAGACAACAGTATGACCGCGGTTCACACTGAACTGACGATTGTTAATTAAACGATGACAACAATACATATAGAAGTACTACTAGAGAAATATAATATAAATGCATGCATTTACGAGTGAGGAGATACGCCATGCAGAAGCATCATTCGCAATATTGACGGGGTCGAGACAAAGTCACTTACTACAGTTTATTTAAGTAAGCCTGCATTATTTATTTAACAAAATGGAGAATCAACCGCACGACCCGTCTGATGTAAAGCAGTTATGCAGTGTGCAATACCAATGATATTTCTCGCAGGAGTTGGACGAAACGCAGCTATAATAGCTTCGTTTCGTCCCGACAAGTAGCTACTTAACGCTGATTTTCTGTGAGAGGGTGGTATTAACCCGGTCACGCGAGCCTTTACATGAGCTGGTAGCTGGTGGCTCTACCACCATAGAAACTATTCGTCGAGGCACAGTATATGTTTTCGAATGCGAGGGTAACAGTAAAGGAAGGCGTGTACCCCTTGTGGTCGTCTTGGGGGTCGTCCTGGAAGGAGCTGCGGCGGTGGAACAGCTTGGGGCTGACGCTGAGCTCGTGGCGCGGCGCCGCGGCGGCGGGGGGCGGGACGCCGCCGGCGGGGGGCGGCGGGGGGGAGGCCGGGGGGGGCGGCGCCAGCGCGCCCAGCGGGTCGTCGCTCAGCACGGGCGTGCGCGCCGACACCCTGCCCACACGTCCCAACTACTTACTATTTGTACTCGCGGTATTTGGCGACCGCTTGGCGCAGTGGTTTGAGCGTAGGCCGCTCGGCTAACTGCACCGGATTGTTGCGGGTTCGATTCCCGCCGGGGAAAATTTCGGAAATGGCCTTTTTGTTACTTGCTCAGGTCTGGGTGTCGCTGAGGGATACCGTCAGAGGGATAACGGCTTAATGCCCGTATTAATTCATCTCAAGTTAGAGAACGGTCTTAAGTACGCTTTTGACATGTGATTTTGTACTGGTATGACATGAGAATGAAATTTCCAAGATCGCTCCAAGACTTCAGATCGATTTGTTAATGCAAACCTTAGACTCAACAAGATGAGCTATATACATTTTTTGTAATACCATAGTATTAAAAAAAAAGTATATAGCTCATGTGTCAAAATCGCAACTAAAGTTACATATAACTATAGTTGCGATTTTTAGTTTTATTATAGTTACGTGTTATTCCTGTTTTGGGCACGTACTTTTCATGTTTCTTTCCTGCGAATGGATACAGGGAGAGCTATATACTTATGGTATACTAACTTGAGGGGCGAAGTCCTGTTAGCGTCCTGTTCGTCAGTCTCGGCGGCCTCGTCCTCCGGCTCTTCGGGAAAACTCAACGCTCTTGAACAACGCGTCTTCGCGGTGGGAGTGCCTTTGAAAATAATACATTGTTCTTTCATGTGCCATGCGCCAATCACTAGCTAAGCAAATAATCTTGATATCGCTCAAAGTAGGTGGAAATATCTTATATATATTATCGCCGAATGTTGTAGTAGCGAATCAGCAGTATAGCCAGTTTATTTAATGACGACGCATGCTGTGACTCTTATGACACTAGCTTATGGGACAATTTGAAATAATTTTCATATAATTTGGTTATTTATTAACATTCCACTCCCCATTTTTTAACGCCTCGACGAGGACTAGCAAAAAGTCGGTGATGACAGAGATCGATAGAGGCGAATGGTCGAAGTTAAGAAAATCTAAAATATTATATATAAAATTCTCGTGTCACAAAGTTAGTTACCATACTCCTCCGAATCGGCTTTACCGATTTTTATGAAATTTTATATGCATTCAGTAGGTCCGAGAACCGGCACTATCTATGTTTCATACCCCTAAAAGACAGGACAACGTCTGTCGGGTCAGCTAGTAATTTATAAAAACAAAGTTTGCACAAACACAAACACCAACCTATGTTTGAAATTTAAATCTGTGGGAGTCTAACCAGGTTTCAAAAGGCGCGTCATGCAATTCACAACGAGTCAGCGTGTTGGACTAAGTGCTGAACCATCTTCGTATTATGGGTAAGCACAAGCAGCGGACCGTTAAAAGATATCTCTTTTATATTTATATAACAGGCACCCAGCGCCCGATGTGAAGCAGTCATCGTAGCCAATAGATGCTTGCAATACCAAATACATTGCTCACGCGTTGCCGACCTGAAGGGGACTAGAACAGAGGGAAGGGAAGGGAAGGGAGGGAGCGATTGGCGTCCGGCTCTTTCACTCATCATACGAAACGAAGCTATTATAGCTGATGATATTTTGTGAGACTACCTCTGTCGAGCCACACCGTATATGGGATGTAGTGAATTGGCTACACTCGGGTGTACCGCTGTCAAAACCGCTAGTAATAAATTAATGGCATACCGGTGGAGAACGCTAGCCTCTGCAAGTTTTGTACAATTTGCGCGTCGCCCGCGAAGCTCTCGGACCGCGTGAGGATACGCAGATCCGACGGACTCTCTGGACTCACGTGTATTGTCTGCCAAAATACATATTAGGTGTTACAAATTCGTGATTATTTATACAGGTTGAAAATGAAAGGGTATACTATTTTTCAAACTTAACTTTGTAATTCTGAAACTATCAGCTTTGGAGGAAACTTGAAAAACAAAAGTTGCTATAGGAATACAGCTGTTGACAGATATCACAATTCTACAAAACCTTTAGTACTTCAACTGTCCCATAAAGCCGAAAGTTTTAGATTTACAAAGTAAAGTTGCAAAAAAAATTGTATATGAATGAAACCCTTCTACAAATCAAGGTTTACCAAAGCTGTCAATGGCAATGAAAAATATTAGAAACGTGGATTTTCTCTCAGTATCTTCTATGAAATTACGACAGAGATGAAACGACTCGGTGTGAGATTGACCTTGTGTTAGTGGTTATAGGTAGGTTTCAGTTTACAAAAGTGTGTGTGGGTTGGTTCTGTTTTGTAAAACTACGTCCAAATAGTGTCTCAAAGAAAAGTACTGTACCTGTCTCTTTTCAGTAATTGTAATTGGCGTGCTTGATTCTTCGTTTCCTAATGAATTGCTTCGCGGTCTCGCTGTCGTACTCAAATCAGGATTCGATGGTACGCCTATGGGATAAAATATTTATTTCAGAAATGACTAATTATAGTATCTTCATTTTAAAATGTGTTATACATATAAACCAATAAGAAAATACACCGCTTACGTGATCTATTATCTATAAGATTGTAATCTTCAAAAGTTGGAGGGGTATCGGGGAAGACAGCGAATGTTGATTGGTTTGTTCAAGGTCAGTGACAATGCGTAAGTTAGGCGAGCGGTGGTGCCGAGCTATGCAGGGTCTATGGCTTATTGGTCGGCGGTTTTACACTAACGTTTAAACAATAGCATTAAAATTTAAAAAGATAGAAGAGCAGATATTATTTAATATAATTTACGACATCTTTCGCAAGAATGTAAATGACGAATCACGAAACACCGCTATAATAACAATTTTACGCCGACCTGCTGTGAGAGGGTGGTACTAAGCAAGTCTGTATGTGGTATGTGATGTTTACTGACCCGAGATGCGGATGCCGGCGGCGCTGGTGATGGCGACGGCGATGGCGTGCGCGCGCGGCGCGGCGCGGACGATGTTGCCGCGCCGGCACAGCGCCTTCTCATGGGATGGTATGTGATGTGTACTGACCCGAGATGAGGATGCCGGCGGCGCTGGTGATGGCGACGGCGATGGCGTGCGCGCGCGGCGCGGCGCGGACGATGTTGCCGCGCCGGCACAGCGCCTTCTCATGGGATGGTATGTGATGTGTACTGACCCGAGATGAGGATGCCGGCGGCGCTGGTGATGGCGACGGCGATGGCGTGCGCGCGCGGCGCGGCGCGGACGATGTTGCCGCGCCGGCACAGCGCCTTCTCATGGGATGGTATGTGATGTGTACTGACCCGAGATGAGGATGCCGGCGGCGCTGGTGATGGCGACGGCGATGGCGTGCGCGCGCGGCGCGGCGCGGACGATGTTGCCGCGCCGGCACAGCGCCTTCTCATGGGATGGTATGTGATGTGTACTGACCCGAGATGAGGATGCCGGCGGCGCTGGTGATGGCGACGGCGATGGCGTGCGCGCGCGGCGCGGCGCGGACGATGTTGCCGCGCCGGCACAGCGCCTTCTCATGGGATGGTATGTGATGTGTACTGACCCGAGATGAGGATGCCGGCGGCGCTGGTGATGGCGACGGCGATGGCGTGCGCGCGCGGCGCGGCGCGGACGATGTTGCCGCGCCGGCACAGCGCCTTCTCATGGGATGGTATGTGATGTGTACTGACCCGAGATGAGGATGCCGGCGGCGCTGGTGATGGCGACGGCGATGGCGTGCGCGCGCGGCGCGGCGCGGACGATGTTGCCGCGCCGGCACAGCGCCTTCTCATGGGATGGTATGTGATGTGTACTGACCCGAGATGAGGATGCCGGCGGCGCTGGTGATGGCGACGGCGATGGCGTGCGCGCGCGGCGCGGCGCGGACGATGTTGCCGCGCCGGCACAGCGCCTTCTCATGGGATGGTATGTGATGTGTACTGACCCGAGATGAGGATGCCGGCGGCGCTGGTGATGGCGACGGCGATGGCGTGCGCGCGCGGCGCGGCGCGGACGATGTTGCCGCGCCGGCACAGCGCCTTCTCATGGGATGGTATGTGATGTGTACTGACCCGAGATGAGGATGCCGGCGGCGCTGGTGATGGCGACGGCGATGGCGTGCGCGCGCGGCGCGGCGCGGACGATGTTGCCGCGCCGGCACAGCGCCTTCTCATGGGATGGTATGTGATGTGTACTGACCCGAGATGAGGATGCCGGCGGCGCTGGTGATGGCGACGGCGATGGCGTGCGCGCGCGGCGCGGCGCGGACGATGTTGCCGCGCCGGCACAGCGCCTTCTCATGGGATGGTATGTGATGTGTACTGACCCGAGATGAGGATGCCGGCGGCGCTGGTGATGGCGACGGCGATGGCGTGCGCGCGCGGCGCGGCGCGGACGATGTTGCCGCGCCGGCACAGCGCCTTCTCATGGGATGGTATGTGATGTGTACTGACCCGAGATGAGGATGCCGGCGGCGCTGGTGATGGCGACGGCGATGGCGTGCGCGCGCGGCGCGGCGCGGACGATGTTGCCGCGCCGGCACAGCGCCTTCTCATGGGATGGTATGTGATGTGTACTGACCCGAGATGAGGATGCCGGCGGCGCTGGTGATGGCGACGGCGATGGCGTGCGCGCGCGGCGCGGCGCGGACGATGTTGCCGCGCCGGCACAGCGCCTTCTCATGGGATGGTATGTGATGTGTACTGACCCGAGATGAGGATGCCGGCGGCGCTGGTGATGGCGACGGCGATGGCGTGCGCGCGCGGCGCGGCGCGGACGATGTTGCCGCGCCGGCACAGCGCCTTCTCATGGGATGGTATGTGATGTGTACTGACCCGAGATGAGGATGCCGGCGGCGCTGGTGATGGCGACGGCGATGGCGTGCGCGCGCGGCGCGGCGCGGACGATGTTGCCGCGCCGGCACAGCGCCTTCTCATGGGATGGTATGTGATGTGTACTGACCCGAGATGAGGATGCCGGCGGCGCTGGTGATGGCGACGGCGATGGCGTGCGCGCGCGGCGCGGCGCGGACGATGTTGCCGCGCCGGCACAGCGCCTTCTCATGGGATGGTATGTGATGTGTACTGACCCGAGATGAGGATGCCGGCGGCGCTGGTGATGGCGACGGCGATGGCGTGCGCGCGCGGCGCGGCGCGGACGATGTTGCCGCGCCGGCACAGCGCCTTCTCATGGGATGGTATGTGATGTGTACTGACCCGAGATGAGGATGCCGGCGGCGCTGGTGATGGCGACGGCGATGGCGTGCGCGCGCGGCGCGGCGCGGACGATGTTGCCGCGCCGGCACAGCGCCTTCTCATGGGATGGTATGTGATGTGTACTGACCCGAGATGAGGATGCCGGCGGCGCTGGTGATGGCGACGGCGATGGCGTGCGCGCGCGGCGCGGCGCGGACGATGTTGCCGCGCCGGCACAGCGCCTTCTCATGGGATGGTATGTGATGTGTACTGACCCGAGATGAGGATGCCGGCGGCGCTGGTGATGGCGACGGCGATGGCGTGCGCGCGCGGCGCGGCGCGGACGATGTTGCCGCGCCGGCACAGCGCCTTCTCATGGGATGGTATGTGATGTGTACTGACCCGAGATGAGGATGCCGGCGGCGCTGGTGATGGCGACGGCGATGGCGTGCGCGCGCGGCGCGGCGCGGACGATGTTGCCGCGCCGGCACAGCGCCTTCTCATGGGATGGTATGTGATGTGTACTGACCCGAGATGAGGATGCCGGCGGCGCTGGTGATGGCGACGGCGATGGCGTGCGCGCGCGGCGCGGCGCGGACGATGTTGCCGCGCCGGCACAGCGCCTTCTCATGGGATGGTATGTGATGTGTACTGACCCGAGATGAGGATGCCGGCGGCGCTGGTGATGGCGACGGCGATGGCGTGCGCGCGCGGCGCGGCGCGGACGATGTTGCCGCGCCGGCACAGCGCCTTCTCATGGGATGGTATGTGATGTGTACTGACCCGAGATGAGGATGCCGGCGGCGCTGGTGATGGCGACGGCGATGGCGTGCGCGCGCGGCGCGGCGCGGACGATGTTGCCGCGCCGGCACAGCGCCTTCTCATGGGATGGTATGTGATGTGTACTGACCCGAGATGAGGATGCCGGCGGCGCTGGTGATGGCGACGGCGATGGCGTGCGCGCGCGGCGCGGCGCGGACGATGTTGCCGCGCCGGCACAGCGCCTTCTCATGGGATGGTATGTGATGTGTACTGACCCGAGATGAGGATGCCGGCGGCGCTGGTGATGGCGACGGCGATGGCGTGCGCGCGCGGCGCGGCGCGGACGATGTTGCCGCGCCGGCACAGCGCCTTCTCATGGGATGGTATGTGATGTGTACTGACCCGAGATGAGGATGCCGGCGGCGCTGGTGATGGCGACGGCGATGGCGTGCGCGCGCGGCGCGGCGCGGACGATGTTGCCGCGCCGGCACAGCGCCTTCTCATGGGATGGTATGTGATGTGTACTGACCCGAGATGAGGATGCCGGCGGCGCTGGTGATGGCGACGGCGATGGCGTGCGCGCGCGGCGCGGCGCGGACGATGTTGCCGCGCCGGCACAGCGCCTTCTCATGGGATGGTATGTGATGTGTACTGACCCGAGATGAGGATGCCGGCGGCGCTGGTGATGGCGACGGCGATGGCGTGCGCGCGCGGCGCGGCGCGGACGATGTTGCCGCGCCGGCACAGCGCCTTCTCATGGGATGGTATGTGATGTGTACTGACCCGAGATGAGGATGCCGGCGGCGCTGGTGATGGCGACGGCGATGGCGTGCGCGCGCGGCGCGGCGCGGACGATGTTGCCGCGCCGGCACAGCGCCTTCTCATGGGATGGTATGTGATGTGTACTGACCCGAGATGAGGATGCCGGCGGCGCTGGTGATGGCGACGGCGATGGCGTGCGCGCGCGGCGCGGCGCGGACGATGTTGCCGCGCCGGCACAGCGCCTTCTCATGGGATGGTATGTGATGTGTACTGACCCGAGATGAGGATGCCGGCGGCGCTGGTGATGGCGACGGCGATGGCGTGCGCGCGCGGCGCGGCGCGGACGATGTTGCCGCGCCGGCACAGCGCCTTCTCATGGGATGGTATGTGATGTGTACTGACCCGAGATGAGGATGCCGGCGGCGCTGGTGATGGCGACGGCGATGGCGTGCGCGCGCGGCGCGGCGCGGACGATGTTGCCGCGCCGGCACAGCGCCTTCTCATGGGATGGTATGTGATGTGTACTGACCCGAGATGAGGATGCCGGCGGCGCTGGTGATGGCGACGGCGATGGCGTGCGCGCGCGGCGCGGCGCGGACGATGTTGCCGCGCCGGCACAGCGCCTCGAACGCGCTGTGCCGCGCCTCCTGCGAGCGTGGACCCGCCCCGCCTGCACACCACAAACAATACATTCAGAAACTACACGTGTAATTAAAAAAAATAACAACAATCGACCTAATTAAAATAACATTCTAACAATGATCTACAACTTGTACAATTTAACTGACAGCGTTTAAATTAACTTAAAAAAGCAACTGTGAAGTTAAAAACACAAGCGCGCGATAAGCTACATTATTAACCGAAAAGAGGTGCAATAAGAGCGACTTCACTATGATTCCACTGTAATCTGATTAGAAAACAAAATACGTTGCCACAAATATAAGTATCTATGGAATTATAATATCGGTGACTACACGGGACTGTACGGGGGGTTGGGTCGTCAATTTACAATAAGAATATTCATAGAGATAAGTTATTCAGATGTCGGTAGGTACCGGAGTCGAGGCTGGTCCGGCTCCCGGCGGGCTCGCAGGCGGCCAGCCCCGAAGGCTCCGCGGCTTCGCCCACCGCCGCCGCAGAGCGCACGCGCGGCAAAGAGCCGCTTCCTAGCACACACACAGAACAAAATAGACCCTATCAGTCAATATCGCCAGTCATAAAAATCAACGTGGTAGATTCTGACTATTCATAAATGCTTTGTTGGCTTACATGAACAAAAACAATTTTGAATTTTGAACGTCAAGCCTAAAACGGCTGATAGACCAATTTAATTCCAGAATTTTTAAAATTATATGCCCTCAGAAAAATAGACAAAACTGACGATCCGCAGATCTCTGTGATGATGAAGTACCGCGAGACTGCAAATTTTTACTTTTTTATGGGTTAAATACCTACTTGATAAAAAAAGTACTTGACTACATTTTTTTTTATTTCCCCTACGATCTGTTCTATTACTCGTTCCGTTCCGGCTTGACGTTAATTTCAGGGATACCATGTATAAAGACGGATTAATCAATCGGCTAGTAGTACATGACATAATTCTCTCCATCCAAAGGTTGTCTGGAAGAGATCGCAGTCTGCGATAAGACCGCCCAATGTACACTATTGTTTTTTATGTTATTCGATATATTCCGAACTTTAGTGTGCAATAAAGAGTTATTCTATTCTATTCTATTCTATAAGCGACGCACTCACCCCCCGCGGCGCGTTGCCCGGCGGCGCGGAAGCGCGCGGCCGTCGCCACGGCGATCCGCAGCTTGTTCCACAGCACTTGCGCGCCGCTGCGGAACATATACCCATATTAATACATCGATCTCAAGTCTAAGAGCGATCTTACGCACTGTTACGGGTCGGGATGCTGGAGACTTTTATAAAAGAGTTTTTAAATAGCTACAATTATTTAATAGAAAAAAGTAATTAAAAATACATTTGAAAATTGTGTCCACATCAGAATCTCACTCCGAACTGCCATATGCAACGCCGCAAGTACTTATCTAGGATTTGACTTCAAATGCGTCACAATTATTTGTATCAAATGGAGTAAACAACTGAAGCCAGGTCAGCAGTTTATTTTATATTAATTAGCCATAATTCATGAAAATATCGACGGAAAATGCCAACTTTCAATCCATGGTAAGTATCAGTTTTCGTTACGACGCCCCTCACACCCTGTATATATTTTTAGGATTTCATATTTAACAAATTGTGGTACGTACCTGGACATGTCCTTGGGCCACTCGCCGTCGAGCATGCAGCGGTTGTAGCAGCCGTAGGTGAGTGCGTTGGGCTGGAGGCCGGCGCGCTTCATCAGGAACAGCAGCTGCACCGCCAGCACGGGCCGCGAGTGGGTCCGGCACAGCTGCATCACCACGCGGTAGCACACCTGCCGATACCGATGGGCTCAGACACTTGCTATATATACTACGGACCGTATTAATAAATCAAATTCAAGTCTGAGATCGGTCTTAGGGAACGAAACCATACAACGTCACCCATTTTGTGGTGACCACCCGTAGTATATGCCAAGAACCTCTCTAGTTTTCAAGTACTAATTCTTAAATAAGCACGGATGTCAATATGTTTTTGCAAACTCTGCGCGCCTTATTTGAATATAGCTCGAAAAAGCACGAGATTTTCCATGTAGCAAAGTTGTTCCGTGTACCAAAACTGTCCCACAAAGCCGATAGTTTGAGATTTACAAAGTTAAGTTGCAAAAAAAAATAGTATACCCATTTTGTATCACCTAGTAGATAACACTGCAAAAACAGAAACGTATAGAGTTACAGTGAAACTTACCTCATCGCAAGGCACTTTCAACTTGGTAGCACGGTCCAATAGTTCGTATGCGGCTCTCAGGGTCGCGTGTTCCCTTCCCCGATTCAGCATTATCCGACACGGCAGCGACAGGAAATAGAGGGAGTAGCAGGCGCCTAGTAAACACCTCGCCCACGCATCGGCCGATAAACTGGCTTTACGGGCTAACCTGAAAGAGAGAACATTAATTACGAATCGTTGGTCGCGCGCGATCATTTTGGGTCTTATTTTAGTAATGCACGACATTTTGTATGGTGACTTAGTAGTTGTGCAGTAGTGCAGCGCGGAGGGCGGCAGCTGCAATTATAATGGAGGTAGTACCTCTGCGCGGCGGCGACCTCGTGGCGGGTGCGGCGCGCGCCGGGCTCGGCGTCGGCCAGCGACTCGGCGGAGTGCAGCGCGGAGGGCGGCAGCTGCAATTATAATGGAGGTAGTACCTCTGCGCGGCGGCGACCTCGTGGCGGGTGCGGCGCGCGCCGGGCTCGGCGTCGGCCAGCGACTCGGCGGAGTGCAGCGCGGAGGGCGGCAGCTGCAATTATAATGGAGGTAGTACCTCTGCGCGGCGGCGACCTCGTGGCGGGTGCGGCGCGCGCCGGGCTCGGCGTCGGCCAGCGTCTCGGCGGAGTGCAGCGCGGAGGGCGGCAGCTGCAATTATAATGGAGGTAGTACCTCTGCGCGGCGGCGACCTCGTGGCGGGTGCGGCGCGCGCCGGGCTCGGCGTCGGCCAGCGACTCGGCGGAGTGCAGCGCGGAGGGCGGCAGCTGCAATTATAATGGAGGTAGTACCTCTGCGCGGCGGCGACCTCGTGGCGGGTGCGGCGCGCGCCGGGCTCGGCGTCGGCCAGCGACTCGGCGGAGTGCAGCGCGGAGGGCGGCAGCTGCAATTATAATGGAGGTAGTACCTCTGCGCGGCGGCGACCTCGTGGCGGGTGCGGCGCGCGCCGGGCTCGGCGTCGGCCAGCGACTCGGCGGAGTGCAGCGCGGAGGGCGGCAGCTGCAATTATAATGGAGGTAGTACCTCTGCGCGGCGGCGACCTCGTGGCGGGTGCGGCGCGCGCCGGGCTCGGCGTCGGCCAGCGACTCGGCGGAGTGCAGCGCGGAGGGCGGCAGCTGCAATTATAATGGAGGTAGTACCTCTGCGCGGCGGCGACCTCGTGGCGGGTGCGGCGCGCGCCGGGCTCGGCGTCGGCCAGCGACTCGGCGGAGTGCAGCGCGGAGGGCGGCAGCTGCAATTATAATGGAGGTAGTACCTCTGCGCGGCGGCGACCTCGTGGCGGGTGCGGCGCGCGCCGGGCTCGGCGTCGGCCAGCGACTCGGCGGAGTGCAGCGCGGAGGGCGGCAGCTGCAATTATAATGGAGGTAGTACCTCTGCGCGGCGGCGACCTCGTGGCGGGTGCGGCGCGCGCCGGGCTCGGCGTCGGCCAGCGACTCGGCGGAGTGCAGCGCGGAGGGCGGCAGCTGCAATTATAATGGAGGTAGTACCTCTGCGCGGCGGCGACCTCGTGGCGGGTGCGGCGCGCGCCGGGCTCGGCGTCGGCCAGCGACTCGGCGGAGTGCAGCGCGGAGGGCGGCAGCTGCAATTATAATGGAGGTAGTACCTCTGCGCGGCGGCGACCTCGTGGCGGGTGCGGCGCGCGCCGGGCTCGGCGTCGGCCAGCGACTCGGCGGAGTGCAGCGCGGAGGGCGGCAGCTGCAATTATAATGGAGGTAGTACCTCTGCGCGGCGGCGACCTCGTGGCGGGTGCGGCGCGCGCCGGGCTCGGCGTCGGCCAGCGACTCGGCGGAGTGCAGCGCGGAGGGCGGCAGCTGCAATTATAATGGAGGTAGTACCTCTGCGCGGCGGCGACCTCGTGGCGGGTGCGGCGCGCGCCGGGCTCGGCGTCGGCCAGCGACTCGGCGGAGTGCAGCGCGGAGGGCGGCAGCTGCAATTATAATGGAGGTAGTACCTCTGCGCGGCGGCGACCTCGTGGCGGGTGCGGCGCGCGCCGGGCTCGGCGTCGGCCAGCGACTCGGCGGAGTGCAGCGCGGAGGGCGGCAGCTGCAGCGCGCCGCCCAGCGGCCGCCCCCGCCCGCTGCACTCCGCCATCGTCGCCGCGTCCAGCTCGAACTTCTCGTACGTGTATGTCGCCTCTAGAAAACAACTTCACAGTTAAACCCTCCCGATCCCTCGCTTATTTCGTCCACTTCACCGATATCACCGTAGAATTTGAAAGTTTTCATCTATAGAAGTAAATAAAATTGAAGTTTTATATAATTGTGATATAATTGTTTTAGGCCCGTATTAATAAATCAATCTCAAGTCAGAAAGCAGTATCTAATAATACACTTATGACATATAATTTTCCACTGCCATAACATAAGAATGTCCTTTCCAAGATCGTTTTATTAATACGGCCCTTAGTTTTATATTCCCTAGTCATATAAATCCGAACCTTTCTCTGGCTCGGGCGCGAGCACCAGCACGGTGCGCTCGGCGGCGGCGGCGGTGTCGGCGCCGAGCAGCGGCGCGGGCGCGGCGGCGCGCTCGATGCACTCGTCGAAGAACGTCAGCCCCGCGTCCGGCTCGTACACGAACGAACGCTCCTCAATGAACCGCGTGAACATTTGCGTCCGCATCATCAGCGTGAAGAACCGCTGCTGCGTCTAACATAAACATTTACCCCGGTGGTGGATTTACAAATTTCCAATTATAGGCTGTAAAGTTTATGCCACCCTTGCCTCTACAATTGTCATGTCCTAGATTAGGCCGATTACTGGTTGGGGGGCGGCGAACTAGCTGTTTTACTCTTGATTTGGAAGTTCGCTACACCAAATTTAGAATAACAAGGGAGAGGGGAAAGTCATCGTCAAAATTTGTTGCAGAGTTCTAACGGTCCCCAAGTTTGCCGCCCCAAAAATCTGCCGCCCTAGGTTCCACTACTACTCGTAAATCCGCCACTGATTTACCCCCTTATTAATAAACGTGGATTAGCGGGCGAATAGTTACACACTAAATTATCTCCGTCTGTCATCAGTAATTTGACATTCGAAAGAGGAAGACAAAGCATGGTGTACAACCGCTGTATCAACTGTCAGGGTGTATCGACATACCAAAATAATAAATTAGGTACAGTCGGGAAATTAAAAGGTTTAAGGTGAAGGTGCCTGTCTAGCCCGCGAAGTTCAAATTTTTTGAGTTCTTTTAAATTTTTTCAAAATCTGACAATAATAAAAGACAAATTTTGTAATTCGCGAAAAAGACCGTGTGCAGTGCATTTATTAATACATTTTTTTTACTCTTAATATTATCACGGTGGATATGATACTAGTAAATCACTATATATACAAAAATTGCCAGATTATCTGGATAGCTGTCGTTCTTGAAATGTTTTAGAGTAAGTTGGATATATTAATAAATGCACTGCACACGGTCTTTTTCGCGAATTACAAAATTTGACTTTTATTATTTTTTTGGCCTCTTACAATTGGGTCAAGCCCAATATGATTCTGCCAATGTCGAGTAACGAATACCAATAACAAACACAATTAATAACAGTACAATAAAAAAATGTGACCGTCCACTTGGAAAACCAAAATGGAGGACCTTTAATAACATTGTCAAATTATGATTGCCACGATATTACGTGTGTAGTATGTGACATTGACAGGTCCTAGGAATAACAATAGTGTTAATAAACATTAAAACCAAAGAGGATATAATTACTACGTATATCAAAAATATTAATGGCAGGTCAAACCATTAAACAAGTTAAAAAAAACAAACAACTTTGTTCTGAGTAAATTTAACATTTGTTTTAGAACATGCAACTGTCTGTTCTATGACTTAGGTTTGAAACGTTATATGTGCTCGCAACACGATAAATGAATCAATTTGAAAATTGGTTAAGGCTAAAGCGCCCATCTAGCCCGCGAAGTTCAAATTTTTTGAGTTCTTTTAGAATTTTTTCAAAATCTGACAATAATAAAAGACAAATTTTGTAATTCGCGAAAAAGACCGTGTGCAGTGCATTTATTAATATATTCAACTTACTCTAAAACATTTCAAGAACGACAGCTATCCAGATAATCTGGCAATTTTTGTATATTTAGTGATTTACCAGTATCATATCCACCGTGATAATATTTAGAGTAAAATAAATGTATTAATAAACGCACTGCATACTGTGTTTTTCGCAAATCACAAAATGTTGTCTTAAATGTTTTCAGATTTTGGATAAACTATAAAAATACTCGAAAATTTTGAATTTCGCTGGCTAGACAGGCGCCTTCACCTTAAAAATCATCCCGTAATGCGTACATTATAATTAAACAGATTGGAAGAACCAACAGCACGGTTGAAAGTTACGAATTTGTCGATGCCACTTCTAAGGTAAGCGATACTGTAACCGGGCCTTTATAACAAAAAAATCGTAACGAATACAATATCCCATCTCTTTCGCATGCACAAAGCAAGGTAGAGCTAGCTAGAGATCGAAGTTAACTTAATCATCATTCCACAGAATAATAAGTCATAGACGCCGCATAGCCGGGCACCCTCGCTCGCCTAGCATATGCATTGCCACTGCATATTATGTATGACGGCACCTCACATTTTGATTTGGTCCATTCACGGCACGACCTTGAACGGACCAATCAAAATTCACCGTTTTCCCCAATTATACCCCGCCAACTTTTAACAATTGCATTCTCACACAATAGTGGACGTAAGCGGTGTCTTATCTTATTGGTCTGTCTTGTGAACATAATCATATAATATATCTATATAAAACCAACCCACATGTACTTTTGCAATGTGGAACCGACCTATTTGCACTTGCACTAGGGTTGGTTTTGGTCTGCAGACATATGTATGGGTTGGTTCGTTTTTGCAAATCTGTGTCCAATTTACCTTATCTCTGGACCGTAGGAAGGCGTCCATATGGAACAGCGCGTGTGGGTCGGTGGTGCCGATGGTGGGCGCCTTGGTTATTGGTATCAGATAGTTCCTGTACCCTTGCAGCGTCATCGCCATGAATCGGAGGAAAGCCTCTTGGATTTTTAACTCTAAGCTTTGCTGTAAAACGAAATGTAATGTAATGCTATAGTAATAGAGGATATTATAGATTAGACGGCGATAACTAAAATAACAAAAAATAAATAATTTTGCCCTTTTGACGTCCCACTCCTGGGCACGGGCCTCCCTTTACTACAGGGGGGATTCAGGCCGTAATTCCTCACGATGTTTTCCTTCACCGTAAGCAAGTGATAAAAATATATAAATAATGATTCGCACATAATTTAGAAAAACCCAGAGGTGCGAGCCGGGGTTTGAACCCAGGACCCGCAAGACGCGTGCTTAAGCTATCGGCTATCACTGCAAACAAAAGACTACTAAAATAACAAACGAATTTATGAAATTGCAGTGTGCGGTGGGCGCAGTAGTGAGTTGTCATCTCGCTCACACTCATGTAATTTGTTACTGAGATGCTTAATTATAAGACAATTTAAATAATGTACCTCCTTTTTCCTCTTTTGAAAATCCCTATCTAAACTCGACGTTGGTTCTCCATTGTACTTTATATCACTTGAATGATGCACTGGTGATGCTGAAATACAAAATAATGTTAATACTCAAATTCTGGATACAAAATATAGGTTTGAAGATGTTTCCTTGTACTCACATGGCCTAATATTTCCGTACAGTGATTCTAATGTATGACGGAGCGCCCTTGCTTGTCGCTTCGGTAGCAGTTTCAACGATATATGCCGTTGGGATTCACATACCTGCAATAAAATAATACACACAGCCTTTTAAATTCCCATCTCCTTTCATGATCACAAAAAAAATATCAAATGTATGTAATAGACATATTGTATCTGACGAAAATATATTTTTTCTTGAAACCCAAATCAGCAAACAACCTCCCCTCCCCCTCGCACGTTGTAAAGAGGAGTGAGACAAAGGAAGAGGAACGGAGCCGGAAGACTACGAAACGTTTCGCGTACGAAACGCAGCTCTAATAGTTACTTAACGCCGATTTTCTGTGCATGCGTTCTGTATTTAAAGGCTTAGCTCTACCAACATGGCTCCACCCACTTTAAATATGATCTTATTTAAGTGTACGGAGGAATTAACTTACCGTTATATTATTTGTATCTAGATCAACGCAGGTCACATCGGGCGGTGGTTCGTACAGATCGAAAAATCTAGAATCAACGCCGATCAGATACGGTAGCGGGGCGTGTAATACTTCAGCTAAACCTACAATCAAAACATGGCAAATTAGAACCGTGCTGCCATTGGAATAAGGATTCAACTATGATGGAATATTACTTACCTAAAGGGCACAGTGGTATGTAAGGGCATTGCCATTTGAAAGGGAATAGAAGACTGGAGACTGCTTCCGAGACTGCTGTTAACGTGTCAGGTCTGTGAACAATATTATTTTTCATTACTCATACACTGAAAGTAGGTCTGAAGTTGCCTGAGGAGCGGGTTGAAAGTAATACTTTTCTGGCCCGGGAGAATCACTTTCAACTGACAGCTGTCAAATTATAAAAAAAAAACTAGTTCCATTTCTATGGAACCATGTTCAAACTTTTTCTACAGTCACTCAATTACAGCACGATGTAAAATTGAAATAACATAAAGTTGAGTATTAAATAAAGAATATATACTTTTAAATTACTTAATTATAATTTAGTTTCAACAATTTCTTTAAAATAACATAGATTTGGTCAAAATATTTAAAAATGAAAATTAAAAATACTGGCTAAATAATGAAGTTGGCCGGCCAACGAAAAAAAACAAAATAGGCGGCAATCCGATCTTTTTTTTTTCGAGTTGTAGAGTATTGTTCATGCTTCCTTGTATTATTTCTTTAGCCAATTCCTGTTTTTATTTTTATTTTCCTTGTATTCGTAATGAAAAGCACAGTGTTTACCTCGGGTGAAAGACTTATTTTGTCCCTCGAACTATTAGCGCCCTCGCTACGCTCGGGCGCCAAACCCCGTCTCGGGAAAAATAAGTCACTTTCACCACTCGTGTAACAATGTACTATTTTTATGTTGCGTTCATAAAAGAGTATTTTATAAACTTGTATTCATAAATCCATATCCACTCTAAGAGAGAACTTAGTACGTTGTCATTTTATTAAAGACATTTCCAAGATTGTGCTCGTATTTTTGGCGATAAGTGATAAATTTATTTTGACACTTTTGTTATAATTTCCAACACTTATGTTTCTTTGATTTATAATGTGTAATGTTTGAGGAATATTAACAATTATATATGTTAATTAATATGTGCGAGTGCGGGCAATTTCAAGAAGTGGTAAAACATAATTATTTGGTTTTCCAAAAGTCTGGTAATTTGTCTGAGAAAAGTATCCAACACATACTTCCAAGGCAGAAACCCCGGACAAAGACAACTTGTCAACGACATTGTCAACTCTAAAGTTGACAATGTCGTTCACAATTCTAAAATTGGCAGTATAGACTAGTAGTTCCCTCACCTGTTCTAGGGACGAATCTTTGTACTACCCACAGTTCCGAATTTAAAATAACAAGTGTGAATGCGCACCTGAGTGAATGTATGAGTATCTTCTGCTCGGTGATGGCGAGCGCTAGCACCAGCAGACAGTTGTCGGGCCCCAGGTTGTAGAGCAGCTGGCGGAAGCTGGCGCCGCTGCGCACCAGCGGCTGGTCGTCGCGCCGCGTCACTATGACGCGCGCGTGCTGGGACAGCTGCGCGAACAACACACACACCAATCAACCACCAGTAGACGCCAGTTCATCATCACCTTGCCCTTATCCCACACTAGGTGGGGTCGGCGCAGCACGTTCTGTTCTTCCATTCAAGCCTATCATCCGTCATCTCTGCACTCACTCCCTTTTCGGTCATACCCTCTTCCACGCAGTTCATCCACGTCTTTTTAGGACGTCCCCTACCCCGACTACCGCTGACTATCATACCCATCGTCTTTTTGACCGTATGATCATCCTCTCTTCGCATAACATGTCCATACCACGCTAACCTTCCGCTCTTTATTTTCTCTGTCACCCGAGCTACTTTCAGGCTTCCTCTTATATACTCATTTCTAATTTTATCCATCCTTGTTACACCACACATCCATCTCAACATTCGTATTTCACATTCCAGTAGACGCCAGTTATGCCCGTATTATTAAATCGATCTCAAGTCTGAGAGTGATCAATTCACTCTTATGTGATCCCAGTACATAATACAAAATTCTAGATTGTGAGGCAGAAGACTTGCAGACTTGTTTGCCTTCCTTCCCAGCTGTTCTTCTTATACGTTATTTTTAAACTATGTATTGTATGTGGCTATTATTTAAAAAAATAATAATATTCCTGAAGATGGCAGCACTATACTCCGGACTAGTTGGAAGATAAATTGAAAGATTCTATGATACCATTATATTTTTATACTATAAATCCACATGGCGTGGCAACTAGTGATTCAGTCTTACCTGTAATAAAATTCTTGGGTCCGGAAATGGCACTTCCTCCAATAATTGTGTTATATACCTTTCAATAGGTATATTTAAAGGTTCTTTACTCCATGACATTTCCTGAAAAAAATGTACTGCATTACTTATACATATCAAGGGAATATTTATTCAAAATTGTATGTCATTCAATCAAATTGGGACATGGGTAAGTCTTATGAATCTTGCAAATCTACTATATAAAAATAAGTCGGGTTTTCCTTCCTGACGCTATAACTCCAAAACGCACGAACCGATTTCCACGGTTTTGCATTCGTTGGAAAGGTCTCGGGCTCCGTGAGGTTTATAGCAAAGAAAATTCAGGAAAAAATTCAACAGAACGCGGACGGAGTCGCGGGGCACAGCTAGTAACAATATAAAATTGTGTGAGCTTCTAACTTAGTTTGACCTAAGACAAATCGAAAGTAGATTATTATTTATTAGTGCCACTGGCCAAATCCGAAACTAAAGGGAAAATTTGTCACTTTTCTTTTTCGCTTATCGCTTGACACTACTTTCAAATATTTGCTCCTTATCCCCCTTATCCTTAGAGGTAGTTGTGACAATTTTGTTTTTTTTATCAACTGTTTTTAGACTGTCTATGTCACGCAGAGGACTTTATTGTATCATATATGAGCATCGCAGTTAGAGTAACCATTTATAAACGGTATACTCACAATCGTATATCATAATTTCTATAGTTATGATTATCACTTGCTTACGGTGAAAGAAAACATCGTGAGGAAACCTGCATGTCTGAGAAAATCTAACCAATTTTCGAAAGACGTGTGAAATCCGCCAACCCCCACTAGGCCAGCGTGGTGGATTACGGCCTGAATCCCCCTCGTAGTGAGGGGAGGCCCGTGCCCAGGAGTGGGACGTCAAAGACGGCTAAATTATTATATAATTACAAGTATGTAAAGGAGCCATCGTTCGAAGGTGTCGCTGAAGGGCCAGCGCGAGAGCAGGCAGATGCTCTTGACGGCGTGCAGCGAGTGCGTGGCGTGCGACACGCCCGCGCGCCAGCCCAGCTGCTCCATCTGGTACTCCGTCAGCCGCAAGTGCGAGAAGCTCTCGTAGAACGTCACCGCCGAACCGTACACCTGGCAGGTGGGCCGAACAATATCGATCGATAAATAACAATACGTAGAGCGCAGTATTAAATAACTCTAAATTGAAAATTTAAAAACCCCCGATGACCTTTTCATCAAATGTATACTTTACCTAGTTCGTCCAAATAACGCTAAAATTATATTAAATTAGTTTCTTTTCTGTATTTTTTCTCAATGGCGGAGCAGCGCCCTCTAGAATTATTATTGCGTAATATTCCATGACCATTAACAAAATTTAACGCGTGCGCGTATCCATCATTTGACACGTGACTTATGGAACGTCTTTAGTTCATACACAAATCTCATATAAAAATTGATAAAATATCATTTTTTTCCAGAATCCGGGAAACTTTTCAAATTTATAATATTGTAAAAAGCCAGTTCAGACTATTACGATCATTTAAAAATATGATAAAGCGAAATCGTTTCAGCCGTTCTCAAGTGATGCAAAGATATTATTCCAATGAGCCCAAATTTCGATCGGATTCGAGCCGTGGAAGTTGGTTTTGGCTGTGAATGTGGCTTTTTCAACCTACAAAAGAGCTGATGATCTTCAAACGGCTGAACCGATTTTCATGAAACATAGCTAAGAACACTCTCGATCAGAATACCTATCTAACAAAAAAAACAAAATTGAAATCGGTTCATCAGCTTGGGCGCTACGTTGCCACAGACAGACACACAGATACACAGATACACATGTTAAACTTATAACACCCGTCGTTTTTCGTCGGGGGTTAAAAAACAACTTATTAAAGGAGGTCGCTATTAAATGTATGGACAAAAACCCATTTAGCGGAAAAGGGAAGATCTTCCAGCCAGGCGGGTGTCATGCCTGGCGGGGCGGCCGCTATGCCCCGCTGGTTATTCTCGGGGTCTTGTATATATAGTCACGATGCTTGCGAGACTTAATATCGTGATTCAGTTTTTCTATGAAGAATCCGCACATTGTATTGAGGCGCTGCATTTAGCGCCACTTGTCCGTTTCTGTCGGCGACGTGAATGTGAGGTCGCCACACCCATAATCGTCAAAAACGATTTATGTCATCCGAAATGAAAAAAAATACTATTCTTATTTAATATTTTTGTGAAGGTATTTATGACTATTATATTTTTTTTTATTTGCCGTCGCTTTTCTTCTTGCTACTTTGATAATCACGGGTCGCCGTTTTATTTAAAAATGTTAACCCCTGGTTCACCCAATTGATAGGAAAGGAGACATTTAAAAGTTCTTATTTTTTTGTTTATGGTTAGGCAAAATAGTGACAGACGAACAAAAATATATGTTCTACTCAAAAGCCTGACTTTTATTCCGGAAATATAAACGATTGCAATTCAATTAGTTATTTCATAATGGTCAATCAATAAAATATCGTTATTGCACCGATAACGTTACTAGGGCTTAGATCGATCTTGGAAATGTCATCCTTATGTCAAACCAGTACAAAATGACTTCTCAAAAGCCTACTTAAGATCGCTCTCAGACATGAGGTAAATCTAAAACTATCGGCTTTGTGAGACAGTTGAAGTACTAATGGTTTTGTAGACTTATGAAATCTGTCAACAGCTGTATCCCTGTAACACCTTTTGTTTATCAAGTTTCCTCCAACGCTGATAGTTTTAGAATTACAAAGATAAGTTTTGAAAAAAAAGTATACCCTTTCTGTTTCAACCTGTATTAATACGGGCCAAGGTACCTTGTAAGTAGCGTCGGCCACGGTCAACACGAATGTTGAGAATACTGGTTTAGGCATCGCTGCGTTGTTAGGCCATAGCTCGAGTGTAGCTCCCATCGGTAAACAAAACAGAGGCACCGAAGTTGGAAACGTTATATTTCTTCGCTCTGTTGTTGGGTACCTGTAATGATATAACACAATTAGTTGTCAGTAATTAGGTACGGTAGTGGATGACGGAGTTTAATAATAATAATGTACTATGGGTATCGTACAATGGACTGGGGGCGATCCCATTGACCTGAGAAAATTTTCGAAAGGCCATATCCGAAATTTGCCCCGGCGGGAATCGAACCCGCAACCATAATTACAATTAGTTATAATAATAACAATAATAAAAATTAACCCCTTTTTATTGTCCACTCGGAAGCAATAATAATAGAACATTTGTAAGTAAGGTAAGCCCATCCAAAACACAGTGCCGTCTAGGGACGCTTGAAAGATGCTAAGTTTTATAGTGTAAAGCGTAGGACGCCGCAGTTGCCACCGCTCTGTATACATACATATATCGTGTAACGCTACTGACGCTTAGCACGGATAGAGTGACCGCGCGGCGACGCGCCAAACGTTCGTATAGAAGCTTCGCTTCAAAACGATTTGACTTTTGACTCTGAAATATCCGTCATCGATCAAATCCGGGTTAATTGGAAGTTGATCCCAATATAAATCCAGAAAGTGGGTGCGGCTATATGTTTTTACGAAAGAAGTAGGCAAGAACATTCGGCTGTCGCTTCCGGCCACAGGCACGATCATCAGCTATCGGTGTGGTAGAGCCAAGCTGTAGCCAACTGACTACAGCTCATACACGGGCTAGATAGGCCGGGGTAGTACCACCCACTCACAGAAGATAGTTTTATACGCTGAGTAAGAGAGCCGGAAGCCCAACCCTCCCTTCCCCTACCTCTGTCCCACTCCCGTATAGATCGGCAAAGTGCGAACTTTTAGTATTGCAAGCGTCTATAGAATACGTTTAGAATATAATAGAATAACTCTATATTGTACCTACACCGGAGTTTGAATTTGAGATTAAGTAACATAATAATACAGTAGTAGCATTATTATTATGCTTAACATCAGGCAGGTCGTCCTGCTTGTATGCTGGACTTACTTATTTATCCTATTAATATCATAAATGTGAAAGTTTGTGAGTGTAGATGTATGTTTGTTACTCCTTCACACAAAAACTACTAAATGGATTTGGATGAAATTTGGAACACAGATAGTTTATAACCGGGATTAACACATAGGATACTTTTTATCCCGATAATCCCGAAATTTTTGTTAAGTTAAATACTACGCGGACGAAGTCGGTGGGAACAGCTAATCTAATAAAAATAATCTCTATTTCCTTGGTCTCTGGCTGGAGCGCACTTCTGGCTGGAACGCACTTGCGCTCGCCCTCTGTCCGGGTGAAGTTGTTATGGCCACTCTGGCCAACAACATATAGTCATATCAAAAAAAAAAAATCCTTGGTCATCGCATCACGCGTGAACGGGTGGAACGATTTCGCTAATTATTTTTTTGGCGTGTCTATTATTGTCAGGAGAAGGTTCTTATAAAATAAAAAATTAAGAAAGTTGAGCGGAACAATCCGAATTCAATATTCAAAGTTAAGACATGACAACGTCTGTCGGGTCAGCTAGTATATAAAAAAAAAACATGGCACAGTCAACATGTTAATATGTTAATAAGTCTATAATTTGATCTTAGTAATATACATACTTTAGACGCCACACATCCGGATTAGGATATTGACTTAACTAATTCACAGACAATATCTGGTTCAGTCATTAACATCGTTGTTGCCGGTGACTCATGAATGATAGGAGCTTTTGTATGCAAAGCATTTGAATAAAAAAGTATTTAAGCGCATAAGTATACGGTTACACTCGCAGACCTCTATTTAATACAGTGAACCGGTTGTATTATATAGGTTGAAACAGAAAGGGCATACTTTTTTCAAAACTTAACTTTGTAATTCTAAAACTATGAGCTTTGGAAGAAACTTGAAAAACAAAAGGTGTTATAGGGATACAGCTGTTGACAGTTTTCATAAGTCTACGAAACCTTTAGTACTTCAACTGTCCTACAAAGCTGATAGTTTTAGATTAACAAAGTAAAGTTGCAAAAAAATAGTATTCCCTTTCTGTTTCACCTAGTATAAACCAGGCATTTTGTATCGAATTCAAAAACGTAAGTCGAACAGGGGGGTTATTTTAAATAATTAGAATCGATATAGGAAACTATAAGTCAAATACTCTATTTGATATGGTTAGATTACAATTTTGATATCGTTGTCTAACTTCAGAAATATACAGTCTATTTTGGGTTTCGTATTGTTTCCCTGGACCCTCACTATTGCTATCAGCAAAGCGCGAAAATGCCAAGAAAATCGACCCATTATGACATTTCTTGCCAGCCCAACGTATTTATTAGAGGTCAGTAGTTGCAGTGCAATCTCTACGAGATGTCTGACTAATGAGAGTACATAACCCGGTACCTATTTCAATAGTCGGTTCGGAAGCGCTAATTACAGACATATGTAAGTTATAGTTAGCGCACACGTTTGTTAGCTAGAGATCCACCGCTGGACTTGGGTGCTGCTGGGTGCTGCTGGGTGCTACTGGGTGCTTAATAAACCCTTGTTAATTACGATAACTAATTTGCATCGACTAAGGAAAAACGGTTAAAAGTGCGTTCATACTTGCATCGCTTTTTTAAAGGTTATTGTGTCGCTGAGTGTATTGAACTACTTTTATTTCGTTTTTATTTCTAAGATATCATATTAAAAATTTTATTGTATTCAAATTATGACCCGATTAAATAGTAAGCTGAATTAGGAGGTCATTTAGGAATTATCTTGTTAATAATGCTGGTAGAAAAGAGATATGTTACCTGAATAGTACATCCGGTTTGTAGGATATCAATGGAGGACGGTTCATTGACTTCTTGTAACACAGAAAAACATCGCTGCCCATTAAACCTGGAATACAATAGAATATAAGCTGAGTTACATTGTAAAGAGGTTATTTTAGTATTATCTGTACCTACTTATTACAGCAAAGGTGACACTACTTAAATATTGTTCGAGTCTGTTAAAAAACGCAACAAACTTCTATGTTATGTTTACATTGTATTTTATATTAACCTTTATACATGTTTTTCTGCTTTTATCTGAATATCATACATTAATTAGTGTTCATAATATATTACTTAAGTGTTAAGAACAGCTTGTTACACTGTAGTTCTACTATGATTTTATACGATCCCTAGTTGCTAGTCGCAATTGTTAGTGCCTCTGTTGGCCGTTACACATTCTACAGCGCCCCTTTACATTACAAATATTTTACGTAACCGCTAGCGCCTGACGACAAGCGTAAAACCAATGGTAGAACAACAGAATCCAGATGCGAAATCTCGTAAATTTTACAAATTGTATTGACTCTCGTTGAAGCGTCAATAGCCTAATAGTTAGAGGGGCCGCCCTCTTAACTGAGAGGTTTCTGGTTCGATCCCCATCCTGGCCATTGAACTATTGACGTAAGCCCACTCATAACACAAGCGTTAGCTTAGCCGGATGGGCTATCGGGGATACTAGTAATGTGATAAACTCACATTTATATAGATGAAACAGAATGGGTTATTTTTTGCAACTTTACTTTGTAAATGTAAAACTATCGGCTTTGTGGGACAGTTGAAGTACTAAAGGTTTTGTAGACTTGTGAAATCTGATAACAGCTGTATCGCTGTAACACCTTTTGTTCTTCAAGTTTCCTCCATAGCTGATAGTTTTAGAATTACAAAGATAAGTTTTGAAAAAAAAGTATACCCGTTCTGTTTCAACATATAGTAATCTTTTAAAAATAAAAATAAATAACTCTTACCTTTATTCAAATTCTTGGATATCATACAGAATGCGTGCGGTGGTAACTCCCCTTTGCTTGCGATGATAACGCATATATCGACAACGACGAGCGCGTTACACGGCGCGCCTGTGTGCGCCCGCCTATACGTGATGAACGTTTTGGCTGAAGAGTTGTTCACGTTGGCCTCGTGCTGGCCAACCGACATGCGGATCATCTCCGCGTCCGCCATGAGGCGCTCTTTCCCATCGTACATAACACCTGGGAAGGCAAATTTCTATTTTAATTTCCATGAATTTATATATGCAACTGGTCGCGCACTTGATTTATTGTTCAACTAGTGGTTAGAGGGGCCGCCCTCGTAACTGAGAGGTCTCGGATTCGATCCCCATTCTGGCCACTAAACTATTGACGCGAGCCCACTCCTAAACAAGCGTTTGCTTAGACGGAGGGGCTATCGGGAATACTAGTAATGTTCTTGTAACTAGCGACTCACCCCGGCTTCGCACGGGTATTTTTTATCAGCGTTTCTCTACTCTATTTTGCATGTGTTATACATATAAACCTTCCTCTTGAATCACTCTATATATTTAAAAAAAACCGCATCAAAATCCGTTGCGTAGTTTTAAAGATCTAAGCATACATAGGGACAGACAGCGGGAAGCGACTTTGTTTTATACTATGTAGTGATATGCCATTGTACTTTATTCACATAACTTAAAGTTTATTATACTCTAACACTTCACTAGACAAAAAAACTAGTCGATGGAGATTATCTTTGGTGAAACTGTATCCCTCTTAGTTAGAGTAGGTCTAGTCATGATCATTTTACAGTTGATATAGGTAGCGTTTAGTGTTTTAACAATAAGAGCTTTTTTCTATAAAGGCCTACAGTGCCTAATCTATCTATGAAGGAGCTTGGCTTATTGTTCGCCAGATGCTATTTCATTCTGTATAAGACACGATTCGTTGTACCAACACGGTCAACTTTAGTTCAATAGATGTATTTTCAATCATAAAATCATCACCCATGCTTACAGCGACGCAAAAAGTTTCATTGTCGTCAAAAAGTTGTGTTAAGGTGAAGGCGCCTGTCTAGCCCGCGAAATTCAAAATTTTCGAGTATTTTTATAGTTTATCCAAAATCTGAAAACATTTAAGACAACATTTTGTGATTTGCGAAAAACACAGTATGCAGTGCGTTTATGAATACATTTATTTTACTCCAAATATTATCACGGTGGATATGATACTAGTAAATCACTAAATATACAAAAATTGCCAGATTATCTGGATAGCTGTCGTTCTTGAAATGTTTTAGAGTAAGTTGGATATATTAATAAATGCACTGCACACGGTCTTTTTGCGAATTACAAAATATGTCTTTTATTATTGTCAGATTTTGAAAAAATTCTAAAAGAACTCAAAAAATTTGAACTTCGCGGGCTAGACGGGCGCTTTAGCCTTAAGCAAAAAGTATCGAATTAAAATCTGTCAAATTGATTGTGATTACAAAAAATAACTGAACACCGCACGCAATGGAATCGTAACATTAGCGCACGAAAATACGTGGACGGACGAACGCCCTTCATTATTATACATATTTAATTATTCTACAATTTTATAGACTAGTATAGGCATTCGACTGTCTGTATTATAATTATTTTAAATTATTAGAGCGTGAAAATTTATTCCTAAGTCTCATGATATTATAAACATTTTACTGAGTGCATAAATAGTGCCTATGTATAATGTGATTATGATTATGATTTTACGTTACCCTAGCTAGAAAGAAGTTAAGCATAACTATACTAGGTGATACAAAATGGGTATACTATTTTTTTTGCAACTTAACTTTGTAAATCTCAAACTATCGGCTTTGTGGGACAGTTGAAGTACTAAAGGTTTTGTAGACTTGTGAAATCGGTCAACAGCTGTATAACACCTTTTGTTTTTCAAGTTCCCTCCAAAGCTGATGGTTTTAGAATTACAAAGTTAAGTTTTGAAAAAAAAAGTATACCCATTATGTGTCACCTTGTATATTTTTGAGACAACCCTAGAATCAACAAAAAAGGAAATGTTTGCGTAGAAAATTAAGTCACTAAAATATTACACACAACTCGAAATTCTGATGTTTTGTTTGCCACGCAAACTCTATTTATAAGACCGACCAATTTAAGCTTTATCGAATTGTTTCCGTTCACGAGGAGTATAGGTATTGTTGATGCAAGTGCCCACGCTTAAGAACCAAGAATATAAAATACAGTATATAAATTGTATCATAATCTGTATAGTCATACTGGTTATTGTAACCATCATGTCCTGCGTTTGTTCTTATTCTGTGACGGGATGACGTGATTTCTTTGATTCGCTGAATGAACCTAGGCGTATTAATTGTGAAGATCAAGATCGTACGTGAGAAGTATGTAATTTAGATCTTAGACAATTCAGTGGTATGGCCCCAAACTAAGCAAAGCTTGTACTATGGGTACCGTACAATGGACTAGGGGCGATTCTAGTAACAGCCAGACCTGGGTAAATGACGAAAGGCCATTTCCGAAATTTGCCCCGGCGGGAATCGAACTCGCAACCACCATGTGGTTTGAGCCGAGCGGCCTACGCTCGAACTTCTGCGCCAAGCGGTAATAAAAATTTAATAATGCATTGGTCTAGAAACGATATATTCCATAAATGCCGCTTTTCCATGCCATACATACATAATTTATTGTTGTTCCGAGGGCGGCCGTGTGACCTTACCGTACCAAGAAAGGTCTATAGTATCTATATAGTATACAAGCTGAGCCCGCGACTTCGTCCGCGTGGAATTTAACTTAGCAAAAAGCCCGCTCCCGCGTTCTGAGCCCGCGCGACAGGACTATTTTTTTTTATATTGTTATTCTAAAATAAAAGTAGCCTAAGTTACTGCTTATAACAACAGCAGCAATCTACCAGTGAAAGTCCCGTCAAAATCGGTCCAGCCGTTTCGGAGATACTCTTTGATTTCAAGTGTTTTTATTTTTTTATGCGGAACCCTAATTGTTCTTCTAAAATTAAAGTAGCCTAAGTTACTCCTTGAAACATCAGCTATCTGCCAGTGAAAGTCCCGTCAAAATCGGTCCAGCCGTTTCGGAGATTACCCGGAACAAACACACAGACAGACAGACAATTTTTTTTAAATCGCGTTTTTGTTATAGGTGTCCTATGTACTTTCATATGCATTTAGTGAAAAGGTGTTATTTTGATATTACAAACAGACACTCCAATTTTATTTATTTGTATAGATAGTACGTAGTACGTACCAATATCAACAAGCGGCGGTCGATCCCTGCCCCGTCGTATGCACAGATAACACTCTGTGGCTCGTATAGACCCATGGTTTAGGTCAGCTGGTAGACCGGTGGGGGTTAGTTCTAGAAGTTCGTACCCGTCTGGCAGTTTTTCGCCGAGTCCGGGGAATATGACTCCTGTAACAAAATAATAAAATATTTAAGTACATGTTTTCCTAGTTAAAAATTCCTGTTGTCCGCAAATCTTTCATTTAAAGGTTCATCGGGCGCTTAAAGTTTTTCTCAGGCCCGTATTAATGAATCTATCTCAAGTCTGAGAGCGATCTTAAGTACGCAACTGACCAGTCATTATGCATGGTATGACATTTCCAAGATAGGTCTCAGGCTTGAGATCGATTTATTAATACGGATCTTAATGGTGGGATCAACCACCCAACACAAAGAGACTGCCCGGGTAAAGGTCGGTGTTTCTCTGTTGAGTGGTTAGAGGATGCAAGAGTAGAACTACAGACAAAGCACTTACTTGAGTAGGTCTCTGCGTTAGTGGATCGGTGCGTAAGGGGTGTGTCAAATGACGCGTGGCTTCATACCGCATACCCACTCGTACCGCTCCACTATCGCAGAAACCTGCTTAGTTAAGTGCTATGCACCTCGGGGGAGTAGCAGGCTTTGGATGCTCCTAAGTAGACACAGTTGTGTCTAGGTACTCTGACACGAATCACCGAGGAAAAATATTTTTGACGAACTAAACGAAAAAACGACAGTTCATTTGTTTTATTGTAATGATTCTTGCAGCTGTCTTTGCAAGGGTATAACTTTTATCGTCTTTGTTTGAAAGGTGCATTCGCCTTGACGCCTTCGTCCTCCATTTCATATTGCTTCTTTGCTTTATAATACTTATGCCACTAAGTTTTGAACGATGTATTGATAAACAGAGGGGACAGAAGGAGATTCTGAGTTTATGCATTCCACGAATTATAAATTGGAAGCTTGGATTTTAGAACGAGTTGTACCTTCCTATGAATAATATGAAACGTGCAGTTATTATTTTGAAAACCAAGAATACTTTCTACGACTTGATTGACAATGTCCAGACTTACGCAGGTACGTGAGTACCTATGACAGTAGGATTTCTGTGGGTGGCAGTCATGTATGTAAGGCTTCATCTAACCTTAAATGCGTCACCAATTGCGCAAAAAGACTATAGCCTCGAACTATAATATTTAGGATGCTCTCAATCCAATGTAATTTCACACATTATGCACTTAAAGGTAGGTAGGAACCACTAGGTACATAAAACAACCAACAACGGTCCAACAAAAGTGTGCATAAGTAATATGTAAACATTCATTATCTGCGACGGTTAGACTAATTAACAATTCATATCCAAAAGAATGCGCACGCGCGTTACGTCAAACAAACAATGTTGCTTTGTTGACCGGAGTCTATCTAGAGGTTTGGTGGCAATGAACTCATCTTGTAGTTCGTTCGATACATCAATGGTGTCAATAAGGCACCAGCCGCTGAGGTCAAATGAATGTGGCCCTTTGTTGAGTAATCAGCTCGAGTGTGCTAAAGATTTTATTGTTGTGGGCGGACTAGTTTTTACTTTTGGAGAGTAAAGAGGCTCACGTGCAGCAGTGTACTGATACAGACTGTAGCCCCGTAGGGAGGGAACGTCCCCTAGGTTAACTCAAATAGAGAAACAGTATATTTTTTCAATGTGTGGAGTGTCAAGCCACTTGAATTCAAGAGATCCCTTATAATATTCCTTAGCCAATTATAAATTAAAATTTAATTTATTTCAGATTACCAAGATCATTTTTTTAACACAAATACCAATAAGAATAAAATAATACGTAATAGGTAAATAAAATATCCGTTAAGCCAGGACCTGTGTCAGTGCCGTCATACTGGCTTAGTCTTACTGTGGCATGTTTGTCCAATGCCGAATGATAGGGCAGCCCTGTCTGCCGGCTATCATTTTCAGGGGACACCTGCCACGAATACGAATTGATTAAGCGTTTAGTTGGATTTTTTTTGGGAATATAGGCGTTAACCACAGGTCATTTTCGGGCTGGTTCCACGACCGAGGTAGAACCACTCTTCTCACAGAAGTAAGGCGTAAAGTAGCTATATTATTGCTGCGTTTCGTACGATGTGTGAGAGAGCCAGAAGACCAGATACCCCTGCCATTGTACCATTCCCCTTCCAGATCGCCAATGTGCAAGCAATGCCTTTGGTATTGCAAGCATCTAAGTCTACAGTAACTGCTTAACATCAGGCGGGTCGTAAGCATGTTTGCCGACTTTGTTGTATAAAAAAAAACATAGTCAATCACTATTACTATATGTCATTCTTTTACCTTCTATTCTAGGGCATCATAATTTATATCGTCTAATTACCAGACTAGTGGATATGGCGCTTATTGTTCTATTATAGTAAACATTGAAACACCTGTCCGCTTGCATAATGTAAGTGTAATGCATATTTAAATTATAAGTATTGTTTGATGTATTTTACCTACCTATTAAAGTTCATGAAAATGATTCACACATGTTGTAATGCAGGTAGGTTAATAATAATATACATAGGTAGTAGGTACCTGCCTCGTTATCTCAGTTTAACAATCACATGAACTTGTAAACATATTTTAATATAAATTGTTTAATTAAATGTTGTTTGAATTGATGACCCACATACAGTGTTTGTTTTAGCTTTTGAAAATCAGTACTTTAGCATGCATTCAAGCGGCGACGCACTAGAAATACTTGACTTACACGTAACTACAGAAATATACAAAATACCTCCTGTAAAGTTCTGTTACACAGGTACATTTTAACTGACTTCAAAAAAGAAGTAGGTAAAATATTCGACTGTAAGTAAGTATTTTTTATTAGGGTTGCATAGGTAACTTTGGTTAAACTTTGTTTCAAATGGAGCCCTAAAGGAGACCTATCATTGTTTAAGACAAAGGCAGATTATCAAATACGATACGTACTAAAGGTCCCGTTGGCTTCTGGGATTAAGCTACCGTGGTCACCTTCAAACCTATGCTGGTATGTGGTGTAATGCCAGCAACACTAGAGTTGGCAGCTAGCTCATACGAACTAACGAACGATGTTTCGCAAGGAATTTGTATAACTTCGTTACTTTAGAAAGCAATTGGTAGAACATCTGACGTGGGTATGTACCCACCTAGATCTTTAGCTGCCAGTCAATCTCTGCCCTTAATAATACCTATTTAGTACCTATAATGCGAATTTGGAAAAAGCTTTTTCACAAAATAGTTACCTACACCTACCTACGGTTATTATAATAGGACTAGCTGTGCCCGCAACTTCGTCCGCGTGGAATTTAATTGACAAAGTTTCATACAAACTTTCATCCCCTATTTTATCCCCTTGGGGGTAGAATTAATCAAAATCCTTTCTTAGCGGATGCCTACGTCATAACATCTACCTGCATGCCAAATTTCAGCCCGATCCGTCCAGTGGTTTGGGCTGTGCGTTGATAGATCACTATGTCAGTCAGTCAGTCACCTTTGAATTATATATATATAGATTGAAAGATTAGTTTCGCCGCTAAGCGATTGACGGGTGCGCAATAAATCACATTAACTTGATGGAGGCAAGAGACAAGGCAATTTCTAGATAAGGGGTGCCCCACATGCGGCTTTGATGCAGATATAACCAGTTCCGCCTCATTACGCCGCAAATTGGCCGACATCTAAGTGGAACTTGCGACTTGCTTTCACAAAATCGAGTTACTTATTGAAAAATCTGTGATAAACTATGTGTTAAGCCACTGTGTTTTATAGTTACATACAAATTTTAAGTCGTAAGTATGATTATTTCTAAATACCTCGGTGATCGATCTTATTATAAATCTGAACAGTCGATTGTATTAATGAACTAGGTATTACTATTGAGAAAATAACAGATCTTTATTTTAACTTTTAACCCAGCTGACCTGAGAGATGTTGTCCTGTCTTAACTTTGAATTTTGAATTCGAATTGTTCCGTTCAACTTTCTTAATTTTTTCTTTCATAAGAACCTTCTCTTGACAATAATAAACACAACAAAAACGAATTAGCGAAATCATTTCACCCGTTCACGCGTGATGCGATGACCAAGGAAATAGAGATTCATTTTATATAATACTAGCTGAGCCCGCGACTTCGTCCGCGTGGAATTTAATTTAACAAAACAGCTCCCGCGTTCTGACCCCGCGAAACAGAACCCATTTTTTTAATTTTGTTTTTATAAAATCAGAGTAGCCTAAGTTACTGCTTATAACATCAGCTATCTACCAGTGAAAGTCCCGTCAAAATCGGTCCAGCTGTTTCGGAAATACTCTTTGATTTCATGTGTTTTTATTTTTTTACGCGGAACCCTAATTGTTTTTCAAAAATTAAAGTAGCCTAAGTTACTCCCTATTACATCAGCTATCTGCCAGTGAAAGTCCCGTCAAAATCGGTCCAGCCGTTTCGGAGATTACCCGGAACAAACACACAGACAGACAGACAGACAGACGGACAAAATTTTTTTAAATCGCGTTTTTGCTATAGGTATCGTATGTACTTTCATATGCATTTAGTGAAAAGGTGTTATTTTGATATTACAAACAGACACTCCAATTTTATTTATTTGTATAGAAGACTATTTATACATATATTATCTTAAATGAATCATGGTATTAGTAAATTGATCACACACAACTGATAAGTGTGAGTAAATACCTAAGACATTGATTACGTATGTATCAGTTACATGGTGCAACTTGATGCTCAACCACAGTCATACAAGTATAACTCAGACAGAAATTTTCCTAGAACATGAGAATAAGACTGTGATGTATAGATATATTATGCTTGTTATCTAAGTATGTACTAGGTACCTACATATGATTTAGGTTGACATGAACTTACTCATTTCTAGAAAGGATTTCTAGATTTTCATTACTTTCATACAGTATTTATTCCATGGAACAATAGATCATTTTTTGTCCACATTTTTTTTTAATATCTTAAACCCTTACTGAAACTTTGTATGTACCTACAGGTCCTTTGAGAATACCTACCTATAAGCTTGGTAGTTGGTACTAGGTTTAAGATTAAATCAATATAATAAACTATGCAGGAATTTATGAAACATGACCAAAATGACAACACATGAGTGGCCTAGAGAATCAATTAGGTATGTGAACTATATGAATGGTCTCTAATATTAATTACTTCCTTGTTGATACCAACACTCGCCATGTGGAGAATAAATTGACACTAATGTGTTAAGTTATTTGCAAACAAATGACACTACTTAAACATGTAACCCCTCATATATAAATGTGGTTTAGCAGTTGTATGTTTTGTCTTCTTCTTTTGAATGTAAAATTACTGACAACAGAAGGAGATAATTTGGTGTGTAACTATTCACCCACTATACCATGTTTATTAAAAAGAGGGCTAGTGCTTCTCTTATTATTTCAACTTATTTTCATAAAGTAGTAGTAGTAGTAGTAGTAGTAGTAGTAGTAGTAGTGGTAGTGGGTAGTTATAGGTACCTAATATATATGTCTTATCAGTACTAGTGTACTGTAGTCAGTACAGCTGTACCCAGAGTTATTTTTAACTGAATTACTAATAATAGAAATACCTATAGGTTTTTAATCATAAAAAAAATTGAAATTGTGATAATAAATCACCTAAATAGGAAAATGTTTGGAGGATACATTATGTTTTGGATTACATTATGTTTAATAAAACTCAGAAACTAAGGCCAGACATTAAAATGGCATGTTAGAGTAAGTGATTAAAAATCTATCATTTAAAATATGATATGTGTCTGGTAAGGATAACACACTAAGTCTCTGCCATTTATTATTAAAATACTAAGGAAAAGGATCATTAATATATTATTAGCATACTTAGTAAGATAACCTTGCTTAATTCATATGAAGTAAATAAGTATCCTGTAATTGCCTAGATTACATATAATTTAACACCAACCTACTATTTACTAACACTTAAGTTATACTTAACTTAATGCTTGGTATATAATTTCATAACTATCCATAAGTACATTTAGTAACCCTCAGTCATTAATCTTTAAACTTTGTACACTAATTTAGAGTTAAGTATAGCCTACATTTACATATTATATATTATTACAACACATTTTATTGCAACTAAAACTTGTTCTGTTCTTAACACTTAAATAAAAAAAATCCTTCATTAAAAAATTACATGTGTTGATTACAAACTTACCTATATCAGTAATAGGTGCCTTGGTACTGTACCCCTTGAGGTGTCCAGAATCAGAGTCATCAAGTAATTCCGGTTTCTCCGGCAGGCCAGCGATCACAAAGTAGTCGGCGACTTTCCGTTCATCCATCTTCAACAGTTAGTAGGTATCTACGATAATAAACTTTTGGTCACATCAATGTCACAGTAACCAAAATAAATATAACCTGATCATGCAGGTCCTCCCGAATTTAACACTTCATTTACTTCACACAGTTACGTAAAATAACCTGTTTATATAATAAACTGAATTGTAAATTGAAAATAAAAAAATACATTGCATTATCATGAAACCCTTGAAGTGAACTTACAGTTTATTGCCTCAATTAACAATTTGAGCACGAGCGCGTCACACATCGTTTTAAGTAAATGGTTTTTAGATTTAATGCGTTTTCATTTGCAATTGCTAATTATATTTTATCACGGGGTTTACATGAAATTCATCACTCGATTTGAGAATTTTTGCAAAACGTCATTTTTTCCGACAGACAACAACCCGCCATAGACAATATTATAACTTCATAAAACCATCAAGGAAGTGCAAGGGATTCGTTCCGAGCCTCTGATTACGTTTGATTTTTAGTTGTGTAGTTTAAAATTTCTATTATGTCAAAACTTCGATATTCAAAAAAAACTTTTAATATGTAATGTTGGTATAGTGAATTCAATTATTAAGCTCACTACTAACCCCTTTGAGTGCTCAGACCACAAAGCAAATACACTCCGACCGCACCACTGGTTGCAATGTTAAACTATTAAAATAAATGGTAATGAAAAGCTCTGAAAATATGACGTTTGTTTAAATTATTAATTCCAATTTGGGAAAATGAAGTGAAATTGAACTATTTTTGAAAATTATTTTAATATTTAAGCTTTAGAGCGTAGCCTCTAAACGCAGCCTAGTGCCACCGCAAAAATATTGTTTCACAGGACAGAAGAAAAAGGTGGCACACACGATGCAATTTCATATTCAATTTGAGTTAACCACTCCCGCTCCAACGTCATAATACGCTCAATCTGTCAAGCCTCGCTGTCACTTTGCCTGCCCGCGGTGGTAAATGCCATGACTCGTAAAATACCCTCTCATTGAAATTCTATTGCCACTATCGTCTTACTGATGACTGTTTTAGTTTCTTGAACAAATAGGCTTTATGTTACAGAATAACCAATCATTTGATTACATCTCATGAATTATAAATCATCTGTTGAAGTCAGTGTACGGGATAAAATTGCATTTTTGTTGTATTATGTAGGTTTCTGAAATAATCACTGTACTAATTGACACGAAATTTTGGATTTATTAAAATGAATATACATACAAGTAATCAAACAACAGCATTTTTTTACACATCTTATCGAAGAGATTTATAATAATCGAACTCAAAGTACACAGTGCGCGCGGCCGCGCATATGCAATTGCGTAGTTCAACGCATGAATGTTTATATCGTAATCAGAGTCTTGACGTGTTGTGTATAAGAGAAAATATTATTAGAATACTCTGCAAACATTTATTATCTAATTTCCATGCATGATTTGTAAAAATATACCACTTTTATTCACGAACTTCCGCGATTTCTGGCACAAGAGAACAAATCAAATCATATTTTTGCCAGCTGTTATTTTCCATTATCACACGTTATTGGAACTTGCAAAATGTAAAACATAAATCAAAACAATATAGCTCTTCTAATGTAATACACTCTTGCTGACGTTTTATAGAAATAAACAATGATATGGCCCTTCTAAGGTGACCCCTTTTTTTGTTATGGTTTTGATGTTTTGATGTCGATCACGCACATACTCATACACTCCGTAGTGATGGGGGGCGCGCCGCTACGATACTTGTCGATAAGCTGACTGTACGAAAGAGCGTTTCTGAACCTACTAATGAATAAATTATTTAGTACATTTATAAAAGTATTTGTTTTGCGTACTAGGGCTTGCATTTTCAGTATTCCAATAATAAAAGGGAGGCTTTATTCGAATATTCGACTATTCCATTTATAATATTATACATTTTTGATGATCATATTTTAGCTAATATTTATTGACAAATATAATAGTTTATCATTGATGGTACAATGTCATTAGATATTCCTGCATCTGCTACTAATATATCGACCATGGAGTAGTTTAAAATGTCAATCTAAATGCTAAAGGCGATTGAAGACGCTATGTAGTTAAGAATTAGACGATTTTCTGTGTATTTTTTCGTGATAGTATTATATTTTTTGTTAATTTGTATAATATGAACAAAAATATAAGGTTTTCATTCAGGTTACCTATTTTCTCCAACGAACGGCTTAGGTGTAAATGACGATTAAACTTTTTTTAAATTCTTATATGAAACTTCGGTGTGCGTGAGTTCGTAATTGTTCTCCTCCAAAACGGCTTGACCTACCTTTCTAAATGACGTGCATGAGTAGACCAGTTCATAAACTGTAATATGTTTGTTGATATAACATCTTAGATCCTATTGCTCACAGTTTGATTTGAGATGGAATCGAAGTTGAAATCTGCTAAACATTTTCAGTCCGCGACTGTATTTACTAATATATAAGCCCTCTTCATATTGAATTATCCTGATTGACTGACTCATCGAACACAAAATTTGGACTATAGGTATATTTTATAACTTAGGTACCTAGGCAATAAGAAACGATTTTTGCACTAAGGGGCAATATGGCAGTTTATTTAAAAATCTAATGTATTTCGAATTTTGAACCGCTAAAAATGTTTGTAAGTGTGTAAAAGTTTATATGCTCACATATTTGCACAAATGTACCTATACATTTTACACATTCAGTATTCGAATAAAGCCTCCCTTATTATTCGAATACTGAAAATGGCCCAATATTCGGGGTATTCGGTCACGGGCAGAAGCTAGTGCCTAACAAAGTTGTCTGTGATTTGAAATTTTTACTTAAATTCAATAAAATAAACATTCATTATTCACTTATCATGTTAAAGTTATTATTATAATAAATAAACAACTATATTCACAAAAAATTACATATATATTCATTTTTGCTACTATTTGAATAATTCGAATACCACCTTAAAAATGTCTAATATTCGAATATCTAAAATCATCGATTATTTGCAAGCCCTAGTGTTGACTCGCGGGGGGCAGAGCTGGAAGGACCTGGCGAACCTCGCGCCAAGGAGGTGGAGGCGGATCTGTAAAATAAAAAAGTAAATGTAGGGCGATCTGAAATAATAAACACAATTAACAATTAGTTTACACAATAATTCAAAAGTAATAAATAAAAGCACAAAAATACTAAACTATTCAAATATACTTACATTTTGACCTGGTGGAGCCAACTCGTACTCCTCCGCCTCCTCCAGGTATTCAAAATATACCGCCTCGACGTCGAGGTACTAGGGTTCCTCGACGTCACTGCCCTCCGAGTCGCGAGTCCGCTAGAAGGCTTAGAATGTGCTCCGGCACCACGCGTTCTCCCACATTCCAATTGGCCATTTCCTAAAATACATAAAAGACAGTAATGAAAATATAAATAGTAGTAGGTGTCATTGTTTTTTTTCCACATATTATTGAATCACTAGCTGAACCCGCGACTTCGTCCGCGTGGAATTTAACTTAAAAAAAAAGTCCGCTCGCGCGTTATGAGCCCGCGCAACAGGACCCATTTAAAAAAAAAATGTTTTTCTAACATAAAAGTAGCCTCAGTTACTGCTTATAACGTCAGCTATCTGCCAGTGAAAGTCCCGTCAAAATCGGTCCAGCCGTTTCGAAGATTACCCCGTACAAACACCAGACAATTTTATTTTTAATTGCGTTTTTGCTAATACAAAGCGCGCCTGGGAACAACTTTTAACGTTTCCCTACCGCACTTTTCATGTGGCAAATGTTCCTAGCAATACTGCCAGTTTGACCTGCAGAATAAAGGACAACTGTGCTTCCTCACCACCAAATACCTTTCCCACTCCTCTTGACCCGCCTCACCGCCGTCGTCCTCATGTAGGACTGGTTCGTGAGTCTGCCACTTACCGTCGTATAGAAGGCAGACTCAGTGACGGCGATGTCAAGGGGGCAGCAAGACTGCTTTTTTCAGGTGACGTACTGGCTCCGGACAATTTACAAACACTTATGACCTTAAAAGACAAACATCCACTTCCAGCTTCACTTCTCGATTTGCCTGACCCTCCGCAAGATGCTGATTCCGTCCTTCAGGTGACATCTGAAGATGTGATCCGTGCGGTCATGTCTTTCCCGAGTGGTTCCGCCGGCGGTCTTGACGCCTTGACGCCCCAGCACCTAAAGGATTTATTAGGTAGCAGCAGCGGGACTGCCGGTGAGACTCTCCTGAGGGATTTGACCGCATTGGTTAACGTTATGTTATCCGGCCGCGTCAACAGCGATGTGGTCGAAGTTATTTACGGCGCGAATTTGTGTGCCCTCATGAAAAAGGATGGAGGCATAAGACCGATCGCTGTTGGATGCACATACCGGCGTCTTGCAGCAAAAATTTGTTGTTTTCACATGAAGGACGATGTCAGCAGTTTCTTGAAACCAAAACAACTGGGCTTCGGTTCGGCTGGCGGCTGCGAAGCAGCTGTCCATGCCTTGAGAACTTTCATCGCAAATGATGGGGGGGAAGTGCTGCTGAAGGTGGATATCAAAAATGCCTTCAACTCTGTGGACAGGGACACCCTGTTGACAAAAATTAAAGAAAAAATACCGAACATTTTTAGCTTCCTCTGGCAATGTTACAGTGCCCCTTCGAAATTAATTTATAAAAATAACATGATACTATCTTCAGTTGGGTGCCAACAGGGTGACCCCCTCGGGCCGGTCATCTTCAGTCTCGCTATTCATTCCATCATTGAAAAATTAGAATCCAAATTCAATGTGTGGTATCTGGATGATGGCACCCTAGGAGGTGATGCTGACACCGTTTTGAAGGATCTAACCCTCCTTAAAAATGAGTTGTCCACCATTGGCTTAGACTTAAACTTTGCTAAATGTGAATTATTTATTTTTGACAATTGCCCCCAAGCTGCTTCGTTTCGCCAGAAATTCCAAATTATCGCCCCCAATATAAAAATATTGCAAAAAGATACACTCCACCTCCTTGGTTCTCCCATATTTCCCGAGTCAGTACCATCTTTCATTGAGGAAAAAATTCAAAATTTTAGTGATGTTTCAGATCGTCTCCTCAAAATTAACACTCATATGGCTTTTTATATCATTCGGCACTGCCTTTTTGTTCCAAAATTCACATATTTCCTTCGATGTTGTCCTCTTTGGAAGCATTCTGATTATATACAAAGATTGGATAACATCGTCAGGAATACTCTCACAGTAATTTTAAACACCCCGTTGGATGATATTTCGTGGGCCCAGGCATCTCTACCTGTAAAGTTAGGGGGACTGGGTATTCGCAAAATTTCTAGTGTATCATTACCAGCGTTTCTGTCCTCGGTTCATGCTAATGATTCCTTAGTACGGGAAATATTACGTCCTTGTTTTATTCCCTCTGAGTTAGCATGTCTAACCGAGGCCAAAAATGCTTGGTTGATGGCCTGCCCTAACACTAGCCTGCCCGCAGTCCTTTCCTCGCAGGGGCAATGGGACGGGCCGCTCTGCAAATTGGTACGGGAGCAACTTATAAATACGGCCAACAGTTGTGCAGAGCGAGCCCGCCTTCTTGCCGTTGGTGAGTGGGAATCGGGACTGTGGTTGCAGGCTCTACCTTCTTCCAACATTGGGACGCTGATGGATTCCACCTCTTTCAGATTGGCAGTCTGTCTCCGGTTAGGATCCACATGCTTTGTGCCACACCGCTGCCGTTGCGGGGAAACCGTCGACCAGCGCGGGCACCATGGTCTCTCATGTCTACGGAGCGCGGGCTGAATATCTCGGCACTCAAGCCTTAATGATATCATCCGTCGGGCTCTTGCCACCGCTAACGTAGCGGCCGTTTTAGAGCCTAATGGCCTCTCGCGTAGCGATGGTAGGAGGCCAGACGGTATGACGCTGATCCCCTGGAGGATGGGACGGCCCTTGGTATGGGACGCAACATGCGTCGACACCTTAGCACCGTCCCACCTTCGGGAGTCTAGCATTAGGGCTGGTGGTGCCGCCGCCTGCGCGGAATCCCTCAAACGGCGCAAATATAGCAACCTTGATCCAGGTTATATGTTTGAGCCGTTTGGGGTAGAGACCCTGGGACCGTGGGGCCCGAGCGCCCATCGCATTTTTTGCGATTTGGGAAAGCGGCTGGTCGAAGCAACTGGTGACCAGAGGGCTGGTACATATCTCGCACAGAGAATTAGCATTGCCATTCAACGTGGCAATGCTGCCAGTCTTCTGGGCACTTTGCCAAGCGACGGCGGTCTGGCACAAGTATATTTTTTATGAAATTGTACATAGTGGGTGTATATTTGTTAGTTTTTATAATATTGAGAACAATTAATTTCATTGTAAATAAAACATTTTTAGTGAAAAGGTCTTATTTTGATATTACAAACACACACTCCAATTTTATTTATTTGTATAGATTACGTTACTATTCAAATAAATCCGAAAATCAAAATAATCGTTTATCGATAATTTTATCGACATGACCACGCACTACTGGATTAGCTCAATACAATGGCTGACATACGCGGAAATGTCACTATTGACTTTAGGAACTGTCAAATAGATAACAAAAAGTCCATTACTTACTTTTTATAACCTTATAAACTTTAAATTGGAATTTGATATTTGTACACAAAACTGTTGAAATCTACCAAATATTATTGGAAATATGAATAATAACTATTTATTACGCTATTATGTACATCATAAAGCCACTAATTTGTAGTAACACAATAAAAAAACATTCAGTGTGGCAGAATATCTGCCGAACTCCTACAACATTAGAATTCTTAGTTCAAAAAACACGTTTTCTGGCATTTTTTTATCAAAACTAATATCTGAGTACTTGAAATAAACACTTATAATGAAAATAAAGCCACTTACCGGTAAAAAAAACACCAATTCACACTAAAAGAGAGTCACTAGCTGGAGGCCGTCACAATGTTACGCGCGCGAAATGACTGAAAAATTAAACTTGATTTCTGGACGATCACAAGCCACGATATTTATTTTATAGCTAATTACGGTCGTGGAAAATCATGCCACATCAGAACCAATTTGTTTCAAGCCGAAATACATCATAATATCTAACTAGAAAATTGAATATTGAATGCTTGTCCAGCCGACACCAATTGGTGTCGGCGAGGCTCAACGTTACGGGCGTTAAGACACCAATTGGTGTCGCTGAGGCTCACCACGTTAATTTAACAAATTGACGACTATTTAACTTTAAACATGTTGAATGTCGAGTCGACTGTCCTAGCAATCGACATGTTGATTCAATAGATTTGATGATGAATAGAGTGGTTGAGTCAGTTAGGTGTTATTTTGGAATACTTTAATTTAACAATTAACATCATTGATTATTGTATACTTCGAAATAATCATGGTGCTCACTACGCGTGTTTGCACTGCAGCTCAGTGAAAAATAAATGAAATTGTGAGCTGGATTTATACGTGAGTAGAGTACGGTCTATCTCGACATCAATAAGTTGAATATGAAATTGCATCGTGAGTAGCCACTTTTAGGTCTCTCGGTTGAGGTAAATAGAGGAGAGCATGTAGAGATATAGTCTAACGAGGGGTTATATTATTATTATATACTTGTACCTACCCCAGTTTATTGTCAGCCAAGTAGGTACATCCCCCTATAAAACTACATGAAAGTATGGGCATAAAATAATAAGGAAATTACAATGATTAATTTATTTAAACATCAATTACAATTTCCCTTTGTGCCTTACAAGACGGTGCAAATGTATCATTTAGTTCTATGCTGTCAGTATTATTGCCAATCTGAGCACCAGTCATAAGTAGACCTATAGCACCTTCTAATTCACTAACTTTCTCACAGACTTGTATTTCATCTTCAATGTCTTGCATCAACGATTTATACAATACCAAGTTTGTTTCAGAGAAGGTTGTCAATCGATTTTCAAAAACGTCTACAAATACATTTGCTGAATCTATCACTATCCTATTAAATCTGGTATCCCCTAGATTTTTCTTGAAGTATCTGATCAGAGAACTGATATTTTTTTCACTTAAGCCCTCCATGGCCAGATGTAGAGCTCTTCTTCTCAATAATTCTTGTAATAGGGCAGCAGTTTTTTCAGGAGTCATTGATATAACATATGTTTTTAGGACAGCCGCGAGGGCTTTGCAATACTCCATTTTCCTGAGAAATTTCTCGAATTCAGGCCCTTGAGTAGTTTTGCTTTCTTTCTTCACCACAAGATCAACACTCTCTGAGGTTTGAACATGATCGGGTGCAAATTTGGATGGACCTCGTTTTTCATTGGAGGGCTGGACAGGTGTCTCCCTTTTACTAATTGATATGATCCCATCAATCATTCCAACAGCTAGAGTATCGTCGTGTTTAGATATAGCCATACTCAGTATAGCATTAGGGAAGTCAATGTTGTGCACAACTTTGAACGTTGCTATATCATAAACTTTAACATGTCTATCTAATGACGCAGACATGAGCCTGCTGTTGTTACTGGCAAGCCTCAGAGTTGTTACAGTTTTATGATGCTGGGAGATATTGGCCAGTAGTTTTCCTCCATTGAATATATCCCAAACTTTGATCTCCGTGCCACCTGCACTTATGAATATGCCTCCAGAAGGAAGGAATAGTGTTGATTCCACTGGGCTGCCATGGTTAACAGTCAAAACAGTTTCGTTTGACCTGCAGTCATAAAGCTTGACAGTATGATCATAACTTCCTGATAAAATTAGATCAGGGGAGATTGGACTAGCAGCTCCAGCCCTGATGTAGTCTGTATGCTCTGAGAAAGTGTTGAGTTTCTCTTCTGTGGCAATGTCCCATAGACAGACTGACTTGTCATCTGAATAACTGAGAATCTTGACTTGGTCTTTTGTGAAAAATGTTCTGTGGACCTGAAAATATACTTTAATGTAGGCTTAGGATAGAAATATGTTGAATTATAATAGGCATGAAATTTTTGACTGTTAGTACAAAATAATAAAAAAAAAATTGGATAGCTGAAATATGAAACTCACAGGTCCAGTGTGCCCCGTGAATACCCTCAACACACTCTTTGATTGGACATCAAACAGTTTAACAGCAGCCTCTTCACTTCCAGCCACTATGAGCCTTCCATCACTCCTGAACGATGCCCCATATGCCGCCTCCACAAATTTGGAAATGTTCTTAGCTACAACTTTTGTTATTGGATCATAAACCTGTAATGTATGATGGCTTTAATTATTGATTATTAACATTAGATTCAGTTGTAATACCTATTCAATAATCATTTAAGCACATATAATATAAGTTTCAAAATGTCTTAAGTTTAGGATATCAAAACATGTTGTCTCAATTTCTTGCTGTCATACAAATGGGACATGAATAAATTTTGTGCAAATGTTTCGTCCAGTGCTAACCATAAGGTTGTAGTATTTACCTGAACTCTGACAGAGCATGTAGCGGCGAAATAATAAGGTTCCACAGGACTGAAGTCCAAATAGTCAATAGCACCAAACTCCTTAACCAGGACAGGTAACTGTAATAGTAAGGCAATAGTTAGCTATGCAATTTTTTATAACAATCATTTAGACCTTTTAACATCCCACTCTTGGGCGCGGGCCTCTTCTCAATACGAGGGAGAGTCAGACCATATATCCACCACTCTGGCCCAATGCGGGTTGGCGGTTGGCGGATCTCACATGTCTTTCAAAAATTGGTTAGATTTTTAAGTCATGCAGCTTTCCTCACAATATTTCCTTTCTGTATGCACGTGATAATCAAACTTCCTAGTGCTATCTTGTGGAAATAAACTACTATTACTACTATACTGAAATTATAATTCGCACATAGATCTTGAAAAACCCAGAGGTGCGAGCCGGAGTTTCAACTCAGGACCTTGTGCCTGCAAGACGCGTGATTAACCAATAGTCTATCACTGCTATTTTATTAATAATGCTTATTAACAAAAATAATAAACAAAATTCCTCACCCCTAGTTTTTTCCAGTAAATATTATCCTGTGTAAGAGCGGTGCCCGGCTTCCTGTAGACGGCCTTATTTGTTTTCTTAAATGGATAGGATATGTGAGCCATATTTGTAACTAGTAACTCAAATTGTTGTAGTTAAATCTCATAACTCAGGTATGTAATTACAAATCAAAAATGTGGATTAAAACAATACTATATCCAAACCACGTTGATTTGTTTTTGTGTTTGACGTTTTATTTTTTGACAATGAACGTAATGTCATACATATGACTTCGTAGTAGTAGTAGTAGTAATATTCGTCCAATAGGACAGGCGAAGGAACTAGTCCATACTGCCAAATCTGAAGTTGACTGTGTCATTGATAATATTTCTTTATCCGTTTTTCCTATATTTTAGTCAATATAAAGGCACAAGTGCCAAATCTTTTATTATTGTTCTCATCACAATTTCTCCATCATACAGTCATTTATATGTTTCTTCTTAGTCATTTGTTAAAATTGTCAAATCCTTGATTGTTTGTCTTGTCCAGTGGTCTTTTCATATTCTTGTTTCAGTCTTCATTCATAGTCCCTTCAAATATCTCCAAGCGTGGAGATGATAAAGTCATAGATAGGCGTAAAATTATCAGGGCAAGCTAAGAGTTTCTGAAGGGAAGGCGGGATGTTTTGATATTTTTCCAGTAACTGATCTATGAGCAACAGACGTTGCATGTTAAAAGCGGGACATTTAAAGAAAATATGTTCTAGCGTTTGGTCTTCTTGTAAATTGCATTCAGTGCATTTAGGAGAAGAAATTATTTTCATGCGGTGTAAATGGAAATTAAATCGGCAATGCCCAAATCTCAGTCTCATAATTTGTGTGTAAAATTTTCGGGTGAGATAATTTTTGTTGTCATCTGCAAACCAAGGCTTTTTACCCACCTCCTTATTAATACCGGCATACCATGCTCCTTTACTCTGAATAATTTCGTTTCTCTCTTCCAGCCATTGCTTATTAATCTTTGCTCGATATACGGGTACCAAATCTTGCCACGCACTTGATATATTTTGAATATTGCCACCCAAATTGTTCGTTAGTCTGGCAAGGTAATCTGCACTTTCGTTACCTTTCACGCCCACGTGCGCTGGTGTCCATAATAGCATAATATGTTTGGATGCTGCTAAATTTACCAAGGTTTCTTTTATTTCAAAAAGGAGATGATGTGTGTTATTGATACCGGCTCGTCTCAAGGCCTTCAAAACGGACATACTATCGGATGCAATAATAAAGTGAGATGCACTGGAACACATTACATCGTTTTTTATATATCTCAAGGCTTGTAAAATCGCTGTGGCTTCAGCCGAGAAAACTGTGTAAATGGCAGGTAATCGAAGTCCTCGACCGTACTTTTTGTCCATATGATAATATGCAGCTGATACACCTGTTTCGCTCTTCGATCCATCTGTGTAGATAACTTGGTAATTGGTCCAATGTGAAAGCTTTTCGTAAACATCCTGTTTGGTTCTTAAAGTATGGTCTATTAGTATGTCTGTTGAAGGAAATTTACCTTCAAAAGTTCCATGATAACATGCCCAATTGTCAGCATGATAAATATTATTATTTTTAATATATGTTGAAATGTCAGTATAGTCAAGAAGAATGTAAGGGTATTTGGAAGAGAGAGGAGATGAAGCTAAAAATCTGGAATCATTTAACTTGGTCAGAAGAGGATGATTGCTAACAGAATTAAGTTTTAAAATGAATTTGAACTTTAAATATTTATATCTAATAAGCAAAGAAGAGATATTGCATTCAACTTGCATTGAGACTATAGGGGTTGTCTTCATAGCCCCTGTGATCAAACGAAGATTACTGTTTTGAATTTTTTCCAGTTTGTTTACTAAAACAGAGTTGGAAGCATAGCAATAAAAGCTATATTCAAAGTGAGAACGGACTATAGATTTGTACAACATAAGTAAAATTTTTGGATCAGCTCCCCAATAAGTTCTGGCAAGTGATTTCAATATATTGAAAGCACGCAACGCTTTGTCAGCTAAACCATAAACATGTCTTTGCCATGATAAATTCCTGGCAAAAATAACACCTAGAAACTTAACCTCATCATAAACAGGAAGTAAATTACCATCATAAATGATGTTGGTAAGTAAAGATCTAGATCTGCTAAAAGCTATGACTCTAGTTTTGTTTGAATTAACATCTAACTTTAAGTAATTAAAGTAGCATTTCAAATCTTTCAATGCATTATTTAGCTTACTTTCTACTGACCTTATGTTAGTACCAGTGCAATAAACTGTCAGATCATCTGCATATTGTAAACTATTTACATCAGTACCTAATATGTTATTTAACCTATGTATATACAAAATGTACAACAAAGGACTCAATATCCCTCCTTGACACACACCCTTGTATGATAATTGAGGTCCATACAAATTGTTTTTTCTTTTTACATATACAAATCTACCATTTAAAAAGTTGAAAATCCATGTTATTAACTTTACAGGTATTCCAAGAAGATATAATTCATTAGCAAGGATGTGATGATCTACATTATTGAAAGCACCGGTGATGTCAAAAAAAATACTAATCAAGAACTTATTGCTAGCAAATGCATTGTGTATATCTAAATTCAAATGATTTAAACTTTCTACAGCGGAATGTCCTTTCCTAAAACCAAACTGATTGCAAGGTAATAACTTTTTGGATTCTATAAAATATTCAAGACGCTGTTTTATTAACTGTTCAAATAATTTAGCTGCACAGGAAGTAAGAGCTATAGGCCTATATGAGTCATGATCATTTAAATCTTTACCAGGCTTGAGTATAGGAACAAGGCAATCAGTCTTCCATGATTTAGGAATGACCATATTACTCCACAGTGAATTAAATATATTTAAAACAATTTTTTGACTAAATGAGTCAAGATTTTTGAACATTTTGTAAGATATGTGATCTAAACCAAAAGCAGTGTCCTTACGAGAATATATAGCACTTGTAAATTCGGAAAATGTAAATGGTTTTAAGAAGAACTTGTTGACATTGTTATCAGTGTTATTGACTGGAGGATCAAATGTTGACAAATTAGTAGGATTGGAAGTGTATTTGTCTAGAAATTGTTGTATCCATCTGTCATCATTAGAATGATTATGTGGAGTAATATAGGTTTTATTAAATTTTCGAATACTGGACCAGATAGTTGATAATGGAGTTAGCCGATTGAATGAATTGCAGAGTTCTCTCCATGCAGTTTGTCTTTCGCTATTTATGGTTAACTTCTTTAGAGCTTGCTGCTTTTTAAATAATAGGTATTTTTCTATTGTAGGATTAGCTTTGAAGTCCAAATAAGCAGACTTGCATTTATTAACAGCCTGTGTACAGATATGGTTCCACCAAGGCAAATTCAACTTTCTTTTTAATTTACTACAACTCTGAGATACTGAATTGTAGGGTTTATTAGCAGTATTAGCTTCAGAAACACCTTCTAGCAGAATGTTACATAACATGTCATAACACATATCTGAATTGGATAAATCAAAATTGGAATTATTTAATTTTAAACGTACCACATGTTGATACTTCGTCCAATCAACACACTTATAATTAGGACTGAAATAATTAGAATTAACATTACTGTTATTGTTTATATTTTCAGGGTTACATACAAGGGTTGTGACTGCTGGAAGATGATAACTACAAAATGAGTCATCATGCACATGCCAGTTACATCTTAAGGCTAATAAGGGAGAAACAATTGTAAGATCCAACGCATTTGGCTGCCATGTATGAGATCCAACAGTTGTTGCTGAACCATTGTTCAACAAGCACAAGTTATTGTCATTTATAACATCTAGAAGGGTTGTACCACGTGCATCTGTAGACACACAACCCCACACAGTATGATGTGCATTAAAATCACCAGCTAGTATTAAAGGTTGTGGAACAGACTTTATCAAATTGTCAAGCTGTATATAGTTAAAATTAGAAGGAGTAGCAGATGTTGGACTGTAAAAACTAACTATTGATAAAGTTTCATTGTTTATATATATTTGAATGGCTATATTTTGTAAAGAACTATCTGCATAAGTTTGTATCTTTTTATAATTAATATAATTTCTAATTAATATTGCAACACCATTATGTTTAGATCCAATATCTAATCTTTCTATTTTATAACCTTTGATATTTATTGTTTTCGATGGTTGTAACCAAGTTTCAGAAATTAAAGCTATATGTATATCATTTTCGTATAAATAGTGTGAAAAGACATGCTTATGACTTAGCAAACTCTGAGCATTCCATTGGACTATATTGAGCTTATCCATTAGTTTTAGTTGTACTGTTTTTACTTATATTAAAATTATCCAGTAAAATTGTTTTAATGACGTCAGATGTTATGGGACTGTCTGATTTGGTTTTTTGCGCGCTAATTTTTATAATAGTGGATATAATTAAGTTCAAAATACGATCAGATTGCAAAAAATTTTGAATATGATGGTCAGATTTCGTTTTGGTCAAGTCAGGGAAATTTTTGTCATTGAATAGATCGACATACTTCTTTTGTTTGTATTTATTATTATTCTTTTCAATTTCTTCTTTTCGTTTAGGACACTCTGCCGAAATAGATATGTGATTGCCATTACAATGCACACATACTGCATCTTTTACAGCTATAGTACATTCTTTAAAATGGTGGCTGCCGCCACAAATAGAGCATTTCTGGGTATTTTTACAAAATTTTCCAATGTGGCCATATCGTAGGCACCGCAGGCACTGGCTTACTGGTGGTATAAAAACGCTTACCTGAAAATACCAGCTGTTAATGTCTACACTGTCAGGAAGCGTGGGACATGAAAAGGTAATTGCAACCGTCTGTGTAGGTAGCAGAATCGGATTTCCATCTTCGTCACGTCCACGGCGCATCAGGCGTCGTACAGACACTACGTCTTTAGAGCTGGAAATGCCGGTATAAATGTTAGAATTGGACATGTAAGTGGGAACACCCCGTATTACTCCTGTTATTTCAGTTAGTGTCGCAGGTATTGTGGCTTTTAGATCCAAGTCTTTCTGGACTTTAATATTATTTAGAGCCATATTTGCCAGGCCGGGCCGCTCGAATATAGCCGCGACCTTATATCGGTTGATACGTTTGAACCGTTTTATGCCTTTATGATGCCGCTTAAGGACCGCGCCTAGCGACATCAGATCACGATCGCCAATGGGTTTCGTGGAATCATTACTTTCATATATGACTAAATATTCAAAATTTCCGCCGTCCTCGGGATACTGACGGACGTAATTGTCGACTTTAAACACTTTGTACTTATCCATCTCATCATCGTCGGACTCCGACCTAGACGGAGGATGCTCCTCTTCTACCTTCCGTTTTTTTTTCTTCGCCGTCATTCCGGCCACGGTCAGGCCTCTTCAATAAAGTTTAATTCTCAAATTAAGTGAAATTTAATTTTTATGATTAAAAAACGCGCCCACTCCGTTCAAAATTTTCCCGCCTTTTTTCCATATGACTTCGTTCAGGCGTCAGTCATATGCCATAGATAGAGTATACTGTGAGTATACTATATACCTACTTATACCAAGAAGATTATTGATACTAACGAACAGACTAATATACACTGTAAGCTTGAAGATTATTTGCACTTTGAACTTTGAAATAAGGGAGCAATACTAGAGGAACCAATGAGGTAACATAATCGATCGAAGCGATGTAACTGCTTCGTAGAGAATCGAGAATTTTCCCAATTTTACTATGTCATAGACTAAAAATGTCTATCTGTCAACTTGCTGACAGATTTATCAGATTGTCAGAAATGTGCCGTAATAAAAATAACACGAAAATACAATTTTAAAATTTATTAACTGATAACTCAATTGGATCCGCTACAAAAAGCAAACATGTTTAAATTACTCAGCCGCCAGGGCCGTCGGAGTGCTGTAATAAATTTGTTTTGTGAGAAGTTTGAGGTTAGAAAAGCTAAGGTATATTACGTATATTCTTCTGCTGCATCTGTGAGGTTTTCTTCTACCGGTGGTAGTGATGCAGGGAAAACACCTCCCTTAGTGGAAGTCATACCAGAACCACCTCCGGTACCGGATCAATCAACTATAGTTGATTTAACAGAAACTGTACAATCTCTTGCTGCGAATGGAGAACCAACCTTTGCCAGTCTGGGCCTTGGTGGCTGGAGTCCAGTTGGCCTGGTGCAGAATTGTCTAGAATACTTACACGTCTCATTAGATGTACCATGGTGGGGAGCTATTGTCATCGGAACAGTATTTGTGCGAGTTGTCATGTTCCCTCTTGTTATTATATCACAAAGAAACACGGCAGTCATGAATAACAACCTGCCAGAAATACAGTTGCTGCAAATGAAGATGACTCAAGCAAGACAGACAGGCAATCAGCTAGAAACAGCTCGCTATGCACAAGAAATGATGCTCTTTATGAAGGAAAGGGGGTTGAATCCCTTGAAGAATATGTTGGTGCCATTGGCCCAGGCTCCTCTTTTCATTTCATTCTTCATGGGATTGAGAGGAATGGCAAATTGTCCTGTTGAAAGTATGTCATATGGTGGACTAGCATGGTTCATGGATTTAACCGTCCCTGACCAATTTTTCATCCTGCCATTGATAACTAGTGCTACTATGTGGGCAACAATAGAACTTGGTGTAGACGGGGGTCGCCTGGAGGCACAGAATATGCAAATGATGAGGTACTTTCTGCGAGCAATCCCGGTTGTCATGATCCCCTTCACAATCAACTTCCCCGGAGCAATCCTTGTGTACTGGTGCTCCACAAACTTTATATCACTTCTTCAAGTCGGTGTACTCAAAGTACCGGCTGTGAGAGATTATTTTAAGATTCCTAAGTTGATAAAGCACTCGCAAGAAAGCTTGCCAATAAAGAAAAAAGGCTTTGTTGATGGTGCTAAGGAATCCTGGACGAATATTAAAATATCTAAGGAATTAGCTGAGAGGCAGAGAATAGATGAGATGATGTTCACAAGAGCTGGCAAAGGGCCTCTACAAAAGACATACAAATTCGATCCGACAAAGTTATCTAATGTCCAAGCTAAACCAAAGTAGGTTTATACTGTTAGTTATTGTTTAGTGTAGATTTATTATGTAATAAAATAATGTGTAAATTAATTATGCATTTCATCATTTTTGTGTCATAGGTTTTAAAAATGGTTTGGAATATGATTTCAATGACACACTACCTTGATATATTATGATAGTATTTGAAAAATTGCCAATTTGAATTGATTACTCACCTTAGTTAATATACTTAATGGACTGCTCACTCTCAGGGTCGTATTAATAAATCGAACTCAAGATTTACAGCAAACTTAAGTTCAAAATACCCTACCCACTGACCTTGAATGTCATGGACCCAGGCCTTTTTATACTTTACTAGCGGCTCGCCCCGGCTTCGCACGGGTACATTACGGTTACATTATTGGAGTTTTAGTAAGGATCCCTAATTAAAAAAAATATATAATATAGCCTATGTCACCCGGGGATAGTGTAGCTTCCCAACAGTGAAATAATTTTTCAAATCGGTTCAGTAGTTTCGGAGCCTATTCATTACAATCAAACGAACAAAGTTTTCCTCTTTATAATATTAGTAAGATAATAATATTAATACGACGTTGACGGTGGTAGAGACAAGCCAAGCTGTAGCCAATTGACACCAGCTCATTTACGGGCTTCTCGACCGGGTAGTACCAACATCTCACAGAAGATCGGCGTAAAGTAGCTATTATAGCTGCCTTTCGTACGATGAGAGAGCCGGAAGCCCAACCTCCCGATCATTTCCCTCCTGTCCCACTCCCCTCTCAGATTGGTATCGTGCGAGCAATGCCTTTCGTATTGCAAGCATCTATAGGCATTAGGCTGCTACGATAACTGCTTAATATCAGGCGGATCGTACACTTATTTGCCGACTTTGATATCTATACAAATAAATAAAATTGGAGTGTCTGTTTGTAACTAACTCTATCATAAATAACTATAACTCTGTCATAAATAGTATGACAAAGCCTTTATCGCATACCACTTTAGGTAGTAGAAATTATATTGTAAATAATTTGGGTTCTGATGATAATTTAAACTGACCCACAAGACAACAGAGAAGCCAAATAATTCCCTAGTACTTTCCCACCAAAACATAAACCGCTTCTCTGGCAAAATATTAGATGTTGAATTATTCATAGAAAAATATAACATAGATATTCTATGCCTCACAGAGACATGGTTGAAGGCAGATACTATGCAATTTAGTATACACAATTTTAAAGTAGCCAGTTCGTTCCAGAGAGGCTCTGCTGCAGGTGGAGGAAGTTTAATTTTGACCAAAAATAACCTAAAAGCTAAGGAGCGTATTGACATTCGATCACTTTCTGTAGAACGAGTTTGCGAGTTCGCTTGTGCAGAGATGGACGAGTATGTAATATTGTGTGTATATAGGCCCCCATCCTCTAGTGTATCACATTTTCTTCAAATAATGGAAGATGCCCTTAGAAAACTAAAAGTAAACAAACGCATTCTTGTTTGTGGCGATTTTAACATTGACATTTTAATAGATACCACAGACAAGCAAAACTTTTTATCGTTGTTTAAATCGTTCGGCTTGGAGTACGAGTATTTTGAGCCAACTAGAGTAACACCCACATCTGCCACATGTATAGATAATGTCATGACTAACTTTAATTTGTTGGAAAAATGTCTCGTGAGTGGCGTGAGGTCAGATCACAAATGTCAAATCGTAAAATTGAAATATAAACAGAAAAATAATCCCTTAATAATACAATGTAGGAACTTAACAAAAAAAAGTTTAGAAAACTTTAATAAAAACCTAGAACCACGTCTTTTGTCACTAAAGCCACAATATGACAGCCCTAATAACATGTATAACGCACTTGTCGAGGCCATACATATTGAATTTCAAAAATCATGTAAAATTAAAAAAATTACCATTAAACGCAAATTTATGTTTAGTGACTGGGCCACAAAAGGTATCAGACACAGTAGAGATATCTTGTATGACCTGTACGATCAAAAATCATATACAAATGATCCAGACTTTAAAAACTATGTTAGAAACTATTCAAAGATCTTTAAGAAGGTCTGCATGCAAGCTAAATCGGCATATATTAGTAAACAAATAAAACAAGCAGATAATAAAATAAAAACCACTTGGAAGATATTAAATACTGAAACGGGTAAAAACAGTTCATCAACTAAATGCGATATTAACCTAAAAATAGATGACAGTAATCTAATACTATCCGACAAGGCTGAAGTCGCTAAGTTTCTCGAATTTTTTTTCACTAATATTCCGGTAGAAACCACTAAACATCTTCTATCGTCCCCAGCTGCGGCTGAGAATATCTTAAGAAAAAGTGTTATGCCTTTAAATAACGCTCATTTGTTTGAATTTCATTCCATCACACCTCTAGATATATTAAAGGCTTTTAAAACATTATCCGTTAAAAAAACAGAGGATCTATGGGGTCTGTCAGTAAATGCCGTTCAATCAATAATAATCAACATCGCGCCAATTATGGCGTCGATTTTTAATTCTTGCATCGCAGAAGGTGTCTTTCCTGATCTCATGAAACATAGCAAAGTCGTACCCATATTTAAATCGGGCTGTCAAAGTAATCCATCTAATTATAGGCCGATATCTGTGCTACCAGCATTAAGCAAGATATTTGAAAAAATTATACTTAACCAAATGTCAACATACTTCAACGAAAACGGTATCCTACATGAAAAACAATTCGGGTTTACAAAAGGTCGATCTACACAAGATGCTGGATCCACCCTAATTAAAACAGTCTTAGGGGCTTGGGAAGAGGCGAAGGATGCGATAGGTGTGTTTTGTGACCTTTCCAAGGCATTTGATTGCGTAGACCACCATACGCTCATACTAAAACTAAAATTTTATGGAATTCATGGTAGATCCTTAGATCTTGTAAACTCATACCTATCAAATAGGGAACAAAAGGTGGCAATTGATAATGTTACTTCCTCAGGCTCTCAAGTTAAGATGGGAGTTCCCCAAGGATCAATTCTGGGTCCGTTCTTGTTTTTAATATACATAAATGACCTTCCACACACAATAAAAGAGTCAATGGCTAATATAGTCCTATTTGCTGATGACACATCACTTATATTTAAAGTGAATAGGAAAGACAGGGATCTTGTAGAACCCAATAAAACACTAACTATGATTTCAAATTGGTTTTCTGCAAACAATTTACTTTTAAATGCTGGCAAAACAAAATGTATTAGATTCTCTACCCCAAACGTATACAAGGTTGATTCCAATGTAAAACTCGACGGAAAAGCGCTAGATCCGGTACCCTCAACTGTCTTCCTAGGAATAACAGTAGACTCTAAACTGCAATGGGGTCCTCATATAGAAACTCTCGCAAAAAAACTCAGTTCTGCTGCTTATGCCGTCAGGAGAATAAGACAGATGACTGATATAGCTACAGCTAGGCTAGTGTATTTCGCATATTTTCACAGCATCATGGCCTATGGCATATTGCTGTGGGGGTCTGCTGCTGATGTTAATACTATCTTTATTTTACAAAAAAGAGCTATTCGCGCTATTTACTGCCTAGGCAGCCGCGATTCCCTTCGTGAGCTTTTCAAGGAGATAAACATACTTACTTTACCCTCGTTATATATTCTCACGAATATCATGTACATACGTAAAAATATCTCCTTCTATGATAAAAATAGTGACATCCACAGTATTAACACTAGAAATAAGCACAAGCTTGCAGTCCCAGGATACAGGCTTAGTAGAACCAGCAAAACGTTTATGGGCAATAGTGTTCGGTTTTACAATAAAATTCCATCTAGCATCACAGACCTACCAGATACAAAATTCAAAGACGTAATTAAATGCACGTTAATGTCCAAAGCATATTATAGCATTAAAGATTATATTGATGATAAAGACGCTTGGCATACAATACCTCTCTGCACACAGCAACCCACTGGCATTACAATTTGAAATATTATGATTTAATTCCTCGCTGACATTTATATCTAGCAAATGTTATTCCAAATCAAATCATATTCAATTGTGGTATACTTGAATTGTATAAATTTAAAGTAGGTACCTAATCAAATGATAGGCAGCAAAATAATATTGTAACAATAATGACAAAATGTTAAAATGTGAGCACCATGTAAGCACTGATGCATTAATATAGCATAACTTCCTAGTAGAAATAAGTTTTGACATGGCAATATTCTGGGCCTATTACTTCTTTATTTGTTATGCATTATGCGTTAACCTACATTGTCCTCACATCTCTTAATACCTACTGTAAATAAACAAACATAATTTTAAAAAAGAGAAAAGAAAAAATGTATCCATGGAGTTTCTTGCATGTTCTTCTCCATAGGACTTTGTTTTGGAACATGCACCTAGTTCTTGACTTTTTAAAAGTGCCAGTTAATCTGGCCTATTTGAAATAAAAATATTTGAATTTTTTTTTTTTTTTTTGAATTTTGTAATATCAAAATAACACCTTTTCACTAAATGCATATGAAAGTACATACGACACCTATAGCAAAAACGCGATTTAATTTTTTTTTGTCTGTCTATCTGTCTGTCTGTCTGTGTGTTTGTTCCGGGTAATCTCCGAAACGGCTGGACCGATTTTGACGGGACTTTCACTGGCAGATAGCTGATGTAATAAGAAGTAACTTAGGCTACTTTTATTTTAGAAAAACAAAATATGAAAAAATGGGTTCTATCGTGCGGGCTCAGAACGCGGGAGCGGGCTTTTTTGTTAAGTTAAATTCCACGCGTACGAAGTCGCGGGCTCAGCTAGTACTTACATATAAAAATAAATACACCACCTCATTGTAACCTGTACACACAACAACATACAACACCTGAAGAAGTAAACAAAGATGCATTGCATTGATCCGATATTTCGCCGATCACAGAATGTGAATCCGTTAGGTTAGTGGTCCTAAATTCCACTGTAATTGGGGTCGAGGTTATTGCTATCATACCGAGCACATAGTAACTACATGATATATGGGCCAAATTCCCTTCAATGTGAAAGGGTTTTAGGTAAACCACGCTAGGGTTAATGAATTCCACACGTCTTTCGAAAGACACAGGTTTTGCAGGTTTCGACATATAGTTATCCTTCACCGTTCAGCAAGTGATAAATCTTAGTTTGAAGTGATATAATATAAATAAATATAAATATCGCCAGACAAACACACCAACTGTATGGTCCCAAACTAAGCAACGCTTGTACTATGGGTACCGTACAATGGACTGGGGGCGATCCCAGTGACACCCAGACCAAGGAAAATTACGAAAAGGCCATTTCCGAAATTAGCCCTGACGGGAATCGAACCCGCAAACACCCGATGCAGTGAGCCGAGCGGCCTACGCTCGAACCACTGCGCCAAGCGGTCGTCTCGTATTAGGTACTACATGATATTTGAACCTGCACACCTAATGTTCCAACGCGTGTGTTGACCACTGAGCTATCACTGATTTTAGCCAGCCTATTGAGTAGATAAACAAGATATCCGTGGGACACAACTAACTTCTTCGCTTCCAAATAGTTTGTTGACTATTTTAGATTTTTTTTTTTTTGAATGGACTATATGTTGTTGGCCAGAGTGGCCATAACAACTTCACCGGGACGGAGGGCGAGCGCGAGTGCGCTCCAGCCAGAGGGGCAGGGGGGCAGCTAGCTCAAGGGCGCCACAAGGGACACGACCTCGGCTTGGGCCGCTGCCAGAAGAGGTGGCGAGGGTAAATCTACCACCGGATCGGAACGCGACCTCGACTGAGAAGATCGTTTATTTTTTTATATACTCTATTCAATGATGCAGTAAGTAGTCGTAATCTAAATATATATAACTCAAAGGTGACTGACTGACAAAGTGATCTATCAACGCACAGCCCAAACCACTGGACGGATCGGGCTGAAATTTGGCATGCAGGTAGATGTTATGACGTAGGCATCCGCTAAGAAAGGATTTTGATTAATTCTACCCCCTAGGGGATAAAATAGGGGATGAAAGTTTGTATTAAACTTTGTCTTTTATTTTCCACGCGGACGGAGTCGCGGGTACAGCTCGTTATAGCATACGACTGTGTCGTGATCAATTCAGTAGGCGCAAGACTAACTATTCACGCAATATTTTAACGGCTTGCCATATTATTAGCAAATCCTTTTATAAGCCCTGTCTAGACTAGACAATTCTAAAGAAGTTCCAAAACAACATTCGCATTTCTGTTCAAATATTCCGAACCGTTTATCTTTCGAATAGATATCAAAATGATAAAACGGTCGCCGCTTCATATTTTAACTAACGCAAATAACGTCAACAATATGCTGTGAATATTGAAATACAAATGGAAGTGCTCCGAAAATGTATTGTATTACTAGGGAGCGTCGGGGCCAGAATGTTTTCGACAAAATAATAATAAAGAGGGGAAACCATTGCCGTCGAACAAAGCGAAGACTCAAAGGCTGAATGCTTTGGGCGCAATTACAGATGTAGAGAGCGGCGTGTAGGGCGCAACTTTATTAACTGGCTATACAGAACGATTTCCGCGCTTCTCCGTTGACCTAATGGAATTTTAATTTATTGCGAGAAAGCTATTTAGGTAAATAAAGACCTTATTAGGTACGAGTGCTGGAATGACGAGTGCTATGTTGTTTGCTTTACCCGATTTGATACCTTACTGATCATCGGTACCTACTTCATGAATTCATTCTTGGATTACTGTAGGTAAGGTTCTCTTTCTTCCTTGGTTAACCACCTTCCGGAATGAATTCGGCATCCACTTTTCACAACATCCAAGTACCCAACGGTTGTCCAAAATCAAAGTTCAAACGTCCGTTCTGTGATTACCTACTGTACTCCTAAATAAGTCAATGTAGATAAGTACTCACCTACCTACCTGTAATAAATAGCATCCTCTAAATATTCCTCAACTCTGATATTTTTCTTGGAACGCGGAAAATGGGAGGAGGTAATTTTGAAATATAACTGCTTATAGATAGGCAAGCATGGAAGTACATTAATAGGTGCTAAAGAAAGGAAGAAGGACAATGAGAATGACTTAATTATGCATGTTGACACACAAGTAAGCTTCAAGCGTTCTCAGGTAGCATATTCTTAAAGTCCAGTGTAGGAGCTTACTTGGGTAGCATATTCTCAGAGTCCACCGCAGCACCAGATATAGTGTAGGCTTTACTTATCCAGGTGTAGGTAAAGATAAAGTAAGTGTCAAGACCCAGGGCAAAAGATAATCGAGATCTAACAGGTACTTACCTGACTCTACATCTATCTCAGTACACCACCCTAAACCACTACCGAGTATTGTTCAAGAGCTCGTGCTTTAATAGTAATGTAGAGCTCCTTTGAAGTAGAAACTTCCGAATATTGAGGTGGACTCAGTTGCGAACTTCTTCCCAAAGTTGTATTGTAGAGTTGGTCCAGGAATAGGAACAAAATATTATCGGATGGTTATAATAGCATTAAAACTTGGATCGTTAGTAGATAGGTAATTCAATTAGGAGTTCCGATACTTGGCTCATTAATAGTCCAATTGAAATTAAATTCATTAAGCAGGTAGCTACTTACTCGTATGTCGTTAGGCATCAAACCGAATAGGTAGAATAGAATCGTAAGTAATAGGCATTTAATACTTATGAGTAGATATACATTGCCAAAAATGCAAATAATTTATGAATCCTAGGCATTACAACAACCTTTCCTATAATTACAAAACTATTAGTTAAAATGCAAAAACTTTTTTTTGTATTTTTTTTCTCGGTGTTGGTAATCTTGAAAACAATATCATTGTCGGCAATCAAAGCGCTGAAGCTTGGAACCCAAAAATATGCTTCCATTTATGATTCTCCCACACTGATATTAACCCAATTATGCTATTTCGGGGATTAAGGACTTGCCTACTACGGTGTTATAGGCACCAACTTCTCCATTTTCGCCGCGTAACAATCAATAACAGTTCTATTTAAATTGTGTGGCCAAATTTTTATTTTTGAAATAGATTAGTAGACCGAGATGCACTACTGTTTATTATGTTACTTGTTTTGTACATTTCTGACAATTTTTGTCAAAAGAATAGATTCTATTGTAAAGGTAGTGCCTTCGCACGACTCTGTTTAAATGGAATCTTGTTATGCATTGCCCTGGGATTGATCTGAGATCAAAATTAGGCCTACCTTTCCTATGTTGACTCAGTTGAAGTGGGTGCAGCGTGGCGCGTTTATACCTACATAGATATTTAGACACACAAGATTAAAAAAATAAGGTTTTACTTTCATAATAATGTATTCAAGCCTTACCAAAAGGTCTGGGAAACAAAAAACTAGTGCAATATCAGTAAGTAACCTTACAGATATTGGGCTATTTGGTCGTATTGAATGTACCTAGTACAGACTAAAAATAACGAAACAAGGCCTTTTTCACGTTATAACAATACGTTAGCTACGGTATTACCGTGAAATTAGTTATTTATTCCCATTTTCGAGATTCCTTTAGTCGTAGGTAGTTTAACTTAGCTACCTACAGGTACCAAAGTTACGTACGAGGATGCCTTTTAAGTTTTGTCGTTTGAAGAAAAAAACACAACTAGAACCTTATAGTACTTTTTATTGTTTTTCAAAGTATTCACCACGTAGCTTGATACACTTTTCCATTCGCTCAAACCAGTTATTATAACATTTATTCCACTCTAAAGTGGGGGTGTTCAAAATGGCTGACTTGAAAGCGTCGACTGCTTCTTCACTGGACTGGAACCTTTGACCACGAAGACTTTTCTTAATTTTAGGAAATGTAAAAAAATCGTTAGGGCTTAGGTCAGGACTGTATGGAGGATGGTCAAGAATTTCTACTTTTTCCTGCTTCAAATACTCAATCGTTTGACGAGCGCTGTGTGAACTTGCATTGTCGTGGTGCAGGATGATGCGTCGCTTTGAGTTAGATTTTCGAAGTTCGGCGATAACTTGTGGTAAACAAACTGTGGTATACCACTCTGCGTTAACCGTTCTACGATCATCAAGTGCAATAGTCGCAACATGGCCGGTTTTTCTAACGAACGTGGCCACCATCTTCTTTGAAGTGCTTCGAGAACGAACAACTTTAGTCGGCTTTGGCTCGTCTTGAAAGACCCAGATTGTAGATTGTTGTTTGGAATCAGGATCGTAGGCATAGATCCAAGATTCGTCACCACTGATGATGTCGTAGACGTGATTTGACTCTCCTCTGTTGAACCTTTGCAGAGTTTTCTTACACCATCTGACGCGGGCCGCCTTGTGATCGTCGGAAAGCAGATGCGGTATCCAACGACAAACTAGCTTTCTTACACCAAGCGCTTCATGCAAGATCTTCTGAATGGTTGTCCCTGAGATGCCTAATAGAGCCTCTATCTCTCGATACGTCACATGACGATCTTCGAGAATTAGTTGTCTCACTCCAATGATGTTATCTTCAGTGAATGCAGATTTTGGGCGACCTTCGCGAGATTTGTCACTAAGACTAGTATGTCCACGCTGGAATTCTAAATACCAGCGTTCGACAGTCCGCAGACATGGGGCTTCATCCCTGAACACAGATATTAGCTCTTCAAAACACTGAAGCCGTGTCAGGCCTCTTCTAAAGTTGTAGAAAATTATTGCACGAACATTTTCCTTAGGAAGATTCATTTTCGTACGTAACCTGACAGATTCTAATCGACGCTGTGACTAAACAATAACATTAATCCTAATACATTCAACTGTTTTGAGATTCGAAATATAAACACATTCGAATATAGAACAGTTCCAAATTCAAAATTGCCGGGAATTATGGAAACGACAGAACTTAAGAGGCATGCCTCGTATCTCCAAATTGATGGTAGTCCATTAAAGATATGGCTTTTAAGGCTTTTATCATATCATTGACGACCGCTTGGCGCAGTGGTTCAAGCGTAGGCCGCTCGGCTCACTGCACATGGTGGTTGCAGGTTCGATTCCCGCCGGGGCAAATTTCGGAAATGGCCTTTTCGTAATTTGGCCAGGTCTGGGTGTCACTGGGATCGCCCCCAGTCCATTGTACGGTACCCATAGTACAAGCGTTGCTTAGTTTGGGACCATACAGTTGGTGTGTTCGTCTGGCGATATTTACTTATTATGCAATTGCAAATGGATTACTTATTTATAGTTTTATATGAATTAGGGTGTTCATTTATGGAAAAGCTAGGAACAATATTTCTTATGAATGGATTTCTCTCATATTTATTTTCAGTGGCATTAGTACACTGTTTTATTGAAAACTGCGTCGAATGATTTCAAAGCAATTATATTTTCAGCACGTCTTCATCGAATTTGCGTATGTACATCGGCGAGGCCCAGTAGTCTTCAGTTATAGGGATTTGTCCTCGCGCCCGCCTCAATCTGCGCCCGTCCGCCCGTCGGGAGCTGTTACAATGAAATATTAGTATTATTACCAACTTTATGGCCGTTTTATTTCATTTCTCCACCAAACAGTTGCGTTATTTTATTTATTTGCATGTGTACAAGGACATTTTGTTGATATAAATGTATGCAAAGGGGGGTTCTCAGAGTCTTATGGAGCTCCAGTTATAATATTATATAAGGGTTGCGAATTTGCGATATAGTTTTATATAGCGTTATAAAACAGTTTGTACATTCGATGTGGGAGCACCATTTGGTGGAAATAATAATCCAATCATGTAGCCCTTGGTTTGCACTGACGGAATATCAATACAAAACATATTGTTGTTATATTTTTTGTTGTCGTAATATAGGGCCACCAACATGTTTCAGTATAATGTTTACGCCAAAACAAATCTAGGGTTACTAAGTAATGTAAGCAACCTAAAATATCATAGTTCCAGATGAAATTACCTACCCACTAAACTCATTTTTTTTTATAAATTTCATCAAAAAGCCGTATTGGTGAGGTAGCATATGTGATGACAGAAATACCTGTTCCAATTTTACTATTCGTCACATCAGTTACCGTATTTGTTTGCAGTGCTAAACACTAATCTATATCAATTTAGCTCGGAGCTTTTATCATGCCGCCTTCACAAGCCGATACTTCAATCCAATATTTACGTTTATCGATGACTATTCAATACTCTATTCATATTGTAAGCCGCAAGCAAGATATTACCATAACTATGGGTTATCAGGCCCACGTACGTGCATGATTTGTTTTGGAGGCACTAATAACGATCCTGGGCACAGATAATATCTCCCGAATATTGGCCAATAGGGTAATAAGAGATAGTGGTGGGCTGTAATTATTACTTGGTAAAGGCGTCGATGCCTTTGGATATGTTTATCGATAACATGTTTGGTGGGTAGTTAACATCTCTAGATTATCGTGTAGGGGTTCATGATAGTGATAGAGCATTTTATGGTTGATAGAATTCAAATTCAAATCGTTTATTTTGTTTAGGCCTACGGGGGCACTTACAAATTGTCAATTTTACATTTTTTTTTCTTATATCTACAACCGGATCGAAACGCGACCTCGACTGAGAAGATCCGGCAAGAAACTCAGCGGGCTTGAATATTGTATAATACTCGCCGACGTTTCCATAGAGTAAATAAAATATTATAAGTTTTCCCTGATAATCATGACTCTATCTACTGGTAAAATTTACATAATACGTACCAATATTTATAATGATTTATGAATTGGCGGCCAATTGGTGTAGTTGTTCGAGCGTTGTATATTTGTTTGAAAAATTTGGTTTTTCAGAAGTGTATTGAGACAGAGGTAGTGGAATCTTCCGGCTCTCTACTAGCTACTTTATGCCGATCTACTATGAGAGAGTGGTACTACCCCAGTCAAGCCAACCCGTATATGAGATGCAATGAATTGGATACAGCTTAGCTCTACCACCGCTACCACCGTGGTTTGTTAGTCTCTACTGATATTTATTTCTTTAGCGACGTACCTAATAAATATCGCCAGACAGATACACCAACTGTAAGGTCCCAAACTAAGCAATGCTTGTACTATTGGTACCGTACCATGGATTGGGGGCGATCCCAGTGACACCCAGACCTGGGCAAATTACGAAAAGGCCATTTCCGAAATTTGCCCCGGCGGGAATCGAACCCGCAACCACCATGTGCAGTGAGCCGAGCGGCCTACGCTCGAACCACTGCGCCAAGCGGTCGTCGATTTGAATACATCTCTATACGATGACTCTATTTAATTTAACCTGAACCGTGTGAGCCCGAAATAAGATCATACTCGTTTTACTTTTCGCTGGTACAGCATAGAGCTGAAATTGCGTATAGAGCCCTCGGGCTAAGATACTTTCAATGTGTCGATGTATCTAAATAAAACATCTCCAAATCCGAGGCGCGAAATAAAATAAATTGAACCCACTCAGTCGGTCGAGACCTCTGAAGTGTGGATCACGTTTCTATTGTGAAAACGTTCATTATGTTTTCGTTCTTTAATTAAATTCTTCGATTCGCAAACAAGAGTCTTGAGTTGGTTCAATTAAGATAGTTTTATTAATATCGGGGATATTAGATTTGTAAACTTAAATAGGTATTTAGAGAGATGTAGACTGCCTCTCTAGATTAAGAGTCTCTTATAGTAGGTACTTACTATAAGAGTTTCTATAAAATTTACAGTAATGAAAATAGTTGTCGCTCTTGACTAAAGACAGTGGTCCTTTATGAGGCTTAGCCAAGAGCCAAAGTGTACCTAGGTAAGTTATTTATTACATAGCACATAGAATTGTTTAATAGTTAGGTTTTTGGGTTATCTGTCATGGCTACCAACGTCAAATGGTACAAAAAGTTGATTTTACATACCCTATGTCACTCAGGTATAGTTTATAATTTTCAGATTCAGATCAGTAGTTCCAGAGGTTACAACCTACAAGCATATAAACATACAACTTTACATCTTTATAATTATATAAGTCTGTACATTTGTGAGTAGCAGAGTATCTAAGCATAGTTCACTGCCAACATAAACTTCCCTACTATAATAACTACGAAATATATTTTTTCAACGGAACTTCCTAAAATGTCAATAGTCAAATTGCCTTCATTGTGCGTTTGAAGGGAAATTGCTTGAACAGAGTGCGAGGGAGACACGCAAACGACATCATTTCTGTGAAGCAGCCGCTTTCATTGTATAAATTATTTTCAAGGGACCCGTTAAAGGGATGTCCTTGTGTTTTAGTGTTTCGTGTTCGACCGTAAGAATAAAATCTACGAGTAGAACTGACACTCGTGCTCCTAAGGTGGGCGCTTTAATGCCGATTTACCTGTTTTTTGGTTGGTTAAGTACTTCTGGAGACTTCAGTAGCAAAAAACCGGTGCGTGTTGGATATTTAAAGAGTGCCTAAGTTTTGCGAAATAGTTCCTTCCCTTCGAGATTAGGTTGGTATTCCTGTTTGTTAGCGGCCGTCGTGTGAGTCGAAATGAGAGTAAGCGATTTCACGAAGGCAACTTTTTCGTGAAACGAACTCTAAGGTAATCGTTGGCATCAACATTTGAGTGTCATATCTACTTATTTTTAGTCTCATGTTTCGACTGTATGTAGTTTAAGTTTAAGCAATCACAGCTGGCGACTGACCATTAGTAGTGATATTTGATACAGCGTAGAAGGCCTCACAAGTTTATTTCACTGTGGTTAGATCAATGTTCAATAGGTGTGGCTGGTAATTATAGGTACAATATAATATACCGAGACCTTTTTTACATGCATTCAATGTAAAAAAGTAAAACTCAAAATTCAATTTCAATGTAAAACTTAAAAGTAAAAAAAAATGGTGATATGGTACCCGGGGAGCTTCCATCGCGAACGTGGCCTGTAAGGAGCACCGAAGCGTTCGGTTTGAAGTTCCCAGAAAGCCTCCAACGCGTCCTCAAAGCGGCCATCGGTAAGGTTTTAGTGGATAAGGAAGATACCCTAGCTCTCTCCCTAAATAAGGCATTCCTCGAAGATTTCCTCTTCATACATAAAAAGTATATTTCTTTACTTACTTGGCCTTAATTTATCCGCTCTATAAAAGCTCTACAATTTCGGAGACCCAACGAACAAACTGCAAGTAGTATAATTGCCGACACAAACTTTGCGAATAGTGTAAATCAAAAGCCTTCGAACCGAACAAAACACCCGTTGTTTGAAAAATACTACGGTGTGCATTGTTTGAAGTTGAAATTCAAAGCGGCCGGTGAGAAGAACCGGAATACAATCGACCACCAAATGGTGGCGGCCGCGCGTTGTAAACCACGGTTTTGTATTTAGAATTCGGACCTATGTACTCGTATAGGTCGATTTTTTATTATTATTTTGAAAGCGTAAGGTTTATGATTTGAATCTATCTGTATATATTATATCTATTGTTTTTTTTATGTTTAGGAATTTTAAAGGTGTTTATTGGTGTTTTGGCGTGGGCCACATATTGCACTGGCACCTATTATATACATAAATGTTTTTCTTGAGTACGTACCGTACCTAACTAAATTTTGAAGCTACTTGTTATTATATTATATTTATTATTTACTTATTATTATTAGCTCGAAATTTTCAGCCATAAAATTAATATTTACTTTTGTTTCAATAAAATTATTATTGCCTACGCGATGGTTTTGGTAAATTTCCTTATTGACGAGTTCAATTTAGAAATTAATTCGTTGTTTGTAGACGAATGTTCCCGGAAAAGGTTACCGTCTGTTGTAAGGGCTACTGGCCTGTATAAATAGTATATTTGTGTATATTAAATTACCCTGTAATTGAGTGATCAATTTACAGCGTTTATTCCCGCTTACAAGATGGCTCGAAATATTTTATGAAAAATGATAAGTGTTTCTCTCTCATTACTTGAAGATGATGCCTTGTGTACATGTAAATGATCTTTTGGGTTCTCGAACACCATTTCTTCTCTGGAATCAGTGCATTGAGCTATTATTGTGGGATTAAATCTTGTGCTATTAATTAACACCATCAAACGAACTCTACCTGGAACTAAGAGTGTATAGTAAAATTATTTAATCTATGGTCTCTTCTAGGTTTATGGTATAGGGGGTGTATATTGTCTTCTTCAATCCATGGTCTGGTATTACAATGTTTCGTACAACTGTTGTTTTGTTTTTATTAGTTTTGACTCTCGTTTTGACATCTGGGACTCTGGTGTCTACAAACAATGGGGACCAGCGCTGCCACAGAATCAATCGCATCCTATATCCATCATTCCGATTCTTACCTTATCTCTTCGTTAATAAAGTGCAAGGGTAGATCCACGGACTGACAAAAGTTCTTGCATAACTCAAAATGCCCAATTTTAAAAGGCGAGCAAGAAATTCAACATCCAATTTCGGTCAAGCGTGTCAAAGACAGTGATTTGTGTGAGCGGTTCCCTTGTGAGCCGTCATTTAAAACGTTATCGATCGCGAGGCCAATGCCTCCGCCTTATGAACAAATAACACTCCTTGGCAAGTGTTCTTGAATACAAATTAGACGGGAGATGCAATTTCACGGAGTGATGTGACGTTTTGAACGTTTTCCAACGTCGTAAACGTAGGAATTCCAATAGGAAATGATTATTTTCCAGTGTAACCATGTATTCCAGGCGCGTTTAGTATTAGTCCAATAACTTCGCGTTTGTATTTTTTGTTCTCTAAAGTAATATTTTCACGGTCTAGTGTATAATGGCGAAGCACGTACAGTTTTCATTTCGTTAATACGTGAGACTGGCGCAAGAGATAATGAACGATTGTTTCTTTATTTGTACCGTTAAATGACATAGTATTTTTCTTTGTCTTACTACCGCTTAAGTTTTTTTATTTTTGTGGTTATTACAAAATAGTGCTGGTCGAATTTCCTAAGCTTTTTATTAGGACTAGCTGTGCCCCGCGACTTCATCCGCGTAGTATTGGATTATTGGGTTAAAAAATCCTATATGTTAATCCCGGTTATAATCTATCTGTTCCAAATTTCATCCAAATCCGTTCAGTAGTTTTTGCGTGAAGGAGTAACAAACATACATACATACATACATACATACATCCACACTCACAAACTTTCGCATTTGTAATATTAGTAGGATGTGTTTTTTTTTTATAGAACAAAGTGGGCTAACAATCGTTATATACGCCTGACATTATGCAGATACCGTAGCCTATAGATGCTTGTAATACCATAGTCTTTGTTCGTACGATCCTGAGGGGAGAGGGAGGGGGAGGGGAAGGGAGGGGGTTGCTTCGCGCCGATCTGGATCCGATGGACCCAGCCCTTATATGAGATGTTGGCTCTACCACCAAGAAATAATTAAGGCTAAAGCGTCCATCTAGCCCGCGAAGGTCAATTTTTTTGAGGTTTTTTGAAATTTTTCAAAATCTGAGAATAAGAAAAGGCACATTTTGTAATTCGCGAAAAAGACCGTGTGCAGTGCATTTATTAATATATCCAACTTACTCTAAAACATTTCAAGAACGACAGCTATCCAGATAATCTGGCAATTTTTGTATATTTAGTGATTTACTTGTATCATATCCACCGTGATAATATTTAGAGTAAAATAAATGTATTAATAAACGCACTGCATACTGTGTTTTTCGCAAATCACAAAATGTTGTCTTAAATGTTTTCAGATTTTGGATAAACTATAAAAATACTCGAAAATTTTGAATATCGCGGGCTAGACAGGCGCCTTCACCTTAAGGGGTAAGATTATTCAAATTAGTGCTATGTAGGACCAAAGTTTTTATTGTTATATCCCAATTATAGGTATACTTACTAAATAATAACTATGTGTGTACACCTAAACGTATAAAGCTGACTTCTGTAGAACAATGAATAATGTAGTTTACCGCTTTTGTAGGAAGGCTTAGTTATGATAAATTAAGGTAAGAACTGAGCTAGTTCGTAACCCTTGGAAGTGTCGCGGGCGTTCTTGATATATGGCGTTGGAAGCCACCTGGAGCCCGGACAAATGCAGGCATCCGTCATCTAGTGATATGCCGCCATTTATTTGAATGGTAAAAATGAGGCGTTTGTTCAACTTTACTAGAATTCTGATATCATGCATAATGTTATAGTGAACACAGTATTTTATTGTTCATAATAAAACTAATTATGATAGAATTTTTAATGTCCCACTCCTAGACACTGGCCTTCCTCCAATGTGAGGGGGATTCAGAACATAATCCACCACGCTGGCCACCACGAAGTTTTTCTTTACCGTATTCCATGTGTCTCTTCACCCTAAGAATGTGATAATCACAATTAAATGATGATTCGCACGTATATTTCGAAAAACTACAGCAGCGAGCAAGACGCCTGCTTAACCAATCGGCTATCAATTTTAAGCACACTTCGAAAGCATGCAGTTACTATTGAATTCTGAATAAAAAGAGTACCTAACTTATTTATCTAAAAAAATACCAGAATTAACAATGCATTAATTACTATACATTATCAGAACTCCTAAAAGCTTCTATTAAACTCTACGGACAAGAGACTCTTAACAAGTATGAAAGGAAAAAAATACAAGAAAACCCGGCACGGACGTACAATCATTTAATGAATTCGCAATTTGCATACCGACAACGACTTAAAAAATACGGATCTACCTAGAGATGTTGGTAAAGCACTACAAAACACTATTGTTTATATTGTTCCTCTTACGTAGATTTTACTATTATTTCAGAGATACTGATCAAATAATTCGACTTCAACTGTCACAAACAAAATATCAATATAGATAAAAGGAAATTGGATTCGTTATTTATCGGCGCATAGGAATATCTATGGACAAGATTACATCTCTAAATACGAATACTGATACCGTTCTTATGAGAGCCGAGTGGTCCAGACATACAGGCGTATTAAACGAACAGCTCTCTACATTTAAACTCTACTATTTCGTCGTCCTGTAATCGTGCTCTTGTCTCTCCTATTATTGGTGTCCCTTTTGTTCCGTCTTTAAATTAAAGACTATTGACCTTAACTTTTTCCTTTGACATTGCCCGGACTCGTACTATTAGTAACTTAAGTAGTTCACGCTAATTACAGGAAACACTTCCGTGGCAAAGTATTATCTGTTTTCGAATGTACTTCAAGTTTCAAAGACATTTGCATCGAGCTTAAAGGAAATTCGTCTTTATGTAGTAGCGTGACTGTACAGTCACAGTGAAAGGTCAAAAAGTTGGAAAAGCGTTGCCGAATTCATGAGTTGCAACTCCACTTAGCTTTGGACGGTAAAACGCTGATGTGGACATATTTTGGGGTATTTTTTCGACGAGCGGAGTCAGTTCGGTGGTCAAAAGGAATGATTCCATTTCATTCGACGTGCTCTCACGTACTTGTACTAGTCGTATTAATTAAATGCAAGCCCCCGAGTCCATTTTACGAGTCCCGGCAGAGTGGAACTCGTTTCGTTTATCCGCTTCCACTCATAAGCAATTACTTTGCCGAAACGACTTTCCGAGGGACCGCGAACGTGCAAAGAAATTAAGCTTTGCAGATTTTAGGGTTCACAAGTTTAATGGAGGATAGCGATTTGATTACCTTTGACGTGGTGCAAATGTGTATGTGATGATGCAGTATACACAACACTTTAACCACTGGTGTGCTGAAATCGCAAACACAATAGATAATCAATTATGTCTCGAGTCGATCCGGCGTTCCGGCATAAAAAGGGTAAATGCCATAATAGTTGTAAAATTTTGGATTAACAATTTTGGATTAGGATTAGGTACTAACATATCCTTGTAGGTATTTGTAGGAATACTTAGACAGATTCCTCAAATATTGTATTAATTGTCACTTGGCAATGAATGCAACTAACATTACACACAATTGCCATATTATGCCAGTATAATTGCTTTGTATGAGTGAGTGCACCTAAACAGAAGGTTGAAACACCCCAAGCGTTATTAGAATCTTTGTATGCAACAACTTAATAGCACGCTGGGCCATACAATTTACACAGCTGCACTGTGTTTGAATAGACGCCTAAATTACTGTGTTAGTTTCCACTTAAGTTTTCGTATGCATTGGAATATTAAAGTAAAAGCAATTCCGAGAACACGGTCGATATAATACTCGAATCCGCTTGCAATGGCAAATTGCCTTTGACGCCTATCAACCGCTCGATGAATGCTGTACCTATAATATAACGTCGTAATTTGATTTGCAATGGTAATATTGAAGTACCTACTTACGAGAAAATTGTTTACACAGACGCCTGATGCAGACACTTCCTCACATTGCGTTGCTGTTTCCGAGAATGTTCCCCAACATGTTTTCATTGACAAGACTAACAAACAATAACAATTACAAATAACAATTAATAGTAATTTAGTTTCCTGCCGGATCTACTAAGTAGACGCAGCATTTTGGACCGTTGGGGGACTCTGATAAGTGAATGAATTCAAAAGTTTTTGAATTTGAATTAAATGTTAAGGAAAAAATCGACTAAATTTCGCGGAAGATTCATTTTAGCTCGTCTACCAATCCCTGCAATGAATAGGTCGAATTACAAGTCACCCTTTAGATATATAAAAATGGTGCTCCGAGTAGTAACAACCTTTGATAAACCTATTGAACAATTAATATGTCACAGAGTCTTGAAATCTGTATAAAGAAAAACTCAATCTCATAAATTAGTGTTTTCCCAAGTTCAATCTATTTAATCTAAGCGACAAACGTTTCTTTACGATTGTAACTGTAGTCGTTAATTCAATACTTTAGAAACTTTTTACGACGGCCCGATTACGTGAAGTGAACAGATTTGAGGAACAAATAAAAGGAAACTGTAATACGATTGTTTATAAAGCTAATCGAGTTTAGTACTTCGAAATCGTAAATAGGAATAATTTATTGCAAGAGGGTATGAGAGAAAAATGCCACAATCGATGTTACCTACCATTTGACTTCGCGATTACTTTTTGTTGGTAGTCGATTTATGAATGTTTCAAGGAGTTTCTTCTATGTATTTTTGAGAATGATTCCGCTCTATGTCCTATTTACTTATTATAATTTAATAATGATTAATTACGCTTATAGTGCCGTTCAAGATAGCACAGATTTGTTAACGTCCTACGCCTTTCGGCAGCTGGCTTAATTTCTTCTAAACACACAGGTTTATTTATGATATTTGCCTTCACCGTCATTTGAAAAATACTTTATTATTTCGAACTTACGTTCCGTCTATCAAAGCAATCGCTCTAACTTAGCTATCGCTGCCTTAAAAAAAAAACACAAAGAGATAAGCGACCAGCAAAGAGTTGAGAAACTAAATTATTTGTTTCAACATCGCTGCAGGTGGTACTGAACTCTCTATACGCAAAGTTTGGTGCTTGGGCCAACTTTGTGCATCTCGATTCTCAAATCTTTGAAAAGAACGAAAGAACTCAGCGTTTCTGCAATCGGGTTCCCTTTAGAGTTCCGCCATCGAATGTAAAAGCTTTCGGATGCGGGCGTGGGTTTGTTTGTAAGTATACAACTGGGAGTGCGGTCGCGTGATGCGATGATCGCTCTTATACCTGTGTTTATGTAATTTTAAGTTGGTAAATACATCGTAAAACGTTGGTGCCCTAAAAAGGATGACTTGTTCTCACGTAAGCGCTTCTCCCGCTTTTCCCGCGTTAAAAAGCGATTGAATGTAAAGAACACCTAGAACTAACCGCTCTCCCAATACACATACAATAAAGTCATTAGTGTGGTTAATATGGAAAGTAAGTAATTAAAAAAAAATACAGCTAAGTCGACTCGTAAAAATCGTATAATTTTGGTGTCTCTCAGAATAGCTGCACACGTAGGGACTATTCCCAGCTTATTTCTAGCACAAGAACAGTGTAGACAGCCCCTCAGTTTATCCGAGGCACGAGACCTCTGGGAATAAATCTATTTCATTGCTGCGTGATCACAGATCATAGTCCTGTGCAGCCAACCACTTAACAGACTTGGCTTATTAATCACACATTTTTTTTTATTATAAAATTGAACAACTTCAAAAAACCTTTGTGCACTAAAAAGCAAAAAATAACTAGAGGCCTTATAATTTCTTTCACTTAGTGTCGGTGCCACCATCTTTACACTTCGTAAGGACTTTCGAGGTACCTACCTACCTACCCCTACTTACTTGAATAGGCATCAACTCCACATTAACAACAAACAAATTACGCTACGTTATTTTCATTAAAAAATGCCAAACTACTGGACCGATTTTGGTGAGATTTCTATGGGACCAATTTGTAAGAACAAATCGGTTCATAAATGATGGAATTCTGAGGCAACAAACACAAAAAAAATACAATCGAATTGAGAACCTCCTCCATTTTGAAGTCGGTCCAGAATATGCGGTAAAACGATATTACATTATATTGTATATAGTCTAGATAGAGTCGGCTAACAATAGCGTGTCGTTATGACACCCACTCAAAGGTGACTGGCTCTACTTAAAGGTCAATAAGAGCAGACAATTCTACATACTCGTAAATTAATTAAGTCCCAATATAAACCAGCGTTTGTTTCTAAAGTAGTTCAACACCAAATAGCGTACTACTCGCCGTCTATACGAGATTCCTGTAACATGCTAAAAAAGAGTACCCTAGTAAATAGTTCGCCACCTGCGTATAAAATCTACAAGGGAGAAAAAAACTGCAACACTACCGATTGTATCAGTGATTTAGACACTGAGTTCTGAACAAAGGCGTTTATTCGCACGCAACAAAGCGGGCTCATAAATATTGCGACCACTCCATGCCGTTACTGTGCAGATAAGAGGGCACGGTCGGTTCGAACAAGGCATGGCGTCGATGGCTATCAGATTGTAGCTGGTCGTTAAGAGCTTATGGTGACCAAGAAGTCTACTGCTGCACACAAATCAAGTCCCCAAGGACTTTTAATATAATAAGCGTCAATAGTGGTTAGATGGCCCGTCCTCGTAGCTGAGAGGTTCCGGGTTCGATCGCCATCCTGGCCATTAAACTATTGACGTGAGCCCACTCCTAACACAAGCATTAGCTTAGCTGGAGGGGCTAAAGGGATTACCTAGTAATGTGATAAAAACACATGGCTAGTAATCTTTTTTTAAAAAATAAAACAAAAAATAACATAACAAAGTAGTCAAACAAGCGTATTACCCGCCTGCTGTTAAGCAGTTACCGTAGCCTATAGAATTAGATGCTTGCAATACCAAATTGCTGGCACGTTGCCGACTTGAAGGGTACTGGGTCAGAGGTAGGGGAAGGGAAAGGGGGAATTATTCCGGCTATGTCGCTCTTCGTGTATACGAAACGCGCGAACACATTATTTTAAAGCTGCACATTTTAAGGTGAAGGCGCCTGTCTAGCCCGCGAAATTTAAAATTTTCGAGTATTTTTATAGTTTATCCAAAATCTGAAAACATTTAAGACAACATTTTGTGATTTGCGACAAACACAGTATGCAGTGCGTTTATTAATACATTTATTTTACTCTAAATATTATCACGGTGAATATGATACTAGTAAATCACTAAATATACAAAAATTGCCAGATTATCTGGATAGCTGTCGTTCTTGAAATGTTTTAGAGTAAGTTGGATATATTAATAAATGCACTGTACACGGTCTTTTTCGCGAATTACAAAATGTGCCTTTTATTATTGTCAGATTTTGAAAAATTTCTAAAAAACCTCAAAAAATTGGAACTTCGCGGGCTAGATGGGCGCTTGAGCCTTAAGGTCTTCTTGGTTTATTGAAAATTGATTAGTAGGTAAGTCAAATTAACCTTTCGAATATTCCGGGCCGAAAAATGATTTGTCCTACTGTTATTTTCAGTACACTGTGGCAGTTTGCAGCGAGACTCATTTCACTTGGTCCGGACATTATTTACAAAGGTCCGAATTGACACAGTGTTTCATGTGAGGCTTTATATTTGCGTACGTACGAGAACCTACGCTCAATGTTTTGAGCCCTTGTGGACTGTTGTTATAATAAAACAATATTTGGTCCGTCGTTCGTTTAGTTTATTATTGTTTCTTAAAAGCTTTCCTTTGCTGGACAATGACCTTCTTCTTCTGATGCATGATAAAATTCTAAGCGAATTAACCTTAACTTAGGAGTTAAATCCTTGTTATTAAATCATCATCTGCCTTACCTTTTCCCATTATCTGGGGTCGGCGCAGTATGTCGCTTTCCCGTCATACTCACATCCACTCCAACCTCGTTCATATCATTCTTAATACAATCCATCCATCTTTTCTTGGGCCTTCCTCTCGCACTGTATCCATCCACATTCATATTCATCACTCGTTTAGTCACATGCTTCTCATCCCTTCTCATCACGTGTCCAAACCATTCCAGCCTCCTACCTCTCACCTTATCTGTTATTGGCGCTACCCTGACAGTACCTCTTATATACACATTCTTCACCTTATCCATACGCGTCACTCCACACATCCATCTCAACATTCGCATCTCAGGGCCCGTGCCCCCCTCCTGGGCACGGGTTTCCTCTCAATACGAGGGAGAGTCAGTACTCTCTACTACGCAGACCCAGGTTGGATTTCGAAAGTTTGTTGTAAATTGCTTAGGTTTTCTAAAACATGCGATGGTTTTAGAAAATTTAAGCAATTTCCAATTCAATCCCGATGGTTTTCATGCACCGTAAGCAAGTGATAATCATATAGAAATTATAATCATTTAATTTCATAGATTTCGAAAAAAGCAGAGATGCGGTACGGGGCTTGAAACCGGGACTTTGTGCACACATTGTGTGCTTAACCAATCTGCTATCGCTGCTAAATCCTTACTATTATACTAATTAAATGTGAAAGTGTTATATTTCAGTTTTAGATGTTGTTACCAAATTTTACATTCAAGCTGTGTAATAAGATCGAAGCCAATTGTTAACCACAGTAGGTTTTCTTGGAAACATGAGTTAAGACTGAATGTCCTAAACCAATATCATGAGGTCCATCAAAGTTACATAAGCACCAATTATCTTCACAAGATCGACTCCTGAACTGAGACAATTGGTAGGCTTGCAATCAGTCTTAATGACCAAAACTGGTCCAACTAAAAGCAATCCAAATGGAGTTAACAGGGCACTGACTGAAATTAACTATTACAGACTATAGTACGAATTGACCATAGTTTCCAAGGTTCAAAATTGCTGTTTTCTATACGACACCTTAATAGAAAGTACAAAAATATATATACAAAATATAAATAAATTAAAAACATCGTGCACGTATCTTAAAAACGGAGTCCATTTCGTTGTCTCATGTAGCTTAGAACCGCCTTAATGATACCAGCTATCAAATGCGAAAGACTGCAGGCAGTTGCTGGATGCGACAAGCTAACGACAGGGCGCTATGGCGCTCATTAGGGGTGGCCTATGTCCAGCAGTGGACTGATATAGGCTGATGATGATAATGATGATCAAATGCAAAAAACCTCATTGAAATCGCTCCACCCCATCCAGAGATATAATGCTCCAAAACAGGGGTAACACTTTTGACAATTTCCGTTACGTTGCATGAGGTTTAAAAACACTCGTGAACGATAACTCTGTGTGCGTGACACTGATACTAATTTTGTTGAAGTCTACTCTACTAAAGTGTATTTTACATAGGAAAGCCCCGCGGAAAAATACGGAACTAAATTGTACACAGTGTAAATTATATTGCCGACACGCGACTACAGCGCTGCGTCCATGGGATTTATTTTTTATTTTATTATTATTATTTTTTTTCGCATGTGAAATAGACCTAAGTCACTATAGTTTCCTCCTCCTACGGTTCTAAGGCGGAATTATATCTAGTTACGAGATAAATAAATAAATAAATAGTAAATATCGCCAGACAGACACACCAACTGTACGGTCCCAAACTAAGCAAAGCTTGTACTATGGGTAACCGTACAATGGACTGGGGGCGATCCCAGTGACACCCAGACCTGGGAAAATTACGAAAAGGCCATTTCCGAAATTTGCCCCGGGCGGGAATCGAACCCGCAACCACCATGTGCAGTGAGCCGAGCGGCCTACGCTCGAACCACTGCGCCAAGCGGTCGTCGGATAGGTAAGTACTTCTTAGTCCGATACTGATTCTGGTACAAAGGTCAGAGCAATGGGATTCCTCTATCAACTGAATTGCTGGGAATTCATAATCGCGTCCCCGGGTTAATTAAGACAGGCTCCAGACTGTTCGTGACGTCAGTTAGAACTTGCGGTAATTTCCCACTGTAACTTATATTCAGAAGGATTAAGTTAATAAATCCCGTATTTATAAATCGATCTCAAGTCTGAAAGCGGTCTTGAGTACGCTTTTGGCACATCGTTTTGTACTGGAATGACGTAAGAAAAACATTTCCAAGATCGCTCTCAGACTTGAGATCGATTTATTAATACGGGCCTAGATTACGAAGTAGGTATATAATATACTAGCGGCCCGCACCGGCTTCGCACGGGTACATTACGGTTACATTATTGGAGTTTTAGTAAGGATCCCTAATTTTTTTAAAAATATAATATAGCCTATGTCACCCGGGGATAGTGTAGCTTCTCAACAGTGAAAGAATTTTTCAAATCGGTTCAGTAGTTTCGGAGCCTATTCATTACAATCAAACAAACAAAGTTTTCCTCTTTATAATATTATAGTATGACTAGCTGAGCCCGCGACTTCGTCCGCGTGGAATTTTGATCTTTTCATAGGGGATGTCTACGTCATAGTAGCTTTATGCATGCAAAGTCTCAGCCCGCTCGGTTTAAAACTGACAAAGTTTCATACAAACTTTCATCCCCTATTTTATCCCCTTGGGGGTGGAATTAATCAAAATTCTTTCTTAGGGGATGTCTACGTCATAGTAGCTTTATGCATGCAAAGTTTCAGCCCGCTCGGTTTAAAATTGACAAAGTTTCATACAAACTTTCATCACCTATTTTATCCCCTTGGGGGTAAAATTAATCAAAATCCTTTCTTAGCGGATCCCTACGTCATAAAATCTACCTGCATGCCAAATTTCAGCCCGATCCGTCCTGTGGTTTGGGCTGTGCGTTGATAGATCAGTCAGTCAGTCACCTTTGAGTTATATATATAGATTATTAAGTATGAAGTATGATAAATATTGATTTATTCTGATGTTGGTACACCTGCCTAATTGGTTCTTGTTGACAGTGGTATAGTAAATGAATCTTGTATGATAATTATCTATGTTAACAACACTACCTACTGATACTCGTAATAATTTATAGGTACGTTCTATGGACGTTAGCAAAATGCAAGTAAGTACCTACTATTAACAGCATGGAGCTTGTAAAATTGAAGTCAATTTGTTCGTGAATCCTGTAGGCTATAGCTAGTTAAACTTTTGATGATAAACTGTGCAGTGTCCAAGGAGTGTAGTGGATTGCTGTTGGAAAACTGAACTCAGCAGAGATATCTGGTTTCTGTTTAACTTAGAGTTGGGGTCCTGTGTCAAGTATCGTCCTCCCTAATGTTAATTCCAGTTTAACAATATTAATAGTTTCGTAACCAGCCCTAAAATGTATTGAAATTTAAATCTTATTTCACTGGCTCTAGTATTTAAAATTGTAATAATTACCTACTTAGGTAGGTAATATTATTAAGTGATAGTGAAGCAGTGATAGCCGATTGGTTAAAGCACGCGTCTTGCGGGCACCAGGTCTTGGGTTCAAATCCCGGCTCGCACCTCTGGATTTTTCGAAATCTATGTGCGAATCATAATTTCTATATGATTATCACTTGCTTACGGTGAAGGAAAAACATCGGGAGGAAATCTGCATGTCTTAGAAGATCTAACCAATTTTCAAAAGACATGTGAAATCCGCCAACCCGCACTGGGCCAGCGTGGTGGATTATGGCCTGAATCCCCCTCATGTTGAGGGGAGGCCCGTGCCCAGCAGTGGGACGTCAAAAGGGCTAAATTATTATTATTACTTATAAAATAGTAGGTAATATTATTTCACGGGACATGCTCAGTCTAGAATTCAACGCTACTAATTGTACTGTAACTTTTTGATTTGAAATAAATTACTTTCTTACTTAGGTAGGTACTCACTAGCGTGTATTTATATTCATCTATACTTATTCCGATTCTTATACGATCGAAAATCAATTATAATTCAAGTCAATACAGTCGGAAGTTATGTGCTACGAGCTTTGGAATAGTACATTGTTACACGAGTGGTGAAAGTGACTTATTTAGTCCCGAGACGGGGTTTGGCGCCCGAGCGTAGCGAGGGCGCTAATAGTTCGAGGGACAAAATAAGTCTTTCACCCGAGGTAAACACTGTGCTTTTCATTACGAATACAAGGAAAGTAAAAATAAAAACAGGAATTGGCTAAAAAAATAATACAAGGAAGTATGAACAATACTCTGCAACTCAAAAAAAAAAATCGGATTGCCGCCTATTTTGTTTTTTTTTCGTTAGCCGGCCAACTTCATTATTTAGCCATTATTTTTCACTTTCATCTCTAAATATTTTGCCCAAATCTGTTATTTTAAAGAAATTCTTGAAACTAAATTATAATTAAGTCATTTAAAAATATATATTCTTCAATTAATACTTAACTTTATGTTATTTTAATTTTACATCGTGCTGTAATTGAGTGACTGTAGAAAAAGTTTGAACATGGTTCCATAGAAATGTGAAAATGGACCTAGTTTTTTTTTAATAATTCGACAGCTGTCAGTTGAAAGCGATTCTCCCGGGCCGGAAAAGAATTACTTTCAACCCGCTCCTCAGGCAACTTCAGACCTACTTTCAGAGTATGAGTAATGAAAAGTATTTTACAGATTCTCAAAGGCCCTACGTTCTGTATCCCAATTCTACTCAAATAAAACATTTTCCACGGGTCATTACCATATAAATCTTGTTGAAACTGAGCTCTAGTGGTTTCAAGCTCTGTGAAAATACAATAAGCACATGTCGCCGTGTCCAATCCGAGGGTGGTCTCTGTACGCGCGAACTGAATTTAAAACAACCTGTCGACTCCCAAAGTAAATCTGTGAAATAGACGGCCATTTTAAAATGTTATTGGACATTCCATTTTTGAAATTTAAATTGGCTTTGCGTGACGAAGCAAATGTTATTTCAAAACATTGACCTGGAGTCATGGAATTATTTTAATTTAATAATACCCTGAAATGTGCCTCCTACCTACATTAGACAGGATTACAATACAAAATTACATCTATTTTTTGTGCCGATTTGAACCGCCTCCTCGAGCGGCTCCGAACCAAATTTGACATCGGTTGCTACCTTTATTATTTTAATCTGTTCTTACTTTAAAAAGATTTTGTATAATATTATACAATTTCCTCATTATGTCTTTAATAGGTAGGTACTTAGTCCTGAAATTTTGCTATTAAATTCATAGCAAGCATAGGTATTGAGATAACACGTTGTTCATATTACTGACATTAGATAACTATTCTAAAAAGGTAATTTAAGACTCACGGGACTCCCTACATTTATCTTTTTATCAGCACACATTAGGTAAGTATAGCGGACATGAGCTAAAACAAAAGACGTCGAGAGATTGGAGGCGCAGCTGATATCCGACATAGATGGAAGGCAGGGAATTTTTATTAAATCTCTGATATGTGAAGTAGGTACGTTTGGGAATGCAGATTTGAATATAACAGTCGAATTGCAGACGAGAGAGGGGATCCGATTCCAATATCACTGTTCATGATACTCAATGCAATATGCTTCATTGGGATATCGAAGCGGATATTTGTTCCGACTGTGTAGTAATAAGATATTGTTTGAATAGGTACCTACATAATGATGTATCTAACGTTTTTAAATTGTATTTTCAAATTACTGGAGTTTTGCGGCATAAAGGTAATACTAGACACCTGTGAAGTACTTATAATAATCCTGCCGGTATAACCGCATTAAAGTAATTTTATTCGGCCTAGAAGTACTTTAATGTCTCACAAACGAAAATACATTTACCTTACCTTTTAATAAACATCTTTCGGAGTCTTGTAGGAGGTAAAATAAAATGTAACAGTATAAAAGCGTATCAGAATTCCAAATATAAAATGTAAATCACACCGCCTCAGAAAGTGCTACTTATCGCCTATCGTCGGGGCCACGAGGAGCAACTATCAACCTAAAACCATCGGCATTCACGGCTTAAGCCGCGCAAATGAGCAAAGCGGCTAAGTGCTGCCGTAGGCGAGACCGGCTCGAGACGTAACCCGCTAAGTCTTCTCTAAGTCGAATCCGTCATTATTATTCCACGAAAGGGGGCCGCGAACTCACCAGATCCGCACCTGCGCGCCAACAAATAACCATGTAAACCTGACAAATTGTATCACATCCATATTGGACACGAATGGCGGGTTGCCGAGTTTTCAAAAAAACAGGGCCCTAATCACGCTAGCTACTCAAATCGTAATAGAAAAGCAAACGCTCACGATTACGTTTCAAACGCTCCGCCTTTGACGTTTTGCTGACACGAGCTTCACGATTACTACTGACATTGATATGGTATGGTGTCAGCAAAACGTCAAAAGCGGAGCGTCTGAAACGTAATCGCGAGCGTTTGCTTTTCTATTACGATTTGAGTAGCTAGCGTGGTTAGGGCCCAGATGTGCCGCGGAAACTTAAGGTTCGCACGGATGTGGTTGGTCACGACCTCTATTCGGAACACTCTGCGGGCGCCCCGCAAACATTGCCTTTTTTGTGCGGCCGCCCGCTGACTCGGATTATATTCGGGATGGCATTAATCTCCCCGTAAATGGTGTTTGTAATAGAGTTTTTAGGATGCGTCCAGATAATGTTACTTTTTTGTTTTCGTTTTATTTATAAAGGAGATCTAATAAGGCCGCAAAAAGTTTTGTTTTAGAGATTGCTACGAGTGTAATTGGTTTTTCCTGCTCCATATCGTATACCCGGGTATAGGTACTTAAATTACTCAATACAATCTATTTTAGCTCGTTAAATTAATAATATCAGGAATAGTAGCCTCTATCTTCACGAGTTCAATTTGATTTCAATTTCATTCGATTTATCGTTTTAATAGCTGTCGTGCCGAAACTAGATTATTATGGTCCGTATTAATAAATCGATCTCAAGTCTGAGAGCGATCTTGGAAATGTCATTCTAATGTCATATCAGTGCAAAAATACACGTCAAAAGCGTACTCAAGATAGCTCTCAAACTTGATACCGGCCTAAGTCTACGAGACCCTGTCTGTTGCGTCGTAGGAGAAATAGCAAAAATGCCTATTACTTATTCTATTTATTTCCACTACAAGATAAGATTAGAAGAAAATTGAAATAGGAATACAGATTACGCCGTTACATTAAGAACGTTAACAGACAGGTGCCAGACGTGTTAGATTAAATTCGAGTTTTAAATTTCGAGCGTCAGCCTCCGAGAGGATAGCGTTAGAGATATATGACACAAAACGTAGGTAATCCGTGAAAATACAGGGTTACTGGTAATTTGACGTTTAACTTTTAAGATGGATGGAGTTTTATTATACCTACCTAAGAAAGAAAAAACTTTTCTAATTTTGTTATCCAATTTATCACCAAAAGAATTCTAAATGCAGTCATGACCCGATATTGCAAGGTATTTATACCGCTTTATTACTATGTCAAACAAAAAGTTATTATCTTTATAAAATATTTCTAATTCTACAAAATTTCGGGGGTCATACAGAAGGATCAGATTTGGCATTTAAGTTCCCCTTTCACACCCTGCAAGGAATACGACGAATTACCTTTCACCCTGTATAAGGAGTAAGAAGTCAGCTATAAGTGTTGTAATTTATTAATGTCGGCTATCACACGAAGGTTTAACACTTTAAGTACGGTCAAACTGCGGCGTGGCGTACTTAATTATGCATCTCACTAAACCGAAGAGAAATGACACTAATTTAATATAAATTTCACAAATAATTATCAACAGCCGATATAGCTGTTTGCGGGCTTATATTGTATTCGCCGATAAACCTACGTTATTGGAGTTTATATGTTATTAAAAATAAACGTGAATCAAATAAACTAGTCACTTGCAAAAGACATTAAAAAGTATAATACTTTCATGAAGCTGATGACCTCACAAGAAGTATGAAAGCCCTGCGGTTTTAATTAAACATTTAAAAAGCTATCATTAAATAAGATGGAAGGGCGTACTGGTTGTCTAGAGCAAAAAAAAAGTTGATGATGTTGAATAATTAAAAAGATGATATTGTAATTAATTTTTAAAATCAAATTTTACGACATGGCAATTTTATTTTAGTTGAGAATTGATTATGAGGTTAATAAAAGTTTCCACATGATTATAATCGACTTAATCCCTCAGATTTATATATAAAAAATGCATCGGATTGGTATTGTGACTTTTAGGCCGCGCCCGTAAATCAAAGATAATAATAGTAGTATAATAGCGAACTTGGGTGCGCTCGAGATATCATTTTATACTGGAATGTAGTTTCAAAGTTCGAATTTTATTGGTTAGCAAAATCATCGACTAAATACGCTAGAAGCCAGAGAACCGATCTTTTTTTTTAAACTAAGTGAATACCTTCTTTGTTCAATATCGACCTGTGTAGTTTACACCGTAGGCTTACACCGCCATATGCCATTAATTTAAAACAGTATATAAAATACAACATACCATTCTTCAAAGTATTGGTAGATACTCGAGAGACGTCACCTGAGAAGTTTTAAGTTCAAGTAGGTATCGTTGTATGATTTTGTCTGGCATTCTTATTATTCTGAAGGTGACCACATGCGTGCCACGAAGCCATTGCAACACATATTAAATTCTCAATTAAATTAAACGAACGCCCCCGGATTAATACTCAAGAGTCTAATATATCAGACGCATTCTCAGGAGAAAATAGAGCACGTCGCTGCGAGGAAAAATCACATTAATTACGCTACATGTTGGGTCGTGTACCTAATAATATTTCCTACCGTAATTCCTAATAAGAATATGCGATGATACTTGACATATTACTGGGAATTATTAGCCAAATTTTGCGATTGGGGTCGTTTGTACTCTGTGCGCAATATATTTATGTAGGCAAAGAATGAAATTATACCAATGTTTTCGCGAAAACTTACTACAGATATATAAAAATAACGTCAATGTTTATGTGAACCTAAATGAGTATTCTTTTTTTAAGCCTATTTGTGTGTCCCACTCCTGAGCAAAGCCCTCTTCCTGAATACTTCACAAAACACGGTTTTGAGCTGTTTCAGGCCATGTGTCCCGCAAAGGTAACTAAATCGTCCCGCCGTCTTTTCTTGAGTCTACCCCGGCTGCAAGTTGTGATGGCATTTGCCCACCTTTGCTGGACCATGCGTGCCACGTGACCACGTGACTACCACTTCGGTTTTGCAATCTTCGCCACCACGTCGGTGATGTGAGTAATGGACCGCAGGGTGGTACTCCGGACGCGATCTCTCCGCTTGATACCTACTATATCTATGCTCTTTGGCAAATCTTTGGCTTGGACTTCTGTTGCTCTGTTAGTGACCGACCACGTTTTAGCATGAGTGTTCATTTTAACAAATTAGGATTAAAAAAAAAAAAAATTCATACCATTCAGCTTGACACATGATTAATAATATTTATAAGAAAGTCTATAGGCACAATATTGATATATTTACGATGTGGTACCTAAAAAGGCAACCATGTGCGCCGTGGGGCGCTGCGGTTCGTTCAAGAAAGTAGTTATATTTTTATTACTTACTTACTTTACAGAAATCGTTTCATTCACCCATTTTTATCCACAGCTTTTATTTATCCCATTTATTTAAACACAGTTGTTACAGACTTAAGCAACCGTCGCATAATTTTTGAATGCGTTATGGCGAATTAAATGCAGTCGTTGCATCTTCTTGATAAAATTGGAGATATTTGCAATTCAGATTCGTTTCCGACTCTCCGACGTTACTTTGGTTACGGGACGATTCCAAATGGTTTCTTTTGAGTTCAGCTTCAACAAAAGCTCGGTGAATAAAAATGATTGCTGATAGATATTTGTTTTACTTTGATGGGCTAGATAATTTATAGACATATTTTTATTAAAATTATCAACAATTAGGTACAACCTAGCTATAACTACCTTTAGAAAGAGAATTTCGTCCACACTATTTCATACTTTAACCGTAATAATAAAAAGGTTCAATGTTGAATAGGTGAATGTAATTTACAGGACCAATATTTATTTTTATCGAACAAATCTTTGAACCAATTAATTAGCCATTTTAAAATAAATTCGTTACAAAATCAATTTACTCGAAATGGTTTCGTTTGAAAATTGTGATCACTTATCGGAATGCTAATTAAACGCGCAGTTAATCGAAAGTTGGCGATCCACCGTGATTTAAAACAATTGAAGTTTGACGTGGTACAATGGACGTCACCGATATACTAGGAAGAAGAGGTGCCAGTTCTAGTTCAGTTCAGAATTCAGAAGCCTCCGGCTGTATAATAATTAACTGGCGAACTCTGCAGCCTTGTAAGAAGCGAGTTATCCGCGAACGGCTATTGTTTTTAATGAATTCCCAACTTTTGCCCGGCAGTTGGGCGCGGAGTTAGGAACATTACCTGCAGCTAATTCCGATACGGTGGAACTTTGCGCTAATTTGCGTATTGGCTTTTTATAGTAGTGATGAGGATAATGGTTCCTATTTCTTTGGGGATCTTTTTAATACATAATTTAATCAGTCTACAGTCATATTGCGAATAATAAACGGCGAAAGGCTCGCTTCTATCTATATAATATATAACTCAAAGGTGACTGACTGACTGGCATAGTAATCTATCAACGCACAGCCCAAACCACTGGACGGATCGGGCTGAAATTTGGCATGTAGGTAGATGTTATGACGTAGGCATCCGCTAAGAAAGGATTTTGATTAATTCTACCGCCGAGGGGATAAAATAGGGGATGAAAGTTTGTATGAAACTTTGTCAATTAAATTCCACGCGGACGAAGTCGCGGGCACAGCTAGTTAAATATGACTGAATCTTAACACATATCGGTAAAATTTTAGTGTATAAAATAGTATACCTACCTATAGTAGAACCTTTCCTTCATCGTAAAATACATGTGAGTAGGTATTTTATAATGGCTTGATAAGTAGGTAATGCCGAGGTGAAACTTTAGCTGTGCGCTAGATTTATTTGCCAACACTTTTTATATTGTGTACTTACCATTTTTTTAACAATTTTAATTTTTAATAGCACTTTTATCTCGATCTCATTATTTTTTTCATCATCATCATTTATCATAATTTGGACCTTCTGACGTCTCACTCCTGGATGCGAGGTGGGGTTTGAACCCAGGACTTTGAGCCCTCACGACGCGTACCAATCGGCTATCACGGCTTTTATATTATCTCCATAAAATAACCATTATATATCGCGCGACAGGAGCACTTAACTCCGAGGTATAATGTATGTAGTTCGGAGGACTCCTATTCCGAAGCAGAACCTCCATTAGACATGGGTTATTGCTGTACAGCGTTAGCATAGAACAAATAGCTATAATTCGATCCGAGCACTCCTCAGAGGCTCGTACGTCACGTACTACGTTCTACGGGATATTTTACGCTCGGTGAATTATTAAGTGTGTCGACAATTAATGTCTTGCTTCACTAAAAGGTATATATGTTAGATTGCTAAAATTGCGTTATTTTTGTGTTGAATGTTTTTATTTTGTACAAATAGATTAAATTTTCGTCATTTTTGAGTCACAAAAGTCTGGAAAATATATTTTACAAGAATTTGTATACCTATACGAGGCAATAAATATTTTTTTGTTATAATTACAAAAATTTCGTTGTAATATTAAAAATAATAATTACTAGGAAGTTAAAATATAATTTGAAGATTTTTTTTTTTAATAGTGTACCATTGTGGATATTATTATAATAGATTTTGGGGTTTTTATGCTTTTATGTTAGTATATTTAATTGTATGGAAAATTGTACAGTGCCATGATCGGTCACCCCAGGAACTAAAAAGTTGTTACACCTACAAATATTTTAAGTTGACTCTAGCGATTCCTAGCGAATTGTAATATTAATAGTATGTAGTTATTCAATCAACATCATTATTTAGGTCATTGAATGGATGTGTAATAAATTAAATAAGTAAGTACCTACATTTTTCGATTTTAAAAAAGCAGATTTTCACTATTTGTATTCTTTATAAAGCTTTGCCTACTATAATGCCAAGTGTGGGTAAACTCGAACCAAAACAAACAAGGCAAAGTTAACAACTCCATAGAAATCAAAAGCAACAAAACCCCGCGCGTAAATTAAATTAAAAACTTATTGCAGGTAATTCGAGACTCCATTGTAATCGGAAAACCGTTCGTCATCAGGTAAAAGTACGAACCGATCACAGAAAAGAAAATAAAATAGATTGACCTTCGCTCACAAATTGTTCTAAAGCCAGTGTTGATACCTATTTTCCTACGTACGTATAAGGATTTGGCTCCTCTTTACGCCGCATTTTAGTTTGGCAGTAGTGATGCTATTCTGTTCTTGTGAAAATACCAAATCGCCACTTAACTAAACTTGACATATCTAGAAACTAGTTTTTGCCCGCGACTTCGTCCGCGTAGACTTAAGTAAAGTATTCTATGTGTTAATCCAGGTTATAAACTATTTGTGTTCCAAATTTCATCCAAATCCGTTCAGTAGTTTTTGCGTAAAAGAGTAACAAACATACATCCACACTCCCAACCTTCACATTTATAATATTAGTAGGATATTTCTGCCTTGTTCATAAGAAATATAGTTCGTTTAGTGTGTATACCAACAAAGCCAGCACTGACTAAGAGGCTTGCTTCGAATTTTGTGTTGAGATTTGGATATAAGTCTGCTGGCACCTAGTTAAGCGACACATGACCCGCCCTACATGCTATTTCCAGTGATTATTTAATCCGTGGCTCTGATATCGTAATACCAATGAAATTGCCGTCAATCTGCCGGAACAATCAATGGAATGATTACATTCTCTGTGGGAACTACAAATAAGTTGAAAGCGTAATTATTGTCGGCAAATGTTTGTCGGTCCGGTCCTCTGTTTGTTGGCGCGCGATAATTCGCCGCGGACGTTGTATGATTCTGACGCAGGCTGTTACAAATGTTTAATGACTGGGTCTTCGTTGTTTTGGTTAAAGACTACTGAGTATATTTCGAACCTCTTTCAGAACATTGTATCCTATAAAAACCTCGGCTTTATTTCCCTGTTTTATATGTAGACGGATCCCCAAAGGTTAGGCGATATGTTATTAAATCACCCTATCCTTATTTTAAATTATAATTATGTAGGTAGGTACTAACATAAATTATTATGTGCAGTATAACTGCCTACTATGCAACGACCTGGTTTGTAACAAAGAGTATTGTTTACTTTAGAATTTTGTATGTAGGTAGCTAGTTAAAATGTGTCCCGTCTACCCCCATCTGCCTACCCCCGATTAATGTGATATCTTGTGCTGTCGTCCCTTTCCCCCTTTCATGACACGGTACTGACCGACTTGCGTGTGGCATAGACGTCGTCGCGCGTGCTCATGTGCCTAACATTCTCAATCGGGTGAAATCTACCTAATCTGCTGTGTATTTGTGTTGTGTGAATTCTAAACCCATTGGGAGTGCTCCAGTGTTGTGCCTGTGCTGAAGAACCTAAGGATCCAGCCTTACCACCCGAGGAATGCGCCCGCCTCCATCGTGCCGGTAACGTACACGCTTGACATTGACCTGACCCTTACAGATCTGCCTCCCCCCATATATTGGCATTATTGGATTTAGCCCAGCATAGCTACCTACCTAATCAGGACCCAGCACTACTCCCGTGACAAGTATTATAACCGTTTAGTACCTATATAAGGATATAATACTTTTAAGTAAGTAATAAGACTCAAAATACAAAAAATAGAATTAACATTATGGTCCATCTGGATGGCATTGCATATCTAACGGGGACCACCGGTTACGAATTTTTATTTGGGACCTGCCGCCAGGATTGTTAAACAACATAAAAATGATTTATTAAATATATTATTAATGAAATTAGAAAATAGTAGATTTGATAGAATTAGGTTATGTTTGCAAGGAGGTTGGGTCAAGATCAGTCTCAGTCATCAGCTACTGCAGCCCAAAATTCTGAGTCGGCAAAACTGCACCTGGGTGGGGTTGGGTCAGCATTTTGGCTTACAATTTTGGGGTAAAACAGAACGATGATTTCCTACAGTGAATTGATTCGAATAATTTAAACTGTTTTGTATCTGATCCCTTTATCACGTAGTAGCTATCGAATATGCGTTGTCAATATCCGCTTACAGTTTCACGGTCTGATGCGTTATATAGAGTAGTGTCGCCTTAGAGCGTTTTCACATTATCCGATCCGATATCGGTGTCGGACGCCGATCCGATATCGGTGTCGGACGCCGATCCGATATCGGGGTAAGTAAAATGTATGAAATATGTACCTGTCTTTTATATTGTCCGGCCCGATATCGGATATAGACAGGTACATATTTCATACATTTTACTTACCCCGATATCGGATCGGCGTCCGACACCGATATCGGATCGGATAATGTGAAAACGCTCTTACTATCGATAGTTTATGTATTATAATATAGGTTAGCTTTTTTATGAATTGTGTTTCTTGTTAAAAAGAAAATATTTATTACCAATACTTTTATAAATTTTATACAGTTTACGTAGCTGTCTGTAATATTATTATGATCATAGATTTAGATGTAAAGCTGATTTATGTGATATAGAAGGCCTTCGACATGGCTTAACGTCTGTAATAGCCATGGTTGACTGCTTAACGTGGCCGCGGAAGCACGAACAGAAGCGCTCAGCTGTAAATGCCAAGCGGCTGTTCTTGTCTGATGGCAATCAGTTCAACCGTTTTGGAGACACATACATAATTTTATAAATACTAGTTAGTGGTCGCCCGTGGTCGAAATTCTAACATTATTAAGGTTATATTTTCAAAGATTATTTGATACTGGCACGCAGAATGCACTATGGCAGTCCCGCCCTCCGAAATAAAGACAAAAAAACTGTCACCGTTTCTCAGACAGACATACATTCAGTTACCAAGTGGAAGTTACATGTGTGTGTCAAACGCATGGTAGTGTGTGTTATGTTTTGTTTTGTGATTTAATGTCTTTTTTTATGCAATTTTTTTTTTAAATATTAGCATTCTGCACTCATTCCTTCTCTATATAATCTACTAGCTGTGCCCTGCGACTTAATCCGCGTAGTATTGGATTATTGGGTTAAAAAGTATCCTATATGTTAATCCCGGTTATAATCTATCTGTGTTCCAAATTTCATCCAAATCCGTTCAGTAGTTTTTGCGTGAAGGAGTAACAATCATACATACATACATACATCCACACTCACAAACTTTCGCGTTTATAATATTAGTAGGATAAGTGCGCGGACGAAGGAGTATGATATTTGTATCATACTCCTCCGTCCGCGCAATTTTCGTAAAAAGCGTTACAAAGTTTTTCTTCACGTATTAATATATACAAGATAGCTTCCTACTAATATTATAAACGCGAAAGTTTGTGAGTGTGGATGTATGTATGTATGTATGTTTGTTACTCCTTCACGCAAAAACTACTGAACGGATTTGGATGACATTTGGAACACAGATAGATTTTAACCGGGATTAACATATAGGATACTTTTTAACCCAATAATCCAATACTACGCGGATGAAGTCGCGGGGCACAGCTAGTATTTTATAAATATAGCTTAATTTTATTATATTCTTAATTGAAAAAAAGTTTGTCCGTTTTAATTAAAAACTATTCACCAGTGTATTATCTAGACGCTGAATAATTGAAAAGAAAACATTAAACAATTTATGAATAACTTAAAAGGTTCTACATTATGATATCAATAGCTGATAAATAGCGGGTATCACCAATGTCGGTTATAATGGCTCTGTCGCGTCGAGGAATAGATGATACACTTGTTAGAACAATGATGCAATATCCTCAAAATCAATGTATCAAACAGCCTCCATGTATTGTATTACAGACGCACGATTACACGGTAGAACGCCCTAGGTACGGGACGACAGGGGCCGGTCCGGGCGCGGCTCAAGCCGGCCGGAATGATTTGGTGCCTCGCATGGCCGGACACTGATCTGCCTCCTTTAGACGATACCTGGGACGGAATTGTTCACGAATTAACGAACTACTCGATCGTGTGAAGAGGCAATGTTGAAGCAGGAGGGAGTTTGTAGTTTTCGTAGGGTTTTCCTAATTTGTACTGAGGTCGGCTTTCAGAATTGGCGGGGTCTACAGATATTTCAAACAGCATTAGGTGATAACATTAATTGTTTTTCAAAGTTAGAGGCCTTATAACACAAATCGACACTGTCAATAAAACATTATTATTTTTAAATCCTTATCTAAGTTTACAAACCTAAATACTTTAGGCACGGTCTGCGGTTAAATCCACAAGCCTGAAGCTTTGTCAAAGTTATTTACTGCATCCAAAACTTACGACAAATATAATAAAAAGTAATCCATCTACCAAATCGTTGCAGTGAAGTCCCGTCACGTAGTCACGCCGAGGGCCTGCAATGATGGCTTGTTTAGTTGAGATTGGCAACATTGTCCCGGTCTAATCAATGTGTACTGCGCCCCCGGGAAATATACACCAACGCACTGCGATGTGATTGTATGATACACGCTGTTATATGTTAGGACATTTAGAGGTCTAAAAACTCAGGTTACGAACTACCCCGTGGACGGCATTCAGGCGGCATTCGGTTGAGATACAGTGAAGATACATGGAATAGAACATGAACATTCAACATTAACATGAACATGAACATTCAACATGAACATGAATAGAACATGAATGGAACAGAGACACAATGGAAATAACATAAATAATCCTCCTTCTTGTTCTCTCCTTTAAAGCCTCTTTGTCGTTGATGCTGTCTACTACTTACGGAAAAGAGCTCTTAATTTTGGCAATAGATACCCACTCTATAATCAAGAGCTTTAAATAACTGTCTGGATCCTTTATATAAGCCATTACTCCCGAATACGAATAGTGTTCTTCCTGTAAACTACTTGGGAGATATTTTTTTAAAACCGACTAAAACCGGTAAACCTATTTAGTAGATCGGCACAATCCAATCTGATTAATTCGTAAATATTTTTGTTCACGGCACGGCAATACCAAAATATACTTCAAATAAAAATGGTTGCTTGGCCAGCAAAAGTCTCATATATTCAAATCTTAGTGCCGACTACAAACTGAAATTTTTGCATAAATCATGCAAGAGATAAAACGTGAAACTCGAGTTTCTTGACTCCTCCGAAGCGAATTCGAGACCCCACTCTGTTCTTCAGTTATGAAATTCTCATAAAAATACTTCGCTGTAATTTGTATTATAATCAGCGCTGTGTAGATGGATATCACCGTCTGCAAGTTTTGATGAGCGTTCTAAGTTGGCGATGTTTTATACGAAATTATTACCCTGGTTGTTTTAATAATGACATTTTTTGCAAGTTTTGAGGTCCAGATACTACTTATAGAAGTAGTTATTCACAGGGACGAGAGCTTAAGATTATCTTTATGTTAAGATATAAGTAGGTAAGTTATGCAAGAAATAACAGTGATTTGAATTAAAGCAAATACGGGGCACTCACCAATCACGACATGATACATGTTGCTACGTCGGAATCTTCCGCGTAGATTGAAAACTCTGTTACCAGAGAAGGTTGATTTAGAAGATTATTTTTTACACCTCTAAGGGACCATTTGCATTTGATATTTTATATTAATTTCAATTTGATAACTCTACTCACCTACTCTGACAGGCAGACAGAGCAGACATCAAAGTATCCTATAATAGTTCCGTTTCTTCGTTTGAGGTACGAAACCTCGAAAATTACGTAATCTGTTAAATTTTCCGTCCGCTTCGTTTCTAATAAATAGCTTATGATAACGGTTGAATCCAGTATTCGATCCAAACGTCATATTTCGGACAAGGCTGGATTGCGCATGAGTGTTGGTTCGAACTGGAATCCAAGTGCCAATATCAGATTACGCTACGATCAAATCAATGTTGTCAATAGATCGCAGAACCATCCGATTCCGTCTCAACATTCCTTTCCACGCAAATCACATCTAAAATTTTTTATGATGAAGGATTAAAAAAAATATATATAACGAAGTCGGAAAATAAGTGTACGACACCTGGGGCCCAACTCTGCTAACGATTGTCGCTCGATTCGACTTACACTCGACTCACAATACGTCAAAACTGACGTATCGCGTAAAGAATACGTCAGCTATGTCGATATTTCTATAGGAGAACTGTCAAAAGTTACGTATTCACGTATATGAGATATGGGTCGAAAATGGCTTAAACTGCTTCGAGAAAAGATGGTACGGCCGTGCCGCGCTCGACGTTCCGTGCTCGACTTGGGGGGCACTGCCGCGCCGTGCCCCCAGATATCAGTTTTGACATATTGCGAGTCGATCGAAATGCCAGGGGTTAACAGAATTAGGCCCCTGTTGTGAAATGTATGGCAAGTTCACAATAAAAAAAAATATAAGCTTCATACCTTTGTCAGTGTTTGAATAGCTTAAGGGTGCATGTCCACTTGGCTATGCTATGAAGGGGGCCCCTTATCGCTTAGGATCGCTTCCTTTCCTGTCAACTTGAGCCAAGCCATGTAAAGCTGAGAAAATGAAGCGATCCTATTGGTCGAAGGGGGTAGGTCCGCTCATAGCACCGCCAAGTAGACGGTCACCGTTAATATCGCTAGGTGTCGCTGACATACTGAGTGAATCGCGCGATGCAGGCGGCGGCAAACATTGCGGCGAAACGCCTTTAGTGCATCGCAGACTCATTCCTTGTGTAAATCAAGTTGAGCGTCTCTGTGCACTTAGGCTCAATGCGCTGAAATGCAGGCAAACAGCGACAATTTTAGTCGAAAGCTGGGAAATAGTTTGTTTGGATTAGTATACTTGGATAAATGAGTATACTTAACTAAAGGATTTGTGTGAACTGTACCGTGGGACCGAATTGATTGATTGCATAAAAGTCTAACAGGTGTAGATTAGATAGAAACAGATTTCCCACCTAGTAGTGGGGCGCTGCAAGTACCCAGCAGTTCTCAACTAAACTTACACTTACATACATCTCTTTCAGCAAAAACACATATACATACAATTCAAAGCTCGATTTCAGTCGATTGACGGATGATTGACGCGTATCAACCGCTAATCTGCAACATTTAGACGAGTCAAATCGAGATCCATCGACGATTTCAAGTTACAACACAGATTGACAAAATAACTTTGTAGAGTCAAGGCACCGTACTCGCGACATGTCAATGTACAGTTCGGGAAACATGTTTTCGCTATTTGAATGGCGGAAGGCGTTCACGACACGCGCTTATTGGCGTGCTTTGATGTGTCACTGGCGCTTGTACTATGCACAGACAAGGTAATAACTCACTGTAGAGTTAAGGTAGGCCGCTGGAGATAAGGAATGATTTACATTTAGGGAGATTGACACAATACCTACAATTTTAATTTTATTCAGTAAATTAACAGTTGAAGCGGTACAAAAAGTAGTGAAGTGTAAAGAGTTAATGAATTTTATAATGTACATAAAATGCATAAAATATAATTGCATTCGTTCTTTCCGAAAAATCGTTCGCTAACCCAACACTATTAATTTTAGTGTGGTAACAATATTTTGCTTTGAACTGTACATTTTTTGAATAAAATTTAAAGTCTACGCAAAGCTGCAAATAATTAATTCAAAATAGAACAAAGAGACAATTTATTTTACGAAAGCAACATTATAATCATCATCTTTCGTTTTACAAAGGTAAACATCGCAAAAGGGTGAATAATACCTTTGATCCCAAAATTACAAGGAACTAAAATTAATATTTGGTCGTAATTATTGCTCTATTCGATAACAGTAACTAAGAGTCCACGGGTTTACGTGTTTTTATTAAACATTATTCTTAATGTTTAATAAAAACACAATTACATATTGTTCGTTTCTACGAAAAATATGTAATTGAAATCAGAAGATAGTAGATCTAAATAAATAATTAATTACCTAAGGTGGCAAAGCTGGGTACTTTATCTATTAAGACAATTTCAGAATTCAGAATTGATATGGGATTCAGATGTCAAAATATTTTTTTTTCTGTGATAGGGTGGTACTATCCTGGTAGAGCCAGTGCTCTATAGGAGTCGTCGTCAGTTGGCTACAGCGTGGCTCTACCAACATAATATAATTGAATCGTCTAAGATAATTGAAGAAAATATATAATGAAATTTTTTTAAACACTGATTTCTCTGAGAGTACGAAATCTCTATCTTGTTTACTATTTTCCGTTTCTAAATCCTTAGGGAAAGCGGCGGCGTCGACTCGGAGCAAAGTACGACCGACAGCTCTTTTAATTAGTGGCTATTTAACTTTCATCCTGGATTTAAATTTGTTTTGTCCACTTTTGAATTTTGGTTGGCGAATTCAAAGGAGCCGGATTAATGTTTTCGTTTAATTATGTGAGATGCGAACTATTTATATGGTGGTAAGTAAATACTAGTCCTATTTCAGCAGATGTAGCCACATGACTAGATCTGGTTCGACCATGGTAGTCCACCCTCTTACAGAAGATCAGAGTAAAGTAGATGTTTAACTGCGTTTCGTTCGATGAGTGAGAAAGCCAGTAGCCCCACCCCCTTCCCTTCCCTTCCCTCTGTCCCACTCCCCTTCACGTTGGCGACGTGCGAGCAATGCCTTTGCTGGTAAGCATCTATAGGCTATACGGTAACAGCTTAACATCAGGTGGGTAGAACGTTCGTTTGGCGACTTCGTTTAAAGAAAATGCTTCCCCCACTGTTTAATGCAAGCCATGATTGATAATAGTGTTTAACGAAAGCTAAGGATACTCAAATCGCTCAAATAGCTTCTTTTTAACACCCGACAAAACAGAGGGGTGTTATAAGTTTAACATGTGTATTTAAATTTTTAGGGTTCCGGACCTTACAAGGAAAAACCGGAACCCTTATAAGATCACTTTGTTGTCCGTCTGTCTGTCTGTCTGTCTGTCTTTCTGTCTGTCTGTCAAGACCTTTTTTCTCAGAAACGGGTAGAGTTATCAAGTTGAAATTAATACCAAATATCAACTGCTATGGTCCCAAGTCAACGCAATCAAAAGATACGGTGATTTATGTCACATATTTTGATACTTTTCGCAAATTCACTTATCACTACAAAGGAATCAACGCACAGCCCAAACCACTGGTGTTAGAATCATGAAATTTTGACAGTAAGTACCTTATATACCGCAAGTATCCACTAAGAAAGGATTTTGGAAAATTCTACCCCTAAGTTCATAAAATAGGGGGTGAAAGTTTGTATGGGGTAAAAAAATTAAACTAACCTAGAGACATGAAAATAAGTATTGAGGCTACTTGTTACAAATAAAAAATATTAATTTCAGCGTTTTGTAAAATTCCACCCCTAAGTGTGTAAAATAAGGGTTTGTATTGTAGTTTGTATTCAGTTTGGTTGCAGTTGTATTGGGTTCCCGAATTTGTTTAAGCATTTTGGGAACTATTTATTATTAAAATATCTTGCCGGATATCGATATTGGAATCCAGGAATGGAAAAACTATCTAAAATCATAATAAAATGTTGTACGGAACCCTAAGGGCGCGAGTTCTACTCGCACTTGTCCGGTTTTTTTTGTTAGATAGGTGAGTGATCTTAGTTATGTTTCATGAAAATTTAGAAACCGTACAGCCGTTAGAAAATTATCAGCTCTTTTGTAGTTTAAAAAGTCGTCGCATCGGGGTTTTCTAAATTTTCAATTTTAGTTATCAACCAGAGGGTTTAATGACATCAGAAAGCTGGATTCGAAAAGCCTTCTTACCCCCATAGTGGGTTGATATAGGCTGAAGGAAGAAAGTAGATACCTTAATGAAAATTTAGTTAATATACCTAACTTTGCGAGCGGGAGCCACCCAAATGAAGTGGTTTGCGAAACAGGATAAGCGGAATGACTTTCCGGTCCCGGCGGGATCGTGAAAGTCATCGCTTGCATTTAATTCCGTGAGTTATACTAGGTGATACAAAATGGGTATACTATTTTTTTTGCAACTTAACTTTGTAAATCTCAAACTATCGGCTTTGTGGGACAGTTGAAGTACTAAAGGTTTTGTAGACTTGTGAAATCGGTCAACAGCTGTATTCCTATAACACCTTTAATTTTCAAGTTCCCTCCAAAGCTGATGGTCTTAGAATTACAAAGTTAAGTTTTGAAAAAAAAAGTATACCCATTATGAGTCACCTTGTAATTGTAACATACACGTGTGTAGTCCAAATTGGTGCTTTTTACACTGGCTTCATTATAAACCGGAAAATATAACACAGAATCCCTTTTGAGCACCCGGATGTCTATTTAAGGGGCATTTTGTGTTTGTTCCTTTATTATCTTGCGTATATTTTTTTCTGCGGTACTGTTTATGTTTTCTTTTTAATTTATCGGTGTTGCTTACTTTTTTTTAGTACAGTTGATATAGCCATTAGAAACTACAAAAATAATTTGTTGTCATTTTTTTGGGACAGGACGTTGTAAAGTTCCTTTTTAAGAACTTATAAAGTACAAGTACTCAGAAAGCTTTAAAAATTTCCATCGCTGTTTGCTCCAAAGTCATGTTACTGCTAGCGTTCAAGTTGATAAACATCTAGGTATTTTTCAGTCAAGGATCTCTCTGTAACATTCGCAAAATACTTTCCGCGCGCGCCCTTAGCTACATTAAAAATGTTTCAGTCGCTCTCCTGTTACGCGTTTCTGTGCATGCTGTGCAGCGGAATTGTTAAATATTTCCTCAGTACAAAGTGTACCACTTATATTCTTTGGGAAGTTCTAATGGTAAAGTTACAAATACAGCGCAAGATGGAAGGAGGACATTTGTAGCGTTGTGAAAAGATGGTACTGCATCATATTACCTACACATCAAAGAATAGGTATATATATCTAGACAAACATACTAACTGATTGGGCCCAAGTAAAGCAATATAACTACTATGTACTTATGTCATAATGAACTTATGGATACAATCAACTGGGGCAGTCCAGACATCGCCGCTCGCATTTGCCGTAGGTACTTAAATTTCGAAAATTGCCTTTCCGTATTTTCCCATGGTCTGGTTGTCACTGGGATTGCCCCCAGTCCATAGTACAGTACCCATAGTACAAGCGTTGCTTAGTTTGGGACCATACAGTCGGTGTGTCAGTCTGGCGATATTTATTTTGATTCTATTATCCTATCTCCGTTTAAATCATTCATCATGTGTAGGGTTCTAGATTCTGAACGAAAATAGTAATAAAACGAAGATAATCCATATTCATGGATGCATAATATTATTTTAATCCTATAATTCCTCCGCGAGAAAGGGTTTATGGCCGCTATGTTTTATGGTTATCTTGAAAAGTGCTAAAGCTCTTATTGCGCCTTAGTTCCATAAAATCTCTTCAGAATTTATGTTCGTATCTTTTTGTTATTTACCACTAGGTACGTCATCCTCTTTAATCCTGACTGGGGTGATGTCTGCTCCACAAAAAATCGGTCCTTCATTCATTCCAATTTGCATGAGAATAGCGGACGCAGTCCTCTTGGCCGCCATGAGTGCCGCGGGTACAGTTTTTGCGGATCCCCAAACCGCGATTAACATAAAATGTTTGTGAAAACCCTCAATATGTCAGGCATATGACTTGATGTACGATGCTTTCAGCTTACATAATACTTGATGAATAAAGCCCTCTTCCATAACATTGTTTATAACTACAATCTATATTATATATAACTCAAAGGTGACTGACTGACTGACATAGTTAGTGATCTATGAACGCACAGCCCAAACCACTGGACGAATCGGGCTGAAAATTGGCATGCAGGTAGATGTTATGACGAAGGCATCCGCTAAGGATTTTGATTAATTCTACCCCCAAGGGGATAAAATCTATACAAATAAATAAAATTGGAGTGTCTGTTTGTAATATCAAAATAACACCTTTTCACTAAATGCATATGAAAGTACATACAACAAAAACGCGATTAAAAATTTTTTTGTCTGTCTGTCTGTCTGTCTGTCTGTGTGTTTGTTCCGGGTAATCTCCGAAACGGCTGGACCGATTTTGACGGGACTTTCACTGGCAGATAGCTGATGTTTTGAGGAGTAACTTAGGCTACTTTAATTTCAGAAAAGCAATTAGGGTTCCGCGTAAAAAAAATAAAAACACTTGAAATCAAAGAGTATCTCCGAAACGGCTGGACCGATTTTGACGGGACTTTCACTGGTAGATAGCTGATGTTATAAACAGTAATTTAGGCTAATTTTAATTTAGAAAAACAAAATTTAAAAAAATGGGTCCTGTCGCGCGGGCTCAGAACGCGGGAGCGGGCTTTTTGTTAAGTTCAATTCCACGCGGACGAAGTCGCGGGCTCAGCTAGTAAATAGATAAAATAGGGGATGAAAGTTTGTATGAAACTTTGTTAATTAAACTCCAAGCGGACGAAGTCGCGGGCACAGCTAGTAACTTATAAGGTTGTCACTTTCATTTAAATAACTGAAACTGCATAAAGTACGATTGTTATTATTGCCTCTCAAGTTGTTCGACAGAAGCCCTCGTCCCCTTCAAAGTCTCCAACGTACTCATAATTCAATTTGCGTGAAGTTCCGAATAACAATAGCATCCTCCTTGAGTTCTATTAATATATCCTTCAATTAAGCAATTCGACGCCATAATAAAGATCAGAATGTTGTCATTAAATACTCAAGGCGGGTCGGAAATGACTTGAAGGCCCTTTTTTGCAAAACGGGGAATCCTCGGGAGCGCTCATTGACCTTTAACAGGGCTTTGATGTGGGAGTTAATTAAATTTCTGCTGCTTACATTACAATGAAAATTTGCATCAGGTAAAGTAAGAGCCACAAAAAGTACGTTCTTCGTTGAATACAAGAACTGATGTATGAATTATCATAGCCTGTGTCGGTCCGTGATTGATGAGGGTACGAGAAATGATTTTATCCATACGGTAGATAAGGTTTTCTTTTGCTCAGATTTTCCTTTTTCTTGGGCAAATAAATCTTACAATATCATGTGTAGGTATATACTAACAATTTATACATACATCATCATCTTTCTTGATTTTCCCAAAGGGACAGAACAAAAATAACCAAAGTACAGAAGCAACAGAGGTGCACTCAGTGAACCGACATTTCGACAATACGATTGAATTGAGGTCCCATTGAGATAAGTCAATTGCCATTATGCCAGGGCGCCAAGTGAAACAATTAAAAACCATCGGTCATAGTAAATCGTATATTCCATCGCACCATCTGTAGCAGTCCACTGGCCGACAATATGTCAACCGCAAAAAAATTACGATCTACTTGTTAACCGACTTCAAAAAGGAGGAGGGTTTATGTTCGACTGTATGAATGTTTTTTATATGTTCACCGATTTGTTTTTTTAAAGGGTATAATCTCCAGGTGATCCCATAGAAATTTTATTAAAATGGGTTCAGTAGTTTAGGAAATATGGACGTTTTACGGTTACCAGCAATTCAATGCGTAGTTTACCACTAAAGATCATGAAAAAAATATTAAAACGACTTCATAAATCCTGGGTGCCCTAAAAAGCTGGAAATAACTAGTAACCTTATAATTTCTGTCATTTGTAGTCAGTGCCACTATCTTTACACTACGTTAGGACTATATACTTGATTTGGCACAGGTGCATTTACCATCAATCCGAGGAAGTTTCCGGCTAAGCTCACCACGAGCTCAGTGCGGTGAACGATACGTTTTTCCTAAGACGTGCAATTTCCTCTCGGTGTTTTTCTTCAATACTCAGCAAGTGATAATCTTAACTTGCAAATGAAGGGCGGCATAATTATAAAACCGTATGTTTCCAGACCGATCCCATTTGTAACAGTAATTAAATGAAAGAGCGGCATATTCGAGGTGTGAAATAAGTGTAACCTCGTCTAGATAGCTAATTAGCCAACGCCGGTAATTTGCACACGTGAAGGCGATCCTTTGTGCTGCCCATTAAGAGACCCATATCACGTTTCTTTGTGTCTGTATAATTCAGAAGAGTGGGCTCACGCAACCCGCAAAACAAATTAATTTCAGCTTCCAAACAAATGTTGACTCGTTAGCCCAAAAATTGTGGAGGGGTGGTTGTTAGCGCTGTTAAGTAACTTTAATGTAGAGTACTTTATGTTTTTTAAAATTATTATTCTCTGCCCTGTGTTGTGACCTTTAAATTATGCCCCGTACCTGTTTTCGGGTAAGGTAATAAGTTCTCGGAAGGCGTAACAGATTTGTGTACACTGTTTGTGTTTGTTATTTAGAGAAGTCAATTGTTATCAGTCCTACTAATATTATAAATGCGAAAGTTTGTGAGTGTGGAAGTATGTATGTATGTATGTTTGTTACTCATTCACGCAAAAACTACTGAACGGATTTGGATGAAATTTGGAACACAGATAGATTATAACCGGGATTAACATATAGGATACTTTTTAACCCAATAATCCAATACTACGCGGATGAAGTCGCGGGGCACAGCTAGTATATAATAATAATACCTAAACAAAGTGCCAAGTTGTAGACGTTTGACTACAGTTCTTATACGGACTGGATCGACCAGGGTAGTTGCTGCTACTCTTTCTCAGAAGATCGGCGTAAAGTTACTATTAAGTACTGCTGCGTTTCGCACGAAGAGTGAGATAGTCGAAAGACTCCCCTTGCATTCCCTCCCTCTGTCCCACTCCCCGCTAGGTCAGCAACGTGCGAGCAATGCTGTTGGTATAACAAGCATCTATCTATGGGCTACGGTATCTGAATACGTCAGTTTTGACTTATTTTTTAGGCTGGGTGCACCAAAGTAGCAGTCAAAGTAAAAGTTTGTGTCAAATTTAACAACGGCTGACTTTAACGGATACATCAAAATGTGTTGCACCGGCGAATTTATTATCTTTGTTAGTTTTGTCAGCGTTTCTGTAGAAAATCTGTCAAAAACTGACGTATTCAGATACGTGATACGTCAATTTTGATTAATTGCGATTGAGATGTCACTGGTTAACAGAGTTGGGCCTCAGGTCGTACGCTTGTTTGCCGATTTGGTTATATACTAAAAATACTTTGCTATTAACAATATAAAGCAGCAGTGATAGCCGATTGGTTAAAGCACGCGTCTTGCGGGCTCCAGGTCTTGGGTTCAAATCCCGGCTCGCACATCTGGATTTTTCGAAATCTATGTGCGCATCATAATTTCTATATTATTATCACTTGCTTACGGTGAAGGAAAACATCGTGAGGAAACGCATGTCTTTGAAGATCTAACCAATTTTCGAAAGACATGTGAAATCCGCTAACCCGCACTTGGCCAGCGTGGTGGATTATGGCCTGAATCCCCCTCATGTTGAGGGGAGGCCCGTGCCCAGCAGTGGGACGTCAAAAGGGCTAAATTATTATTATTATTATTAACAATATAATTTTCATGATTCATCTCATTCTAATCAGGTTTTTTAAGGAAATTGTTCACCCTTTGTCTGTTACTATCGAAATGGATTTGTTACATCGAGCGTTCAACGTATGTAACATGTTTTTCCTCAAACATTTAGATAGAAAAAGGTAAGAAATAATGTAGTTTCTGGAACAAAGGCGCGAGTGACAAGGGAAATCGGTTGGCGGATGGGCAATCTTAAAATGGGTTTCGTTTATGAGATAAGGAACCACTAAAAATGATTTAAAGCGCAGTCCATCTTTACGGCGTCTCATGAATAACAAATGAAGTTGAAGGTATGTTCTGTAAATTCTTGCGAGATTTATTTTGTATGGACAAAGGAAACGGAACTTGTCTTATGTTGTTTTACATCGGCCGGTAGGCTCATAATTTGATACTTTTTAACCCCCGACGAAAAACGAGGGGTGTTATAAGTTTTTAACCCCCGACGAAAAACGAGGGGTGTTATAAGTTTAACATGTGTATCTGTGTATCTGTGTATCTGTGTATCTGTGTATCTGTGTATCTGTGTATCTGTGTGTCTGTCTGTAGCCACGTAGCGCCCAAGCTGATGAACCGATTTCAATTTTGTTTCTTTTGTTAGATAGGTATTCTGATCGAGAGTGTTCTTAGCTATGTTTCAAGAAAATCGGTTCAGCCGTTTGAAGATCATCAGCTCTTTTGTAGGTTAAAAAAGCCACATTCACGTCCAAAACCAATTCCCACGGCTCGAATCCATTCGAAATTTGTGATTATTGGATTTCGATTTATTATATTTTTAAATGATCGTAATAGTATGAACTGGCTTTTTACAATATTATAAATATGAAAAGTTTCCCTGATTCTGGAAAAAATGTATATTTTATCAATTTTATATGAGATTTGTGTATGAACTAAAGACGTTCCATAAGTCACGTGTCAAATGATGTATACGCGCATGCGTTAAATTTTGTTTGTTTTGTTAATAGTCATGGAATATTACGTTATAATAATTCTAGAGGGCGCTGCTCCGCCATTGAGAAAAAATATAAAAAAACAAATCTAATTTAAAATAATTTTAGCGTTAATGAAAATTCTTCCCCTGAGCAGCTCCCGTCCACCTCAACCAGAACTATTACATGAAATTGAATCATAATTGATAATATTTTACTAGGAATTAAACCTCCGTGGCATCAATATTTAGATTCGTTGTATATTCTAATGTCAATTATTATAATGTCATAACAAAAAATGTCTCATGAATACTTTTACACAGATTTTCTTTGAAAAGGTCGTCATCGGGGGTTTTTAAATTTTCAATTTAGAGTTATTCTTTTGTTTCGCGCTGGTATCTCTCCAATGTGTCAGGATTTATTTTGTTGTGTATTGGTTTTATACCGGAGCGAGCTATCATCGATCGTGCACTATTTTTGGTAATTTATTTTGTATCAGGGTTTGCACGAGTTCCTGGATTTAATGAAAATGCTATAGGCACCTTCGTTTACTTTTTATTCTGCTTGCTATCTATATTTACCTTTCCCTCAAGGAGGGTAATGGTATTCGAGTAGTAAGTATATACGTTAAAAAAACCAACTGCATTAAAAATAATTTACTGAAAAGAGAAAACGAGCTAATCAAGGTATTCCAGACGAAGACAACCAATAAAAAAAATCAAATGATTTTTTAACTAATATGAAGGCGCTCTGAATAAATACTTGTTAAAATTAAAATCAACACTCACTGCTACTTTTTAAGGTTCCGTACCTCCAAAGGGATAAAACGGAACCTTATAGCATCACTTTGTTATTCGTGTGTCTATCTCTCTGTTTATATAAAAGAAAACAAATGAGCTCGATCGAGATTATAGAAAAAAGGAGAGACATGACACAACTCTTTTCAACTAAATTGGAAACCTTTTAAAAATATTGTAAATATTCTCATATGAGTTGTGATTTTGCCATAATTCTACTGGTATGTAGATAAGAGGATATAAAATGGGGCAAAATAGTTGCGGGCCCGTACGAGTACCTATATATCTTCTTAAATGTCCCGCCTCGGTGTACCTGAGTCTAACGCAGACTCGGCAAACTTAATTACGACACCCACATCAAGTTTCTTCGGAATTAGGTGTTTCATTTCTCTGACCACTATACGTTTACCTTTACGCGGGTAACCAAATCAGGTATTCATTGAAAACGCTTTTAGAATGGAAGCTAAGAGATCGCTAAAAATGCTTCGCAAGCTTTTGGTTGATTAAAATGTGTTTGATAGTACGAATGTGGATGAACGAACAATAAATAACTATACGGGGTAATTTGCTGTAGAGTCAACATTACATTGGTAGAGCCAAGCTGTAGCCATTTTTTTTTTAAATTGACTAAATGTTGTTGGCCAGAGTGGCCATAACAACTTCACCCGGACAGAGGGCGAGCGCAAGTGCGCTCCAGCCAGATTTGGTAGAGCCAAGCTGTAGCCAATCTTTTTTTTTTTTAATTGACTAAATTTGCTGGCCAGAGTAGCCATAACAACTTCACCCGGACAGAGGGCGAGCGCAAGTGCACTCCAGCCAGATTTGGTAGAGCCAAGCTGTAGCCAAGTGACTACAGCTCACACACAGGCTAGCTTGATCGGGGTAGCACCACCCTCTCATAGAAGATCGGCGTAAAGAAGCTATAATAGCTGCTGTTTGTATGATGAGTCAGAGAGCCGAAAGCCAAGCCTCCCCTTTCTTGCTCTACTTTTGTCTAACTCCCCTTCAGGACGGCAACGCGTGAGCAATTGCAGGCAGGTGCTATGCTTGTTTGCCGGCTTTTTCCTATGATAATAATTCTAAATATATATAAAATAAAAAAACTCCCGGAGCGACGACTTATTAAATCACAAAAGAGCTGATAATTTCCAAACGGCTGAACAGATTTTCATGAAACATAGCTAAGAACACTCTCGATCAGAATACCTTGCTAACAAATAAAACAATATTTAAATCGGTTCATCCGCTTGGCGCTACGATGCCACAGACAGACACACAGATACACATGTTATACTTATAACACCGCTATTTTTTCGTCGGGGATTAAAAAGGGTCTTGACAGACAGACAGACGGACAACAAAGTGATTCTATAAGGGTTCCAATTTTTCTTTTTGAGGTACGGAACCCTAAAAAGTAAAAAGAAGATTATTTGGGTTGAAATCAGTCACATTTTCTGTGTTCGCACACAGTTCAGTACAAGCTTACAGTAAACAGTGTACCTACATAGAATAATTTATGCTCCTTCTATCTGCATTTCCGCATTATGAATGGTAATGTAATTCAGGGATGTTCACTCGGCTGGCCGTTAGTTATTTAGTGCTTAATGTTGCACAAAATTTTAACAGAGTGCCGTATCAAAATTTTCGTCACGTTTTATGTTTATGAATAGTTTCGGATATATTATGTAGGTACATCGCTGCCACATGCCGGGGTGCTTACCGTTCCTTCGGGCAGATCGCCAGGAGTTGGGAGCGGTAGAGTTTGTGTTGACAGTTTCGCGCTGGATATTGTCTTAAAGTTTGGGAAAATCGTCAAATTCTTAACAGCAAATTATTCAATGTTTATATATAGAAATAATGTTGTCGTAAATCAGTTATGCAAACGTATTTTTTTGAAGCGAAGCTTGTATACTGACGTTCGGGGGCCTCGCCGCGCGGCCACTCTATCCAAGTCTGTAAGCGTCAGACGTCAGTAGTATTACACGATATATATAAGTATACTAGCTGTGCCCGCGACTTCGTCCGCGTGGAATTTAATTGACAAAGTTTCATACAAACTTTCATCCCCTATTTTATCCCCTTGGGGGTAGAATTAATCAAAATCCTTTCTTAGCGGATGCCTACGTCATAACATCTACCTGCATGCCAAATTTCAGCTCGATCCGTCCAGTGGTTTGGGCTGTGCGTTGATAGATCACTATGTCAGTCAGTCAGTCAGTCACCTTTGAGTTATATATATTTAGATGTATAGTATATAGATAAAATCGCATTATTTCATGTCAACTTGAGCTAATCTATGAGTGAAGCTCAGGAAATATAGCGATCCTTTTGGTCGAAGCGGGCGGGCTTCCTTCAAAGTACAGCCAAGTGAACGGTAACTAACGCCTTTGAATGGAGGAAAAATACTAACACAAAACTTTCGTACTTCAAATAGCGATCTTATCTACAATCGCGACCAATATCACTGACAATCGAATACAATCGAAAACAAAAGTGTTCAAAAATGCGTCTAATCCAAGCTCGTAGATGATCGTAGCGTCGTAGTGCTCGTAGCGTTCGCGTTCGTAGCGCTGTGGTTGGCGTATCGATGGCGAGTGGCGCGCAGCTTCCCGGCTGATTTGCATAAAGCTCCGCGGACAACGTTTTGGCGTCAGTTCAGCTTGTCGCTCATTAGCATAACTGCTCAATTATTTTGTGCGGAATAGTCACTTTACGAAGAAATTTCGGTTTTGCCCGGGGTTGATGTTCCATTGAAGTGTGCATAGGGCGATTAGAGGGTGTGTATCCGCAACTATTCGTAAGTAAAGTAAATAAATAAATTCGCCAGAAATCAACTTTATAGACACAAACTAAGAAGCGCTTGTACTTACTATGGGTACAATGGGCTGGGTTTCAGTGGGACCCAGAGCAGGGCAACTTACGTAGAGGCCATCTCCGAAATTTGCCCTGACGGGAATCGAACCCGCAACCACTTAGTGCAGTGAGCCGAGTAGCCTACGTTCGAAACACTAAGCCATAGTAGTATTTGTAAACTTTAGAACGACATCCTACTAATATTATAAATGCGAAAGTTTGTGAGTGTGGATGTTTGTTACTCTTTCAGGCAAAAACTACTTAACGGATTTGGATGAAATTTGGAACACAGATAGTTTATAACCGGGCTTACCACATAGGCTACTTTTTATCCCGATAATCCCGAAAGTTTTGTTAAGTTAAATACTACGTGGAAGAAGTTTAACGTAATAAAGAAATTGTATGAGAACGACTTGTACAATTATTGTCACAGAATTGTTGGCTTCAGTCGCAATTGAACTAAGATCACAAATTACTTTACGTGTTCAATGCTAAAACGAATTCACAAACACTCGTATAGTATTGACAAAGCATCTAAATTACATCTCAATCCATTTGAAGCAATGCAATTAACTTCTGTTTGTTTAAATTCGAAACAGATAAACAATACCCATTATACGTTACCCCCTGTCAAGATTAAAGTCTATATAGTTTTCCAATTAACTTGTAAATGTTGCCATACTCTGTGTGGCGACAGTGGGCTTTTCAATTTCGGCTGGTGGCAACCCTGGCTGCATAAATTGAGACACATTGTGCTGGCCGACATGTTTGTTTGGGGAGAAAACACCTACTTGGCACACAATAACTATTTAGGCGAAAGAGGCAATTTTCATAATGATAAGAGCACAAGGGCGCTTTTTATGGAACGACTTTTGGTGCGTGCCCTCAGTGTTTAGAAATGTGGATTTATAAGGCACTTATCTATAGACTAGCTGTGCCCGCGACTTCGTCCGCGTGGAATTTAATCGACAAAGTTTCATACAAACTTTCATCCCCTATTTTATCCCCTTGGGGATAGAATTAATCAAAATCCTTTCTCAGCGGATGCCTACGTCATAACATCTACCTGTATGCCAAATTTCAGCCCGATGCGTCCAGTGGTTTGGGCTGAGCGTTGATAGATCACTATGTCAGTCAGTCAGTCAGTCACCTTTGAGTTATATATATATATAGATATGGGATTAAAAATGGAAGGGCATATACTTAACTTTTAAGGCGTTTTATGTACTTCAATCAAAAATCCTAAACATTTGCAAATGAAGGAAAATAATTTGCTAACAAAAAAGGACCTTTGTGCTTTGCGAATTTTAGTCTTCGTGGATTTTTTCGTGTTTAAAGAGTGATGATAGAAAACTGGGATAACGCAAATACTTAGGTCTAAACAGATGGTTTATGTGCATAGGTACATAAAGTGTTCATCATTATTGTCCACCTAAACGACTTAACCGATTTTGATGATTATTTGTACCCATGCTGTCATCTCGAAGGTTTTTAGGTATAATTGAACCCGGTAAGTGTCGCTGTTGTCTATATCCAGAAAATACAATAAAAGCTAGCCCCATTATGAAATACCAAATGAAAGTAACCCGTTTGCGAGATAACTCCAGCCTGGCTCAGTTCCACGTCTGTCGGAGACGTCAAAGCAGTTTAGTGGTCAGATAAACAAAATAATTAAGTGCTTATGGTAATCCCGCGGCTCGGGACTACTGCCAGACAGGGCGCTTTATGTAAATGCGCCCTGGAGTGCTGTGTAGGGGCCGCGTCGCGCTGCTAACGCAACTAACTCGATTCATGTTTAACAGCTTTCAACTTATCCCATGGAGAATTTTATTAAAATTGTTTCGGTTTTCCTAAATATACAACATCACGCCTCTATATCCCCAAGGAATATACTTAGGTTCACCATAGTTCAGCATGGTATTGAGGTTCGAATATAATAAGGGGTGATAAGCGAGCCTTCTTTTAATTTTACCCGACCACGGCAAAGCCAAAAGGAAGGGTTATTGGTTTAGCAAAGTCTGTAAACAAGCGTACAATCCGCCTTATGCAGTTACAGCTGTAGTCTATAAGTGATTGCAATACCTTTATTTATATATATTTTTTTAGGGACTGGTCCCGCCACACACCACCACTGTAACTCCTGTAAGCCAGGATCGACAATGGTGACCAATAATGACGTCGACGTTGGACCCTCGACGAGTCCCGGGGAAAAGTTAAATTGTGTTGGAACCCGCACGAATTTTATCGAAAGAAATAATAGGAGGAGTTGGAAGAATAATATTCCACTCATTATTATTGACTCTGCCCTGCTTATATATATTCGAAGTAATTATATTTGTGAAATCCTAATCCTACTAATATTATAAATGCGAAAGTTTGTGAGTGTGGATGTATGTATGTATGTATGTATGTATGTATGTATGTATGTATGTTTGTTACTCCTTCACGCAAAAACTACTGAACGGATTTGGATGAAATTTGGAACACAGATAGATTATAACCGGGATTAACATATAGGATACTTTTTAACCCAATAATCCAATACTACGCGGATGAAGTCGCGGGGCACAGCTAGTCAAACATAATGCTATTTCATTACCGCACGCGAGCTCGTCATCAGGATAAATTATGTGTAGTTGCCTGCAAGACACATCTAATGAAAGAGAGTGTCTTTTGTAAATCAATTATTATATTTATTAAAATCCCGATCTCTATGAGGCTAATTTCACAGATTGATATCTTAAAAAAGAAATTATTTGACCTTTTAGTTAATTAATGTTATTACTCAGTGAATGAGTTCCTTGATGATGATACTTTGTGATAAGCTTTTGACAAAATTCTGTTTTTATTTTAAATGTTATTGTTGACATTCTTATCATAATGCTCATTAATATAATTGTAATTTATTTATTTTAATTAAGTCTGGACATTGTATTTTATAACAGCATGTTAATATGATCTCTGCAAGAAGTTCCATCTGCTACCCCTGAAAAATCGACGCGACATCGCTGACTTCCTATTCTTCCTAAAAATATTTAGTAACAAAATTGATTCCCCTGAGCTACTTAGTAAATTCGCTTTTAATGTACCCCTTAAATCTCCTAGATTCAATCCACCTATTCGTATTCCTTACGCATCTACAAACTATAGGCAAAACACTTACATTGTACGAGCAAGCAAGTATGTTAATGAGATATGCAAGCAATGCGATCTGGATCTCTTCACTTGTAGTGTTAACTCGGTTAAGCAGTGCCTAAGCCAACATTTTTCTCATCTTCCTGTAGGACTTGAATAGTAACCTAACAACTAATGTTATTATTTTTTTTATTTGTTTTCTGACTCTTCCTGCAGAGCTTAGTTTGTTATAATTACTTAGATTTAATTTATGTTTACACCTTTGCTACTTCTTCAACTGCTATGCGTGAAGACCTATAATTGGCTTTATGACTTTTTATTTGTGTCTATAATTGTTATTTCTAGCTGTTGGTCTTCCTATCAATAAATAAATAAATAAATAAATAAATATTGTATGCCTACTACGGCGGGACGTAGCGGAATCTCTATTTAATTGTAACATCTTATAAATACCTGTGTATTCCACAATACATTTTTGATTGATTGATTGATCATTGCAATACCTAACGCATTGTTGGCACGTTGCCCACATGAAGGTGGGTAGGATAGAGGGGGGTGAAGGGGAAGGGGTAGGGTTTCCGGTTCTCACACTTATCGTACGAAACGCAGCTATAATAGCTACTTTACGCCGATCTTCTGTGAGAGGGTGGTACTACCCCGGTAGAGCTAGCCCGTATATGAGCTGTAGTCAACTGGCTATAGGTTGGCTCTGTCATTAATACTCTACAATCTTCTAAAATACCTTAATTTCAAAATGTATGCAAGTATAGTAGGATACAATGATACAATACATTAATATAAACGCGATAGAATCCGTAAAATAGTTTTATTTCAATGTGTAATATTCGCGTAAATATAAAAAAAAAACAGTATTTGAAGTAGGTACATGTTTAAATATATGGAATAGAGTATATTTAAACTCAGTAATAACAATAACATTCGCGTTAAATCTGTCAGTTTACATAAAGGGCAAGCCGAAGACGGCTTAGGTTTCAGTTAGTTGTTGACTCAGGACCCTTTTCAAACGGTTTTCTTTTGTGAAATGCGAATAGCCTTCATGGGATGAACTTAAATAACCTATTTTGTATATTTTTATTCACCGTTTGAATCGGATTGAACTTTTATTTATGATATTGTAAGTGTGTTTTCCAAAAGGATTTAATTTTAAGCAACCTTTGTCTCTTGTGGAGGATTTCTCAACAATAGACCACACAGGCTTAAGATGTACTTACCGGTAGAAGACAGAGGTATAACATAACACCCTTATCTTCATAGCCATTGAACTGAATATTCTAGTTACCTACACTGGAAATTGGATCTGTATATTTCAATTAGTATTCCATTTGTCACTTGAAACGTATAAACAAGTGCCGAGACGGAGCACAAACAATTCGCCGCTAACTATGAGCAGTCGTTGTTGAGAATTTTGAATAAATTTTCATGAAGATGACACTAGTCTTAGGGTTTTAGCCCCCGACGAAAAAAGTGAGGTGTTATAAGCTTAACATGTGTATCTGTGTGTCTGTCTGTGGCATCGTAGCGCCCAAGCGGATGATCCGATTTTAATTTTGTTTTTTTTTTGTTAGAAAGGTATTCTGATCGAGACTGATCTTAGCTAGGTTTATGAAAATCTTTTGTAGTTTAAAAAAAATCAGTGCCGTCTAGGGACGCCCGAAAGAAGCGAAGCTTTACAGAAGATATTAGGTATATTATAAGTGGCGTGCATAATGTTTTGAAAGAGGGTAGGCAAAGTGTAACATAAAATAAATGAAATAAGGCATAGGTACCCACCTACCTGGGTAGGTACCTTGAATTATGTCTCGCTAGCTTATTCCAGATTTTCATTTAGGCTATCGTACCTATTGAACGAAATGGGACATCTTTTGTTGTTAGTAAGTAAGTACCTATTTAGCCATATCAGACATCTACGTGATTGGTTGATGTACCTATCTGCAGTTGTATATCGTTGTACCTTTTTTCGTCCTTTTCTATGGTAAATTAAACCGCAGCTCTGACGTCATCGTGTAACGCGTACCGCTACGTCACAGTTTTCACGGTTTTAGTGCCCGCGTAGCGAGCGCCCCGAACGTCCGTAAAGAAGCTTCGCTTCAAAAATCGTCGCGCGGGGGTTTTTTAATTTTCCATTTAGAGTTACATTTTTGGCACTAAAATTAACCTGCACGGGATACTTTAAGGGCGACCGTTCACTTGACTGTGCTGTGAAGCAGGCCCACCTGCTTCGACTACTGACATCGCTTCATTTCCTGTTAACATGAGCTCAGCTGAGTGTAGCTCAAGAATTAATAAGAAACAAATATATATTACCTGATTTTTTAAAATTAAAACATAATACACGGTTGCTATAACATACGATATACATATCTACACTGACAAGCAATATAAAAAAGCCACTTGCAAAGTTCCTAAAAAATGTGATATCCCTAAACTACAAAAAATGGCTTCATTAACAAGGAAAACAAAACTTGAAAAAAGTTATGTATTGCATATTTAAACCTTTTTATACATAATGACTTGTTTGAAGTCATGGATACAAAAAAGGTTTTAGATATTGTAAACATTTCATGATAAGTTAGACGGTTTTTACATTGCTTGTCAGTGTATTAAATGGCAATGAAATAATAGTATGTATTCCCGGAACCGCTCTTTTCCAGGGTATTTCGGGATACGTTCAGATCATACAAAGCTCACACAAGATATTTGCCTCCATAAAGGTCTGTAATCGTCTCGGCCTCCACACATTCCCGAAAAGATTAGGACCTCTTTGATGGTCCAACCGATATGTCTTGTTTTCCTGCTATCCGATGTTTTTTTCTGGGTATTTATTTATTTATTTTATAGATAGGGGTATTGGATAGCGTGTTATACTAATATATCGCCAGACTGACACACCAACTGTATGATCCCAAACTAAGCAATGCTTGCACTATAGGTACACTACAATGGACTGGGGGGCGATCCCAGTGATACCCGGACCTGGGCAAATTATGGAAAGGCCATTTCCGAAATTTGCCCCGGCGGGAATCGAACCCGCACCCACCATGTGCAGCGAGCCGAGCGGCCTATGCTCGAACCACTGAAACAAGCGACCGTCAAATAAATACTATTGGTATTATGGCGCGTTTCACGATTATATAAACTGGAATCTCGAAATCTAAATATATATAACCCAAAGGTGACTGACTGACATAGTGATCTATCAACGCACAGCCTAAACCACTGGACGGATCGGGCTGAAATTTGGCATGCAGGTAGATGTTATGACGTAGGCATCCGCTAAGAAAGGATTTTGATTAATTCTACCCCCAAGGGGATAAAATAGGAGATGAAAGTTTGTATGAAACTTTGTCAAATAAATTCCACGCGGACGAAGTCGCGGGCACACCTAGTAAAATATATGTCTCGTATTAATAAAACGATCTCAAGTCTGAAAGCGCTTTTGGAATGTAATTCTTATGTCGTACCAATACGAAATGATATGTCAAAAGCATACTTAACACCCTTCTTAGTCTTGAGATTGATTCTTAGCCTCGTGATTCAGATTGCTAATGTATTACCCCCCTTTGCCCAGTGAATAGTTTACGGGAACAGCGTTGAACGTTTATATAAGTACACCATTGCTTACCAACATAAATTTTCGTTCGTGAACGAATTCCTCGAAGATAATAATTTATACTTTTATTCCCAACAATAATTGGATTCTTGCTGCTTTAAGATCGGCCAAAATGTAGGAAAGAAATAAATTACATTTACAAAAAGGAAATTAGGAATTTCACATTGGCTCGTATCGTCCGGGGTAGCGCGGGAGGGGGGGAACCTCCAATAATTACTTCATATTTAAGTGAAATCCGCACAGTGAATCGGACAAAGAACTGACGGAATTATATTTACTCAGTAGGAGTATATTTGAATTAGGCAACTACAGATGATCTCGAATTGTTGAAATTGTAAATTATGCTTTAAGTGATTTAAACAAGGTTTTGATTAGCGGCGTAAATTGTATTATAGTTGCAACGTGCGAGCAACTCCTTTGGTTTTACAAGCGTCTATAAGCATAAGCGTCTATTGGTATAAGTGCCTATAGGTATAAGTGCCTATAGGTATAAGCGTCTATAGGTATATGCGTCTATAGTTATAAGCTTCTATAGGCATACGCGTCTATAGGCATAAGCGTCTATAGGCATAAGCTTTTATATACAAAAGCGTTTATATGCATAAGCGTCTATACAGTAACTGTGGCTCTCTCACTTACGAAATACGTAACCTTTCTCGTATATTGTGCGTGTTTTGATGCACGTGCTACCCGCGAAATCACGAAGCGCCTCTCCTAGATTACGACCTCTCAAAATTAAACGTGTCTACTTCGTGACAAGGCAGAATATCTTCCTGGCTTACATGAGTATCAGTGGTAAGTGTGTGGCGGGTTTAGTCCCATTTCAATAAAGGCAGACGTCTCTCGTTTTATTCTGTTGCAGCGTTTGTGTAAAATAGTTAAATTGAATAATGCTATATGCATTTAATTATTTATCAAAACACAGTTAAAGTCCATTCGTGTAGTAACTGAATTGATGGAAAAATATAAGAGTATTTAAACCAATTCTTGATTTAATTAATTCAATGAATAAAAAATATCTATTGAAATCAATTTGCAAGAAAATATATAAAATGTATCCAACACAAAAATACCAAATTGAGAAGTCTAATTTATCACGACCAATTTAAACAGGTTCCGTAGTACAAATAGGGTGTGTATAAAGGCTTCGCGAATACTTTGTAACCTTCCAAAAAACAAAGATTTCTCCGTCAATTGTAGACCGATTTCGATAATACTTAATGTTTTTTTGTTTGAAAGGGTAAACTCATTTGTACACTACTTTGGAACTACTTCTTAGGTGCCTAGGCCCCACTTACTTGGATTGGTGCACCCAGGTTTTTGTGAAGTCGATTAAATTTTTTTCTTAAAATATTTAAATTTTTTATTACATTAAAATGTTAAAGCAAACAGATGTGGTGAAGTAAATGCCATGGTTTTACGGCGGCTCTTCGCGTATAAATTACACTGATGGCCTATTTGACATGATTAATATGGCACACGTGTAAATATATTGCCGTTTGGATATCTCATTTGTAATGCGAATTTGTTTGTTGAAAATCTATGATTGTCCGTTGTTTTTTTATATTTTGATGACCGCTTTGTGTTGTTCTTCGAGAGTAGTCTCGGCTCTCTGCATCAAGTGGTTGCAGACGCGATTCCTTATAGGTATTCCTAATATGGGTGTCACTGGGATTACCCCCAGTCCCAATGGTACCCATATAACAAGCATTGCTTAGTTTGGGATCGTTTTAGTTGGAGAACCTATTGATTAGTTTACAAAAATCTAAAATAGTGACAGCGAAGAAGTTTTGATGCTCTAGTATCTTGTTTATAGTTAAAACATAGATTTCATCTTTTTAAATATGTAATTGGGTAATGCTTGCATCAGGTTCTACCTTTTGTAAATATGTATACCTACAAGTCTTACGTAAATTGTGGTTCTCATACGTGTTATACCAATTAGTCCAGTTCAATATTTTTCTGATTATCAAATGTAATTTGGGTACAAATAAGTGACAACCCCAAAGCTGGTATATGGTGGTACAGTGAAGGTACAGTGAGGTACAGTAATCCCTAGGGATGATATTGTTGATACATTTTCTTGATGAGACTAGGGCCCGTATTAATAAATCGATCTCAAGTCTGAGAGCCATCTTGGGTACGCATTTGTCATGTCATTTTGTACTGGAATGACATAAGGATGACATTTCCAAGATCGCTCTCAGACTTAGGATAGATTTATTAATACGGACCTTAGTGATGTACTCTTAAATTTGGTACGTAGTTGGTCTGCAACTTCAAAGGTTTTTGTGGTGTGTTCTTTTTTGGCTTCAAATTGAAAAGTTGGATTTGTTGCGGCGGATCATCGGGGAATTATGGGCCATAATTTATATCAAAAGTTTAATACCGGTTGGAGGTGCGCTGCGATACGCCGCTATGCAGCTCGTCCGATGAGAAATTAATTGTTATTTGTTGGAATTTAACTGAAACTTTACCGCGTATAAGAGCTGAAGTTGAATAAAACCGTGATTATTATTCAGCTCAAATTTTATAATAATAATAAATTAGCCCTTTTTGAAGTCCCTCTCACTCCTGGCCACGGGCCTCTCCTCAATACAAGGGGGATTCAGGCCGTAATCCGCCATGCTGGCCTAGTGCGGGTTGGCGGATTTCACATGTCTTTCGACAATTAGTTAGATTTTCTAAGACATGCAGGTTTCCTCACGATCTTTTCCTTCACCGTAAGCAACTGATAATCATATAGAAATTATGATTCGCACATAGATTTCGAAAAACCTAGAGGTGCTTAACCAATCGGCCATGACTGCTTTATTTAGCTCATAGGTAGCTATATTTTTTGTTCAAGTACATCTCTTAACACAACGTTACAACTCTAAATTTGGATTGTTAATTTGCTCCCCGCCCGGAAAAAAATGTCGCGCTCACACCTGGGAATGTGTCTCCCTTTGTTTAGAACATTTCCGGGAATACAGAGGGATAAGGATGTGATACGGCCGAAATCTCTCCTGTTTACTTGATCTTTTATATGTACCTAACTCTTCTTTGGTATGTACTATATTATTTGTGGTCGTCGCTATGACGTCTCCGCACTATCTGTAATTCGTAATATTTATACAAAAAAATACTATTCCACGTTACCCTACTATATAAAATTAAAATAAAAGGAAATTGCAAAAAAATCTCAGCGCTTTACCGCTTTTTACATTACCGGGTTGTAAAAAGTTAAACTGCAGAGTAGGTAGACCGATTCATAACATCAAGAATATAATCGCTTTGCTTTTTACGATTTATAGACGTAATGGGAAAGGCACATTACGGCGTTTCACGTTGGCTCTAGTTTGATCGTAAAGACATTTTTATTTTAGCCCCCGAGTGGGTCATTATTCACTCGGCGACTGTATCAGCGGTTTTGAAATATTGAATGAATTATCCTTGATGCTAATTTAGGGCTGAGGCTTGGGAATCGATGGCCACCTTCCTTAAATAGCTTTTAAACATAGGCATAATTTAATTAATATTACCCCATGGAAAAAAACAGAGATACGGTGATGAAATGATTTATAATTACTTACAACCTTTTTCGGATTAATGTTTTAATTACAAATTTATCGGTAGATATGTAATTGCATACAATTATCCACTATTGAAAAATACATCTTGAAGACGGCTCGATATATTTAATGTAGCTTGTACACACAGTAGATAACTGCCTATATTAACTTGTACACCCCGCAGAATTCGAGTGACATACACATTTCACCAATGGTAAACCAATTTAATACAGAGCCATTCACGAGATACATTGATTAATTACCGACACATCTATCTACCCTCGCAAACGCCTATACTGCCACCAATTTCAGGTGGCCAAAATTGGAACTAACGCTTTCATTACGCAAATGCATCGTTTTTGACAGTTTCGCAAAGACAGCAGCGACGCTGTCATCTGAACAGATAAATTGGTACCTTTGAAATCCAAATCGTGTGATATATAAAACGACATTTGCAGCTGGTACCCAGTAACATATTGTGCGTCCCGATGCACCTGCGATCCGTCACGGCGGCGCCGGCAAAATGAAAACGTCAAAACGTGCCGCGACACCCGTTTTATCTTCGGGAGGCTGTAACAACAGATGCCAGTTTATTCTGTAACACAATTGTGTTATAGCAGGTGTCGATATATAATTAGGAGACATAAACCTGATGAGTTGAACAGATTTGGCTCGTCCAAAATTATATAAAATCGTAATATGTCGATATAAGGTCCATCAACTCTGCAAACTCTTCTTCAGATTCAAATATTTTACACAGATAAGTATTTTTAGTAACCAATAATATCACATTTAGTTAAGAAAAAAATATCCTTTTTTTTTTGGACTAGTCCCGCCACACACTCCCACCACTGTAACTCCTGTAAGCCAGGATCGACAATGGTGACCAATAATGACGTCGAGGTTTGACCCTCGACGAGTCCCGGGGAAAAGTTAAATTGTCTTGGAACCCACAAGAATTTAATCGAAAGAAATAATAGGAGGAGTTGGAAGAAAATATTTCCACTTCCCTCCGGTGCAAAGCGGGAGACAAAATATATGTAGCTGGTATCGGCTAATTGCCATAGAGACAAGACTGTTACAGCTGATTGAAGACCAGTTGTAAGGCACCACGGATCGTAATATGACTAATTGGACCTAAACTCGTGAGCTGATTATACTTGATTCCAATAATAGGTATGGCAAAAGCGCTTGAACGCACGGAAATTGTCCCTGGTTTCCACAAGGTCTGTGTAATAAACTGCTCCAGATGTCACTTGCAGGCTATTTAGCATAGTATTCCGTTCGTTGTGCCAGAGACTGCACTCGCACAGGATGTGATGTGCAGATTTTTCATGATTGTTTTGCGGCGTCGAGCATTGACAGAAAGGTGAAGGAACTAACGTGAAGTAGAATAATTTGCTCCTAAATTTGCCATGCCCAGTCAGAAATTGAGCCACACAGTGGTCCACCTCCAACCACGCTCTCTCCAGACGTTCACGAACGCATGGAAAGAATTGGTGGAGGTGGCGGCTCTTAGTTGTTGTATCCCATCTGGAATGCCATTCGGTCAGAATATCTTCGTAAAAAATATGCTTGTTTCGTTTTAAAAATACATAGGTAATTCTGATATTGATGTCAATTCTGTTATGTACTATCAAATCCCGACTAAACGACATTTGAACCATTTAAGAATATATCTCTATAACAGTAGAGCAAAGGTAGAGCTAACTGACCACAGCTCACAGCATACGGGCTCGCTCGACCGGGATAGTACCGCTCTCTCACATTTTTACATAAAAAAAGATTGTGTGGCAACAGAATCGTGAAAATTTTGCTGAAAAATTGAAGGCTCTACCAGTTTAGTGGGGAATATAGGCCATATATCACAAGTTTAAAGCCGGGTGGAAGCGCGCGTCAGATACGCCGCTATGCAGTAAGCCCGATGAGAAATTAATAGTTGTTTGTTGAAAATTTCAGTGAAACTGTGCTAGAATTGTGGTATGACAAGGAGAAAAATATAAAGCTGAGGAAATTCTCAAGGATTTTTCTTTAGTTGATAATGTTTTGAGCTACATAGTTTTATTCTAACAGCAGGGACTACTGTTGCATATTAAAATAAGCTGGGTGAGAGGTTTCTGGTAGGACTGTGTCCTTGTCTACTAGAGTTTCCACGGGGCATGGTAAAGACAGATACAGTAGGGGTTTCGGGCATGGCCACTAGGCGTGAGAGAGACACAGTCCCACTAGAGATTATTTCTTTCAAATCGTTTTTCTGTTTACAGAATTGTGTTAAAGTATAATATACCTTAATATAGGTTAATAGAGTAAAAAATCATACTAACAAAAAAAACAAGTGCGCGATTCAGTTACATAATAGAAATCCTTGGTTTTAAGATAGGTTTGTCTAACCAATGAAATACAGATAGGTTACATTCTAGTCATAGATCTTAATCGAATGCTTATACGCTCTAAGTTGCTTCTAAATACATTTCTATATACATTTTAGGGTTTCACTTCCAACAAATAAAAGTGATGCAAACATTTTACAGAAAATCGGAAAACACTGCCAAGACAAGATTGCACATAAAATATTTCCGTGACATTAATTTGTCCTAACCGAATATGGAATGCCATCGCACACGGAAAAATAACGTGTACCTATAATAAGGTCGGCACTCAACCCTCCCTCCCTCGTCAGTCCGGGATAATCCCGGTGTTTACGTGAGTCCTGAGAAAATGTCAAGTTCACACCTGCGTGTTTGCCGATCCCCTGATTCGCACATTCCCGGGGATCCGGGGACGTTTTGCCGCCCTCACCGGCCCGGGGAAGCGTCATATTTAACTTGGACGGAATAACGAGGTGTGCTTTAAGTGTGCGTAGGTAGATTTTGTTTGTTAACCATATACACGAATGGCGGCTGATACCTACGTAGAAAATAACAATAATAATAATATCGCCAGACTGACTCACCAAATGTATGGTCCCAAACTAAGCAACGCTTGTACTATGGGTACCGTACAATTGACTGGGGGCGATCCCAGTGACACCCAGACCAGCGCAAATTATAAAAAAGGTTGTTCCGAAATTTGCCCCGGCGGGAATCGAACCCGCAAATCACCCCGTGCAGTGAGCCGAGCGGCTCAGCTCGAACCACTGCGCCAAGCGGTCGTCAAAATAGAATAGAATAACTCTTAATTGTTCACCAAAGTTCGAAATTGCCATAATAACATAATAAAACAGTACACTTCGCGGTCTTATCACAGGCTGCGATGTCTTCCAGACAACCTTTGGATGGAGAGAATTTTGTCACGTTGTCAACGTACCTATCTACTCGTATATCCAAAAATATATGAATTTAGGTAATCTTTCAATTTGTAATTTGATACCAAGCTAATCGTTACCAAATTTAGCTACAATGTTTATCAATACAATATCGTTAAATATAATTTTCTTAATTTCTCATCTATTTTCCAATTTTTTAAGTCAATTATTACATAAATATGAACTTATTAATGGTGGTAGAGCTCATTGACTGTAGTCACGTTATTGAAATGGCTACGGAACCCTTCATTGTGCATGGCCTCATATGCACTTGGCCAATTTTTTCAGTCAGCCCGTATACCTATGGGCTGTAGCCCATAGGTATACGGGCTGACTCTACCGTGTTATTACCCTCTCACAGAAGATCTGCGTTAAGTAGCTATTATAGCTGCGTTACGTACGATGATTGAGAGAGCAGTAAGCCCTACCCCTCTTCCCTATCCTTTCCTCTGATTCTCTCCCCTTTAGGTCAGTAACGTGCGAGCAATGCCTTTGGTATCGCAAGCATCAATAGGCTACGTGAACTGTTGACATCAGGCGGGTCGTACGCTTGTTTGCCGACTTTGTTAAGTATATAAAAAATTGGCCAAGTGCATGTCAGGCCATGCACAATGAAGGGTTCCGTAGCCATTTCAATAAGGAAATTATATGTATTTTTGGCTAGCTATCACCTATACCTGCCTACTTACTTGAGTTGTTCTGTGAGCCCAGAATATTTAGGTTAGTTATAAAAAATAACTCTTATCTAAATCCCCTATTGATTGTTTTGTCAGTCTGGGCTATCTGGGTGGGTATAGAAAATGAACCCTAAACTAAACCACATAGATAGCTTTGCCTGGCTAGGTTTTATGCGTGGTAAAAAAAAAGTACCTACTGTTAAAGTTTTTAGCGGAAAAATTGTTGCCGATAGTAAAATCAACCACCTTAATGCTATTTAAATTCAGATTTCTCTTGGAACCTCTTATAAAAAATACCATTGAAATGATCAGCGGAATGACGCGTCTGAGAGTGATTTTCGTAAATCATTCACACAAACCTGGGTCATAAATAGTTTTAAATATTGATGTAATTATCAATTCGTTGATTGGTTCATTGCAGTTATTTAATTTAAAATCAGACTATCCCCATTGATCTCGTGATTGATTTTACGCATAAATGGCGAGTGCATTATCGTTAATTGAGAAATTAACGTCAATTATAATAGAATGTTTGCAATTAGTTGTAGGTAATTAATAGGCAGCACAATTAAGTAGGCGTACTAAATTCAAACGTTTAATGAAACTACCCGGAACTTTTGCGGTGGATTAGTTGCGGAACACAATACTTGGGTACTGTTGTGTAAGGAACGAAATACTGTGTGGCCACAGAGTACTTTGTATGCATATAATATAGGAAATGTGCGGTGTTTAGTGTTGCCATTGTGGGCTCGCGCGAAACAGGGTTAATCTATTTTCAATCCATGCTGCAGTGGATGAAGTTTACTCGATTGTGCGAGCTTATGTTCAAAATTCGTACGCATCTACTCACTAAAGCCCGTATAAATCGATCTCAAGTCTGAGAACGGTCTTGAGTTCACGTTTTACGTGTCATTTTGTACTGGTATGACATAAGAATGACATTTTTAAGACCGCTCTCAGACTTGAGATCGATTTATTAATGAATATGAATAATGAATATCGCCAGACAAACACACCAACTGTATGGTCCCAAACTAAGCAAAGCTTGTACTATGGATACCGTACAATGGACTGGAGGCGATCCCAGTGACACCCAGACCAGGGAAAATTACGAAAATGCCATTTCCGAAATTTACCCTGACGGGAATCGAACCCGCAACCACCCGGTGCTGTGAGCCGAGCGGCCTACGCTCGAACCACTGCACCAAGCGGTCGTCAAAATAGAATAGAATACTTCTTTATTGTACACATGGATAGGATTATTTGTCATCGGTATATCAATAGGGACAATGCAACTGAAGACAGATTGAATAGTATATACCAAATAAGGCAAAACTAGTGATAGACTGAATATAGGGAACGGCCGTAAATGACTCGCCAATGACTTAGGCACTCTTAGTTAACCTTATAAACAAAAATGTAATTCATATTGTTCTCAAATTGGTAGGTAGGATGAGGAACAAATAGTGTGACTACAGTGAAGGAAAATATTGTGAGGAAACCTGCATGTCTTAGAAGATCTTACCAATTTTTCGAAAGACATGTGAAATCCGCCAACCCGCCCTTGGCCGTGGTGGATTATGGCCTAAATCCCCCACATGTTGAGAGGAGGTCCGTGCCCAGGAGTGGGACGTCAAATTGGCTAAGTAAAAAAAATTAAAAAGTGTGACTGCATAATTTAGTGTTTCCTGTTTTGCACTATGCAGAGTGCGTAATGCCGCAGCGGCGGCGGTCCATGTTTGACGTTCATTCGATTTGAGTCTAGCCACAGTTCCAGTGAAGTGGCGCGTGAATAAAGTTTAGCTCACGTTTAGCTCTAAATTCAGTTTGCACAGTGGTACGGAGCCGCAATATTTTATTGCAATCAGAATACCCGCGGGATTGCTACACTCGTACAAACTGAAACTGTCGTTGGGTACGGTTTCAGGGACGCTTTTATGTCATACTGCTTAAAAAAATAGGCACATATTTAGTCCAATTACACCAGACATATAAAGATAAGTAGTTGTTAGGTAATACAGCAGAATAAATTAACGCTAATGTACCTACTACTGATTAATAATGCTTCTATATCCCATATCTACGTGACAAAAAAGATTTATGCTCATAGCAATAGATATCAGTAGGTATTTTCTCAAAATTGTGGCTGTTAATACCTATTTCTATCGTTTTCTTCTGCGAATAACTACTTACCTCCATAAACGTGTCTATATTCTCACGTCTGCTGGTGTGCACAGAAACATATTATGGCAATATAAGGTTTATATGGTATCGTGGATATATTTTTTCATTAAGGTTATACCAAACAGTTATGTTGAGAACCGGTACGCCGCGATTTAGAACGCGCGACGGCTCTCCGCGTATAAATTACCTTAATGGCTTATTTGACATGATTTATATCTCGCACGAACACTTATGTGTAAACATATCGCCTGTTTGATATCTCGCGGTCTTCTGAATGTGTGTAGAAAGCCTTTGTTGAGGCATTGGCGTTATATGTGTAGATTACCGTCAACAGACAGTTTGTTGGACAAAATCTCTATGAGCAGTAAATTAAGGAAGTTATTAGGTACCTACCTATTAATAGAGATAATTTATTTTATATCGTAATTTAGAGATTGTCAAAACACACATTCTTTTTCTCTTATTTATTTCTTATGAGTAGTATGTTTTAAAAGATTACATTACATTCTTAGTAAGTATTAAATTCTTTTATTCTTAAATATTCTTAGCAAGTGATGACCGCTTGCCGCAGTGCTTTGGGCGTATGCCGCTCAACTCGCTGCACCGGGTGGTTGCGGGTTCGATTCCCGTCGGGGCAAATTACGAATATGGATTTTTCGTAATTTGCCCAAGTCTGGGTGTCACTGGAATTGCCCCCAGTACAGTACAAGCGTTGCTTATTTTTGGACCATACAGTTGGTATGTTCGTCTCGCGACATTTATTATTTATTTTTATTATTTATATTTGATTACGTTCCAATTCTAATCCCGCGCGGTTTCTAAATGCAATAAAGTATTGCGGTTTCGCACCACTGTGCAAACTGAATTTCGAGCTCGAACTTTATTCACGCGCCGCTTCACCGGACTTGTGGCTGGACTTAAATCGAATAAACGTCAAACATGGCGCTTGGCCGCTGCGGCATTTCGCACGCTGAATAGTACAAAAGAGGAAACACTAGGAAATACTATTTATTCCACTACCTACTAATTTGAGAACGTTTTGTTGACTAAAATAATATTTTACTTGTTTACGAATACATTAATAACAACAAATTTGTGTAAAGAGTGTGAAAGATATTTGAACAAAAGTTTGCATAATCTTTAATCAATCACTTGAACGTGGATAATGTTTTATTATCCGGAGTTTAATGAACTTTCGGATCCTACTTTTAACAATAAGAGTTGGTAGGTACTGTAATATTTCATGGCTGAAACGTTTTATTGGGCATTTTTTCCAATAATGAAATCATATGGGCCCACGGTCCTGTGATAGCGCCCGCGCGCCGCGGCGAATAGTCTTTGACAAGGGAAAATTGGCAATCACGACGTCATTCATCATTCGTCGACAACTCCATAGCACCTTTATTTTTATGTACCAAAACGTAATTTACTTTTTTTTAATGAACTGCAGATGGAATATGGAAAAGCATTTTTTTTAAATCTATGCACGAAAAAAATGTAGGTAGTCTTTGTTTGTTATGTCAAAATAACAGTTCTTTTTTACTAAATGCATATGAAATTATATAGCAAACTAAGGTACTTTAAAAAAACATTAAAAAAAAATTGTTTGTTTCGGCTAATCTCCAAAATGCCTGGAGCGATTTTGATGGGACTTTCACTGGAAGATAGCTGATGTTATAAGGAATAACTTAGACTTACTTTTATTTTATCGAAGTATCACTCGGACTGAGTGATGCCGCGGGCAACAGCTATTAATAGTATATACATTTAAACGCCTTTTCAATAAAAATGAAGTACTTTTAATCTGCTAATAACTCTTTAATGAACGCCTATAGGGATTCTGAAATAGGTATCTTGTTATTGTAAGTAAGTATTTCTAAACTAAATACTTCCAAAGTATTTTAACCTAGATACAACTGCCAAAAAGACATGTTACGACCGAAGTTCGCGAACGGCAATCAATGCGTTGAACGATTTTATGGACGTTCGTTTCAATATAATTTCATATTAATACGATACGCCCCTGAGCTCGACTGTACGCCTCAGTGGACAGTCACGCTCACTCGACTCGCCGAACTAATACAGAATTATAATAACATGGAATTATGCGATGTGCCAATAATCTCAATAATAGTTACTTATCTTCGTACAAATTATACCGCCGACAATACTTGTATGTCCTAAATATTTGACAAAATATTACAAGGATGTGTTTATCAAGGTTATTTGTGATAGAAATTAAGTTGTGAGGACTAGGTCGACGTATAAATGTTCTTGGAAAAAACTTTAATACATTTTTATTACACGGCGAGTGGGGGACAGTAAATCATTGATAAATTTCCCGTAACTAGTAGCCATAAAATAGCCATTTGACGACCGCTTGGCGCAGTGGTTCGCGCGTAGGCGGCTCGGCTCACTGCACGTGGTGGTTGCGGGTTCGATACCCGCCGAGGTAAATTTCGGAAATGGCCTTTTCGTAATTTACCCTGGTCTGGGTGTCGCTGGGATCGCCCCCGGTCCATGGTACGGAACCCATAGTACAAGCGCTGCTTACTTTGGGACCATACAGTTGGTGTGTCAGTCTGGCGATATTTATTTAGTATTTGATTGTACTATTCTGACAAGTCGAGAAGTACAGTAGAAGAATAGGTACATTTTAACACTCAGAGGGGTAGTGTGGCAATCATTTGAGTTATTTGTTGGTGAGACATAAGCCTTGCTATTGGATAAGTGACCGATTTTTAGAGACAAAGATTAATATCATGACGAAGCTGACATGTAAGTTTTAGAGGTTGACTGACGGTCAGCCGGCAGTCTAGACGGTGAAATTATAACGATTCATCACGGCCGAATCGCAACCAGCTGGACCAGACAACTATAAATCACGAATTAATATTCATGATACACGACGCACATACAGCGTATTATCGCATGGAATAAAATATGGTGCACGTTTTGATAGAGCTATATTCACTGGAATATTAAAATGAGAATATTTATTAAATATTTTAATATGTGAGTAGGTAAATCATACTAAAATATGTGTAAAAAATTTCTATAAAATTACAGCGGCGTTGACGTAATAAGCATTTATTAAATTTAGGTGTGATTTATTTTTAAAGGGTGACTCGTGAATCGTGGTTGGACTTATCCACAAAGTCTTCACAAAAAGTTTTCATATACCACCAAATCTTCTCGCATAATTTAACAATATAACCATATCCATATTTGACGACCGCTTGGCGCAGTGGTCCGAGCGTAGGCCGCTCGGCTCGCTGCACATGGTGGTCGCGGGTTCGATTCCCGCCGGGGCAAATTTCGGAAATGGCCTTTTCGTCATTTGCCCTGGTCTGGGTGTTACTGGGTTCGCCCCCAGTCCATTGTACGGTTGGGTACCAAGTACAAGCTTTGCTTAGTTTGGGACCGTACAGTTGGTGTGTCTGTCTGGCGATATTAAAAAAAATAAAAAAATATCCACAGTTCAGAGCAAAAGCATCTCAATGCCTAAGAGATTAGGATGGCAAACGTCTAGAATAGCAGATTACACTATTCATAGGCTCATAAGCTTCTAACGACACTTATTGTGATCGAAATAAATTTATATAGAAAGGGTATATTTTGGTCGCAGACGGGTTTAGCAAATATTATGCGGTTTCTAAATTACTTAGAAAACAGACGATGGACTGAAATTCATTGTTGTTTAATTGACAATAATGAATAATTGTTAAGCTACATTATTGAATAATTCAATTAAGTTGTACAATCCTTACGGTGAAGGAAAACATTGTGAAATCTGCATGTCTTAGAAAATCTAACCAATTTTTGGTAGACATAATGAAATCCGCTAAACTGCACTGTTCCAGCGTGGTGGATTCAGGCCTGATAATTTGGCTAATATGATTACACCCTAAATCACTAAATGCATATGAACGACACCTATAGCAAAAACGCGATAAAAAAAATGTTTGTCTTTTTTGTTTGCAATTCTAAAGAAAGGTATAAAGGGTATCGACTACCAACGCAATTGAGATTTATGGGCTTAAAACTTAGTATTTATTCGCGCAAGATCTTTTCAACAGCTGAAGTGGGTTCATAAATAAACGTTTGATTTATCGCTGTTCAAGCAAAGTATTGTGATAAAAGAGATAAATATCTAAAAATATTTTAGGACTTTTAAAATCGTTGAGAAAATTTAATTAAGTATAAAACGGTTTCAAAATAAGTTATAACTATCTATTAAATTATTTTTCCTTTTAAAATTTCATAGTGTCATTTTCTCGCTTGAAAACATAGTTATTTACAGAAGTGTTTTCAACATTTAAGATTTCGTTGTCCATTTACATTTATTTTCTTTGTGTCTATGTTATATCTCATTGTATTTATCACGTTTCAGCGCTTCTCCTCAAAACTTGTAAAAAAATTCAAACCTGAGCTCGTCGAACAGTGTCTAATGGCCCCCACGGGGCGGGGGCGGCCAATATAAGGCGAATAAATGACCTCTTTATAAAATGAGCTGGGAATTTATAGTTAGGTAGGAAAATGCACGTTCAGAACTCCCATCGAGCCAAACGTTTTTCAGTTTGTAAGAATAGTATTTACGAGCAGTAGCTTATACGCGTCCGTATAAGTGCTACGAGGATTCCTTTGTAAAATCGAAAATGTATGTAGAGTAAAACGTTACTGTATCTCTGTAAGAAACTCTAAAGTTTAGAGGTGAGCATACTATCTTTGTTGCGGTTTTATTTGCATTTCTTTGTATTGTGAATATAGGAAATTTGAAACAGTTGTGTTATGGTGGTTACAGCTGAAATAAACAACAATAAATCTGAAATAAATAACAAATTGTGTCTGATATTAAACTTTTAATCAATAAATGCGTTTTATGATGAGCCTAACACACCCACAGACTTTAAAGAAAAGGATTATAGAGTTCTGCATACCCACAAACGCCTTCGTTATCCGTCGCTTGTACTGACCAAAACATACACAACGATATACACGCCTATGTTATTTCTATTGTTGGCACACAAACGCCTCTAAAAACATTTAAGTGTTGCACATTGTTATCGAAACTCTACATCGACTCTACCCATATTTATTTGCTTGAATGGCGATGGGAATCAGTTAAATGTTCTCTATGGCCCATTGGATTAACATCAGTTAGCTATTACAAGCGTTTATACTGCCTCACAGTGAGATATTTTCCAATTTTAAGCCAGAAATTATTTATTTTTATTTTTTATTATTCGCGTTGCGTACGAAATGAATTTTAAAGGGGATTTGAGACAATTTATTTTCGGTTTATTGTCAATTTTAGATATTCATATAATACGGGAGAAATATAGCTTGGCACTTATCAGTTTAATGAGTTATGAAGCTATTAATGTAGTATTTTTTGATGTTATTGGGTGTGTTAAATATTTACACTGTAATAACTACTTATAAAATAATAGAGAAAGTGTTTGTATTGAAAACCACTTTCTGTGAGATTTTATATTTTAACGTTATTTTAGTTTTTAAAGGATTAATAAAAGAACATAGCTGATGAACTTCGCTGCTTATTAATCTATACAAATAAATAAAATTGGAGTGTCTGTTTGTAATATAAAAATAACATCTTTTCACTAAATGCATATAAAAGTACATACGATACCTATAGCAAAAATGCGTTTAAAAAAAAAATATGTCTGTATGTTTTTTCCGGGTAATCTCCGAAACGGCTGGACCGATTTTGACGGGACTTTCACTGGCAGATAGCTGATGTTATAAGGAGTAACTTAGGCTACTTTTATTTTGGAAAAAAAACAAATGGGTCCTGTTGCGCGGGCTCAAAACGCGGGAGCGGGAGCGGTTAAGTTAAATTCCACGCGGACAAAGTCGCGGGCTCAGCTAGTAACTAATAATATTAATTTATTATAATAATACAGTTACGGTCATAGCAAAAATACCAGAGTGGTCATAATTTATATTTATTTTTATTATTAAGAGGCGTTTTGAGATTACGGAGCTTACTGTGTAAAATCAGTAATTTAAAATTCAGGTATTAGGTAATAAGCAATCAGCTATGTTCTTTCATTCATCTCTAAAAATCTAGAAGAATCTCATAAAAAAGAAATCAATTCATTACAGAGCGCCATTAGATACGTATGTAAACAATATATTTGAAACAAAGGACGCCGCGGCTGTGTAATCTTAGATTTTTCTCGTTAAAAGGGAATGGGTCGAACAAAAAATGTTCCAAGAAAATTAAGCGCCTTATAAATCTTCATGTGGGTGGAAGTTTTACAAAGTGAAACGATATCAAATGAAACGGGGCTTTTAAACATTTATATAAACTGTAGTATGTTTTTTTTTCAGCAGAGGTAGGCGTGAGTTTGGCGCAAGGATCAGATTAAACATTTTCTTTTCAACCGACTTCAAAAAGGAGGAGGTTATCAATTCGGTTGTATGTTTTTTTTAATGTTTGTTACCTCAGAACTCCGTCATTTATAAACCGATTCGAAAAAATCTTTTTTTATTTGAAAGGATGGTCTTCCAGATTGGTCCCATTTCTTCAAAATCGTTTCAGTAGTTTGCCATTTAAATCAAAATAACTGGAAAAAATACGTCATTAAAGTATACGAAATTGCGTAATTTGCTTTCTTGTGACTTTTTGGTGGTGTTTGCGGTCACTAAAATAGTTTGAGTAAACTGCCTACATCATCATCTGATGATGAGACTGGAAGGTAGGCGCCGGAACTCCGTTATAAAACAATATAACGTAGTCGTGTTTGGCCAATTCAAGTAAGTAGAGCTAAGTACCCAAGAAGTCCTAACGTAGGTATTGTAAAAATAGTGGCACCGACTCTAAATGAAAGAAATTATAGGGTCCCTAGTTTTTTCTAGCTTTTTAGTGAATCTAGGTTTTTGAAGTCGGTTAAATTTTTTTTTATATATAATACTAGCTGTGCCCGCGACTTCGTCCGCGTGGAATAGTGTCTTTGGGTAGCATTTTTAATTATTTAGACTAATCATTTTACTTTTAATTGACATCTGACATCAATTTAGATTTAGAAATTACATCGATTTTTTGTGACAATTTTTTTTTTCGTTCAAGAAGAACATAGGTTTAATGTCCGCTTAGCGCAGTGGTTCGAGCGTAGGCGCCTCGGCTCACTGCACATAGAGGTTGCTGGTTCGATTCCCGCCGGGGAAAATTTCGGAAATAGCCTTTTCGTAATTAGCCCTGGTATGGGTATCACTGGGATCGCTCCCAGTCCATTGTACGGTATCCATAGTACAAGCATTGCTTAGTTTGGGACCATACAGTTGGTGTGTCAGTCTGGCCATGTGTTTTGTGTGGGGAGTGTTGTGTATGTGACGATGTTTAATGAGCGTGTGTGGGTATGAGGTTATATGATTAAGGACTAGTGTTTTGTTTGCGTTTAGTCACAGCCGTACAGTAATTAAGTGACTGAACCTGTAACTGTATTGTTAATAATGTAAGTATTGTTATAATTACAAAAAATAAACATATCAATTACATTTTTTTTATTTAATAAAAACGAAAATGTATAGTATGTAACGATTTATATAATCGAAAGTATTTAAAGAAGTTATAAAAAGAAAGCAAAATATTGATTAAACATATTGTTCCCCCCTGAACACGAAAGAACAAAAGCCAAAAACTGGCAGTTTAATTGAACTCAACGACTGTTGATGAAATTTTTGACAATTTAGGACAATTACAATTGCATCTAGTTTCTTTCTGATAAGTTAATAATAATCTTTTCAAAAAACTTGGTAAATTGCTATCATCTTCAGTAGGTATATCGACATCAGTTTCAGAAGATACATCATTGTTTTGCTGATCGTTTTCTTGTGTCGTAGTTTCATTGTTTCGCTCAATAAGCACATCGACTTTTTGTGTCGGAGTAACAGTATTTCGCTTAATAAGCACATCATCTTCGCTTGTCAGAGTAACAGTATTTCGCTCAATCAGTACATCATCTTTGCTTGTCGCAGTTTCATTGTTTCGCTCAATAAGCACATCGTCTTTTTGTGTCGGAGTAACAGTATTTCGCTTAATAAGCACATCTTCTTCGCTTGTCGGAGTAACAGTATTTCGCTTAATAAGCACATCTTCTTGGCTTGTCGGTGTAACAGTATTTCGCTCAATCAGTACATCATCTTCGCTTGTCGCAGTTTCATTGTTTCGCTCAATAAGCTCATCGTCTTTTTGTGTCAGAGTAACAGTATTTCGCTCAATAAGCACATCTTCTTCGCTTGTCGGAGTAACAGTATTTCGCTCAATCAGTACATCATCTTTGCTTGTCGCAGTTTTATTGTTTCGCTCAATAAGAACATCGTCTTTAGGTGTTGAAGTTACATACCTCGGCTTGAAAGATACATTTTCAGTTGTTACATCAATTTTGTACTCAGATTGATTGACACTAGCCTGTGAGATCAACATTTTTCCCGCAGAAGTATCAGTTACGATGCAATTTGAAGGCTGGCTTTCTCTCTTCAATTGATAAAGTTTATTGGAACTTGTGTAAATTATATTATTCCTTTTATCAAAAACGATACCACTGACTGAATCTTGAAAGGCGCCCACTTGATATAATTGTTCGGTTTCATAATCGACTCTGTACGCGGCGTGTGTGGCGGTGTTTATGAAGTGAGCGTTTCCATCCTTATCGAGTGCTAATAACATATAACCGGAACTAAATTCAGTTGCTTTGTCAAATCCACTTTTTAATCTCCACAGTTTCATTTCTGTAGCCGGAACTAATGTAACAAAATAAATATCATTCTTCTTATCGACAACAAAATCTACGATATAATGATTTTCAGTTCCAGGGACTATTTTTGATTCCTTATTCTCATAGAAAAATATTCCTGGCTCCGATGTACTAGACAAGTAAAGTTTGTCTTTAAACTCAATTCTATTATAATTATGTTGAGGAAGTTTTAAGGAATCTATCATGTATGGAGACATGGTCCATTGATATACATATTTTCCTGAGTATTCTACAAGGTAAGTGTCGTTGTAGTTTTCGCCTACAGCAAAGTCCGTTAGGTGCCAGGGATTATAATCTGTGGTAGTTCTAGTTGCGAAAGAATATCTTCTTACTCGATATTGCACTTCTTTATCATCACTTACTGCAATGTTGAAATAAATGAAGTCATTACGTCTATCGTTATACAAATCATTCGTTAAGTTGTTGACGGTTGCGTGAACCATATTCCCGCCACAGAGGTACTGCTTCGTATAGCATTGTTGTTCGAAGCAGGCGTCGCATTGTCCGCGGACGGCACTCAGGATCGTCAATACAATGGAGAACAGAAGAACCGTCTTCATCGGGAACCTGAAACACATTATAAAACACTAGCTTATTCCGACAGCTTTGTTAGCGATTACCAAAAAACCGACACAGATTTTTTTTTATTTTGTTTTTCGGCTTGACCGCCAGCCCGCAACAATATATATCCCATTGTTCTGCATCTGACCATGGGCTATCTGATACTGAAAACACCGTTGATATCGGTTCAGCTGTTTTTCCGTGATGCTCGCACACGTGATTTCAGATCTTGAATTAGGTTAGTTCACCAACTTTTACAAAAATATATTTAATGCACGTACACAGCTCAGTTACTGTAAAATCTATAGAAATAAATAAAATTGGAGTGTCTGTTTGTAATATCAAAAAAACACATTTTCACTAAATGCATATGAAAGTACATACGACACCTACAGCAAAAGCGCAATTTAATTTTTTTTTGTCTGTCTGTCTGTCTGTCTGTCTGTGTGTTTGTTCCGGGTAATCCCCGAAACGGCTGGACCGATTTTGACTGGACTTTCACTGGCAGATAGCTGATGTTATAAGAAGTATTTTTAGCTACTTTCATTTTAGAAAAAAAATGTAATAGAAAATGGGTCCTTTGCGCGGGCTCAGAACGCTGGAGCGGGCTTTTTTGGTATGTTAAATTCCACGCGAACGAAGTCGCGGGCTCAGCTAGTATATAGAATACATGGATAAATGCCAATAGTTTAGTGATGAATAGGACGTACTTGAGAGGATCAAGGTTCAATCTCCACCTCTACCAAATTATTGACGACACAACAATTTGGCTTTTGATAGTGTAAGAGTGTACTATGAACATGATTAAATATGGCATATCAACCTGGATGGTTAAGTGTAATGAACGCGTATTAAACATACTATAGATTGGGTGAGTGACGTAATCAGGGAGTAGGTATTATACAGGGTGTTTTAAAAGTACGATATAATACATGGAGGTTAGGATGAGTATCGCACATATAATTAAAATAGTTTTAAAATTTAATCGCTATCCCAACACTTTTTCATATTTTTTGTTCCTGTCAATTTTAATAAGATTGTTAGGTACTTAAATCTCGTAAACTGTGGCATTTTTTTCAAAATGTCTCTTTAATATTGGTGGGTTCAAGTCGTCAATGCAGGTTAAACAGATATTATTAATATTCACACGCCCGTAACTAAAAAAATAATTGGTTGCGTATTGTCTTTCTCCACGAGGCATATAATATTATCATATAACTCAAACTCAACATTGTTTTTATTTATGTAAGTCAACAAAGCATTTATGAATAGTCAGAATCTACCACCGGTTCGGAATGCTGCTTCCACTGAGAAGATCCGGCAAGAAACTCAATACTCTTTTCAACGTTACTCTTTTTAATGAATAAAAGATGGTGAACATTCTCAGGATAATAATCAAATCTCACTCAGATTTAGGTATTTAAATAATATGAGAAAGCTAGTTTAGTGGGGTGTGCATACCTACTCATACATTACTTCAATTTAAAAGTTTACAAACCAAAACAATAATTAATAAAACAGAGGTGGATAAGAAGATTTGGTGTGATGCCTTCCATGCTAAATAAATGAATAGGATTTAACGACAATGTTGTTAAGAGGAAAGTGAGTGGACCAATCCCCGCAAGCAGCGCCCGCGCACGAGCATGACTTGAAAAGCGGCATCACTCTCCTCAACCATAATAGAGGGAAGAGGGTGACCCGCTCCACAAAGCCACCACAAACGAGGACATTAAAGTGAGCATGACATATGTGCTACTTTTGAGCATGACGTAAGTGCCTAAATTATTATCTCGGCCTTTGAAATAACCTGTATAAGTCTAGTAACGGTTAGTATTAGGGGAGTTAAGAATTAGAGCCAACATAGTAAATAGTTAAGTTTATAATTTAGATAACAGCCTAGTGGTCATTTACATTAAGAACTAGCTGACCCGACGTTGTCCTGTCTTATCTTTGAATATTGAATTCGAATTGTTCCGCTCACAAATTTCTGAACGCACCTATAAATATTTGACAACCAAGTGTCATTTTTTTATTTCTAAAAAGACAAATGTCATAATTTTTTTCATACCTTGGAACAGTTTGTATTGGAAAATTAAATTGACGTTTTAAGTATTTCCCTTTACTTATTATTTACGTATCTGACCGTTTAAACCTTCCCTGAACTTCCACAAATAATTCAAGACCAAAATTAGCCAAATCGGTCCAGCCGTTCTCGAGTTTTAGCGAGACTAACGAACAGCAATTCATTTTTATATATATAGATTATTTAAAATATATATATATTGGTAACTTTTATTTGGCAATTTGATATAATTATTCGAATTTGAATATAACCTTTCCGGGTTCTAATGATTAAATAGCACAAAAAAAAATGTTACAGTAAATTTAAATATGCCAACGCATTTTGGTGAGTTTTCGGGTAGGAATTTGGACTTTTTGGTAGTAGGTACAAGGTACAGTTCTGGTATACGATATATATAAAAACATGCTTATAATTTGCTGTTGACATGCCAAAACAAGATGAAAAAGTATAACTTACTCTTGAGACCACCGCGCCTCGCGATGGTTACCCTGGTAATGCTATTTACTTTGCCCTGTAGCGTAAAAAATATTAGGGATTATTATTTATCTTTTCCTATACAGACTTTAAATGTGCTTGTGGCGATTATTGTGGTCATATTAATTAATTTAAGATAGTGGATCTATAACAGAATTAATTAATATATATTAATATATATTATTATGTCCTGTTTTTTACAATACTTATACAAAACAATGCGAGGATAAAATACGCAATTTTTTTTTTGTGGTTTTATTGCACTGGACTATGTATGTGTTAAAGAATTTAAATAGCTAAATCATATAGGTAAGTACCTCTGTACCTACCAATTCACAATAATGTACACTTGTATGTATATATAATATACTTACAGAGTGTATCAATAGTGCGAATTGAAACTTTGGGGTTTGGATGAGTACTTAGCATAAAAAATATAGATATTTGAAATCTTTTGTCGACCGCTTGGCGTAGTGGTTCGAGCGCGTAGGCCGTTTAGTTCATTTAAACTGAGTGGTTGCGGGCTCGATTCCCGTCAGGGAAAATTTTGGAATTGGTATTTTCGAAATATTCGTTATTCGCGATTCAATGCTTTGGGTGTGGGAGGGATCACCCCAGCCCATTGTACTGTACCCATTTAGTGCAATTTGCTTATTTTGTGACCATACAGTTGGTGTGTCAGACTGATGATATATGTTTTTCTGGTGGCCGTAGACTACATTTTCATTTAAAATTTTGTTTAAGTCCTTACAGTTCTAACCTCACCGAACGTAGTAGTATTAGATACAATCTATTTGTCGCCTACAAGAGCCATCGCAAAGTTTTACGTAATTAAAACCTTTTATTTTTACATATACCTTATAGTAATAATAATAACATGACCTATACACTATACCTTATGGTATACTGACGAAAGAATCGAAAGATATAGGTAGGTAAATATAAATAAATCCAAATAAATCCGTAATATACCAAAGTTAAATCTAAAGTTACGTAATATACCAATACTAAAGTTAAATCCTACTAATATTATAAATGTGAAAGTTTGTGAGTGTGGATGTATGTATGTGTGTTACTCCTTCACGCAAAAACTACTGAACGGATTTGGATGAAATTTGGAACACAGATAGTTTATAACCGGGATTAACATATAGGATACTTTATATCCCGATAATCCCGAAATTTTTGTTACGTTAAATACTACGCGGACGAAGTCGGCGGGCACAGCTAGTCTTCTATATAGGTACTATTGGTAATATAAACTACATATAAATACATTTGTTAATACTGCATACATACATATACATATCGCCAAACTGACTCACCGTACAATGGACTGGGGCCGATCCCAGTGACACCCAGACCTGGGAAAATTACGAAACGGTCATTTCCGAAACTTACCCCGGCGGGAATCGAACCCGCAACCACCATGAGCAGTGAGCCGAGCGGCCTACGCTCGAACCACTGCGCCAAGCGGCCGTCAAAAGTAAAAGTCTCCTAAGTAAATAAGTCTTCTCTACGTTATGTTCAAAAGAAGAACCAGTCCGCAGTGTTCAAAACGAGCCAAATTTAATTTATACTACCTGAGCCCGCGACTTCGTCCGCGTGGAATTTAGCTTAACAAAAAAGCCCGCTCCCGCGTTGGAGCCCGCGCGACTGGACCCATTGTTACTGTAAAGTAGCCTAAGTTACTGCTTATAACATCAGCTATCTACCAGTGTAAGTCCCGTCAAAATCGGTACTGCCGTTTCGGAGATACTCTTTGATTTCATGTGTTTTTATTTCTTTTACGCGGAACCCTAGTTGTTATTCTAAAATTAAAGTAGCTTAAGTTACTTCTTAAAACATCAGCTATCTGCCAGTGAAAGACCCGTCAAAATCGGTCCAGCCGTTTCGGAGATTACCCGGAACAAACACACAGACAGACAGACAGACAGACAAAATTTTTTTTAATCGCGGTTTTCTTATAGGTGTCGTATGTACTTTCATATGCATTTAGTGAAAAGGTGTTATTTGGATATTACAAACAGACACTCCAATTTTATTTATTTGTATAGATAAAATATTCTTACCTACTGCGGAAAGCTATCGAGTAAAAATCAAAATAATTAAACAAGTGGTGTTCCTTGAGCGGAGGAGGCCCGGTGATGACAAATGCTCTCCGGGGTCAGATCTACTGTAACTTGGACTGAAAACCCCGCAGTGCTTACTGAGACCGACGTAGACGACCGACATTCGCGGATGACGGCAATACTCACTGATAAAGTAGTTGGAAGTATCTTGACATTTACGTATAGGTGTTACGTGTTCTAATGTCTATACTTAGTCAGAAAATTCAGATGCAACTCCAGGGTTTAGAAATGATTGGTTTATTCCTTCGACATAAAGTAGTTTTTTTTAACGTTTACAGGTAAAAACGAATATAATATATAATCCAAACCAAAGTGGCGATGGCGAGATTTTTACAAAGCGAATGAATTGAATGAACGATCGGAACGACATTGATGGCCGATACGAATGAAACGCTGCATAATTGCTTCAACGCGTTCTGCCTTGATTCGTGTGATGGCGCATGAACGACAGTGAATAGATGGCGTTAATTATAAGTATCACCTAAATTGAGAAAACCTAAATTCAGAGCTTGAAGACTAAGGTCTTCAATCAGTGTGTGTTGCCAGTGATGACCTACGGAACCGAAACTTGGTCCCTTACAGTTGGCCTACTGCATAAGCTCCAAGTCACGCAGCGAGCTATGGAGAGAGCTATGCTCGGAGTTTCTTTGCGTGATAAGATCCGGAACCAGGATATCCGCAAAAGAACCAAAGTCCCCGACATAGCTCACAGAATCAGCAAGCTGAAGTGGCAATGGGCAGGCCACATCGCTCGTAGAACCGACAACCGTTGGGGAAGAAAGGTTCTCGAGTGGCGACCTCGAACCGGAAGACGCAGAGTTGGACGGCCCCCCACTAGATGGACCGACGATCTGGTGAGAGTCGCGGGGAGCCGTTGGATGCAGATAGCGGGCAACCGTCCATTGTGGCGTTCTATGGGGGAGGCATATATTCAGCAGTGGACGTCTTCCGGCTGATGATGATGAAATTGAGAGAATATAATTATTGTTCAATATTTAATTCTATGCTCGATTATTTTCCAAACCCCAAGTATTATTTTGGACTTTAAAACACCCTGTGTTTTACAGAGTTGAGGCCAGCAAAAGCTCGAAGCCACAATATGTTATATAATATTTCATTTTGTATTTTTTATGGGACCGCCAAGCTATACTGACAGTCAAGAGCACACCAATATATGGCACTTATAGCCAGGAAGCGTCACTTGGCAATTCCACTGAGCCCAAACATGACTAGGTTATATTGTTTTATTACGGAGTTCCGGCGGATTCATCATCATCTGATGATGAAGCTGGAAGGTAGGCAGTTTACTGAGACTATTTTAGTGACCGCATACACCACTGAAAAGTCGCAAGAAAGCAAATTACGCAATTTCGTTTACTTGAGTGACGTATTTCTTCCAGTTATTTTGATTTAAATGACAAACTACTGAACAGATTTTGATTAAATATGGGACCAAACCGAAGGAACATCGTTTAAAAAAAAAAATTCTTCAAATCGTTATAAATGACGGAGTTCTGAGGTAACAAACGTTTTAAAAAAACATACAACCGAAATGATAACCGCCTTCATTTTGAAGTCGGTTCAAAAAGGCTCTTTTGGGTGCCCGACCCTTTGAGCGGGCTGGCTGGACTAGCTTCCGACCAATAATCGCTTAATTTTCTATAGCTCGTCAAAATGAAGCGATCTTATTGGTCGAAAGCTAGCCCAGCCAGCCTACCTAGCTCAAGTGGACGGGCCCAATGTAGGAATGTCATAAGTCACGTAATCAGTAACTTATGACAGCTAATGTCAAATCCATAAATTGAAGCGTAACTGTTTGTAGAATCACTTGAACACAAATGGAATTGGTATGAGAGGCATGTTTCTCCTGTGAGCGCAGAACATTATTCTAAGAAACGCTCAACAATTCAGTCGACAAAGTTACGTCGCCCGTCTACAACTTTGCATATTTCTTCATCTGCAGTTACGTTTCATTCGGGTCGAGAGTTTAATGAAAATGATAACAGTGTACAATCGGCCCGAGGTCCCTTATTGTGGTACTCTTATATTTTTAACGCTCCTTGTCCTTGTTACGCTGTTCTGCGACGTGTTTATAAAACAACATGTTTTTCGTTTGTTTTATACTTACCTTAATTTTAATGCAAATACGGCAATTCCCCGCAAATAATAATAATATTACTTACTTTCACGCTTGTATATCCCGAGGGTGTAGGTAATGCACTGGTTATATAAATTCAACCACATTTCTTTGGTATTTTGGTTCTTATAAGTATAATGGGGAATATCTAAATATATATAACTCAAAGGTGACTGACTGACATAGTGATCTATCAACGCACAGCCCAAACCACTGGACGGATCGCGCTGAAATTTGGCATACAGGTAGATGTTATGACGTAGGCATCCGCTAAGAATGGATTTTGAATAATTCTACCCCCAAGGGGATAAACTAGGGGATGAAAGTTTTTATGAAACTTTGTCAATTAAATTCCACGCGGACGAAGTCGCGGGCACAGCTAGTTATTATTATAAAATTATACCCAGTTTCCATTATACCAGGCACAACACTGAACACCTCTTGTATACTCTGGCTGCAATAAACGAACATTTGACCAACTTTACTATAAACGAGTACATAGTTACCTACTTCCTACTTGTATTCAGCGAAGTACCTAACGATGTTATTCTCATCAGATTAATGCAAAAATGTCAGCGACAAAACAAGATAAAAAGTTTTCATTCTTACCGCAAAAATCCATTTCCAAGTTAAACAGATCTTCCCGAGTTTTTTGCTCATTGAATCCGAGAGTTGTTCCATATTTTTGAAGATTATCGTTCGAGTACATTTGAAGATGTTGAATGTAACAGCTTAGTTGCGAAATTAACGGTTTGATATAATATTTTTCGTGAAAATTTTCATGTAATGATTAATAAATAATAAATTAAATATCGCCAGACTGACATACCAACGGTATGGTCCCAAACTAAGCAACGCTTGCACTGTGGGTACCGTATAATGGACTGGGGGCGATCCCAGTGCCATCCAGACCTGGGGAAATAACAAAAAGGCTATTTCCGAAATTAGTCCCGACGGAAATCGAACCCGCAACCACCCGATGCAATGAGCCTAGCGGCCTACGCTCAAACCACTGCTCCAAGCGGTCGTCACGTTTATACAAACATGTGATATTCGAGCAGATAATTAAAATGATTGTTATTATCATCATTAAGGCAACTGTGATTAAACCTATGCTCCCTTATTTAAAAACTTGGTATAGCGGGCTAATAGTTAAACTCCGAATTATCTTCTTCTGTCATCATTAATGTTACATTTGAAAATAGAAGACAAAGCATGGTGTGTCTATACAACCACTTAGCCGCGTTTACTAATAAGGGGGATGGAGTATTTACAAAAGTAGATTTGAATATATGTAGATAATTTCTTGCTGAATAGACTTCCCGCATAGCCTTACGCCTGTTCTAAATAAATTGAGCGTAATATTTAAAGTTCACCTTTGTTCATATGTGCCCTAAGGTCCACAAAAGGAACAAAGCCAACATTGGCACAAGAAACGGCAACAAAAGCGCAAAAGCAATAAATAATATGCGCCATACAGACATTCTGGTCTCTATGTCTTCCATAAAGGGTCTTAGTTGCGAGAATGCGAAAGACAAGGCTGATTGATGGGATTATTAAACTACGTCGGCCTCGGACCTTTGAGAAAATGACTTAATCTCGTTCTAAGGAACGTTGAATTTCGCAAATAGGTAGTTGTGTTTGAGTAGGTACGTGTTATATGGATTTTCGCAAACGGAATCGTTTTTTTTTTTTTTTGGATATGACCATATGTTGTTGGCCAGACTGGCCATAACAACTTCACCAGGACAGAGGGCGAGCGCAAGTGCGCTCCAGCCAGAGGGGCAGGGGGGCAGCTAGCTCAAGGGCGCCGGGACCAAACGGAAACGTAATGTTAATTAATATTTTATCAACCTTGTTTTTTCCTGTAAGTATTAGTTAATAAATTCGTTATCTCATATTGTAATCGTTAAAGTCGTTAAATACCGAGAAAAACAAGGATTGTGATGTTAATATTTCGTAATTTAAAAAGTCCTATACCTACTTCATTGTTGTTTAAAATAACAAGTATTAGGTAAAGCGTATACTAATAGGCAAGCGCGGCACAACAAATATAAATGATAGGAGCACCATGTTATCGCAGACAGGTCCCCGAGTGAACGCTGCAACGGAACTAAATACACAGATGTAACTAACTAGACAAATGTCAGTGTCACTTTACATTTTAACAAACATGTCTCCACGTGCACGCGTTGCGCAGGGCAAGACAGACATGCCAGCGTATCACGTGCCTACGTCACAAAATCTACTCTGCCCTGCGCTGCGTGATCTGCAACGCTTGCGACGCATCGCAGCATACGCTCCTTCTTATAAAATGTTTCAAAATAATTTTAAACTCAAATTTTCATTACCTAACCTGTAAACTATTTGTTGAATATAAGTGGATGTTACTCTTAATTCCAGTTTACAACGTCTTATGGGCCTTTGGATATATTATATTACATCCAAAGCGCGCGGCCTTAACATACGTTAAGGCCGCGCGACACAAAAGTTGTGATAAACATTCAAAGACTAACACTAAGAAAGTGTCTAGGTTCATTTTAGTTACCGCTTGTTACCAAAATTATAAGTTTTGTCAACCGAAACATCGTGTCCATCAATGGGTAAACATTTTAGGAGCATTCATCACTCATAAAATCTTTTTGAGAGCGGCATTTGCGTTGTCGCAAGAAAATTAGTCTGTCTGTCTGTTTTAAATATAATCCGGTTTCCGGAAAATGAGCAGCTGGCAGGTGTAAAAGGGTCATTACACGTTGGCAATGCCATGGAACCTTGAAATGTCTAAGAATGCTTCAATACGAAACCTACTGGTATTTAAAATCAAGTATTGTATTTTCACTATTTAGTATGTTTCTAGAAATCTAGGTGTTTGTCGGGGCGGTCTCCTGTCTCTGTATGTGATAGGTGTATTTTGTGGATAAATTTACCGTACCAAATGAAAATTAGGTTAGGTGCCTACCTATTGTCAATAATTAAAGGTGATCGTCCACTTGGCTGTGTTATGAAGCAGGCCCGCTTATACGTAACATAAGTATAACGATTTTTTTTAAATTGGCGGTTAAAAAATATTTTAAAAGTGTTCTTATTTCAATATTTTTTTTATATCATTTAAGCTTCTAAGTTGGTAATATTTCGGACTTTTGAAAGTAACCTGTACCTACCTATATCGGACTATATATTCAATAAACAGATTTTAGGAAAGTAATCGGTTTAACTATGCGTCACATCACATAGGAGCATTATGTAAGTATCTTGTATCCTGAAATCTTATAAAATACTTCAAAATATGATATTTACAGATTCACATTATCCAGATCTCAATATCAAAGGGACAAGACAAGGACCCGACCAAAATTTATGTTCGAAAATTCATCTCTCTTTTTCGTCCCGGCCTGTCGTCATCCAATTACCTTCAGAGAATCCTTTTTTTTTCACAAACTTGTCACTACCAGATATTTTAATAGTTTTCAAACTTCGTAAAAACCAATTAATGTTAATTAAGGAAGGATGGTCACCCGTAATGTGGTGGTAAATTCGGATCTTAGTTAAATACCGTCAGTTTGTAATAAAATGTAACTTAAATTTTCATTCTAATTGTCAAGGAGGCGTACACAGTATAAAACAAAGTCGCTTCCCGCTGTCTGTATGTCCCTATGTATGTTTAGATCTTTAAAACTACGCAACGGATTTTGATGCGGATTTTTTAATAGATAGAGTGATTCGAGAGGAAGGTTTATATGTATAAATACATGCATAATATAGGACAGAAACACTGATAAAAAATACCCGTGCAAAGCCGGGGTGGGTCGCTAGTTATTTAATATAAAGAATATCCATATTATTATATTGGCTCGAGGACATTTTCAGAGCAGTGCATTTGTTCTGCGGCGGTAATGAAGGAATGGCGGTCGCTACCAATATAGATTGCGACTGTTTTTTGTGCCATATCAACCACATTCTTCACATTAGGAAAAATTAATTAGGATAGAAAATGTTTTTTGTAGTTATGAGTATATCTTTTAACTATTTTTAGCGAAACGTTTGCAATTAGAGGAACTACTTATCTAAAGCCTCGTATTCATGAATTATATACAAGGTGACACATAATGGGTATACTTTTTTTTTTCAAAACTTAACTTTGTAATTCTAAAATCATCAGCTTTGGAGGGAACTTGAAAAACAAAAGGTGTTATAGGAATACAGCTGTTGACCGATTTCACAAGTCTACAAAACCTTTAGTACTTCAACTGTCCCACAAAGCCGATAGTTTGAGATTTACAAAGTTAAGTTGCAAAAAAAAATAGTTTACCCATTTTGTATCACCTAGTATATCGGTACATAAAACAAAAAAACTGACGGTATACTTCACAGTGTAATAGCTGTTCTGAAATAATTGTCCAGGATGAATCTCAAACACCTGTTATAAAGAACACTTATTTCTAAGAAAAGGAGATTGTTCGTGAATTTCCTTTATTTTTTTTGTGTTCAAAGTGAAATATATTGTCTACAAATTACGATTGAAAATTCATTTGACACGGTTAGAAATATTTCTGTTTTGCGCATACATTTCGACCATATAAAGGATTGTATGTGAAAAGATACCTAGTATACCAACAGATTAAACACTGTAATTAATACAAAAAATGCTATTTCTTTTCGACTACCTATCCCTTGCTGGTTCTATTCATTTTAAGCCAGCACTCATAGCACAGTTAAATACTATTATGAGTGCTGGCTGCAACCTTTAGATACGGCTTATTGTTTGAAAAGTAAATAAATATTATTATTATTCCATTTATTTATTTTATATCATTTTATATTTTTAAATCTAAATAAAAAATATCTTATCTAAATAAATTTAAAAATATAAAAAATAGTTCCCCACCGGCATCGGGAACAGGGTCCTAGCTACCGGCGGTCAAGGCTCCAGAGAGAGGAACTTCCTCACTATCCTAGCCGTCTCCAGGAGTACTGCCTTCTGGATCTGACCCTTGATCCAGCTACCTAACGAGAGCCTCTTAAGATGTTTGTCGAGGCTCTTGCCAATTAGGCCATGGGCGGAAACGACTATCGGTACAATGATAGCCGTGTCAATATCCCACATGTCGACAACCTCGTGAACCAGATCAAGATATTTACATTCCTTATCTTTTTCAGCTTTCACGAGGTTTCCGTCATGGGGGACAGTGACATCGACAAGCACTGCATGACGCTCTTGTCGATCTATCAACACAATATCAGGTCTATTGGCAACAATAGTCCTGTCAGTGATGATAGATCGATCCCAGTACAAGGTGATATGGCCATCTTCCAGAACTGGTTCTGGCACATACCTGTAGTACGGCACCTCAGACGCCACAAGGCGGTATTTTAGGGCAAGTTGCTGGTGGACTATCCTAGCCACTTGGTTGTGTCTGTGCAAATATTCACCATTTGCGAGGCGTGAGCAACCGGAGATGATATGCCTGAGGGATTCACCAGGGCGGTGACATGCCCGACATATGTCGATAGTGCCATCCCGTATAATAAATCTCCGGTAGTTATTTGTCATCACAACCTCGTCCATAATTGCACAAACAAAACCTTCGGTTTCCCCAAAGAGGTCACCAAATTGTAGCCAGGCCACGGAAGCTGCGAGGTCCACATCGGGTCCATGAAGGGCCCGATAATACCTTCCGTGAAGCTCCTTACCTTGCCATACCGCCATACGGTCATCCGTAGTGAGCACCACAGGCCTGCGCCAGTTATCTTTACCTAAGGATAGAGGAGTCAGCGCATTGTCCACTGTCACCACATCCGCATGCATCTCCCCGACGGCGTGGAGAAAATACTCCCTGAGATTAAAGACCTCGCGGTTATGTAGGGTTTTAGCATTTAAAAAGCCTCGCCCACCACATTTCCGCGGGATATATAACCTCATCACCGAGGATCGTGGATGATGCATACGATGTGCAGTCAGCAATGTACGGACAGTTCTATCGAGGGTGTCTAACTCCGTCTGAGACCACTTGAGTATACCAAAGGAGTAGATCAAGACTGGCATGACCCAGCCGTTGTAGGCCCGCACCTTGTTTCCGCCTGACAAAACACTTTTCAGTACTTTCTTCAAGCGCCCCAAGAAGCGTTCCCGCACCGACTGTTTCATGTCTGTCTCACAGATTCCTAATGCCTGTGACATACCCAAGTATCTGTAGGTTTCAGTCCCGGAGAGTGATCTCAGTTGGATGGAATCTGATAAACGAATGCACCTAGATTCCACCATCCTCCCCTTCTTCACATGCATGACCGCACACTTGTCCACACCAAACTCCATCCTAATTGATTTACTGAAGGTTTCGGTGACCTTCAATAAGCCTGTCAGTTGGAGTTCCGTGGGGGCAAACAGCTTGAGGTCATCCATGTAGAGAAGGTGGGATATTACTTGACCACCTCTTCGTAACCGGAAGCCTAGCCCGGACCCCCCTAAGAGCGTGCTAAGAGGGTTCATGGCCAGGCAAAACCACAGCGGGCTCAGACTATCACCCTGAAAGATGCCCCGCTCTATCCTTATAGGGTCACCGTTTCCCAGAATCCGTCGAGACCCTGGATAAAGAAGTACCGTTCTCCATTGTCCCATACACGTCGCTAAGAAGGCGCGTAAAGTTGCATTTACTTTATACAACTCCAGCACCCTCATGAGCCACGTGTGTGGCACAGAATCGTAGGCCTTCTTATAATCTATCCAGCATGTAGACAGGTCCTTTCGGTTACGGCGAACCTGCTGACAGATTGCCATATCTATGAGGAGAAGTTCTTTAGTACCACGGGCCCCACTCCTGCATCCATTCTGAGAAGCAGACATTATCGAATTATCATCAATGTGTCTGCAGATTTTCTCCCTCAGAACAGATGTAAGAGTTTTGTAAATTGTAGGCAGACATGTAATTGGCCTATAGTTTTTTGGGTCCGTCGTACTACCGGACTTATGGAGCAGGTGGGTTACCCCGGTAGTTATAAATTCTGGCAGCAATCTAGATTCTAAGGCCGATTGGAACTGGGAAGCCAGGCAAGCGTGCGAGCTGCGTAGCCATTTGAGCCAGAAGTTATGCAGTCCATCCGGACCTGGTGCCTTCCAATTTGGTAACGAACGGACTGCATTAGCCACATCTTTGGCTTCGATGGTAATGTTATCCATTTCTTGTATTGGTTCGCACACTTGCTCGACATCCCCAATCCAACCGCCCTCAGAATGAGTCATGGGCACCGACCAGATGTTGCGCCAGAATTTAATCATGTCATCATCATCCGGACGGTGCACCTCACCATCCCGTTGACTACTTTGCTCCCAGGATCTATATACCCACCTTTGGTCCCTTTGGAACATGAAGTTCTGGTAATAGCGATCTACGCGTGCCTTATATCTGCGAATTCGATTCGCCCATGCATAAACTTTCTGCTTCAGGAAGTCAATGCGCTCCGTGACATGGTTTAAGTATTCTTGGGGGCCAACATTAGTCCCCGAAAATATCCTTCTTACGAAGCGCATCACCCGAGGGCGTGTATTGCCGGCCCTGAAACAGCTAAGTTTTCCTATGAATATCCTAGCCTCATTAATACGACGCTCTATCCTGCACTGCCATGCTGGTACGGCGGATTTGGGACGCGTAGCTACATCAGTGTCTGGAAACTTGACACGAGCTACACGACATACTGCAATGGCTGTGCAGTACAAAAGAGAGTGTGTATCCATAAGGTTTTCACTACTTTCAAAGTAACTGGAAAGCAGCATATTTGTGCTACACACTAGCGCCCTATTTTTATTATGCATAGGCAGACGAGGTAAACGAGGTCTAACGTGAGGTGGCACGAATCGGTATTCCCGAACTACATCCTCCAAAGTACTCCTCAAAATACCATCATACTGGGTACTTACCTCAGAAGCCGTGTCGTTCCTATCGGTATCGCCACTAACAGCAGGCCACGACTCAACTGTTGTAACAGGCAGACTCACAGGTTGTGACGACGCCACAGGAACGACACGACTACTTAGGGCTTCAGAGCGTAACTGGTCAAGCAGGGAGTCAGCCAGCATGTGCCCACGCTGGATGACCCGTACCTGATCCGACAGACGTTGCGCCGAAACGTTGACAGCTGGCTCAAGGATCTGAAACAATGACAGCATCCGGCCACGATACGCAGTAAGGTTAGTTCCCCCCTCTGTAGCCTCGTAGTAGGCGCGCATGACGTTTTCATTTATTGAACTCGTCCATCGCATGCGCCGCACTACACCACCGGGAACGAGGATCCTGTTCAGAGCCGGATGGCCCAAAGTTCCCAAATTGCCCGGTGGCCGGCCTCTCCGTCGACGTACAGGTGGTGGCGACGACGGCGGTGAGAAGTATTCATCGCTCTCGCTCGACGCGGCTGCAGTGGTCAGTGTCTCATCTTGGATGAGACCCAACGGCTGCGAGGCGGAGCGCGGCAACAAACCCGGAGGTCTCAGACGTGCTTGTAGTCTCGTCAACATGACGCTGTCTTCGCTATGTTATATATATTTTACATTGAAATTATTTAACATTTTACACTTCCTTTTAACATATTTGAAAATGTAGACTTTGTTGGTTTAAATCCCATTGTAAATAAGGTGTTTAGTTAAAATATATGAGATAAAAAGTAAAATAAAATAAGCGAAAAAATTTTTACATCTGACAACGTCACGGACTTTTTCTTTATTATTATTATTATTATTATGTGAGTGTGTTTTTGTTTCTCAGCGTATGCTGGTAGTTTTATGACATTTACGGGCGAGAGCCAAGTAAATGCCATAGAGATCTATGTCCGAAGGTCAGTTAGTCCCGTCATCGTCTTCGTCTATTTGTAGGAACTTCCTAACAATTCGGCAGGTGTTGAGAATGGCGGCTTTCTGAAGTTGCATGTAGGTATTGGGTTTCAGATCTATGAGTTTTAGACTGTGGTGAAGGTGCTTTGGAATAATACCGGTGGTTGACAAAACTAATGGGACAATATAAACTTTTTCCTGCTTCCAGATTCTGATGACTTCATCCTTTAGATCCGTGTATTTGTGTACTTTTTCAGCTATTGTTTTCTGCAGATTGTGGGTGTTGGGGACAGCGATATCAATAAGGTAAGTGGTTTTATTTATTTTATCTTGTAGAGTTATGTCGGGGCGGTTATAGTGGATGGTCCTGTCAGTTAGTATAGCGCGATCGTAGTACATCTTATGTGTGCTGTTTTCTAAGATAGGATTAGGAGTGTACTTGTAATATGATGTATGTGTGTCCGGTATGAGTTTATGCTTGAGTGCTAGCTTTTGATGTATGATGTTGGCTATTTGATTGTGTCTATGTGTGTAGTCTGTTTGTGCGAGATTAGGGCATGCTCCAGTGATGTGCTGGATATTTTCAGGGTGGCTGTGACATTTTCGACATCTATCATCTGTAAGCGTAGGATCTTTGATTATGTATTTTCTGTAATTTCTAGTGTTAATGATTTGGTCTTGAATTGCTATCATAAAGCCCTCAGTCTCTGGAAACAGGGATCCTAGTGTTAACCATTTGTTAGATGCTATAGGGTCTATATGTGATTGCTCTAGATCATGAGGGTGCCGTCCATGTATAACTTTCTTCTTCCACTGTTCTTTCCTTGCCTTTTCTGATTCATTCTCTATGTTTAATTCAGTTAGATCGGTTAGGTTCAACGGGGTAAAATTTAGGTCGTTATAAACTATTGCTTTGTGTATGTGACTATTATTAGCTTTTTCAAGGAAAAATGTCTTAAGGTTAGCTATTTGCTTAATCCAAAGTACAGTTATATTGATGAGCCCTCTACCTCCCTCTTGTCTTTTGAGTGTCATTCTTTCTATTGCAGATTTGGGGTGTAGGCAATTGTGCTTGGTAAGGATGGTTCTAGTATTTATCTCTATATGGTTGATGTCCGTTTTGGTCCACTTTATGATACCGAACGAGTAAGTAAGGATGGGTATGGCATAGGTGTTAATTGCTTTTATCAAACTTTTACCGGCTAATTGGCTTTTGCATATTGAATTGACTCTCCGTTTGTATTCTTGTTTTAGTGAATTTTTTATTTTCGTATGATCTAATCCTCTTGATTGGTAATATCCAAGATATTTGTACAATTCATTTGGTTCCATAGCAGATATTATCTGTTCATCACCTACTACGTAATCGCCGGGTCGGATTTTGCCTTTTACGACGTGAATAGTTTTACATTTGTCTAAACCAAATTGCATGTTAATATCTTTACTAAATTCTGTTGTGGTGTCTATAAGTATTTTCATTTCTTTTTCTGTTTTTGCGTAAAGTTTAATGTCATCCATATATATTAAATGTGATATACATGTTTCTGTACTTTCGTGTTTTAGGCGATATCCGACCGTGCGCTCACGCAGCAGGTGCGATATTGGGTTGAGGGCGAGGCAAAACCACAAGGGACTCAAAGAATCACCCTGATATATACCTTTACGTATTTTTATTTCTCTCGTCACTATTGTATTAAGATGTAATTTAGTTTTCCAAAGACTCATAGTATTTTTAAGAAAATCAATCAAAACAGGGTTAATTTTATATATCTGTAAAACACGTAATAGCCACGAATGTGGAATGCTATCAAATGCTTTTTTGTAGTCTATGTAGGTACAGTGTAGGTTTCTTTTATTTGTAGTTGCGTGTCTGTGAATTAGGGAATCAATAATGAGTTGCTCCTTGCATCCCATGTGGCCTCGCCTACAGCCCTTTTGTTCCTCTGCGAGAATATTGTTCTGTTCTATGTGAGAGGTAATTTTTTGTGCTATTGTAGATGTAAGTATTTTGTATATAGTGGGTAAGCAGGTTATTGGCCTATATTTAGATGGTTCAGCTGTGTATTTACCTTTCGGTAGCATATATGTTATACCTTGAGCAATGAACTGTGGTGTGCTTTGTTGTCCGCGTATGATATGTGTTAAGTTCTTTGCTATTATCTTATGGAGAGTGCAGAATTTTTTGTACCAGAAGTTATGAATTTTATCTATTCCCGGGGATTTCCAATTATGAAGTCGTGCTGTAACATTTGCTATATCTATTGCAGTTATATCTTCAAACGTCATTTCATCTATAGCTGCAAATCTATTTACTTCCTGAGCTAACCATGATGCATTCTCGTTATGTTGTGTTTCAGTCTCCCAAATATCTATCCAGTACTTCTCTAATTCGTTAATCTCTGGTATCTCTGTAACATTAGGTGTGGGTTGTGGATTATCCTTGTCGGTATTTAGCTTTCTGTAGAAGAATTTTTCGTTAGTATTGAACAGTTTGTTATCATCTTTACGTTGGAGGGCCTTTTTATATCTAGATAATCTGTGTGCTTTCAGTGCCAACTTTTGTTTTAATGTGTCCAGAAATTCCTCAGGTTTTCTGTTATCGTTTTCATGACTGCTATGTACTTTTGCATTTCTAAATATTAAGTTGACTCTATCTACTACCTTTTTCGATCTGTTGTTGTTTATATACTGTGTTAATTTTCCTATATCTGATCGTAATTGAACTATATCTTTTTCTAGTCTAACTTGCCAAGCTGGTTTTATTTGATTATTGTGATGTGGTTGAGTATGCTGTTCGATTTTATAACCAAGTTCACGTGATATAACTAAAGCACTACAATATATCAGAGTGTGTATGTCAGTTAGCTGTGAATCTTCTGAGAAAAACTGGTTGAGTATGCTATTGTTGAATAGTTGAGTTAATTGAGTAAGATGTGTACTGTATTTTAGTTTTGGAAGTCTAGGTCTAACTGAGGGATCGATACCCGCGTATTCAATTAATGCTGTCTGTAAGTTTTGATGTAATTTCTGTGCTATAGCATCTGGTAAGGGAATTGGTTGCAAGGTTTCGATTTCATTCTCCACTAACAAAATTGTTGTTTCCGTTTGTGTAGACGCATGCGAGTTTAATGTAAGTTGTGTATTATGTGTTGTATGTAAGTGTGTATAAGTGAAGACCTCTGGCTGGGTGGTAAGAGAGGGTGTGATAGGAATAGTATGTGAGTATGGTTGTAGTAGCAAGTCTGTGTTCGATGTGTGCCTAGCGTTTGTTGTTCCGTTAGGTGAAGCTGGTAAGTGTGATGAGAGATCTGCCTGTTCTAATTCTAACCTAACTTCTTCCTTAACCTGTGTGAGCATTTCATCAGAAATCATTCTATTTCTTATAATGGCTCGCCTTTGATCTGAAACCCTTTGTTCCGAAACATTAGCTTCGGGATACTGTTGCATAAAATGTTCATGTAGTAACTTCCTGTATATAGTCATATCTGTCTCTAATTTAGTAACGCGATAGTAGGTACGCATGATTAATAAGTTTACATCATTAGTCCATCTCATGCGTACACGTGGTTTACCAGCCTTAGTGGACGCAGGTAAGAAGGGGTTCACCCCCTGCGCAACATCTAAGGTAGGTGTAGGTAGCTCTCTAGAATTCTCTGAAGGTATTGGTGATGGGATATATGAGATAGTTGATGGGCTATAGAGTTCATGTATTGAAGTGCATGGTGATATACTATTATTGTCAGTCTGTATTATTATTATTATTATTATTCGGGGTAGATTTAGAAAATTGCCATTTTGTAATTTTGCTGGTCTGGGTGTCACTGGGGCCGCCCCCAGTCCATTGTACGGTACCCATGGTACAAGCGTTGCTTAGTTTGGGACCATACCTACAGTTTGTGTGTCAGTTTGGCGATATTAATATTTTATTTATTATCAACAAAAAACAAAATTATTCCTCAAACGAACGCGAACGGCTCTATAGTGTAAGAATATTGTATATTTATTTAAATATTTTTCCTGTATAATATCTATAGGTATTTCAAGCACAAAAAATGAAACAAACAATTTATCAGGAGGTAAATACCGTTGATAAAATATGAATATTAAATTCACGTAAATTGATAAGCTCAGTCAGAGAGCGATATTTTATCTTATAGTGCGCTGAGAAAAAAAAACTAGTAGCCCTTTAAAATAATTAATTATCTTCAGTATTTGCAAAGGCACCAAGCAAAATATCGTGCATTATTAAAATAACACCTTTTATATCCACCAAACTAGTTTCAGCTCGTCACCCCACTATCGAAACCTTCTCCGTGTCATGCGTTCTGACAATAAGATATTCCAGAATTTTATATCGGTCTCGTATCGCATCTCCCGCGCTGAATAGTTCGTTCGAAAGCGGTAAATAAATTCCCCGACTGTAACTTTTTATTCCAGCTACGTGTAGCCCCGGATATGTCTGTTATTGAAACATAATCTCATTTCCTTTTTCAGTGCGAAATAAATTTCAGTGTTGGCTGATACCACCGCGGGTGCCACGCTGAATACAAAGCGTATGAGGAACTGATTTTTAATACAACTATAGTATATAATACGTTCATAAACTAGTTGTTTATCGCGAATAGTGGCAGTTGCCCTCGCTCAGCTCAATGTGCAGAAAAAACCCATTATTTGACGTCGTTGGGTGATGTTCTTTGTAAAATAGCTTGTGATAAGCTCGTTACTTAAAACGTTTTAGGTAACTTAATCTAAGTAAATGTCTTCAAAGAGATATGGACTGATATTTATTTCTTAGCTCAAATGTTCGTAATAAAATAAACCTCATTGGTCTTGTTTATAATATCTCAATAGAAAATTTAATTTTATACCAGTAAAGAAATAGTGGCAATTACTTTACGAACTGCTTAGTATTTCTTTGCAAATTATATAAGTACGACGTCTTCCGTGTCTGTCTCGTGCTGAACTGGACACCTGCTTGGTGCAGCCATGAGACACACATGAATAGCCCACTATTAGGTACTGTCGGTAGTTTCTAAACACTAGTTGTATCTAAATCTTCAAATGTACTCTAATATAACAAAAAGTATATGACAAATGAACTCTCACATGCGTTGTTACGATTTCCCAACGTGCCGAGCTCGGGCTCGGAATTCCAATACGTAAACATCGCTTGATAGAAATCTATACCATAAAGAACCTTATCTTAACACTCGCAGCGGAGCATAGGCGCAAATCTGGGATATTTGTAGCATACAAATAACCAAAAAGTCCGTCTGCATCATAAAAGTCACATCTTTGTGAATAACGAGATAAGTTAGAAAAAGTTGTGTGGCCCCCGCTTTTATGCTCGGCTACACTTTACCATAATATTTTATGGTGATTTTATTTGAACCAACGTGAACACCATCGCTTACTATAAACGCTCGGTAATGTTTGAGTTTAGATCTTGATTGTAAACGTTATGATTTTGTGCCAATTATTTTGTAATTTGTACTTGCTTATTTACTATATAATAATAACTAGCTGAGCCCGCGACTTCGTCCGCGTGGAATTTAACCTAACAAATTTTTTATTTAACATTAATCAAAATCCTTTCTTAGCGGATGCCTACGTCATAACATCTACCTGCATGCCAAATTTCAGCCCGATCCGTCCAGTGGTTTGGGCTGTGCGTTGATAGATCACTATGTCAGTCAGTCACCTTTGAGTTATATAGATAATAAAACAAATATCGCGTGACTGACACACCAACTGTATGGTCCCAAAATTAGCATCGCTTGTACTATGGGTACCGTAAAATGGACTGGGGACGATCCCAGTGACACCCAGACCTGGGCAAATTACGAATAGACCATTTCCGAAATTTGTCCCGGCGGGAATCGAACCCGCAACCACCATGTGCAGTGAGCCGAGCAGACTACGCTCGAACCACTGCGCCAAGCGATCTTAAAATGAAGCTGCACATGTAGCTATAGTTAATAAAATATCTAGGTACTATGCTCGGATCCCTATAGACCCGTCTGATGTTAAGCAGTTCCCGTAGCTTAGACGCTTGCAATACACTCACACCTAGCCAATGGAGGAGGAGTAGTGCTTCCGACTCTCTCCCTCATCGTACAAGACGCAGCTATAATAGCTACTTCACTTCACTTCACTGATCTTCTGAGAGAGGGTGGTCCTACTCCAGTCAAGCCAGTATATGAGCCGTAGACAATTAACCACAGCTTGGCTCTACCACTAATAAACCTACTAATATTTTGTTCATTGTGTAGAGCAAAGAACAATTGTGTAGAACAATTTCATTGGTGTAGAGCAGTGGTTTCCAAACTTATTTTGTATACTGCCCACTTTGAGAATAAATTATTTTTTAGCGCCCCCATTTCTTTACCTACTTAAAAACCACTATAACGTCAAATTAAATTAATTGATTATTGTGAGGTACACAATGCACCCATTTTTTTTCTGGGTCTCTTACCGCCCCCCTTTAGGCCTGCAGCGCTCATAAAGGGGCGTTATCGTCCACTTTGGGAAAGGATGGTGTAGAGAGAAGATATTAAACATTCTAATACTTAGTAAATTCAAAGACAGAACATCAACACGACACTCGTGTTGACGCGCCATACGTAATCAACCGCGCGGTTCTAGCATCCGGTTATTGGTATTACACAAACATAATCTGCTCGACAATAGCTTGCCATCATGGAGGTAAGCAAACATGTGATTGTCGAATCTCAGCAATGCGACCGTGTGTAAACAGCCTACTAAACAATGCATACGACAGATTCATGCCCGATCATATAAAGTAACAGTTTTCAGATCAGAACACCATTATTCGTGCAGTTTCCAGGAATATAAGACACAGGTTTTGTTGATATAAGTCTAGACTTCCTAAGAACATTACTTTTTTGGCGTCATAGAGAGATTTTATGTAAGTATGGTGACATATATGGTAAGAAGCAGATGAAAATTTATCCAATACTTGAAACGACTTTGTACAGTCGTCATCAAAAGTGGCTAGGTATCTGAAATGTAAATAAACACATCATTAGAGTAGCACTAAGGGTGCTAAAGTATACGATTAAAATCACAAAACATTGTGTAAGTAGTACTACAAAAATAATTTGTCATAGTTTTTTGTTTGTTTTCTATTCGTTCTCCAACTATATAATTACATAAGAAAAATAAAGAGTTGAATCTGAAGGTGTTTGCCTTTAGAACTAAGTAATATCCCGTCTCGTTTGACGCAGGTACACTTGGAAACATTTAACAGGAGCTGCTGTTGTGAGAGCCGGCGTCGGAGCGAGGACTGCGAGCGGGCGGCAGCAAGGCCGCGCGTTTGTAAAACTGCGCGCCGTAACGAAGCTTGTTAGCGTACTTTAGTAAGAAGATTGTCTGCTAGGAAGACACCTTCCAAACGAGGCCAGCACAAATGGAACTAATGAGTTCGCTGTTGTTGTGTGCAGTCGTAGCGTTCCCGCCACTGGCGTTAGGTGAGTTTGGATTTGTTAACCTTTCTTTCTGGTAAACGTGGGTTCTGGATTTTTTTATAAGGCTCAAGCCTTACAAACCTTGACGAAGTAACAAACTTTTTTTACTTGGGACTGTTTCACAAGGGACTGACGTATATTTTTGTATTATTTTTCGTAATACATATATATTTTTGTTCACTTGCATGTACATAGCGGAATCAACGATTAAATATGCCAAGTTATACCCCATAAGAATAAACAGTTCATTGAACATTCGCCCAAATCCGATGCATCCAATCTCGGTATTGGGCACCCGATCATTACTTATCAAAAGGAATAGTATCTCTCCCTTCATGGATTTCACTTGTAAAAACTGTCTAGCCTGTATGGAACGTGCAGTTAAGGAATTTCAATTCAAATCACAATCTATGAACCGACGCGCAGTAACTGATGATTTGTATAGTACAAGTTATAACGAAGTAGTAAGAGATAAGAGAGAGTTTGATTTTAACCAGGACATAAAGAGGGGTAAAACAAAAAAGACCAAATACATTAAGAACGTAACAGTCACTAAATATAATTTGGACAAACAAATCGTGGCGCTAAAAGTTAGGGAAAATCTAATAGCAGCCGGGCACCCAGATGACGCGCCAGCATCCACCAGTTGCCTAGTGTACAGTGTGAAGAAGTCATCTCCCTGCGACACTCCCGAAAGCGATTTGATTTTGGCAGCCGCACGGAGAAAGGTGAATAAGAAAAGCAAGAAGGAGAAAGACAAAAGTAAAGGAACCACGCGCCCGTCTACAACGCGGGTCGTGATACCAGTGTTTAGGAAACGCGAAATAGATAACTCACAGTTACCGGAGAATGTCATGTCCTCTATAGAAGAATTGTACTAGATTAATTTTAAATTATAATAAATTGTCTATACACGCTGTATTGTTGACGTTAATAAATTAGCTTTTTCCTAAATATTATTAATTTTAAAATTAATCAAAAGTGTTTGAAACCTTTTAGATTACATTGTTATAGCTTTTATTGCTTTCTATTTGCGTCAGCAAGCTTTGGTAAGCCATTACATAATTAATTTGTGCTAAACAATTATAAGTCCGAACCAATTTTCGAAAGACATTTGAAATTAGCCAACCCGCACCAGGCCAGCGTAGCGGATTATGGCCTGATTCCCCCTCGCATTGAGGGGAGGCCCGTGCCAAGGAGTGGGACATTAAATTATATTATGTACTAAATAGTCCTAACAGTAGTCATTCATTTTATTAACTGACCGCACAGCCAAGTCCGATGTCCTCCAATACACTTTAGAGATGTCTATTACCACAGGAATTCGGAATGCGTGAAGCCCATTAGACCTCGAAGCGGTGTGCTGCCTTTAGTAACTCGTAATCGTAATGTATTGTGTAAATCACTAATTTGGGACACATGCTTGTGAATATTTGTTTATTAGATACCTAATTATATCTAAATTCAGATACTGAAATTTACTTTGCAAAAGAAGTTATAAAAGTAACGAAACTCATGAGAGAACATAAGACCACAGCAGGTTGACATTCCAAAAACAATCAATCAAATTTACGATTCGCACGAGTTTTTTTTACTATTTATATATTTAATTAGAATATGCTTAATAGTCATATATATAACCTGGACGGAAATTTCAAAATAATAGTGAAAACCGCATCCAAAACCGTGGCATAGTTTAAAAGGGCTAAACGGACAAAAACAGATAAACAAACGTGGATGGCGATACTTTGTTTTAAGTTTAAAGAGGAGATGTGCATAATTAACTATACTTTATTTATATATATAGGTTTTCCTGGAATTCCCAAACACATCGCAATGCACTGTAATACATGCATAGTTATTTATTCTATATATATGTTAAAGGGAGTGCCACCACAGACACCGGCTGGTCTGGTGTGTGGTTTAATTAATTATCAGTGCATATGACAATCATACCAATATAAACCAATATCACCTGCAATATCTGAGTTATGTTACGACCGCAGGCGGGATGAAGCGAGTATAATAGTTTTCACATTCAATTTACTACGGGTACAGTCAGCAGCCAATCTATAGGCGCAAGTCAGGTACTCAAAATATTCTAGACACCCAAAAAAATATGATATTTACACACCAAATGATACTTATACTAATTAATTGTTTGTTATAATGACTCTCACATATTTCTTCCAATCTTTACAAATATTGTGTTCCTTATTTACTATGTATTCACAAACAAAACTTTTAAATAGTGATTTTTATTAATATTACTTGCGTTTATTGTAAGGGACCCAACTCTCTAGAAAGTTTGATAAATTTCGATGGGTTGTGCATTTGCACGCATTGTGCGGTACTCAGGGACCTCATATATTTTTTTATGAGTAGGTACTAGCAAGTGTTCATATATTTGAATAAAATGTTGCTTACAAAAATTGAATGATTTTGTCGTATAGTTAATTTAGGTACACATGCATTCCACCATGAGGAGGAGGTGTCCGTTCGCGCGGGCAACCTGAAACCTGATAGGGTCACAGATGTGTGCGAAAGCTTGTCTGCGGCCCTATCGCAAGGCGGGAGTACGTCCACGTGGGATTTTAGCCGGTAGGAGTCCAGCATAACCCGCACGTCTCCCCCGGGGCGTGCGGGTATCCATGAGGATTTCCCCACGATAAAAAAAGGTACACATACATTCAGTTAGGTATTTAGACACCTGACCACGGATTTACTCGAAAGCGTATTTCAAAATCCGAAGGTAAAATGCTTGACGAACGCTTGGCGCAGTGGTATGAGCGTAGGCCGCTGGGATCACTAGAGCAGGTGGTTGCCGGTTCAATTCCCATCGGGGATTTTTCAGAAATGGCCTTCTCGTAATTTTCCCAGGTCTGCGTGTCACTGCGATCGCCCCCAGTCCATTGTGCGGTACCCATAGTACAAACGTTGCTTAGTTTGGGACCATACAGTTGGTGTGTCAGTTTGGCGATATTTATTTGTTGTATTTTAAAAAAACAATCCAGTGCATAAAAACCCCTTCGTAAATACACTTATATTCACTGCGGCTTCACGAGGATACATCATGCAGATTAGATGTCACTGAATAACTCCCGCATGCTTTTTATTAAGGCCTCCGGATGTTTTCATTTTTAAAGGGTCGACGTGAATGGAATCTAATTTCGTATTTTCTGGTTGGAATGAAAACTGAAAAAAGAACTCTGTGCTACGGATGCTACCCTGGTACTGATTTAGTTTTAATACGTAAATACTGCACCATTAAGTAGATATTCTACTATATACCAAGTTGGGCAACAAGCTTACGACCCGCCTGATGTTAAGCAGTTACCGTAGCCTATAGACATAATACCAGGGGTACCATTGTACGCACTTCGCTCTCTCACTCCTCTTATAAAACACAGCTAAAATTGTTACTTTACCCCGATCTTTTGTGACAGGGTGGTAACTGCTATTCCGGCCGAGCGAGGCCTTATATGAAGCTGTAGTCAATTAACTAAGACATTTAATGATGACTGTTATATTAAGTAATTTAAAACGAGGTGTTTAATGCGTCAATGTTGTACACTTTTGCATTACTTCAGATAATTGCAAACAGATTTGGCAATTCAAACATTTAACTTAATTTCCCTTCATTGGTCGAAGTGACCTCAAACTGGTCTAGGGTCAACACACAATGCTCGCTAAGGAGTCACGTAGCCAAGTTTTTCGTTATCAGCTTTGGTGGCCCACATACTGTTCTCTCACTTGGCGCTCGAAAAACTTTATTCCCGATAAAGACCTGCTAACGAGTTCTGACTTTGGCCAGCGCTCGGTAAAGGTGGTTACACAACCTGGAACACACATGTACACTCCAGTTTCCCGTACTTGACGTATTTAGTACACGATCTTGGCATATCTTTTTAAATGTAATTCGTTATAATGTACCTAGTTTGTGATCAAAACTATGAATCACTTTAAGAATAGTTATTAACAATCCTACTAATATTATAAATGCGAAAGTTTGTGAGTGTGGATGTATGTATGTATGTATGTATGTATGTATGTATGTATGTATGTATGTATGTTTGTTACTCCTTCACGCAAAAACTACTGAACGGATTTGGATGAAATTTGGAACACAGATTATAACCGGGATTAACATATAGGATACTTTTTAACCCAATAATCCAATACTACGCGGATGAAGTCGCGGGGCACAGCTAGTATTATCATATATTAATAAGAATACCTAATTACATATAGGGGTATTCACCAACACATGTTCCGATTACAAATACTTAGGAAAATTGTACTTTAGAAAGTAAATTATATAAAAATTTTGATGGATTAAGATTCTGTTTTGATTACTGTTATTTACTTACTAGCTGTGCCCCGCGACTTCATCCGCGTAGTATTTTAACTTAGCAAAAATTTTGGGATTATCGGGTCAAAAAGTATCCTATATGATAATCCCGGTTATAATCTATCTGTGTTCCAAATTTCATCCAAATCCGTTCAGTAGTTTTTGCGTGAAGGAGTAACAAACATACATACATCCACACTCACAAACTTTCGCATTTATAATATTAGTAGGATATACGCCAATAAACGAAAACGGTATTTTCTTGTGATTACTAGTATGACAGAGAGCAAGTGAAACAATGTACATTGTAAATATACAGTGAGAAAACAAAATACGACAACAATGATTTTTGTTGTTCCTAGTATTATTATAATTTTTTTAATTAATTTAAAATAAACTTTTTGTAATTTAAGCAAAGATATCTCGTATTGAAATATTATAATTTGTAAGAACAAAATACGTCGATATTGTATTGGTCATGTATTATTAGATATACGCTTGGTATGTTTTTTTTTGTACCTGTGTATTTTGTAACATGTGTGAAGACGGCTTTAGCCGGTTTATTTAACCAAAGGCCTTTCGAATGCTGCAGACGTGGGATTAACGCTTCCTAATGACTTCGATGCTTCTCAATTGGATTCGTTTTGGGATTACGTGTTTTATATTTCAGCACGTAATGTAAATAGTGTTACAGATTTATTTTCAGTCCGTAAAAGTAAATGCCAATGTAACAGCTTCTAGTAAATTGTAGGTACCTAAGTGGTAGCATATTTTAAATAAAATATAGTTTTTACGTCTTACTCACTTATTTATATCAGTATTTGGTAGGCAAATTACGAAAACGATTTCCGGAGTTCATCCCTCGAATAATTAAACCAGGGGCTCAACTCTGTTAATCAATAATGTCTCGCAAAACGTCAAAACCGACGTTTTGCCTATCTGAATATCTTAGTTTTGTCAGTTTTTCTATAGAATATTTGACAAAACGGACGTATTCAGATACGCGATACGTCAGTTTTCCTATACAAAATCTTTCAAAACTGACGTATTCAGATACGCGATACGTCAGTTTTCCTATACAAAATCTTTCAAAACTGACGTATTCAGATACGCGATACGTCAGTTTTCCTATACAAAATCTTTCAAAACTGACGTATTCAGATACGCGATACGTCAGTTTTCCTATACAAAATCTTTCAAAACTGACGTATTCAGATACGCGATACGTCAGTGTTGTCAATTGAGATGCCAGTGGTTAAGATAGCTGGGCCCCAGATACCGGTGCATTCGTTTTGGAGATCTCGGAGCACCTCTGACGAGTTGATGTCGGTCGCTGTGGGGTTATAGCCGGTAAGAGTCCAGCATAACCCGCTCGCCTCCTCCGGGTCGTGCCGGTATCCTTGAGGATATAATATAGAGTAGGATCTTATAGGACCGCCTTCATCATGTAAGAATAAAAAATGCCTGTGAATATCAATGATTACAGAATACTTTCTTCATTGCATTAGGGTTAGGCAAGCAATAAAAACCCATTTCCACCGGAAAAGTTGTGCTTTCGGCAGTAAAAAGAATATATTAATCCCCTGATGTATTTTAATGTACCAATAACTTACAGAGAGATTCCCGACTCTACAGTCTTCGTTCAAGGTAATTTATGGAGAGAGTGAAATGCATTCGGAAGGTAGAATTTATACGTCCAAATATTCGTTGGGAAGGGAAAAAGGATGAACTTTTACCTGAGATTTTATGCTGCTATTAGAAATGTTACCACTGATTTTTTATACCATTGCGGAATTAAATGACTTGATTTTTTTATTGTGCAGTCTTTTAAATTAGTCGTCGGTACAAGATCTAGATGTTGAGTTGATCCTGTAATTTATTCAAATTACAAAATTATTCATCATTCTTTGCGAGTAATTAAATTTTACGGAAATAATGTTAAACTTATTTTGTTGACAGGAATGAAATCATCACTAATATATGTGTGACATATATTCTCTGACAGGGTAGCAACCTGGGGGGCAACTAAAACCTTTCTGGTAGCTGCTGTAACACGATAGGGCTTCGGGATCTTCAAACAGACCGCACCGGTGCCTCTCATGTGCCGCGCTCTTATGGGCCCCTCGTCACAAGGAGATGTTGATCTCTCCCCAGGACTCTCATAGTTCACATGGCTGTAAGAAGCCACGTGCCTGCCGCTGGCCTTCTCTGGTCGTCATCATTACTGGATGTCTGAAGCCCACACTCTGGACGATCTCGACTCCTAGAGAGCCCTGCCTATCCACATGCAGGCACGCGCATATTACCGTTTGTTTTCCTTAAACCCAACTTACCATGGCTGCGTGAGTGCCGACAGCTACTTACATAAACCACAGGTAAACTAACATGGCCATCAAAACTGTAGTCTTAAATGTACAAGAAAGTTTGATATAAGTATACGGAACAAGGCAACTTGAACGACGCATCAATTTGTTTGTATAACAAGGTACAATTAGCGTCGGCCGAGTCGTGGGGAACGCGTAAACACCTGCTACAGGGTACCTCTAACATATGCAGAATGATGCAGAAATACAAGTTTAAGCTAAACTATATTTATTTTAAAACTAGCTGAGCCCGCGACTTCGTCCGCGTGGAATTTAACTTAACGAAAATGCCCGCTCCCGCGTTCTGAGCCCGCGCGACAGGCACAATTTTTTTTTTGTTTTTCTAAAATAAATGTAGCGTAAGTTACTGTTTATAACATCAGCTATCTACCAGTGAAAGTCCCGTCAAAATCGGTCAAGCCGTTTCGGAGATACTCTTTGATTTCATGTGTTTTTATTTTTTTACGCGGAACCCTAATCGATTTTCTAAAATTTAAGTAGCCTAAGTTACTCCTTATAACATCAGCTACCTACCAGTGAACGTCCCGTCAAAATCGGTCCAGCCGTTTCGGAGATTACCCGGAACAAACACACAGACAGACAGACAATTTTTTTTTAAATCGCGTTTTTCCTATAGTGATCGTATGTACTTTCATATGCATTTAGTGAAAAGGTGTTATTTTGATATTACAAACAGACACTCCAATTTTATTTATTTGTATAGAAGAAGCATCGTGTTAAATTAGTCCTGCTATGCTTACTAACAGTTTCACCTGTGCTTAGGCACATAGATCATAAACACTAACGAATGTATTCACAAAGGTTATGATGAGATCTCACAGTGCGCGCATACGCAAAGCAAATTGGAAATGTCAAACTTACTATAACGATAATCCCTTACTTAAACAATCTCCTCGAGCTGATCGGCATAAAGTAACTATTAAAGCTGCGTTTTGTACGTACGTTTAGGACGGTAACGTGCGAGCAATTCCTTTGGTATTATGTAATTATTGCAAGCATTTATAGGCTACGATAACAGCTTAACATTAGGAAGATCGTACGCTTGTTTGCCGACTCTGTTATAAATAAAGTACCTTGTATCATGTTGTATCTCTTCCGATTCTCTGCCTACTGTCAGTGAGAAGGAAACATAGTCGTCAGGACTAGCGACTTAAGAATTGTTTTGTCGGAACAAACGGGATGCTGCCGGGTCGTATATCTCGTATATATCACGGCCAGCTTAGTGTTTGTGACAAAGAAATTCTGCCCTTATTAGAAAATGTATTCAGATGGGTTAATAACTCCATAGTATAATAATAGTTGACGACCGCTTGGCGCAGTGGTTTGAGCGTAGGCCGCTCGGCTCACTGCACATGGTGGTTGCGGGTTCGATTCCCGACGGGGCAAATTTCGGAATTGGCCTTTTCGTAATTTGCCCAGGTCTGGGTGTCACTGGGATCGCCCCCAGTCCATTGTACGGTACCCATAGTACAAGCTTTGCTTAGTTTGGGACTGTACAGTTGGTGTGTCAGTCTGGCGATATTATTTATTATTTATAATAGTAGTAGTAGACTATCACTGGAAGTAGCCTTTCGCATAATCCACAGGAAATCAAACGTGTATTGTAATGAGTTCTATGAAGACATTATCGCTTCAGATTTGTAATGTAGGTACTTATATATTTATTAGCTACAAGTATATTTACGACGGTCTCGGAACGTTTCACTGTTATCTCCGATCGTTCTGATTTCCCACGGGTACTTTAAGTTTTCCGGATTGTTATGTATGGGTCTTATGTAAAGGAAATAATTTCCATTTTAAATTGTGGGTAGTGACGTTTTTATATGTTGTTGATATAGGTATATTTAAAAAGGTATATTGTAAATTCATTTTATATTAGACATTTCGTTATTCAATGTAAAAACTTTAAGTCAAATGATGTTTAGTTTTCCGAAAGGGTAGTCAGAGGTGAAGTAGCCGTCCACGAGGCATTCTTCCGGTAACACTTAATATTAGTGACTGTGGGCTATAAAGTTTTTTTATAGAACCACGTCCTGCAAACAACTGTAAGAACTGGCTGATGTTAAGCAGTTACTGTAGCTTATAACCGCTTGCAATACCAAGGCATTGTTTGTACGCTGCCAACCTGATGGGAAGTGACAGAGAGGAAGGAGATGAGAGGGGGTGTTGATATTCATGCTCTCTCACTAATTTTACGAAGCGCAACTATAATAATTAATTTACGCCAATTTTCTGTGACAGGGTGGTACTACCCTGGTTGAACTAACCCGCATTAGAATTGTAGTCAATTGCCTACACCTTGGTTCCTCCACCTATAGGCTACAATAATTGCTTAACATTAAGCGTACCGTACACTTGTTCCTCGACTTTGTTAAAGGTATAAAAATGCCCTTATCCTAAAGTAATTTATAAAAAAACATCGCCCCATCAATTCCGAAGACTGATTATTATCATGTTTACACAACCAAAGATTTTCACAGAGTACAATTGAAGAGTAATTACAAGAAAAAAAGTCACGAAAACCCCAACGACACCGAGCCGACAAAAGGGGCATGTAAAAACGCTCGTTAACGAACCACTCGCTAATTTGAGCCCGAACAATTGTGTTCCGACGGCCCGCGCTTCGGGACGCGAATATTTGCGAGCTTTGCGAGACTCACGAACGTGTAAAATAAAAAGAATGTGCCAAGAATGAAAGCATTAATTATTATAATAATATACACGTTATATACAGGTTTTTCTATTTTCAATTCGTAATAATCGTTCGTCCAGTCTTGATCCTTCCTTAGGCACTATTCTATTCTTTATTACCTAGAAGGGCACACTGGTAGACTCTCCACTTGCTGGTAAGTGACACATATTATGAAAAGGGTCAGACGCGGTGCCGGGTTTTAAGAAACCTATAGACTATTATTAAATAAATACGTAGGTATATAATGTGATTGTTTTAAAATTGGCGTTGATGGCTAAATCTGAAACTATGAGTAATAGTGAAAAATACTCAAAAGAGTCTCAGGCCCTATTTCGATAAATAAATAAATATCGTCAGACGAACACAACCACTGTACGGTCCGAAACGACCAACTTGTGTACTATGGGTACCGTACAATGGACTGGGGGCAATCCCAGTGACACCCAGCTGGGCAAATTACGGAAAGACCATTTCCGAAAATTACCCTCACGGGAATCGAACCCGAAACCACTCAGTGCAGTGAGCCGAGCTGCCTACGCTCGAACTACTGCGCTAAGTAGTCATCAAAGTATTTTTTTCCTAGACAGGTATCGAACCGGTTGATTTTGGGAAAGAACAATAATAATCGATTTTTTTATACTTTTATAGGATTAAACTTAGATTTAACTCACTCACGCCGTTCACTACGTTCGTATATTATGGTGATAAGGATATGATTTGGTTATACGAAATCCTGTAATATTATGTTAAAGCGTTTACCTCGATACACCGGGAATATGGGAAATGTGTCGCCATCAGAACTGGCAAATTAAGACGATTCCCGCTCGTAGTCGTAACTTAATAATCTTGTGACGATATCTCGGAAATATAAGCTACAGACAGACACTAGCATATTTCTAAAAAAAAACATAAGGTATGAATTTCGATGGAATATCAAAACGAAATATCGAGGTAGGTACCCAAAAAGTAAACAAGTAGAATGGGATTATCTTTTGGATTGTAATTTTTTTGTATTAATACCAATACTACTTATACATTTTTGTTATATTCTCTTCCTTATCCAATGGGTTACATCCTACTATGTTTTTTTGTTAGGTTTCAAAAATTATCGACACTGGTCTATTAATGCAACCTTAATGAAAAAACAGTGCCGTCTAGGGACGCCCGAAGGAAGCGAAGCTCTAAAAGCGTAGGGCGTCGCAGCTGCCACTCACACCTATATACACCTTTATATATCGTGTAACGCTACTGACGCTTTGCACGGATAGAGTGGCCGCGAGGCGAGTGCCCCAAACGTCGGTATAGAAGCTTCGCTACACATTACCAATTATTTTTTCCAAATTTTATGCACTACCTACGCTCTGATAATTTATAAGTCTATGGCACGACATATCCCAAAAACGAATGCGGTGAAACCACTGCGGACAAAGAACGCCGAGTTGGATCCCCGCGGACGCAGTAAAATTTTTACTTGTGCTAGAATTGCGCAATTCATGCGCATTCTTCTGCCTAGTTTACCTGCGGGCTGGGCTACCTGCTGCATTCTTGCAAATTTGAAAATGTTACAATTCTTTGTGGATAAAATCGGATAGAACATAGGTTCCTATTTTTATGTAGTCGCTAGCTAAGTAAGAGTATCACCGAGAGAAAATTTTACCAAATATACTGACAATACCTATTTTTTGTCATAGTACAATGCCTTTTAGTATTATTACTAAACGTTTTGTACTTGCAGCAAACATTTATGAATGCCTCGTATTCATAAATCATTTTCTGTAATTAAATAAACGCTTAGTAAAAAAATACTTCAAGGAATTTAAAAAAACATTTGTTAAGTAAATATCATAATTTTTAGCAAAATGTTATTTATGTTAATGCCTAGAACCATCCTAGATTAGAGCTAATTCAATCTATGGGTTGTAACGTAATATGTCACATCAGATAAGACCGCTATCTTTGAATAAATATGTGGGATTCTATGCACCTACATAAATATCATACAATTATTTTATGATTATATTGATTATGTGTTACTGTAGAGTTTCGAATTAATGCTACGTCTCTGTTGATAGTATCAGTATTGCATTACGTAATAGTAGCAATCTCCCCGTGATATCATAGCATCGTATTCCCAACCTCGTATCATTGGTAAACGAACGCTAAGTTCCGCGGTGACGATACGATTCCACGGTGTGATGGCCATTCGCATCGATTGTCTGTTGTTTCTATAATAATCGAAGAGCTAGCGAGAATATGAGCAAATAAAAAATACATTTTTATTTATTTTCTTCATAGTATTTTGATGACCCTGGTTTACACTGACGTAATACTTGTATTCATTTTGACTAAATTTTTGAATCTTTTGACTCATTTTCAACCTCATAATAAGAGACAACAGCATAAAACAAAAGGTAGCTTTAATGTAAACGAGGGGTTAGAAGAAACTATCTTATCGAAGTATCTACCACGCGGTTGAAGCCACGGGCAATAGCTAGTCTATACTAATATTATAAAGAGGAAAGATTTGATTGTTTTTTGTTCGTTTGTATTGAATAGGCTCCGAAACTACTGAACCGATTTGAAAAAAATATTTCACACTAAGGAAGCTACACTATCCCCGGGTGACATAAGCTATATTATATTAAAAAAAAATGGGATCCTTACTAAAACTCCAATAATGTAACCGTAATGTACCCCGTGCGAAGCCGGGGCGGGCCGCTAGTTTAAAATAAAGATAGCAGATAATAGATGCTAATGCTTTACGGAATTACGAACTTATTAGGAGTACGTGGAGTTACATGATCAATTAACCGCTGAAGGAATATTTTTTAAGAATCAAATAGGATTTAAAAAGTCAAATAAAATAAATGCTATTATGCCCTACTGCCTCTCTGTCTGCACGGGCACATTGATACGAGTATAGTGAACGAGTTTTCACGAAGATTGAACGCGGGGGCCAACAGTATAGATTAGAAAAGTTCGCGTCGCAGCGAGCGGACCCAGGACAAATTGCTTTACTAATACAACAGATTTCCGGACTTGTGGCCGGGCCACAACCCGACAAAAACTATACACGTGCTGCCTCGCAGGGTCAAATCGAGCGGGTCAAATTTCTGGAATAACTCGCCAGACACGTTGCCATTTGCGAGCGTTTTCGTCGAGATTGTATTGAAAAGGTTTTACGTGGTTAGCGGTTTTGGTATTTCATATACCTATCATTTTGTATTACCTAATTAGTAATTACTAACTGTACCCTGCACGCGTTGCTACGCTGTCAAAGACTGGTCGTCCCAACTCAGAAACTTTTGTGGGCTCATGCACAACACTTTGCTGAAGATCGTGACATGATCAAATGCATAGTTTACGATTCTATAAAGGACATACAGACAAACATTCATTTTTATATATAATTGTAGGGTTTATTAATACGTATATCATGTTTAGGATTATATATTTTGTATCCTATTAGGTATATATAATTATTAATAAATAACATTCCGTTCTGGGAAAAAAAATGTTAATTTATTGATTAATTATAAGTACGTAATTAAAGGGTTTATTATTAGCAGTAATTATAGGATAAAACGAATTGCACTGTTTAAGAACTAGCCGTGAGTTTACACTGGCGAAAAATTGAATCTGATTTATTTTTTTATTTTATGCTATTGTTATTTAATTTTATTTCGATTTTACTTGTTATTGTGTTTTGTTATGTTAATTTAATATGGGTATTTGCCTGAAATAAAAATATTTATTTATTATTATTATTATGTTATTGTCTCACGATGTACTTCGTACTTGCGAATAAAATGTTGGTATCGAAACTAGGTCATACAAATAATAAAGTACTAAGTTATTCAAAAGTACGTGTAACATGAATACTAGTGGGTATTCGGTTAAAGGCAGAAACATTGGCTGTAACTCTGCTGCAGTCACGTTCATACCTATCTGTCGACATAGGAATAGTTGTCGGCGAGAGTCACGTAGATACAACTTAATTACTACCCTCTAATGTGATAATGAAGGTTTAAGGTTCTACACTTCTTACAAAAATTACCTAAAAGCTACTGTAGTTTTTTTCACAGAGCTTTTTAAAAATAACTTTTGTTTGCATTCGGATATCGGCAAGTATCAAGTAAAAATAACTGACATTATGCAGAGAGGTGTAATTTTTTTTGCAGTGGCGTGGTGTAACTGGTATTCACTAAGGCACTATGTACCTATAGGTACATCTTCTATACCTTGTTGGTAAGTTATCAAAATATGGCACTTTTGACTAACATCTTATGAGTTTGATTAAATTACATTACATTACTTTAAATTACATTACAATACATTCATTACATTTCCCTATTTTGGAAGCACTTGTCTAATGGTTTAATCAACCAAGTTCCGTGTCTGGTCGCTGGTAATAGGGTATTGACGGCCGCATCAGGAAGGGATCGTCGCATATTTTCCTTGTTCGGACAAAGTAATAATTGAGATACCTCCAAATAAAGGAACCGATTATTTCATATTGCGGTGGGGTAGATAAAGGAGATGACACTACCTTTATGGAACATAATATAGCAACCCTTATGGAAAATTCAGGCGTAATAGTCCTACTAATATTATAAATGCGAATGTTTGTGAGTGTGGATGTATGTATGTATGTATGTATGTTTGTTACTCCTTCACGCAAAAACTACTGAACGGATTTGGATGAAATTTGGAACACAGATAGTTTATAACCGGGATTAACATATAGGATACTTTTTAACCCAATAATCCAATACTACGCGGATGAAGTCGCGGGGCACAGCTAGTTAATTATAATAATAAACCAGGGTGGTAACGTAAGTAAAGAGTTCGGCCCGTATTAATAAATCGATCTCTAGTCTGAGAGCGATCTTGGAAATGTCATCCTTATGACATATCAGTACAAAATTTCACGTCAAACGGGTACTCAATACCGCTCTCAGATAGTAGGTATTCATTGGAAATTAGATTCGTACGTAAAATTCAAGGATCCCAGAGGTGCGAGACGTGATTTGAACCTTCATCACACCTTGTGTTCCAAAGCACGCGCTTTGAGCTTTCACTGCTTTTACCTAAGTATAAAACATAAAAATTTTAAAAATCGAAGACAAGTCCGCAGCAGCCATGCATCTATAATGGCGGCCAGTCGATGGCGGGCGTATCCGGGGTGCACTTTGCATTCAACCGCCTTCTTAAGCCACCGCTTCGAATACAGCTTCCAAACTGGACCGGTATTCATGAATATTTACAGCACACCGATAGAATATGCTTCTTCGGGGAAAATCATATTCGCAAATCTGCACACGCGACGCGACTGATTTTGATGACTTGAAGATCTTAACCGTCTTTCACCTACCTTCTATCAAGTTTTATTATACAATTAGTCTACCAAGAAATCCATCTACTTGTTTGCCAACTTATCTACGTGCTGGCTAATGTTAAAAAAAATCGATTACTTATTTTTTTATGTTATACTTTTGGAGGGATCAGATGAGCCAGAACTCCTACATTAAACAAAGTGTAGCGAACTCACATTCACGATGCAGATAGAACGGATAGATGGCGCTCGATGCGACGCTTCAATACAATGTATGGATTCTTCATAGAAAACTGAATCACGATATTAAGATTCGCAAGCATCCTGACTATATAATATGTACAGATCTTGACAACAACCAGTGGGGCATAGCGGCCGCCGTGCCAGGCATAACGCCCGCCTGGCTGGAAGTTCTTCCTCTTTTTGCGAAAAAAGTATTGGTATATTTCTTTATATCTAAAATGTACGTCATTTGACTACTCAAGACACCTAAGCTAACGTCACGTAAGCTAAAACATATTATATGTTATTAAGATATCGTTGTAATTAATTATGATAAGTGCACTCCAAAATATATTTACCTAATGCGTAGATAAAATTTACTACGTTTATAATAAGTACTACTCACGTAGCGATATCCTTTTCAAAGAAAGAACTTAATACAAAAGTCCCCGTCTTATCATTATTCTGATAATTTAACTTTGGTAGTTGTTTTTATAGGGACTTTAACTTTACTTAGGTATACACAGCGCAAAGTAAAATAACAGAGAAGAAACCTCAAAAGATGTCCTAATTTCATCAAGTTTAATAGCGTTACAAAAGTTCGAGTGCCATTATAGACTCTTCAAAATATAGGGATCCAAATTATAAGTCACAAACGCAGCCATTCAGAGAGCAAAGTGATGCTTAACTATTTTCATAAAATTTCACCAAACGTCGAATGGGTGTCTCCGCACATGAACCGGAGCATGTCCTATTATTTCACAAATGTTATCAGAATATCAAACAGCGATTCGTGAAAGTATTACTCTAGTGTGCTTGAGTTGGTCGCGGAGGAAAAGCGTCTTTGCAATGATTGGATTAGAAGATGTAATTGCGTGCACGTATCGGCGTGTTCGATTCGTTTTGTAGCTGATCGTTCGCAGGGTGAGGAGTTGTGAGGAGCGAGTGTTTTTCACGGTCTCATTATGTGACGATTCGTATTCGAGGCCAGCGGGAGCTACCAGTGTTAGGGTAAGGTTGAAGGGTAGTACACACCCGAAGACACGTACCTACCGCTGGTCCCGGCTTAAGAAGTTCGTAAATGTTATTGATTTTATCTCAACATCATTCCAAATATATTTTTTTTTATTTATTTATTTATGATCAGGCATCGCAGGCCCATAGATACATACCTTATAAACTAACATACATATTATTAAAACTAAACTAAACTGTAGGTGGTGACGGCGGCAATCTCCCTCGAAAGCGTCTGTACACCACACCCTTCGGCCAGTAGTCTTCCTGCATGAAAGTTGACAGCCTGTCTGAGGGGACTCTAACCACAAACGCCTTGAAACTGGCGTTGTGACTGGAGTCCAACGGCTGAACTCTCAATGAGACATTGCTCTTTATTCTGATGTACTCAGCAATGTCCCCCTCAGCATGATCATAGATAATTGTTTGTAGGTACTTACAGATCCATATTGTATGAATGTGAACGATTATATTTTTAATTAATGATTTCGAAACTGCTGCGATGATATTGTCCGTATCTTACAGGATGCTTTTTGTTGCCTTTGGAACTGTCTCATTTCTGTGCAAAGACCTCTGCTTTTCTCTTCAATGCCACTTTGACCAGGACAATTTTCAATCATTACTATTCCACAAAGATGTCTAGGTCGTCTCACCACTATTTTCAGGGTCGACCTAGCCACGGACATTTTCAGGTATTCTGTAATACTGATATTAACCTACCTTTGCGAGTCCACGCGCGTGACTTGCCCACTCCCGTCCGTGATAATATCGTCCCTTAGCTAACAACACCGCATAAGTCATTTTTACCAACTTTACAGGAGACGAAAAAACGACTTCTGATTTGCTGAAATCTATATCATGTGACCAATAGTTAGACACGCAATGACCAGCTCCATCTAATGGCATTAAATGTGAACACCGCCAATTTTCGACTTGAGCGGTGTTGTAAACTAAGAGACGATATTCTGAATTTCCGATTCTCAAGATAAAGTTGATTCACATTGGACGTAATGAACCCCGACGTCCACTGCGGATATAATTTTGAGTTATGTCTTCAAAGACTTGGATCCGCGGACTAGTGGTCACAAGAGTCGCTGATTAAAGCGAAACTTTTTTAATTTCTCGTTCGTGCGGTCGCTGCCATTGCGATGGTCGCGGTGGCATTGTTGGTACCAGATTGTGTTCGCTGCTGGATACTCTACTGTAGAAAACTACTTCGCTAAAATAATGGTAGAGACCACTAATGTAATACATATACACTAGTGTAATGGTAGCGTGTAGTGTATCTACCTAAAATTGGGTATTGCTATACTAGGTGATACAAAATGGGTATACTATTTTTTTTGCAACTTAAATTTGTAAATCTCAAACTATCGGCCTTGTGGGACAGTTGAAGTACTAAAGGTTTTGTAGACTTGTGAAATCGGTCAACAGCTGTATTCCTATAACACCTTTTGTTTTTCAAGTTCCCTCCAAAGCTGATGGTTTTAGAATTACAAAGTTAAGTTTTGAAAAAAAAAGTATACCCATTATGTGTCACCTTGTATAATTAGTAGTCATGTAAGCACTCCAAGGATCAAAAAATTTGTTGTTTTTTTTCTAAATCATAAATATCGGATACCCAGGCTTTCGGACATTACGTAGCTTTATCAATAGTCACACTAGTGATATAGTTGATCATAATACCGAAATCAGTATAATATAAAGACACATAAACAGGGTGGAAAAATAGTCGTAGTTAATATCAAGATAACCATTGCTCTAAAGTGAGCCTACAATGAGAGAATCAAATTAATATAATATGTTAATAGACGGAATTAATTACTTCATATCTAGTAATATAAATCATTTTATTATTTGAAACAATAGTCAAACTGATAAACACCTAGAAAACAATGACAAGGCAAATAATTATCGGAGATTTAAATACTGATTTCAATAAACCCAATAGTTATTGGAAATGACAAGTATGACATTAAAGGTGAACATAAAGTTATAATTAAGCCTTATATGTTGAGTATATAATGTCTTATTTAAATAATTCACAATAATTTGCATGGTGCCTTAATAAATGATAAAGACGTAAGTATTTACGTACCACAAACAAACTGTGATGGAAGAAATCTTTTATGTTGGTTAGTAGCGAGTGATTTATTAAAAGATCAGGTTTTGAGAAAGCAACATATCAGATTATTTTATGTGGTAGTTACTTACATAATTTTTAACATTTAATAAGGCCTGTATTAATAAATTAATTAATCTATTTCAAGTTTGAGGACGATATTGAGTATTTCACTTTGTACCCGTATGATATAAGAATGTAATTTCCAAGATCGCTCTCAGACTAAGACCTAAGACGCCATGCAAAATATCGTGCATTATTAAAATAAGTCCTTTTGTATAAGTTTTTTTTCTTTAGACTTTAATTTTAGTCGCATGTAAATAAATAATACAATAATTTTATAACCTAATGACATCGTATTACGTTCAAACTCTGGATACAACCGTTTGGCTACGTAATGTACAGTCAATAGGCTGAATCCATTATGATGTTAATTCGCCTAGGCTGATACACCAAAAAGTATTAGCGTAAGATAACATATAATTTTATCAAATAAGTATCGTGATATTTATTATTAGTAAGTATAATAAATGTAAATGTGGCTGCGAAATGTAAATCTGGTTACTCGTGCAAGTGACAAGCAATTGTAGGTAGTTAAAATGCGGATATGTCTGCTGTCGTCCATGATCTTCACCGGTAAGAGTTTTATAAGTAAATCGATTAAAATCGAATTTATTTAAATCAGGCCATGTTAAGGACCCAGATTGATTTAGTACTCCACCCCGGCTCCGCCCCGGCTTCGCACGGGTACATTACGTTTGCATTATTGGAGTTTTAGTAAGGCTCCCAAACTTTTTTGAAAATATAATAAATAGCCTATGTCACCTGCGGATAGTGTAGCTTTCCAACAGTTAAATTTTATTTCAAATCGGTTCAGTAGTTTCGGAGCCTATTCAATGCAAACAAACAAACAAAGAATTAGATCTTTCCTCTTTATAATATTAGTATAGACATAGGTGGGCAAAGTTCGGCCCGCGAGACGTTGCCCACTAGAATCAAATACAAGGGTTGGACTCGAGAACCTTGCGGAGACATGTCTGCGCTTAATTTCTGAGTGGGGTGAGCGAAATCGTCTTCGTCGTTCACCCCCCAAAAAACCTACCAACTACTCCTAAAAGGGAATTTAAGAGCATCATCACGTACTAAGTTTAACAACGCAACAATAAAGAGAAAACAATCGGTTTCCTACCTCAGATCAGTATTAGAAAGGAATTTCCCATTTATGAAGCATATTAAAACGATTGGTGAAAAAGCGAATCGTAATTTTTATGCGTTGACGAGAATATCTACGGCAATTTGGGGACTTTCCCTTAATACGCTACGTGCTTAGGCTGCATGTGCTATGGTGCACGGGTGTGGGCCGACAGGGCCACAATAGGGGCGGCATGGCGTAAATAACTACTTACAAAGCCAACTTTTGACGTTAATATTTCTATGTAAAGCATATCGCACGGTAAGTACCGAGGCCCTGCCAGTTCTCGCTGGTGTGCTCCCAGTAGACCTGGAGGTCCAAAGACGCGCGGCAATGTACTACTCTACTCGAGAGAGAGAGCATGAACACCGAGTTCCTTAAACCGCGAGACCGCTCTAAAATCGCTAGATTATTTAGCCCGATATCTGTCGTTTACGAAGATCTTCTGACCGAATGGCAATCCAGATGGGATATAACAACTAAGGGCCGCCACCTCTACCAATTCTTTCCATACGTTCGTGAACTTCTGGAAAGGGCGTGGTTGGAGGTGGACCACTGTGTGGCTCAATTTCTGACTATACTTCACATTGGTATCATCTCCTTTTTGTCAATGTTCGACGGTGCAAAACAATCACGAACAATCTGCACATCACATCCTGTGGGAGTGCAGTCCTCTTACGACGAACGGACTATGTTAAATAGCCTGCAAGTGACATCTGGAGCAGTTTATTACACAGACCTCGTGGAAACCAGGGATATTCTCCGTGCGTTCAAGCGCTTTTGCCTTACCTATTATTGGAATCAAGTATAATTAGCTCACGAGTTTAGGTCCAATTAGTCTAATTACGATCCGCGGTGTCTTATAACTGGTCTTCGATCAGCTGTAACAGTGCTGTTTCTATGGCAATCAGCCTATACCAGCAACTTTTGTCTCCCGCTTTGCACCGGAGTCGGAAGAAAAAAATCCACTTCCCGGATTTTTTTCTTCCGACTCCTATTATTTATTTCGATTAAATTCGTGCGGGAATTTAACTTTTCCCCGGGACTCGTCGAGAGTCTAACCTCGAAGTCATTATTAGTCACCATTGTCGATCCTGGTTTACAGGAGTTACAGTGGTGGGAGTGTGTGGCGGGACTAGTCCCATTAAAAAAAACATTTGATGATTATTTGTTATCTTGAGTACTTTGTTCTGAAATCTGAGAATTCCCACATTTGAGTTCTTCTCCGATCCCCGAACAGTTCGATACCGTATATTAATTACTGATAACTGACACTGAACATTCATTAACTGACTTAAATTAAAATAAATAAAAACATTTGCCATACAAAATAATTTATTAGTCAGAACACAACTCACAATGAAATTGGTCGTTAAATTAATACGGATATCTCCAGCCGGTGTCAAGTCTGTACATGCCCGTTCTGAAAAAAAAAAAATCAATACGTAGTTATTTTGTGCTATTTACGTTCCAAGTTATTCTATAGTAACAAATTAGTGAGGTAAACGTTTTCGATGTGCATATAGGTACAAGGTTATTGGGTCAGGGAGTTACGACAGGTACTTGCATTTTTTTTTATTAAATTGATCACCTAAAGAATTTCAAATTTAATCATAACCCTAAACCACTAAGTATTTTTAGACGCTCCTGCTTCATTATGGTATCAGCTATAAATTCCAATTGAATTAAAACTGAATTAATCAGTTTTTCTTTTCAAAGAACTTTTATTTTAAGTCTTTATATTTATATCGCATCCTGCAAGGAATATGTGGAATATTGTAAGCCGCTCGGTTTACTGCACCAGGGAGTTGTTGGGGCAAATTTCGATGCATACCCGCGAGGGCAAATTTCGGAAATGACCTATTCGTATATATACCTTATCAGGATGCCACTAGGATCACCCAAAGTCAATTGTACGGTACCCACAGTACAAGCGTTGCTTAGTTTGAGACCATACAGTAGGTTTGTCACTCTGCCTGCGGCTCCGTCCGCATGGTACTTCAATTAAATAAAAGTAGCCTAAATTACTGTATATATTATCAGCTATCTACCAGTGAACGTCCTGTAAAATCGGTGCAGCCATTTTGGGAGATAAGCCTAAACAAACAGGCAGACAGACATAGAAACTGATTTTTTATGTTGCGAGTACCGTATAAACATTCATATGCTGTTATTTTTTTATTTGTAGAGATTAATTTATAATGTCTCACCCAAATTTGTTCAAATTGTCATTGCCCATATGGAGCTGGCTTCCGCGGCAAGTATTCCAGGTTATTTGCAAAGTGCTTGTGCATAGACTGCCGACCAGATGGTTGCGAGTGACGGTCGAGGCGAACAGCTCCCAAGCGCGGTTGTGGTTGCAAAGATTGGTAATGCAGCCCGGTTGGGAGATGCCACCGTTGGGGAAGAAATCGGCTCTGGCTATCGCAGAGCCAATACCAAGGCCACCGACAGTATAGCCTCCGTCGGTGTGGATGGCCTCGACGTAGACAGCGTCGGTAGGCCTGAGTCGGTTGATGTTGTAGTTCCATAGGGGACCCGCGGGGTCGAGACCTGTGGAACATATAAAAAAGTAACTACTAATGTGCATCAATGGTTACATGCCTCCAAAGACTAGACAGCGACGGTATACTCAGTAACAGCGAGAACGGACTTAAACAAATTAAATATAAAATAAACCTAACATTAAAGTCGATTTTTGCTTGGTGGATTAAAATTGCTACAGTAGGTACGTTGTACGTACGTTTCTACTTTTATTTCTGTATTCATAATTAAATTAAATTAAAAAAATATTAATGATATATTAAAAAAATATATACCTAATAAATTATTAATTAATTTATTTAATTAATAATTTAATTTAATCGATGTCAAGTATGAGAATGATCATGGAAATGTCATTCTTATGTGATACCAGTACAAAATGATATGTCAGAAATGCACTTAAGACCGCTGTCAAACTTAAGAACGATTTATTAATACGAGCCTTCTGTATGAAGTAACTGCATGAGTTTCCATGAGTTGATTGATACTAAAGCAATAATATTTTTAAAACGTTCATAAAGTTCTTCTTTTCTCAATGTCAACATGATCATAATAATGAGATGATGAGATTACTATCGAATTACTTAGTGACAATGGTGTTGCTTGGTCACATTCTATTTATTGCTGTTACTGAAAATGTACACCATCTTTTATTAATTGAAAATAGTAAACATTGAGTTTATTGCCGGATCTTCTTTGTGAAGGCAGCATAACGAACCTGTGGTAGATTCTGACTACTCATAAATGCTTTGTATGTAAGCCACATGAATTAAAAAAATGTGATTTTGAGCCTAGTTATATTAATAAATAATTCACCTGTCACACGAGCAGCTGCTCCACCGAGTTCTCTACCAGCGTTGCCGACCAAATGAGCGCCCAAACTGAATCCAACAATGTGCATGGAATTGAATGGTGCACCAGTCACTTGGTTGACGAATCTCAGGAACTGTCCCAAGCCGCGGCCCACTGCTGGGACACCGTTCGCGGCGGTCACGTAGTCAGACAGAGCGAGCCTTCTCCAGTCCAGGACAATGACATTCACGTCACTTTTGGTCAAGTATGCTGCAAAGAAGACAACGTAGGACATCAGGTAAGGTATCTACGCAATGCGTAGAGGCGCCGCGCTCACTCAATAGTTGCGGTGGCGTCGTCGCCGCGTTGTGGCACGGTTGTAGCGTGATTTTTATAGGAGTTCAATTGCGGGCGGCTATGCTTTATCTGATTTTAGCAGTAGCACTGACAAAATCCTTGTCAGTATTTTGAGCTGGCAAATAATAAAGTTAGCTACATAAATTAAAAATCTTAGCTACAACGCTCAATTTGACTAATTTTGTAGTAGCAGTCAAATTATAAAAAATATATGACCTATATAAACAGTCATTGTTATTGTCATAACAGTTTCACGCTACAGGTACCGACCTTGTTTATTTTTATGGTTTTTACCTCCTATATGTAGAAGCTTGTAATCGGTATAAATATACCTATTTACTTCGATTTTTATTCATTTGGTAAAATTAGCCGTAAACTAAATAAATAAAAAAACTATACAAATATTGCGTCAGTGTAAACGGCGGTAAATAAATATAATAAAAAAGTACTCAACGCAAAGATGTTTTAAGTATTGTAAAAACGCACCATTTCTGACAACAGGGTTGATGTCAGTGTTCTGGTTGCTGAGCCATCCGTGCGCAACCACGACGGTTGGAACCGCGGGGTTGAAATTGGAGTTTGTGATCGAGGCGGCGTTGTTCATCGTAAGGGTTTGCGATGAGGTGGGGTTCCGTCTGTAAAATGGAACAGAATACATATTGGTTTATTTATTTAAAGTTAAAATAGAACGGCCAGAGGCCAATTACACTGGTTAACTTAACTAAAGATACATTATAATTTATAAAAATCATTCATCTTTATCGCAAACCTCAAACATACTAACAAAATCTCTGTCCAGTCATCCGCAAACAAATCCATGTATGCTTTGGAATCCAGGAGCTCGTTAAGTGCAGTGAGGATGAATCCTTGGAAGATGAAAGTGACTCGATCGGTCCACCATACAGGGTGTTGAGGTTTGGATAAGCATGCTGATGCTCTTTGATGGAGTGTAAAATAATGATTTAGTAAATAATGTTAAATATTATTTTTTTCTTCTTTACTAGTAGATGAGCGCATTGAAATGAATTTCTAAAGCAAACTTAGATGCGATGCGTCTCTGGGGGGCCCGCGCCGATCGCCTTATCTTTAAGACCGTGTGAGCGAAGCCCCATCAAAAGCAAAGTAGTTAAAAAACAGAGTACTTACCTAGTAAACAGCAAATACAAGTTGTTTGCCGGGTTCCTCGTAATCTCCTCGAGCAGTTCATGGTCAGGTTCAGCCTGGAGGTCCACGGTGTGCATCACGCCTTCGCCATCAGGGAACTCAATGAAGCGAGGGTACAACCGCGCCTCGGAGTAGTCGTTACTTACAGGGACCGCAAGAGCGGTGTACACTGTGGACGAGACAGGGATCATTATAGCAAACCTAGTCATCAAGTAGTATATGAGTAGGTCACTCGTCTCACTGCATCAAACAGTCGCGAATTCCTTTCCTGAAGTCTCTGGTGAGGCCAAAATTGTTATCGTTATTTTTCCTTGTCTAAGTGTTTATGGGCTCCCAGGCTGTAGGAAAACTTTATATAACTCGTTGCTTCATTTAGGTAGTATTTAATTGGCAGTGTCATAATTAATATTGTCAGTCAATTATTTTTCTTCTCCTTCTTCGTCTTCATCTTCTTTTCGTGTTAGCTCTAGATGGCCAACTCTAGAGTCGGAGGTTTTCAGGCCGCTCGAAGGCCTCCAACATAGCTTAACGACTAAGAATGACAGGACAGACATCGCCCTCAGAAGCACGAATGGAAGCACTAATTCGTAAATGCCTCGAAATTAACACCTTGAGCGCTTCTGTTTTAGAAATGTGGTATTCGTGCGAGTGTTCCAAGTCCATGTGATTTATTTTCTAACGAGCCACATTGGCATCTTACTAGGGGAGTTTTGCTATCTTTGTATTATTTAAAATCCCCCCCGCAGTAGATAGCATGCCATCTCAAATTTGAATCTTCTGGTAAAGGGACTTCTGGATTAAAATCATGGAAGGAAGGGAAATAGTCTTGTCTAATACTTAAGTAGCAACTCACCGGTAGCAAGAAGCAAGCACAGCACAGTCCTCTGCATCGTGACGACACTGTTAGGTTGGTCTGAATCAATTTGCGTATTTATGCCAATGTTATCTATTAATCGGTAGGTTAATATTAGATAATTGTGTGGAATCAAAAATCGATTGCGCAGGTGATTTATTTTTGATATCAACGCTAGCGATATTAATGAGGAGGTAAGGACCTCCTGCGGAACGCTTTAATACAGGGTGATATACAAAAAAAGGTTAAATTGAAGTCGCATTGAACAAACCTCTTATCATTAATGTAACCTAACTATTAAAATCTTGGTGGGACTTTCCTACATTTAATTTACAGTTTTATAACTTTTTATTGATTTGAATATGTCACAGAATTCAGAACTAGACAAATTTCTTTCAAAATCAAATTTCCCCGGAACGAATGACGCATGGGTTTAACTTGTCCCAATATTTTATTTAAATCGCCCAAAGTTTGCACGGCTCTCTCGGAACCACTGAAAGCTTTTCTTTTATTTTAAGTAACAATTTATTTTTGAGAATTCTACAGTGGGTACCAATCTATTCCTTAGTGTGCGATTGCTTGTTATTATAGTTATATAGGTAATTAATGGGTATTAAAACACCCATGAGTAGTCAAGAAATATTTTATTTTTCTTTCTCATACTTAATTTAAGTTCACGATAGTGATGAAATCTCGCAGTGTAACAGATACTTGTCGATTTTTTTTTAATTAAAAGCTTGACACATCCTACTATATATAAAAAAATGCGAAAGTTTGTGAGTGGATGTATGTTTGTTACTCCTTCACGCAAAAACTACTGAACGGATTTGGATGAAATTTGGAACACAGATAGTTTATAACTGGGATTAACACATAGTATACTTTTTATCCCGATAATCCCGAAATTTGTGTTAAGTTAAATACTATGCGGACGAAGTCGCGGGCATAGACTAGTTATTTATATATCTGTCAATTCAAACATGATCAATGCTCTAAAAGTAGACGTTCCATATATTTCATTTAAGGTCCATTTTATTTTGATGTTCTGCTCTATTTTTATACGGTCTCCGTTTAATCAATCGGCATTTCAAATATTGTTTAGAATAACAAACATTGAAATTGGACCACTGTAAACAACGTTGCCAAACTGACCGAGATCTCTCAAACCATGTCATAAAAATATGTGGTTACACAAACATAAATTCTGAAATGTATTTATAATTTTAAAATTTTAATAAGTCAACGCTGACCTTGCAAAGTAGATACTTACCTAAAATATTATTTTACACATATAGCCTTTGGTAAATTAGAAAATCATTTTAACAACGGGTATCAATAACTGAGACTCGTTTTAAGCAATATACAATCTACTTATTAACGAATCTGACAAAATCTGTTGGTAATTTATTCGGACAAGAATATAGAATTAGTCCTAATGAGTAACATGGTAACCCATTGCTATTAAATAAGTACATTTTTATATATAAATAGTTTTAATAGGTACCTTGTATCCCTAAAATATATGTATAAATTAAAATTATTTTATCAGTAAAAATCAATTTTCCAATCACAAGTAATTACTTAATTACTTTTTTAATCGGATTAATTTGTGATGAAAAATATATTTGTTTTGTGATAACAGGTACTACTAGAATAACTGATAATCCAACATGTTTACATCATACAAAGAAAATTCCATTGTGTTATGTAATTATGGTTTCCACCACAATCCACAATCATACGAAATCAATTTTAATAATCCAGGCAGATGTGATCACAACCGGAGACGAAATTTGTTGGGGCATTGCTACAATAACACATTTAGTTATTATTGATTATTTGAGTGTAAATATATAATATAATAATAATTTAGCCCTTTTTGACGTCCCACTCCTGGGCACGGGCCTCCTCTCACTACGAGGGGGATTCAGGCGTTGGCGGATTTCACATGTCTTTCGAAAATTGGTTAGATTTTCTAAGACTCGCAGGTTTCCTCACGATGTTTTCCTTCACCGTAAGCGAGTGATAATCATATAGAAATTTTGATTCGCACATCGTTTTCGAAAAACCCAGAGGTCCCGATCCCGGGTCTGAACCCAGTACCCTGGTGGGCACCGCAAGACGCGTGCTTTAACCAATCGGCTATCACTGCTCATATGTAAATAATATAAATTTCTTCTAGTACATAATATAATACTAGGTATCACACAGATAGAAGACTTTACTTAAAGTAATAGCATCAAACGTTTATCGTAGTTCTCAGTATTCATTTCAGTTTTTGTATAATATAATACCTACCTCGTATTATTAAAACCTTTAGTAAACATTACTAAGAGGAACTACAACAGTAATTTGTTGTCTGTCATAATTTTTAATTATTTTTTTTCTTTCAGTGCATTAACTTGAAATTTATTTTACTAATATACATCGATACTGGTTCAGTTATTTTACCAAAGTAAAATAAAATAAATATACCAGTTTTCTTGCGAATAAATCCATACAATCAGTGTGTTCAGAGCCTTTATAGTCGCTAATAGGGTTGTTACAGCGAAGCCGTGGGCGGGATGTAGGTATATAACTAAACTAGCTGTGCCCCACGACTTCATCCGCGTAGTATTGGATTATTGGGTTAAAAAGTATCCTATATGTTAATCCCGGTTATAATCTATCTGTGTTCCAAATTTCATCCAAATCCGTTCAGTAGTTTTTGCGTGAAGGAGTAACAAACATACACACATACATACATACATACATACATACATACATACATACATACATACATACATACATCCACACTCACAAACTTTCGCATTTATAATATTAGTAGGATAAATAAATAAATATCGCCAGAAGAACACACCAACTGTATAGTCACAAACTGAGCAACGCTTGTACTATGGGTACCGTATAATGGACTGGGGCGATCCCAGGTTCAGAGATTGGTTGCGGGTTCGATTCCCGCCGGGGAAAATTTCGGAAATAGCCTTTCGTAATTTGCCCAGGTCTGGGTGTCACTGGGCTGGGCTATATATCTGGCTACAGAGGCCTTTGCCTATAGGTATTTGCATATAGGTACTTAGTAGGTATTTGTATAATCGTTGTAAAAGTTGCAACAATCCCGCAAGTAATATTCCACATCAGGGAACGAACAGGTGGGCTTAATATCGGCTAATTGCCCTTTGTATTAACAAAATAATGATTTTGAGCCCAACTTCGGAACAAGTGTAATGGCTGTTTCTCGTGAGTTTTGGGTAGTACGTTTTGAGGACCCATGATAAATTTAAACAGAGATGATCTATGAAAATATACTGATTATACGAGTATTCAAATTAAGAATCGCACATGAATTTGGAAACCAGGGGTCCTAGCCGGGGTCTGAATTCTTGACGCCAATAAGCTATCATTGCTTTATACAAAGCCGAACAACAAAAACAGTTGAATGTTTTCTCTACATTATTATCTATCCTATCGTAATAAGCATTATCTCAATAATCTCATATAATAATTACGTAATATTGTAATTATTTTCTATATCCTCTACTTGATGTAATTGTTTCATTGTTGTCAGGCGTTATTCAGTGTGGGTCGCTTTAGGCGCCGTATACACGGTCCTCAGTATCGTAAAGTATGACCACGAAGTGCTTATTATCTGGAAATTAGAGAAAATAAAGTTTTATTACCACCCAAAGGGGCCATCCATACATTACATCACCCGATTTTTTACCCCTCCCCGTCCTTGTCACAGCTGGTCACATTTGTGAGACACCCCCTACCTAGTGTGATGTCACATATTTTGCAATTTTGCATTTAGAAATTTATGAAATTAAAGCTGTGTTCAAATCAAACATAGGCATGAAAATTAATAAACCCAAAAAATATAAAAATGTATAGTCATGCAGACAGAGTTGCAACTATTTTTATGTTATTCTTTATTTGGTATGTAGTTTAAGGTAATTGGTTCAGCATGTGCTGGATAAGAACGAGACTCCCCCAGCGCCGATTTTCAGCCAAACCCTCCTCAGTGAGTCATACGTGTCACTGACTATCCAGTAGAAACGAAATAACAATAGTACATTGTTACACGAGTGGTGAAAGTGACTTATTTAGTCCCGAGACGGGCTTTGGCGCCCGAGCGTAGCGAGGGCGCTAATAGTTCGAGGGACAAAATAAGTCTTTCATCCGAGGTAAACACTGTGCTTTTCATTACGAATACAAGGACACAGACATTGGCTAAAGAAATAATACAAGGAAGTATGAACAATACTATACAAGTCGAAAAAAAAAGATCGGATTGCCGCCTATTTTGTTATTTTTTTCGTTGGCCGGCCAACTTCATTATTTAGCCATTATTTTTCATTTTCATCTTTAAATATTTTGCCCAAATCTATGTTATTTTAAAGAAATTGTTGACACTAAATTATAATGAAGTCATTTAAAAATATATATTCTTTAATTAATACTTAATTTTATGTTATTTCAATTTTACATCGTGCTGTAATTGAGTGACTGTAGAAAAAGTTTGAACATGGTTCCATAGAAATGTGAAAATGGAACTAGTTTTTTTTATAATTTGACAGCTGTCAGTTGAAAGCGATTCTCCCGGGCCGGAAAAGTATTACTTTCAACCCGCTCCTCAGGCAACTTCAGACCTACTTTCAGAGTATGAGTAATGAAAAATATATATAATTAACTAGCTGACCCGACGGAGGTTGTCCTGGCTAAAATTTTGTAAAAAAAAATATAAGTGGCCCCCCTATTTACTTAAATAGGCACCAACTCCAAATTAAATAAATTATGTGGTCTCTAGTTATTTCTAGCTTATTAATTAATCTAGGTTTTTTCGAAGTCGGTAATTTTTTTTTATTAAAATTTTTCGTGTAACCAGCAGTAGGCAAACAGGCGTGTGACCCGCCTGATGTTAAGCACCTTAGTCTATAGATGCTTGCAATACCAAAGGCATTGCTCGCATGTTTCTGAACTGAAGGGGAATGGGATTGGGGCCTCCTTCTGACACGCGGATTGGGCGGGTCGTCGGATCGAAAGGTTTATTTTAGAATTATTTTAATCTATACAAATAAATAAAATTGGAGTGTCTGTTTGTAATATCAAAATAACACCTTTGCACTAAATGAATATGAAAGTACATACGACACATATAACAAAAACGCGATATTTTTTTTTGTCTGTCTGTCTGTCTGTGTGTTTGTTCGGGGTAATCTCCGAAACGGCTGGACCGATTTTGACGGGACTTTCACTGGTAGATAGCTGATGTTATGAGCAGTAACTTAGGCTACTTTTATTTTAGAAAAACAACATTTTAAAAAATTGGTTCTGTCGCGCGGGCTCAGAACGCGGGAGCAGGCTGTTAAATTCCACGCGGACGAAGTCGCGGGCTCAGCTAGTTGTATACTATTTTTTTATGACCAACCTTAGTGAAACTCGAATAACTGATTGTAGAAAATTTATACGCTGTTAGCCGCTGCGGTTTGTGGGATCTGTAAATAAATTGTGAACTATTAGAATCAATGTCCAGCTCGAATCGATAGGAAAATAACGCGCTTACCTTATCATAATAGTCAAAATGGTGTTTCTTGATTTTTTGTCCATTTCATACCACTTGCTCAGGAATGCTGCGTCGCCAATCCTCAAGCTCTGAAATAATAAGTTACGAATTAAGTTACACAAGTGTAGTTTATACACAATGGCGGTATAAACTACACAATAAGGTCTATTTTCCCGTGTAATACAACACTAGTATTATTTCATATTAAGTTAAGTAACAGATATCAGATACCTCTCTGATAATGTTTTCACCAAAAACGCTCATCATAAGGATTTGTAAGAGCACAGAGACCAGGAACAGGACACATCCTGGAGTTTGCTCCCAGCTTCCAGTCTGTTTTTGAAACAAAATAAAAATAAATACTGATTAAATAGTAACTAACAGAAATAATAAATAAATATCGCCAGACCAATCCACCAACTGTACCTAACTATATAGGGTCCAACACTGAGCAACTCTTGCACTACGGGTACAGTATAATGGACTGGGGCTATCCAAGTGATACTTAGAACAGCAATGCTATTATAAAACTACAAAATCATTATCCAACGTCAAATGTAAAATATCAACAAAATAATTAAAAGCCACCGCGGAGAACATCTCTAGTATCTCACGCATGAGATATGGGTGTGTCGTTTTAGAAAAGCACGGCTGGGAAAATTTCAGGAAAAGATTCGTTTAAATCGTTCTAGAAAATAATCGAACCCGCAACCACGCGGAGCAATGAGCCGAGCGGCCGGTGCTCTAACCGCTACGCCTTTTTTTACGTTGGAAAACCCTTTATGGGTCCCCTTCCGCCGCGTGGGAGGCGGGGTATGTGGGAGTCCCTGCACCGAAAGGGTAGGCAAGTATACCCACTAAAAACCAACGGTGCATTATCCTCCGCCATGTAACAAGGCGCCACGGGTCCACGTTGACATGAACTCAAACTCAAAATTATTTTTATTAATGTGAGCTAACAAAGCATTTATGAATAGTCTTAGCTACCACCGGTTCGGAATGCTGCTTCCACTGAGAAGATCCGGCAGGAGACTCAATGGTTACTCTTTTCATTGAGTAAAATATGGTGTACATTCGCAGGAATAGCAACAGAATGTGAGCAGGCAACACCACTAAATAAGTAAATAGTAATCAAAGCTCACTCAGATTTAGGTATTTAAATTAAAAAACTGGTTTAGTGTGATGTGCGTTACTCACACTTTACATTCCTACATTTCAATCTTCTATACAAATAAATAAAATTGGAGTGTCTGTTTGTAATATCAAAATAACACCTTTTTACTAAATGCATATGAAGGTACATACGACAACTATAACATAAACGCGATTTAAAAAAAAATTGTCTGTCTGTCTGTCTGTGTGTTTGTTCCGGGTAATCTCCGAAACGGCTGGCCCGATTTTGACGGGACTTTCACTGGCAGATAGCTGATGTTTTAAGGAGTAACTTAGGCTACTTTAATTTTAGAAAAACAATTAGGATTCCGCGTACAAAAATAAAAACACATGAAATCAAAGAGTATCTCCGAAACGGCTGGACCGATTTTGACGGGACTTTCACTGGTAGGTAGCTGATGTTAAAAGCAGTAACTTAGGCTACTATTATTTTAGAAAAATACAATTTAAAAAATGGGTCCTGTCGCGCGGGCTCAGATCGCGGGAGCGGGCTTTTTTGTTAAGTTAAATTCCACGCGGACGAAGTCGCGTGCTCAGCTAGTTACAAATAAAAAAACATGCGTCGTCTAACCACTAGCGCCTAGTGGCCGGCCTGCATACCTAGTTAGTTAGTATTACTATTCTTGTAGACACGTGAGTGTCTAGTTCCCGAGAAATTGTACAGAAAAGAGAAGCTCCAAGCGGTTTATCCCCCAAAAAACATCTTCGAATACATTCACAATTCGCGTCGTCGGTTTCAATCCCGTTTATCGGTCAACTAACACACATAAATATAAAAATGTTTCCTTTGAATCTCAGAATGGACAAAGAATCTCTGTCGAGGAGATCTTGTGTAAATAATATTCGTGGGATCAATGAATTCCGAGTATCCGTGTAGGGGAAGTAAATCTAAAAGAAATATAAACAGAGCTCACTAAGATAGGTAAATATTTGAAAAAAATAACGTCAAATAATGATTTATTTCAATCACATAATTGTAAATAACCACTAGAATATTTTTTCACGTTCAAAGTATATGAAACGACACGAACTTAATACTGCAACACTTGTATTCATTTATGTAGTTTTCTCTATTTCTTGACAGCTCAAAATACAGGCACAGCCACATAAATCTATACAAGTGTTGTGTCAGTGTAAACAAGGGTTAGACAAACTTCGTTACGACGTCCGCTTACGAATAGGTGCGAGCGTAGGCCGCTCGGCTAACTGCACCGAGTGGTTGCGGGCTCGATTCCCGTCGAGACAAATTTAGCAGACGGCCTATTCGTTATTTAATTGGGTCTGGGTGTCACTGCGATCGCTCATGGCCCATTATACGCTACATATATAGCAAGCGTTGCTCAGTTTGGGACCATACAGTTGGTGTGTTAGTTTGTCTGGCGATTTCTATATATTTCATTAAATTCAACCCACCGTTATATTGAAACCAAGAGCGCATATTTCCACTGAACCCACTAGCACATTAAAAAGGTTGGGCGCCGTAAAAATGTCCTCCAAATCCTCACCGAGCCTGAAATTGTTTACAGAAATAATACTATAATTTCTATCTCTTCCGCGTTCTTTCTAATTAAATCAGATAATTAATGCCTCACGACTGGGCGAAGGCTCCTCTTTGAATTTATTACATAAACGTGGGTATTTGCCAATTAGATACTGCGTTTTCACGTCCTAAATCAGTGACGATAAGACGTGAGAACATTTTCAACATAATATTCACATATTGTACAATTACTGTACTGTTAACTTATATTTTTTATGATTTTTTACAGGCTGTTATTTGACTAGAAAAAAAACAGTTTTTATACCATGCCTTTTTGTTTTAAATCACTGAACGCATAGAAGAATAACAACTTACTTCAATACATATTGATGGCTCCTTATGATTTCTCCTAAACGGTCACCACTAGATATTTCCAGGTGTTCTATCATGTCACTGATAACTGAGAAATTTCCGCATATGTGGGTTGTTAAAACAAAATATAATCCATCCACCGTTGTATAGTATAGTACACAGATAAAACCTGGAATAAAATAACATTTACTTAAATAACACTTTGCTAAAGGAAGAACACTTCTAGCAAATTAGTTCACTTGATGGTGGTAGATGTAAGCTTTAGCCAAATGACTACTGCTCATTTTACGGACAGGCTTAACTAGGGTAGCACCCCCCTTTCACGGAAAACGGGCATAAAGTAGCTACCTATAGCTGCGTTTCGTACCCTACCACTCCTTCTATCCCATAACCCTTCAGGTCGGCAACGTGCGAGCAATGCCTTTAGTACTGTAAGCATCTATAGGCTACTTAACACAAGGCGGGTGTAAGCTTGTCAACTATGATGAGAGCTATTAATTCCAGCATCGAGCTATGTTAAAACATAAACGATGCCTTGGATTAAAATAGTTAGCGTGAGTGAGTTAGCAAATGTTCTTTTTTCCGTCGAATTGAGTACTACTCAGATTATTTTTTTAATCATACTGGTATTAATGTCCGTTTGATATTGTACATCTTTGTTTGTTAGAACATACTTTCCGCACAAAACTGACGTCACAAAGTACTTATTTTGCTGCAGTGAAAAGTGGGCAAGAAAACGAATAATAGGCAAAACGATTTGATAGTTCGGATATTAGAGATTAGGGTGACTAATAAACTTACCACACATAATAGAATGGACATACACCACCGTCCACGGAATCCAGGACTCAGTAGAGAAAGGCAGCAACACAGCATACGGAAGCTTATAGACTACTTCGTTCTTCGTGATGTAATGATACAAAATGATTATCAGCGTCGAGAAATTATACACAGAAATCAGCACAATGTTTAAAATAAAGAGGTATTTAATTAAAAAGTTTACAAGCACGAGATTTTGCCGTATGAGAAGCGTTTTTCTGGAATCCTTTAATATATCTTGATAGAGTTTACCGAGACATTCGGTCAGCTTGAATATTTTTCTCCTTTTCATCGTAATAGCAATGATTTTCAATACCGATAACACTCCAATACAAATGCACGGGGCCAACTGAGTCAATTCAAGCAAATTCTCCGAAGATATTTTTGACCCAAAGAATGATGACTCTGATATGATCATAATTATGATGGTTAATAATAAGATATAGAATCTGATGTGGACTTTTGGATCGCCGTACGGGATCCCCATAAGCCATAAATTGCTTTTTATTTGTTTCAGCAGATCTTCGTACACGGGTATATCCATATTGCTAAAGGTGAGTTCTTTCTATTGCGACTGTCCTCTAGTATTTGAGTTTATAAAACCAAATATTGTGACGAGTGGTGACGAATAAGCGATGTCTTAGGGCTGTCAGTAGGTACATAAAACAGTTTATTATAGTTTATGACTATATTTTATTTATTTATTTATTTATGATCAGGCATCGCAGGCCCATAGATACATACCTTATAAACTAACATACATATGACTAAAAACTAAACTAAACTGTAGGTGGTGACGGCGGCAATCTCCCCCGAAAGCGCCTGTACTTCACACCCTTCGGCCAGTAGTCTTCCTGCATGAAAGTTGACAGCCTGTCTGACGGGAATCTAACCACAAACGCCTTGAAACTGGCGTTGTGACTAGAGTCCAACGGCTGAACTCTCATCTCTCAATGAGACATTGCTCTTTATTATGATGTACTCAGCAATGTCCCCCGCCTTGCTGGTGTAGTGGAGGCGGGACAGGTAGACTAGGGTGGTCGGCACTGCTGCACGCAACAGGACGTCGGACTCTGTTGCCGCCGTATATGTGTAAAATGTATGGTTAAAGGTGGTAGAGCAAAGCTGTAGCCAATTGCCTACATCTCATATACTTACGGGCTCGATGGGGGTAGTACCACCCTCTCACAGAAGGTCGGTGTCCTTCTATGAGTGAGTAAGCCGGAAGCGCAATTCCTCCTCCCTTCCCCGTCCTCCGTCCCACTCCCCTACAGGTGGGCATCGTACGAGGCATGCCTTTGGTATAGCCAAGCATCTATAGGCTATAGAAACAGCATAACATTAGGCGGGTCGCATGCTTATTAGCCGACTTTGTTTTACGTAAAAAAATTGACGCATAACGTTCGTATAGTATATACAAATCCATGATAAAATAATATTCCGTGCTAACTCTTATTATGATTAGATAGATACCTAACTAATACTGGTTAGTATAGTAACATATTTTACTTATTTTACATGTGGATTACGGCCTGAATCCCCCTCGTAGTGAGGGGAGGCTCGTGCCCAGGAGTGGGACGTCAAAAAGGGCTAAATTATTATTAATTATTATATTACATGTAGTAATTAAAAATAAATATTAATTGAATATTACTTAAACTAGTTTACAAAATCTCACCAACCCTAGATTAAATAAAGCCCCTGAATCAAATAGAGTATTCACTTTATTGTTTCTTTAATGTGACAGGACAAACGTCGAAATAAATCAACACCTATTTTCTATAATATCCATCATCGGAAATTCCTTTTGAAAGCCCTTTTAAATATCAATCACGTCAGAAAGAAAATCATGGAAAACACTGGTTAGAAATATTATTCTTTGATAATACTAGCTAACGCAAAGCTGACAATTCATTAATGTATTTCATTATTTTATAAAGTAATGGTCCATATTTATTTAAATTCACTGTGTTTACTGTTATATAATATGCTTTTTGCTTTTTCGTAAGAAAATAAAACCATAAACTTTTAAACTCTATCATTTTTAGAATATGACTACGAGCTTTTAAAACTAAAAGTGGAACATTATTTAAGGTAAAGGTACATGTTTTAAATATTAGGTATCATTTTTATAGTTCATATACTAATTGAAATGGTACTCACCATCATAATAACCCTCGACGGTCTATTCCCGGTCCTCATCACGAAAATCAGCAAGCAATTCTTAATCTTCATTTCATCCTGTTCGGTACTCCTCAACTTGATATATCCGCGATGCGAAATAATAAATCATAATGTTTTTTCCATTCATTGGACCACTCAGAGCTCGCTGAATATGGCAGACCAATCAGCATTTCCTTCACCCTGACAAGCGCAAATTACCTTACATCACGCGTTCTATCCAGAATAAATGTTTTCCTAGAAATTATTCTTATTTACTTTTCATTTGCCCTTTCGATGTTAGTACTCTTGTAATCAAGTTATTTATTTTTCTGTGGACAGGTCTAGTCTTAGGTATGAAAAATAAATGTCTGTTTTTTTGCCTTTAATGCTCGACACCTATTAGTTGAATTATTTGTAATTCAAGTTATTCCGGACAGGGTGTTATTACAACGCCAATCTGATCCCACTGTATGTTTCACAGAACTACCGCCAATAATAGTTATACCAAAATTAAACTACAATAGTCATCTACTATATAAAAATAAGTCGGGTTTTCCTTCCTGACGCTATAACTCCAGAACGCACCAACCGATTTCCACGGTTTTGCATTCGTTGGAAAGGTCTCGGGCTCCGTGAGGTTTATAGCAAAGAAAATTCAGGAAAATTTTTAACAGAACGCGGACGGAGTCGCGGGGCACAGCTAGTATCATATACAAAACATATAGTAATTAAAGGTTGTCAAAGTTTGGTTACAAAATATACTAAATACTTTTTGCTGAAGATGCTTACATGGTGTCAGATTAGTTTCTTGCCGGATCTCCTCAATAGCGGTCGCGTTCCGAACCGGTTCTAGACTTAAAGAAAGTATGCAAAAATGTCAATATGTAAGTGTCCCCGTAGGCTTAAAAAATAAACAATTTGACATTAACTTTAATATATCAAAATAAAATTATCCCCTGTATCTTTTGCCAACCATTTTCGGTTAAATATGAAAATAAAAGAAGATAGGACTTACTGAGACAAAAAAATGGTAAAATATTTTGTGTTCCTTTATAGTTTTAGCATATCGCCGATAAATAAATTTCTAAATTTAAATTTAGATCTTATAAATTTACTCAATCAACTAACTAAAATTGTTTCAAGATCAACAAATATCCAATGTCAGTCACAGTTAATCAAGAAACCGCTAACTAGTGACTCTACAATGGAGTTTCACGAAGTTGGGAACGAAATGGTTTTGACATTTCAGCCGAAGGTACCTGCCACGAAAACTTACTGTCAAACTACTAGAAATGATCGATTTGAATATTCCAAAGTTATTAAGTAACGATAGCCAATGGCAGGACATTCACATTTGAGCAAGGGACGCCAGTTTTGACTCTACAAACATGTAGAGTTAGAACCGGCAACCCACAACGGACTTGGTTTACGTGCATGCTACCACTAGGCTATACCATTTTGAACTCTATATTGAACTAGCTTTTCCCGCAGCTTCGCTAGCGTCGATTTATTAACTAGATGTTGATAACAGCGCCACCTATAGGGTCCAACTATAACTAATAACTACCTAGATGACCCCATAACTACAACTACTACCTTGCCGTTTAGGACGAGAAGAATTACGAGCGTATGCATATCGTAAATTTATATATCGTATAATGATATATCTTTTAAATTGACAGGGCTACTTGTAATTTAACGTGTTACTTACAAGATGTGATAGAGATAGATTTAAAATGCAACAAATCTGAACACCCCTGTATGTTGCGCGAAATTTTGTACTTTTTGATATACTTATTTCCGGATATTTTTTGTGAGGTACATCATCTTTAGCACTTACTAAAGCGCCATGCAAAATATTATGTTAAATTAAGGCCTTATATACTAAAACACAATACTCAGAATCTACTACCAGTACCGGTTTTCAGCGGTTGATAATCTGGCAAAAACTCCAAGGTTTCGTTTTCTGTTATCTATAAATGGCAGAGAAGAAAAACTTACGCAGTACCTGCGATTTCTTATTAGATTTCTCTATTCAGAACGAGGTAGGGAATATTATAATATAGGAAGATATCTACTATATAAAAATAAGTCGGGTTTTCCTTCCTGACGCTATAACTACAGAACGCACCAACCGATTTCCACGGTTTTGCATTCGTTGGAAAGGTCTCGGGCTCCGTGAGGTTTATAGCAAAGAAAATTCAGGAAAAATTTCAACAGAACGCGGACGGAGTCGCGGGGCACAGCTAGTTAACCAATAAAATCATATGTCTAAACAATACCTACAACTACAAGGTATTAGATATACTTAATGGAATACTCAGTGTAATGTATGAGAGCGAACGACTGCATTGCAGGAAATATTGTTCGGAACCGGCTCAGGTGGCGAGCCCGCAAGCCTGAATAATGACACCTATAAAGAAACCAGTCTGGACTGACCTATCGGATTCTCATTGGCCTTTTTTACGTCAGATCTTTCGTTTTGTATGTAGATTGAAACTAAGATGTATGGATAAATGAAGAAATATAATAGATAATAAGTAAATATCTAGCAAACATATGTTTTTTTTATTGGGAGTTCTTGTAATAATTGCCATTCTACTATTAAAATGTTTCCCATAGGAGTTCTGAGTTAGAGGAGTAGGTAAACTTAGTAAAAGTTTGTTGGTGAAACATCTTTGATATTGAAAAAGTAATGTAGGTTGGTATAGATTGTGTGTTGTAAGTAATAAAATACCAGGTATATAATCACTTAAATATTATAATTTTTGACTTTTTTCAAATGACAATATACAAAATATAAATAATTTAGGAAGAAATAAGCTGAATGCTTTATACATTTCTCATTATTTCATCGACGTAGCTGTTTTGCAAGATTATTAATAAGCCCTCAATAAGAATTTTAGTGCTTTTTTAGCTTCTACGTACCTCTTCTCTGTTTGTAATCTCCTATCCCTGTTGCCGCATTCTACGTTAGCTGGCCAATCACAAACTTCAAGGCGAGGATTGTAAAGAAGGCCAGATGGGCAAGATACAGCGAATGGAAGTCCGAACGCGCACTTGTAAAACTGATCGCAATTTTCATGAGAAACCAATAGAATATTGGAGCTAAAATCAGCGCAGACAGCTGCAGCTTGAACGCCATAGTCTATTTCCTCAACTTTATTTTCATCTATTTCCTTTTCTTCATTTTCATCGACATTATCTTCTTTTGGCAAAAGAGATCGGTCACCGCATTCAACGTTTTGTGGCCAATCACAATACTTCTTACTCGGATTGTATAATAAATTCCCTGGGCATAGGAGGGCGAGCGGGAGACCTTCTGAACACTTATAGAATTTATTGCATATTTCATGAGCAACTAATACACCATCAGAGCCTTGAACAGCGCAAATTTCTGGAGCTTTGCTGGGATCATCGTTTATTTCTTGTTCTGGAACTTCAACATCATTACCTCCATCTTCTTGTCCATTTCCACCATCTACAGCGCTGTCATCTTCCTTTTCAGGAATTACCCTGTTTCCACAATCAACTTCATGCGCCCAATCACAATATTTCTTGCTAGGGTTATACAAAAGATTTAATGGGCATGACAAAGCAACGGGACGACCTTCCAAGCATTTGTAAAATTGATTGCAGTTCTCATGTGCAATTAATACACCATCAGAGCCTTGAGCAGCACAAGTTTCTGGAGCTTTGCTAGGATCATCGTTAATTTCTTGTTCTGGAACTTCAACATCATTACCTCCATCTTCTTGTCCATTTCCACCATCAACAGCGCTGTCATCTTCCTTTTCAGGAATTACCCTGTTTCCACAATCAACTTCATGCGCCCAATCACAATATTTCTTGCTAGGGTTATACAAAAGATTTAATGGGCATGACAAAGCAACGGGACGACCTTCTAAGCATTTGTAAAATTGATTGCAGTTCTCATGTGCAATTAATATGCCATCAGAGTCTTCAGCTGCGCAGATGGCGGGTGCTTCACTGGGATCAGCGTTTTCATTGTCTTCTACTTCACTGTCTTCAGCTTCATTTTCGTTATTGTTATTACTGCCGGAATCGTTAACGGAATCGCTGTCAGGAATGAGCCTATTTTCACAATCAACATTTTGTGTCCAGTCGCAGTATTCTTTTTCAGGGTTGTACAATAGATTAACGGGACAGTTCAAAGCTACAGGGGCACCTTGTGAGCATTTATAAAATTGATTACAATTTTCATGAGCAACTAATATACCTTCAGAGTTTTCATCTGCACAAATGGACGGTGCCTTACTGGGATCGTTGTTAATGCTACTTTCAACCTCTCTGATATGTCTCTTCAATTCATTTTCCTCTACATCATTATTGGTGTCCTCATTTTCAGGAATGATTCTGCTCTCACAATCCACATTTACTGGCCAATCACAATATTTCTTGAGAGGATTGTACAAAAGATTAAGCGGACATTTCAAAGCCACTGGAAGACCCTGCGAGCATTTATAGAACTGGTTGCAGTTTTCGTGAGCTACCAATACACTTTCTGAATCTTCAGCCTTGCAAATGGCAGGGGCTTCGCTGGGATCATCATTAATAGTAATATTTTCATCACTATCAATATCTACCTCTTCAGTTTCATTACCGCCGTTATCATCGCTGTCGTTCCCACTGTCATCAGTCTCAGAAATGACTCTATTACCGCAGACTACTTTTTCTGGCCAGTCGCACTGCTCTTGACCCGGATTATACAGAAGGTTCAATGGGCAGCTCAGTGCTACTGGTTTACCATAAGAGCACTTGTAGAATTTGTTACAAATTTCATGGGCAACTAAAACTCCATTGGACTTCGGGGCGGCGCAGATTTTTGGCGCCAGGCTAGGATCACTCACATCTAGTTCTTCAGTATTTTCAGGGTACTTATTGATGTTGTCCTGATGTTTGTCCCCGCAATCGGTGTTTTGAGGCCAGTCACAGATTTCGCGGTTAGAATCAAAATAAAGTCCAGCAGGACAAATTCTAGTGATAAGTGTGCCACCTAAGCATTGATAGAATTGCTTGCAGTCCTCGTGTGGAAGTAGTTTTTCAATGGAATAGTCTCTTGGGCATCCATTTTTATTGTTTTCTATTATGCCTCCATGAACCAGTGCCAAGACACTGAGTAGAATGATTTCTGAAATAGAAATATTTGTGAAAATAAATAGTAAATACATATATTTTTTAGTGTTGAATTTTATTATGTTCTAGATTTCTGCAGTAGCATTAGTTAGAATTTCTAAGCAAGTTTTTTTCTAGGCAGCTAAATTGTTCAACACGACTGATAAAAGGGCAAACAATACAAAAATAAGTTTAACATTACAGGTACACAATAAATAAAATTAAATTAAATGTTATATAATTAAATACCTTTCATATTAATGAAGTCCTTATTACTTCTTGTTACGCTGTTACTTGTACAAGGAAACAATGCATTAAAACTGATAACGTACCGTAAATCGCGCATTATTTATACTTAACTTCTTATTTTAACTACAAAATAGATAATCAGAGTGATAGCTGGAACTCTGATTGATAATTTTTTTAAATAGAATTTTCACTTTCGATGAACAACGCCGACAGCGATAAGGATCGAGAAATTAAATCCTTCAACTAACTGCTGCGGAACAATCGCGTATTATCCGCAGTGATCTCTTTTCCAAAATAAAAACAAACCTATACACTTCTGCACTGGGCACATATTCAAAAAAATCACAAGTATGTTTAACCTTGGAAAAACCACAAATTCGCAGATTTATTTGTCTTTTATTGAATATCCTTACTAATATTATAAATGCGAAAGTAACTCTGTCTGTCTGTCTGTCGCTCTTTCACGCCAAAACTACAGAACCGATTTCAATGAAATTTGTACACAGATAGTCTAGAGCCTTAGAAAGGACATAGGCTACTTTTTAATGCGAAAAAAGAGTTTTAAGGGGTTGAAAGGAAAAGATGTATGGAAGTATCGTCATTTTTAGAGCTAGAAGCTTGAAACTTATTTTTTTGGCTGTTGATTCGATATAAATAAATATGACATTCAAAGTTTGTAAAAGTTTTACCCTCAAGGGTGTAAAATAACAATAGGGAATAGGGGATGAAAGTTTGTTTGGAAATATAGCTCTTTATAGTGAAACACTGCAAATAGCTCATTAAAGTATTTATACGTATGTGTCTTATTTGTAAAAGAATTAGCCTAAATAATTAAAAATGCTACCCAAAGACACTAATCCACGCGGACGAAGTCGCGGGCATAGCTAGTTTATTTATACATTTCACGAAGAACGCCTAACAAGTGATAATCATATGGTCATTATGATTCGGACATAGATTTTGATAAAGCCAGAGGTGCGAGCCGGGGCTTGCACGTTGGACCTGGTGCCCGCAAGACGCGTGCTTAACCAATCGGCTATCATTGCACATTTGTAACCTATGAACAAGCATTGGGCTGCGTATACTTTGACGCAGTAATTTCACTGACATGTATACCTATGTCCTGCTCGTTGTAGTAAAGATTCTGCACCACGCGTGCAAACATAATGATTATTAAAAGTGACACTGGCATTTGTCCAGTAGGAAAAATTGAGTTCTATCTGTGTCAATTAGCTGTGTTGCAACGTACACTTGTGACCAATGTCGCCGTCAACATGACTCCCCGGCAATTCTGTCCTATACTGTGCTGCTTCGTCTGCATGTTCGTATACGCCTAGCCTTATCTGCGGGAATGCATTGAGCGCGGATTATTTGTGCGAATATTCCGCAACAGTTGGTTATAGGCTTCTGAGTGCGACGTATTGTTCTAAATCACAATGCGTTTATTGTGGAAAATATAATAACGTTTACTAGACGCTTCATATAAATGTGGCCTTATATGAGGTTTCCAATTCGGAATGGAGTGGGATTGATGTAAGTCCACTCTTAATACAGTCAACATCAAACTTAGCTTGGTTTCTGACGTGTCCAAAGAATCACATTATTAAATAATGGATGACAGTGCGCCTCTAGGAAGATCTCTAAAGTCAAACACAATACTTCGTATAATGCGTGAGTATACTTTAGAAAAAATATTGTGTCATTATTGTACCATGATTGAAACCGATAATAGTTGAACAAGTTAAGTACCTACTTATACATTTTAATCTCAAGCACAAATAGTTTATTAAGTTAAGGCCTACGGGAACAACGAATTATCATTTCTATATTTTCCTTAATCCTACAGCCAGATCGGAAAGCGACCTCGACTTAAAAAAATATTTACACCTTATTTTAATGTATGTGAGAATTTGCATGTATCTAAGTAATATACTATTAGTAATATACTCATGTACTCCACGAGATAGTATTAAGTCAGTATCAGTAAAGTAACCGTATCAGTCTTCTTGGTACCGGCAACCATCGTTACAAAGAAAAATCACTAAAATCTAAGCAAAATAGATTGAACGCCGATAGCATCACACCAATCAAATGCATAAAACCATAGATAATAATTGAATAAAATTAAAATAATAATGTATTGCACTGATAAAAACAGCGGTTAAATGAAAAGGAACTTTAAAGACATCCAGATTATGCCGTATCAATAGTTTTAGAAAGATAGGCATCTGATAAAGATCAACGTAGTTTCCAATCATGATAAACGGCGTGAACTCGTGACTTGGGATCACGCTATATTTTCAGGGTTGTCAGGATTTGTTAAGTTACAATAGACTTACAATACAAACAAACAAACAACAAACAAACAAACAAGAACAAGTAAACAGCAGCAGTGATAGCCGATTGGTTAAAGCATGCGTCTTGCGGGCACCAGGTCTTGGGTTCAAATCCCGGCTCGCACCTCTGGATTTTTCGAAATCTATGTGCGATTCATAATTTCTATATGATTTCTACTTGCTTACGGTGAAGGAAAACATCGTGAGGAAATCTGCATGTCTTAGAAGGTCTAATCAATTTTCGAAAGACATGTGAAATCCGCCAACCCGCACTGGGCCAGCGTGGTGGATTATGGCCTGAATCCCCCTCATGTTGAGGGGAGGCCCGTGCCCAGCAGTGGGACGTCAAAAGGGGCTAAATTATTATTATTTTTATAGACTTACAATATTTCATGGGTAATGCTTTGGAGTAGATACATACATGTATATCACGATTAACATACGACTAACACAGCAAATATAATAATGAAGTAAGTTATTCTTTACGACTCCACGGCACGATTACGGCTATGTTTATTAAGGTAATCAAACAATGTTTGCAGCACATTGCAACACAATTCTAGCACATTCTGGTACAAGCTTCAGATTTTCGATAAAACAAAATGGCCATGCTGGTGCAAAAATGGTTTTTATCTGATAGCCGCTTGGTTTTTTGAGGTCGAGAGTCGCGATTTGCGGCACAACGCAGCACAAGTCAGCCCAAAGCTTAGTTTTATTCAAAATAAAAATGGCCATGCTAACTTCTCGGACATCTTGAGATTAATATATTAATACGGGCTATAATAAGATGTTATCTGGCTAATTTTAAAGAAAGAGTGAATTGGAAAATTTTTCAATTTCCACAAGACGTATTACCGTCAGGCGGCAGCACCCTAAGCCGCTGAAGAATTACATCTCACATATTGTAACAAAAGGCGTGGATTCAGATCCATATGTTTACTCAGTCGATTAAATCCGTGCCATTACTCCGCCTGAACTTTGCATATGCTGCGTTTTATTAGAATACTGTGTGCTCGTAAATCATTGCGTCTGTCGGAAATCGTAAGCGTAAAATGAAATCCCTTCAGTGCTTTTGTTGCTGAATTTCTTCTAATCAACCATTGTGGGTTAAGAATGTATGGATTGTTTCAAAGTTGAAATGTATGTTGGTCTATACAAGGTGACACATAATGGGTATACTTTTTTTTTCAAAACTTAACTTTGTAATTCTAAAACCATCAGCTTTGGAGGGAACTTGAAAAACAAAAAGTGTTATAGGAATACAGCTGTTGACCGATTTCGCAAGTCTACTAAACCTTTAGTACTTCAACTGTCCCACAAAGCCGATAGTTTGAGATTTACAAAGTTAAGTTGCAAAAAAAATAGTATACCCTTTTTGTTTCACCTAGTATATAGCAGTTTTTGTTGATTTTATTACATTGGAGAAAACTTTTTCTTGGACAGAGATATATATTTCTCTTTGGAAAGTATTTTTGCGTAGGTAGTGCAAATAATCTGACAATTAATATTTCATCCTATTTTAAAAGATTTAAAAATAATATAATTGTATTCGTTTTATGATAGAAATCAATTATTGTAAAAGCAATCACGATTCTACCATATCTATTGTTATCTAAAGTACAAATCCATTTGTTCCAAACAAATATTTGCTAACTTCCTTTGTTTACCTACCATACCCGATACCGTCTACTCCACATAAACAATTGAGATTGAAATTGCTGTCAATAAAAACAATAAATATATTCTCTGGCATATAAAAATAAATATTGATACCTATTTTAAAACGGTATTACGGTGAAGGAAAACATCGTGAGGAAACCTGCATGTCTTAGAAGATCTAACCAATTTTCGAAAGACATGTGAAATCCGCCTACCCGCACTGGGCCAGCGTGGTGGATTATGGCCTGCATCCCCCTCATGTTGAGGGGAGGCCCGTGCCCAGCAGTGGGACGTCAAAAGGGCTAAATTATTATTAATTATTATTTTAAAACTGGTGAGGTAACAATATTATTTTTAACCAGGAAAAAAGAGAAGTTAAATATTCTAAGCTTAGTACCCAGTAGAAAACATTTGACTATCCATCAATCATAGGTATAGTATTGAAATTAATCAGAAATCAAACTCTCTCGATTGCACTACGATTACATTCATTAGGAACTCCTGCTAGGTATTGATTCGACTCTGCCTATGTACAATTAAAAACAAGAGACATCCCTTAGTTTCTCGTAATATCCTACTAATATTATAAATGCGAAAGTTTGTGAGTGTGGATGTATGTATGTATGTATGTTTGTTACTCCTTCACGCAAAAACTGCTGAACAGATTTGGATGAAATTTGGAACACACATAGATTATAACCGGGATTAACATATAGGATACTTTATAACCCGATAATCCCGAAATTTTTGCTAAGTTAAAATACTACGCGGATGAAGTCGCGGGGCACAGCTAGTATGTAATAAAGTCGTCAAAAAAGCGCACGACCCGCCGGATGTTAAGCAGTTACCGTAGCCTATAGATGCTTGTAATATCAATAGCATTGCTCGCACTTTGCCCTCCTGAAGGGGAGTGGGACAGAGGGAGGTGACGGAGGATGGACTTCAGGCTCTCTCACTCGTCGTACGAAACGCAGCTGTAATAGCTACTTTACTCTCATTTCCTGTGAGAGGGTGGTACTACCCGGTACGGTATTGTATTGTATAATAACAACGTAACCACGAAGTGCATACTCCAATTTGGAAGCTGCACTCTTATATGATCCACCATCTAGGATTATATCACCCCGCACGGTGGCTCCTAGAATCTCATTGAGTGTATCAAAGACGCCGGCTTATACCGCGATAATCTGCGGCGCAATATCAAAAGCGTTTGCAGCCGTGTAGGTATTATGCAAATCTGACTCGATAAGGGAGCTGTTCAGTTTGCCCGGACTATGTATAAAATTAAAATATATAACGCTATGTACCTACACCTGAAGCTTTGTCAGCGGCTGGAAATATTGATAATTTGAAAAGCGTCTTAAGGTTTTGTAAATAATGTATTAATTACTTAATCACAGACAGGATGGCACTTCATTCAATCTATTCGTATATAAAGTATTGTGTATAGTTTTTTTCATAGAAGTATGCAAAATAATAATTTATTTGTGTAATTCTTCCACGAATACTTATCACAGATTTTTTTTTTATTTTACACGGGTAAATCATTCGTTCGGTTTAATACCAAATAACGACAACATAATCTTTTTCCGCGAAATATTGAATGCAAGCACAGAGGACCCGCTTTGTGAACGGAAATGAGATACTTAATATCAGATGGATGGTTATCGAGCCCACAAGTGCAGCGGAATGATAATTCAATAGCTATTATCCAGATACTAGCCATTATGTTTCGTATCGCATTACTAGCTGTGCCCCGCGACTTCGTCCCCGTAGTATTTAACTTAACAAAAATGTCGGGATTATCGGGATAAAAAGTATCCTAAATGTTAATCCCGGTTATAAAATATCTGTGTTCCAAATTTCATCCAAATCCGTTCAGTAGTTTTTGCGTGAGAGAGTAACAAACATACATCTACACTCGCAAACTTTCGCATTAATAATATTAGTAGGACTAGTATGGCAGTATTGTTTGTTTATGCAGTTGAATCATCGGCTTTGGATGTGAAATAAATTATTACAAAAATAACTGTACAAGTTATGCTACTGTGACAGATTGGGACGGACGGACGGACGGACGGTCTGGATGATCTTATGAGGGTAGGGAACTACGAAACCCTAAAAAATGTGTATTTGTCATACTTTTATAGCGGCACTGTCAAATTAAAATAATTAACACCAGTTTAAACTTAGATTTTTTGTGTATGTGACTTTAATTGATCTGCGCCTTTACAAATGCTTTACATCCTTTTGTATCTGGAATAAAACATTTAAAACCACTTGGGATTTTAAGGTTTAAAATGATTAAAATGACAGAATTGTAAAAGCTCATCATAAGGTGACGCGAATTCCGATATTATTGAGTGGTTTCCGATACAATATTGGTACTATTGCCACAAGAGCATAAAGGGAACTCGTATAAAATCATGCCATTGTATTTGTGTCTAGACATTTTTTAACAAAACTCGTTCGTGGTACCAGGAAAATCAATGGTCTTAAGTAGGTTTCATTGTCGATAGTAAGAATTTAGTAACAGGCAACCTCAATAAATATAAGTTATAACAGAATTTGACTCCATTTCGAGTATCTCCTATACATCATGTAACCCATTAAGGTTTTCATCGGGACTAGATGGTACGTGCGGAGCGCCAATCTAATCTAACTTAGTACGAAATTGACACCACGCTCCTACAATTTCGCATCAATGTTTAGTTGTAGTGCTTCGGCTAGACGAGGTTAATAGATAATGGTACCTACACATAGGCTGGCTTTAATAAATCGATCTCGAGTCTGGGAGTGATCTTGAGTACGCGTTTGACACGTCTTTTTGTACTGGGATGACATTAGGATGACATTTCCAAGATCGCTCTCAGACTTGAGACCGGTTTATTAATACGGGCCTTAGACACTTTTCGATTCTGCGCTCCAAAACGAAAATTGCAGACGTAGGCCACTCAGCTGCCAAATTAAAGTGGAACTGGGCTGGACACCTCTGCCGCATGCCCGATGACCTATGGACGAAAGTGACCACAGTGTGGGTCCCACACAACACCAGACCACGCGGCAGACCCAAAAGACGATGGCGGGATGAACTCGACTCATACGAAGCACATTGGTCTCAGACCGCAACAGACCGAGACAACTGGAAGAAGGGAGGGGAGGCCTTTGCCCAGCAGTGGGACACTACAGGCTCCTAATAATAATAATAATAATAGACACTTTAATAACGATACACTGAAATGAAATTTTAATATGACTTTCACTCTCTTCTCTGCATATGGAATAGCATTTTATGCTGCTATGCAAAGCCAAGTTAAGAAGTTATTAGAACTCTCAAGTCGTCTGAAACTTGGCTCCCTAAACATTGTTAAAAACTAAGTACTAAATATTATCTCTGAAGTGCAGACTGTAAATTACAAGGTTCAACATCACTTCGAACAAAGACTCTATTGTTATGGAACCACTTTGATCAGTTGCAGTTAGTTTAATAAACATTTTCAAGGTACTAGGTACCATAAATTTAACTTTGTATGATGCTATCAGACTTGGCAGGTTACTATGGTTGTGAACTTGTCGAAACTTGGACCAGAATTCCGTTGTTTGTTAAGTTCGAAAGGTGAAGTGCAAGCATAAAAGCAAAGTTGGCGTGACTTGGCATTCTATAGAGATTATAATTAATTGTTTTAGCAGAGTAATTTGAACATGAATATCAATTTGACAATAATTTTCTATTGATTGTAGAATATAATGCATTCTGTTTGGTCTTAAAGTTCTCGCTTCTTTATAAATCTAGAAATAATATAAAGGTGAGTTTAGCTGGTAGGTGTTATTGTGGAAACACGCATACTTTGGTGACTGCAGTTTCACGTGACATTTTCGTAACTTTCGCGCTGAGTAGCATTTTTTTTTCTTCAAAAAGATTTGACCAAGACATTATTTTAATGAGTTTTAAAGAAATTACTTTTAAATGCTTGCAGCTGTTTGTGTTTAGCTATGAAGTTGAGATACATTTTAAAAAATCTATATAAGTAGTCTTAGAATCAACTTAAAAGTATCATCGTTAATTAATACCATTCGATCCGAACATCAAAAAAAATTCACTCTCCTTTCGCGTGGAAAGCGTTCGTTAAATATTGCGGATGATGATGGTGGTAGGGCAAAGCTGTAGCCAATTGGGCAGTACCACCCTCTATCAGAACATCAGCCTAAAATAGCTATGAAAATTACCCGTCACCCGTGAGCAAGCGCTTGCAACAGTGCCGAAAAGTTGAGAACTCGAAGAAAACTATTTACATGGTAAATATCCTTTTATATATAATAACTAGCTGTGCCCGCGACTTCGTCCGCGTGGAATTTAATTGTCAAAGTTTAATATAAACTTTCATCCTCTATTTCATCCCCTTGGGGGTAGAATTAATCAAAATCCTTTCTTAGCGGATGCCTACGTCATAACATCTACCTGCATGCCAAATTTCAGCCCGATCCGTCCAGTGGTTTGGGGTGTGCGTTGATAGATCACTATGTCAGTCAGTCAGTCAGTCACCTTTGAGTTATATATAGATACTAGTGTTTTATTACCATGGTACTTAAAAATTTCGTAGAATTAAATGTGTTGCGTACGTATGACAGAGCTGGAAACGTATCACGTACCTACTTTTGAATTAAATTTCTGACTTAAGTAGTCACTTTTACATTCGAACAAGTAATGACTACCAAAAACCGCACAATTCTTCTCTAAACACTTGTCGTTGGCAAAATCATCGATAAACGATGGAAGCCATAAATATAAAAATAAAAAAGTAATGACTAGTTTATAGATATGGGCTTCAACCCAACAACGAACCTATTAGTGATCTATAAGGATAAGTGTTACCATAACTATGAATATTACTACAGAGGTATTATGATGATGATGTACGCAGGGCCGGGTCGGACTCAGGTGGGGATCGCGTTACCGAGGCGAGTTATAGCTGTCATAAAAAGGTATTCAGTGCGTATAGTACAGTAGAGGTATGAAAACCTCGACCAGTTTTCAAATTGATTCATTTATCGTGTTGCGAGCACATATTACGTTTTAAAACTATGCCATATAACAGACAGTTGCATAGAAAATGATGTTGTAACTGTTCGACAACATAGTTTAAATTTATTCAGAACAAAGTTGTTTGTTTTTCGTACTTGTCTTATGGTTTGACCTGTCATTAATATTTTTGACATAAGTACGTAGTAATTATAGCCTCTTCGGCTTTTTGTTTATTAAAACTATTGTTATTCCCAGTGTCTGTCAATGTCACATATTACACATGTAACATGGTGACAATCATAAGTTGACAATGTTATTAAAATGTTGACAGCACTGCTTCTTGCACTGGAATGTTGGAATTACTTTTCTTGCACTCGTGCAAGCAAAAGTCGACTCTAAAGTGGTTAACCTTTTAACTCCCCGACTGTACTTACATCGTCGTAACAAGACCGATATTGATTCCTATAAACTTTGTGATAACATCCCCAAGGTAATCGACTTGTTCGTAAGAGGTTTTGGAGCTGTTCTCAGAATCCGAAATAATATGAATATTATGAGATGAAAATATTTTTTCAAGGTTTTTCTGGTACCTAAATTAATAATATATCATTGTTCATGTAAAATTACGCTATAGCTGCCATTTTATATACCAAATTCGGTAAACAACCGTACGACCCGCCAGATGTTAAGCAATTACCGTAGCATATAAATGCTTGCAATACTAAAGGCATTGCTCGAACGTTGCTGACCTGAACGAGAATGGGACAGAAAGAGAGTGTGTTATGCTTCCGACTCTCTCACTTATCGTACGAAAAGCATCCATAAGATTTGTGAAAGGATGGTGCTACCCAGGTCAATCCAGCTCGTATATGAGCTGTTTGAGCCCAATTGGCTAGAGTTTGGCTCTTTTCCGCCGCTAATTAAAATAAAGCGATCATAATGGTCGGCTCGCACCTCTGGATTTTTCGAAATCTATGTGCGATTCATAATTTCTATATGATTATCACTTGCTTACGGTGAAGGAAAACATCGTGAGGAAACCTGCATGTCTTGGAAGGTCTAACCAATTTTCGAAAGACATGTGAAATCCGCCAACCCGCACTGGGCCAGCGTGGTGGATTATGGCCTGAATCCCCCTCATGTTGAGGGGAGGCCCGTGCTCAGCAGTGGGACGTCGAAAGGGCTAAATTATTATATTATTATAATGGTCAAAGCGAGTGGACTGGTCCAGCCAGACCGCTCAACTCAAGTCGACGTTCACCCTTACGCTCTCTCCCATTTCGAGGTGCGTCCGACATACAAATAAAAGCAATAGAAATAGTCATCCCAAAGGAGCCACTTTATCTCGAATCAGAGGCGAATAGCTCGAAAGGCGACAGTTTGTTTAATAGCGTAGCTTATGTAACTGCCTGTAGCTTGCCGTTGCTAAATGTAAAATCGAATGCACTAGCGTTTTGTTCCGCAGATTGTAAATCGGGGTCGACATTTTAGTTCCGAGGCGGTGGGTGCTTATTGGTGCGATTTTATATGTTTATTTTCTGGGAATTGAATACAAGAAGCGAGGAGATTGAAAAAGAGAGGACACGTTGAATAGAGAGAAGTAAAACTGAAGATATATTTAATGAGATTCCGATGTATATCCTAGACTCTTGACTATTTCTTTATTTTTAAGGCATCAATAGCCTAGTGGTTAGATGGGCCGGCCTCGTAGCTGTGCGGTTCCGGGTACGATCCCCATACTATTGACGTGAGTTCACTACACACTAGCATTAGCTTAGCTGGAGGTGTTATCGGGACTACTAGTAATGTAATAAACTCGCAATGCTATAAATCTTTAGAAAAAAAATACGGTCAATATAGGGACTATTAGGGACCGCCTCACAATCCTGCCCCAGTTACTCCTGTAAGCCAGGATCAACAATGGCCCAGCCGGTACTCGTAGTCGATCCGGTCCCAGTAGACCTGGAGATTCAGAGACGCGCGGCAATGTTCCTATAACGGTGAGACCATCTAACATCTGTTATTTACGAAGATCTACTGACTGAATGCCAGTTAAATTATCTTTAATACTGTGTTAACGAATTAGGTACGTTACGTCACTGTACTTAACGTAGGTATTAGTATTAATACTGTGAACATAATAACGTAGCCTTTACAAAATGAGAAACTAGATTTTCTAATCATATCGGCAATTTACAGCTAAACTTTGTAGACCAAATTTTCAATTTCACAAATTAGATTGTACTGCCGATCGTGTTTGCAGAAGTACTTCACTTCAAACTAAACTGAAATAACACAACATATTATTATAGAATTCAGGTAGGTACTTATGTTTTCGATTATAACTTCTGATACCGCTTTGTAAATGGTAAACCGAACTACCGAACCCGTAGCGCCACGAACATTGTACTAAAATGATCTCTACAATACTTCGCCAAGTTTAATAACGTCAACTTTACTTCGCTAACTATTTATCATATATATAAATACTGTCAATTATTTTGTGCGAGCGGTGAACTTACAAACTTGGAGAAAACTATTTCTAGTGAAATTGTAACTATGTAAAGTTATTTCTATCATCCTTTTTGAGTAAATCAGTAAGATTTCATTAACCTGAAATTATTAAAACTAACTTTGAATTTAATTAACGTTTGTCAATGTCTATTACAATTAAAAAGTCAATATAAGTACTTACCTCGGTAGTTTCAAAAAGTAAGTAGGTAATTTAGAAACGTACCCAACGTAAACACAGCTTTGCTGACTTTCTTAGGTATAAATTTGTACAACAACAATCCTTTATTTTATCCTAATTGTTTTATGTAAAATCACTTGAGATAGAGTTGTATAATTATTTGATGTTACAATAATTTTTTAAATGCTGAACATTTGTGCATAATTCATGGCATGGTATCAGTTTTCGTTACGATGCTTCTTACACCCTGTATCTTCTACTATATAAAAATAAGTCGGGTTTTCCTTCCTGACGCTATAACTCCAGAACGCACGAACCGATTTCCACGGTTTTGCATTCGTTGGAAAGGTCTCGGGCTCCGTGAGGTTTATAGCAAAGAACATTCAGGAAAAATGGTAAGGGTGGTCCACATTCCACGCGGACGGAGTCGCGGGGCACAGCTAGTACGGTATAAATAATGAGCGACTGGTGCAGGAAAACTAAATACTGTACTACTAAATGCCAGCTAGTTGAAAATATCAACATAAATAGAAGACCTGATTAACTACGTTTATATAAGTACTCGTATTCCCTGGTTTTATATACACCCGTATCTTGCAAATGTTTTCTTTTCTAGAACAAAGTCGGCTTGTTGTCGTACGACCTGGGCCCTAACCACGCTAGCTACTCAAATCGTAATAGAAAGGCAAACGCTCGCGATTACGTTTCAAACGCTCCGCTTTTGACGTTTTAATAAATAATAATAATAATAAATATCGCCAGACAGACACACCAACTGTACGGTCCCAAACTAAGCAAAGCTTGTACTATGGGTACCGTACAATGAACTGGGGGCGATCCCAGTGACACCCAGACCAGGGTAAATTACAAAAAGGCCATTTCCGAAATTTGCCCCGGCGGGAATCGAACCCGCGACCACCATGTGCAGTGAGCCGAGCGGCCTACGCTCGAACCACTGCGCCAAGCGGTCGTCAAACTACTGACATTGATATGGTATGGTGTCAGCAAAACGTCAAAAGCGGAGCGTTTGAAACGTAATCGCGAGCGTTTGCCTTTCTATTACGATTTGAGTAGCTAGCGTGGTTAGGGCCCTGGCCTGATGTTAAGCAGTTAACGTAGCCTATAGACGTTTGCGGTACCAAAGGCATTTCTCGCACGTTGCCGACCTAAAGGGGAGTGGGTAAGAAGGAGCGCAAGGGAGGGAGTGGGAGGTTGGGTCTCTGATAAAACGTACATGTCTATTGCATTTTGAACTTATTACATAGTCTTTCAGCGTCTAAATTTACAGTACGTTCTCAACGGTGAAGTTTCGAACTGATCGAAGCAAAACGTGTTCCTAGATGTTCTAACATGTCGAATGCACGAATACTTTGCGCTATATTGGAAGTTCAACTCGAGTCCCGAAAGCAAATACTGAGTACCTACAAAAACTTGGACTAACGTAGGTAATCTGGACACTGAGTAGCGTAGAGTGGCCGTAAGTGAAAATAAATGATGCTAAAAATATCATTAGCGCTATCAAAAAATATCAATAATACTTAGAAACATCTAGAATTACTGACATTTGAGTGCACTGCGTCATGCCATAAACAGGTGACAATTCAAATTTGCTCAGAATAAACATATTTCATAAACATTAGCTATGGTATTATTTAGTAAAACATAAAACTAATAAAAATACATTAATCGAAATATGTAATAGGTAGGACTGAGGAGTAGGAAAATTATTCACTTCCTGTCGTTGCAAAGTGGGAGACAATAATAACTATATAGGCTGGTTGAAATTTTGTTTATGTATAACATAGGTATCAGAATTTGCGCACTGGTTTAAAGGATTAGATACCCTCCGTATTAACATCAAGTAAGCTGTATATAGAGTGACTAGCTGTGCCCGTGATTTCGTCCGCGTGGAATTTGACTTAACAATCATCCCCTATTTTATCCCCTTGGGGGTAGAAATAATCAAAATCCTTTCTTAGCGGATGCCTACGTCATAACATCTACCTGCATGCCAAATTTCAGCCCGATCCGTCCAGTGGTTTGGGCTGTGCGTTGATAGATCACTATGTCAGTCAGTCACCTTTGAGTTAAATATAATTAGATTGGTGCCTACCTACCTATTGTGGTCACTTATCGGTAAATTTAATAATTTTTCATGGGAATAAAATCTTTAAGACTAAGAATCTCCACGTCATTTGCTATCCCAAACAAGGAATTATTTCCCCGCCTAAAGGGAAAAAGAGTGCGAAAACTTTAATTAAACAAGTTCGGTTGGAATTGAGCTCGGGACTTTTGTAAACGGATAATCGAAGGCACCTGAGAATGGATGCGGACCAGAAAGGAGCTGACAGTTCGACAATACTGAAGGTACCGACGAGCACGAGGCGTGATACTGACATCATCGGACGGGTTCCTAAACTCGGATGTACGGAGGAGATGAGTTTTGATAGAATTCTTATAAACTTTTTAATATCTTTGGCAAGCAGACAAACCTTATTTTATTTTTCATGTTTTTTTATATAATGTAAAAATTTCGAATCCTACTAATATTATAAATGCGAAAGTTTGTGAGTGTTTGTTACTCTTTCAGGCAAAAACTAATGAACGGATTAGGATGAAATTTGGAACACAGATAGTTTATAACCGGGATTAACACATAGGATACTTTTCAGCCCGATAATCCCGAAATTTTTGTTAAGTTAAATACTACGCGGACGAAGTCGGTGGGCACAGTTAGTATTATTATACAGAGAAACACGATTAATTGACTGATTGATCTTTCAAAGCACAATCTAGACCTTTGGGATTATAAACGTAAAACTTTTGACTTTAGGCACTTTTTATACCGTAGGCACTCACTAAGGAACTATTTTGGATAATTTCACCCGTAAAGTGGTATAATCTGGGGTATACGGTTGTATGTAAATACGTAAATGTGAAAGAAGTCGCGAGCGTGAACTAGTAAGAAATAATTTGGTGTGTCTAAATTAAATATTTTTAAATCCTAGGTGATTTCCGTAGAACAATTGCATTGAATTCGTCTCTTATTCTCCTTACAAATTAATTTTAACAGCTAAATATAAACAAACAATAACAAAAATAAACCACTTACATTGTAATTTCACTATAACCAAATATAATAGCGGCCATTTAAAAGTAAAACTGTGAAATAAGTGCCGAGTGCACTTAGCTATAAAATAAGTGCGTGTTTGAGTGTAATCTCGAGCGTGAAGTGAAACATCTCATCTGGCTGCTAGCATTCAGGGGCCCAAATCTGTTTACCACTGTCGCTCGACTCGACTCACAGTCGACTCGCAAGACATCAAAACTGACGTATTGCGTATCTGATTACGTCACTTTTGTCAGTTTTCCTATAGAGGAACTGTCAAAACGAAGATATTAATTTACGCGACACGTCAGTTTTGACGTATTGCGACGCGAGTCTGAGTCGATTCGAGCGACAGTGGTACACAGATTTGGGCCCCTGAATGCTAGCAGCCAGATGAGATGTTTCACTTCACGCTCAAGATTACACTTAAACACGCACTTATTTTATAGCTAAGTGCACTCGGCACTTATTTCACAGTTTCACTTTTATCAGTTTTCCTATAGAGGGACTCTCAAAACGAAGATTTTAATTTACGCGACACGTCAGTTTTGACGTATTGCGACGCGAGTCTGAGTCGATTCGAGCGACAGTGGTAAACACAGTTGGGCCCTAGTTCTAGCGCTGAGTGAGTTCTAAAAGACGGTACCTAAGGGCCTTTTTAGACAAGCCGCATCTTATTGCGAGCCGTTTTCAATTTTTTAATATTAGTCAGAGTATTTATTGGTAGAGCCAAGCTCTAGCCAATTGACTACATACAGTTCGTATACAGGATGGCTCGACTGGGGTAGTACCACCCTCTCACAAAGGATCAGCCTAAAATAGCTATTATAGCTGCGTTTCGTACGATGTGTGAAAGATTCTGAAACCCAATCTTTCCCCTCCGTCCATCCCAATTCCTACTCCCCTTCAGGTTGGCAACGTGCGAGCTATGCCATTGGTATTACAAGCATTTATAGGCTACCGTAACTGCTTAAAATCAGGCAGGTATACATGTTTGCCGACATTGTTATATAAAAAAATGCAGAGCCCGCAGTCTGCTACTTCAATAGCGCGTGATAGAATTAAAACAAAATGTGATTTGAGAGAATGACCCATATTTTTTACCCTTGACTTAATTATACCCATAATTATAAACGAAAGAAGTTGGTCAACAATAAAAGAGGCCAACAAGACCAAACTCCGTTAGTCAACAATCTGTCTGTCAAGAGTGTCAGGGAGTCTAATAATATTCAGTTTACCGCGGAGCAAAGCGAACTAGAAGGATAATTCAACACGTGTTCCGCCTCTAAACGAGACATCCTCAGGAAAGTCGGGCGGTATCTGAGCTCTTCTATGATATCCGGCAAGAAATGCGTTGATTTACAAATACCTCAGTATAATCGTTACATTAAGACGGCTCATTGGAATTCCAAACGAATTACCGAAACGGTTTGGCATAGTTTCGCAAATAAGTATTTTGCTTACGATATCCAATAATCCAATTATCTAGTATCGTAGGTCGGATTCCAACCGAAATATCGTAGAAATCAAAGCTTTGTTATTAGATATTCATAATTAATTGTTGGGTACAAACACTTAAGTAACAAAAATCATTGTGTATTTAATATTATACCTTTAGCTTTAAATATATAACTTATTGTTGCGTATCCGAACCAATTTAAAACGTCAGAATTGACGTCTACTACTTTGACATTTACTGTCACGCTACACTTCCCTTTTTTCGCTCCAAACCATCGCATCTCTGTACCGTTTATTTTAATATTATACGAAATCATAATCAGAATCCAAGAATTTTTATTTTCTGCACGACGAGAGGAACACCCGATATAGGTCTACCAGAATCTCATGGCATTAAAAAAATATAAAAAAATGTGATTTTCATATGGCAATGTCAATTGTCACCTGCCAAATCAAAGTACAAGGTTTGTCAACCGCTGTTGAGATTTTGTGATATCTTCTTGGCAATTTATTGTTTTTGTGAAAATGTCGAAAAAGCCACTTCGATCTCAAGCGAGAAATATTGTTTTCAATGTGTATCGTAAAATAAGGGAAGAAGAAGGCGTAAATCAAACTCAATCTTTGATTTTAAAGCGCGTCGTAGAGTTGACCGGTAAGTTGGACTGAGTTGTTTTGATACTTTTAGTTTATTTTATATTTATCTTACTTAATTATAGCTTCTTTATAGGGGTTTTCAGTACTACTATACGGCGAATCATAGGTGAGTGCACATCGAACGATGGTGTATTTTCCACGCCTGGTAAAAAGAGGAGAGCGGGGAAGAAGAAAATCAACTTGGACAGTTTCGATTTACAGTTGATAAGGAATAAAGTAAATGAATTTTATACAGTTCGGAAGGAAATTCCAACAGAAATAAAACTGTTAAAAATTCTTCGACAAGAAATTGATTTCAACGGAGGGAGAGAATCTCTGAGGTAAGAAAAATATTAAGTAATAATCCTTCTCACTCGTAAGACGAGGCCTGTGCCCTGCAGTGGGACGTACGAGTATTTAGACTGATGTTGATGTTGATGATTGACTAAGCTATCGTTTCAGTAACATGATAAATTTTATTATTTTTTACAGACTTATACTTAAGGAGACAGGTTTTGAATATTTTAAATGCCAATCAAAAAGGATCATTTTGATCATTTTGTGTACGGAACTCAAGTAAGCGAACGAAAAGCAATTATACCAGTGACCTGAGCGATAATATTGGAATACTGCGAGTCTGCTAAGTGATTCGGAACGGTGCTTGTTGTGTGTAACTAGTCTTAGTGAACTAGTGTACTAGTAGTGAACTAGTACTGTGTATTTGTCGAGTTTGTGGAGAGCGAAATAAACCCTTTTTACACGTTTAACGGCATTAATTGTACCTACCCCTGTACGTGTACGTAACATTATAATAAATTAGTACATAAAGTAATATATGATTGGATTTATTTTTTTTGTCATATTTTCCTATGTTAAGAACCCGATGCATAACAACAATTTCATACACATACCTAGTATACTTTATGTTAATTAATGACTAAATATATAAATAAAAATTAAACAGTATCAAGATCGTTTAATCCAATTTCCCCAGTATTGCACACAACAAATTTTTATTTCCCCATTTGCCATGAGATTCTGGTAGACCTATACCAGCGCAAACACTTATCTAAGCAGGTACGTGTTCCTGCTAATTTTAGTGTTTTTTACTTATTTATAAGAAAAGTGTTATTGAGATATGAGATAATAAAGGTACCTAAGCTTCCCAAAGCTAATTCTACGGCGAAATAAAAGTTTACTCCTCGATCTGACAACCACCTCAGGGAATATAAAGGAGGTTCAACAATTCTGAAAAAAATCTTAGAAGTTTGAATCTGTATAGGGCATTTTTTTTAATGTCAACATATTTGAACCCACCAATGTTATAATAATGCAATATCTCAAGTACGGCGAAGTCTCATAAACTATTTCTTGACTTTTGATAGCTGAAAGCTCCTAAATGCAGTTGACACTCCTTTTTCAGGCCATTGGACGTGTTTTAAAGCCGCAACATTTATGTTGTGACAAATATTCAAAGACTCGTAACTCACAAAAATAAATATGATAGTTACGTATATACTAGGTGAAACAGAAAGGGTATATATATATACTATTTTTTTGCAACTTAACTTTGTAAATCTAAACCTATCGGTTTTGTGGGACAGATGAAGAACTAAAGGTTTTGTAGGCTTATGAAATCTGTCAACAGCTGTATCCCTGTAACACCTTTTGTTTTTTAAGTTTCCTCCTAAGCTGATAGTTTAAGAAATGCAAAGTTAAGTTTTGGAAAAAAGTATACCCTTTCTGTTTCACCCTGTATAGTCTGTCTTCACAGGGCATCTACATGTCAACTACCTAAAATATACACAAATTAGTATTTCGTACTTCTGAGACTCACTGTATAGAAAGTTTGACGTTTGTCAATGCGTCTGTGCGTTCGAGCGCACTACGAGATCTCATAGTAATACGGGCTTCAATAACATATTTTTGCTGTCATCAGCGTACTATGCCTGTAACCGTGCATTAATCACGGTCGCTTGTAAGCCGGTAGTTATCACACCCAGCACCGGGTACTTATCCACAACAATGGTAGTCAGCATCTCAAATAATGTAACGTCGCTCTACCATTCACATACTCACGAATACACATGCCTACATCTGTGTGCGTGCAGAAATCGCATGCGCGCAGCATCTGTGCCTCTTCCCCTATCTTCGATACTCTGTGGCCGAAATGGTGGAGCGACACAGTTGAATTTCAACTTTAAGAATAGTTGTGTAGACTCCAGTTTTGTTTCGAACATTCACCTCCGAAGTGAAGTTCTAACGGGAGACTGTTCGGCAATAAGCTTCCAGGATTTTTTAGATGTCCCCGGTTCGCGTGGAGGCTGGGACGTATCGCTTACCCGCGCTCGCACTTTGAATATTGTTACGCGTTTCTCCGTCGCGGCGCAGACGATTGAGTGGTGACGAAAATATCCTGATTACTAGTGTTTGGTTTAGTGATGGATGGTTCGGCCAGTTTGTGGTACAAAGTTTGGGAGTTTCACTAAGGTGTGAATGTAAGTTGACTTAAATTAATTCTGTAGGTTGGTATACCTACTTCAAGATTGTGTTGCTAATAGTTTCTTTTTTAATTGATAAAAAATATGACCGGTAATGTTTCTTTGTATTCTTATTACATTTACGTAGGTAATTAGATTTTATTATCTTATCCCACTGTAAATAATTATAACTTACTGCAATCATAATATGAAATGTGTTTTTACAATATGTACCTACTGTCTAAATTGTATTTGAATGAAAATTGTGATGTGATTAAAAGAAATTATAAATTATTGTTCGTTAAATATTGATGTCAAAATATTAACATGTTACATGAAACATAATATTTATCCAAAGAAAACACAACAGCGGATGTTGTAAAACAACTTGTAAATACGCTAGCTCGGGAGAAAGTTCAAAAGATTTTTTCATGATCACATATAACTTCCTACGACTCGTCGAAACATATCCATTTTAAAACCCTGTCTTGACATTGATGTAATCAATTGAAATAATATCAATTACATACTACGATAAGATAATATTTTTGATACAAATACAATTGAAAATTGGCGAAGCGAAAATAATAGAAACTAGTCGGATTAAAAAGTAAAAACAACTTATTTTATTTGTAACATAATATATTATCTTTATTTATCACCGTTGTACATTTAAATGTTCTTGCATGTACCAAATGGTAATTTTATTAAATAATTTAAAATAACAATAAATTAAAATTAATAATTTCGAGTGGCAGGGTATCCAGCATATAATAATTAGCTACATGGAAACGTTTAATGGAATGCAATCGAAACAATAGTCTATTTCTTGGAATAATACAAGACATAAGAGATTTATAATATAATATATTATTACATTAATATCGGAATACAATTATATTCAACTTGGTGACGCACGGAACAGACAGCGAGAGAGAGCCGCCGTATAGAAGGATATGAACCTCCTTGCGTCCTATATTTCAACACTATTCAATGTAGCTATTTCTGTTGGCAACAATGATGCTTACAATATTGCTGTCAGACGACAATACATTTATTTCAGTTAAGTTTAGTTACGTACCAACAGAACAGCACTATTCATACCTTAGGATTACGTTTTAATGCTATTCCTATTCAATTGGTAACAATCTTTCAACTCCATATTTTAGCGTGAAAGTATAATAAAGGATTCTAACCGCGCACTCGTCTCAATGTTTAGAATTGGTTCAATTCACACCCTCATCCATCACTATGTAGGTGGTACGATACAAAGGATCGTATATTTGTCTTACAGATAAAATGGAATATAAACATTTAACATAAAGCAAACTAGACCTATTATGATTACGAAGGGTACGGCTTTTCCCAATTGTAACTAGTGTAGGTAATTAATTACACTGTCTCTGCCATGAGTTAAGGGCGATTTACGCGTGCTAGTCGCGACCTAATACGTAACATATTTGTATGGAAATATATGTAGTATATCGCCCAATCACCCAATTAACAATATGCCTTACAAATATTTACCATGTCTATGGTAGTGTCTACTAGTGGCTAGTGTCTAGGTACTAACGTCAAGCGACTCCTAGCGGATGTCAAAACTCGGAGTTGGCTAAATCGACACCGATAATTTTCATACAAATTACTGTATCTAAATACCGCTATTATCGGTCAAAAATATATAGGAAAACGGTCTAGCCTTTATAGTATAAATTACCACTTACAATTTTAAATATTGGCCTCCATTTTGGTTTTCCAAAGTGGACGGTCATGATTTACGTATCGTTATAAGTGTTTGCTAATGCCATTTAATGGCATTAGCAAACACAAATTTTGTTCTTTGACTATCTGCATTTGTTACTTTACATTGGCGAAATACCTATTAAACTGGGTGGGCCATATTTCAAAGAAAGAACGAGATCAATTTCAAGCATCTTTCCTAGTATACTAGGTGAATCAAAAAGGTATACTATTTTTTTGCACCTTAACTTTGTAAATCTAAAACTATCGGATGTGTGGGACAGTTGAAGTACTGAAGGTTTGTAGACTTGGGAAATCTGACAACAGCTGTATTCCTATACCAACTTTTATTTTCCAAGTTTCCTCCAAAACTGATAGTTTTAGAATTGCAAAGTTTTGAAAAAAAAGTATACCCTTTCTGTTTCAACGTGTAGTAATAACTACATTATGTTTCTAAAATTATTTCACTTGTGACAAAGAACTTGTTTTCCAGAGTAGGTATCGTCCCGAAGACAATCTCGTATTCAAGTCACGTGAAATTTTAAGCTCCTCAAAGCCTCGCTTATTTATTCTAAACCGGTTGTTTTGGAATATCATGCCGGATGAAATACAACCAGCGCTTGGAAAAAGGCAAAATCCAATTTTCCACTGGCGGAGTTCCGCGTTGGTTACTAGCCGCGCACTCTTGGGACACCTGCGCCCTAACCACGCTAGCTACTCAAATTGTAATAGAAAAGCAAACGCTCGCGATTGCGTTTCAAACGCTCTGCTTTTGACGTTTTGCTGACACCATACCATATCAATGTCAGTAGAAATCGTGGAGCTCGTGTCAGCAAAACGTCAAAAGCAGAGCGTTTGAAACGTAATCGCGAGCGTTTGCTTTTCTATTACGATTTGAGTAGCTAGCGTGGTTAGGTCCCTGTTTCTTGCTGGATCGGTATATGCTGTTATTGCAAATATAGGCGGATTTTCATTAATACGTACACGTTGTAAGCGGAAATATTTTTTTCAAGTCTCCTTAGTAGATGCTAAAGATGATATACATTCCACAAAAAAATAACAATTCTGAGGTTTTTTTTAGCAGCTGACCTTTTGTTAAATCACTCGCTACCAATCAGCTGTAAATATTTATATCTACCATTCGTTTTTTTCATCCTTACATCGTCTTTAGCATTCAATAAGGCGTTATCCAATATATCATGAATTATTAAAATATAACCTTTTTATATTGTTTTCTTATATTTACGCGAATACTACACATTGAAATAAAACTATTTTTCGGATTTTATCGTGTTTAACCCCCGTGAACATGGCTGCTGTAAAGCAACCGAAACGTCGGGAACATAAAGTTAATAAACGCGATAAAATCCGAAAAATAGTTTTATTTCAATATAACCTTTTTAGTTATAAATACTTAATCAGGTACTAATAAGGTATATTTTCCTCTGTTATGATAATCTACTTAGCATCTAATTGGGTACTATTTAGGCTAATTTAACATTCTTATCATTATCGGCTTAGCTCGTATTTTAAATGGTTTATCTCATGATCTATTTACGGTACAGACTTACCACAGTATCGTATTCGGATCTATTAGATACCACATATCGAAAAACGATAATCACCTACCTACAGAACTGTCGAAATTTTATCTAACTTCCTTAATTAATTCAGTTACGCAGTAATCACAGTATACAAGTTGAAATAAATAGCATAAACTAATTGCCCCCCTGAAAATAAACTAATAATCATTCGTGTATTACATAGAAGAACTAAATTTATTTGCCGACTTTCGTCTATGACTGTACTCGTAGAGGGGCGTTCAGAGTATTTAAAGCTTAATAAATTATCGCTAAAGCGTCCATCAAACGGGAGGCCTATTTAAATACTTGAATATTTATTTTTACTTTAAAAGCGTTTACTCGTCAGCAGCTTTTAATGTCAATGTTAACAGTTTATATTTGTATCCATAAAATATCCACTTAATTGTTACACAAATAGCGTTTTAAGTTTATTGACGAGGCATTTTTAAAGTTACCACTATATTACCGATCTAAAATTTGATGAAATTAAGGATATAGGTAATTACACTAATGTCATAAGTATGAGCGCATGCTGACACGCAGACGACATAGTTCACGCAGCGCAGGGCAGAGCAGATTTGTACCGTATGAACAAGGATTGAGCTGCATACGCTGTGACTCAGGCACGTTACACATAGACATGTGTCGGTCCTGGACCCTAACCACGCTAGCGACTCAAATCGTAATAGAAAAGTAAACGCTAGCGATCACGATTCAAACGCTCCGCTTTTGACGTTTTGCTGACACGAGCTTCACGATTTCTACTGACATTGATATGGTATGGTGTCAGCAAAACGTCAAAAGCGGAGCGTTTGAAACGTAATCGCGAGCGTTTGTTTTTCTATTACGATTTGAGTAGCTAGCGTGGTTAGGGCCCTGCTCAGCGGCTGTATGATGGCACTGCATTCTACGCTTTTTTACATAATTATCTAGGAGATCTACGTACCATGCTATTCTGCGTCGCCTGCGTCCCAGTATACGCTTAGCCAAAAGATTGTATTTTCTGAAAAAGTTAGGACAACCCTCATAAGCATTATTATATATACGATTGTATTTTAAATATAGATTTTTTTGAGGAGAATATTGCTGAAATAATGAAAAAGGAGGCTAACAATACGTTATCGTTATTTTTAATAAATTTAATGATGAATGTTAAATGTATTTATTCATTCGATGGGAAATAAATTATAATTATTTTAAAATAGAACATTTACTTACTTATTTTGCTTATGCTGAAGTCGGTCTAGACCATTATCAAAAGATGAATGAATGTTGTGTCGTCACGATTTTTTTCAGACTGTACAACATATACTTATAGAAACTCCTGAAAGACCTATAATATATCTATTTTCTAAAAATATAGTATTCATTGCCCAAATATAGTAGTCTACTATATAATATAGTACGGATGGCAACATTGTATTACAAATCATCCCAAATCTTAAAAGATACCTACTTCAATTAACGTACGGTGGTTTAAGCACAGTAGGCCTGTAAGCTTTTTAAAAGCTCTGTAAGAGGTACAAAGTTGGCTACGTATATCGCCGATAAAAATCCTCAGCGTTACAAAATGGACGACCCCCATAAAATGTAACTTTGTTACTTTCAAGGTATCTACACAGCACTTAATGTATACCCACGCAGACATGACATGTATCCTTCATAAAATACATACTTTAGAATATAATAGAATAACTGTTTATTGTACCTACAATACTGTAATTTTTCGTAAGTATAAAATTCATTGTCACCGCACAAAATAATTTACAGAATAAGTCAGCGTTACCCCATGAGGCAGGGGAAGCAAGCATGTGGCGCGGCTGTTACCCCTGTCAGAAGTTTTTCAATTATGTTCCTGAGATAACGTATACTTACCGAACAAACATATTTATTACAACAAACTCAACGCGAGGGCTTCCTGGCAACGCTTGAAACTTCGCCATAGTCTTGATAAAGTGTTAATTAATAGGAGTGTTTAATTAGATCTACCTTTCAGTCAGTTAAGACAAATTTAATTGAATTATTGTGACTGTTTGATATGGTCGTTTAAATATAATGATTTGTATCATTTGCGCTCAGAAAATTAAATTGGTTGAAACACAGTTGCGGACATCGATATTATATTCTACTAGCTGTGCCCCGCGACTTCATCCGCGTAGTATTGGATTATTGGGTTAAAAAGTATCCTATATGTTAATCCCGGTTATAATCTATCTGTGTTCCAAATTTCATCCAAATCCGTTCGGTAGTTTTTGCGTGAAGGAGTAACAAACATACATACATCCACACTCACAAACTTTCGCATTTATAATATTAGTAGGATTTTGAAAAGGAATTTAACTCTCTTTACAAAATGTTGATTAATATCAGCAAACTGAGTTAATGACTCAATTCGATTCAATTAATACCGATTTATTTTATATTTTATAGTAATTGTGTTAAATCCAATAAAAATATACTTACCTACTATTTCAAATGTAGAGAGTTTAAATAAGTTTGTTAAAATGTAAAACTATGTGACACGTTTGCCAACGAGAAACGATACGAAAATAATGACGGTTTCCGACACAGAACGAGCCAAGAATTAATTAAATGGTCACCCGAATGCTGGCGAGCCCTGCATTGACCGAATTGAATTCAAACATTATGACCATTTCGTATCGCTTCTCGTTGTCCTTGGTGTAGTGATTAATCAATGAGTGACAGTGGTAGCGCTGCGGTTCGACGTGTCGGTCGTAAAACACGAGGCCTGTGAGTTCGAAGTGTTTCAAAAACGATTACAATTTGTCACCAATCCAATGAAAAAGAAAACATGGCGTAGAAAATAGCACCAAATATATTGTTGTCAAAATGTAGGTACCTAGTTACCCAAACCAAATAGGTACAGGGTGTTTCAAAAATCCGAAATAATTATTTTAGTACATATACCTACTGTAGCACGTACATATTCGTTTCGTACGATAAGTGAGAGAGCTTAACCCTCCTCTCCTCCCTCCCTCCATCCAACTCTCCTTAAGCTCGGCAACGTGCGAGTAATGCCATTAGTATTGCAAGCATCTATAGGCTAAGACAACACTCTAACATCAGGCGGGTCGAACACTTCTTTGCCAACTTTGTTATATATAAATAAAAAAATTACCTAAATAAATCATTTCCTAAATAAGCTTTGTGTCCGCATATGTCAAAAAAAAAAAACATAAATATGCGGGCAACGGATGTTTTCGAAGGTTACGTTCCCATATATTATTCCAAAGATTTATGTTTCAGCGCGTCTTATCATAAATTATATCGTTCATCCTAAAATATTAGGCCTTTTGTGCAGACAATTGAATGTAGTACTTGCGTATTTTTTTTTGTTTTTATTTTCTACATAGTAAGGCGGGTCACACGATAAATACGACAACGTTTTTTTCTTTATATTTCGACCGTATTTATACAGGTGGGTCAAAGACTGTAAATTTTTTGGCGGGCGAAATATGGTCGCTTGTCACGGCTATACTAAAATAAATAAAGAAATGTCTTACTCCACCTTCTATAAATACAATTAAAATATCCATAACTCTTTCATTTAAAAGTAGTATCTGGAATCCAACAATGCTAACGGAATCCACTTTATTATATCTCTTACATACCAGTACGGAAAACGGCTCGACAGATTCCGAAATGTCAAGAGTCATGTTTCATTTGCGCTATAAATTGAACGCTGGATACTTTACATAGGAATCCGGAGGCCCGTTTTGTTAGTCCGTAGTTATTCCGACGGCTAATTCGGGAGTTTGTAACCCGAGCTTGTTGTTATATGACACGTTCAACGCTGTCCTATGGGTGACGACTTGAATACTTTTGGGTTACAGCTTGTGCTTTAATGATCTTCGACGAACACTTCAGGTTGCAAGTGGACACTTGATAAGATATTTGGTGCAGGATATTAATTACATACTAAGACGTAAAGTTTGAATTTAGTTCCGTGCGGTAGGCATGCAATGCTCACACTGAATGCTGGGTAGTTTGGTTGGTGGCCTTATTTTTACATCGTAGGGAAATCGTCATGGATACCCGCAATGCCTGGGGGAGGCAGGCAGGTTTTGTCGAACTCCTTACGGCCTACTGGCTAAAACCCCACAGCGATCAGACTCCGATTTTGTGGGGGGCACACTTTCGCACTCATCCACGACCCCACCAGCGGCCGTCCGCTCGAGCACCGGCTGGCAGCCTAGTCTAAGTTCTGAAGTATACCTAGACATACCTAGTTCTTACTTAATGAAAGATATAATCCAAAAATTCCAGTGCCACATAACGAGATCTTATATAAAACCACAACTTTAGTATTACTAGTGTTTGTATAAAGCACACACAAACATTCAGTCCTTACATCTTTTATATTAAGATGCCTTTGTGGACTAAACGGCTGGACCCTAAAAATTATATGAACGACGTCTTATAAATTCATAGAGAGAATAAACAGATCTCTATCTAGCCGCGAGCTAAATTGGATTCCGCTTTTTATGTGGAACTTAACGAAATTCCCACACGCTCGGAATAGTAACTGTGTGGGTTCTTTTTTTATCGAATAGCTTATTTCTTGCAGTTGTCTAGAGACCATCTACTCACGCTTTATTAGTACACGGTGTTTCAAAGGTCGGGAGGTGATATGCCCAGTGGAAACAAAAAAGACGCAACTGTTTTATATTTTCTGATTTTTTTTTATTGGGACTGGTCCCGCCACATAGTCCCACCACTGTTACTCCTGTAAACCAGGATCGACAATGTTGTCCAATTATGACGTCGCGGTTTGAACCTCTATGAGTCCGGGAGAAAAGTTAAATTGTCTTGGAACCCGCACGAATTTAATCGAAAGAAATAATAGGAGGAGTTGGATGAAAAAAAATCCACTTCTTTCAGGAGTAAAAAAAACTGTTTAATACACATACAGAGTTTATTACACAGACCTTGTGGAAACCAGGGACAATTTCCGTGCGTTCAAGTGCTATTTCCATACCTATTATTAGAATCAAGTAAAATCAGCTCACGAGTTTAGGTCCAATTAGTCTAATTACAATCCGTGGTGCCTTACAACTGGTCTTCAATCAGCTGTAACAGTCTTGCCTCTATGGCAATCAGCCCATACCAGCTATTTTATTTTCTGAGTTACGATCCTTTGAATATTTGTCATCATCACAACATTTGTGTGGCGGCCTTAGAAGGCATCCAATGGCTTAAAAAGCAGTGCAATCTGCATTTACGAGAAGCAGCCACAAAAAATTTGTTAGTTCAAAATTGGATAAAAAAACCAAAACTGATTGAATTCAACAAAAAAAACTGTAGGTACTGTATCATTTATCACGTTATAATAATATTCCTATAAGTAGTTTATTCGATACAAATAACTGCATTTATCCTCTAATAAATTGCGAATTTACTTCGATGCGCCCGCGCGAAATGGTCAAGCATTACATTTGTGGGTTCGCCGCATTCAAAAGCGCGCTTGTATTATCCCAACTGCATTTAAACGCATTATGCAAATGAGCTGGAGTCTGCAGAGGACGATTAGATTAGAACAAACTGTGTGCATTATATTGAAGTGCGGATCTGAAAATGTATAATTTTATGCAATAAAATCCCTAAGCCTAAATGAAATTACAAATCTGATACCGTCTTGTAAATACATAATTGACAAATAATAGCCGTATTTGACATACGGTAAAATGTATAGAAATTATTGGTGCCGGGTAGACCGTGAGAATTACCGCTAATGGTAAATACAATTATTTTTAAGGCAGTCATTTGTTATTTAGTCTGTACTATTAACAACATTATTTTCTAAAATTGATTGTGCACTGGGTGTGCACAATCCGCCGCTTCTCCTCCAACATGGTGGTCGGAGACCTTTTTTATGTTTATTTCTATACAAAATGTCTTATTTTAATGATATCTAAATATAATTTTCTCACACAACATTACATTTAGATACGTTACGATGACACCTACGTTTATGGAAGTTATCGAAAATTAATTTGATAGTGCCGATTTTTAATCCTCTGATAGGGAAACTTTATTTATCAAATAACTAGCTGTGCCCCGCGACTCCGTCCGCGTTCTGTTGAAATTTTTCCTGAATTTTCTTTGCTATAAACCTCACGGAGCCCGAGACCTTTCCAACGAATGCAAAACCGTGGAAATCGGTTCGTGCGTTCTGGAGTTATATCGTCAGGAAGGAAAACCCGACTTATTTTTATATAGTAAAAAAGAATGCGACCTTTTGACAGTTTTCCATAGAATATCTGTCAAAACGACTTTGGTGAATAAACTTTGTCTAAGGATTGAAAAGTCGGATCTAATTACCATAGGCTTATTTATATAGGTATGTGCATTTAGACACAGCTAATTATTATTCTGAAAATTAAATTAACTCATGTGATTAGAAATTTAAATTGTATTTACCATAAGTATCTACATACTTATGGTAAATACAATTTAAATTTCTTTTCAAATAACCGACTCAGCCATTACAACATTTCTACTTAATATACTCTCAATTTATTTGAGCGTAAAATTTTGCATTAATCTAAGGGAAATGTTTAAACAATGAGCAGCAATCAAATTTCAGTAAGTAATTAACAAAATGATTTTGCAATTTAATTACCTACTCTCATAGCTTAGGGTCGCTTGGGGAAAAGCTTCTAAGATTATTTCCGGAAGGATCTGATGATTTTCCAAAGCTCTATAACAGGTATGCATTGGATTTCATGGTATGATTTATTTAGATATTGGACATAGATAGACGCATTACCAAATTATTAAATATGTATAATATTTAAAGAATGCTGTATTGTTTGGCAACTTGATTAAGGGATTATGAAGAAATTGAGGTTAATCTGCCGTTCTCGTGTGCAAAGCTGATCCGTCGGCCCATCTCGACTTTATGAAAACCCTTGGAATAAAAAAGGGGCTAAAGCTCTCGGTCACAAAGGATAAGTATGGTCTTCCGAATATTCCGCCCGTTTCTTCGTATAATACCTACCTATTTTTTAGAGAGTTTCCTTAGAGAGGATGGAGGGGAAAAAGGGAATCGTTGGATATATTAGCTGCTTATATCTTTGAGAGTTCTGAGGGTCAGTTAACGTGTATACTGTTTTATATGGCTACAGTGTCTTTTTATATGAACACATGGTAATAAATTTCTTCTATATTTCAAGTTATCTGGTGATAAAGTTATAATACGGGACGACCTCTTCAATACTTGGATAAAGCATAAAGCAAATTTAATATGTTGCTACTTATTTACTAAGATTAGCTATTTATAGTGAAATGGAAAATATCAGTTTCCTTATTAATCTATACAAATAAATAAAATTGGAGTGTCTGTTTGTAATATCAAAATAACACCTTTTCGCTGAATGCATATGAAAGTACATACGACACCTATAGCAAAAACGCGATTTAAAAAAAAATTGTCTGTCTGTGTGTCTGTGTGTTTGTTTCGGGTAATCTCAGAAATGGCTGGATCCATTTTGACGGTACTTTCACTGGCAGATAGCTGATGTTATAAGCAGTAACTTTGGCTACTTTTATTTTAGAAAAGCAAAAAAAAAACAAATGGTTTCTGTCGCGCGGGCTCAGAACGCGGGAGCGGGAGCGGTTAAGTTAAATTCCACGCGGACGAAGTCGCGGGCTCAGCTAGTAAGTACATAAAAGAAGCGCAAATGAAAAAAGTACTGATCTGGAGATTTGACCTCATACGAGTACACTAAATTAATACCGAAATACTTAAAAAAAATTGTAACAAAATTCAAGGAAAGGAAATTCTGAAACACGAAACATACGGAATGTGCCCAAACTTAGTGTTTTTCACATAATCATTGTTATTTACTGGACGCCCGTCCAGTATAATTGTCCCCACCCTCCTCTTTGACGTCCAAGCACAATTTATCTTTACTCCGAGATCAAAACGAGATATGGAATAAATGAAATAAAATACATTGAAAAAAATATTTCTTGAGTTTCTAACTCAAAAGACAAACGAGAAATCGGATATCGGTCTTTTAATTAAAAACCTTTCGGCTTAGTTCTGAAAGTTTTGTAATTTAATGGTACGCGAGACGTTTAAGGGAAAAAAAGGGTTTTATAGAATTTAACTCAGTTTTAGTATATTTTCCATTGTAAATTTTTTGATGGACCGTTTTTACGATATACATATATCAGTTTGAGGCGTTTAAGTGTCAAGGCATCACATAACAGCTCTGCAGTTCGATTACTAAGTTCTTTAAGTGTCATTGTACTGAATTTGAATTATATGTAACGTAACTTTTTCCCAATATCCCAGTTTGGGTCATATCACAAATATATATATATATATATATACTAATCGGTCTAACACCTGTGTGCCTTCACAACTGCTAGGGTTATCATGTGTTTTTGCCTATAGTACAAAATTGGGATTCGGCTTTTTATAAAAGGTTACTACTACCTATAGCAATGTAACGGCAGAACTACATGCAGAGTGACGTCACGTTCCAAAAATATCTTAGTTTTCCTATATCTTGAAAAATCCAATCCAATAAGTACTTACATCCATCCACATAAGAAATACGCTGATAAACTGAAAATAAATAAATGATTATATTGTATTCGCGACCACGTTGAATATCAAGGGGTCACCATACTTTTTTTGTGTCGTCCGAAACCCTTTGAATTGTTTCTGTCACACGGGCCCGATACTGGTAAATAATAGCAACATTATACTTTTGTGTTCCATTTTGATCTCCAATTTATATTGGAATGGAAATTCATGGGCCGCCAACGCCCTGAATTTGTGTAGGTTTTTTAACTGTTTATTCTGAATGTTTGCACGCCTCTGATATTTGGTAAAGTAATTAAATATTCTGTTAGTATGTTTTGAAAGCTTATTTTAGGACGAGTGTTTCAATGGGTTTTATTTTGGGAAATCCCGAAGGTTTCAACAGTTTTAAATTAGAATTTTAAATTTGGGAATTCTATACGTTGGTACACTTTATATCTAAATATATATAACTCAAAGGTGACTGACTGACTGACTGACATAGTGATCTATCATCGCACAGCCCAAACCACTGGACGGATCGGGCTGAAATTTGGCATACAGGTAGATGTTATGATGTAAGCATCCGCTAAGAAAGGATTTTGAATAATCCTACCCCCAAGGGGATAAAATAGGGGATGAAAGTTTGTATGAAACTTTGTCAATTAAATTCCACGCGGACGAAGTCGCGGGCACAGCTAGTCTTTCCATAAAATCCATGTCGGATTATCACAAAAAATACTTTATTTTACTAGAAAGTACTATTTTTGGGTTGCGATACATACACTGCGGTAGGTAGTAGGTATTAGTCTGAAATAGGGTAGATTAATAATAAATAATAAATATTGCCAGACTGACACACCAATTATATGGTCCCAACTAAGCGACGCTTATACCATGAGTACCGTACAATAGACTGGGGGCGATCCCAGTGACACTCAGACTAGGGCAAATTACGAAAAGGCCATTTCCGAAATTTACCCTAGTCGGGAATCGAACCCGCAACACCAGTGTGCAGTGAGCCGAGGGGCCTACGCTCGAACCACTGCGCCAAGCGGTCGTCACAGATTAAGTAGTTAGTACCTAATATATCTAAACTACATTAGCTATATCACAGACAGTTCCATTATCCTGCAAGTGTCTGCAATATTTATCAGTTTGGGGACCTCTCGCGTCCGATACTAATTACTTTCCTAATGGTACCCTTTTAGATCCAAATTAAATTAACTACTAGTTTCTTCGAACAGATGGACGGCTACCATTTATTATTTATACGATGTGAAAATGGCTTGACACTGCCGTATTCCCTTGCAACATGGGTATGTACACAAATAGTAGCGGTCAAGAATATTAACATGGGTTTGCCCTCTAGTGTTAAAATAAGATCAATTTTTATATGCCTACGGAGGCTCATATTACATTTTCATTTTTTTTAAACTATAAAATATTCTGAAAAAAATAACCATGTCCACAATAGGCGATCCTCCCACTACCCCTAATCGTTCTTCTCCGTGCAAGGGAATATTTGGTAATATACATATTGATTTGGTAGTCCACTGGAAATATTTTGAAAGTCGTGAATTCAAATCGGGATGGCGGACTTATCTCATGAAAAGTCTATGTGCACATAACACGTACCTACTCAAAACAGACGCGCTCGACGCGGTAATCACTTGGATGGCTGACCGCTAGTAGCATTTACAACTGAATGCTACCGTTCTTGCTTCAAACAGCACGTTAAGCTGTACGAAGCTATCACCAGTCGTGAAGCCATGTCGGAGGCGTTTGGTGGGCCTGTAAACCCCGACAGAAGAGTAGGTAGACCGCTTGCTCATGCGATATGAATAACTCTAAATTGAAAATTTAAAAACCCCCGATGCGACGACCTTTTCATCAAATGTAAGTTCCTAGTAGTTCTTGCGAGATTTGCGTAGCTCCCGTAGCTCAGTATTCATAGCTCATCTCGCAAATTCACCTGGAACAACTAGCTTCGATGCCAGATTATGAAAGCGCCATTTACATCAGTCGTTTTGGCTTCCTCATTTATAATCTAAGATTTACTAATTCAATGTACAATAGTCAACAGAAAATCTGTGTAATAGTATGAGACATTATCTTGTTATGACATTATAATCATTGACATTAGAATAGACACCGAATCTAAATATTGATGCCACGGAGGTTTAATTTCTAGTACCTAAAAGATTATCAATTATGATTCAATTTGATGCAATCACTCTGGTTGAGGTGGCCGGGAGCAGCCCAGTGGAAGAATTTTCAATAACGCTTAAATTATATTAAATTAGATTTGTTTTTCTGTATTTTTTCTCAATCGCGGAGCAGCGCCCTCTAAAATTATTATTGCGTAATATTCCATGACCATTAACAAAACAAACTAAATTTAACGCATGCGCGTATCCATCATTTGAAACGTGACTTATGGAACGTCTTTAGTTCATACACAAATCTACTATATAAAAATAAGGCGGGTTTCCTTCCTGACGCTATAACTCCAGAACGCACGAACCGATTTCCACGGTTTTGCATTCGTTGGAAAGGTCTCGGGCTCCGTGAGGTTTATAGTAAAGAAAATTCAGGAAAAATTTCAACAGACCGCGGACGGAGTCGCCGGGCACAGTAGTCTCATATAAAAATTGATAAAATATCATTTTTTTCCAGAATTTTTTAGATAAAAAATTATACCAACTTCAAAAAAACATTAAAACAGTTTGCATTAAGGCTAAAGCGCCCATCTAGCCCGCGAAGTTCAAATTTTTTGAGTTCTTTTAGAAAATGTTCAAAATATGACAATAATAAAAGACAAATTTTGTAATTCGCGAAAAAGACCGTGTGCAGTGCATGTGCCTTCACCTTAAAAAGCTATAAATAATAAGGACCTTGTAATTTATTTCAGTTCAATACAATATTAATGAAACATACTTACCTTACTGCTCTATCTTCATTTTAATTTATGTTATTACCACATTTCATAAAGCTCGCCATTTTTATCCCACACTCATATAAAAATTGATTAAAGATCATTTTTTTCCAGAATCCGGGAAACTTTTCAAATTTATAATATTGTCAAAAGCCAGTTCAGACTATTACGATCATTTAAAAATATAATAAAGCGAAATCGTTTCAAGCGTTCTCAAGTGATGCAAAGATAGCCCAAATTTCGAACGGATTCGAGCCGTGGGAGTTCGTTTTGGCCACGATGTGGCTTTTTACCTACAAAAGAGCTGATGATCTTCAAACGGCTGAACCGATTTTCATGAAACATAGCTAAGAACACTCTCGATCAGAATACCTATCTAACAAAAGAAACAAAATTGAAATCGGTTCATCAGCTTGGGCGCTACGTTGCCACAGACAGACACACAGATACACAGATACACAGATACACAGATACACAGATACACAGACACATAGATACACATGTTAAACTTATAACACCCCTCTTTTTTCGTCGGGGGTTAATAAAAATAAGTATTGCTTGATACGCTTTTAACAAGTGTGTACATTTAAAATAATTAAAGCTACGAGTATGTGTACGCGAGAACAGTGATAGCCAATTGGTTAAGCACGCGTCTTGCAGGCACCAGGTGCTGGGTTCAAACCCCGGCTCATACTTCTGGGCTTTTCGAAATCTATGTGTGAATCATCATTTCTATATTATGATTATCACTTGCTTACGGTGAAGGAAAACATCATGAGGATACCTAAGTCTTAGAAAATGTATACAATTTTCGAACGACATCTCCCTCACTACAATTCATAATTGTAGTCCCATGCCCAAGAGTAGGACGTCATAAGGGCTAAATTATTATTATATATGTATACGCTGCTTAATTAAATTAGACACGTTAACTGTTCCATAAAACTTATAATAAATCATAACAAACATTGCAATACCGTTTCACATTAACTTATTCACGTCAAGTTAGAGTTATAAATACGCTACAGTCAGCGTCGTAAACAGATGTCCCTATCCATAAAGAGTTAATTATCTAAGAATACGGCGGCGGATGGCACGGGAATAGCCCCCTTGGGAACTCTCTCGTTACTTTTTATTTTGTTACATTGTAAGTTGATAAATTAGAAACTGCTGTTGAAGATTTCAGCTTTATTGTGTTGTTGTTGGTGGATTAAAGTCTGGTCCATCTCTGAGTCGAACGCTGCGTGGAATATCTTACTTAGCACAGTGATGGCAATTTTGAACTGAGCAAATCTGTGTAGGTAGGTACGTTCATGTTCAGATTCATAACTCCAACATTCATTTTAACGACTGATTTCCTATAAAATTTCCTGGGCACGGGCCTCCCCTCAATACGAGGGGGATTCAAGGCATATTATACCACGCTGATTCAAAGGCGGGTTGGCGGATTTTACATGTCTTTCGAAAATTAGTTAGACTTGAGGAAACCTGCATTATCACTTGCTTACGGTGCACCGTAAGCTGGCAATTTTTGTATATTTAGTGATTTACTACTATCATATCCACCGTGATAATATTTAGAGTAAAATAAATGTATTAATAAACGCACTGCATACTGTGTTTTTTGCAAATCACAAAATGTTGTCTTAAATGTTTTCCGATTTTGGATAAACTATAAAAATACTCGAAAATTTTGAATTTCGCGGGCTAGACAGGCGCCTTCACCTTAAACAGTTTCGTTCGACGCTCTAGGTTTCTACGTATAACGCCATTACCATCATTTAAATCATTTTCGTCCATTTGTCACTTGGCGCGCCAGCATTTTAAAATGAAAGGTGTTGACAACTGATTATGGATCCAATTCCACTTCTCATGGGTATTGGGTTTCGGCATCTGTCGCACGGAATTATTGTTTTACTTCCCGAGCAAAAAGGAAAATATTAACGTCAACTCTCAATCTTACTTTTACTCGTAACATTTGAAATCAGAATCTAATGATTCGTAGGTAAAGGTTGTAAAAAAAGTAATAAGTTTTGATAATACTATACATCTGTGATTGAAAACCTGAATAGCGATTAATTGCGAGACAGGTAACTATTATACCTACATATTTGGTCTTTCGAAACTATAAGCCTGTTGTTGTTTCAAAAACAATATACTTAAATACCCATAAATATTACTGAAATCATAATAATATTATGTAATTTATATATATATATATTTCAAAAATGATATCTGCGTACCTTTTTGTAGGACTATATTTTTTTGTATGTCCGAAGCTTTTGCATGAGGTACCTTTTCATAATAATAATAATAATAATAATTTAGCCCTTTTGACGTCCCACTGCTGGGCACGGGCCTCCCCTCAACATGAGGGGGATTCAGGTTATAATCCACCACGCTGGCGCACCTATTCATTACTACCAAAAATATTTTTTAGATAAAAAATTATACCAATTTCAAAAAAACATTAAAACAGTTTGCATTCAAAAGCTATAAATAATAGGGACATTGTTATTTATTTCAGTTCAATACAATATTAATGAAACATACTTACCTTACTGCTCTATTTTCATATTAATTTATGTTATTACCACACGTTCAGGTTTCAGCATATTTCATAAAGCTCGCCATCTTTATCCCACACTCACGACTAACAACGTAATGATTGCTCTAAGTATTAACTTTATGATACTTCGCAACATATTCAAAACGAATCCTATAAGCGGTCAACCCAAACTGGGCTTCAAAGAACCAAAGACCTCTAGCAAAACCAATTAACCTGATCCCCATACAATATTTGTTAATACCACGTGGTAATAAACATAAGATGTTGGTGGAACATAAAATAAAACTGCGAACGCAAGTAGCACCATTCCCCTAATGGGATTCCTTCGGCGAATGACGGCGAAAGCCGAGATTCTTGCAGCTCCCGAGCCGGATCAGCGGACGAGTAAAAGAAAATGTTTTTATGAGCGCAATAAGTCGCCTATATAAAAATGTTTAACCCTTCGCGCGACCGAGCGATGTTTCTTTTTCTCTTTATCATTATTTGATGTGTAGGGAGCGCAGCTGTGCTCGGTTCGTGAATGACGTCACGTTTATTAAATTCCGAAAGTAAAAGTATTAATCGAAGGAACTCTTATTTGTGTCTTCAAGCAATTAGTGTGAGAACCACGTTTTAAACACCAAACTCAATAGATAAAGATTGTAATAAATGAACTCGTTGCTCTACTACGTACATTTTAATCTGAAATTAAAGTATCTAGGTAGGTTAGTAGTAAATACCTTTTTCTATGGGACAAAGCATAGTGCTACATACTCCCACCACTGTTACTCCTGTAAGCCAGAATCGACAATGGTGTTCAATGATGTCGTGGTTTGGCTACGAGTTCCGGGAAAGAGCTAAATTGTCTTAAAACCTACCCCTTCGAGGAATATAGTAAGTTAAAGCCAATTTAAGGCGTCAGTAGCCTTGAAGTTAGAGGGGCCGCTCCCGTACCTAAGAGGTTCCGGGTTCGATCCCCATCCTGTCCATAAAACTATTGATGAGAGCCCACTCCAAACCCAAGCATTAGCTTAGCTGGAGGAGCTAACGACTATTGGTAATGTGATAAACTCGCATTGCTAGTAATAATTTAAAAAAAAAACAGTCTGTCAACTCGTATGGGGAGAGTACTTAAAGAATTAGTACGACATCTTTATCTGACTATATGCTTATTAGATATTCTGCATGTAGGAAAATGAACATAATTACGAGAAGGTATGTCATTGAAGTAGTTTACGAGGTAGAATATTCACTAAATAATCTAACCATAATTGTACATAGTTTTGCAGAATGGAAACCACATATAGATACTTCTGTGAACTGAAACTAACCTAATATCACCCAAGCTAGGGTTCGTTTTTATTTGCAGTTTTGTGTGTGAGTGTGTGTGGGTTGGTTTAAATCAATTAAACAACATTAATTTAAATCTTTATCCAATTTAAAACGAAGAAAAAGAACAGCTGATTAAGTTGGGTTTACTTCATTTATCCCGGCCTGTAAAGTTAAATAAAGCTTGAACTGAGCAAACAGGAAGTCTCAAGCTGTTTCTTCTTATCAGCGTTACAAAGAACATTTTTTTTGGTAAAACAAATGTTTATAAAGCAACACCGAGTGAGTCTTATCAGACGAGAGCGCGATGAAGCCATGTTTCAAAAGAAAGTGGATTTTTATTTAAAGGATATCTATACAAATAAATAAAATTGGAGTGTCTGTTTGTAATATCAAAATAACACCTTTTCACTAAATGCATATGAAAGTACATACGACACATATAACAAAAACGCGATTTAAAAAAAAATTGTCTGTCTGTCTGTCTGTCTGTCTTTCTGTCGGTCTGTCTGTCTGTGTGTTTGTTCCGGGTAATCTCCGAAACGGCTGGACCGATTTTGACAGGACTTTTACTGGTAGATAGCTGATGTTATAAGCAGTAACTTAGGCTACATTTATTTTAGAAAAACAAAATTTAAAAAATGGGTCCTGTCGCGAGGGTTCAGAACGCGGGAGCGGGCTTTTTTGTTAAGTTAAATTCCACGCGGACGAAGTCGCGGGCTCAGCTAGTATATAAATATATCTGTAAGTTTCAGTTTAGTACGTTTTAGTCAAATTGTAAGGCAGGTTATGAGCAGTGAGGAGATTGAAAAGCTTGAGGTTAGTCAGCAACTATATGTATGAGGTCTCTTATTTAGATAATATAATGCACGATATTTTGCATGGTGCCTTAGTAAATACTAAAGATGGTGAAACCACCACAAAAAACTGTATAAATATGTTGGTACCACTGTTACATATTATGCTGGTATGGTAGCGAGTGATTTCATTAAATGCCAGCTCAGAAAGAAGTTAATTTTTTTCTCGGAGGTACCTAAGTCATTTTTACCATTTTCAAAAACGCTATACAATATATCGAGCGTTATTAAAATTATACCTTATATAGATCTGAGAGCGATCTTGGAAATGTAATTGTTATGTCATACCAGTACAAAGTCTCAGTCGAGGTCGCGTTCCGATCCGGTGGTAGATTTACCCTCGCCACCTCTCCTGGCAGCGGCCCAAGCCGAGGTCGTGTCCTTTGTGGCGCCCTTGAGCTAGCTGCCCCCCTGCCCCTCTGGCTGGAGCGCACTTGCGCTCGCCCTCTGTCCGGGTGAAGTTGTTATGGCCACTCTGGCCAACAACATATAGTCATATAAAAAAAAAAGCCAGTACAAAATTACATGTCAATAGCGTACTCAAGATCGCTCTCAGACTTGAGATCTATTTATTAATAATGACCTTAGATAGATATTTAAGCAAGCAGTGATAGTCGATTGTTTAAAGCACGCGTCTTGCGGGCACCAGGTCTTGGGTTCAAATCCCGGCTCGCACCTCTGGATTTTTCGAAATCTATGTGCGATTCATAATTTCTATATGATTATCACTTGCTTACGGTGAAGGATAACATCGTGAGGAAACCTGCATGTCTTAGAAGGTCTAACCAATTTTCGAAAGACATGTGAAATCCGCCAACCCGCACTGGGCCAGCGTGGTGGATTATGGCCTGAATCCCCCTCATGTTGAGGGGAGGCCCGTACCCAGCAGTGGGACGTCAAAAGGGCTAAATTATATATTATTATTATTAGATAGATATTGGTAGCTCTACTACCTCCTAGTCTTGAACGTCAAATGATATAACTAGAAAGCAAGAAAGGAATAAAGAAACTTTTATTGGACACACACACACATTCAGCGCGAACTGTGTCGAAAGGTGATGGCTCAGTATGTGCTGGAGAAGAACGCACTAATAATTATTATTAACTTATTACTTATCTACGGAGGGTGCTCTGGCAACACACTACCACCTGTCATAAAATAATCGAATGAGTTCATGCCATCCGTGTTAAGTAGATAGGTACTTATCAGAATTTGATTGCGCTGTTATCAGATAATGACATGTGAATTGTATTGCATAGATTGTGGCACTCAATTAGGACTGTCGAAATTCAATTTAATGTAATAAAATTACGATTTATATTGTAGGTTTTGATTTTATTATGTTTTGAGTGGCGAATGTTGACAACTTATTATAAACGTGAGCGGGCATTTGTTATAAGATGACACCGATTTTCTCGACATTTTTCACAGATAAAGACCCTGTGACGCGGATGTAGGAACTAAAATGTATGGCAATTATCAGTGTCGGGTTAACTGTGTGAATGACCACCGAGCTTGTACTGTCAAAATATGTACACCGATTTATGGTGAAGTCTCTATTTGTTTTGCACAAAATGGAGTCATCATTAGACGTGAAACAGAAAGGGTATACTATTTTTCTGCAAACTTTACTTTGTAAATCTAATACTATCGGCTTTGTGGGACAGTTGAAGTACTAAAGGTTTTATAGACTTATGAAATCTGTCAAAAGCTGTGTCCCTGTAACACCTTTTGTTTTCAAGTTTCCTCCAAATTGATAGGTTTAGATTCACAAAGTTAAGTTTTGAAAAATAAAATTTACTCTTTCTGTTTCAACCTGTATACATACCAGTCTAGCGAAGTCAAATTTTGTATTAATTGGTTTACAAATTCGATCCCTGATTGAATGTCTTGTTTGTAGAGTTACGAATTCTGATTATATTTATTTAAATGTTAATAAGAACCACAAACCGGAATATTACCATAACAAAACTGAAGCAGTATTCATCCTTTGTAGCAAAACGTGTCATTTGCCATTGATTTTAAACTCCGTTTCTCTTGTTGCAGATAGTACAAAGACAACAGCTTGCTCCGATGCAATACAAATTGCATTTTCACGACACAAATTTGGTGCAGTAAAAGTGGGGACGGTACATAACATTTGGTGTCGAAAGCTCTAGCTTAAAACAACAAAGTGTTTCTGTGATGTCGCTACTCTCGCCTATCAAGGGCGGCATTGCCGAAAAGGCTGTGTATGAAGATGGGCCGTAAAACTGAGTTATTCTGGTATCGCGGCAAGATGCTCCTCACGCTATACACCTTCCTGCTTCTCTGGAGAATAGACTGCGTCGTCGAGAGCACCAAAGGTAATACCCGTATTTTTGCGTAGTACTTACGGCTGACAGCTGTTGTGTAAAGAATATTAGTAGATAGGTAACACACTATTGGGATGTGAATTGGTTGTAGATTGTTTCAATTATTGACAGCAAATGATTTTTGTAGTTCCTAGTATTCTGCCCGGTCCTGTGGAAGGCTTGCATGGGGGCATGGGTCCAACGTCTAGAGGCCCTTTGTGAGAATTTTCTTGTCATGTAAGGCACATGTTGAGGTCAACAGCTGCAAATGATGGGACAAATAGAACGACTTGACCCCAACAGGTGCAGGAACTATGGCAAATATGGAGAGAGAAAAAAGGTTATATTATTTTTATTGTTATGTTTAATATTTCTGTAATACTTTGTATTTATAAATTACTGACCAAACGTTTACTAAAAAATACTTAGAGAGATACTAGGGAGCTGAAAAAATAATTAACTGTCGTATTTTTTCTCAGTCCAAAATCATCAGGTATTCGAGAACCTACCTATTTTTTGATAGATTTGTGTGGCCTCATACAGTGCTATGCCAGCCCTATTTGGGAAATCGTGGAGGACCATCTCCTCGTTCAGTGGAGAGAGAAACTATGAGGATTGTATTTCTTGATACCCATTGTATCGCTTATGAACAATCTATCAAACTACAAAAGTTATCCTAAACTCCGGAACTGGTTGACATTAAGTACAGCCCACGTCCATACAGAACATGTCCCGACTCCACTCGAGTAACAACGGCAGCTTCAATTTGGCAGCCGGCAGGTTTGCGGCCGGCGGGAAGTAATAGCCAATCATTCGATTTGTGTTTTCTACATTTCATTCCGAACGGACGCCCACGGGGCCGCGAGGGGTGATTGGTTTTCGGAGTAATGAGGTTTGTTCTAAACAAGTGCCAAATTGTTGATAAAGTTGTCATTGGATTTTATCTAAACCAGCAATAATAATCCTGAAGGTTAGGTTACAAATAATTGATTGTAACATGACTAATCGATAGCAAAACACTCAAAGCAGAAAATTATAATCTTTTGAAATTGTGATAAATTAATTAAAAGCAAGCAGTGATAGCCCATTGGTTAAAGCACGCGTCTTGCGGGCACCAGGTCTTGGGTTCAAACCCCGGCTCGCACCTCTGGATTTTTCGAAATCCATGTGCGAATCATAATTTCTATATGATTATCACTTGCTTACGGTGAAGGAAAACATCGTGAGGAAACCTGCATGTCTTAGAAGATCTAACCAATTTTCGAAAGACATGTGAAATCCGCCAACCCACACTGGGCCAGCGTGGTGGATTATGGCCTGAATCCCCCTCATGTTGAGGGGAGGCCCGTGCCCAGCAGTGGGACGCCAAAAAAGGGCTAAATTATTATTTTATTATTATTATTTAATTAAAATCGCTAGATTGACACCCTAACTGTATGGTCCCAAACTAAGCAACGCTTGTATGGGTACCGTAGAATAAAATGGACTGGGGGCGATTCTAGTGATACCCAGACCTGGGTAAATTACGAATAGGCTATTTCCGAAATTTGCCCCGGTTGGAAACGAACCCGCAACCACCATGTGCAGTGAGCCAAGCGGCCTACGTTCGAACCACTGCGCCGAGCAGTCGTGATATTTAAGTACTTATATTTACTACATTAATTTCAATGGCTTTTATTAGATGTTTAAATTGTGCTTGATAAAAATTTACATTTAACTTGTGTTTATCACGTTTTTGTAATAACTTCTTACAAAGTATCAGTATGTAGGTATGTCCGTATGGCTATTTTTACCTACACGTTATCCCAATATTGAGACCTGACGGGAATTAACAATCAAAGGAACGTTTCCGTATCGGATACGACAGCTTAATTTTAGCTCTAATTAATTTGTAAAATAAGGATAGAAGCTGTCTTTTCCGACATCGGAAACTTTCCGTCGACTGTGAATACCTCCCCGCACAACAAAGTGTTACGCTGTTGCGGTTATTTCCACACGGCGGCATTTCCAAAAATAACTATGTAGATATAACACGGAACACACCGAACATAACAAGTTCGGTGAACATCATATAACCCGCTCGACACTTGGGGACGAGTACCTGCATCTAATACGTCCAATCTACCCGGCTACGGGTTACAGGTAAAACATAAAACAGGTCCAAGGTGCCATCCTTCATATCCCACAATGTCTCCAACCCGAGACGACCGCAGTCTTCCCCTATCTGTTATTTATACTGGGGTACTTTGTGTACCAAAATAAAGGGAAATATTATATTTTGTATGTGAGACCTGTTAGGGTGAAATGCGCCTAGTGGCAGGTGTCCAGCAATTTTGGCCCACGTACCTGACATATATTTTTTATTTGTTTGCATAGGACCGCGATATGAGACGGGTTGTTTTTACCCGACTACGGCAAAGTCAAAAAGAAAGGGTTACCTATGTTTTTAGCAGTCAGTTGAATCTTTCACCGTAGCGCCTAAATCACTCTTCCGATTTGATTTGTTAAAATGATCCAGGTGACATAGGTAGGCCACATTTTATAGCAAAAAAATCTATATGGATGTTAGATACTTGCAAAAAAGTGGGGATCCTGTATTTTTTTTTGACTTTCGTATCGAGTGGGATGTCAAATGAAAGAGCAGAAAATTCAGAGTCCATAAATATAAATATAACACGATATAAAATATACCAAGCGACAGAAAAACAATTTTTAACAGTTTTTTAAACTTTTTGACTTGTTTTATAATATTATATTTTTTATGAAACTAGCCTTGCCATACTTTCCCACCATTTATATTAATGTTTATTATTGAATATGAATGAATATCTCTAATGAAAACACGGTGTTTTGTCCATAAGTTAGTAGAAATGTGTATTTGTGTATAATGAAAATTGTATGTACCTAATTACAAATGTCATTAATTAAATTACCTTCACAGTGTTTGTCCAGATTTCTATTTGTAATTTTAATCCCGGAAAAGGCTACATTGCCTTGAAACCCGCACACAATGAATCGAAAGAAAGAATAGGAGTTGGAAAAATAATAATCCACTTCTCTCCAAATAGACACCGAAAATTCGGCAATCCCAAAAATGCAAGTAAGCAAACACACCTTTTCCACACAGTGGTAACTTGAAATCGTTGCTATGTCATAGTAAATAGGTCACATTTTCAGTTATCTCGTATATCCAACGTTTGAACGCCTTAATGAGGTTCAAACAGATTTCATACTAGAACCACCGGATTATTCGCCAACTGTGTAACCTTCAATAATAAGCTTCTGAAATCTTATCTTGTTCATATTAATTAAACCATGAATTGTTAAATGCCTATGAAAATTACGGAATTATGTTTGCGGGTTAATTATCCGTTTAAGATTTAAGACAAATTATTATCGTTAATCGCATGCAACGGGTAGTTCATACGGGTATAACTTATATTTATGCGTAAGTAGGCAAATACCTATTAATTACCTTTGGGAGGAAAGCTGATCAGATTTTTTTTACTACGAGTATCATGTATTATAAATTTGGTGTTAGAATCATGATGCTTGTTATGTATACAGGCAGGATCTTTTTTTATTATATAACAAGTTCGGTAAACAAGCGAAAGGTCCGTCTGATGTTAAGCAGTGACTATAACCTATAGATGATTTCAATACAAAAGGCATTGCTCGTACGTTGCCAACCTGAAGGGGATTTTGACAATAGGAAGGAAAAGGGGGGCTTCCGGCTCTCTTCCTTTTCGTACGAAACGCTGCTATAATAGATACTTTATGTTGATCTGTGAGAGGGTGGTACTACCCCGGTATAGCCAGCCCGTATATGAGCTGTAGCCAACTGGCTACAGGTTGGCTCTACCACCATTTAATTGCTTAAAGCTAACTCGCAAAATAAATAAAAGAGTAATAAAACGTGTGTTGTTGCTAAAACTCTGATCGTTAGTGTTATTTGAAAGTTTCCGAGGGAAACAATAACAGAAGTTTACTATCAAAAGCGCTCAACCAACAGCCACGAAAGTGCGAAAGAACAAACACAAACGAAATTACACGAACTAACTGAATGTCTCATGTCATTCCTTTTATCTATAATTGCTTTAGTTAGTATTAACAACAGGCAACGATGCCTATAATAGAGACAACTTTGCAATGTTAATTTCCAACATAAATCTTTGGTGTAATTTAGTTTAATACCTCAGAGACTAGTACTAAGCCTACTATACTAACCCTTCAAGGCACTTTTTTATTTACAAAAAACGACATTCTTTGAGAGAGACTACAGTAACTAATTCAAAGTCATTTTGTTCATAATAATATACTCTATGATTAACTTGCGATGGTAGAACCAAGCTGTAACCAATTGCTTACAGCTCATATTATTGCAATGGTGTGATCGTATCATACCATTACTTACTCAGATGCGTTTTACTTAAGATACCATACCATTAGGTACTTACTCAGATGCGTTTTACTTAAGATACCATACCATTAGGTACTTACTCAGATGCGTTTTACTTAAGATACCATACCATTAGGTACTTACTCAGATGCGTTTTACTTAAATACGAATTGAAATACGCTAAAATGAGCACTGCAAAGGAAGATTTCCAGGACGCGGCAGAGGGGTCAGCTGCAACATTTCGCGTTGGAATCAAGGTACCCCCGTTTAACCGGGCGAATCCGGCCTTATGGTTCCTGCAGTTGGAAGGCCAATTTCATCTGGCAAACATTTCTACGGACTCAACCAAGTTTTACTACGCAACAGCATTTTTAGAGCCGCAATATGCAGAGGAGGTACAGGATATTATCGCTTCTCCGCCAGCTTCACACAAGTACGAAAAAATAAAAGCGGTGCTTATTAAACGACTGTCGCCGTCTAAGGAGACGAAGATCAAACAGCTTTTAGTTCATGAAGAACTTGGGGACCGGAAACCGTCCCAGTTTGCTCGCCACCTCAAGCACCTAGCCGGCCCAGAGTTTCCAGAAGATTTTCTTATTACATTTGGACTAACCGCCTACCCACTAACATGCAAAGTATTATCGCGGCCCAGTCTGACACAACGCTTAATGAATTAGCGGATTTAGCCGATCGGATATATGATGTTGTGCCACCGAACCTTCAGGTTGCTTCGACATCCGCATCGCATCCGGCGACGAGTGCACCTACAGGCGATCTAAGCCAGCATGTAGCTGACCTAGCCAAGGAAGTTGCAGCACTCACAACTAGGTTTGACAGAATGCCCAGAACAAGGCAACGTGGATCACATAATGGAACAAGATCTCATTCCAGTTATAAAAAATATCCTCTGTGCTGGTATCATGGGAAGTTCGGGGGCAAGGCCACGAAGTGTTTAAAACCTTGTGACTACAAGCCGGGAAACGACTCGTGCGATCGTTAATGGCGGCCGACGATTGCAACAATACTGGTCGCCTGTTCGTGATTGATAGGGAAACGAAGACGCAGTTTCTAGTGGACACAGGAAGTGACCTCTGCGTTTTCCCCCGCACCTACCTCAACGAACGCCGGCCGAAGTCTGATTATCAATTGCATGCAGCTAACGGTACTTCTATAGCAACATACGGTTACGTACATTTAATGCTAAATCTAGGGTTTTCTCGTGGCTTCGCTTGGAAATTTATTGTAGCCGACGTAACAAAGGCAATAATCGGTGTTGATTTTTTATCATATTATAATATTGTTGTAGATTGCAGGAACCAACGCCTAATTGATAACAATACAGAGTTTGCGACCCCGGCTTTGCCTGCCCGCACCTCCGATATTATCTCTTCGGTAAAATGTATCTCTGGTGATTCCGTATTTCATGATATACTTAGGGAGTACCCCGACATTACTCGCCCACACGGTACACATCGCACAACTACACATAATACTGTACACTATATACGTACTACACCGGGCCCGCCCGTCACTGGTAGACCGCGACGGTTGGCCCCTGATAAACTTAAAATAGCAAAGGAGGAGTTTGCGTCTATGCTCCAAAGCGGCATAACCAGGCACTCCGAGTCAGCTTGGGCATCACCACTGCATCTCGTCCCAAAAAAAGAAAACGGATAGCGACCATGTGGGGATTATAGAATGTTAAACGCCCGAACAATACCCGACAAATATCCTATTCGTCATATAGAAGACTTTGCATATAATCTAGCAGGTTGTAAAGTGTTTTCCACGATCGATTTATTATAAGCGTACCACCAAATTCCTGTTTACAGAGAAGATATCCAGAAGACAGCTATTACGACACCTTTTGGTCTTTACGAATTCCCGTACATGACATTTGGTCTCCGTAACGCTAGACAGACCTTTCAACGCTTCGTAGACGAGATGTTGAGGGACCTAGACTTCTGTTATTCGTACGTAGATGACTTCCTGATATTCTCCAAGGATCAAGAAACCCATAAAAGCCATCTACGTCTTTTATTTGCCAGATTGCAAAAATATGGGGTAGTTATTAACCCTTCAAAATGTGTGTTTGGAGTTCCACAAGTAAGTTTTCTAGGCTATCTTATTTCTCACGAGGGCACAAAACCACTTCCCCGCCAAGGTCGAAGCTATCCAGGACTTTCCGGCACCGAAGACAGTAAGAGAGCTCAGGAGATTTTTGGGCATGCTCAATTTTTATCGAAGATTTATCCCAGGCGCCGCTCAGCACCAAGCTCTATTAAACACCTTGTTAGGAGGTTCAGTTAAAGGCTCTCATCCAGTTACCTTCTCCACAGAAGAGCAAGATGCTTTTGATACGTGTAAGCGGGGACTTTGTCAAGCTACTTTATTAGCTCACCCCGACTGTCACGCTAAGCTTGCTGTAGTTACGGACGCCTCAGATGTAGCCATGGGTGCAGTTTTGCAGCAATACAAGAAGGGCAAAGGATGGCAGCCGTTGGCATTCTTCTCCAGAAAGTTGAGCCCAAGCCAGCAAAAATATTCACCATATGACCGCGAGTTATTGGCAATTTATGAGACAATTAAATATTTTAGACACATGGTAGAAGCAAGAGTTTTTACTGTCTATACAGATCATAAACCTCTGTGCTTCGCATATCACTCGAGGAAAGAAAATTGCTCACCAAGACAATTCAGACACTTGGATTTCATTGCACAATTTACGACGGATATCAGGCACATCTCTGGTAAGGACAATGTGGTAGCTGACACACTTTCACGAGTAGAAGAGATTGTACAACCAGTCGATTTAGAGCAGTTAGCTCAATCTCAAGATGCTGACGAGGAACTGCAATTATTATTACAGAGCGATACTTCATTGCGTCTTAGAAAAATTCAGCTGCCCCAAACAATTTCAAAACTATATTGTGACGAGAGATATAATATAACGAGACCTTATGTACCTCAAAGATTTCGGCGACAAGTGTTCGAATCACTCCATTCGCTAAGCCATCCCGGGGCCAACGTCACCGCCAAGCTTGTGGCTGAGAGGTATGTTTGGCCCGGCGTAAGGAAGGACTGTCGAGAGTGGACCCGTTCTTGTCTGGCTTGTCAGCGATCTAAGGTGACTCGACATGTCTCATCATCATTAGGAACCTTTAACCTGCCCAGATCAAGGTTTGCCGATATCCATATAGATCTCATCGGTCCACTCCCGCATTGTCAAGGGTATAGATATTGCCTTACAGCCGTCGATAGATTTACGCGTTGGCCTGAGGCAATACCACTCCAAGAGACTACTGCCGAGTCAGTAGCCAGGGCCCTGTTGCATGGATGGATTTCTCGATTTGGCTGCCCAATAAGCATTACCACTGACCGTGGTAGGCAATTTGAGTCCACTTTGTTCAAGCGTTTGGCAGAACTTATTGGTTTTCGCCATAAGCGAACAACTGCATACCACCCAGCATGCAATGGCCTCGTGGAAAGATTTCATAGACAGCTAAAAGCTGCTATTACATGCCACGGAGACCCCAATTGGGTGGATTCCCTACCTCTTGTTTTACTGGGTATCCGGTGCGCGTACAAAGAGGACCTGTGTGCTTCTACAGCCGAGCTTACTTATGGCGAGACTTTAAGATTACCAGGAGAATTGCTGCACTCCCAGGAAAGTACAAACGTAGACATGACAGATTACCTCTCCCGAATACGGGCGTTCGCTAAAAGACTTCAGCCCACACCAGCTGCCCGTCACGGATCACGAACAACCTTTGTCTACAAAGACCTTGCAAGAGTCTCCCACATTTTCCTTCGAGACGACGCTGGTCATGGCTCACTGAGGCCTGCTTACACTGGCCCTCATGAGGTGTTACAAAGAGGAGACAAAGTATTTAAAATTCTAGTGCGTGGTAATCCTGTCACCGTATCTATAGACCGAATTAAACCAGCTTATATATTACATGACGCAGATGCTACAATCAGCACATCGAACAATACAAAATCCACTCCACCAGATTCACCACATCACAACACTGGAAGAGATGATGTCAGAAGGACACGGTCAGGCCGTGTTGTGCAACTTCCAAATTATTATCGCCCTTGAGATGGTCTCTGGAGGGGGGTGATGTGGTGTACTCATTTTATTGGTTTGATGTTATGGTGTTTGTTTTTATAATAAAAACATTTGTACGTTGGAGTGACATGCAGACCGCTGTTTCGTAGTAGATAACTTCTTCTCCCCGCGCATGCGCGCCGCAGCGCCAGGCTCGGCCGGGTGTCAGATATACGCGTCAGTTCGCGGAAGGCATGTCGCTCTGACACAACCACCCAAAATACAATTTATTGTTTTATTGTTATTTAGTTGGATGACGCTAAAATACCATACCATTAGGTACTTACTCAGATGCGTTTTACTTAAGATACCATACCATTAGGTACTTACTCAGATGCGTTTTACTTAAGATACCATACCATTAGGTACTTACACAGATGCGTTTTACTTAAGATACCATACCATTAGGTACTTACTCAGATGCGTTTTACTTAAGATACCATACCATTAGGTACTTACTCAGATGCGTTTTACTTAAGATACCATACCATTAGGTACTTACTCAGATGCGTTTTACTTAAGCTACATGACAATGGCGAATATTGTTCGAAGGATTATACAAGCTGGCTGGACAAAGATAGTAAGTACCCTTTCACATAAAATCAGCGTAAAGTAGCTCTTATAGCTTCGTTTAGTTCGATGAGTGAGACAGCCTGAAGCCCAACCCCCTCCTGCCTTTCCCCTTCTTTAGAAGAGTAGGAACTCTCCTTCAAGCAAGCATCTTAAGGGTTCGGTAACTGGTTAATATCAGGCGAGTCGTAACCTTTTTTGGCGACTTCATAATATAATAAATCAACTTCAGGCGTCAATAGCATAGTGGTTAGAGGGGCCGCCTTCATAGCTGAGAGGTTCCGGGTTTAATCCCCATCCTGGCCATTAAGCTATTGACGTGAGCCCACTCCTAACACAAGGATTCGCTTAGTTGAAGGGGCTATCGGTAATACTAGTACTGTGATAAACTCACATTGCTTGTTATCTTTTTTATAAAGAAAACTTATACATTCAATAAATAATAATCCACAACAAATGGTGACTCAAATCACCAGAGATCTCTTCGAAATCACACCACTCAGCCTTAATGTGAAGTTACAGCATAATTCAGCAATCGTAACTGTAATGTACTGGAGTTTCGTGGCTCGCGCTCGCAATACGAAAAACAATAAACACAGACTTTTATCGCCCGAGGTGGGACAACAGGCGTCCATAAACCCACTCGACTAGTGGATACAAATCTGAATTGTGACGCAGGCATAAAACATTCATGTAGAAACAGACGTAGTGGCCCATCGTGTGGGCCCTGGGGAACGACAAAGCGTAACGAACCGACGCGTCCCGCCATCCTTTTATGTCGTAGATACATTTTTCTGGCAGCCCGACACGGGTTTGTCTTCAAATTATTTATGTTCTTTAGGGACGGAGGTGGGGAGATGATGGCTCGCGGTGAGAAAGGTGCAAAGATGATAACCTGAACGAGAATATATATTCTATAGGTGTAACTGTAAACTTTTTTATATGGTGTTATGTTCATTACATTATTAGCCTTATGAATACCCTACATAAGGTAAAGTGTTAGTTAAACCCGTAAGTAAAATGTTATATATATTACGTGTGTGCATACTAAATAATCCCAGAAAATAACTAATTTCTGTAACAAGACTTTGACAGTCAATGGTATTTGAATGCAGTTAGTATTAATTTAACGTATATCTAGTTCTACTTCTTGTGTCCATTACATTATTAGCTTTATGTGTACCTAAATAAGGTAAAGTTTCAGGTAAACCTGTAAGTAAAATCAAATATTTCGTGTGTTCGTACTAAATATGCCCAGAAAATTACAAATTTCTCTAAGTAGTTAAGTATTAATACTTATAGAATAGAATAATTTAGCCCTTTTGACGTCCCACTGCTGGGCAAGGGCCTCCCCTCAACATGAGGGGGGAGGGGGGATTAATACTTAATTAAAACAAATACTTCTGTCAGTATTCAGTATATTTAATAATAATAGTTCCTCCATATTGAAGAAGAATCGAAGAATGAAGTGCCTGGCGCATTGGACTCCCGTTTGGGTAAATTACGGAAATGGCTTTTTCTAATGCCATCTGGGTGTCCCCAGGATCGCACCGAGTGTATTGTACAGTGCCTGCTCATAGTACAAGCATTGCTTAATTACGGAACATAAAGTTGATGTGTAAGTCTGGCAATATTTATTTAAAATAAAAAATAATAATCCTAATTTCAGGTGTTGAACAACCAATTTTCCGTTACATTACATTTTAGATGTGCAAAACACTGGAATAATGATTGAAAGGTTACTTATTATTTAAATATGAACTGAAAGAAAAATATTAAAAGTCACCAGTCATTACCTCGAATAGGTATATATTTTGTATACAGTTGAAGCAAAACTCATTTACTCTCTCACCATTTATAAAAGCAAAGTAAAGTTTAAAAGTTCTTTATAGTACACAAAAGGCCATTAAATCAATCACGTTTTCAATGAAAGCGGTATTAGAGTGAGACCGGAGGAATGGCTTGCTTACCTTCGGAAAAAGTCGGTCTGCCGCAAGGCTCCCGACTAATTCTGAATTTAAATGCATGAGATCGAATCGGTTCACGCATTGAGTGGATCCCGCGCGGAATACTCCGATTCCGAGTGCTTATGTATTTAGGAGAAAAATGGCAGTTCAGGTCGTACTTCAGCTTACAAAAGGCGGTTATCAAAAGAATCTTTTGAATCGATTTATGTACGCGCGAACGTCACCCTTCCCTTTGTACAGACTCTCACAATATTGTTCGAATCGATACATATGTGATTAATAGTTTATAGTGTTGCAAAAGTTGGCGTTGGTTTTGAGGTTTGGGGTTTTATTTATTGGAGCGAATTGTGAGGGCTCTGGCAATAAATACTTGCTTCACATACATAAAGTAACGAGTGTTGAGGTGCTTCTTCTTGTTATTATTTATGAGTTATTATTTTATGACTATGTATGCATGGATTTCTACACATGGATCGCATACTTTATGTGTTGGGTAATATGATAGTGTGCTTTATTAACTTACATTTAGGTTTATTTTAGCTTGACACAAAAAAAAAACCCTCCCATCCCCTGTGTGTAAAGTACACACAGTAGAAAAGGCCACAGGCCCAACAAAATCCCTCACTCTTCTCGTTTTTTGTGCAGCAATGATTTCTCCCGTTAGAATAAAGCGTCTTGGTTGTATATCTGTTTCAGGAGTCCACAGTTTCAGGAGGTACCTGAGACTAATTTTGTCAATACCTATAGCTTCTTCGTATAGCGGTATCAAAAAGTATGTGTCTCATAAAACCTTATTAACTACAAAACATTTTCGGAATTTTATAAAACTATTATAATGTTATGATACACAAACAATAATCTTCGCCAAAATATAATCTATCACCTTCAAATCTGCAAATCCCTAATCCAAACAAACAAAAAATAAGGTAGATTAATTATATATTTTTTTATGGCACAGTCATTACATCGTAATTTATAGCCGGTGTGAAAGTAACAGATGTCGAGGGCTGTATGGAGCCAGCCGCATTTAAATAGAGGAGAGTTGCCGTTGACAGTGAGTGCCATTGTCCCACCCCTAGCCACCCCTGGCCCTGTGGGGCGCAAAAAAGAGCTCCTTCTAATTGTTTGCACATTTCGTTCCTGGGCCGCACGC